>OX422215.1:258355798-259724930 GCA_949130495.1 Sambucus nigra | reverse complement strand
AAAATTCTGCAGAAATTGCAGTGACGGGATTGATTAAAGTTCTTCATCAAAACTCATATTTTCCAACACTAATCGGCCCAAAAAGTTTACTGTTAACCTACTAACATAATTCCAGATATCTTTAACGTTCAGCATGCATGTATACATCATTAAACATGGTTAAACAACCTAAAATCTCATCTAATAATCAAGAACCCTAAAGTTTTCTTAACTTTTGTTCTAATCAGTTTTCTCCAGAATTTCCTTCTAACATAACATCACAAATTCGTGGGTTAATCATCTACTTCACATATTATTTCCAGAATATGGTTATAACGATTTCTACATGCAAATCCCTATAAAAAAATTAGGATTTTCTTCCATTGATTATACTCCTAATCATTCCTACACTAATATGATTATTGCACCAACGAAAATACGCAAGTTAAACACTTGCCTGGGATTTCAGAGGTCTGCTTTCCTGCTGATATTGGTGTGGTTGCGTTCTCCTCCTCGCGATTTACGCGTTGGTGGTGACGGCGGTGAAATCGGTGGTGTTTTGGGCCTTGAATCACCTTGAGAGCTCTCTCCTCTCTTCTCCAATGGCCATTATAGGGTTCTGAATGTTCTAACCCTACAAGTCTGACTTAAATGGCTGCTAAGGATGGCTGAAATTCGTGGGTTTAATTACCCTATTTTGTAAAATGACCAAAATGCCCTCCCGGGTCACTAATTAAGCCTAAAAAAATCCCGAGACCCAAACTAAACCCCCGGGTACACTTTTCTGACTATCTCGACCCTTCCAGACGCGTTGGCGCACTCAAAACGACCATACAGACAACTTATAAAATATTCACTTTTTAATTAACATAATTAGTCCCGACGTGGCACGGGCACGTCCCGACTTAAATTTCCGAAATAGTCATTTAATACACCTATGACATTCAATATAACCAATATAATATATTACTATGCTCATTAGTAATATTCAACAAGTTTCCCATAATTACTAACTCTAGTCACGTTAATAATTATAACATAATTAATTTCTGGATTTTTATTAAATAAATCATCACATTAAATTTAATAAATCCCCAAATTAAATATAGCATAAAAATACGGGGTATTACATACTTCCCCCTAATAACGGAATTTCGTCCCGAAATTCGTAAAATAAGGCATACCTGGTAAAAATAACTCTGGATATCTCTCGCGCATATCTGCCTCACGCTCTTAAGTGGATTCCTCCACATTATGATGCTCCCACTGGACTCGCACAAGTGGAACTACTTTCGACCTCAATCTCCTCTCACTATAGTCTAGAATAGCCACTGGTCTCTCCTCGTAAGAGCTATCAGACTGTAAGTTTATCTCGTCTATCGCAATGTGAGTATGGGCCATATCATCCCGAAGATATCGTCTCAACGACGAGATGTGGAATACATCGTGGATGCGATGTAAATGTTCTGGCAATCCCAACCTGTATGATACTGGCCCAATTCTCTCGATGATGGGAAATGGTCCTACGTACCTCGGAGCCAACTTCCCCTTCTTCCCGAACCTCATCACTCCTTTCATAGGAGATATAAGCAATAACACTTGATTTCCCACATTAAACTCACGGAAGAACCGTTTCGCATCGGCGTAGCTCTTCTGCCTGTCTTGGGCTACCCGAATACGACTCCTGATTATCTCAATCCTCGCGGAGGTCTCCTGGATCACTTTTGGTCCTAATAACTTGTTGTCCCCTACCTCGAGCCAACAGGTTGGAGAACGACAAGGCCTGCCGTACAAAGCCTCAAATGGAGCCATGCCAATCGTAAACTGATAGGAGTTATTATAAGCAAACTCTACCAGTGGAAGGTGTGGTTCCCAACCTCCTCCGAAATCGAGAACACACATGCGTAGCATATCTTCCAACATCTGATTAGTACGCTCTGTCTGTCCATCTGTCTGTGGGTGGTAGGCTGAACTCAGTCTCAACTCTGTACCCATAGCCTCCTGAAAGCTTTCCCAGAAATGTGACACAAAAATCTTGTCTCTATCTGACACAATATTCAGGGGCACCCCGTGTAATCTGAAAATCTCAGCGACGAACAACTGGGCATACTGACTCGTGGTATTATCTGTCCTTACTGGCAGAAAATGAGCCACCTTGGTCAGACGGTCTACAATCACCCAAATAGAATCGTGGCCCCGCTGTGATGTAGGCAACCCTGTAATGAAATCCATGGAAATACTTTCCCACTTCCACGCGGGTATTTCCAACGGCTGAAGTAATCCCGACGGTTTCTGATGGTCCACCTTCTCCAGCTGGCAAGTAGAACACTTGGACACAAATTCAGCGATGTCCCTCTTCATCCCACTCCACCAGTACTGTTGTCTCATGTCCTGGTACATCTTATCGCCTCCCGGATGTATTGAAAATCAGGACCCATGAGAATGAGTCATCACTTCATGACGTAGCTCCGCTCCTTCTAGAACCACCAATCTCCCATTAAACCGTAACCCACCATCCGAACTAACAGAATAGGACTCAGCACCCTCGGCTAGAAGTCGTACGATCTGCTCCTGAAAAAACAGGTCTGTGGTCTATGCCTGTATCACCCTCGTAACAATCTCGGGTGTGACTGTCATCACGGATATGAAAGAACGTGCTACTGTGTCCTGGTGACCCAACTCCTTCCACTTTGCTTTCTAGATGTCCGCTACATCGTCAACCGGTCTACGGCTCAACGCATCAGCAACTACGTTGGCTTTCCCCGGATGATACTGTATATCGAACTGATAATCTTTCACAAACTCTAACCATCTGCGCTGACGCATATTCAGTTCTCGCTGAGTGAACAGGTACTGCAGTGACTTATGGTCTGTGAACAAACGGAATTTCTCGCCCAATAAATAGTGCCTCCAAATTCTCAATGCAAAGACGACCGCAGCTAACTCCAGGTCGTGGGTGGGGTAATTCTTCTCATGCGGCTTAAGCTTGCGGGAAGCAAAAGCTATAGCCTTCTCTTCTTGCTGAAGTACTCCCCCAAGTCCTCGTAAGGATGCATCGGTGTAAACCAGGTACTCTACACCCGACTTTAGTAAAGCAAGGACTGGTGCCGAGGTAAGCTTGTCCTTCAGCTCGTCGAAAGCCAACTGACAAGCGTCATCCCAGACATATGGTACCCCTTTGCGAGTCAGATTCGTCAATGGACCCGCTATCTTGGAGAATCCCAGAATGAATCCCCTGTAGTATCCGGCCAACCCCAAGAAACTACGCACTTCCGTCGGTGTCGTGGGCTGCCCCCACTCCCTCACCGCTGACACTTTACTCGGGTCAACTGCTATCCCCTGCTCAGAAACAACATGGTCCAAGAATTGTACCTCTCGCAACCAGAATCCACACTTCTCGTACTTAGCATACAACTGATGTTCTCGTAGAGTCTGAAGAACCTGCCTCAAGTGTTCGGCATGCTCCTCCTCAGAATGTGAATATATCAAGATATCATCTATGAAGACGATGACGAACTGGTCCAAGAACTCTCTGAATACTCGGTTCATCAAGTCCATGAAAATGGCTGGGGCATTTGTGAGTCCGAACGGCATCACTCTGAATTCATAGGACCCATACCTCGACAAGAAGGCAGTCTTTGAAACATCCTGCTCTCTAATTCGTAACTGATGGTACCCCGACCTAAGATCTATCTTTGAAAAGAAAGTTGCTCCCCTCAACTGGTCGAATAGATCATCGATTCGAGGCAACGGATATTTATTCCGTATCGTGACCTTGTTCAACTCCCGGTAGTCCACACACAATCTCAGTGAGCCATCTCTCTTCTTTACAAATAAGACTGGAGCGCCCCACGGTGAGGTACTCCTATGAATGAAGCCCTGACCTAATAGCTGCTCAATCTGATCTCGTAGCTCTCGCATCTCTGCCGGAGCCATATGGTACGGTGCGCGTGCTATAGGTCTCGTATCTGGCAATAAATCTATAACGAAGTCTATCTCACGACTGGGCGGTAGGCCTGGTATCTCCTGAAACACATCGGAATACTCCCTAACAACTGGGATCGAATCCAAAGGAATCACAACCTCCTTAGAAGTATCCTCCTCAATGCAATATAATTGAGCGGTCGAACCTCCCTCTGGGCGAGGCATCGCTACTACAAACATCTCTTGCCCCGGAATGGCAAAAACAATGCTCCCACCGAAGCAATCAATCATGGCTCTATAAGATGCGAGCCAATCCATACCAATAATCACATCATGCTCGTGCATGTCTAAGACTAGCATGTCTGCAGGCAATACCAAGCTACCAATCTCTACCCCTACTCCCCGGCATATAAAGAATATAAGTGACCCACTCCCCAGTGGTGAGTCGACACATGTCACGGTGCTCTCTACTGTGGCTAACAACCCTAAGGACTTCGCAAAGTGCGTGGCTATAAAACAATGCGTTGCCCCCGTATCAAACAAAACTTTACCCATAGTACCATGGATAGGAAACATACCCTCAATCACGGGTGGTGCCTGTGGAGCTGCTGCCTGGTGGACGTTATAGACACGTCCCTACTACAATTGCCCCTGTTGCACTGGAGCTGCTGGAATGGCTGGTAGGGCTGGCACCTGGGCTGGAGCTGGAAGGGCAGGTGGGAAGAGTGGTCTCTGCAGCTCATTACGGGCTCCCTGCTGCTGTGGGGCCCTATCGCCCTCTGGGCAATCCTGACGCTTATGCCCGTGCTTGCCGCACACAAAACACCGGCCTCTGAAATTACCTCCCCTCTGTCCCTGCTGACCACGGCCCTGCTGGCCGTTACCTCCACGCCATTGGCCCTGATGTGCACGCTGTTGGCCTTGCTGGCCCTACTGTTGTCCCTGCGGTCGGTGTTGACCCTGCTGGCCCTGCTGATTAGGCTGACCCTGATGGCCCTGCCTGAATCCCCCGAATCCCTGCCTAGAATCACCTGAACGGAATTGCTTAGCAGGGTCCCCCTGATGGGAACTCTGCTCGTGCTGACGAGTCTGTCCATGAGTTGGTGCCCCACCGGCACTATTACCCCCGGTCCTGCCCTGCTGGCTGGACTCTCCTACTCTCTTGCTTCCCTGAAGATGGAATCAGTGATCCTGGCAATGTAGTAACGCTGCATTGAGTACATCAGTGAACGTACTCAGGGCTAGGTTCCCAATAAGGTGTTGACGGATCCTCCAAGCTAACCCGTCGACGAACAGCAAAATCTTCTTGCCTTCAGTTGGTGCCTCATCTGGCACAATGGTGAGAAGTCACGTGAACTCCTCCTCATACTCTGCTACAGTAACATTATCTTGCTTCAGATTTAGTAGTTTCCGCCTCATCTCCGTCTGCACTGCAAGTGGGAAGTACTTGCGGTCAAACCGCTCCCAGAACATATGAATAGGGATCGTGTCCCTCTCCTCCAAAGTAGTAGTGGACTCCCACCACTGCAATGCGGCTCCCACCAACTTGAAAGAGGCCAATAGCTGCTTCTGAACTTCGGTGCACTCATACATACGGAGGTGCCGCTGGATGTCTTTCTTCCATTGGCTAACCGTGACAATGTCGGAGCTACCAGAGAACTCAGGGGGATGTGCTTTCTGAAAAGCATCCCGAACCCTCTCCCATGCAGATGGAAGCTGTGCTGGTACTGGCGCCACTGCCTGAACCTGGGGTGGAGCCTGCTGAATCACCGCTATCGCGGCATTCACCGCCTGAGCAACTATGGCGGCCACTTCATTAGCATTCATTGTGCCTGGTGCCGGAGCTGCTGGTTGCTCGGCCTGGGCACGCCTATCTTTCAGAGCACGTCTCGAAGGCATCTGAAACGTGAACAAAATTTATCAGTCTATAGTTATCATCGAATCTCAATTAACTGAAGACTTAAACGTAAAAGCAGGAATACAACAAATCCTAAAAATAGGGCTCTATAGCAAAAACGTTAAGCTGAAAGCGAAATAAGCCGTACAGATCCTATGGACACTAGAACCTGATGCTCTGATACCACCTGTGACACCCCGCCTAATTAAATACCGGGCGATCACTCCTTTATTAAATTAAATCAAGGTAAACAGTTGGTTCATTCTCAGCATCACTGTCGATCAAAAATAATTTTTTTTTTTCCAATTTAACACCCTAAATAATTAAGCTAAGTGTCAAAAACATTTTTCATACAAACTTCCAAATTTTAATTAAAGAAAAGATTTATTTATACAAAACAACATTTCTACAATATGGAATCACACCACGATGAACTAAAATAAAACCATACATTCGTCAATCGAATGTCAACATAATAAAACTAAACATCATAAACCATCCTGAATAAATCCCATAGAACAATACTGGAATAACTGAAATATAAGAATCCCAACAATAAATGAAATGATAAAAAGGGCGACACATGCCCAATAAATGAGAGTAATAGGAGTGGAGTCAAGAACAGAAGCCGTCTACTCAAGTGACCTGCAACTCCCACCTAAGCTGCAGCTCGTTCTTCTCAAAGGATCCTAAGCAAGACGCCCCAGTGGCTGGGCACCTGAAAATATACATATATATACAAAAGAGAGAGAGAAAGAGAAAAGGAAATGGGTCAGGGCCCGAAAGTGTGTTTGATTTTAAGATACGTTAAGCAAGTATTTAAAATTGATACAGGCCAATGCAACATCATATTAGTTCGTCTTTCTCTTGAGAAATACTCACCTCTCTTCTAATGTGCACTCATATCGCACTAACCTTCCCAACGGTTCATTTATCTTAGCTTACGCATATATTTTCAAAACCGAACGATGTCAATGTTTTAAAAAGGTTACTTTCAATATGTAGTACTCCTCTCGTTTTAGCTTCATTAAATTATAAGGTTTCCCAGTGTCTTCTCATACTTTCACAAAACAAGTATTTATTATTGCGTCAACAACCATGTCCTACTTATCACATTATAGTAGGCAGATTAAAGTTTATAACCATATATATATATATATTAACTACTCGTATAATATATATATAATAGCACCCCAATTAATCTATGGTGCGGGCATACTCTGCTATCCAATCCCCGTATCGCTCACACAAAGGGAAACACAAGTTCGGAATCACTCTCGAACTGTATTAACATATTCAAAACAACGTTGAGGCGAAGCATAGATTCCAAGTCCAAGAGGTCAGTACATACCCACACGTCTCTTAGGACCGTCCGACTATCAATCTAATAGCCCGTACCTAGGATTTCTATCTTACAAGGTACGATTCAATATCCCCCATAAAGCAACACAGGATACGATCGTCCCAGCGCGGTAACCTCAGGGATAGCAAGTAGCGCGGGTACGTTTTTCACATGTATATAATATATGTACACACAATTATATAAATATACCCATTTCATCATATTAATATAGGTTTCTCTCGTAACCCATAGTCACAACATTTATCTTTAATTTCCCATTATTATGATTACGTATAAGGTTTCGTCTCTAACCTTAATTCGAAGAGTTTTCTCACTCATTACCTAATACTCAAGGTTTATATTCTCACCAATCTGAAATTCAGTAAGGGACTTTATTTGATTCCAACGTAACTCTCTTACGTACCTCACCCTTAAGTTATAAATCTATCAACCTAAAGTAAATATCCCATAATTACCATACTTGTTGAAGATTAAAGGTTCTAACATTTATCCATATACCCTACTGGTCCTCAATATCTCCCAAATCCATTTATTTAGAATTCCCAAAGGTTATTTCACGATAAATTAATTTAAGTAAATAAACAAGAGAAATAGGAGTCTGCCAGGAGGGGTCAATCGATCGAAGTTTGGGGTCGATCGATTGAACCTTCGGTCGATCGAAGCTCTAGGCTCGCTCGATCGATCAAGCAGGTCTGGGCAAAAATTCTGCAGAAATTGCAGTGACGGGATTGATTAAAGTTCTTCATCAAAACTCATATTTTCCAACACTAATCGGCCCAAAAATTTTACTATTAACCTACTAACATAATTCCAGATATCTTTAACGTTCAGCATGCGTGTATACATCATTAAACATGGTTAAACAACCTAAAATCTCATCTAATAATCAAGAACCCTAAAGTTTTCTTAACTTTTGTTCTAATCAGTTTTTTCCAGAATTTCCTTCTAACATAACATCACAAATTCGTGGGTTAATCATCTACTTCACATATTATTTCCAGAATATGATTATAACGATTTCTACATGCAAATCCCTATCAAAAATTGGGGTTTTCTTCCATTGATTATACTCCTAATCATTCCTACACTAATATGATTATTGCACCAACGAAAATACGCAAGTTAAACACTTGCCTGGGATTTCAGAGGTCTGCTTTCCTGCTGATATTGGTGTGGTTACGTTCTCCTCCTCGCGATTTACGCGTTGGTGGTGACGGCGGTGAAATCGGTGGTGTTTTGGGCCTTGAATCACCTTGAGAGCTCTCTCCTCTCTTCTCCAATGATTGTTCTAGGGTTTTGAATGTTCTAACCCTAAAAGGCTGACTTAAATGGCTGCTAAGGATGGCTGAAATTCATGGGTTTAATTACCCTATTTTGTAAAATGACCAAAATGCCCTCCCGGGTCACTAATTAAGCCTAAAAACATCCCGAGACCCAAACTAAACCCCGGGTACACTTTTCTGACTATCTCGACCCTTCCGAACGCGTTGGCGCACTCAAAACGACCATACAGACAACTTATAAAATATTCACTTTTTAATTAACATAATTAGTCCCGACGTGGCACGTGCACGTCCCGACTTAAATTTCCGAAATAGTCATTTAATACACCTATGACATTCAATATAACCAATATAATATATTACTATGCTCATTAGTAATATTCAACAAGTTTCCCATAATTACTAACTCTAGTCACGTTAATGATTATAACATAATTAATTTCCGGGTTTTTATTAAATAAATCATCACATTAAATTTAATAAATCTCCAAATTAAATATAGCATAAAAATACGGGGTATTACATGTTCTCCCATTCAATATGTTGTATATATGCAACAAATATGCTATTGTGAGCATATAGGCAACATATATGCTGCTGCGTGCATATATGCTACTGCATATATGCAACTGTATGCATATATGTTGCATATATGTTGCTACGTGTGTATATGTTACTGCATATATGCATACAGCTACTACATATATGCAACTGTATGCATATATGTTGCATATGTGTTGTTGTGTGCATATATGTTGTATATATGCATACAGTTATTACATATATGCTACTGTATGCATATATGCATATATGTTCCATATATGCTGCTGTGTGCTGAAATTAACTGAACTTGAGTTAGAGATAACGATAGAAATTGTCCTACTTAGTTTTAGTATGCTGAAAATTCCTATAGATTTTTGTTCAATCTCCTGTTTAGTTCTCGAAAAATCCCATCATACTTTTACATATCTTCGTCTTTCTTTAATAATATTGATTTCAATGGCTCTAGACTATTATTTTTCTTCTTCCTAATCCTCGTTGAATGAGTAGGCCACATCCTTCAAAAATTTAGAGATTACATATGTGATAAAAGCTGCTTAGAACGATTATTATATCTTGATGACCATCTTGATGTAATACTACAATGTTTTTAAGGGACTAGAGTTGTAGTTAGAGCTTCATTAAGCTGTAAAAAGGCTACCTCGACTGCATCAACACATTTAAAAGCTCCTGTCCAAATTGTGAAGTTCATTCAAATAAGACATATTGAACCTTTTAAGGGTGAAAACCCAACCCAACCCCCAAACAGCCCCGTAAGAGGCACGAACACCTCACACGAGACCAATGTAACTTGTACGAACTGACCGCGTAGTCGCAGGTTTCCTGGTTTGAGAATATGATGAAAATTTGAAAATATGTAAATTAGGCTAGAAAACAAGTCGTTGAAGGGTGAAAACCCAAACGGACTCCCAAACGGACCCGTAAGAGACACGAACACCTCGCATGGGACCAATGTAACTTGTAAAAGCTGACCGCGTAGTCACGGGACTCTCGATTTGAGATGATGACGATAATTTCATAACATGTAGATTAGGCTTAAAAATAAGACGTTGAAGGGTGAAAACCCAAACCAGCCCCCAAAAGATCCCGTAAGAGGCACGGATACCTCGCACGGGACCAATGTAACTTGTACGAACTGACCGCATAGTCGCGGGCCTCCCGGTTGAGAATATGATGATAATTTCAAAATATGTCGATTTGTCTTAAAAACAAGCTGTTAAAGGGATATAACCTAAACCAGCCCCCAAACGGCCCAGTAAGAGGCACGAACACCTCGCACAGGACCAATGTAACTTGTACGAACTGATCGTGTAGTCGCAGGTCTCCCGATTTGAGAATTTGCAGATAATTTCAAAATATATCGATTTGGCTTCAAAACAAGCCCTTGAAGGGTGAAAACCCAAACCAGCTCTCAAACGACCCCATAAGAGGCAGAAACACCTTGCACGGGACCAATGTAACTCGTACGAACTCACCGCGTAGTCGCAGGCCTCCTGATTGGAGATGATGACAATAATTTCAAAACAAGTAGATTAGGCTTAAAAACAAGCCGTTGAAGGATGAAAACCCAAACTAACCCCCAAACGACCCTATAAGAGGCACGAACACCTCGCACGGGACCATTGTAACTTGTAAGAACTGACCGCGTAGTCATAGGTCTCCCAGTTTTAGAATATGACGATAATTTCAAAATATGTCGATTTGGCTTGAAAATAAGCCGTTGAAGGGTGAAAACCTAAACCAGCCCCCAAACGGACTCATAAGAGGCACGAACAACTCGCACGGGACAGATGTAACTTATAGGAACTGATCGCGTAGTCCCGGGTCTCCCGATTTAAAAATAAAAATCAACACTTAAACTTAGAAACAAACCGTTAGAGGGTGAAAACCCAAACCAGCCCCCTAACGACCCCGTAGGAGGCACGAACACCTCGCAAGGGACTAATGTAACTTGTAGGAACAGATCGCGTAGTCCTGGGTCTTCTGGATTGAGAATATGACAATAATTTGTAAAAATCAAAACAAGTCGTTAAAGGGTGAAAACCCAAACCAACCCCCAAACGACCCCGTAGGAGGCACGAATACCTCTCACGGGACCAATGTATCTTGTAGGAACTGACCGCGTAGTCCCTGGTCTCCCGATTTGAGACTATGACGATAATTTGCAAAAATCAACACTTAAACTTAAAAATAAGCCGTTAAAGGGTGAAAACCCAAACCAGCCCCCAAACGACCCCGTAGGAGGCACGAACACCTCGCATGGGACCAATGTAACTTGTTGGAACTGACCGCGTAGTCCCGGGTCTCCTAGTTTGAGAATATGACGATAATTTGCAAAAATCACACTTAGACATAAAAACAGGCCATTAAAGGGTGAAAACCTAAACCATCCACCAAACGCCCCCGTAGGAGGCATGAACACCTCGCACGGGACCAATGTAATTTGTAGGAACTGATCGCGTAGTCCCGAATCTCCCCGATTGAGAATATGACGATAATTTGACAAAATCAACACTTAAACTTAAAAATAGGTCGTTAAAGGGTGAAAACCTGAACCAGCCCCCAAAAGGACTCGTAAGAGGCACGAACACCTTGCACGGGACCAATGTAACTTGTAGGAACTGATCGCGTAGCCGGGTCTCCCGATTTAAAAATAAAAATCAACACTTAAACTTAAAAACAAACCGTTAGAGGGTGAAAACCCAAACCAACCCCCTAACGACCCCGTAGGAGGTACGAACACCTCGCACGGGACCAATGTAACTTGTAGGAACTGCCCGCGTAGTCCTGGGTCTCCCGGATTGAGAATATGACAATAATTTACAAAAATCACACTTAGACTTAAAGACAAGCCGTTAAAGGGTGAAAACCCAAACCAACCCCCAAACGACCCCATAGGAGTCACGAACACCTCCCACGGGACCAATGTAACTTGTACAAACTGACCGCGTAGTCCCGGGTCTCCCGATTTGAGAATATGACTATAATTTGCAAAAATCAACACTTAAACTTAAAAACAAGTCGTTAAATGGTGAAAACCCAAACCAGCCCCCAAACGACCTCGTAAGAGGCACGGACACCTCCCACGGGACCAATGTAACTTGTAGGAACTGACCGCGTAGTCCCGGGTCTCTCGGTTTGAGAATATGACAATAATTTGCAAAAATCAACACTTAAACTTAAAAACAAGCCTTTAGAGGGTAAAAACCCAAACCAGTCCCCAAACGATCCCGTAGGAGGCACGAACGCCTCACACGGGACCAATGTAACTTGTAGGAACTGATCGCGTAGTTTCGGGTCTCCCAGTTTGAGAATAAAAATCAGCACTTAAATTTAAAAACAAGCCGTTAGAGGGTGAAAACCCAAACCAGCCCCCAAACTACCCCGTAGAAGGCACAAACACCTCGCACGGAACTCTCAAACAGGCCGTTGAGAATATAATAATAATTGTGACTCGTATATGCAATTTTTCTGCTCGAATACGATTTTTTTTTAAAATGACTTGGTTACTAATATCGTATCTTTTTTGTGTCTTATTTTTTTTGTAGGATGACATTTGATCGCTAGCTTTTATCCACTTGGAACGCACGAAGATGGCAATGCTTTACAACAAGGGGATTATTTATTTAGTGTCGTTAATATTCAGGATTCTATTTTTTGTGTTATGGCCGAGCAGGCTTTAGTAGTTTTATTGTTTACTTTTATGGATGTACTGACTATAGTAGTTTTAATGTCGACTTTTATGGCCATGCGGGCTTTATATGGACAGATTTTATGTTAGCAGGTTTTGGAAAGCTCAAAAAATAGAGGAAACTCTGCCCAATTTTTTTTTGATCTGGGAATTATTAGCTCTTGTATTTTTTTGAAGTTTTTATGCACATTAGTTTATCAATAACATGCAATATTCATAATTTGTGAATTTTCTTATTTTTTTTTGCAAATAATAAATATTTATCCAATCAGATTTGAAATTTGCAGATTTTCCAGATTTGTTTCCTATTATTATTTTTTTAATTAATTGAAAAATCTGGCACGATTTTAAACCGTGCCAAAATCGTGCCAATTTATAAAAATGAGAACGCTTATAAAACAAGCTGGCACGCTTTATAACCGTGCCAATAGCGTGCCAGAAAGTAGACAATTTGGCATAGTTTCGGCATGTGCCAAAAGCGTGCCAGATTTAACATCTAGCACGGTTTAAAAGCGTGTCAAAAGCGTGCCAGATTAAAAAACTGACACAGTTTAAAAGCGTGCCAGTTTGGAAAATCTGGCACGATTTTAAACCGAGCCAGAAAATCTGGCACGCTTGATTCTGGCACGGTTTAAAACAGTGCCAGATTGCGTTTGGCACTGTTTTAAACCATGCCAGTTTCCTGTTTTTGGTGTAGTGCGAGGATAGGTTTGTAGGCAAACACCCTCAGTTTGCAGGCTATAAGCATAAATCTAGGGAAGATCCGAAAAATACTAGTAAAATGAAGGCATGGTCCAAATGGTCAATCTTATTTGACTTGACTTATTGGAAAGACCACCGTGTAAGGCATGTAATTAATGTGATGCACACGGAGAAGAATTTTTTGAAATATCTAATAGGAACATGTTTGGGTAGTTCTCATTCGAAATATGGAGAGAGGGCGCTTCACAATCTAAAGAAGATGCAAATTAAAAAAAATATGGTTAACAATTCATCCTATAATGGGAATACATTCGATTCCCACGGGTGCTTTCACTTTTAGTACTAGTGAGAACAAATATCTTCCTAGACATGTTGTTCAACTTAAAAATGCCGACTGGTTATTTCAATAATATACGTAGGGTTGTAAGTTACCAAACAAATGACTTGAAATAGTGCAAGTCTCGTGACTAGCATGTCATTATACAATTAATACCAATGTTGTTTAGGCATTGCATTTTTTTAGCACAACAATCTTTGTAGGAGAATTATGCTAATTAGTTTGTACTTCAAGTGAAGAACTTTAAGACTGTGAATGCCACTTTAGTCGAGGCGACTTGTGTCTTAGAGAAATATTTTCCTCTGTTATTCTTAACATCGGCGTCCACCTGCTTATACATCTATGTGATGAGGCTTTGTTATGTGGATGCGCCACGTATTGCTGGATGTATCCTTTTGAGTGCTTAATGAAAACCTTTAAAGATTATATTAAGACAATACGATATATTGAAGGGTCAATTGCAGAAGAATACATAACAGCGTAATCATCGTTATACACTTGAAAAAATATGCCAGATAAAAGGCGTCTCATAAAGAATGAGTGATCGAGGAAACTGACGAGTTTGAGGACGAACTGCCTTTCGGGAACCCTAAACAGGTGAAACTCACCAATCTGTAATACGAGCAAGTAGTTCATTATGTCTTCGAATCGCAAGATGAAACTGGAGATTGGAAAGAGTAAATAGCTACATATAAACTTATTTTAATTTGATTACTTGGATTCTCTATATTACCATCTAAACTCTATAATTTTATGAAAACATTTAAGATGTATGAGCGTAAAATTGCTAGAAATCTAACGAGAAATTTCACGATTATTGATTTTACGGCATGGGTATTAAAAGAGGTAATTGCCACCTCTTCTATTACGGTTATTTATATATGTATTGTAAAACATGCCCTAATACAAATCCATTAATATATGCAACTTTTAAAAAGAGGTAATGCCTCTTTAAGGCTTAAATACCTAGCCAAAGGTTCTAATTTTTCGTGCAAAGGAGTTTAAAAAATTCCGTGTCAAGGGTTTTGATTTCATCTCATACCCATACGACACAAAACAATGAAATTTTAATTTATTCTTTGAATTCTTGTGTGGCTAGTAAAAGCGATAAAAATACAAAGGATAAAATGTTGACCAATTATGGGATTGTCCAATAAAGCTTGGAACTAGTACTTATAATTTAAAGAAGTCGTCTTCTATTGTGAATGGGTGAAGGTTAAGGACACCATGAATGGTTGTAAAGGTTATCCCGCCTTAATATTTGTTATGGTAGATTTATCTAAGATGAAGAGCAAAGATCGCATGGTCAACGAGTCTTTTATTTTTGCCTTTCAAAATATGAAAAAGGTATTCTACTCAAAGTTCATAAACGACGACAATTGGTCTGTTGTTATGCATAATCTAAAGGGTTTGACCACTAAAACAAATACAGTGAAGGCCCTTATAGAGTTTAAGCGTGCTCTTGATAGCAACCCTAATTTGAAGGATCTTTTAGTTGATTTAGACGAAAATTGAGGTTTGAAACATTATATTATTATTCTTTAGTTAACCCTTATATAACAATCCTATTTATATCGTATGTATTAGAATAATCCTTATATTTATTTAAATTTGTGAATCTTCTACTCATATATTTAGTTCTACATTTTCATATGTACATTCAAATCTATTTTCATAAATCGAAAATCCAAAAAGGGGGATTATACCACAATTCCCAACTTAGAGTGTTCATGCAATTTTTTACATTTTCACAAAAGGGGGCTTATACCATAATTTTCATTTTAGTAGGTATAGAAAATATCGTCAATGAATCCATCGAATGGAACCATTAATTTCAACTTAAGTTTAAACAGATGAATTGTGAATATGATGGGTTGTTGGATGTTAAAGTGGCACGTTCCAATAAGAATAATAACGTAGGATGGGTGTACCACTAATGTTCTAGATGCGATAAATTAATTGGATGTGCAACACCTGAGTATAATGGACTTCCTTTTGAAATGATTTCCACTTCGTCAATGAATTCAACATGTGGAAAGAACTAGTCGTCTAATAGTGTTTTACCCACAAATGATAGTAGTTTGAATGGACGTAGTATTGTTCTCGATGGAAATTACCAAAATAATGTACTAATGGTGAAGAAAATCCAATTTGTTATTAGTGGGTTGTTTATTTATCTTGTTTTGAGGTTATTTATATAAAAGTGACATGCACTCATTTTTTGAACTTGTGTTTGAATCCATGCACAACGTAGAGTTACTATTTTGAACTATCTTTGATTGAATAAATTTATAATTCCCTATTTTTGAATGTTTTGTAATTCAATATTTGGAATGGTATTTGGAATGTTTTGTAATTTACTGGTGGGAATTTTCTTGGGTCTGGAACTCATATATGCACTGGTTTGGAATTCGTTTAGTATGGCACTGAAATGCTATGATGTGATGAAAATCTAGTTTGGTTTAAATGTAAATTAATATGTGAAGAGATATGTATTTTGGGACTGATTTTTTTTAATAATCTTGAACCACCACACGAATGAGCCAATTGGACTCCCATGTGCGAGCTAAACAAGGAGGACACTGTGCCAGAGACACCCTAACAAATGCCCCTCTTAAAGTCTAGTATCCGTGAGGGGGTTTCAACTCGAGGACTTTGGTCTAAGATAGCCACCTCTTACTAGAACTCATATAAAAACTTACCTAAGTTCAACTGGACTAATTTTCGAATTGAGCTTGATTCAAACGGTTTGATATATTACCTGAGATGGTTTGGGTTTTAATTGATTTAAAGTGAGTTCAATTATTCAATCAACTGAGATGAACTGATATAAATTGAGTTCAATTTAATAATGAACAGGATGAACATTCCATTCCGACCTCCCAAATCCACGGCTCTAATTACAGTTACACCTTATCACCATAACCAAATATGCCCCCTAAAAAAGGCCGAATAAAGAGCCGAAGTATTAGGCGAGGTAAAATGAGCCAACAATGGATTTACTTCAATGCAATCGGATTTAGTTGCATATTTTTTATGGCTTAATAGTTAGTTAATTTGTGTTGTAGTATTATTTTTCTTTTATGGATTGGTTAGAGGCTTAAAATTTAGTTAATTTGTGTTAAAAAATTTAATGGTTGGATATTTATTTGTGAAAATATATATAGGTTTGAAATCATGTACAAGTTTATTTTTGGATGCAATTTTTTTTAAATGGTCATGATTCTTAGCCGTTACCAAAACAAAAAAATAATATATGGTAACGGCTCAGAATTGTGGCCATATATTAATTTTTTTATTTTGGTCACCATTTTGGTCACGGTTGAGAACCGTGATCATTAACTGAATCCCCCCATTTATAGTCACGGTTTGGGATCGTGACCACTAAAACACCATGATAATTGGGTCACGAGTTTGAGCCGTGATATAATACCCTGTAATTTAAAGTAAATTAAATAAATTATATACATGTATAATTGTGTATATTCATCTGCAGTGACTAGTGATGTCATTAAAATTATGTTATTATTTAAAATTGAATTAAATTTAAAACACAATAATAAAATAATGATTATTTAACAAATAAAAATAATTATATTAATGGGATTATTCGAGTGACTTTTGGGATGTGTAGAATCTCTGTTTATACCTTAAAAGGTTAAGTTTTGAGGACCATAGGTTAGTATATGACTTGAGCTAGAATTGAAGCTATTTGGAACTAGTTTTGGGCTTATTAGGTCAGGGCCCATATGATCTCTAACCCTAATGTCGTGGTTAACATTATAGTATGATGATTAGGGTTAAGTTGAATAACTTTTTACATCGTCGAGGAGAACCCTATAGTTAAGGAGAAGAGGATAAGTGGAGAATAAGAGGAACATTGTCTTGGGAATTTAACCTACTTGAATTAGGCAAGTTTATTTAGTATAATTTTATAATTGAAGTTGTGTTATAGTATGATTGCCACTGAAAACTTAGTTGAAAATTTGTATAATCTAAATTAGGCAAGTTAATTTAAAAAGATTAGAATCATATTAATTGCATAATTAAACGACAATCCATGTTCTTAGAATAGTATGAAACTAGTTGGATTCATCATGATTCATAATAGAAATGGTTAAACTAGTGATATGGTTATGATGTTACATGTTGAAGAATTGAAAAACCTTTGTTAATTTTTTTATTTAACTATAATTGGGTGGAATTGGGAACAAATTACATTTAGGGTTCTTAGGATGATTATTGGGATTAATATCTTAAATTTATGTTCGGATTAATCTAAAATCATTATAAATTGGTTAGGATTATTGTTGGAACGATAATAATAATAATAATAATAATAATAATAATAATAATAATAATAATAATAATAATAATAATAATAATAATAATAATAATAATAATAATAATAATAATAATAATAATAATAATAATAATGATGATGATGATGATGATGATGATGATGATGATGATGATGATGATGATGATGATGATGATGATGATGATGATGTTTAGTGATGTTTATAGGCTTGGAATGGAAGCTTTTAGTTTAATAATGGTGAATTTTCATGGAGAAGATCATGTTCTGGGAAAATCTCGTTTAAATGAGCTTGTGTCCTCTTTAACACGAAGTTGGATTCTCGTTCGAACGAGATGCAGGACTCGTTCGAACGACATATGTATTCTCGTTCGAACAAAAAGATCAAACGGTTTTTTTCTAAGAGTTTTATTTTGAATTAAAAAGAGGTTAATTTAGGAGATAAAAACTGGAAATCAAACGTGTACCCTTACTTGTGTAGGATTACTTCTATTGCCTATTTTGTGCATAATATTAGGTGTGCATACATAGAAATTACCTATAAGATTAAAATATCAGGTGTGCGTACCTGGAAAATATGTACTTGATTAAAATATCAGGAGTGTGTATCTAGGAAATACAAACTAGATTATAAAATCAAGTGTGCGTACATGGGAAGTGAAAACTATATGGATTATATTTATGTATCGTGAGAAGATAATTTGACACTCCCTAACCCAGTTACTTATAATTAAGTTTGAAAGTCAAAGGGAGTAAAACCATAATTAATTTAACCAAACCATAAACACGAGTCTTAATTATATAGTCATCAGCGTAAATCCATACAACCAAAAACTTTTTTTTTCTCAACATTAAAGTAGTTATGCATTTACAAACTTATTAAAGGATAAGTTAACTTAATTACATCATTTAAAGTTACACAAAATCATCGTTTCACCCATTCCTAGCTAACCCAACCCGGCCTCCTAGATTTGGCAGTGACATCACGTTACCTGAAAAATAAAGACATAGGAACGGTGAGAAAAATAGCTCAGTGAATGAATCACTACTAAACTATTGCATAAAATTAAATGCAATAAATCACATACATATAATAGTATATTAACTTATACGGTTCATTCATAACTAATGACCTAACTTTCCGAATCATGATTCACATATCCTGTCTGTAATAGACAATTCTCCCCCATTCCTGGTCGATGAGTAATCCCTTGTCTTTAATAGACAATTCTCCCCCATTCTGGGTCGGGAAGTAACCTCCCATTTAGATAAACCGAAATGAAAAATTTCATAGTCATAGCATTATGGTGATATCCATAACTGTATACAAATATCTCTTTCTAGTGAGAACACTCACCTTGGGTTGTCGCCTATGTATATGTTTCCTTCGAGTAGAGCTGAACTGGATTGATTAGACCTGACACCTGCCAATCTAACTTAATCAGTATTGAATCCCAATCATAAGTATTATCCTAACATATTCATGTAACTTCCAATGACAATACAACAACAATATAATTCCACTTAAGTCACATTTCATGAAACATGAGTCAAGACAAAACAATGGTATACATCTCGATAAAGTTATGAACATTCAACCGTAGAAAATAACTCATAATGAATTTATAAATAAAACCAAGTAAATATGAAAGTATACTTCTCAATGTATATACACATGAAACATGTACTCAAAATACCCTTTGGAAGGAGGAGATAAAACATTCTTTCATAGAGTATCTGGCATGGGCCCAATTTATTGTCCTACATACTTAACCATCATATATTCATAAATTGTATAACTACAGGTGTATAAGCTTATCAATATGAAATTATATCTGAATATAATTTCCATTACAAGTGATGATGTAATTTTTCAAGATTTCTAGAGCAAGGTATGACCATTTCTTTACAACATAAGAAATCTTCCCTACAAGCTCCGATATTGTTCCTTCAACTTCCAAGAATTTTCATAATTTTTCTATGTCATAAATTTACATGATTTTCAACCCATTTTCAATAAACATATTGAATAATATAAAATTAAAGTTTCATAATATTTAGAGGTCATTTTCTATGTCAAACGCTTTACCAAACAAGGGGCATATCGAAATGAAATATACAAACAACAACTATGTACCAACTTGCAACCATCACTAAGGGCTAACCACAAGGAGTTAAATTCTAATTTTTGGACATGATATGAATATATGAGTCTATTTTCATATCCAATTAAAATTTACTAATTCCATTATTCACACAAAAATATATGCAAGTTTGAATACAAGGGATTTCAATAATAAGCAATACGGGCTACATACACCACTTATCTCACATAAGAACAAATACTTATTATCACAAAGGAGGATGGAATTTTAATTAATAATTCAAAATTATATACTTTGAAATAAGTATAATCGAAGATTAAAATAATATTAACACATAATTATACCTTGGAAACACATTAGGAATTTTCTTGGAATTTTTTCCTAGCTTTTCTTGTAAGTCCTTCTTCCTTAAACTTCTACTTTCTCTTTCCTCAAGCAAAAACTCTCCAAAACTGAACCTAGGGTTAAATTTTCTGAAGAAATAGGTTATAAGAAGAGTTTTAAGTTGGTCAAGTCTAATTCCCTTGCCAAACAATAAAATTAAACCATTTGGTTTACTAAAAGATAATTTACCACCAAAAGGGAATGGACAGATTTGCCCCTTATTCATAAATTCGGGCTAACTTCTTACTCGTACATCCCTTTGATGCTCCATTTATTGTATCACAAACCTAACTCGTATATCTACAACTATCTAGTTTTCTCCTTGAGTCAATTGTTACATTAAAAGGGTCAAAACTAGTCTCCAACAGGAACATTTCTATCGAAAATAACAAAATTCTATGTTTGTAAATAATTCGATATTTCATGATTTATGAAAGTAGGATTAGACTAAACATAATCAATAAAATTATATATACTAATAACACAGTATTCATATCACATAAGGTAAGCGTGATTTAATTATAATTTATTATAATTATATCCGGGTTGTCACAACTTCCCCCCCCCCCCCCTTAGAAAATTTCGTCCCCGAAATTTAATATGAAGGTCAATTACCAAACAAATGGGGATACTGTTTCTTCATGCTATCCTCCGTTTCCCAAATTTCTTCTTTAATTTTGTGGCTCATCCACATAACTTTAATAAATTTATTCCTTAATACTTGCTCCTTATGATCAATAATTTTTACTCGATGTATGACAAGTCTTCCTTTAGTTTAACAGATTGAGTTTTCAATTGGTGAGAAGGATCTGCCAAATACTTACGAAGCATCGATACGTGAAACACATCATGTAAAGGTGATAACTCTGGAGGTAATGCTAATCTATATGTCGGGGTCCCAATTATTTCCACCACCTGACCAGATATGGTCCAATGTATCTTGGACTTAGTTTCCTCTTCTTCCCAAATGTCATGACGCCTTTCCACAGTGAAATACGCAGGAAAACAAAATCTCCCTTCTGAAATTCCAATGGATACTTCCTTTTATTTTCATAAAATTTATGCCTGCTTTGCGCTATCTTTATCCATTCCCGAATTGTTTTAATCTTTTCTGTTGTCATATCTATCAATTCAGGACCTAAAATTTTCCTTTCACTTACTTCATCCCAACACAAAGGCGTTATACAACTCCAACCATATAAAGCTTCATAAGGAGCCATACTAATGGTAGACTAATAACTATTATGATACGAGAATTCCATCAATGGAAAATGATCATCCCAACTACCTTTGAAGTCAAATACACAAGCTCGTAACATATCTTCTAATATTTGAATCGTCCTTTCTGATTGTCCATCCATTTTTGGATGAAATGCAGTGCTGAACTTCAAACTTGTGCCCATGGCATTCTGTAAACGAGATCAAAACTTAGAAGTGAACATTGGATCTCTATCTGATACAATTGACACTGGTGCCCCATGTAAAGGGATAATCTCATCAGCATACATACGTGCATACTTGTCAACAGTGTAGGTGGTCTTAACTGGAAGAAAATGGGTTGACTTCGTAAATTGGTCTATAATCACCCAAATAGAATCATGCCCCTTTGATGACCGAGGTAATCCTGTAACAAAGTCCATTGTTATATGTTCTCACTTCCATTCTAGATTAGGCAATGACTGCAATATTCCTAGACTTTTGATGCTCCACCTTCACTTGTTGGTATACTAAACATTTAGCTACAAATTCTATAATCTCACGTTTCATATTGTTCCACCAGTAATACTCTTTCAAGTCTCTATACATTTTGGTACCTCTAGGATCCATAGAATAAATAGAACTATGTGCCTCTTCTAATATATCCTTCTTTAAGGATGGATCATTCGATACACAAATCCTATTTTGGTAACACAGTGATTTATCATTCTTAATCTCAAAGTTACTCTCTTTACCATCCCGAACTTCCTATTTCTTCTTCTCAGGGAATGGATCATTGATCTGCAATTTTTGTTTGCATTCTGCTAATAAAGGTCTCACCGTTACATGTGCTAATAATCCTCCTTTTTAAAAAAAAAAACTTAATTCAAGCCCCATCGATGCCAAGCAAGAATATTCCCAACATGTGCACAGTGTATGCAACCCATAATCTTTAATGATTTTCAACACAAAGCATATGCTACTACATTGACCTTCCCAGGATGATGGTGGATGGTACAATTCTAGTCCTTAATCATCTATATCCAATGCCTCTGTCTCAAATTCAATTATTTTTGTGTAACTAAGTATTTCAAGCTTTGATGATTCGTAAATATCTCACAAGTTTCTCCATAAAAGTAATGTCATCACAACTTCAAAGCAAAAGCAATGGATGCTAGATCTAAATTGTGCGTAGGGTAGTTTCATTCATGTGTCTTTAATTGTCTGGAAGAATATGCTATTACCTTTCCGTTCTGCTTAAGATCACATCCTAACCCCTGAAATGGAGCATGTGTATAGATTATGAAAGTATAGGAGATGAAACCAACCGCTTCTTTATCCCACACACAGAATAGTAAGTATAGGAGATGAAACCAACCGCTTCTTTAATTATTTAAAACTCCTTTCGCATTCTTTATCCCAAAAAAACTTCACTTCTTTACGGGTCAACTTTGTCAATGGTAACACTATTTCTAAAAATCCCTTAATGAATCTGCGATAGTAACCTGCTACTCCTAAGAAACTCCTAATTTCTATCACATTCTTAGGACTCTCCCATTCAACGATTTCTTCCACCTTCTTTGGATAAACATATATCCCATTTCTCGAGACAACATGCCCTAAAAACACAATTTCATTCAACCAAAACTCACACTTACTGAATTTAGCAAATAATTTATTCTCTTTCAAAATCTGCAATACAAGTCTCAAATGTTTCTCATGTTCCTCCATGCTATGCGAGTAAATCAACATATTATATATGAATACAATCACAAATAAATCAATGGAAGGGTGAAATACACCGTTCATCAGATCCATAAAAAAGGCTGGAGCATTAGTTAATCCAAATGGCATCACCAAAAACTCATAGTGCCCATATCGAGTTCGAAATGCTATTTTGGAAATATCACTATCCTTTACTTTCAATTGGTGGTACCCCCGATCTCAAATTAATCTTCGAAAATACTGTGGCCCCTTGTAATTGATCAAACAGATCATCAATACGTGGTAGAGGGTACTTGTTTCTAATGGTCACCTTATTCAATTGTCGATAATCAATACATAATCGCATTATCCCATCTTTCTTTTTCACAAATAACACCGGGGCTCCCCATGGTGAAACACTAGGCCGAATAAAACCTCTACTTATCAGATCTTGTAATTGCACTTTCAATTATTTCAACTCTGTTGGTGCCATTCTGTATGGAGCAAGGGAAATTAGACCAGTACCTAGACTTAATTCAATGGCAAACTCTACTTCCCTATCGGGCGGCAATCCTGGCAATTCTTCTGGGAAGGCATGAAAAAAATTCTCTAACCACTGGTATATCTTGAATTTTAAGTGTCGCTTTACTAGTATCAACAACATAAGCTAAATACCCTGTACAACCTTTACTCAACAATCTCCTACTCTTAATTGATGATATAAGATAATTAGGAACAACATTCCTTTGCCATGGAAACTAGAACTCGGGTTCACCAGGCAGATGAAATGTAACTTCTTTTCGAAAATAATCAATGGATGAATGATACGATGATAACCAATCTATCCCTAATATAATATCAAAATCCTGAATGGCCAACGGTATCAAGTCAACATAGAAATCTCATTCACCCATTCGTAAGACACAATCTTTATAAACATGCTCAACCAGAATTACACTTTCCATTGGGGTAGAACTATGTAAGGCGCAATTGAGAAATGAACATGGTCTAACCAAATATGAAACAATATGTAATTCTATGAATGAATGCATTGATCCAGGATCAATGAGTGCATATAAATCTTTATTTGCAATAGAAAGTTTACATGTAACCACTTCCGGTGTAGTATGGGCATCTTGCAATGTCATCGCCAATACTCTTCCTCCTGCCTTTGATCCACTTTCTTGTCATGTACCTCTTACCCTGGTTATACTGCTTGGAGATGATCCTTTGCTAGGCCCCACATTACTAACTGACACTGCTCTTGATAACACAGGATAATTATTTTCTAGATGACCCTTCTGGTGACAGTTAAAATATTCTATATTTACTAACTTTGGGTAATTTCTCTTTATATGACCTGTTGTCCCACAAAAGAAACAAGCATTCAGATCTCCTTGTGCTAAAACTCCTGAACCTCTTCCACTACTAGCTTCAGCGCTTTGCAAACTACTTCCCATACCTATACCATGACGGAATTTCTACCCTCCAAACCTTGAATATTCTGTATCACTACCTTTTTGATAATTCGGGTCGAATCTGCTTCTCTTTACTCCTCGTTCTCGATTTTTTCTCGCTTTATTCACATCAATTTCTACTAGCATGGCTTTGTTTTCTAAGGCTGAATAATTTATAGTCTCTAAAGCCGACAATCGTGATTTAATAACTAACTCTAATCCATCGAGAAATCAGTTACACTTGTCTTCCTCGTTCTGTACAAACCTTAAAGCAAACTGAGAGAAGGTTGTAAGTTTAGCTTCGTATTCTCTAATTGTCATGCTTCCCTGATTCAACATAAAATACTCGTTCTTCTTCTATTTTTGATACATTGGGGGAAAATACTTATCATACAAAGCTTTAACAAAAGGATTCCATAAGATTACATTCCCGCCTCCTGGAGTAATCAACAAATATTTTGTGGCATCCCACTAATACTTAGCTTCTCCTTTTAGCATATACGCAACTAAGGTTACTTGTTGATTTTTAGGCATTCTCATTACCCCAAAAATAAGTTCAATCTCTTTAACCCATACTGCTGCCTCTTTTGGATCAACTGCTCCTTCAAACGATGGTGGATTCATCTTAATATAATTTTCATGTGAAGTATTCCTTTCTTCTCGGTGTATCACTTCTTCAACCCTAGCCAATGCTTGTTCCTCCAATTGCTTGGCCTACTATTCTTCCATCTGAGGAGCCGTAAACCTAGCTTGTTATTTTTCCATTAAAGTCATGGCACGTGCCATTTTTTGCATATCTGTCAATTATTCTTGCTCGGGTTCCACATTTATGTGAACAGGTTACTCAGCCTCCGCTTCTACTGGAATATTTAAAGCCTCTTCTTATACTATCACATTTACATTCCCTCGTTCCATTCTTTTATATCTGAAATGAATCAAAGATATAATAGCATGCAGATATACATATCTTTTCTAACATAATTGTTAGTACCAAACAAAACATATTTCTTACATTCACTGCCAAATCTAGACTCTTCTAACTCCAGAACCTCTAAAACCTAGGCTCTAATACCAAAAGCTGACACACCCCAACCCAGTTACTTATATTTAAGTCTAAAAGTCAAAGTGAGTCAAACCACAATTAATTTAACCCAACCATAAACACGAGTCTTAATTATAGAGTCATTAGCGTAAATCCATATAACCAAAAACTTTTTTTTAACATTAAAGTAGTTATGCATTTAGAAACTTCTTGAAGGATAAGTTAACTTAATTACATCATTTGCATTTAGACAAAATAAGTGTTTCACCCATTCCTAGCTAACCCAACCCGGCCTCCTATATTTGGCAGTGACATCACGTTACCTAAAAAATAAAGACATAGGAACTGTGAGCAAAATAGCTCAGTGGATGAATAACTACGAAACTGTTGCATAAAATTAAAGGCAATAAATCATATTCATATAATAGTATATTAACTTATCAGGTCCATTCATAACGAATGACCTAACTTTCCGAATCACGATTCACATATCTTGTCTGTAATAGACAATTCTCCTCCATTCCTAGTCGAGGAGTAACCATTTGTCTTTAATTGACAATTTTTCCCCATTCCGGGTCGGTGAGTAACCTCCCATTTCGATAAATCGAAATGAACAATTTTATATTCATATCATTATGGTCATATTTATAACAGTATACGAATACCTCTTTCCAGTGAGTACACTCATGTTGGGTTGTCAACTATGTATTTATGTTTCCTTTGGGTGGAGTTGAACTGGATGGATTAGACCTTACACCTATCAATCCAACTTAATCAGTATTGAATCCAAATCATAATTATTATCCTAACATAGTCATGTAACTTCCAATGGCAATACAACAACAATATAGTTCCACTTAAGTCACATTCCATGAAACATGAGTAAAGACGAAACAATGGTATACATGTTGATAAAGTTATGAACATTCAACCCTAGGAAATACCTCGTGAGGAATTTATATCTAAAACCAAGTAAACATGAAAGTATAATTCTCAATGTATATCCACATGAAACATGTACTCAAAATACCCCTTGGAAGGAGGAGATAAAAATATTCTTTCACGGGGTATCCGGTATGGACTCAATTTATTGTCCTGCATACTTAACCATCCTATATTCATAAATTGTATATCTACAGGTATCTAAGATTATCAATATGAAATTAAATCTGAATATACTTTCCATTACAAGTAACGATGTAATGTTTCAAGCTTTCTAGAGCAAGTTATGACCATTTCTTTGCAACATAAGAAATCTGCCCTACATGCTCCTCTATTGTTCCTTTAACTTCTAAGAATTTTTATAATTTTTTTATGTCATAACTTTACATAATTTTTCACCCATTTTCAATAAACATACTGAATAATACAAAATTAAAGTTTCATAATATTTATAGTTCTTTTGCAATGTCAAAAGGTTTACCAAACTCGGGGGCATATCCAAATGAAATATACAAACAACAACTATCTACCAACTTGTAACCATCACTATGGCCTAACCAAAATGAGTTAAATTCTAATTTTCGGATATGATATGAATATATGAGTCTAGTTTCATATCCAAATGTAATTTCTCAATTCCAATAAGCACACAAAAATATATGCAAGCTTGAATACAAGGGATTTCAATAACAAGCAATACGGGCTACATACACCACTTATCTCGCATATGAACAAATACTTATTATCACAAAGGAGGATGAAATTTTAATCAATAATTCATGATTTTTTTACTTTGAAATAAGTATAATCCAAGATTAAAATAATATTAACACATAATTATACCTTGGAAACACGTTAGCAATTTTCTTGGAATTTTTTCCTAGCTTTTCTTGTATTTCTTCCTTCCTTAAACTTCTACTTTCTCTTTCCTCTAGCAAAAACTCTCCAAAACTGAACCTACGGTTAAATTTGCTGAAGAAATAGGTTATAATAAGAGTTTTAAGTCGGCTAAGGCTGCTTCCCTTGCCAACCAATCAAATTAAACCATTTGGTTTACTAAAAGACAATTTACCACTAAAAGTGAGTGGACGGATTTGCCCCTTGTTCGTAAATACGTGCTAACTTCTTACTCGGACATCTGTTTGATGCTACGTTTATTGTGTTACAAACCTAATTCCCATATCTAAAACTATCTAGTTTTCTCCTTGAGTCAATTGTTACATTATGGTCAAACTAGTTTCCAACAGGAACATTTCTACCGAAAATAATAAAATTTTGTGTTTGTAAATAATTCGACATTTCATGATTTATGAAAGTAGGATTAGATTAAACATAATCACTTAACATTATATATACTAATAACACATTATTCATATCACATAAGGTAAGCATGACGTGACAACCCGACTAATTAAATACCGGGTAGCTACTCATTTATTCAAATTAATTCAAAATGTCAAGTTGGTTCAGTTCCTAGCATCACTGTCGAAAATATTTTTAACAATTACTAGCCACCTAATATTTAAAAAGTGAGTTGTCAATTTCAATTAAATCCGATTAACATGCATTATGTAGATTATGAAATGCTAACATAACCATCACAACATAGTCACAATAGAATAACCATAAAATAATAATGAATCAAGAGGAATACTCCTCACAACAATCCGAATACTGAAATAAACAAATAATAAGTTTGCATCACTAAATTAATTACAACCCGAAATCTGAAATAACTGAATAGATAAAATGTCTCTAAAATAAATGGGGCGACATGCCCAACAAATGAGAAAATCTGATAATATTGAGTCAAAATTTGAAATGGAGGCGTCTACTGTCAAGGTCCTGTAACTTCCACCAGCTACAGTACGTCACCGAAATGGAACTCCTATGCATGGTATCCTTGTGGCTGGGCACCTAAAAGTTTTTACAAAAAAAAAAATAGATTTGGAAGCAAACGGGTCAGAGCCTGATTGTGAAAACAGTTTAAAAATAGCAAGTGTTTTAATGACATTAAACAATGAATGCAAAATACATGTTAGGGCGTGCTCTCACATGAATTACTCACCTCTCAACTATCTGTGCACTCCTAACGTATCCGTACCCATTTTAGCTATTCCCATATCTAACTAGTCCAATACAAAAATCTAACATTACGATACGATTCGCGCTTTAATTTCGGCATCTTCATTTAAATAGAGAGCTTTACATTTATTCTCGGTTTCCTGTTTTAGTAATACTACTTACTAGAGATCTTCCATCTTATCTTTACATAACGTTGCTATTATTTATATTCACATATATACTTGACAGTTCATTTCAAGTAACAGTATATTATTCTCATCATAAATATACAATACTAGCACCCCGAGACTAAGCTGCGGTGCACACATACTCTGCTATCCAATCCCGGTACATCACGTACATAAGGACCACACATTTTGAATCTCTCAGGAATCGTTCTCAAATAACAACAATCACAAATAATGGAGGCGAACATAGTCCACATCACATGGGTCACACACATACCTACGCTCCCATGATCAGCAGACTTATTAACTTCTCAATAAGTCCTTCTATGACATTTGTCCTCGATGTACCAATCTAAATCCCCCGTAGGCACACAAAGATTAGATGGTCCTGATCGAACGTCGACCTCCCATGATAGCAAGTATTGTAGGTATGTTATAAACAGATAACCACATGTACTAAGAATTCGCACATCTTAGATATCTCAGAATATTAATAGAGGTATACTTCTCATTCTTATACCATCATATAGTGTAACGCGTTTACAAGTTCCCAATTTATGTACATTAAAGTATTCAACTATTCTCACATCGTAAGTAGGTACTCATTTTCTAATCCACAAATGTTATCCGGTTTACTCCAAAATTCTAAGTTTTACTCCTCAACGTACTCCAATCTCTCCATTATACTCATTAGTCAATAAGGGAAGGTTATTACTCCATTAAATAAGTCTACGGAACATTTGAAATAAAATCAGGCCTAAAAGGCCATTCTGTCAACTCGTTAGAAGTCTCGTTCGAACGAGTGTCGTTTGAACGAATGGCTTCGAACGAACTACCAACTCATTAGAAGGGATACTATCATCTCGTTAGAAGCTCGTTCGAATGAGGTCGTTCGAACAACCTGGGCAGGTCTTCTAACGAGATGGCAGACTGCGCCCAGAATTTTCCAAATTCGATTTTTCTTCTTTCTCCTCTTCTCTAAATCCATCCTATGATCATCCAAACTAAGTTTTAATGTGTTTAAACTACACTAAGTCCTCTTAGGTCACTTTTTAACATATATATGGGGACAATACCTCCTAAATCAACATGTAATCATCATAATTCCCAAATCTTGTCCCAAACCCTATAAACATGAACACATAATTTAGTGTCTACAACTACTTCTTTTAAATCCAATTTTAAAATCATCAATAGATATATTTTGGATATGAAATTCGTCCATAAGTTATTCTACACGCGATTCCCATATAAGATTATAATTTATATCTCCAATTTCACGGGTTTTCATCAAACTTTCAATACAAGACATATATTCAATTCTAAGCATGGAGGAAACATTCACTTGAATTCATGTAATTAAACCACTTGCCTTAGATGTTCTGATTTGATGTTGAAGGAAGAAGCTTGATTCTCCTCTTTCTCTCTATAGATTTCTCCCAAAGATGGTGATGGTGGCTAAGGGTTTCTTTTGGAACCTCTTAGGACTCTCCCTTTAACTCCCGTAGCCCACTACTTGATAAATGATGGTAATGGACTTAATGGGTTCATTATTAATATAAAATTAACCTCTAAAATTCGTGTTTTTAATTCCCCTATTTTTAAAATTACCAAACTACCCTTTTGGATTGCCGGTATGGCCTAAAAATGCCTCGGGACCCAAAACTAAACCCCCGGCTACTGTTTTCTGACTATTTTGACCCTTTCGAACACGTTGGCGCACTCAAAATGATCATTCGGTTGATAAAAATATAATTCACTTTTTAATTCAAATAATTTTATTCCTAACGCGACTGACACGCGCGTCCCAACTAAATTTCCAAATTGTCGTATTTCTGTCTCACGACAATTTTAATATTTTCAATACTCATGAAATTTTCAATTTTAACATCATAATCAAATACCAACTCACATCTCGCTAGTATTTATATTCGGATTAATTTCCAATTAATTCTCATTTAATTCAATTAATCCCTTAAATAAATATCAATAAAATTACAAGGTATTACATACTCCCCCCCTAATAATAAAATTTCGTTCCGAAATTTGGAATTAAAGAGTAACTGGTAAAACCAACTCTGGATAACGCTCGCACATCTCATCCTCGCGCTCCCATGTGGACTCCTCGGCATTATGATGCCTCCACTGAACACGTACTAATGGTACTATCTTTGACTTCAGTTTCCGCTCACTTCAGTCCAAAATAGCAATCGACCCCTCCTCGTCGGAACTATCGGGATGAAGATCAATGTCTTCTAAAGCAATGTGGGTATGGGCCAAATCATCCCTAAGATATTTCCTTAGCGAGAAAATATGGAACACATCATGAATCCTACGCAAGTGCTCTAGTAACCATACACAACTGGCCCAATACGCTCGATGATAGGAAATTGCCCCACATACCTTGGTGCCAGTTTCCCCTTCTTCCCAAAGCGCATAATCCCCTTCATAGGAGATACTCTGAGTAACACCTGGTCCCCCACTTTAAATTCTCTTAAGAACCTCTTGGCATCAGCATAGCTCTTCTGCAGATCCTGAGCTACCCGAATGCGGCTCCGTATCATCTCTATCCTTTCCGAAGTATCCTGAATCACTTTCGATCCAAGGAGTTTGTTATCCCCCACCTTAACCAACATGCTGGGGGACGACAAGGTCTACCGTACAACATCTCAAATGGAGCCATGCCAATGGTGAACTGGTAGGAGTTTTTATATGCAAACTCCACCAGTGGAAGGTACTGCTCCCAACCACCTCCAAAGTCTAGGATGCACATATGCAACATGTCCTCCAACATCTGATTTGTTCGTTAGGTTTGCCCATCCGTCTGCGTGTGATAAGCCGTACTCAGTTGCAACTTCGTACCCATGGCCTCCTGGAAACTCTCCCAAAATCGTGAAAAAAATATCTTTTCCCGGTCAGACACGATATTTAGAGGCACCCCGTGAAGTCTCACTATCTCTGCAATGAAAATCAGGGCATACTGTCCCGTAGTGTAATCTGTCCTTATGGGTAAAAAATGAGCAACTTTGGTCAATCGATCCACAATTACCCATATGGAGTCATGACCCCTCTGTGATGTAGGTAACCCCGTGATAAAGTTTATGGATATGCTCTCCCATATCCATGTTGTAACCTTAAACGACTGTAGAAGTCCTACTGGTTTCTGATGATCCACCTTTACGAGCTGACAAGTGGTGCATTTAGAAACGAACACGGCAATATCTCTCTTCATCCCGCTCCACCAATACTGGAGTCTCATGTCTTGGTACATCTTATCCCCACTAGGCTGTACCACGAATCGTGAGCCGTGCGACTCTGCCATTACCTCGTGTCGTAAGTCTTCCCCTTATGGAACAACCAGTCTCCCATTGAAGCGTAATACCCCATTTGAACTAACAGTATATGACTCAGCTCCCTCTGCTAGTAATCGAACTATTTTCTCCTGATAGAACGAGTTAATTTCCTGGGCCTTTATCACTCTCATAATAATCTGAGGTGTAACAGTCATCACAGACATGAACGATCGGGCCACTGTATCCTAATGTCCCAACTCCTTCCACTTAGATTTTCATAGCTTGGCCACCTCATCTACTGGCCTACGGCTCAACGCGTTTGCTACCACGTTAGCCTTCCCTGGGTGATATTGGATATCAAACTGATAATCCTTTATAAACTCAAGCCACTGTCGTTGACGCATATTCAGTTCCTTCTGCGTGAAGAGGTATTGTAGAGACTTGTGGTTTGTGAACAATCGAAATTTCTCCCTCAGGAGATAGTGTCTCCAAATTCGAAGAGAGAATACGACTGCCGCTAACTCCAAGTCGTGGGTGGGGTAATTCCTCTCGTGAGGCTTAAGCTTACAGGAAGCATAAGCTATGGCCGGACTTTCCTGTTGCAGCACGCTTCCAAGTCCTTGTAAGGACGCATCGGTGTAAACTAAATACTTAACTCCCAGTCTGGGCAATGCTAACACAGGCACTGAGGTCAACTTGTCTTTTAACTCATCAAATTCCAACTGAAAGGCATCGCTCCAGATGAATAGCACACCTTTGTGAGTCAGATGTGTCAAAGGACCCACTATCTTTGAGAAACCCAGAATAAAACTCCTGTAGTATCCTCCTAGAGCCAAGAAACTACGGATCTCAGTCGGTGTCATGGGCTGTCCCCACTCCCTCACCGCGATTACCTTCCCCGGATCAATAGATATCCACCGGTCTGAAATGATATGTCCCAAAAACTGAACCTCCTTCAGCTAAAACCCACACTTCTCATACTTTGCATAAAGCTCGTTCTAATGTAGCGTCTGCAAAACCTGTCTTAAATGCCTGGCATGCTCCTCTTCTGTATGGGAGTAAACCAAGATGTCATCAATAAAGACGACGACAAACTGGTCTAGGAACTCTCTGAACAACCTATTCATCAAGTCCATAAACATGGCTGGAGTGTTGGTCAAGCCAAAAGGCATAACCCGAAATATATAGGAACTATATCGCGTCAAGAAAGCAGTCTTCGAGACGTCCTGTTCCCTGATACGCAACTGATGGTATCCCGATCGCAAATCAATCTTTGAGAAGAAGCAATCTCCCCTCAACTGGTCGAATAAGACATCGATTCGAGTCAACGAATATTTATTCCTTATCGTGACTTTATTCAACTTTCGGTAATCTACACACAACCTTAACGATCCATCCCTATTCTTTACAAAAAACACAGGGGCACCCCACGACGATGTACTCCTCCGGATAAACCCCTGACCTAATAACTGCTCAATCTGATCCCTTAACTCTCTCATCTCTGCTGGAGCCATACGGTAAGGTGCACGGGCAATTGGCCGAGTGCCCGACGTCAAATCGATCACAAAATCTATCTCTCTACTCGGAGGTAGTCCAGGTATATCCTGAAATACATCAGCGAACTCCCTCACGACTGGAATCGAATCAAGTGGTATCGCAACTTCCTTAGAGGTCTCCTCCTCTATATAATACAAATGGGTGGACGATCCTCCCTCAGGGCGAGGCATCGTTACTAAAAACATCTCCTGCCCGGGAATGGCAAAAATGATACTCCTACTGAAACAATCAATCATGGCTCGGTACGCAACTAGCCAATCCATACCAACAAGCGTATCGTACTCAGTCATCTCTAATACTAACATATCAACGGGTAAAGTAAATCTCCCAATTTTTATACCCACACCTCTAAAAATATGGGAAATCACGGAACCCCTACTCAACGGTGAATCAACATAAGTAACCGTGCTCTCTGCGGTGTTAAACAACCCAATAGTGCGTGAAAATCTCATGGCAATGAAACAATGTGTGTCCCCTATATCAAATAAAATACGCTCCATAGTCCCCTAAATAGAGAACATACCCTCAATAGTAGGTGGATCTTGTGGGACTGCGGCATGCTAGAGCCGATACACTCTCCCGTACTGAAGCTGTCCCCGCTGGACTGGGACCGCTGGAATAGGTGGTAAAGCTACCATCTATGGTGGTGCTGGGAGGGTGTCGGGAAACATAGGCCTCTATGGATCGTGTCGAACACCCTACTGCTACTGCTGTGGGGACCTACCCCTATCAGGACAATCCTGGTGTTTGTGGTCAATCTTGCCACAAACGAAGCACTTCCCCGGGAAGTTTCACCCTCGCTGTCCCTGCTCTCCTCGGCCCTGATGGCCGTTGACATTCCTACCCTGACCATGCTGGCCCTGCTGAAACTGTTGCTGCTGACCATTCTGGCCCTGCTGGCCATGATGGCCATGATGAAAACCTCCCTTTACATTTCTGAAACCCATAGATCTGAACCTCTTAGGATCCCCCTGCTGGGAACCTGATCTCCCTGCCTATGCTGACACTGAGAAGATTGTGCCCCGCTGGCACCATTTCCCCCTGTCCTGCCCTGATGGCTGGACTCTCCTGATCTCTTACTCTCAGACATGTGAAAGCGATGATCCTGGCAGTGAAGCAGTTCTGCGTTAACCACGTCAGAGTAAGTGGCCAACGAAAGATTTCCCAATAAGTGTTGTTGGATCCTCCAAGTCAATCCGTCCATGAACTTCTGAATCTTCTTCTCCTCAGTCGGAATCTCATCGGGAATAATATTCAATAGATTAGTAAATTCGGACTCATACTCGGCCATGGTCCTCCCCTCCTGCTTGAGGTTCATTAACTTCCTCCTCATTTTAGTGTGAACAACTGATGGAAAATATTTACGGTCGAACCGCACCCAGAACTCCTGAATAGAAAGTGCGTCTCTCTCCTTCACGGTGGTAATGGACTCCCACCACTGCAACACTGATCCTACTACCTTAAAAGTAGCCAGTATCTGCTTCTGGACATCCGTGCACTCGTACATCGTTAAGTGCCTTTGAATGTCCTTCCTCCAATGACTGGACACAACAATGTCAGAGCTACGTGCAAACTCCGGTGGGTGTGCTTTCTGAAAAGCATCACGAACGCGTTCCCAAGAAGACGGGAATGCATGAGCCTGAACTGGCGCGACTACCGGCGCCTGGGGTGGTGCCTGCTATACAACTGCTAGGGTGGCGTTTATCGCTTGGGCTACGATGGCTGCAACCTCTGCGGCATTCATGGTGCCCTGAACTGGTGCAGGCTGTGGCTCAGGCTGAGCATCCCTAGTAACTCGCTGTGCACGTCGTGGAGGCATCTGATATGAGAGTAAAGTCTTATAAGTTCGTAGTTATTATCTCAAAATAGCTGAAGAGAGAAACATACATAAAAGAATACAACAGTCCTAAAATATAGGGCTCTACATCAAAGAAAGCTCAGCGGAAACATAACAAGCCGTACAGATCTTAAGGACACTAGAACCGGATGCTCTGATACCACCTGTGACACCCTGACTAATTAAATACCGGGTAGCTACTCCTTTATTCAAATTAATTCAAAATGTCAAGTTGGTTCAGTTCGTAGCATCACTGTTGAAAACATTTTTAACAATTACTAGTCACCTAATATTTAAAAAGTGAGTTGTCAATTTTAATTAAATCCGATTAACATGAATTATGTAGATTATGAAATGCTAACATAACCATCACAACATAGTCACAATAGAATAACCATAAAATAATAATGAATCAGGAGGAATACTCCTCACAACAATCCGAATACTGAAATAAACAAATACCAAGTCTGCATCAATAAATTAATTACAACTCGAAATCTGAAATAACTGAATAGATAAAATGTCTCTAAAAGAAATGGGGCGACATGCCCACCAAATGAGAAAATATGATAATATTGAGTCAATATTTGAAATGGAGGCGTATAATATCATGGTCCTGTAACTTCCACCAGCTACAGCACGTCACTGGAATGGAACTCCTATGCATGGTGTCCTTGTGTCTGGGCACCTAAAAGTTTCTACGAAAAAAAATATATTTGGAAGCAAACGGGTCAGAGACCGATTGTGAAAACAGTTTAAAAATAGCAAGTGTTTTAATGACATCAAACAATGAATGCAAAATACATGTTAGGGCGTGCTCTCACATGAATTACTCACCTCTCGACTATCGGTGCACTCCTAACGTATCCGTACCCATTTTAGCTATTCCCATATCTAACTAGTCCAATACAAAAATCTTACATTACGATACGATTCGCGCTTTAATTCCGGCATCTTCATTTAAACAAAGAGCTTTACATTTATTCTCGGTTTCCTGTATTAGTAATACTACTTACTATAGATCTTCCATCTTATATTTACATAACGTTGCTATTATTTATATTCACATATATACATGACAGTTCATTTCAATTAATAGTATATTATTCTCATCATAAATATACAATACTATTACCCCGAAACTAAGCTGCGGTGCACACATACTCTGCTATCCAATCTTGGAACATCACGTACATAAGGACCACGCATTCCGAATCTCTCATGAATCGTTCTCAAATAACAATAATCACAAATAATGGAGGCGAACATAGTTCACATCACATGGGTCACGCACATACCTACGCTCCCATGATCAGTAGATTTATTAACTTCTCAATAAGTCCTTCTCTGACCTATGTCCTCGAGGTACCAATCTAAATCCCCCCGTAGGCACACAAAGATTAGATGGTCCTAATCGAACGCCGACCTCCCATGATAGCAAGTATGGTAGGTATGTTATACACAGATAACCACATATACTAAGCATTCACACATCTTAGATATCTGAGAATATTAATAGAGGTATACTTCTCATTCTTATACCATCATATAGTGTTACGCATTTACATGTCCCCGATTTATGTACATTAAAGTATTTAACTCTTCTCACGTCGTAAGTAGGTACTCATTTCCTAATCCACAAATGTTATCCGGTTTACTCCAAAATTCTAAGTTTTACTCCTCAACGTACTCCAATCTCTCCATTATACTCACTGGTCAATAAGGGAAAGTTATTACTCCATTAAATAAGTCTACGGAACATTTGAAATAAAATCAGGCCTAAAAGGCCATTCTGTCAACTCGTTAGAAGTCTCGTTCGAATGAGGTCGTTCGAACGTGTGTCGTTTGAACGAATGGCTTCGAATGAACTGCCAACTCATTAGAAGGGATACTGTCAACTCGTTAGAAGCTCGTTCGAATGAGGTTGTTCGAACGACCTGGGCAGGTCTTCTAAAGAGATGGCAGACTGCGCCCATAATTTTCCAAATTCGATTTTTCTTCTTTCTCCTCTTCTCTAAATCCCTCCTATGATCATCCAAACTAAGTTTTAATGTGTTTAAACGACACTAAGTCCTCTTAGGTCACTTTTTAACATATATATGGGGACATTACCTCCTAAATCAACATGTAATCATCATAATTCCCAAATCTTGTCCCAAACTCTATAAATATGAACACATAATTTAGTGTCTACAACTACTTCTTATAAATTCATTTTTAAAATCATCAATAGATATATTTTGGATATGAAATTCGTCCATAAGCTATTCTACATGCGATTCTCATATAAGATTACAATTTCTATCTCCAATTTCAGGGGTTTTCATCAGACTTTCAATACAAGACATATATTCAATTCTAAGCATGGAGGAAACATTCACTTGAATTCATGTAATTAAAACACTTGCCTTAGATGTTATGATTTGATGTTGAAGGAGGAAGGTTGATTCTCTTCTTTCTCTCTACAAATTTCTCCCAAAGATGGTGATGGTGGCTAGCGGTTTCTTTAGGAACCTCTTAGGACTCCCCCTTTAACTCCCGTAGCCCACTACTTTATAAATGCTCATAATGGACTTAATGGGTTCATTATTAATATAAAATTAACCTCTAAAATTCGTGGTTTTAATTCCCCTATTTTTAAAATTACCAAACTACCCTTTTGGGTTGCCGGTATGGCCTAAAAATGCCTCGGGACCCAAAGTAAACTCCCGGCTAGTGTTTTCTGACTATTTCGACCCTTCCGGACACGCTGGCACACTCAAAACTATCGGGCTGAAGATCGATGTCTTCTAAAGTAATATGGGTATGGGCCAAATCATCCCTAAGATATTTCCTTAGCGAGGAAATATGGAACACATCATGAATCCTATGCAAGTGCTCTGGTAACCCAAGTCTATACACAACTGGCCCAATACGCTCGATGATAGGAAATGGCCCCACATACCTTGGTGCCAGTTTCCCCTTCTTCCCAAAATGCATAATCCCCTTCATAGGAGATACTCTGAGTAACACCTGGTCCCCCACTTTGAATTCTCTGAAGAACCTCTTGGCATCAGCATAGCTCTTCTGCCGATCCTGAGCTACCCGAATGCGACTCCGTATCATCTCTATCCTTGCCGAAGTGTTCTGAATCACTTCCGGTCCAAGGATTTTGTTATCCCCCACCTCTAACCAACATGCTAAGGAACAACAAGGTCTACCGTACAACACCTCAAATGGAGTCATGACAATGGTGAACTGGTAGGAGTTTTTATAAGAAAACTCCACCAGTGGAAGGTACTGCTCCCAACCACCTCCAAAGTCTAGGATGCACATACGCAACATGTCCTCCAACATCTGATTTGTCCGTTAGATTTTCCCATCCGTCTGTGGGTGATAAGCCGTACTAAACCGCAACTCTGTACCCATGGCCTCCTGGAAACTCTCCCAAAATCGTGAAACAAATATCTTGTCTCGATCGGACATGATATGTAGAGGCACCCCGTGAAGTCTTACTATCTCTACATTGAAAATCTGGGCATACTATCCCGTAGTGTAATCTGTCCTTACGGGTAAAAAATGAGCAACTTTGGTCAACCGGTCCATAATTACCCATATGGAGTCGTGGCCCCTCTGTGATGTAGGTAACCCCATGATAAAGTTCATGGATATGCTCTCCCATATCCATGTCAGAACCTCTAACGGCTGTAGAAGTCCTGCTGGTTTCTGATGATCCACCTTTATTAGCTGACAAGTGGTGCATTTAGAAACGAACACGGCGATATCTCTCTTCATCCCGCTCCACCAATACTGGAGTCTCATGTCTTGGTACATATTATCCCCACCAGGGTGTACCGCAAACCGTGAGCCATGCGACTCTGCCATTACCTCGTGTCGCAAGTCTTCCCCGTCCGAAACAACCAGTCTCCCGTTGAAGCGTAATCCCCCGTCTGAACTAATGGTATAGGACTCAGCTCCCTCTGCTAGTAATCGAACTATCTTCTCCTGACAGAACGAGTCAATTGACTGGGTCTTTATCACTCTCGTAACAATCTGAGGTGTAACAGTCATCATAGACATGAACGATCGGGCCACTGCATCCTGGTGTCCCAAACCCTTCCACTTAGATTTCCACACCTCGGCCACCTCATCAATTGCCCTACGGCTCAACGCGTCTGCTACCACATTAGCCTTCCCTGGGTGATATTGGATATCAAATTGATAATCCTTCATAAACTCAAGCCACCGTCGTTGACGCATATTCAGTTCCTTCTGCGTGAAGAGGTATTGTGGAGACTTGTGGTCTGTGAACAACCGAAATTTCTCCCCCAGGAGATAGCGTCTCCAAATTTGAAGAGTGAATACGACTCCCGCTAACTCCAAGTCGTGGGTGGGGTAATTCCTCTCGTGAGGCTTAATCTTACGGGAAGCATAAGCTATGGCCGGACTCTCCTGTTGCAGCACACCTCCAAGTTCTTGCAAGGATGCATCGATGTAAACTAAATACTCAACTCTCGGTTTGGGCAATGCTAACACAGGCGATGAGGTCAACCTGTCCTTCAACTCATCAAATGCCAACTGACAGGCATCGCTCCAGATGAATGACACACCTTTGCAAGTCAGATGTGTCAAAGGCCCCGCTATCTTTGAGAACCCCCGAATAAACCTCCCGTAGTATCGTGCTAGTCCCAAGAAACTATGGATCTCAGTCGGTGTCATGGGTTGTCCCCACTCCCTCACCATGGATACCTTCCCCGGGATGAACAGATATCCCCCGGTCTGAAATGATATGTCCCAAAAATTGAACCTCCTTCAGCCAAAACCCACACTTCTCATACTTTGCATAAAGCTCATTCTGACGTAGCGTCTGCAAAACCTGCCTTAAATGCTCGGCGTGCTCGTCTTCTGTCTGGGAGTAAACCAGGATGTCATCAATAAAGACGATGACGAATTAGTCTAGGAACTCTCTGAACACCCTATTCATCAAGTCCATAAACACGGCTGGAGCATTGGTCAAGCTAAAAGGCATAGCCCGAAATTCATAGGAACCATATCGCATCAAGAAATAAGTCTTCGAGATGTCCTGTTCCCTGATACGCAACTGATGGTATCCTGATCGCAAATCAATCTTTGAGAAGAAACAAGCTCCCCTCAACTGGTCGAATAAGTCATCGATTCGGGGCAACGAATATTTATTCCGTATCGTGACTTTATTCAACTCCAGATAATCTACACACAACCTTAACGATCCATCCCTCTTCTTTACAAACAACACAGGGGCACCCCACTACGAAGTACTCCTCCGGATAAACTCCTGACCCAACAACTGCTGGAGGGAGAATGATGTTTTGCATGACCTGATTGGGCTTCTATCTCTTTAGTGTGTTTATAATTTTTGTTATGTTCTATTCTACTTATTTTATGGCACTTAGCACATAAAAGGCCCCAAGTCTTCTATTTTAAACACTGCGTACTTCTAGAAACCTTAATGCTTGAGAGCTATTCAGGTTGATGCTCATGATGATAAACCTTACACTAGATGGTTGAGTTGATGACTATGGCATTATCTGCCATGTTTTACATCACTACGGCAGTATTTATGCTATTTGAGTTTTAAATTTATTTACACGAGTTATTTTCTAGAACATGGATGCATTATACTGATTGTTATTTTAGTTATTGTTTATTTATAATTATATATTCTTATCAATCAAATTATTGCTTTGTAGGTAAACTCGAGTTGGTGAGCGGTCAAATGTTGTGAGTTGGACAAAAAAGAGGTAGGAGGCTAAGATGGAGGTTATGCGTGGCTTGGTTGTTCCTATATTTTTTTCCCGAAAAGGGTTTATTTATTTTTATTGTATTACCTTTGTTTCTCACTATTTTTTGTAATTATACTTCAAATTGTTGGACACAACAAACTACTCTTCAGTGAATTAAGTCAAATGCCAATGATTGGGGCCACATATGTAAATAACTAAAAAGAGAGTTTATTATCTTCAATCAAAACCACCAAAACTAATTTGCATGTCTCAATGCTCAAGTGATCATCAAACTAATTAGTAGCTACAAAAACAATCTAAAGTCAGATTCACATTCAAAATAATAACTTCAAGCAGTTTAAGAAAGCAAATACACTCGTGATAATCAAGCTTTGTCACTGCTGCCGAGTGTATATAGCCAAGTTAAGCCTGAATTAGAACAGTTGAGTCTGATTCAATAATGCTCCTCTTTAATAAAGCCTTAGCTTCAATAATCATGTTAGTCCATTAACCAAAATTGGAGGGAAAGCCCACCACCACCTTATAACTATCACTATTAATGTGATTATTTGTCCTCCAGAGCATTACCGTTAGAAGAAGAAACATCAATACTCAATTTTAAATTAGCAAGTAGAAATTCACCTAATCTGAATAGGCACACCTGAAGCCTGTAAAAGGACTTAATCATAAAAACTCAATGGAAGATAGGCTTGAAATTAAAATTCACCTAATATGTCCCACAATTGAAGCTGCTCCCCTACTCCGAACTCCGACAGCTTTGCTATTTATGCCTTAAACAAACTTTTACCCCTTCTACAAACTTCGGCAGCTGCTCCCTTATCCCACTCCGCCCGGACTCAAACCTGACCCACCTGCACAACCCATTCTGAAACCCATCTCAACCTGACTACCCATTCCGAAACATAACAAAGTTGCATACAAATCGACAAAAAGAATTAGAAAATAGCAAAGATGCTAAGTTTTCTGTACATTATTGAAAATTTTAGGTCTGCTAAGCTGTATATAAAATTTTAGGTTTGTATATAAAATGGATTTTTAGGTCTGGTAATCCATTCAAAGACTTCTCAATGTCTGTATATAAAATTTCAATTTTTACATACAGACCTAAAAAACCATTTTATATACAGAATTTTAGGTTTGATAATCCATTGAACAAACTGAAATTTAGGTCCTTTTGATGGCTTAAAATGTCTGTGTATTCTTAAAATTAATTAAAAGACTTCTCAATTACCTTCTCCCTAGGTTTCACAACCACCAATGCTCCAACAGTGTGTTATGTCATCTGCAATTAACATTATTCAATTGTTCATCAAATTAATATCAACTGATGTGAATACAAAATTGAAGGATACTTAGACTTGGGTTCTTAATAATGGTTATAAGATGTGGGCATTCAGCGAAAACAAAAGTCTTAAATTTGAACTTCAAACACGTGCTCTTTGATACCAAAACATTAAGATCGATTTAGAAAGAAAATGATACACTTTTGATCACTGTATCGGGGAACAGTAGCGAAATAATCCAGTAAGCCAAATACTCACCCAAACCCATATATCTAAAAGACTCACTTGGCATTGTTTCAAACAATAGGTATGCAACAAAGCAATTTACAATATACAATACAACATTTACAATATACAATACAACATTATATTGTGAAAGTAATTAACCTTAAAAGCTGTATTAATTTCTACACAACAACCTTAAAAGTTGTATTAAAACAACATACGGCTGCAAACAAAATCAAGCTAAACTATAATTCTGAAATTAATACAAAACAAAACAAACATATAAACATTTTATCAAACACCTATGTTAGCAAGTTAAATCCGACTTTTTTTTCTCTCTCTGAATATCCTGCACATAAACACAAAATAAGAGAAAAAATGTGTCAATAGAACCAATTTTGGTGGAAAAAAAAAGATATAAGAACTTGGATGAGGATGAAAAAAACACAATATCAAGTCATATTAGCAAATCTCAAATGAACAAAATATACACCACATAAATTTTGACAACTTAGATCTTTACCAAATTCTCAATTGATGTCATGAATGGAAGAATACTTGAAGATACGAATTAGAGATTGAAGAAATTTAAACCTAAAAAATACGCATTATATCCTTTATTTTGAGAAAGTACACCAAACGTACAAATTGATCTAAACACATAAAAACTCCATCAACCACATAAAAACTCCATTCCAAAAACCCTAAGAAAGAAGATCTACGAAAATGTATACGAAAACAACAAAAACTTCAAATCCATATACAGAAAACCCTAACAAAACATATCTATATAATAAAATTTTAAAATCGCACCCTAGAAGTGTGCATGAGAGAGAGAGAGAGAGAGACATGTGAGTGAGAGAGAGAGAGATAGCTTACCATGGGAGGGAGGCATGTGAGGGGAAGCTATGGAGAGACTATTTGGGGGGATGGGTGGAAAGGAAAGGGAAGAGAGAGATCGAGGAGTGAGATAAGTGGATGAGAGTTTGTGGTGAGAGTGTGTATAGCATGTGTTTACGATATTACCCCTAATTTTGAATTGGAGTGTAAATTTCGTAAATAAAAAAGAGGGGGAATCAAAGATGTGAGGGGCAAAAGAGGTATTATAGGAATAAATCATATTGATGACATCATAAGCTAATCTTATGACATATATAAGTTTTGTAACTTATTATATAGATATATCAAACAACCCTAAAGTGTTCTTGAAACCTTAAGAGACACAACAATTAAATTGACTGCAAGTCCCGCAAAAAGCAAACCCTTCATATTTTGTATAAAAACTAGAATATATGAATCGTTGAAACAACAGAACTCTTCAATCCCAAAGAAAATTGGTTATAAATTAAACCTATATGCTCTTAAATTCCAGTTACGACTTCCGTCCAAATTCACCGTGTGACTCACAAACCCAACAAACCTATATAATCCAATTTTCAACACTTACCTAATTTGACTCTCTTCTTTGTATATCATTAATCCAGCTAGCAAAGATTCACAACAACAGTGGGCAGAGGCCAACTCAGGTGGAATTTGGTGATAACTTAAACTATCAAACGATATGAAGACTTGCCTTTTGCTCTTCTACGGTACTTTATATATATCTTGTTTTATATTTTTTAAATTCTTTTTCTTGTACTTTCTCTTGGTTTGTTAGTGATGATGTATTTAATTTTTGGTACAAATTTACATATATATGGTATCGGTGACTTTAAATTTAACTTGATTTTGGGGTGGTGGTGTAATATTTTTAAAAAATTTAACTTGTTTATTATATAAAAAATTAGAATTTTAGAAATTTAGATTTTTAAAGAAATTGAGATTTTGGGCTGGTTGTTTTACATAATTCTTTTGATATTTTTCGATTCACTAATTTATTATATTTACAAAAGAAATTAAATAATAACTATTTTTTATTTATGAGTTAATAATAAAAAAATCTCTATATACTATAAAATGCAAAACAAGGCATTTATGAGCATTTAACGCTCCTTCTCATTGAGAGTGTCCACGTGGCACTCTATATTTTATATTTTTATAAAATACTATACAAGCAATTTAATAGATGCATTGAACTATTGAGTTTTCTCTCTCTCTCCTTCCATTTAATTCAACTACGAGACCAAGTCAAAAGCAATTAAGAATGATACATTTCTTTCGTCCCAATATATAAATATTATTTTTAACTGCTGCCAATCACCATGGTCATCACCATAGACTTCCCCAAAGACTCTAAACCTTCTCCTGAACAAAGGGTTGCACGTATGTTAAATCGCCACCAAAGTTCTCGGCAGATAATTTCCTTCTTTTCTTTCGTTGATTAATTTGTTAGTTAAGATTAGTAAGGTTTTGAGGCTCCCCACTATTGATAAACCATTTGCTTTCTCTCTTTTTTGGGTTATTTCTTTAACACTGTTTTTATAATCATTAAATTATATAAAAAAATGTTTTTCTTAAAAAAAAACAGTTTATAATTGTTAAAAGGTTCTTTTATAAACTGTTTTTTTAACTTTTCTATAAAATTATTTTTTACATAAAACGTTAAAAACATTAAAAAAAAAGTTGATATAAAAACGTTCAAAACACTATATTTAGCTGCTTTTTTTATAAACGTTAAAAAATAGTTTATATAAACCACTATTTTTTTTTAAAAAACGCCGCTTTTAAAAACGTTACAAAACAATGATTTTTTAATTGCTTTTTACAAATGGTCAAAAACATTTTATATAAAAATGCTTTTTTTTTTTAAACACTGTTTACTAAAAACATTAAAAACACTCTTTTTAATAAACTTAAAAAAATATATATATAAAAACACTTTTTAAAAAAAAACTGTTTATTTAAAAAAATGTTTTTAATTTTTTTTATAAACGTGAAATGGTTTTTTATAAAACTTTTTTTAACGTTTTTTTTATAAATCAATTTTTTTATAAACATGTTAAAAACATTTTATATAATAACGTTGAAAAATACTGTTTTTTTAACGTTTTTAACATTTTATATGAAAACTGTTCATATAAAAAGTTGTTTTTAATAGTTGATAAAAACTTTTTTTTTAAACATTTTTGATATCTTTTTATAAAAAAAAATTGATTTTATAAAAAACAGTTAAAAAGAGTTTATTAGAAAACCTGTTGATGTTTATAACTGTTTAAAAAAAAGGGTTTTTGTATAAGCAGTTTTTTAACGTATATAAAAAACAATAAAAAAATAGTATTTTTTTTACCTTATTAAAAAACAGTGTTTTTAACAAAAAGTGTTTTTATATAAACTATAAGAGCTTTTCTCTCTCTTATCTCTCTTATTCTTACTTTCTCTCTTTTTTGGATTATTTTTTTAAACGTTAAAAAAACACTGTTTTTTTATAAACATCAAAAAATAATTTATATAAAATCAATGTTTTTTAAAAAATCAGTTTATAATCGTTAAACGGTTTTTTTATAAACAATTTTTTAAACTTTTTTTATAAAATTATTTTTTTAAGTAAAACATTCAAAAAGAGTTGATATAAAAATGTTAAAAACACTATTTTTTATAAATGTTAAAAAACTGTTTATATAAACCACTATTTTTTTAAGGAAAAAACACTGTTTTTAAAAAACGTTACAAAACACTGAATTTTTAACTGTTTTTTATAAACATTCAAAAACAGTTTTATAATTCTCTTTAAAAAAATGTTGTTTTTATATAAACCATTTTTTAATATTTTTTTAAAAGAGTCCTTTTTTTTAAGAACAGTGTTTTTACATAATTTTTTTTAACGTTTATACAAAAAACTGTTAAAAAAACAGTGTTTTTAATGTTTTTATATTAAGTGTTTTTTACATTTTTAATTTATTCATATAAAGAATTGGTTTTATGAAAAAAGTTGAAAACAATTTACAAAAAAACTTTTGACATTCATAAACTGTTTTTTATAAGATTGTTTTTATATAAAGTTTTTTCAACGTTTATAAAAACAGTTAAAAACAATATTTTTTAATGTTTGTAAAAAAAAGTGCTAAAAAAAGTTTATAAAAAAATCTTTTGATTTTGTAAAACTTTTTTATTTAAAAAAAAAATACTTAATAAAAAAAGTGTATAAAACTTTTTCATTTTATAAAACTTTCTCATTTTATAAAAAAGTGTTAGTAAAAAAAGTTTTACTATTTAAAACAAGGGGGTTTTGGGAAAAGGTCCTCATAGTACTCAAAGTGTATAAAAATAGGACACTCCATATAATTTTATAAATTTAGTCCCTGTACTAAAAATACAATGGAAAAAGGTGAAAAACAGTGCCGCTGGCGCGGAGCAAAAAAATAAAGGTATTGTACCACAGGGACTAGATTTATAAATGCTATTGTATCACAGGGACTAGATTTATAAACTTGAAAAGCATTGTCCTAAAAATCTAAATATAGGAAGGAACATGACCTTTACCTTAATTCTCTATTAAAACAATAAGATATAATGTAAAATTTGTTTTAATACACTAATAAATACTTATACTGATGGGTAAAATAGTCTTTTTGATTGGAAAATGAGTCAACTGACCATCAAACTAGCTAACTAACGTTTTTTGTCGATTTTGAATCCTAAACGAGTAGAATGTAAACAAATGGAATAAAATTCTAAATAACTATTAGACCCCAAATATTAAAAGATCCTTACAAAATTGACAAGGAGCCATAGAATAAACTGTAATTTTGTTTAAGTAGAATGTGTTATGTGAGGATTGAAATAGTGTTTTTCTTAAGATAATTTCGATTGAATCTTTATATAGAAATGTGAGTTTAATTAGTTAGAAGCATGTTATGTGAATTTAGTTAGTTAGAAGCATATGGTGTATGTTGCTCTATTTTAAAGGAAGTGAGGTATGCTTCCATGTTTAATAACATTGTTTTTTAAAATAAAATATATAATATTACTTTTTGGATTTTTCTCTTTTTATATTGTGATTGGACAATTATTTTTTGTGCTTTGTTATAAGGTTTGCTATTTTTATTTTGACTCATTTTCAGATTTTTTTTATACAAATTATAACCTTTATGCTTTATTTTCTTAACACACAAGTTCTAATTGTTTGTCATTTCTGTCTATCATGTCCATGATACTATTCATTATATTTTTTAAAAATTAGGGGTTAAAGTATAATTTATGTAAAGTTGATTAAGTGCCTAAGTAAAATATTTTGAAATATATATATATATATATATATGTATATATATATATATATATATGTATATATATATATGTATATATATGATAGTAATTATCGTGATTATATATGAGTGTCCATTTTTTCTCCATCTATTATTAATTAATACTTATATAATGTGTCAAATAGACATAAAAATATAATTATGTCTTAAATAAAAAAATATCTCGGTGTTTAGTGTATACTAATCATAGAACTATCATCTCTACTAAAAAATATAAATATGTAGTTGATTTGTAATTTTAAAATAGAGGCATGTTCATATGTCCCAAATTTTTTATTCATTTTTTCATCTCATATTAACATTAGTTTAAATGTAATGATAATATTATTTATGTGGCATATATTTACGAATAAAATTATACCACGCTCGCGCATCGCGCGGGTTTTAAAACTAGTCTTATTAAATATGGAAGTCCCCTCGGCCCGATCATGTCAGAGAGGCAACTAATGAGAGTGAACATGAACTTTTCAATTTTCAAAATCAAAGCTATTGACGACTTCTGCTTCTTTATGAATATAAAAAACCTAGCTTTTGGGTGGCCGTTCGATCTCTTATTACCAATAACTTTCGGGTACGGCAGTGTGTAAACTATAAGCATGAGAGAGAGCCACTAGAGATATCGGTAAAGTGAGTGTCACATCTTCTTAATAATACACAAGTAAATTGAATTCGGCCCAATTCAGTTTTATGTGCTTAACTCGCAGTCCATATTCTAGATCATGGGGCGTAGACCAGAACGGTTCCAAAAAACACCTGAATTTTTGAACTAGTCTGGTCCCGTCCAATCCGTCTAACTGGTTCGGTCGATATCTTATCCACCCCTAGTTCAAATGGAACTACAGATACGATGAAATAACTACAATAAATATATATAAAATATTGAGTGTGATTAACATCATATCGTTGTAGTCTAGTTGGTTAGGATTCTCGGCTCTCACCCGAGAGACCCGAGTTCAAGTCCCGGCAACGGAATTTTTTTCCTTTTGGATCATTATCTGGGCTTTGTATCATTGTATCTGATTTTGTTTTGTTCTTTTGTACTAATCTTGTCTTTCAGGTCTCCCTGTACTCGTTGCTGTTCAAGTTAAAGTATTTCTTAATTATCTGATTCTGCATATTTATCCTCATTTTGATGAATGAAAGTTCACTAGACTATTAATTGTCTACCTTACACTTTTTAAATGAGTTGGGTATGGTTCTTTATTGGACCCTTTTCTATTGAAGCTTAATTATGTGTCACCACCGGGCTCTCTCAAATATCTTTCCTTATGTGCAAAGTAGAAGTATCCATTTAAATTTAGTTTTCCCGATAGAAGATATTCATATTTTAGTAGCATAGGTTATTTAGGCCCTTTTGGTTATGAATTATTATTCTGTTTTTTGTGTTTAAATACAATTCTATTAAGAATTTGCGTTTGACGCACTTATTTTTAAATACTGAATTATAATATCAGGTTTTCAGAAAACACCAAAATGGTGTTTTCTAAATTATGTTTTCTGTTTTCAACCCAACATCGTCCATCCTCTATATTTTTATGCATTTAAACCTTAATATATGTAATATACATATACAATACGTTAATATGTGTGTAATTATAATAAATAAAAATTATATCTATACATTTACACAAAATTACGTATTCAATTCTATAATGTACTAAGATCTATATGTTAAATAATATTATCAATACATACATAATACTTATATATAGTTTTATACATGTATGTAATAGTATAAAATATACATATAGTACATATGAATTAAACTATATTATCAATTCACGTATGTATATCATATTATTATGGATTATACATGCAATATTATAATATGCCTAGTACAATAAACTTTTTCTGGAGATTTGTATGTTTTCATTGTATGCCCAGTACTATTTCCTCAGATTGCAATGTTCGTTCACTGACCACTATTGGTGTACTTTTTAGCCGGTTCTCCGTCTTAACCTTATTTTTTCACAGGCCTTCTTTCCCCAAATAGATGGATAAATAGGGTAGTTAATTGAGGAGATAAGAGCTTTGCTCTGTTGCTTAGCCTTTGCCGATAGTCTGAGATTTTATTATTACCCAACTTGAATTTACATATAACGTTGTTAACCTATCCAAAGGTTTCGCTCTATTTTAACGTGGTACCTCACCTGTTATACAGATTGACTTAGTTGAGGTTTCCTTTAGTGTGAACTATGAAGCACGGACACGTAATACGTTTTTCGACACGCGACACGTGATTGATAAAAAAACTAGGATATGACACACAATGATACGTATAATATATAATATATATTTATAAATATATTAATGAAATAAAATATGTTTTCTCCATAAAATACATTATTAGAGCATTCTTAGCATGTAATTAAGAAATTGAACCATATAAAATAAAATTCAAACACACTTTGACCTTAAGAATCATAAATTAAGCACAATCACAATCACTTGAGTCAAAGCTGACTCGTGGCTTCCGAGAGAGTGTTCGTGCTTCATAAGTGTCCGACATATTGTCGGACACGACATGTTGGCTTCTGAGAGAGTGTTCGTGCTTCATAGACTGTGAGTTAACTTGCCTCCGACTATGCCGCCGAGGATGTTTGCCTTCGTTTGCGCTCCATTATGCGGCGTATAAAGGCCAGGCCAGGCTAGGCTGATGCTCGTCGGCGAGAGCTCAGTTTTTAGCTGGGTGACTTGGTTATAGTATACTTGTGTGGAAAGAGAGAAATAGAAGATGCGTGGGAAGGGGCACAAGTTATGCTGGAATCTGACTCAGTTTTGAAAGTGGCAACTATTGAAAGTGGCAACCCCATTTTCTCTAATGCTCCATTAAGAGCTCCACCTTATTAAGAGCTCGTCAACCCCATTAAATGTGCCACCTCCATCCCACCAAGGATTTATTTAATCGTTTAATCATCTCTCTGGCAGTCTATATAAGGAAGTCATTCCATTTTTGAAAGACACCCAAAAAAAATTCAAGTGAGACAGCACTAAGAGAGGTTTACAACTAAGGCATTTTAGTTGTAAGTGGGTGCAAGAAACAAGATCATTTTGTGAGTTTATTCTGTGAGGTCTCCGAAAATATTGTGAGATTAATATTGTGAGCTGAGTGAGTGTTCAAATGAGTGATTGAGTGTGTGACACATATTCTCCTATTGTGAAACCTCTCCTCCCCTCTTGTGGATGTAGACAATTTGGGTGAACCAAGTTAAATACTTGTGTTTCCAAATTGTGTGGTTGTTGTATGCTTATTTCATTTCATAATTCTATTAATAAGTTGATTTAGTAGCTTGAGGGAAAAGGCCATGGGTTGTATTCCTCACAATCGACAATAATGTTCCGAGGCTTTCGAAATTCATCGTTAACAAGTGGTATCAAAGTTACGGTTGCTAATTACACCAGTAGAACAATTCGAAACGTTAAAGGGGTGTTCAAGCACAAGCTCGTGATTTTTTCTTAATGGAAGAAACGGAATCAAACATTACTCCTCAAGTTGCTTCTACGAGCACAAACTCAAAGAAGTGGGATCCTAGTTATGGATCCGGTGGTTCTATGAAATTTGAAATTAAGCCTTATGAAGAAAATATCAATTTTGGCCTATGGCAATGATGGATGCGAGGCATTCTCGTTAAACAAAGGCTTGGAATAACTTTGTTAGGCACTCAGAACAAATCTAAAGACATGTCCGATGCGGAGTGGCTTAATATTGACGGGCAAGAGACTTCTTCTATTGAGCAATACATCATTGATGAGGTGTTAAGTCATGTGGTGGAGGAGACCACTACCAGGGCATGTGGACCAAGTTAGAAGAAGTGTATTTGGGGAAAAGTTTGTACAACAAAATTTTTCTTAAGAAGAAACTATTCAAGCTAGAAGAGATATGATGAGCACATCAACATGTTCAAAGCCTTGATAAATGATTTAACTCGAATAAATGATCAATTCATGGAGGAAGATCGGGCCCTGCTATTGTTTGCATCGTTGCTTGATTTTATACGAATATTTCGTCACCACCCTAATGTTCAGGAAGACTATGCTCAAGTTCAACGAGATAGTCCAAGACATTTTCGTGCAAGACATTTTTCCCATGTGACCATGAAAAAGAACGGGAATGATGTCTCATCTTCTCAAAATGAAGGCTTAGTTGCCAAGACTGGCAATGGTGGGTGAAGAGGAAGATCAAGGTCATGAGGTGTAAAAAAATGGGGCACCTATAGATATCAAACACAAGATCATGGAAACTTTAAGTGTTACAAATGTCACAAGAAGGGTCACACCAAAAAGAATTATCTGGAGTTTCCAAATAAAGACAAGAAAGGCATTGCTACAAAAGATGTTGCGTGTGTTGCAACACAAGAAGATGTCATGGAGGTACTTATTTTTTCACTGATCATGAAAGTGGGTGGATTCTTGACTCGGGATGCTCCTATCACATGTGTCCCAATCGGAAGTCGTTTGATCAATACAAATACAAAACGGTGGAAATATTTTCATGGGAAACAATGCTAAGTTCCAGGTAGTGGGAATTGTCACGGTGAGAATCAAGATGTTGGATGGTGTTATTCAAACTCTAAGTGATGTTAGATATGTTCCGACACTTAAGAAAAATTTGATCTCTTTGGACATACTCGACGACAATGGGGGTGTGATTCATGCTGAGGACGAGATTTTAAAAGTAAAGAAGGGATTAATGGTGGTTTTGAGCGGCACAAAATCACCTAACAATCTTTATAGATTGAAGGGTGCCACGGTAATCAGGGGAGCGATAGTCTTTACTAAACCAGAAGTTGACGAGATACAGTTATGACACATGAGGCTCGGTCATATGAGCCAAAGAGGCATGAAAGAACTTCATCGATGGAAGTTTTTGAAAGGAGTTCACATATGCAAACTCGATTTTTGCAAGTACAGTGTGATGGGCAAGAAAACTAGAGTTCGATTAATACCTCTACGACCAAAAGTAAAGGTCTTTCTAATTATATTCATTTCGATGTTTATGGGCCTTCGAATATTGTATCCCTGGCCGGGTTCAAATATATTGTAACTTTCATTGATGATTTATCTCGCAATGTTAGGGTTTATTACTTGAAAGAAAAATCGGAGGTTTTCGATAAATTCAAGGAGTGGAAGGCTTGGTGGAAAATCAAATCGAAAAGAAGATCAAATATTTGAGGAGCGACAATAGAGGAGAATATAAGGATGGAAATTTTTTTCAGTTTTGCAAAGATGCTGAAAACACAAGGCATTTTACCGTGAAGAGAATTCCACACCAAAACGGTATTGCGAAGCGGATGAATCCCACCATTATGGAGAGGACAAGGTGCATGACGTTTCATGTTGGTTGCCAAAATCTTTTTGGGCATCAGCTATGGACCATGCCATTTATTTGGTCAATAAGTCTCCAAATGAAACTCTTGGATTGAAGTGTCCCTAAGAAGTATGGTTTGGGTAAGATGTTCATTACTCATAGCTGAGAATATTCGAGTGTCCAATATATGTTCATATTTCCAGTGATGAAAGCATAAAAAATGACCTGAGGTCTTGCCCATGTATCTTTATTGGTTTTACGAAAGCTATTTATTAGCCGGTACATGAGATTTGATGAGGGGGCTGTAGACACCCTATTATAGGACCCCCTAAGAACCTCCTTATGTCCCTAGCACCCACTCATTCACCACATACCTTAGGTCATACTCTATGTACTGATCAAGAGGCCACTGGGCGCTCTTGAGCCCCGTTTGACACTGGTCATCTTTCTCGCATGAGATAAAGCTCAATAAATCTTCTAAGGAATTTGAATCCCCATTCCAACGATCTACCCTACTAGCGAATCGGCCTTATGGTTCAGATGAATGGTCCGTTTTACCCCGAAAACTGATCTAGAGGCCACCAAGCGCTCCCAGGCCTTGTTTGACCCCTATCAACTCTTCAGCTTAAACAAAGCTAAATGAACCTTCGAAGTATCTGAATCCTCTTTCCAATAGTCTGCCCCGTGCGCGAATCAGCCTTACGGTACGAACGAACAATCCATTTTACTCCGAAGGGTCACCGGGCGCTTTTGGGCTCCGTTTGACCTTGGTCAACTCTCCTAACCGAACTAAGCTGAATGAAATCTCGAAGGTCACTAAATACCCTTTCCAACGATCTTTCCCGTGCGTGAATCATCCTTACGATTTCGACGAATGATCCGTTTTCTTTAAAAAAATTCCAATCAACGGCGCTTGCAGGCCCCGTTCGAAATCGGTCAACTCTCAAACTCAAGAGTGATCAATGGATCCTTAAAGGGATCTGAATAACCTTTCCAACGGTTCACCCCGTGCATGATTCTGACTTATGATTAACATTTTATGATCATTTTTCCAAAAAATCTATCTCAGAATGCCGAATGGGCCCCCAGAACCCTGCCTATCGGCAATGTGTGTCTGGGATTCTATGCCTATAGGCAGGTCAAGGATCGTGCCAATTAGTATCCTCTTGTCTCTATGAATAGAGGCCATGACCTCACTTTGAAAAGCAACCCTTAAACATCCCTTTTAGTAATTCAAAGAACATTCTCTCGAATTCAGAGCTGTTCCCTTCCTAAAATGCCCATTTCCTACATTCCTTCCATCATTTTCATACTCCTTTTAGTAAATTATCATCCATTTCCTCATACCACCATCACCTCAATGCAAGATCAGTGCATCTACAATCAAGATCCATTTCTAAGTCTTCATAAGGAGCTATAATTCTCCACCACTGTCTTTAAATTCTCTTATTTTAGCATTAGCTGCTTTATTTATACTTTAGCCCTTTATCTCATTACATCACATACCTTAATTTCAAACCTTAATTATTAGTATTTGCACATATTTATATTCATAAAAAACCAAAAACAAGAAAATTAAGTTTTATCTATAAATTTCAAAAGAGGCATTCTCACTACACACTCTCACACTTAAAGCACGTTTATCCCTATACACACATATAAGAGAAATCCCCATTTGGATTTATGAGTTAAACCCCACCTTGTGTTATTTTCGAACTACGTAGAATTTGATGCTCCTTGGGAGACGTAGGTGTCTTGGGTAAATTCCTAGACTCGAGTCCTCCCTTATACACATTCGTTACGTTATTTTTATTATTTATTTATATATATATATATATATATATATATATATATATATATATATATATATTCTTAATGGGTTTCATATTCTTGCATGCTTGTGTCTTATCCGATGTATACATTCTTTCTTCTATAACGATTTGTGAATTGGCAAACACTTACATTATATTTTGAGTTATTATTTTGGGAACGCTCCTAAGGATGGAATCACTCCGTCCTTTTCCATGACGCGAGTTGAGTGATTCCATTCTTCATATATGTTGCGCACATAAGCACACACTTCACGGAGTTTATTAAGAGAAGATTAACACATTCCCATGAGAGACCGAAAGGGCGGGATGAGTGCCTAACACCTTTCCATTTTGTAACTTAGTCCCCGGACCTTTGAACTACTTGGTTTTGCAAGCATCTTGTCCTTGATGTCATTCTCACAAAGCGGAAATATTTCTTTTGCTTGTTTTGTGAAAATTAGGCTGACGACTCCACCTCTACACATTACCCCACATCGATGACGACCGAGCGCTCCGAGAAAGGGAGCAATCCCGCGTGCACGTTAGAAGGAGGGGGGGGGGGAGAAGCACTCTTTGGACCCCCCCTCAGGATGTCCACAAGGGCTATGCTTGTTTCAAAAAGTTGTAGATGACAGTGGTGTTAAAGCTATCGAGGTTCCTATTTATGTTCCAAGATCGTCCATTACTGAAAGTGATGAAGCATCCACTAACGGTACTATCAATACTCAACCAAATGATAATATAATTGAGGTGGATCATGGGGAGGAGGAATCTAAAGAATGATTAGTTGAGGTGGAGAAACCTCAACAGGTGGAACATTAACCATTCATAGCATGTTATCGAACTCGTCGTGAAATCAAATCGGCCTCACGATTTGGTTGGGAAGACGAAGTATACTTCGCCCTTTGTGTCAATCGAGGGTTATCCAACTACTTACAAAGAAGCCATCAATAGTGAAGGGACACAAGGTTGTATGGGTGTTATGATAGAAAATATGGAAGATTTATTCAAGAACTCCGTGTGGGATTTGGTTTCGAAACCCAAGGACCTACACATCGTTGGTTCTAAATGTGTGTTTCGGAAGAAGGAAGCAATCAACAAAGAGGAGGAACCTAAATACAAAGTTAAGTTAATAGCCAAGGGGTTATCACAAAAAGAGGGCATAGACTATGATGAGATCTTTTCTCCAGTAGTGAAACACACTTCTATACGAGTGTTATTGGATATGGTTACTCAATTTGATATAGAATTGGAGCAACTGGATGTGAAGACAACTTTTCTTCATAGTGACTTAAAAGGAAGTTATCTACATGGCGCATCCAGAAGGGTTTAAGAAAGTAGGCAATGAGAACCACGTGTAGGCTCAAGAAGTCCTTATATGGACTTATGCAGTCTCCAAGGCAATGGTACCTACGGTTTGACACTTTAATGATACGGGTTGGTTACACTAGGTGTGACAATGAACACTGTGCGTACTATCGGACATTTTAAGATGGCTCATTTATTTTATTGATGCTTTATGTGGATGACATGCTCATCGCTTGCAGGTAATAGTGGCGAAATGGCCCCCAAAGAATAAAACAACCCATATTAGCCCACTCATTTAAATATAGGGCCCATTTTTAAAAGTTATGAGTCAAATATGGTGCCCATATTTGAAAGTTATCAATCAAATATGAAGTCCATACATAGTCCATTTTGAAAAGTTACGAGTTGAATACAAAGCCTATTTTTAAAAGTAAAGAGTAAACTATGTTTTTTTACATATATTTGGAATTGTAATACTTATTTGGGGGAGAAAAAAATGGGTTGATCCAGTCCATATTTGGCCCGCCCATATTAGGCCCAACCCATATTTAGCCCAACCCATATTTGACCCACCCACAATAGGCCCAACCCATAGTTTTACCACTACTACTTGTAGGATATGTAAAAGATTAAGGCACTTGAGGTAAAGTTGAGCCCGAAGTTTGACATAAAGGATCCTGGCACCGCACAAAAGATCCTTGGTATGGAGATTCAATGAGATAGAAAAGTAGGTAAGGGATGCTCTCTCAGTAGAAGTACATATCACATGTTCTTAAGAAATTTGGTATGATGGATGCCAAGCCTGTATCTACCCCATTAACTTCTCATTTCGCTTTATCCGCAAAGTAGTCTTTTTACGGATGCTGAGATCGTAGAGATGTCGATAACACCGTATGCATGTGCGGTGGGTTATTTCATGTATGTTATGGTTTGCACAGGACTGGATATTGCCCAAGCAGTTGGACTGGTTAGTAAGTACATGTCGAATATAAGAAAAGAAAACTGCAAAGCTGTTAAATGGATTCTAAGGTATCTAAAAGGAGCCAAAACTATGGGCATTCTGTTCACTCAAAAGCAAGAAGTCGAGTGTATTACAGGGTTCATAGACTTGGACTATGCGAGTGATCTAGATAAACGGAGATCAAGCACAGCTTATGTGTATATTATCACTAGTGGACCGGTATCTTGGAGATCTATGCTATAAGCAACGAATGCTTTGTCTACTACAGAGGCAGAGTACATGGCACTCACGAAAGCATTAAAAAAGGCGATATTGTTGAAAGGTTTGGTGAGTGAGCTAGGGATGAAGCAAGAGAGAATTATACTTCATTGGGATAGTAAAAGTTCTTTACAATTGGCTAAGAATCAAGTATACTACGCCCGCAGAAAGCATATTGATGTGCGATACCGTAAGGTACGGGATTAAGTGAATTCCAGCGATGTCATCGAGAAGATGAACACTAGTGAAAAACTAACGGACATAGTCATAAAACCAGTTACGGTAGAGAAGTTTAGACATTACCTAAAGCTTCTCAATCTCACCTCTTGTTGAAGTTGGAGGTGGCTCCAAGTCGGGTGGAGTCATGTGGGCTTGATGGATATCGGGATAGTCCTCAAGCGATTACCGGTTATTATCCCTGGATTAGTTGGAACAGTCACATTTTGGTTGGCAAGGTTTGCCAAGGTGGAGATTGTTGAAATCTGACTCGGATTTGAATGTGGCAACCTCATTTTCTTTAATGCTCCATTTTCTCTAATGCTGAGCTCCACCACCACCAGCCCCATTAAGAGCTCAATAGCCCCATTAAATGCTCCACCACCATCCCACCAAGGATTTGTTTAATCCTTTAGTCCTCTCTTTGGCAACCTATATAAGGAAGGCATTTCATTATTGATTGAACCAGAATCTGTTATGGACCCTACAAGTTTAGGAGACTTATATTTATACTAAAGAGGGAATACATTGGGTACCAAAATACCCTTATGGTCAATTATATAACATTCTAACACTACCCTTCAAGCTAGCGACTAGATATCGACTAAGCCTAGCCTGCCAATAGAAGTGTGAAGAAGAGAAGGACTAATAGGTTTGGTAAGAGCATTTGCAACTTGTTCTCCTGAATAAACAAACGATGGACTGATGATTTTATGACGAACCTTCTCTTTGAAAAAATGAATGTCTATCTCAATGTGATTTGTACTGTCATGAAGAACTGAATCTGAAGCAAGTTGGATAGCCGACCTATTGTTATAATGCAGAATAAAAGACGTTTTCTCAAGAAATCCCAACTCTACAAGAATAGAATGAAGCTATATAATCTCATACGTGGCCAAGGCCATGGCCCTATATTCAGCCTTTGCAAAGGAACGTGAAACAACAACTTGCTTTTTTCTTTTTTAGGAGATAAGATGACTACCACAAAAATTATAAAATTCACTTGTAGAGAGGCCATCATAAGGCTCTCCATAATCTGAATGAGTCTAGCTCTGCAATCCTCCAAGCTGAGGGCCTGCTGTATAAAATAATCCAAGTCTAAGAGAAGACTTTAGATACCGCAAAGGTGATATAAAGCATTTAAGTGAGTTTGACAAGGTTTGTGCATAAACTGAGTAACCCTCCCAATAATAAATGATATATCAGTATGGTAGTAGCTAAATAAATTAGACGAACCACCAAACCCTGATACATAGACGGATCCTTCAAAAGTTCACCACTGTTAGCCACAAACATTAAAATAGAAATAATAATAGATGAAGCCGGTTTGCACCCAATCAACTCTGTATCCTCCAGAAGATCCAAAATATAGCTTCTCTGTGATGGAGAAATCCCATGATGAAACCTGTCTACTTCAGTGCCTAGAAAATATCGAAGTTGACCGAGGTCTTTTACATCAAACGCCTTTTCCAAATCGGCCTCTAACTTGTGTTATTTCAATAGAGTCATCTCCAATAATAATAATATCATCAACATAAACAAGTATTATTACACTCTTCATATATGAATCTCGTTTGATGAAACAAGTATGGTTAGAATGGCACCGAGTAAATACGAATCCAATGATAGACTCACTGAATCTGGAGAACTAGGCTCGTGGTGACTGTTTCAACCCAGATAAATATTTTTGAAGACGACACACTTTCCCAGCATACTCCTCACCATGAAAGCTAGGTGGAAGATCCATGTAGATGGCGTCATCAAGATCGCCGTGAAGAAAAGAATTTGTGCCAAGAGGACGAAGCAACCACGGAGATCAATAAGCGAACAGTGTTGAATTTCACAACTGGAGCAAAGGTAGTACCAAAATATTTTCCTGGAATCTGAGTAAATCTCTTCACAACAAGGTGGGCCTTATACCTATCCACAGTCCCATCAACTTTTGGTAAAGGAACCATGTCCCAAGTATGATTACATTGTAAAACATCCATATCACACTGAATAACTTCAACTCAAGGTGAAGTCTGGAAAGCTTCAGAAACAGTCCTCAGAATCTGAGTGGAGGAAGTAGCCATAACAAAAGAACGATAACGAATTGATACACCCTCATAAGAAACAAACTTTGAGATAGGATTTTTTTGTAGAACAAGCGTGATCATATCGAATGGGTCCTCTATGCTCCCGAGGGGGGTATCGAGCCTCAAGATTTGGAACAACAAGATCATCATCTGCAATCTTATTAGTAGTCTTAACAGCAGGTTCAACAAGATGTTCAATTTAATGAGAATTGTTACCTGGTGAGGAGGGAATAATGACAGGGGAGATTTGTGAGCACAATCGACAGGAATATGTGACACCCCGCCTAATTAAATACCGGGCGATCACTCCTTTATTAAATTAAATAAAGGTAAACAGTTGGTTCATTCTCAGCATCACTGTCGATAAAAATACATTTTCCAATTTAACACCCTAAATAATTAAGCTAAGTGTCAAAACCATTTACATACATTCCAAATTTTATTTAAAGAAAAACATTTGTTTATTTAAAAACAACAAATCTACAATTAAGAATCACACCACAATAAACTAGATAATATAATACATTCGTCAAACGAATGTCCACATGTGAAAAATAAAGTCACCAATACAAACTGAATAAAACCCATCATAACAATATTGGAAATAACTGAAATACAAATGTCCCAACATTAATGAAATAATGGAAAGGGCGACATATGCCCAATAAATGAGAATGCTAAAAGTGGAGTCAATAAGGGAAGCTGTCTACGCAAGTAACCAGCAACTCCCACCTAAGCTGCAGCACGTTCCTTTCAAGGGATCCTAAGCAAGACGCCCCTGTGGCTGGGCACCTGAAATATATACATATATATACAAGAGAGAGAGAGAGAGAGAAAGAAACGGGTCAGAGCCCGAAAGTGTGTTTGATTTTTAAAATACGTTTAGCAAGTATTTAAATTGATACAGACCAATGCAACAACATATAAGTGCGTCGCTCTCTTGAGAAATACTCACCTCTCTTCTAATGTGCACACCTATCGCACTATCCTTCCCAACAGTTTCTTAACAATTTTATCATACTAACCTTTTCCAATAATTTAGCGTATCTTAACTTACTCATAAGATTTTAAAACCGAACAATATTTTGTTTAAAAAAAGTTACTTCCAGATTGGTAGCACAATTCTCGTTTTAGCTTCTTATTAATTTATAACGTTTCCCAGTGACATATTTTACTTTCACGAAACAAGTATTCACTATCTGAGTCATCAACCAAGTCCTACTTATCAAATCACAGTAGGCAGTTTCAAATTTCAAAATCTCATATATATATTAACTACTCGTATAATATATATAAACTAACAGCATCCCTCATAAAACTATGGTGCGTGCATACTCTACTATCCAGAACCCCATATCACTCATATTAAGGGGAATACAATCGGAATCACTCTCGAATTGTATTAACATAAATACACAAACAATATTGAGGTGAAGCATAGATTCCAAGTCTCTAAGAGGATGGCACATGCCCGCGTCTCTTAGGACCGTCTGAACTATCACATCGATAGCCTGTACTAAGGATATCTATCTTCTAGGGTACAAGTCAATATCCCCCATAAAAGTCCCATTGAGATAAGACTTGTCCCAGCGCGGTAACCTCAGGGATAGCAAGTAGCGTGGGCATGATTTTCACAAGTATATAATATATGTACACACAATCATATAAATATACCACTTTTATTATATTAATATATGTTCTTCTCGTCACCCATAATTATACCATTTATCCTAAATTTCACATTTATAGAATTACGTATAAGGTTTTGTTCCTAACCTTAACTCGAAGGGTTTTCTCACTCATTACCTAACACTCGTGGACTATATCCTCACAAATCTGAAATTCAGTAAGTGCCTTTATTAGGTTCCAACGTAACTCTCTTACGCACCTCACCCTTTAAATTTATAAATTCACCAACCCTAAAGTAAATGTCCCATAAATCACATTCTCGTTGAAGATTAAAGGTCCCAACATTTATTCCTATGCCCTACTGGTCCTCAATGTCTCCCAAATCATTTTATTAAGAATGCCCAAAAATTTCATCACGACAATTTGAATTTAACTCATTTAAAGAGGGAATTAGGAATCTTCCAGGAGGGGTTGATCGATCGAAGCTTGGGGCTCGATCGATCGAACCTTCGATCGATCGAAGCTCTGGGCTCGATCGATCGATCAAGTAGGTCTGGGAAAAATTCTGCAGAATGCAGTTATGGGTTTCATCACCAAAATTACACCAAATCCATATTTTCAAGTTCCAATCGTCCCAGAATTCTACTACTAACATAATAACAATATACCAGATGATTCTAACGTAAGGCATGTACATATTCATCATTTAAACATGGATTTTCAACCTAGAATTATCTCCAATTATCAAGAACCCTAGAATTCTCTTAAACAGTTTTCTAACAAATCTTTCTCCAGAATTTCTTTCTTATGATCATCAAAATTTCATGGTTTATTTCCTCTACAAGGCAAGTGTTCCAGAATTTCATATAAATCATTTCTACATGCATTTTCCTAACACAAATTGGGTGTTCTTCCATATTTATCATCTCTAATCAATCATAAACCAATATGATGATTGCATTAACGAAAATACGCAAGTTAAACACTTGCCTGGGATTTTTGGTATTCTGATTCACGGCCGATTTTGGTATGGCTGCATTCCTCGTCTCGCGATCTACGCGGTGGTGGTGGCGGCGGTGCAAACCGGTGGCTTCTTGGCCTTGAATTGCCTTGGAGCTCTCTCCTCTCTTCTCCAATGGCCGTCACTTGATTTCTGGATATTCTAACCCTAAAAGCTAATCTAAATGGCTGATATAGGTTGCTGAATTTCGTGGGTTTAATTACCCAATTATGTAAAATGACTAAAATGCCCTCCCAGGGTACTAATTAAGCCTAAAAATGCCCCGAGACCCAAACTACACCCCCGGGTACACTTTTCTGACTATCTCGACCCTTCTGGACGCGTTGGCGCACTCAAAATGACCATACGAACAACTTATAAAATATTCACTTTTTATTTAACAAAATTAGTCCTGACGTGACACGGGCACGTCCTGACTTAAATTTTCGAAATAGTCATTTAATTCACTCATGACATTCAATATAATCAATATAATATATTACTTTGCTCATTAGTAATATTCAATAAGTTTTCCATAATTACTAACTCTCATCACGTTAATAATTATAACATAATTAATTTCTGGATTTTTATTAAATAAATTATTCACATTAAATTTAATAAATCCCCAAATTAATATAGCATAAAAATACGGGGTATTACAGAATACACCTAAAAATATTGATTAGCCGAAGAGACATGGTTAGTATAATCAAACACGGGTACAAAGTAAACAATATGTGAGTCCACAGGAGGTGGAGTAGAAGAATGCACATAAGTAGAGGCACTAAAGAATGGCATATTTTTATGAAATACGACATCTAAAGTATGATGCATACGATGTGTGACGGGATCATAACAACGATACTCTTTGTATATATTAGAATATCCTACAAAATGCAACGAATAGCTTTATCATCAAGCTTAGTGCGAGTATCAGATTTATTATGAACAAAGCAAGTGCAGCGAAAAATGCGCGGAATTACAGAAAAAAGAATCTTATCTAGATAAATAAACTGTAATGGGGCTTTATTCTAAATGACCAGACATGGAGTATGATTAAAAAATAATCGCTTATTAAGATAGCTAAGTGCCAATAAGATTAAGGAACCTGTATCCCTAGTAATAAACAACGGACCACCCCCATGAGACTTCTATTTTTTCTTTCGCCAACCCCATTTTGTTCAGGAGTATATGGGCAACTGAGTTGCTGAAGAATACCCTGTTTGTTAAGATGAGAGACAAACTCATTGGAGATGTACTCTTTAGCATTATCAGAGTGAATTCCTTTAATAACAATATTAAATTGAGTTTTAACAGGTTGTAAAAACTGTGTAAAAAGGGGTCGCAAATCATATTTATAAGAAGCAAATAAACCCAGGTACACCTCGAGTAGTCATCAATAAAATTGACATAATATTGATGCCCAGAAAAAGATGTAACGGGTGAGGGACCCCAAACATCAGAGTGTATTAGATAAAAATACAAGGGGTCCGATGCGTGCGAGGGATTTAATTAGTTCTAGTATGCTTAGATAAAGAGCAGACAACACATTGGAATTTTAAAGAACTGTAAGCTTTAATTAAGTCGGGAAACAACATACAGAGATATTGAAAATTGACATGTCCTAAATGATCATGCCATGACTATAATGTTTGAAAATAAAAAAACATAGCGGCCAGAATTAGGTGACACACTAGCAGGAAAAATAGAAGAGGAAGTTGGAACTGGTGGAATTGGTGGAGGATCCCCAAAGTAGTAGAACCCGTTGCGTTCATATCCCCTGCCAAAAATCCTTCCCGTATGCATGTCCTGAAGATAACACCAATCAAATAAGAAAACAACAACACAATTAAAACTTCTTGCTAAACAATTTACAAATAACAATTTCGTAGCAAGACTAGGTACAAGTAATATCGAGTGCAAAGTAATATACCTAGAAAGACGTATATCACCTTTTTTGAGAATGGGAGTAGAAGTCCTAATAGCAAGGTGAACCCATTTATGAAAAGGTTGGGTATATAAATAAAAAATATCCTTCTCACCCGTTATATGATCACTAGCACCAAAATCCATAACCCAAGTAGAAGGAGAGTCAGCTATATGAGCACGGTATGCACGATGAGTACCTGAGGAGGATCCAGTCATAACAATAGGCCTACTAGCAGGAACTTGGCGATTATCCAACAAATGAAAAATTCGATCCATCTTGGAACTAACGGTAGAGGGGGCTTGAAGGTAACCCTGAGATTAAGGAAAATTCCCCCATTAGCAATAGTGTTTGGGATTAAGAAACCGAGGCAGCTCAGCGTGGCAACTCAGCGAGGTAGCTTAGTGTGGCAATTCATACTTTAGCTTATTGTGTTAGTAATATTGTATCTTTGTTTATATTGACTATAAGCTATAACGGTTGTAATGATATAACGAGAATAATAATGAGTTTTAGTGTGAGGTCAAACGGTACTCGCGAGAGACCAGGCTTGACAGGGCCTGGGAGAGCTTTCATGCTTTATCGAATGACCTCGCTGTGGGAACCTTAGAGGGACTTGTATTGGAGGATTAAGAAGTGAGGCACCGTTGGGGCTTGTCCTAACCATCTTAGATACACCAGGTAAAACACCGAAGGACCCTGACCGTGGAACCTCGAGGGGAACAGCCTTGAGTTCCATCGAGCGTTGAGTTGTGAGCCAAACAACCCTCTACTTAATGTTACATCCACTTTATCTAATGTCACTAACCAGCTAGGCAATGTTAGACCTGCACTTGAGTAAACCACCATGGTATTTGGGGCTATCAGACAGTTGGTGAGCCACCTCTGTGACAACAGCCCCCTAACACATAGTGGTTAGGCAAAAGGCATGTCTTGGCATTTTATGTTTATGGCGTGGAGACAACTAGTGCATCAGGTATTTAATGTTTGTGGCATCAAGTATGAGGGATGTCTTTCACATGCATTAATGGCGGAGTTGCCTCGGGGGTGGTGTGGGAGGCTATTTAAGGACCCCAACCACCTCTGAGGAGAGGATGATCTTTTTTTAGAGTTTAGAAGTGATTACTAGAGAGTTGTTACAAACCAGAGAGTTTACTCACCCACCATTGTCATTTATTACGAAGCTTTTAATACTTGACAGAGATTTTTGAGGGTGGTTGGTGCGTTTTAGCTGTCTGCCAAGGTGTATCTAGGGTGCTTACTTCTCTCTCCCTCTATCTAAGTTACTTTTATGTTCATTATTACCTTCTGAGTTATACACGAGAGATTTGTGAGTTCAAACTGAGTCCATCTTCATTGAGTAGTATTTGTATGTCTTATGGTTAATCAATAGTGTTGCTATTTAACTTATCATGACTATACTCAACAGGGGTTACGCCTCCATCTTATCTAAACTACCCTCTTACACTAACAAATTGCTCAATCCTGGCATTCAGATCATCAGGAGTATAGAAATGAGAATCAATGGGACCTTCAACAACGACAGCTACATGAGTTCTACCCTTCTTATTTCTCAACTCATGATATAATTTGAAACAAGTGAGCGTTGCATGCCCGTCTCTACCATAATGCTCACAAACGATTTTCTTATTTTCAGGACGTGTAACCCAAGACAAAGCAGAAGAATAGCACAAATATCGACTCTCTGTATTGGCTACAAAAACCATCTGATCAGTTGCAAAAGGAGACTCAGATATCAGTGCAGATGAGGATGTAAGCTTGAGATGTCGATCATGATTCTCACACACTGTATACACTCTACCTAGTGGAGAAAGGGGTGAAGTGTTCAAAATGTGGGTCCGAGGAAGCTTAAAAATAGCCCCAAGAGCCATCAAGAACTAGTAAACCTTTTGCTTCTCTTTTCGAGCTATAAGTGATTCTACAACTTGTCTTGTAAGAACCACTATGTTAGCTAAATGACGACAAGAAGCATACTCCTCCAATCTCTGAGTGAGATATCTATAAAATATCAAAACGGAATAATTGCCTTGACAGTCTGCGATATCTCTTACACAATTGACATACTCGAATCTTATTGTGTGAATGAGAGTACATCACAGTCATACCTTTCCACAGGAGCAGAACAAACTTATAAATTTGAAAAATCTCATAAACACTCGGCTCCATAGAGTTGAACATCCATTCCAAAATAGTGCAATTGGTAACAAACCACTGACTGAAGGTTGGATCAGATTCCTTCAATGTTGGAATCTTCCCAAGAAGCCAATTAATTTTGCATTTTGTACCACTGAATAAACGAACGATCAAGCCCACGATGAAAATTTTTGGCCATTAAGTAACTGAGCCATGCCTTTCTGTGAGGGTGCATGGTGAGTGGTCATCAAATCAAATGAAGGGTTTTTAATTTTGACAAATCCCCCATCAGACATTGTGCATCAAATCAATAATAACACCAATAATTATGAATGCACAAGTAATAAAAATTACTTAAAGCAATCCACAAAAACAGTTACGTGGCCACCAAAAAAGATAACGGAGCAGCAATAAAGAAATCTTTGGATCACAAGAGATAAAAAATAAGTGAAGTATACCTTCAATTGCATACAATCAATGTAGAAAGAATTTCAAATACTCATAAAAGTGTGTTGCTCGAAATGATGAAAAATCGTACCAATAATCAACCACATCATAGGTAGATAATAAGAGTCTCTTTAGACAAGAGAAATCAACTCCCGAAATGCAGAAATCTGCTAAAAAAATCCGAACCCTAGGCAACTTGAAGTTTTAACCCAAAACTAGGGTTTGGTGGCCAAAAGGGAGGGGCTGGCTCATAGAAGGGATGGGCACCCTAGGGTTTGGTCTCCTAGGTATGCATTGCTGGTGGGGGTGGCCGGAGTTGGCCATAGGTAGTTTGGGTGGTTGGGTTAGGGTTTAGGGTTTTGTGAAAGAAGAAGGAATGGGAGGCCAACGGATTTCTCCCTTTTTCTTTTTGTGTTCTTAGCTCTGATACCTACTACAATTGTTAGAATTATATTATGGACCTTACAAGTTTAGGGTCTTATATTTATACTAAGGAGGAAATACATTGGAGGACCAAATTACCCTTATGGTCAATTACATAAATAACATACACATTCCAACAAAAGGCGTATGAAAAAAATCAAGTGAGACAACAATTAGAGAGAGGTTTACAACTAAGGTATTTTAGTTATAAGTGTGCAAGAAATAGGACCATTTTATGAGTTTCTTGTGTGGGTTTCTACAATATTGTGAGTTGAGTGAGTGTTCAAATGAGTGATTGTGTGCAACGCATATTCTCCTATAGTTAAACCTCTCCTCCCCTCCTGTTGATGTGGCCAATTTTGGTGAACTACGTTAAATACTTGTGTCTTTAAATTGTGTGGTTGTTATATGCTTATTTCATATCATACTTCTATTAGTTAGTTAATTTAGGGTCCGTTTGATAGAAAACTGAGAAAATGCAAATGATTCTAGGACATTTGATTCCATGGAAAATAATTCCAAGGCAAATGAATATTTTCCAACTTGTGTCTGTTTGATACAAGTTGGAAAATCATCAATTTTTCACATTTTATATCAAACGCAAAAGCTGGAAAATAGATATAAATGTGAAAAATTTGTTTACGGAATATATATATATATATATAATAAATATTTATTATTAAATATACAAAATATATGAATATATATTATATTATTTGCGAAATATATATATTTCAAAAATTAATATAAATTGCGGAATATATATATTCCGTAAATTATTATTAATTTTCGAAATATTCATATATTTAGTATATTTTTTTGAAAATTAATAATAGTTTACGGATTATATATATTCCGCAAATAATATAATATATATATTCATATATTCATTTTGTACATTATTTAATGTACAAAATCTATTAAATATACAAAATCTATTAAATATATAATATTTTCATAGATTTTGTATCTTTAATAGATTTTGTACATTTAATAATGTACAAAATGAATATATGAACGTATATTATATTATATAATGAATATACTAAATATATATTATTTACAGAATATATAAATATATATATATATATATATGTATGCATATATGTAAACATATATTCTGTATATTCTGTATACATATATATGAATACATATATATATATATATATATATATATGTATGTATATATTATGTAAATATATACATATATATGTAAATTATATATATACTAAATATTTTGTAAATATATACATATATAAAAAATTATATATATACTGAATATTCTGTAAATAAATTATATATACACTGAATATTCTGTAAATATATACATATATACATATATATAAATATATACATATATACATATATATTTACATTTATATATGTATATATTCTGTAAATAATATATATTTAGTATACACATATATAATATATATGTATATTATATTCTGTATATATACATATATATTGTATATATATATATATATACAATATACATTATTATATATATGTATATATTCATAAATACATAATATATACATATATATTCATATTATATATGTATATATTCTGTAAATAATATATATATTATATACTAAATATATATTATTTACAAAATATATACATATATAATATGAATATATACATATATATTATGTATTTATGAATATATATTTTGTAAATAATATATATTAAATATAAGGAATATATGAAATATCAAAAATTTACGAAATATAAATATATATTAAAATATATGAATTATATAAATTATATAAATGTACGAAATATATAAATATATGAAATATATATAAATATACGAAATATACGCAATATACATATATGTGCTAAAATATATAAAATATACGAATATATATTAAAATATATGAAATATATATATTTATATATTTATTAACAATATATATTTATATATTTATGAAATATATAGAGTTATAAAAAAAATTGGTTTTAAGCGATTTGCCATCCAAAGGTGGCAAACAAAAACCTGACCCCCCTCCAAAGAATTGAATTCCACCCTAGGGTGGCAAATTTTGCTTAAGAGGTGTTGTACATAGAAATCAAATTTCAGGACAAATTAAGGCTATCAAACAGCCTAAAAGCTGAAAAATACCAGAATTTTCCAACTTTTGGGAATTTGCCTTGGAATTTTTGTGCTATCAAACGTACCCTTAGTAGCCCGAGGGAAAAAGTCTTGGGTTGTATTCCGCACAACCGACAAGCGGTGTTTCTAAGCTTTCAGAATTGATCGCTAACAAGTTACAGATGCTTAGATACAATCTATTGGGAAAATGCTATGTTATTGGTTTGATTGCCGGGTTTAACATTCATGGGACTTGAATGTTGCTTATTTGTCCTCCTTCCATGGAGTCAGCAGCCCACGGATATCATTCCATCCGACCTCCAACCATCCAATCCCATTATGATGTTGACAAAGTTGAATTCGTTTGGGATATAACGACCGTCCAGACATTAACACATCCATGCATTCGCTTCTTAATTTGTTGGTAGTGGCATATCGCCGGGGGTGGGGGGGGTGGGGTGCAGGGGTGGCCTGGGCCCCCACAAACTTTTGAAATTTATTTTTTTACCCTTTGGTTTTATTATATTTTCCAAAAAAAATATTATGTACACATTTAGCCCCCTAAAAAATAATTATATATACATTATCCCCCCCCCCCCTCCACCCTAAATCCTGAATCCTCCACTGTTTGTTGAGTTGTGCACACTGATGAGCGTACGTGGATTACCAAGTTTCCTTTTAGAACATTGATCCAAACTTTTACCACCATTATACCGTGAGCTCAAAGGGGGTGGGGGAGTGATGTGTGCGGAAGGGTTGTCGTGCGCCCAATAAAGAGGGGAGTTTATCTTGTTTATTATTTGTTATTTTTTCCATTATCATTTTGTTTATCTTTACAACTTATCTTTTATTATAAACTCTTATTTAAAGTTCATGTCTATCGAGTCTTCCTAAGTTTTCTCAGCATAAATAAGGCCATTGACAAGCCAATGTAACCATTCAATTATAATGAGAGGTAGTAAAAAGTGTGTGTTTACATTAGAATCATTGGTTACATAAAATTGCTTTTAAAAGGTAGAGTAAACAATAGGTCTAAGGTGAGCATAAGGTTTCCATCACAAGACAACGAACAGTAGGCCTTTGGGAAAGACTAAAAAGGTCCATGATCCTTTTGGGAAGAAAGTTGTGTAATGAATGTGAGTAATGAGAGAGTTGAGAGATAATCTCTTTATCTTCTTATGAGGAGGAAACTTCCACAACTTTTATGTCTAGTGTGGTGCCGATTGAGGAAGCAAAATCTCCTTCCATGGTTGTTGGAGTAAATAGTCTTTATCTAGTATTTGTGACTATAAAATCTATTGGTGGTGTCTTTATTTAAGATGAGAATAAGGAAGGCTTAGGCAAATCCTATGAAATTTTTTATCGAGAGTGTTTCAAGCTAAAAAAGAATGGCGTCTAGGGTAAAACCCCATGAAAGTTATAAGTTGAGTCAAAAGAAACCCTAACGTGATAGGCTAATTTAAGCCAATTAAAGGTTCATCGTTCTTCTCTCCTCAAGAAAGTCATATTTATAGAGAATGAAATATGCATGTTTCTTAGCAATACTGAGCACTTAAAGAAAGAGAATACGCATCTTAAGAAAGATTCCACAACTTTTATGTCTAGTGTGGTGCCGATTGAGGAAGCAAAATCTCCTTCCATGGTTGTTGGAGTAATAGTCTTTATCTAGTGTTTGTGACTATAAAATCTATTGGTGGTGTCTCATGCATGGAATCTTTCATTTCCTTCATTCCCTCTTTCTCAATTCTCGCTACAGATTTTGAAACTAGATATTTAGTCTATTGCTCTTCCATTAAGACCATATTTCTTTCCTATTGTTCTTCCATCCTCATTATTGACTATGACATTATTTGCATCTTTGTAGTCTACTCATGCTTTCTAGCCCTTCCAGCAACACTCTGCTCTACTTTAGTATTGTCTATACGAGAAGCTACCCCCTATTTTCTATGTTGTACATTCCCAGGTTCCATCTTGAATTATCTGTAATACAGTAAAGTTCTAACAACCAATATAAACAGTTTATAATACTAAACTATTGGTTAGTACAAAAAATATTAATAAATACCAAATAAACTTAAAGACTGCCATCTAATAATCACACACGTCCATAATTAATAACCTAGAGCCCTGATACCACTAATTATCACACTTGAACCCAAATCCAATCTAATAATTTATTTTCATAACAATTAAATCACGATCTTCAGTCCATTTGAAAAAGTCATTTTTTAATATTTTCATGCATAATGTACATAATGAACATAATATTGTTCTTGTGCCATAACGAAGTCAACATCACAGTCATAATAAGAGATTATACAATAATGTGATTAACTACGATAAATTATACAATCATCAAATCTATTCACACTAACTCAATATATTCCATGTGCGAGTGTAGTAAAATCCCCCTTGGGACAATTACAAAATCCCCATATTTAAACCCCATCTCTTTCGAATGGTGAAACTCTCAAAATCACCGTTCATACCGTATCCTAGCTGGCAACATACAAAGCTGAAAATGTTAAAATATAAACCATAAGCATTAAGCTTAGTGAGGTATTCCTTCCCTGCAATGAATTAATAGTTCTATATCGAATATGTGGATATAAAATCCAAACAATCCTGCCCATTGGCAATAAAAAATCCTGGAACATAAGTTCCAACAAATCATTGGATCTTTGTCTAATACCAACCCTGGATCATAAGACCCAAACAAATCCTGGATATTTGAATATCCAAACAAATCCTGAATTCCAAAGTATTAAACCAATCCTGGATAATTTAATATCCAATTAAATCCTGCTCTTAGAGTTATATTCAAAACCATCCTATCATTTTCCTATCTATATGTGAAACAATCAGTAGTACACTCACCTTGGAAATTTAACAAGCTTTCCCTTTTCCTTTATCTGGATTTTGTTCAGTCGGTTATTCTTCTCTTACTATAATTCTTACAATATTATTATCATTATAATAATATTAATAACTCAAAGAATAACTTCATCATAATTCAATTCATAAGCATCATATGATTCTATTCAAATCATTCATCATAAATGAAGTCCCATCTAGACTCAGGTTATGATATCTAACATATTCAAATTATAGTACAAACCTACTTTAATTCTTCTTGGTAATCCAATCCTTATCATAACAGGTTTCCAACAAAAAAGATGACACATCATTCCAAGTTTCCTAGAGCAGTATATGTCCATTTCTTTACTACATAGCAAATCCGCCCTATAGGCTCCTCTATCATTCAGTCATCTTATGAGAATTTTCATAATTTTATACATCATAAATTTCTATGATATTTCACCCAATTTTAGAAAACATATTGAATAATACAATATTAAAATTTCATAATTTTCAGAGTTCATTTGCTATGTCAAGAAAAACATCAATCATATGTTATGCATATTTACTCTTTTGGGGAAGATTTCATACCCGAACTTCAAACCATCACCCAAGATTCACTTCTTGTTATTTTTAAATAGTTTTAGGATATTTTATGAATATATGGGTCTATGTTAATGTCCAACTGGAATTTATCAATTTCAGTAATCATACAAAAAGATATGGAAGTTTGAATAGACAAGGTTACTAAACGAAGCAATTTAAGGGTTTACACATTCAACTTTGTTTAAACTTGCATAAATCCATACATATTCACCCAATCATGAAAGGTAAATAAAAAATAAAGTATTTCTATCATATAAATCATAAATACAAGAAAAATAACAGGATTTATGGGTGGAATTACCTTGGGGGATTTTACGTAATTTCTATGAATTTTTTTGAATTTTCTCCTCACTTTCTTCTTCCTAACCTTCACCATTGTTTTTCCTCAAACTAAAGCTCTACAAAACTGATTTTTCTGAAGAAAGGAGGATATCTCAAGGGTTTAAGTCATCCAAACCATCCTCCACCTCCAACCAATCAATTTAAGCCACTTATTGGGTATAAAGGACAAATTGCCACTTAAACGAATGGACATATTTACTCTTGGTTAGTAATTTTGGTATAACTTCTTACTCGAACCTCCGTTTTACACACCGTTTGTTGTGTTACAATCATAACTCACCTGTATACAACTATCTAGTTTTACCCTCAAGTTAATTTTTACGTCATAAATGTCAAAACTAGTCTTAATCATGAACATTCCTACCGAAAACTTCAAATTTCATATTTGTAACTAATTTGATATTTCATGATTTATGAAGGTAGGATTAGACTAAACATTATGACTTAACATTATATATACTGATAACATATTATCCCCATCACATAAGCTAATCATTATTTAAACATAATTTATCATAATTATATTGGGGTTGTCACAGTATCTTGTGTACACCTTTGTGGAGAAGGCATCTCCATGGCTGAGTTGTGATACTTGAGAGAACTCACTGCTGAAGAGGAAGGCTGAGGCTTGAGGGAGAGGACTGAAGTTCATGTGGTTTTCCAGGAATCATTGCTGAAGGAGGACTGCAATCATTGTGATCCTTAGGAAGATCATTGCGGGTTCCTTTATAAAGTTTGTAAGTTGCGATTCATAAATTTATAAAGTGAATAAAAGGTTTTTCCCGGAGGGAATGTTTCTGAAACTCTGCCTTTGTTGAAGTATTGATTATATTTACATTTTAAGTCATATAGTTGCATGTTTAATATTTAAAGGAATTAAAATTTGGTGTGGGTTATCATTTAAATTAATAAGTTAACACCATTAAATAATTGTGCACTATCAAGTTGGAATCTTTATTGACCACATTTGTTTCCACATTCTTAGTACCCTTGGGACTTATTGCATGGCGAACTTAGGAATAGGAGTCGACTTGTTGTGATTCCTTGAGGTGTTACATGGTTATAGTTCGCCATGTGTACTACTTGTAGGCTAGTCGTTCAAATGAGATGCACGTGGTCATTCAAACGAGATACACGAGTTCATTAAAATGGGGTTCCAACGATCAAACGAGTCCATTTTCGTCCTTCTCTGGAATGTCGTTTGATAGGTCGATGGAAGTTGGTTAAAAAAATATCGTTCGAACGAGGAACATGGTCATTCAAACAAGTGCGCAAAAATTTATTTTAGTTTATTTTATCTAAATCTCTAATGTTTATCCTCTCACAACCAACTTCCTTATAAAAAGATATATAGGATTAAAGTCCTTGTGAGTATCTAATAATCATGATATGGATATTGGGAAATCGATAGAGCGTACTTATTATGAGAGGATCATAGGTGATGAAATCTTATCAAGTATTTGGTGACAATTACGTTGGGGTATGCTTGGTGTCCTTAGGGAACCCATTAAGTTAGGTGGTAATGATAGTTGTATTGAGGGTAATGTGATAATTTAAGGTTATTGGTCAAGTTCAAAGGAGTCGAATCATGTATTCCTTGGTAAGGTCATCCAATTTGGTATTAATAGGTGATGCAACCTTTTAAAGAAAGCTGGAGATTTGTGTCATGATTGGGCATAATACTCGTTCATCATAAGATGACTAGAGTAGAAAGTGTCATATTTGATTTTGATGAGTACTAGGAAATGGATCAAAAACTTAGATTGATGATGTCATGTGAAGGGATTGAGAATAGAATCCCAGATGGGATATCTAAGTATGATTAGGGTATCGACGTGTGTCAATTATGTAAGATAGGATATCCCTAGTAGGGGAAGGATTAATTATGACACCCCGCTTAATTAAATACTGGATGATAAGTCCTTTATGAATTAAAAGAGGTTCCCCATTTGGTTTATTCTCAGCATCACTATCAAAAACCATATTAATTACTAACCACTTATTAGTTATTTAAGTTAGTGTCAAAATTTTATCTTTCATTAAACAATTGATAATGTGCATATAAATAATGAATTAAGTCATGAAACATAATTAAATGATTAAATGACCAGGGATGGAGAATGGAAATTATGATGTTAATAACATACGAGAGATGTTAATTCATATAGTGTAATGTAAGGGTGGTACGGGGGACTAATAGGTGTCGTTAGTCCAATTAGATACTCATGTCTAGTTAGCCTGGGTATTATGGCTAGGTGGGCTAAGTAGAAACGTTAGGCATGCATAATAGATAAGAGGTCAGAAAACTCAAGGAAGTGTACGTGAACTTAACATGTGTAATCAATAACTGAATTTTAAATTGTGATAAATACTTGAAAAATATTTTCAAAATATTTTTGGTTCTAACCCTTACTATAAATCTTTTTCATAACCTTTTAGGTGTCCAACCATAGGGACACTAGACTTGATGATCAATTTGAGGGATGATTAGTTGCATCACTGTAGATGCTTGCAGGACTTGTTCAGACTCTTCTATCATTCATTCTTAGTGTAGGCCTTCATTCCAGTATCTCAGTTGGGTATGTTGCCCCAATCATACTTTATTTATTTTTGTTATTCATTTCAGACTTGTAGTGGGATTTATTTTCATATTTGTTGGATTGTTTTTTGGATTGGATTTTAGCCGATGGTTTATTCGCAAGTCATTATTCATTTATTTATTTCATTGCGATGGTTGAGACTATATTAATAGTGTGAATGTTTTAATTTTATTTTAGCATATCATTATCAATTGTTTAATGAAAGATAAACTTTTGACACCGACTTAATTAAATAATAGGTGGTTAGTAATTAATATGGTTTTCGACAGTGATGCTGAGAATGAACTAAATGAGAAACCACTTTTAATTAATAAAGGACTGATCACCCGATATTTAATTAGGCGGGATGCCACAAATGGTATCAGAGTATCAGGTTCTAGTGTCCATAGGATCTGTTTGGCTTTTTACAATTTCTGCATATTGTTCTTTTGATATAAAGCCCTATTATTAGGATTGTTTCTTTTATCTTTACGTATTTGAGATAATGTGCTTCTGTTATTAAATTTTTTATAAACTATGTACTTATACAATTCGATCTATTTTTAGATGCCACCGAGGAGAGAGGGAGTATCTAGGACAGCGACCAGGGATGAGGTGAGGGACGCTCACCAGGAGCGACAAGAGGTGCCTCAGCCACAGCCACCACTAGAGATGATTTTTACAGCACATCTGGCAGAGATTATGGCCCAAGCGGTCAACGTAGCTATGACAACTATGGCCTTTCATTTTCCACAGCCCTCGTCGCACCAGCTAGTGGCACCGGTGATTCTGGCCTAGATATGGCCATCTACTTGGCAGAGAGTCAGAGAGACGTTTTATAAGGTCCACCCGCTCGAGTTTTAGGGAAGTAATGATATGGTAGAGGCGTGTCAGTGGAAGAAGAATATAAAAAACCATCTGCACATGGTGGAAATGAGACACATAAGCGGATGCTAGATACTTTCAAACTTTCTGGGGTGGCACTATAGCGGTGGGAGTAAATTGCCACCGTTGAGGAGAGAAATAGGATGATGATTATTGAGTTATGGGTGTGGTTTGACTGTAAGCACTTTTCTCTAGCAGTGGAGATCAAAATTCAGAAGAAATTCAATGAGGTGACACAGGTTGACCGCTTCGTAGTAGAGTATAAAGAGGAGTTCACCCGTCTGGATAATTTTATAACAGACGAGGTTAGCAATGAGGAATGAAAGAAATCAAAATTGATGAATGGCTTAGCCTGGAGGATCAAGTAGCACTTAACCGAAAACCGTGCATTGGTGACGTATAAAAATGTCATAAATGCCACTTTATTACACTATCAGGACCATCGCTTCCACTTGAAGGGAAGCAAACGAGGAGCTGAGTCGAGCCAGCCAGCCAGCCGGGCAAGGTAAGTGGGGGTGGTGTCAGCGAAGCATCAAAGTAGGTAGGCAAGCAGCAGGGGCAGTATTGTCGACAAGGGGATCATGCCAAGAGGTTCAGGTCAAGAGGATACCAGCCAGAGGGACAGGTGCAACCAACAGTCGAAGGTACATATCCTGACCATAATGTTCTCTATTTCAGGTCAGGATATGTTCTTGGTGGCGGTGCCTCTTCCCAAGAGAGGGTTACACACCCACCTATAATATATTGAGGAGGAGACCTCATAGGAGGTAGTCATTCTAATATACTCGATTCCAGTTCTGAGAGATTTTGAGGATGTATTTTAGGAGATACTCGGGTTACCACCCAGCTAAGAGATTGAGTTTGTTATCGACCTAGCATCGGTTAGGAGACCGATTGCCTGAGAACCATACCGTATGGTCCCTGTAGAGATGCGAGAGTTGAGGGAATAGATTCAGAAGCTTTTGGGACAAGGTTTCATTTGGCAGAGTACACTGTCGTTGGGTGCACTGGTGTTATTTATAAAGAAGAGGGATAGTTCACTTTACTTGTTTGTGTATTACAGGGAGATGAATAAGGTTACTATACGAAATAAATATCCATCGCCGAGGATCGATGACTTGTTTGATTAGTTAAGAGGGGCCGCATATTTCTCAAAGATTTATTTGAGATCGGGATACCACCAGTTACGCATTTCAAAGGAGGATTCTCCTTAGAATGGTTTCTTATCGCGATATGGGTTGTAAAAGTTCAAGGTGATGCCATTTGGGCTCACCAATGCACCAGTAGTGTTCATGGATCTTACGAATAGGGTATTTAGGGAATTTTTGGGCCAGTTCGTAATCGTGTTTATAGTCGACATTCTGGTCTACTCTCATATAGAGGAGGAGTAGGCGAAGCATTTGTGCAAGGTCTTGTAGACACTCCAGGATCACCAGTTGTATGCTAAATTCGGGAAGTGCTGATTGTAGCTATTGGAGGTACAGTTTCTTGGCCACATCGTGTCTGATAAGGGTATTGCATTGGATCCGAGTAAGGTATCATCGGTGAGGGAGTGGGGACAACCCAGAAAACCGATTGAGATTGACAGCTTCTTGGGGTTGGTCGGGTATTATTGCCGCTTCATTAAGGGATTTTTCAAAGATTGTGGGTCCAGTGACGAACCGGACACTCATGGGGGTACCGTTTGTGTGGAGTGTTCATTGTCAGCTATCCATTGATGACCTAAAGGATAAACTGATGTCAGCACCAGTACTTGCATTGCCTAGGAATGGGGTGGAGTATCGGGTCTACACACATGCATCTCTATAGGGACTTGCGAGTGTATTGCAGTAGGAGGAAAGGGCCATAACTTATGCGTCTCGAAATATTAAGCCCTATGAGAAGAATTACCCCACTAATGACCTTGAGTTAACAACGGTGGTATTTTTTCTTAGGATATAGAGACACTATCTATTGGGGGAGTAGTTTATATTATTCACGAATCATAAGTCACTCCAGTATCTATTCACACAAAAGGGTCTGAATATGAGGCAGAGGTGGTGGCTAGAATTCATGAAGGATTACTAGTTTGATATAAAGTATCATTCGGGTAAGGCTAACGAGGTAGAAGACGTGTTGAGACAGAGACCCACTAGGGAGTTGACAGAGGTCTGGAAGGCGAAGTGGAGTGAGATTCGACACAATGATGAGGTTATCAGAGCATACATGCCCGTTTTAGCTATCACCCCCCGAGATTATCATGCGGGTAGTGAAAGCACATGTAGAGGATCCATATTGTCAGGAGAGAATGCGACAGTTATTAGTTGAGGGTGCAGAGTCTTACTCGATCAACTCAGAGGGAGGTTTATATTTTAATGGGAGACTAGTTATGCCAAAGGATGAGTACTGGAGGCATGTGGTTATGCTTGAGTCGTACGTATCTAGGTTTGCGGTACATCCCGGTGGGGATAAGATTTACCAGGATATAAGGAGATAATATTGGTGTTTCGGGATGAAGAGAGACATAACAGAGTTTGTCTCAAAGTGTGTCACTTATCAGTTAGTTAAGATAGGCCATTAGAGACCTTCAGGGATGCTATAACGATTAGGGATTCTCATGTGTAAGTGGGAGAGTATTTCGATGGAATTTATCATGGGACAACCAACGTCACAGAGGGGTTATGACTCTATTTGGGGAATAGTGGATCAACTCACAAAGCTGGCCCATTTCCTGCCAGTTTGTACTGAGTTTGAGATGATGTAGTATGCGAAGTTGTTCATAGCGGAGATGTGCATTATGGATGTCGAAGGAGGAAGGGAGAGATATCTTCCATTGGTGGAGTTTGCTTATAACAGCTCTTACCAATTTACCATATGTATGGCACCATTTGAGGCGCTTTATAGGAGGCCTTACTAGTTAGAGGAATGGGATAATAATTTATTAGGGCCTATAGTATGCGCAATCGTTCTCCTTCTTGCTAGTTAGAGTAAGGGGATAATATGATACAAGAAACGACTTCTAAGAGGGATTTAATTTGGATACGTAATCGAATAGCTCAGGATCATCAGAAGATTTATGCCGATGCAGATCGGAGGCACGCAGAGTTGGAGGTTAGGGACCAAGTGTTGATACGCGTGTCTCCCATGAAAGGGGTCATGAGGTTTGACAAGAAGGGTAGCTTGTGTCGATATATGTGGGATCTTTTTTATTAATGAGATTGTGGGATCAGTGGCATATAGATTGGGATTACCAGAACATCTTCAGCGGATACATGACGTATTCCACGTGGCATAGCTGAAGAAGTATAAGAGGAGTGAGGGAGATTTTTGGCATGTTCCACCAGAGGAGATTGATTTCCATACAGACTCGTCATATGAGGAGAGACAAGTGGCTATTCTGGATCGTAATGAGCGAAAGCTATGGTCTAAAGTGGTACCATTAGTCAGGGTTTAGTGGGGACACCACATTATTGATGAGTCTACATGGGAGAGGGAGGACGACATGCAATAGTAGTATCTAGAGTTATTTACTGTAGGTATGACCTATATTCAGGGACTAAATTACCTGTAAGGGGGAAGTATGTTATACCCCATATTTCTACGTATTTGAAATTTACTTAATTCAGTAGATTATTCATTTATTTTAAATTACGCGAGAGAAGTAATTTAATTGAATTAAATAAAATAAAATGTGGTTGTTAAATATTAATCAAGAGAAAGAAATAACTATTAATATTATGGGTTAAAAAAATTTATTAAGTAAATAGTAAATGAATTATGGAAATTATTACACGTCATAACGAGTGAAATTGGTGAAATTGAATTTATCTCAACTGGGAGTCGCATGTAGACTAAATTGAGGTTGAGATAGGAAAATTGTGTAGAGTGACTCAGATGATGATTTCGAGGTCACAGATTACTCTGAAAGGGTCAAAATAGTCAGAATAGTATACCCGGAGGGTGTCGATTGGGTCTCAAGCAATTTTAGACTAAACCGTCACCGTATAGGGGCATTTTAGTCATATGGGGAATGAGAGTTAGGAGACCTACGAATTTATAACTCCTTAATCATCATATATAGGTTAGAGGCTAGTGTTAGAAAGAGTGAAAACCTAGATAGGCCATTGGATAAGGAGAAGGGTCCATTCTTGAAGCTTAAGAGAGAGTCCTTGAAGAATTGAACCTTGTTATTGCATCCTTATCATCCTAGGAGTGTGAATTGGAAGGGAAGGCAACCTTTAGCAACTCAAATCATGAAATTAGACCCTACTAATCAAATGAAAGTGTTTATTTGCAATTCTTTTGAGGTTATAATGCCCATGTTTTTAGGGTTTTAAAACATAATGATTTAAATTGATATTTTTGGAAGAAAATAATTATTTGAATGCATGTTTGGGTAGGAATGACATGTAGTATGAATTTATATCCGCAAAGGATAATAAATCGAAGGTTATGTGTTAATGATCATGAATTTAATCATGATTTTATATGAATATTAATGGAGAATATTGAAACCTAGGATTTTTTATGAGTAGATGACTCAATCTATTTTTGAATGGAAATTATAATGTTTTGAGGTTAATTTTTTGTTAAAAACCATTCTAATACATGTAGAAAAGGGTTAGGACAATTGATTTCAAGTTTGGTAGAGAAACATGAGAGTTATGTTAATGATAATGGTGAAAAATTCACTTGCGTGGGGGGGGGGGGGGGGGGGGGGGGGGGAGGGGGAAGAAGATGATATTCGGTTTGCCCATAATTGCTTATTTTGCCTATTTAAGACTTTAAACTTTGTGTAGATCATTGGGTGACCTTTGGGGCCTCTTTAAACCCTTATGAGGGACTTATGGGATTATAGTAGGTCCTTGTTAGGAGCAGGTAGTAGTTTTATTGAGAGAGAGTTAAGCCTGAATTTATTTGGGCTTAAATAGTAACGTAATTAATTTGTGAGAATGAGAATAGCTTACTGATATTTCGATCAAACTTGTGAAGTAGAACAGTAGTGTAAGATTGAGATAGCTACTGAATTCATAGAAGGGATAATTGGGACCCATAGAGTGAAGAATAAAACTTGATGAATTGCGATAGTGAGAGTATTCGAACATGATAGTATGATGAGTATTCGAGGGACAAATACTATGTATGAAATACGATAAATGGGGTTGTTATATATATATATATATATATATATATATATATATATATATATAACAACCCCATTTATCGTATTTCGTACGTAGTATTTATCCCTCGAATATAATAGGTCGTGTGTGTTCCTATTATATGATTGGTGATTGTACGTGAACATACCTACGTTGCTTGGTATCACGGAGGTTTTCGCACAGTGGGCGATCCCACCTTGCCAATTCCAGGGAGGTCTGGATTTGTGCCCCAGGATATAGAAATTAGGGCATCTCACTATATGCCCTGTATTAGTGAGACTGGCGGGTTATTTGGGTACATTAGGTATCTGCGTAGCCCAAAGTCTTAGAACTATTTTTTTCTCTAGTGCTCGTTAATTGATTTTGGGTTCGAGGAGACATATCGAACCAATAGTCCTTATTTTTTTACAAGACTTACATGGACTGATAGTAAAGTATGCCTATTTGTACGATGGTCCTTTTGAGAGACATCGTAACTATATATATTAGTTATATGAATATATATAACCATTTGAATAATTCTACTTACGTGTGATAGTAGACGAATTGATAGTGTGCATATAAATAATGAATTGAGTCATGAAACTTAATTAAATAATTAAATGACCAGGGGCAGAGAATGGTAATTATGATATCAATAACATGTAAGAGATGTTAATTCAGATAGTGTACTATATGGGCGGTAGGGGGAATTGTAGGTGTTTCTAGTCCAATTAGATACTTATTTCTAGTTAGCTTGGGTAGTATGGATAGGTGGACTAAGTAGAAACGTTAGGCGTGGCCAATAGATAAGAGGAGAGGAAACTCAAGGGAGTGTACTTGAACCTAACATGTGTAATCAATAACTGATTTTTAAATTGTGATAAATAATTGAAAAATATATTCAAAATGTTTTGGGTTTAATATAAATGTTTTTCAAAACCTTTTAGGTGTCCATCCATAGGGGCGCCAGACTTGACGATACATTCTAGGGATGATTAGTTTCAACACTGAGGAGGCTTGCATGACTGGCTTAGACTCTTTTATCATTCATTCTTAGTGTAGGCCTTCCTTCTAGTATCTCAGTTGTCCATGTTGACCTAATCAAACTTTATTTATTTTTGTTTTTCATTTCAAACTTGTAGTGGGATTTATCTTCATTTTTTGTGGATTATTATTTGGATTGGAATTTAGCCGATGGCTTATTCGGCAAGTCATTATTCATTTATTTATTTCATTGTGATGGGTGAGACTATATTAATGGTGTGAATGTTTTAATTTTATTTCAGCATATTATTATCAAGTGATTAATGAACGATAAAATTTTGACACCGACTTAATTAACTAATAAGTGGTTAGTAATTAATATGGTTTTCGATAGTGATGCTGAGAATGAAACAAATGAGAAACCTATTTTAATTAATAAAGGACTGATCACCCGATATTTAATTAGGCGGGGTGTCACATTAGTTCTTGGCATGTCTTTCCAGAATTGAACGACTTAGGAAGTGTAGACCTTTGTAGTACTTGCTATCCTTATAGTGCTAATTATGACCGGTGTGGCCATTACGTAGATTTAAGTTGGGTAGAATTTAGAGGTAGGTGTAGCGATGACCTTGTGTCATTGGTGGTTGTAATAAGGTGAGTGTTTCATCTTGTTGGAAATTTTTAGGGAGATGTTGGGATAGAATCACTGTATGATTAAGTAGACACTAACCTTGGTGTGTTAGGATGGCCACGATGTCATGTTGACTAGAGAGATGAACAAGTTTTCATTAACAAAGGTGTTTATCATACATAGACTGGAACGGTTCGTGTTTGTCGAGGATGAAAGGATGAAAGATTACTCCTAAGGAGGCAAGCCCAATGTTGACTTACCAAAGGACAATATGTTTCTATGTTACTTTTATCTCATGGAGATAATGGTTCATGATCTGATACATCATGGTTAGTGATCCAGCCTAGGGTGTATGGCTATGCTAGGATCTGATCATAATGTCTAGGAGGAATCATAGACTTCAAAGCGTATGGTGTAAGTTCGCTTTTAGTAAACCATAGCCAATTGGATGCTGATGTGATTCCCTCAGAACGATTATTCATTCATTCTAATTGTTTATGCCCCTTCAGTGCTGGTAGTCAAATATTGTGTTCCCTTAGTTGTGGTAGTCTGTGATTGTATCATTTTATTGTTTCGATTACAACATAGTTTGGCTCAGTGAGAGTACGATTGAACCTGACATGGTCAATATAGATCGACAATTGAGTGCGCTCTTATTTATATATCCACTATTTTACACAAGTTCCATGTACGTGTGGCTACTTCTTCTACCAAACGGGTTACTCGTAGTATCCACTTTGCTTAGAAATAAAAACCTTATGGATTGATCGGTATGGAAATTAGAGTTTCTAATTATAAAGAGAAGGATTATGATTTGAGGATATCGTAAAGTATTAGAACCCGAGGAAACATAACACGTAGTGTTATTTTTCCATAGTGAGTGGATTGGTGTAATACTCGGATGAGTGTTCCATCGTCAGACATCTAAAGTAATCTTAGGTCATAGAACGATCTAATGGAAGGTGTTTGTCAGATGCACAACTTATGACTTTGTTGGTTTGTTGATTCTCGGAGTAAGTCACTAGCGATGCGAGGTTAGTATTAAGTTTAAGTGAATTCGTGTGGTTAAGATGACTCAAGAATTCAAGGAGGCTTGGGATGTGTACTCCTAAGAGTTAAAATAATTTACGATGATGGATTAGGTGTTAATTATATGTCGTTTAGCTCTCAGGTGAGTGTCGATCAATGGAGAATGTTACCGTGGTAGATGTGCCAGTATGACCATTAGCAAAGAAGTCTTAGAACTTTATTGAGTGTGACCATCAGGTGAGGGGATATTTGAGGATGATTATGCAGCCTTGATGGATACCTGATGGTGAGCGTTAGAATATGTTGCATGTCGATTTATTTGGAGAGAGCCTCTTGTGAAAGGACGGGTGATGACTTTGTAGTGATTGAGGATTTCGATGACCTAGCCTTGAAACATCCCTATGACTGAGAATAAGAATTGGTAACCTCCAAAGATTTATGGAATATATGGATTGAGAATTTCGAGGATGAAATTCCCTAAGGAGGGAAGGATATAACACTCGCCCCCGCAATTTTGACTGTACCCATATGAATTAGTGACTTTATGTAACCCAATTGATCTTTAGACTTTGTAAGATGAATTATGGGTCAAATTTGGATAATATAATGGCCTTGGTACAATTGATTGTATTAGAATGGCCTTATATATAATTTGGAGAAAAGTTAGGGTCATTCGAACGAGACCCTTGGTTGTGCGAATGAGATTCAAATCTCACTAGAACAATGCTTCAAATGACCATTGAATAAAAATCACCTATTCACATTTCCATCCTTGTTAGATTCCCGTTCGAACCCCGTTCGAATGAGATTGTGTTATCGTTCGAAAATGATCCATTCTCATTCGAACGAGAGAACAAAAATTAGAATTTTTAGATTCTAAAAATGTTGTCAAATTCTCGACCTTTAGATTAAAACACGTGTCGACCTCCCATAGTAACAAATCAACTCGGGGTTGGAGACTTGGTCATTTTAGGGATTTTTACCCTAAGGGGTTTCGGGTTATTTAAGGAGTGTTTCGGCCCATTTCGGCCCACTTAAATAAAATTTGCACTCTCTCTAACACTTTGATCCCTCATGGAGTTCCACCATCACCCACAACCCTAGAACCACCACCTCTCCACCCTCAACCACCATATTTACCTTATATCCTACCACATTTAAGACTATAAAACCCATCTACACCATTTATCAGGGGATTTTGGAAAGCAAATGAAGAAGGAATTGCGGAATTTGAAGGGGCTTTCCATGGAGAATTCAAAGAGAAAGCTACTGGAACTTAACAACCTCTTTGAGGCAACCTTCGGAGGTGGTAGGTTACCATTATCTTCTTCCTCTCCCGTCCATTTTAAGATCTTCATCAAAATGGGAAACTCTGCTCTTTAAGTTTAAGAATTCCATTTCATTAGTATTTGGTCTTGTATATAGAGTTTTAAGATTAGAATGCATGTATGTTGCAAAGGTTATTTTCTCATGATTTACGTAAAATGGTTTTACCAATGGTTACAAAGTTTTGAGAAAATGATATAATTTCAAGAAAACTTTGTGTTAAACATTTTATGCAATAATTTTTTTGAAATAATTTTTATCTTGTTGAGATATTTTATGAACAAAGTCTAGAAGTTTTCTTGTAATAATGGAACTTTTATGAAGTTAGACATTTGTTTAAATTTTGAAGAACAAAAATATATTTTAGTCTTGAAAAGCATATTTTTTTCAAGTATTATGAAATTTCTTGAATAAATCACGTGTTAAACTCATTTTCTTGAATTTTGGGACTTTAAATTCCTCTTTTCATGTATATAAACTTGTAGTAATTTGGCAATGAGAATATGAAAAAGTTTAGTAACGGTTTTAATGGGTTTTAACACGAAATAAAGAAAATAGAGATTTTAGCCATTAAAGTATGTTAATAAATTTAGAAAATGTGACGAGTGTATGTTTTCAAGACTACATATGATGATAAAGGAAAATTGTATTTTCTTGTAAATTAGTCTTTAAAATGCCAAATAATCTCTTGATAAAGAACGTAATGAGATAAAGAGATTTTCAACTTGAAAAGTGTGTTAACTCCAAGGTGTACAATGGGTGTTAATGAGCGAAAACATTCAAGAAGTTGTTATGTGTGACTTGATCATGTTTTGAAAAAGTAATACTTGTGAAAAGGGAGAAAAAAATGCAATTTAGGAAACAAATGGATAAAATGATAACTTTACATAAAGTGGAACATATTTATGAAATAAAAATGTTGGAAAGGGTGTCATGCAAAATGTTCCTAAATGGGGTGATTTTCGGAATGAAATCAATGTAAATGTTTAAAGGACATGAAATGATAATTTTCTAAAGTGTAACATAAATATAGGGTGTAGTCCCCGACTGGTAAAGGTGGAATAATGTGGACGAAAAAGTGTTAAAACGCATGATAAAGAAAATTAAAAATTAAGAAGGGCCCAGAGCCCTAGGGTGAAAGATCCAAAATACTGGACAAAACATATGGTGGCATAACCAGCGATGTGAAGCCCATAAGTATGCGGCTATATGATAAACTCCGAACAAAAGATAATGAGAAAAGTGGAACATAATAGGAAAATTAGTTTTGATAAGAATATAAGAAAAGCTAACCTAACGTGTAATGATATTGGTAAATGCTCCGGTGAAAAAGATAACATGGACTAGAATTATGCCAAATTAGCTAATGTCCATATGAAGTGAATGGAATGGTAAAGTGAGGTGGATAATGGGTAGTTAAGCAAGCTAAGATAGTTTTACTTATAACTAAAACATGAGTATTTAGTGATTGTTTTTAAAAAGAAAACCAGTATTTTCTAACACCGAGGGTGCCTGCGTTGAAAGGTGCTTTTAAAAGAAAATTCTAAGGTGGCTTTGTGTAATACACCCCATTTTTGGAATAAAATATTATGATAGAATTTAATTAAATGCTCTTGAAATAAATTTCAAGAATAAATTAAATCGGTGGGATTTTAATTAAATTGGTAGGATTCAAATTAAATTGAAAAGAAATGCTTATTTGTGGCTACATGTTTAATTAGATTCAGTTGGGCATAATGGATGCACTCGGAAAAAATAAATTGAACGTTAATTAACTTATGGTCATGTAGTGATCAAACGTAATGAGAATGTGTGTGTTGGGTAAAAATAATTGGGACGCATTTCAGGGGACTTTATGATATCTTTTAGGTGTTTTAGACCTTTAGAACTGGTCTTAGTATATAGGAATACAAGGTGGGAGGTTATTGGGCTATTTAGATTATGGGCTTGGGATCATTTAGGGGTCCAAAAATGGGACTTTTGGCCTAACTCGAGATTCGGAGTAATATAAGTTTAGGAGGGAAGTTTAGAGACTCCCCACATTTAACAAAACCTAAACCTAGCAATCAATGGATACCAAAAGATAATGGGAAGAAGAGACTAAAGATCTAAGGGGAAGAACTCAAGGAGGTGGCTAAGGGATTAAACTAAAGATAATTCAACCAATTTATCCATGAAAGAATTTTCTTTCTTAATTAAAATGTCTAATGTGCTTCTTGATTCATTATAGTAAACCCGATTGGATTTATAGGTTTAAGATTATAATTTGGTGATTTGATGTTAGGGATTAATATTATCCATGTAGAGGATTAATTGGAATATTGGTTACTAACCCAGAAATCTAGGATAATCGACATCTTGAATTTAAAAATAGATGACTTAGGGTCCTTGGAATAAATTTGGAGAATTTGGAACCACATGTAGAGGCTTTTGATGCATGTTATGATTTGGAAATTTATGACTTTGAACCCATGTTATATGCCCTATGATCTGATTTACACATAGTTGATATTATGGTGGAAATCTGGGCTAAGGGTCTCGATTTAATCATGTAAAATCTAGGAATTGGGAAAGAAATTTATGTTAATACATAAAATAAATTTCTCTAAGATGAGTAATTAAGTGGTAGGGACCCAATCATATGATTATATAAAGGAATACACAATTGGAAGAAATCTTCCTGTAATAAAGAAATTACCAAAACTGGGCTGCGGTGCCATTTCGAATCGATTCGTCCAGGAGGCGAATCGATTCGATTGGAAACGAATCGATTCGTTTCTGGGGACAGGTTAAGTTGGGATCGGGTTAGTTCCCGGATATTTTTAGAAGTCCATTCGAGTTGGTGGGACAGTGTTTGGGTCAACGATGAATTTATTAAAAATGCAAATGTGGCACATATAATTATTGAGAAATTATAATTAACTAGATGGTTAAATAATATTTTAAAGAACAAGGAAGTAATAACTAACTATATGGTCAATTATTAATGGATGAATATTTGTGGACATCATGTGGAATACTTTAGGTAATTATAGAGTAATTACCTACACATATTATATGGGAACAATATTATGTATTTATATTTATCTGTGTGGACATACCAATGTTCGTGGACAGTCCTAGCGGCTTTGGGTTTCTCACTTTCAGGACCATAACACATAGCGGCACAGGTGGGCTAGGCATTGTGTAGGTCATTTTAGAAACTATGTAGCAGCGCCATTTACGAGAAATAGGTGTTGACGCTGGGATCCTTTGTCAACGATGGGTATGAGCCGTGAACTTATGTACTGCGTAGGGACCGCCCCACTTATGTGTGTTTCATGATGTCTGACTTGGATAAAGATTTCCTTTAGACTTGCCGATAGAGCACGAATGAGACACTGCTGGTAGATGCCTTCACATGTCTCATTTATGAAAGGACACACACACACACACACACACACACACACACACACACACACATATATATATATATATATATATATATATATATATATATATATATATATATATATATATATATATATATATTACCCTAGTTAAATGAGATTAATTAATTTGTCTAAGAACGTAGACAATAAATGACAGGCCCTACACAATGTAGTGTACATAATAGATGTTTATGTCACTTTTTTTAGTAACGTCATTGGGATACTCTAGAAAGTGGTATCATGAATGTAAATCACTACAATTCGATTAAATAAATTAACTGAGATTAATTAATTTGTCTAAGAATGTAGACAGTAAATCACAGACCCATATTACGTTATGCATAATAGATTGTTATGTCACCTTCACGAGATATTTGAGAATGTATAGTATGAATGCAAAGGATTACGTTTTATCACGTTGACTATAATTAATGCATTTGGTATTAATTAACACGGTTGTCATATATTATTTCGGGACTTGTTTGGATGCGGGTAATATCTTACTTAGCTAAGGGGTCAGATGTCAATCGCATGCTATGGGGAATAATTACATTGAAATGAATGTATTTATTTCACTTTAAATTGAATAAGTTAATTCTTACAACTATAGGGAGCTAATCCAAATTATAAAATGTTTTCCCCCAAGGTTTGTGTAGATAGGGACGACAGGACTGTCAGGAGATCAGACTTGCGATCATCTTTGCACGACGATTAATTTCGTTCATTTGATTCTAGCATAGGTTGGTATTTCCTCTTTAGCTAGTTTAGTTTATTTTGGATTATTGTATGGGCATAATCTCGAGTTTTTTATTCAATGATTTGGTATAGTTTATATTGTTGTTGGATTTTATGACTAGCTGAGTATTAAATCATTTTATTTATTTTATTATGAGTTACTGTTTAAATGTCTTGTTGTGTTTGTTAACTTTTAAATGAAAGAAATATAAATGTTTTATTGTTATTTGATGTTGAGAATGTTATATCTCGTATAACAAGTCCACATAGTGTGTCTGGCCAACCTTTACATTAGAAAGTGGGAGTTGTTACAATTTGGTATTAGTAAGTAGGGAATTTCGGCAAATGAATTGTTTTGCCTAAAGAAACACTATTTTGTTTAAGCATCTAACAGGGTGTGTTAAATAGGGAAATAAATGTTCAGTAAAGTAAAAAGAATATATATATATATGTAGGCGGTACTTATACAATCTTTTTTCTGCCATTCGATGCTATGTTGCATGTTGTATTTCCCACTGGGCATTTGGCTCAATCCCTTCCTTTGTTACGGTAGGTTATACACGATTCTGTATTTTGAAAACGTTATACATGTAAGTATTCTTTTATTTTACGTTAGTAGCTCAGAATGCTTGGATTTCGGGATTGTTTCCCATGAGTCCCACACATAGCTTGATATAAATTGGAGTCGCATGTTATACAAGTGAAATGTTAATTAAATAAAACTTGAAAAGCAACATTATTTACGTTGTATTATTGCATTTTAGACCTAATGTTCAGAATGGACGGGGTTGACCCACAAGTAACCCATAAATTCCGGTCGGGGTGTTATAATAAGAACTCGAGGAGACATTTAAACTTATGAAATTGATATGTTTCCCAAAACTCAAAAGAAAAAGGAAATAAGGATTTCTTTGAAATCCTAGTCTAAAAAGAAAACAAAAAAGATTTTTAATTGTGGGTCTGAGTTTGATTTTTAGCTTGATGATCTTACCTTTTTATGAAAGATTTCAAAAAATTTCTCAAATTTAACGAAGAAAAGTATTCCATAGAGAAAAAAAGTTTTGAGAAAAATAAAAATGTTAATATAGGAATATTGATTTTTTCCGGCACAAATTAAACACCAAGAAAAGCATTAAAATTACCAGGAACACTTTTGCAGCACTTTTGGCGGCATTTTCACAAGTGCGGTAATAGCCAATGTGGTAAAAGAACAACGAAATTTCAAAAGATGCTGTGAAAATTTAGCGGCATTTTTAGCAACATTACTTAAATTGTTGTAAAAAAAACTTTGGGGGCATCTATATTAATGCTGATAATAACCTTTTCGGGGCATTAAATAAATGTTGAGAATAACCTTTTGTAACATCTATTAAATGTTCAACATACTTTTGGCGGTACTAAAAAATGTTGAGAATGATTGAAGCAGCATTAAACAAAATGTTGATATTATTTGCAATATACGAGTAGGAAGATGTGTTAAAAGTCATTTATAACAAGCATTCTACTTATGTGCACATACATTATCATAACATTAAATTAAGAGGGCAATAATCAAATTAAAACATCATTAAATTTAAACCAATAACATTCATCATAAATAAACATAATTGAGCTTGGAACAATTACCCATCCACCAAATAAATTGTAATACATGTCCAATAAGAAAAATCGGGGAAACACGAAGCGAAACGAAACTTTACATAATATACGATCCTTGTCCATCAAAGTCAAACATCCTCTTCGACCTACAAATAAAAAAGTTAGATGTTAGTCATTGATACTTATTCTTTACTATTTTAATTAAAAAACTAAAATTAAAAATTAGTACATTATCAATATGCCATGCTACAGTTGAATGATATGCATCTCCAATTGTGGACTTGTTTCCATAAAGTCTAGGAAATGGTTCATTTGTTACAAATGTTTTCTCAATATATACTTACCAAAAGTCTTCATCCAGTGGCATACCCCTTACTTTTGTTGAAGGGCCCTTACTCATAACGAATCCACGTGCCACAACCAGTTTTGGAAGTCCGAAAGTAATAAGGTCTATAATTTTTGGAAATACATTATTTGAGACCCTTTGTCGTGGATAATGGTTCTTTTTGCAATCAAGATGAATCTGTCAACCATATATATAGGGAAAAAATCGACTGAGTTTGATTTATATTTAAGATATTCATAAAGTTTTAAGACTATATACAACCAAATAAACCAACAACCCAATGTCAAGTATACATAAACTCCCCAAGGAAGCATATATATATTGTACCCATTAAAATCCTTTAAATTAATGACATACCTGAATTAAAGTAGCATTCGTTTGTTCATTAATACGAGTAGTACTCTCGGGTGCAGCCAAGTTTTGAGAATTTGCAATCTACAAAAAACGAATTATGTCAGTCATGAAAACATAAAGTCTTAAATTATGATTTTAAAAAGTAGTTATCTACTTACCTATTGAGATGGAGCTAAATGTTGATTTGATTGTGGTACCACTACAGGTTGAAATTGGGTGGTTTTTTCTAATTATTGCTCTGGTTGCAAAATAGACATATATGAAGGTATGTTTTACTCGTTGGAAGATTAAGGAACCTCTTAATAGCATGATTTAACATTAGATCATACATTTATATATATACATGATAATTAAGTACAAAAGATAAAAATATGTACTTAATAACCTATTTGGATACAACGGAAGGGAAAGCCATCATGTGTGTGCGTATCAACTCAAACTGAGCCTCTAAATGATCAAATTTATCCTGAAATTCAGAGCGAATCTCATATCGTAGTCGCCCATAATCTTTTTCATTACCTTTTAACCGCTGAGTTCCATGCACATCATTTGGAAATGTTCCATGCCCATAAGATCGACAATAACTGTGTTTATCAGGTCCCAAAACTTCATAAAATATCTCATCTTTACGACTAATGGATTCAATACAATCTGGCGAAAGTTGATCTACTTTTTACCTCATTTTTTTTTTATTGAAATCAATTGATTCTTATTATATAAAACAAAAATTATTATCATTCATTCACAAAACCAAAATTGAATAAAGATCCCAATGTCTGCCCACCATTAGTTTTAAATGCTTAACATATTAATTTATTGTATAATTTTAAGTTTAATAAACAATAACCTCGCATCAGTAGTGGAAGGGTCGTAGGAATCTGAAGAGTATATAGAATCACTATCACCACCTTCTGTCGCATCATCAACAAGATCATCCATAGGAGAAACAAAAGGAAATGGCCCAAAACTCTCAGACCTAACATCATCGGCCTTATCTTATCTAACCTCCTTAGAGGAGGAATTAAAATTTATCGCTAACATTGATTCTCTGTTTTCAAATCAAAACCTGTTTGATGTGAAAATGAACTTCCGACTCCTTGATTTTCAATACCAAGGGTAGAAAATGAAGATTCTGTGGGTAATGGAACTGAACCACTAGAGGATTCTTATTTAGGGGTATATTTCGGATGTCCTGGTTCATCCTCTGGACGGATGACTAGAAGGGGTTGTGGAAACCTCCTGGAAGTGATACTAGGGCAGATATGCTCTAACTCAGCTAGTATTTTAAATAAACGTTGGATGTGGTGAGGGTATCTCATCAAGTTTATAAGCTATACTTTTTTAGTAGGACAAATAGGATTTGGGGACTAAATGGATGAAGACAAAAGAGTGATGTGATCTAGAAAAAACCCTAGAAATGGCAGAATCTCGGCCAACCAACTCAATGACCATATAAATATCCAAACTTCTAACAAAATAACCATACATCCAAAGCCAACAACAAATTTAAAAATGCTTAACACAAAAAATCCCAAGATGGATGATGAAAACCCTAAAAATATAAGAGGGCAAGTGGGAACTTAGCTTTTAAATAGAAAAAGAACTTGAAAGCGAAGGGCAAAGGGCGAAGAACTGCACTAGAAAAGTAAAGGACTGGATAAACGATAAACATCGGTGTGATGGCGGAGCAAACCTTTTCTCTGCAAGTTTTCTTTCTCTCTCTAGAATAATGCTTGGGATATTTAAAGCAGTGGCGGTGTTCAAACAAGGAAGGTATCAAACCTTTAAATACTTTGGGATTGGCAGTAAAAGATCACTTGTTATTAATGACATCACCACTTAAAAGCTAACTGATGTTGTAAGTTTGTTGTACCCACGCGCGTGTGCGTAATGATTACTAAGATGTCATTTTCGATCAACTAACATGTGTCCTCTGCACTCAACAAAGTACTAAAGTCATTTTTCTCGGCATGGGCCTAGGAGAAATTTAGACGACCATATCCTACTCCACCGACCTGAGTTAATACTTCATCTATTCATTCTATCTAGCCGCCATTTTAGAACAATACTAATCTAGAGAAGCCGCTATAAATTCCAATCATGCATGAAGTCTTATAGGATTTTGTTATACCATAAATTTAGAACACCAAGTGGATCACTCAAAAGATGCCATATGGGATCTCTGAAGGCAAATAAATTAATCGTCTTAATTATTTAATTATGCTCCTCCATGTGAAGATATGCTCGCCTCAGACATATGCATGCTCGACCTTGCCATTCCGTCAATTGTCCTGATACTGTTCTCACGATGTTAGTTAACTGCATTATTTGACTAAGTTAATACCACACTTACACCAGATTTTACACGTAAAGGAAGATCACCAATCACGTTTATCATGTTCATGCACGTGAGGAATTTACAGATTCACCCATTACGATTGTGCTATAACAAACTCATCCTTATCCGTCCCAGTATATGTAAAGGGTGTAACTTGCAGTCCTATAAAGGAACTCCACCATTCTATTGATAACTAACTATAAATAGCATTGAGTCCCACGTGATAAGGGATCAAGAACTATCTCACTAACAGACATATGCAAACTCTAGAGAGAGAACAAACTAAAACTTGTACTCACCTTCTCACGGGCGATTGTCAAACATTAGTAATCACACCATCACTACACCTGTGGATGTAGGCACCTCCTTGGGTTGAACCAAATAAATCTTTGTTTTGTCTATTTGTCTCTCTCCCCCTTATTTCTCTTAATTTAGCAAACTCATAGTACAATATTTTTATCTGTTATTGCTTGTTATTGGAAATCCCCCGGTTAGGGCATAAAATCCATAAACCAATTTTAGGCAATAACATTAAATAAATGGACATAGATAGATACCCCACAACAAATGTAACTAACCGACTGAATAAGAAGTATAATTAAAACTCAAAGTAAAAGCTCAACTAGTCGTGGACATACGCTTTGATAAGAGCTTGGATTTTATGATTAGTTCCATTTGAAATATACGAGAGTGACCAACATGCATCATTCAGAACTTCTTCATCATTCAAATGAATAAGATGCTAAAAAGATGAAAGTCTCGGCCTTGTGTGCAAAAATATTTTTGTTAAAAAAAAATAGGATTATTATATGTACAACTTATATGCGGAGGCATATCTAACATAATTCTTTACTATTTTAAGGAGACCTTGTTTTCAATTAATTGAAATGAAAGACGATATGTAGTATACATAGAAACAATATGTTATTTGTGAACATGATTCAACCGTGTGTGGAGGAAGAAAAAGGAAAATTGATCATTAATAGGATAAATATGCGAATGTGTCTAATTAGTAGGATACATAGTATCTATGTGTGCGAACATGTCCAATTAGTTTCACCCGATGATAATTTTAGCTGGAACGCCATTATGTAGAAAGTGGGAACAAAATCCTAATTCCACCTAACTCGAACCAATAAAAGACGAACATGCCCTGGAGTTAAAACACCCTACTTCATTGGAATAACTTTGTTGTCATAGCCTCCCATAATTTTGAATACTTATCCCTTGAACTCCGGTGAGATTATAAAAAATGTATAGTTTAATGTCATTCATCATTATTTAAACAAAAGTAAAATAGAAAATGAGAAGTAACAAAATCATACGACACCGAGTGCATCTTCGCTAACCTCCCGAGAGATCCTCTTGTTATGGAGCTCATTTTACTAAAAAATGAGCTAAAAGACTGAAATATAGAATTTTCATGTATATATATATGGGTGGGTATGTGTGTTAATATATTGTATCTATGTGTATATTCCTTATATTACATGTACAATGTGAGCGTGTATTAGTTTAGTTTATTAATAATGATGCGTTGAAATTATAATGAGAACCTAATTATGTAATATGATTCAAATAGAAAAATCAACAGGTCATGCACCTTAATATGGGAAGCAAAATTTTACTAGGTAAATCCATAATTCGCATAAAGAAACGTAAAGCAAGACACATATCAAGCAAAGCAACTTAAAAACATAAAACTTCGCATTATAATCCCACAAAGGATTCAAAGTAAATATAAAAATCAAATAGAAGTGATGGCAATGAAATAACCTAATCACCTGAACGTGTTTTAGTTATTAAATAAAACTCTTTTAACTCTTTTATAAATATGTTTTAAAAATTTGATTGAAACTGTAATACATACCCACAAAAATGAAAACCGGATTTGTGACGCTGTTTCCCAAATAAAAATAAATTAGAATGGGATGAGGAAAAGCGGAATGGAACACATTATTTTTTCTCAAGGAAACCAACAAGTGGAAAACCCCGTGTCCTTTAGTACCACGATAACTCACACACCTAAGTCCACTAATACCAGTGTTTAAGTATAGATTACAATAATACAAGCGTAAATGAAATATTTATGACAATACAATAAGTACACCAAAACAAGAACTTATCAAACCCACAACTAAATCTACTAAACAACTAAGGTAGTGATAACTCATAACTCACACAACTCCACACACAACACTAGTGAATCAGTGAAGATGTACACCAAAACAATAGAAGTAACATGAAATGTTTTTGGTTAATCAAGACATAAAAGGACAATAAACCGCTAATTCACGGGACACATGCAAGGCCCTCTTTAATAGATTTAAAATCAATAGTAGATTTTACACCAAAATAAGACCAGTTAAGTGTAAGAAACCATACACAAATTAAGAAAGGAAATTCCAGAAAATATGTATTACACAACTGATCTAAAACACACCTTAACTAGTTTTAACTATGAGAGATTTAAAGAGGTCTAAGGATAACTGGCTAGATCTAAAATATTTTAAAAGAAACTTTGTATGAGAAAACAAACAGCCAAAATATAGACCATGTTTTAACAACAAGAAAAATGTTTTAAATCTCCTTAACACAAATAGGAACCGCACACTGAAAAAATGGCCGAAGTCTAACAATAGGAGTTTAGAACCTCACACAACCTACAAAACAATATATATATATATATATATATATATATATATATATATATATATATATATATATATATATATATATATGAACAAATCAAAAAACCAAAAAACCAATATATATCAACTAATCTAAACATTAACCAACTAGCAAAAGTTTTGGTTTTAAACGAAAGGAAATGAGTTCTTGTTAACAGATCTAAAGCATGCAAATAGGTAAACATATATGTATATAAAAAGTGTAAAGAACTATATATATGCGTATATATTATATGCATACAAATAGCAGGATATATATATATATATATATATATATAATAATGCTCCTGTGCGGACTAGTCCGCATTTTAAGAATGCGGACCAGAAATGTGTCACCTAACGGTGCCTAGAAATTATTGCCTAAATTATAGGCACACTCTCTCTCTCTTATGGGCTCACCGCCAGGTGACACATGTCTGGTCCGCATTCTTAAAATGCGGACTAGTCCGCACAAGAGCAGGACTATATATATATATATATATATATATACACTTTATAATTATGAATATAGATATGAATGAAGAGATTGAGTGAAATCGTACAATAGAGACAAATAGATAACGGTTTTAGACTCCACAAATGATCCAAACCAGGTACATAGCCAAATCAACAAACCCTCTTTGAAAATCAAACCAAAGTTATAAGAAAATAAAACACACAGATACTCGAAAATAAACCAACAAAGCCCAACAGATCCTTCGTATCTCCAAACCATATATAATAAACACATGAGCCTCTAAATAGAGTGGATCAAATTATGATGATATAAAGAGGTAAATATAAAATAACTCAAAGTAAAGGAAGATGTTAGTGAGTTTTAAAAAATTAGCAGTGTTTCAGCTATTTCTATAATTTTAAAACCCTAATTAAATTGACCCCCCTCGTTCTCTATTTGGAGAGGGAGAGAGAACATTGTAGAATATGCTTGTTAAGAATGAAATACTAATAAACAATCAGGCTATAAACGTATGTATCCAGGGGAGATTAAGGGTATAAAAGGAATTATAGCCAGAGGGCTACATGTGTAAAAAACTTGAGATAGTAGAGGGGTAAGAGAGAACTCTCCACGCGTGATCAAGTCATGTGGAGGGCACCCATCAAACCCCTTGGACAAAAATGGATTCACTTGGATTGATCAAAGAAACACAAAATGATTAATCTCAACTATTAAACTCAACACAAAAAAATAGCCTTTAAAGAAAGTTAACATATTACTCCTACCATTTTATGCAATTAAATAATAATTTTTATCTCAATCTAATTTTAACAATAAAAATGAATTAGAGATAATAAGGGTTTTGTAATTCTTCTATAAACTTTGTGATTTAAGAATGTAAAATCCTATAAATGATAATTTATTAAAATTATGTATTCAAAAAACAATTTTGAATTGATAATATTTAGGATTTTTATAAATCTTAGAAAAATGTTAGAATTTCTATGTAAATCCAAATTTATATGGTTCTCATCACAACTTTGATTATAAAATCCCTATATAAAATATTAGTTTGATTCTTGAAATTTTATTAACATAGTGTCACTTTGGGCCAACTTTATTTAGAAATTCATTTCATTATATAAACTTTGTGAATTCATGATTTAAGGGCCATTTATATGATATTAGTGTAATAACCCTTACTTTTGAGTCATTGAATTTATATTAATTTACCACGTGAGGTAATTATACAACATATTGGAGGATGGAGTAAATAATATCTAAGTGAGAAAAGACAATATTTACTAGATTTTTGCATATTTACTGTTATGTGAATGTAAATAGCATTATGTTACTATTCATGGTGTCGTTATGCTTTAAACGACAATTATGGTTTATATGAAGTTGGAACTTGAAATGATTTATATTATTCCGGATGCGAATTTAGAGGGCGCGGTTAGTCCCGAAATAGTCAAGATACTCAAAATAAGTGCCATATTGTATTTTTGGGTTTCAGGCACTTTTGACAGGTATGACTCAATTATGTGGTTACGAGTCATTTTAAGGGTGTATTAGCGTTTAAAGATGAGAATTAAGGCTAAGGGCAAGATTTAGTTTTGCAAACCCTTTTATTTCTTAAGTGTATTCCTACTAAACCTAAAGTAAAAGAAAAGAAAATAAAAGGAAGAGAATTGAAGATTGAAGCTTGCATTTGTTACTACCGGAAGAAAATCTGAGATTACAACTTTAAGGCAAGTTTCTTACTTGCTAATATATGATTTAGGGTGAATAAATTATAGTGATAGTTGTGTGTTGGAATAAATGGAACAAATATGGATTTTGATGAATTTGTGGTGTTTGAACCCTTAAATGTTGTTTAGATGGATATTGTGTTGAGTAGAGTAGTTAGTATTCATGTAGGAGGGTTTTGGTTGGATTAATGGTGGTTGTTGTGGGTAATAATGGATAAGAATTGAGTTTTGGGAAAAGTAGGGCATTAAAATCCATAGCCGAAACCAGAAATTCCGGGCCAGGCGAATCGATTCTCTAAAGGAGTAGGATACAGGTCTATGATGAGCGAATCGATTTGGCCTCTTCGAATCGATTCGGCTATATGCAGAATGTTGGGTTCCCTTGAACGAATTGATTCAGACCATCCGAATCGATTCGCTTCAAGACCGAATCGATTCGGCCAGGGAGAATCGATTCGGAATTCTTACTATTTTTGGTGGTTTTTCTAACTTAGTTTGTAACTCTTTTCTGGTAGGTTTGGGACCTAGGAACCTTCTCTTAGGATAAAATAAAGTGTAATATAGTCTTATATCGCATACGTTACTACTCTATATTTGAAAAGGGATACTTAGGCCTATCGCGGGGATTATTTAATAGATGTTAGGATAACTCTTTCTTGTGTAAATTAATTTGAGACTTGGGGAGAGTAAGATTATATAATTGGGGGAAATTTAGAGATATGAATGAGGTATACTATACTTGGTGTCTTATATTAACATCATTAATTCTCGAAGACTAATTTGGGGGTTCATAAAATGTTGAAGTTTATAATGATGACAGTTAACACTTATGGCTCCGGATAAAGACTTAATGTATATTTTAAAATGGGAATGCCATGTGAATGATAATTATGTATACACACATCTCTAAATGCTATCATAGGGGAAGTTACGCGCATGAGGTGAAGTCCCCTGGCTAGCGAATGCTGGGTGAATATAGTCCTCGGCCATAGGATCGGTCATTATTTATTGCCTGTTTATTGTTCGAACTGAGGTAATTTCGGGTGTGGTTATGACTCATTGTCGAAGGTATATGGTCGTTTCCCGACGTTATGCGATGTAGGATGCCCAGGTTGTCTTGTGTGATAGGCCCTGAAAGATGATAGCTATTTAGGGGCGCGTCTAGTGGGAAAATTCAGAAGGACGGTCTTAGAATCGTTATATGTAGTGTAATATAACTATTCTTATTAAAGTGGAATCTTATTGATTATACGTCACTTTATGAAATAAAGTTTTTTGAATACGTTTCCTAATGAGAAAAGGAATGGTGAAATGAAGTTGTGTAAAAAGGAAATGGAACCTCAGTAAGTAATATTTTAATTATATTCTCCTGCGCAAATAAATAGTGATCATTGTCATTATTATTGTGTTAGGTTATGCTTTTAGATAGAAAGGTTATATTCCTTATCATTACTTATGGTGAATGAAACGAGCTTATTCATGATAATTAAATTTTTTATAATTGTCGTGCACTTTATTCACTTGGTAATCATATAAAATCAGGCCCTGACCCGTTTCTTTTTCTTTATTTTGATTGAATCTTATATTCGCCCAAGTGTTCCACCACAAGGACGCCCGTATTGACTTTTCTATCCCAGTGTCCTGGAGCTGTAACAGTTTTTCGGATGTTACGGGATATTTGGTTTAGACGTTTTTGTATCCTAGTTATGATCATCTACACATTCAGGCGTGTTGCCCCAGTTTTGTATTTTCATTATATAATGTGATATTGTGCTCTAATACTCGGTGTAACATAATTGTACGGGTCTGTTAATTGACAACTTATTCGGTTATTTTGTTGTGTATGGTTACTATTTTATGATTTGTCCTTATTCTCTATCCACCTGCTTTTCAATTGGATTTCTTAAATGTTTTCATTAACTTACAAAATAAATTTGGCAATCCGTTTTATAAAATATTGGGTGGTTATCTCATATACTTATTGCTATATATGTTGATGCTAAGAATGGACCATCTAGTATTCCTAGAATTATTGGAGTATCGGGCTGGCCACCTCTCGGGGTGTCACAATTAGTAAGTTTCATAACATCTTTCTTATTGCCCAAGTATGAAGAATGTCCCCATATGTATTATATTATAAATTCTTAAACTAAATTCTCATTCTAGGATTATAAATCTCCATTCATAATTTGACTAAATACTAATAGTTGAATTCATAATTCTCCGTTGTCATAAACTTATGAATGATTGTTGATTTGGAAGGTTAGTAAAGTTGTGTAAGGCCCCAAGTTGATTTCGTAGTGCCTTTGGACTTTAGTATACATAATTTATGCCTCACCCCACCCCCTTGAAATAGTAAAATATTCTGACGGTATTTAAAAAAGTGTAGAATCGAGAGATAAAGTATAAAAGACGATGAAATAATTAGAGAAATTAAAAGCTAATTAGTTGGAGTATGTCAAGATTGAATATATATTATTTTTTATGCATGACCTTATATTGGGGGACATGTTTTTTTATTATTCATTGTTATAGAGATGTTTTGAGGTGTATACGGATAACGTTGGTGATCCTAAAGAACACTTGGGACCAAACGCGATTACAATGATTTATGGTGTTTTTGGGGGGTGTATACAGAGGATGCTGAACTTTCTTATGATGGGTATTTACTTACTATTATTTATTTATTTCATTTGCATGGTGGGACTCTGATTACCTCTAGGGCATGGGGTGATAGGTTCGTTCATGATCATTTAATAATTTTTTTAGTTAAAGATGAAAATTTAATTGGTAAATTACGAGGCACATTTATATGATGTGAGATATATAATTTATAAGCTTTAGGTTTATTACCTACTTGTGTAAGAGTATACATTATACTCACTTTCCCTAATAGGACAAGATTGTCTCACTTTCCCTAATAGGATTAGATTGTCTTATTTCTTTGACCAAAATATAGTTTGAGTCTTGTTCTTGAGGATGTTCCGGAAAAGATTCATGCAAATCGTTCACTAAACATACCCACCTTCATATGTATCCTTCTATACCACTATTAGAAACATAAATGAACATGTAGACTCAAGCACATTTTTCTCACACTAGGTCGTTTTATTGAAAATACTTTTAGTGTGTTTTTATGGGTTGATATGGATATTTGGACTTTGTCACTTTTGGATATTTATGTATTCAGTAGGTGGGATTACTAGTTTTGGTGGAAGATATTATTAGCTTCTTTTGACATTTTATGACATTTATATGTCATTTATATATTATGGTTTTTTGACAACTCTCTTTCCATTTATTTTTTATCTTGATCTTTAGCTCATTATATTATGTGCTTGTATTTGCCACACATTGGATTATTTAACCCCCTTATTCACGTTTTACTTATTGCCTATTAACCCATGACTTATATGCTTGTTGATTTTCATATACACTTCACTATCATTTTTAGTGAAGTTTGACTCGTATTTGTGTTACACCCTCTAACTTCATTATGTTATTTTGTTAGTTTTTAACAGATTTTGGACTAGGTTCCTTAAATTACACATTGTATCTTTGTTTAATTTTTATTGAAATTATTCATTCTATGATCCTTGTTAGAACACTTGTTTAATTTGATACTTCTTTATCGTTGTCAATTCCATGAAAAAATGGAGGAGAAAGATTAGATTAAGGGAGAGTTCTAATAACGAACATATCTTCATTTGTTTCATAACAAGCTAAATAAATGTGGAATATATATACAAGAAATTTAGTACATGTCTTAATATGGCTTATAATACTAAGATATTGTCATGTCTAGAACTTGTATACACACCTTAGAATTATGAATCATATTAATAGATTATTCATCGCATGTTTTATGTTTAAAATGTTCACTACATTGGATTTTATATATCTTGTGTTTAGAATGTATGATATCTTAACAAGTTCAATATATCTTTGGAACTCTTGTCTTTGAAGATTTATAGTATATGCTTGTCTTTGCCTTTGGGCGGGCTTCTGTCTATATATCATAAGTTTCTAGAATTTCTTATAATATTTACATTCTTCTTTTTAGTAAAGTTTGTCACGGAATAGACAAAGGGAGTGAGTGTAAGTGTATGCATTATATACACGTGCCACAATAGGAATAGATTGTCTTATTCAATTTGCCAAGATATTCCTTGAATCTTGTCCTTGAGGTCTTTCCTACAAAGATTCACGAAATTCATTCAACGGACATCCTCACCTTCATACGTATTGTTTTATACCGCTACTAGGAAGGTAATCATACATGTATACTTAAGCACATTTTTCTCACACTAGTTATTTTTATAGAAAATACTTTTGGTGTTTTTTTATGTGTTGATATGGATATTTGGGCATGTTAATTAAATGCAAATAAAAGTATTTTTTAAAAACTTAATTTTTGCATTTTATAAATGTTGTTTAGGCCTATCGAAGGAACCTTGTTGCAACGAGACTTTGCCTCGCTGAAATAATAGTGTATTGCTGGACGCACCACTTTCTAGAAATTTTATCTTTTCCTTGCCTTGTATTATTATTGAAGGTTTGCCCCAGCGAGGAAGAACCTCGATGTAGTGAGTCTCCATGAAATGTGTTATTTTGGGATAAAAAGCTACTTTTTGCACTTGTTTTTCCACACCATTCTTGATACTCATGAAAAATAAATATATGACTAAATTTTTTCTAATTTTTACACTATGTAACTTGATGTAAGTATACACCTAACCTATTCGTCCCCTAAGCTTCTCTCGCAAGCTTATGTGTATAAATAAGTACTTTGGAGTTCATTTTGTGAAGAGAGTGTGATGTGTAATTTCTTTATAGACAAAATATATTTTCAAATGTTTCTTGCCACAAGAATCATTGTAGGAGAGAAAAATATTTTTAAAGATAAAAACTTCTTTTAGTTTTGAATCTTGTATTATTCCAAGTTTTGAATCTTATTTTTCTGTTCAATATATTATCGAGATATTTTAAGATTTAAATACCACCGAAATCTAAAAATATTTTAAATTAAACTTAGTTTCTTTAAAATATTTTTATACCGTGAACAAATGTCTTTCTAATTTGTTATTGTGTTATTTTTAGATTTCATTTATTTCAAAAATATATTTTGGGAGTTAAGCCATTAGGTTCATCACACACCTAGAAAGTCGTACTACACTCATTGAAGGCTTCTCATCTTTTTCCATGAATTCGTACATACAGATTTCCTTCAAACTCTAAATGAAGATTTTGTTGGCGAACGACTTGGTGACATTAGTTGTGACCAAAACTAGTCGCAGTTGTGTAGCGTTCTCCAGTTGTTGGCACTCTCTGTATAATAGATATGTTGGGAAAGAGTGTCTAGTCAGTCATAGTGTCGAGAGGGTGTAAGTCTCTATCTTCTAGTTCTAAAACTCTACAACAGTACATTTGTTGTTCTATCGAACCGAGGTTTTCTCTATTATGGGTTTTTTCTTATACGCCTTAGTGTTATGTTATATTGTTTATCTTTCTTCACTTAGATTAAGTCACCTAAATATTGAACATATAATTTGGTGAAATATGCTTGGTAAACAATTTGTCTCATAGACCTTGGGCCTTGTATTTATTACCCTAATTTTAACATGAAAAGAAAATTTTGTAATATTGTGACAAGATATTTTAATTGGGTATCTTTTCTCCATCTCGATTTCGAGCACACACACTCTCAACTTGCATAACTATCACTGGGTGGCATAGCAATGTTAGATTGTGGTGGCCTAACCATCGCGCTGTTACCCCCCCTTACTTTCAGGTGCTCGTGACCGTCTGATTTAGCATTACTAGTTCATGTTGCATCGAATTTCGTTCCAGTCTCATTACCATTTCGAGGACACGGGTTTTAGTTTTATTTATTTTAACTTTTTACTTTTGATAGATGCGAGGATTATCAATACAATTTTTTTATGTACTCCTTTTAGTTATTAGTTCAGATTTTATTTGGTTGGCATGTGGAGATTTATCTTATGATATTAGTTTTGGGATTTATATGTAGCGATGGATTATTATTTTATTTCATATTCTAGTTGGTGGTTATGTTGTTAATATAATGTTATTTCTTGTGTTATTTTCTTATCGTAGTAGAGTTGCATTATCTTTATCGATTTTTTTTTTCATGCTAAGGACGAAAATTAAATTGAATTGAAAAACTAAAAGATTTAATAAATAGACTTGATGAACCTAATTATTAAAATTTACGTAGTGCCACACACTTTATATGTTAGATATACGAGGTGAAACAATTGGTATAAGAGTTATCTTTAAGTTGTATAGATATCCTTGAGTTGTCTTTGTACTCCTTATATAGTCCTTGGTTAACATCATTATTGTTCCATTCCATTCTTTCATCTCTAATACACAAGTATGTAATGAAAGCATGATAGAGGGCATGGTAACGAAAAGGCTAATGAGAACCAACCCAACAAGAATAAGGACTAGCAGGGGAATAAATTCATGACTCAACTTAACATTGCCAACATTATATAACAGGTAGTGGAAACGGTACAACCATTGAAAGAAAAGACACAACCACCACCATAGTCAGTTATAGTTGTGTAAAACCCAATTCTTCCTTTGCATCCACATCAACTGATCGCATTTTCATTTGAGCATATGTCCTCCTAGGAGAGATTTAGAGGTTCCTTTGCTAGGGGAAACCCACCTAAGTTTTTAGGGTCAACTGATGTCAAGTTAGCACATAAATAGTGGAAGGATATTAATAGGAATCTTTGTGTTATAGATTGTATGAAAGTTCAATTGCACAAACTACCCACTTTTCAACTAGTATGGGATGCACTCACCACATCCGATAAGAGGGGCACTGTGTACATGTCCTCTCTTTTAGAGATATTTAAGGAAACATATTTTTCATGATCAGTCAAGGAAGCCAAACGGATCGAGTTCATAGTATTAACACAAGGGAGGCAAATATTTTAAGAGTATGAGAAAGAGGTCACTAACTTGTCCTTATTTGTATCTGAAAAGTTGAATACCAAATTAAAAAAGATACATCCTTTGTTCATGGATGAAATTGAAGGTCCCACTATATTCTTATGGGAAAGCCTATATAAAACACGTATACTCAAGTGGTGGAATTCCCATTAATGCACTGCCTAGATCACTCGGACTTTTAGAAGAAGATGTGATAAGAAGGAAAAAGATGGTACTTCTTAGGGAGAAAGAAGAGTGATGGATATTATTCTTGCGCACTAGAGGCTCCCCACTAGTAGTGGGGACAATGGCACGGGGAGTACCCCCTAAGAGGCACTGCATCTAAGATAAGACATATCGAATGATGGGAATTGACATTATAAAATATTTTTCTTCCAAAAAACATTTATTGATCACGTTTTAGAAAGTAAAAAAAAGAGTAACTAGATCTAAATAATAGATCTAGGGTCCAGATCATAACACCTTTATGGATATTGTAGGTAATCCGATATAGGATAAAGAACTGATAAAGAAGATGATTATGACACCCTTTTTCCACCTCCAAATCCTTCCTTAAATGTGTAGTAGGACTTAGATCTTCTCACATGTGATCCACCCAAAGTAAGCCGTGTGTGTGGATAATTCAAGAGATGAAATCTTAGTGAAATATGAGAGAAATCACTTTCTCTTTCCACACTTTGTGATAAATTCGTGAATAATGTTTTTTATCTTTCTCTATAACCTTTGTGAATGTCTCATGCAACTTCAACCCATTTACTTGACCTATATAAATAAGTATTTGAATTCGGATTGTGCCAAACCATGTTTCTAGAGAGATTTGGGCTTACTACAGGGTAAATGTACTATACTAGGGACCCAAGGCTATTAATTAAATTGGCATAAAAATGAAATACAAAAATCATATATCATACCACATTATATATATATATATATATATATATATTTGTAACTAATTCCACTAAATAATTATAATTTCAATCCAATTTAGTTATCTCACAATTACTCGAATAGTGAGGCATTGTTTGCAAAGTAGGATAACACATAATGTGATTCCTTGCGTGATAAAATTCAATTCAAAGCTAATCGATTTTAATCAACATGTTACATATTTCTTGATCTCGAACTTAATTTATTTGATACTCTACTATATTATAAAATCCACTGGCCGAGTTTACTAATAAAATCAGAAATTATAAGTATCCATATGGTATCACAATTCAAAATATCTTTTGGAAGTGGATTCCTCTGTAATATGATCTCAGACATATCAACACAATACTTTTCCAACTTGTGGAGAATTAGAACCAGTAAGTTAAATCTCACCTATAACAATCAAATTAATAACTGTGTGCATATTTCAATCCTCATAATCCCTATTATTTAGAATATATGCACCCTTTGTAAACATTGTGAGATTGTGCAAGTCTAATCTAGTGAGAACCTAGAGTTGAATATCACATGTGGTCTTGTTCAATAAATTCCTAATGTACAGATACAATCATCTTAGAACTATTAGATAAATTCCTAATCCATCAAAGAGGTTCCCCTAGACAAGATAAACTGCTAATATTGTCTAAGAAACTTGGATGATAGCATGCAACTCCCTGTCTAGGTTGTGAACTCTTCAATTGAACTAGAACTGGAGTTTTGGTCTTCTCTGATCATGTCGAACCCTACTCGCCAATATTCCTACTAAGCCCAATTAACTGACATACATACAATATATTTAAAACAAATATAAATCTTTCCCATGAACATGATTCTTATTTGAAAATTAACCTTACAGACCTTTATTAAAACATAAACATCATACATGGCTTAAAGAAAAAACCACAAGAATATCTCACTTAGTATTAACGACATGTGCCTATGCATCTAACAACTAATCGGTTGTTACCCGATGCAATCATTGCCAGAGATATATCATCTACCGTGTTTGATCCCTTGATCTAGGTGATACTTTGGTTTAATGTGATTATCTCATTTTATAGTTTATGGGTTCTCTCAAGCATTCAATGATTCCTTTATTAACACTAAAAAATGTAATGGCCAAATGCACTAATAACATAACCTCACCCAAATCAATTAGGAAGTTCTTAAGTCATATATCCTCTTTAGTTGCATCTGAAGTGGCAACATCTTTGACATCCATGGTGAAGTAAAAAAAGCATGATATCTTCATAGTCCTCCAAATAACATATCTACCACATAAAGTAAACACATAACTTGAGGTAAAAATCCTATAATCCTTATGTGACTATGAATTCGAGTCTTTGTACCTAAAAGTTATAGAATTTTAGCTAAGTAAAGTAACCCATTATCTCTAGTCCTTTTCTGGTACTTGAGAATGTGGCTTACTACGCTCTAGTGCTCCTAAACAGAATTAGTCTAAAATCTATTGAACATGTTAATTGTAAAACAAATATTCGATCTAGCATAGAATACATGAGGTCATCCACCACTGAAGCATAAGGTATATTCCGCATCCTCTCTATCTGATCAGGTGTCATAGGTCACTAGTCCTTATACAACGTGATTCCATGCCTAAAAGGAACAAATATGTCTTGAAATCCTTCATGCTAATCTTGTGATCACACCATTAATATAACTTTCTTAGGATAAGACTAACATCCTTTTTTATCCAATCAAGTTAAAGGTTGATCCCGAGGATATACTTGGCTTGTCCTAAGCTTTTCATGTCAAGTTACTTGGACAACCACACTCTAATGTAAGATCATATACCCACCTCAATCTCGATTAGGAGAATATCATCCATAAGATATACTAGAAATACTTTCAAATTTTTGTCAAGATTATTATACATATAAGTATTATTCAGGATTTGATTAAAATAAAAAGTTTTATTATCTGATAAAATCGAATGTTTCAAGACCTTGATGTTAGCTTAAGTTCATAAGGGATCTCTTAATCTTACAAACTTCGCTTACCTGATTTCTTATTATGAATCCATTGGGTTACACCATATATACGCACTCATCAAGGACACCATTTGAAGAACGTGGTATTGACATTAAAACAATTCTAATAGACTTTAGCATATCTGTTAATGAGAATGTTTGATCATAATCAATCTCTTCATTTCTGAGTAAACCCTTTTGTAAAAACCTTGCATTGAAGGTTTCCACCTTTCCATCTATCAATTTTTTAACTTATTGTAGATCTAATTTCATTCTTTGTTTCCTAACCCAACATTAAGTTTATAACCTCCCAAAACTGATTTGAATATATTGAATTCGTCATGGTATTCATAGTCATAAGTCAGAGCTAAAAGTACCTATCTTGAAATGTCTCATTTTAGATCTTGAGAACTTTTTTGTGCTTCCTTGGGATCTCATCTAAATGTTCACCAAGAAGAACTAACATGTCAAGATCTCTCTTGATACTTTTACTACGACATGATCCACTTGTGATATGGTCTAAGTGACACTTCATACCTAATCATCGATAATAATCCACTACTGTTAGGAAATGCATTATCGATATCAAGCTGTATATCTTCCTATATGGGTAGTCTAACAATACCAGTAATATGATGTTCCTAATTCTCTTGTAAGACTAGCTTACTCCTGAGCATTAAGGGTGAAAACATATATTCAAAAATCTGAATCCGTCGGGTATTCGATCCAAATTTAGCGAATATTTATCCGAATGAGTATTCCAAAGAGCAAATTTGAATAAATGTTTTAAATATATGAAAAAATAGATATAGATACGGATAATGTCGGTATCCATGATGGATAATAGGTGTCACAGATAGACTATCAGTAATAATAAATATCCCATTTTGCAAATATTCATATCTGCAAAATAATTATATTTATTATTTATTATAAACATTTTTAAATAAATAATATAAATATTTTTTGTAGTATAAAATAATATTAATATTAATATAACATAATAACATTTAGCATAACCTTAAGAGACATAGTATCATTTAGCACAATAACATTTTGTAATACCCCGTAATTTTAAATGACTTTTAAAATGGGTTATGTTTTAAATTAATGGATTAATTGGATTTTATTATTAATTAATTCATTCGGGTTTTATCCGGACGGTGGATATTAAAATGGATGATTCTGAATATTACTTAAAGATATTTAGGTAATAAATGAATGTGATGTCATTGATATGACTGTATGATATAAATTCGGTAATTTATATTTTTAGTCAGACGCGGTATGGGACGTGTCGGGACTAGTTTATTAAATTAAAAAGGAAATTTATTTTCTATCGACCTTATAGTCATTTTGATTGCGTCGTTGCGTCCAGAAGGTTTGGAATAGTCAGAAAAGTCTATTTGGATGTTAATTTTGAGTCTCGGATCATTTGGAAATGAATAGACAATTCGAAAGGGCATTTTGGTCATTTTTCTAAGGGGGGTGAATAGTGATTTCGGATTTTGTACTATTATAAGTATTGGTAGATTAAGTGTATGGGGGTTATTAATCTCCTCTACACAAACTAGAGAAGCCATCTTCCTAGAGAGAGTGAAAGGGTGCTTGGGAAGGGAAAAGCCTACTTGGGAAGGAAAAGAACAAGAACCAAGGTTCACCACCACCAACCACCACCGGAGTTTGACCGGAGAAGGAACAACCAACTGAGATATACTACACCAAACAATCAGACCTCCAGTAAAGGCAAGTGTTTGATAATGGCAATTTAAGTTCGTATATTGTCCATGTTAGAATAGTATGAAAAGAGAAGATTATTCATGTTTGGAAGAAATAATGGAGTGATTAAATGGATTTCTGGAAACTGAAATGATATAGGAATTTAACTCATGTTGTAGGATGAAAATAATCACGAAATAATCATATATATATTGAAGAAAAATCTGAAAACCATTGAAGTGTTCTTGAAGTTAATATGTTGATGATTTTCTGGAAAATGAGGAGATAAACATGCTTTTTAATCCAATCCCTTGATGATTCTAGGATGTTTAGAGTATTGGAAATCGTTCATATATGTTGATATATCATGTAGTAAAGATTATAAGTCATTTGGTATGTTTAGATGAAGGTTTAAATGATCATAAGTTGCTAAACCCGTAGTTGTTGTAATGCAGAAAACCAGGCTTAGACCTGAGGGATCGATCGATCGACCCCTGCCTTCGATCGATCGACCTCCCCAGAATATGTACAGATGTTTCTTTTTAAATGTTGATTCTTATCCCAAAACTTTTGTGGATCTTTGGTGATTAATATTTTGATATTATGGGACTTAGAAAATATCAGTAAACCCTTGATAAGATTTGAATTAATTTGAGTTGGATTCAAGTGATTAAAATGATGAAAATTATATTGAATGGAATTTCGGTTGCTAGATTCATTTGTTAAAATTCTAAATGGAGATGTATGAGGATTAAAGATAGGACCAGTAGGGGTGATTTTATATAACACCTGGGTATCCTTAAGTTTACAAGAGGGTTTAATCCAAAGTGAAAGAAGATGTGTTTATAAGAGATTTGAAACTATCGATTTTAACCTTAACTAAAAGGAGAACTAAACTCGTAGTAATTCGGGAGAAATGATGTTATGGACCAGTAGGATATTAGTGAATTCTTACTGAATATATGTTGAGGAAAAACCTATTTAAATCTTGTTTATTGAGTGAGGGTAGCCATAGGGTTACAATTTGAACATCAAGGACTGAGTTTAAACTCATTATTGATTACGCAAGGACTGAGTATAATACAAGAGCGTAGTGGTATGTCTCCTGGATAGAGATGGGAGTTTAGAACACTTTTGGTTCAAATAGGTATGATGTTATCCCGATCTCATAGTTGAAGTTGTCGGACCTCCTCGATCAACAAAGTTAAGTAGTAGTGTATTGGACGGGTTCCTTGTTTGGATTTCGCTTTGCGAGACGCTTCGCGCATCAACCTTAACGACGTCGGGAGTGGAAAGATGCTATAGGATGCGAGGATAATTAAATTATGAAGTAAAGATATGATATTTTAATACGTGGAATTTAAAAGGGTTATAATGCTACGTATGGGAAATATCTTAGGGTTGTGATATTACCTTATTGATATTATATTATAGGTATGATAATACCTATTTGATTGATTGATGATTTATGTGTATGACATACCTAGCTTACTTGCTATCGGTGGGAGGTTTGCGCGTGAGGGCAGTCATATCCTGATGAATCCATGGGATCTTTGATTTGTCGCTCAAGAACATAGGTCTATGAAAGACTTATCGGGGAGTTGATAAGTCCGATGACTATGGGTACGTAGGTATGTGCGTGACCCATGGGTATGAGAACTATGTTCGCCTCCAATGATTGTATTGTTGTTTGTGGTTCGTGGAATCCTATCGAACCTTTAGTCCCCTATTCGGCGACCAGCGATGATGGGACATGATAGCAGAGTAATGCATTGCACCGCAACTGTGACTCGGGGTGCCGTATTATATATGAATATATATATAATGGATTAAATGATTGAGTGGATATATATATTGTGGTTAAATCTATCTACGGTGATAATTGTAGATAACGGTGAATAGAGAAAGATAATGGAATTAAATTAATGAATGTTTATGCTTATAGAATTGAAAAGCTTAACTCATGTTAATGGGAAACGATTCATATTAATGAGTAATGATTCATGTTAATGAGAAACTAATCATATAAAGGAGAAATGTAAATGAATAATAATGTGACGTATGGTACGGGACATACGGGGATTATGATATGGGAATGGAATTATAATATGGAGACTAGAAAAGAGGAACCATTAACTAGGAGGTTAATAGGAAATGTTAAGTGTGCACTCTAGTTGAGAGGTGAGAATAGCAAGTGAGAGTTGGATATAACATGTACATAATAAATGATTTATTGCACTTGTTAAATACTTGTTGTTTTAAAAATCATCTACAAATTCGGGCTCTGACCCGTTTCCTTGCATATTTTCTCTTCTATTGTATCTCTATATCAGGTGTCCAGCAACAAGGACGCCAACCTTAGCGGATTATGACAGGCTATAGATTTATGGACTTTTTCTTAGACGCCTATCTTCATTTAATTCACAGTATTCTTAGTAGGGCATGTCGCCCAAAGGATTTCAGTTATCTTTTCTATCGAGGTCAAATACTATTGTATTCGGGTCTTTTTAATACAGTTGTTAATTGATGGGATTACTGTAATGGATTAATATTATTTGGGAATGTTTATTCCAATTGCATTTAAATTCTTTTGTGTTATTTATTGGGTTATCAGTGTTGTAGAATAAAATGTGTTGTGTTATTCTTAAACTAAAAAAATGGTTTTGTTGAAATTTAAATTTGGAAAGTTTTTAACACCAGCTTAATTGGGTATTGGGTGAGTTGTAAATGTTTTCGACAGTGATGCTAAGAATGAGCCTACTGTATATTCTGTTTTAGTTTGGTGTGGGACTGGCCACTCGGTATTTAATTAGGCGGGGTGTTACAGGTGGTATCAGAGCATCAGGTTCTAGTGTCCTTTAGGATCTGTACGGCTTACTGTGTTTTCAACTTAGCGTTCTTTGATGTAGAGCCCTATGAGTAGGATTATTGCTTTTCTATTTACACATACAAAGGTACGATGACTGGGGCCGAAGTTGTTGCGATTGTCGCTCAGGCAGTCAATGCGGCTTTAGCTACTGTTCAGCAGGCTCCAGCACCGTCACCGGTTATGCCACCCGCGCAGGGGCAAGTGTTTCATACTTTATGGGAATGAGCGAGGGATGCCTTTCAGAAAGCGTACCCACCTGAGTTTCAGGGAGAATAAGATGTTGTGACTACTAGCCAATGGAAGAAAGATATCCAATGGCACTTGAGAATGATTGAATGCAGTGAGGTTCAACGTCAAATACTAGCCACATTCAAGTTAGTGGGGGAAGCTTTGCAATGGTGGGAAGCTACGACCACTATGGAGGAGAGGGACACAATGACTATCCAAGACTTTTGGATATGGTTTGATGGGAAGTATTTTCCTTTCGCGATCCAGACAGAGATGAGGCGAAAGCTACTTGATTTGAAACAGGGAGAGAAAACTGTGGCGGAATATGAGGAAGAGTTTACGTGATTAACTAATTTGGTACCAGCTGAAGTACCTACTAAGGAGAGGAGAGTCCTAATGTTCACTGATGGGTTAAACTATAAAATTCGACAACATTTATTGGGGAATCTTTCATTACGTACGTATGGCAGATGAGGGCCATTGGACGGATAGCGGAGATCGTACTTAAGAGGTTATGAAGTACGTTCGAGTATGATGACCGTAGTCGAGGTCACCCCTATTATGGAAAAATTGAGGAGAGTCATCAGTAGAAGTTCTTGAAATGCGTGAATTGTGTATGTTCCCTAACGAAGGCAATATATTGAAAGGCTTGGGTATATAGTGGAGTGTGGTTAACTAGAACTGAAAATTTGGGGTAAAATTTTTCTTGACTCATCGGAGCAAATTTATAATATTGGGATTCAACAACCATCACCCGCAAATGAGGGTATGTTTCCTATCTAAGGAAGTATGAGGCGTATTGATTTTTGTAGTGATTGATATTGTGTGGGCAAAAGGGTTGTTAAACTTAGCCTATGGCATCGTTATTTACGTCGACTCACTAGGGGGGTGTGGGACACCTATATATTACTTGTTATCACGTGGGTTTGATTTTTATGGGATTACTTACCTTGGGCATGTCCGAGCGTGATGAGACTATCGGCATGCATTGACTTGTGGTATATGAGAGCATATGTCTGCATCTTATCTTCTATAAGAGAGTAGATGCATAGACTCTATTTGAAATCGAAAAGAAAAAAAAACAAATTTTTGTTTTAAATCGATAAACCTGATATTTTTTTATAAACCAAATTTTTATATTATTGACTAAGGACCTTAGGAGTTTCGATGACCGACTACTTTAGGAAGTAGTGTATCAGGGTGGTTCCTTGTTTGGATTTCCTTTGCAAGACACCCCACGCATGAAACTAATAACCATTGGTAGTCAAAATAAGTTAGGTCTTTGGGAAACGAGTTTATAACCTTTGCGAAAACTTTTAATATTGAAAGCGGTACGAGAGGGTGTATGGGTGCCCTGGATGATTGAATTGTATTATTTTTCATAATTGTGAAAAAGGTAAGTAGTTGGAACTTCAGGATTTATTTGTTCAATGTGTGAGGCTAAGTTTTCCCAAAGTTTGTCACAAGGACGGTATAGGGAAGATTAGGTAAAGTCTAAATTTGATTCAGTTGAAACTATATGGTGAGGCTTGGCGTATAACATCGATAGGGATTTTGTTAATGTACTGTATGGGAGGTACATCTTGGATTTATTGCGATGTGAGATTTATACTCGGAGTTGACCTTACCGGTATGACTTATATTCCTGAATTTCGAGACGAAATTCTGTTATAAGGAATGAGTATGTAATACCCCGTAATTTTAAATGACTTTTAAAATGGGTTATATTTTAAATTAATGGATTAATTGGATTTTATTATTAATTAATTCATTTGGGTTTTATCCGGACGGTGGATATTAAAATGGATGATTCTGAAAATTACTTAAAGATATTTAGGTAATATATGAATGTGATGGCATTGATATGACTGTATGATATAAATTCGGTAATTTATATTTTTAGTCAGACGCGGTATGGGACGTGTTGGGACTAGTTTATTAAATTAAAAAGGAAATTTATTTTCTATCGACCTTATAGTCATTTCGACTGCGTCGTTGCATCCGGAAGGTTTGGAATAGTCAGAAAAGTCTATTTGGAGTCTCGGGTCATTTGGAAATGAATAGATAACCCGAAAGGGCATTTTGGTCATTTTTCTAAGGGGGATGAATAGTGATTTTGGATTTTGTACTATTATAAGTATTGGTAGATTAAGTGTATGGGGATTATTCATCTCCTCTACACAAAGTAGAGAATCCATCTTCCTAGAGAGAGTGAAAGGGTGCTTGGGAAGGGAAAAGCCTACTTGGGAAGGAAAAGAACAAGAACCAAGGTTCACCACCACCAACCACCACCGGAGTTTGACCGGAGAAGGGACAACCAACTGAGATATACTACACCAAAGGATCAGACCTTCAATAAAGGCAAGTGTCTGATAATGGCAATTTAAGTTCGTATATTGTCCATGTTAGAATAGTATGAAAAGAGAAGATTATTCATGTTTGGAAGAAATAATGGAGTGATTAAATGGATTTCTGGAAACTGAAATGATATAGGAATTTAACTCATGTTGTAGGATGAAAATAATCACGAAATAATCATATATATATGGAAGAAAAATCTGAAAACCATTGAAGTGTTCTTGAAGTTAATATGTTGATGATTTTTTGGAAAATGAGGAGATAAACATGCTTTTTAATCCAATCCCTTGATGATTCTAGGATGTTTAGAGTATTGGAAATCATTCATATATGTTGATATATCATGTAGTAAAGAGTATAAGTCATTTGGGATGTTTAGATGAAGGTTTAAATGAACATAAGTTGCTAAACCCGTAGTTGCTCAAATGCAGAAAACCAAGCTTGGACCTGAGGGATCGATCGATCGACCCCTGCCTTCGATCGATCGACCTCCCCAGAATATGTACAAATGTTTCTTTTTAAATGTTGATTCTTATCCCAAAACTTTTGTGGATCTTTGGTGATTAATATTTGGATATTATGGGACTTAGAAAATATCAGTAAACCCTTGATAAGATTTGAATTAATTTGAGTTGGATTCAAGTGATTAAAATGATGAAAATTATATTGAATGGAATTTCGGTTGCTAGATTCATTTGTTAAAATTCTAAATGGAGATGTATGAGGATTAAAGATAGGACCAGTAGGGGTGATTTTATATAACACCTGGGTATCCTTAAGTTTACAAGAGGGTTTAATCCAAAGTGAAAGAAGATGTGTTTATAAGAGATTTGAAACTATCGATTTTAACCTTAACTAAAAGGAGAACTAAACTTGTAGTAATTCGGGAGAAATGATGTTATGGACCAGTAGGATATTAGTGAATTCTTACTGAATATATGTTGAGGAAAAACCTATTTAAATCTTGTGTATTGAGTGAGGGTAGCCATAGGGTTACAATTTGAACATCAAGGACTGAGTTTAAACTCATTATTGATTATGCAAGGACTGAGTGTAATACAAGAGCGTAGTGGTATGTCTCCTAGATAGAGATGGGAGTTTAGAACACTTTTGGTTGAAAGAGGTATGAGGTTATCCCAATCGCATAGTTGAAGTTGTCGGACCTCCTCGATCGACAAAGTTAAGTAATAGTGTATTGGAGGGGTTCCTTGTTTGGATTTCGCTTTGCGAGACGCTCCGCGCATGAACCTTAACGACGTCTGGAGTGGAGAGATGCTATAGGATGCGAGGATAATTAAATTATGAAGTAAAGATATGATATTTTAATACGTGGAATTTAAAAGGGTTATAATGCTACGTATGGGAAATATCTTAGGGTAGTGATATTACCTTATTGATATTATATTATATGTATGATAATACCTATTTGATTGATTGATGATTTATTTGTATGACATACCTAGCTTACTTGCTATCGGTGGGAGGTTTGCGCGTGAGGGAAGTCATATCCTGATGAATCCATGGGATCTTTGATTTGTCGCTCGAGAACATAGGTCTATGAAAGACTTATCGGGGAGTTGATAAGTCCGCTGACTATGGGTACGTAGGTATGTGCATGACCCATGGGTATGAGAACTATGTTCGCCTCCAATGATTGTGTTGTTGTTTATGGTTCGTGAAATCTTACCGAACCTTTAGTCCCATATTTGGCGACCAGCGATGATGGGACATGATAGCAGAGTAATGCATTGCACCGCAACTATGACTCGGGGTGCCGTATTATATATGAATATATATATAATGGATTAAATGATTGAATGGATATATATATTGTGGTTAAATATATCTACGGTGATAATTGTAGATAACGGTGAATAGAGAAAGATAATGGAATTAAGTTAATGAATGTTTATGCATATAGAATTGAAAAGATTAACTCATGTTAATGGGAAACCATTCATATTAATGAGTAATGATTCATGTTAATGAGAAACTAATCATATAAAGGAGAAACGTAAATGAATAATAATGTGACGTATGGTACGGGACATACGGGGATTATGATATGGGAATGGAATTATAATGTGGAGACTAGAAAAGAGGAACCATTAACTAGGAGGTTAATAGGAAACGTTAAGTGTGCACTCTAGTTGAGAGGTGAGAATAGCAAGTGAGAGTTGGATCTAACATGTACATAGTAAATGCTTTATTGCACTTGTTAAATACTTGCTGTTTTAAAAATCATCTACACATTCGGGCTCTGACCCGTTTCCTTGCATATTTTCTCTTCTATTGCATCTCCATATCAGGTGTCCAGCAATAGGGATGCAACCCTTAGCGGATTTTGACAGGCTATGGATTTATGGAGTTTTGCTTAGACGCCTATCTTCATTTGATTCACATTATTCTTAGTAGGGCATGTCGCCCAAAGGATTTCAGTTATCTTTTCTATCGAGGTCAAATACTATTGTATTCGGGTCTTTTTAATACAGTTGTTAATTGATGGGATTACTGTAATGGATTAATATTATTTGGGAATGTTTATTCCAATTGCATTTAAATTCTTTTGTGTTATTTAGTGGGTTATCAGTGTTGTAGAATAAAATGTGTTGTGTTATTCTTAAACTAAAAAAATGGTTTTGTTGAAATTTAAATTTGGAAAGTTTTTAACACCAGCTTAATTGGCTATTGGGTGAGTTGTAAATGTTTTCGACAGTGATGCTAAGAATGAGCCTACTGTATATTCTGTTTTAATTTGGTATGGGACTGGCCACCCGGTATTTAATTAGGCGGGGTGTTACACATTTAATATAAACGTGTAATACAATTACATCTTTGTATCTTAATAAATTTCAAACCTGGCATCAACACCCCTAATCTTGAGAGATCTCACCCTTTCCCTAACCTCACTCCATCAGCTGATATCAACAAATTTTTTTAATCCTCCTTTTACCTCAATCTTGGAAGCCAACCAAGATATCCCACAGGTGATTTTTTGTCCTGATTTCATCAATTTTTTGGTTATTTTGGATCTATGGGTTTTTTTTTGGTTTTATAACATAATCGATAACAAAAAAAAATCAATCTATGTTTTTTTATGAATATTTCTGATGTTCACTGACCGTTTTGTTCTTCGTGGTTATATACCGATGGTTATGCATAATGGTTATATACCGGCTATTTTGTTCTTTGTGGTTATAGACCAACTCTTTTGTTCTTCTTGGTTATATTTTGGCTATTATATGCCGGCTATTATGTATTATTACACAACTATGGGACAAGGGTAAACCACAAATAATAACATTTTTTTGTTGTATTACACAGATGTATATGTGTAATTGTTTTTGCTATAATATAAAGATGTTGTATCTACTGTCCTTTACTGTTTTAATTTTTAGAACAATATTTTAAGTTTTACAACGTTGTTATAATTTTTATGACTAATCATTGCCATCAACACAATACAGTTCAATATGTCCATAGAAGCTAGTCAAAACAATTCTTCCACACATAAATCTTCCCCTGCTCCACTGTAGAGCATTTCGTCGGATCCTGTAAGTGTTTCTAGTGAGAATAAAGTTGGTAAAGAGGTGAAGCAGAACAATAAACTAACATCTAATATGTGGTTTGATTTTGATAGAGAGTTTCGTACAGATAATTCTGTTACGACGACTTTCACCCGTTGCAAAAGAAAGTTTGATGTGGGGAGTTTGAATGGAACCTCACACTTGAGCAACCATCTCAAATCTTATAAATGTAAGGTTACGAGTGAAGGAGAAATTATGCAGAAACTTATTAGTACAGTTAAGTCACCGAGTGATTCGATTCCAAAGTTTGGCACTCACAAATGTGACCTAGATGTGGAGAGACTTTTATTAGCTCAAATGGTTACTAAACATGATTATTCCTTTCTTGGCCAAGCACGAGTACTTCAAGTATTGGTTGGGATATTATAGTCCTACTTATAAATTTTGGTCAAGAGTTACTGTGAGAAATTATTTGAAAAAAGGTTTTAAATTCGAGAATGAAAAACTTTATAAGAGCATTGAAAGTCTTTCATCTAGACTTAGCCTTACTATAGACATACGGACTCCTAAGCATCAAGGCACTGGGTATTAATGTTTGAGTTGGTATTACATAGATAATAAATGGAAATTTCATAACAAAATAATTTTTTAATTGGGTCCGGTGTCCATATGATGCTAAAAATGCAGCTGAATGGGTGAAGACTAGATACTAAGAGTGGAATATTGACAAAAACAGTGATGATCAATGTGGTGGATAATGCCGGATACAATAAGCCAATCCTTGAGCGTATTAAGTCATGGTTGAATGTTAAGAAATCTCTTCTCCAAAATAGTGATACGTTCCATACTCATTGCACTGCTCATATTATTAATCTGATTATTCGGAATGGGTTAAAAGTGATTGGTACTTTCATTAAGAGAATTCAAAATGGTGTTAAGCATATCGGTTCATTATTTAGAAGAAATCAAATATGGGATTTTGTGTTATGATAGAATCGTTTGAATTCTAAAAATAATTTGGAATTATATTGTCAAACTAGATGAAAATATACGTATCTTATGCTTGAGGGGATGTTTTGAGCATTTAGCGGTGTTGGGTCGTAATTATGAGTTCCTTAAGTGGGAACGGGGGGGGGGGGGGGGGAATTGTAAAAGATGTTATTCACCAAGTAAGATCCGACTTTACATGAGAATTTAAATGGTTCATTATGGAGCATTCTAGCTCTTCATCTATGGTTCGAAAGTGTGAATTGGAACAGTACTTGGATGAAGCTTTATTCACTCTTGGTGATGATAATGAGTTTTCATTTGATATTTTTCATTGGTGAAAAAGTAATGGCCCAAAGTTCCCCATGGTTACGAAGATGGCTTATGATATTTTAGCTATTAATGTTACTACCATTGCATCAGAGTCAACTTTCAGTTGGGGACGCATGATTGTGGATGATACACATTCATTTTTAGCTTCTGAAACTATTAAGACTCTTCTTTGTATGAAAGATTGGTTGCCTTTTGTTACAGAGAAATTGAGTAAGTCAAAATTAAATTTATATTTGTTATTATAATTAAACATATATAAAGACTAACCTATTAATTATTTGCAAAAAATTTACAAAATTTGAAGGTTGTTGATGATAATGAATAGCTAGGCTCTCCGAACTTCATTTTCAGGTATTATTATTAATTGCCAATTAATAATTGGATAATTTTTTTTAGTATTATTCCTCTTATGATAATGAATATCTAATGAAAATAATAAGTTTATAATTTTTTTTCTTTATTCTTGTTCAATACAACTTTGTGGGACCTTGGAAGTTTAAGATGATATTTTTTATGTTTTGGAGGATTGATTTTGGTGGAAGAAACCTTTAATATAAGAAAATTTTATGTCATATGTATTATTAAACTCACTAATTTCTCTTTTTAGTACAATATATTGGTGAAGTTTTATTTGGATGAATTAGTATATTGAAATAATAAATATGTCCTATTTTATCTTTATGCATTACTACTAACTTACGAGTACTGAGTACCTGAATGCTTAATGCGACAAGGATACAAAAGAAATGAGAATGACAAACTTCAGTAACTTAAAAGGTAAAAAAATATCTTCCCAGATTTATTTTATTATATTCTTTATTTCCTCAGTTAATATTTTAATTAAGTTACATTTTTCAGGTAAGATGATGCTTCACTTCACTTTTGCTCAAACATTTGAGAAATCGACGAGGATACAAATTTCAATGGAGTATCATAGTTGAATAAGAAAATGCACATTAAAGGCTAGTACTTATGTTCGAACCTTATTTTAATTTAATGTTTCACACGTGCTCTATATCTTAATTGAAGATTTATATAGTTAATTCAGTGATGAAATTAGTGTTTAATAAGCTATGTATGTCTTAATGTATCTTAATAATAAAAAGTATAAGAATATTATTCAAATTCGAGAAATTCGAGAAGATATGGATACGGATAATTATAATTATTATCCGAGCGGGTACGGATACGGATACAGATAATGCATGGAGTTGTCAGATACGGATACAGATATTATGGTATCATCTCCGTATTCGTTCCTTTTACACCCCTACTGGTCACATGGTTTACTATATAATCCTCTTTTAAGAACCGAACATTGATGCTATAAATGAGATTCTTATGATTAGGAATATGACATAAACCACCTTTAGAGCCTTTAGGATAATAACAAATAGACATACTTTTATCCTTGGTTTCAACTACCTTAAATCCTTCCGTAGCACCAGTGTTGGGGACCTGTAGATGTGAACATGTCCTATAAATGTCTTTTGCCCGTTCCACAACCCCATGGGAGTTTAAATGGCTGATTTAGACAGAACAATATTCAGAATGTATATATCCGTATTTATTATAAAATCCCAACAAGAATTCTTCAATCCTGAATAATTAACCCTGGACTTATTCATATATAAAATAGTATTAGTTCTTCTTTTTTCTACACCATTGCGTAGTGGAATACCCAATGAAGAAAACTAGGATATAATTCTCAATATCGATAAATTATTCCTAAACTCTCCTATGATCATAAGTTAGGTTTTGATTAGTTTACGTCACATATGATTTACCTTAGTCTTATAAACTTTAACTAATCGAAGGCTTCAGGCTAGTGGTGCACAAGATAAACAGATACATACCTTGGGTAATCATCAATGAAATTGATGAAGTACTCATAACTACCTCTTCACCAGATAGTCATAGGACCACACAAATTGAAATGAAATAATTCCAAAATATTTTTGATTGTTTAGGTTTTTGTTTGTGAAAGGTTCCTTAATAATTTAACATTCGAAACAAAATTCATAGACTGAAGGTGTTCAATTTTCAATAAACTCAATTATCCATTTTATACCAGTCTCTGAATTCCTTTTAGATTAAATTTGACCTAAATATAAGTGCAAAAATTGTGTTTGGTTAAACTACGAAGAAAACTACCTCTATAATGCTTGTCCATTAATATTATTCATTTCAATATTTAGAAATATTGGTGACGTTGTCCTTATATAATAAACCACTATTCATTTCAGTATATCCCAGTTTCATAAAAATGGTTTTATTAACTAATTGAACATTTGTTCAAAACCAGCTCAATAATAAAAAAATAACTTTTCCTCTAAAATTAGGTAAATAAAAATAAATTTTCAACATTGCCTTTTTTTTCTCCATCAAAATCTAAATATAGATATCTGAATGCTAATATTGTTTTCTTATTCTTATTACCCACGACTAGGAACATTTCTCCTTTAAGTAGTTACTCAATTACCTGAAACATCTGCAAAGAATTGTAGACCTAATTTGTGGCTTCCGAATCTACACACTAGGTTGCTATAAACCAATTCTACATAATAAGTAGATAAAATGATGCTTACATGAATGCTCGGGGTCAGTTATGCTATTACAGTGTCCAAATGCATATCTTGATGAAAATTTGACATTCTTATATGTACATTTTTCACCAGCATATCTCTCCATCTGTCACCCATTGAAAAATTTGTAATCTGTATTTATGTAAATTAAGTCAATAAATTTTGGATATTACAACATATTTGGAGAATATAAGTGAAATAAAGAGTTTAAATTAGAAATAAGTTTGTTGTCGACAAACTGAAAGAGTTTGATAGAGGGTGATCGTAACACTTGTGAAATTGGAAAAATAAAAATACTTAAAATGCATGTCAAAATTGAAGTGTTGTAAAAGAAATACCATTTATAATAAATTATTTTAACTTGCGAAATCTTAAAATGAGATTTTTAAGTAAATAACCAATTTACAATTGTGATATAAATATAAATATTCCTTTCTCATTGATAATCAAAGTCCCTTTTTACGAACATGGAGCGAAAATAAAATATACAAATATTTCTTTTAATGAAATAATACAACTTTTGCTTTTTAATAAAAATAAAGTACACATGGCTTATACAACATCTTAAATAATCAACATAGGTTCAATAAATCCATCAAGTGTATAAACATGAAATACAAATATAAAACTATTCGGCGGGGGGGGGGGGGGGGGGGGGGGGGGGCAAAAAACTTTGTAGTTTGTATAACTACTCCAAGTGCACTAAAAATAACCGTGCATGCAAATATATTAAGTGTATGTAATATGATACTCATTATAAGATCCTAACATAATAATCAATATCTTACAACTTATCTACACAAAATCTTAGCCAAAACATCAAATTTCCACCTCACATCCTTTGAGACGGTGTAGACTCTCGTTATAGTTTCTTGTTACTTATTTTTTGAACAATCTATGGAGTCAAAAAATATTAATAAACCTTACCATCGAAATATTAAAAGCATAATGGGCATATCCTCATCATATTACCATCACAACCTTGGAATGACCTCCAATATTGGCACAATCTCCAAAACGAAGTCCATGACATTTGTTCAGATGATACGAAACAAAAAACATAATTCGAAAGCACACCCCGTATCTCGGGTGGTTTGACTAAGAGAAGCCTATACATCTTCCAATAAAATTATAATTTAATTTATCATTCTCCTGAAGAATAAAAATAATTTGGTTTTCATAATTTAGTACACATTTTCAACCCATCATTCTAATCCCAACATTCACGTAAATTACTCTAATAACGTTATACCAAACTACACGATATGAAAACAAATGTTATAACATGTGTGAAACAAAGTTAATATTCATATAAAAAGTTATAATATATAGAATGCATAACATGCATGTATCACATATACAAATATGGTTGAATATGGGCAGTACCCAAATAAACTACGGGAGAACGAAATCACCTTAAATTATAAAAGTTAAAAATTCCGAATGAAAGCACTAAAAAACTTCTAAATCTATAATACTTGTGTACAATATTTTATTATTTTTCTCGTACAAATCGTAATAATGTGAAACTCCTAAAATTTGGATCATTAGTATCGAATTTTATTACCATATTCGATTATTTCTGGGACTTGATGGTAATTGTTGGAAGATTATGTGTAAAAATGGGAGATTTAAGGAATATGGCAAGATCAATTGACTTGGATGTAATTCAAACAAGATCCCTATTTTGTTCAAATGAGAACCAGGTCTTTCGAACGAGAATGAAGGTCATTCCAAGCTTGGCTCTAACGAGGTTCAAATGAGATGCCATAGTATTGAATTCGTTAAAAGGTCATTCGATGGTCATTCGAATGAGTCCCCTTTATCGTTCAAAAATGAGGTTGCTTAGATTTTTAAAAATCGTGTACCCTTGTGTGTTTTCACATTTTGGGCCATTGGATCGATGACGTGTCAAGTTCTGGTGAATGCAGATTGAAAAAAATTGAGGTTTTGAGGTTTGGGGGTTTTATAAGGGTTTATATGGGGTTATTATGGGTTTAATTAAGTGTAGAGAAGAGAGAGAGACTGGGGGGTGAGTCTCCCCACCATTTTTGGATTTTCTCCTCTCTCTCTAACACTTTGGAGCCATTCCTCTTTCCCCACCACCACAAACCACCATACACCACCATGACCGCACATTATGATACCATATTCTACTAGTATTCGACCATAGTTAAGCCTAATACACTAATTTCCACCATTGTTGAACAAATCTATGAATTTTGGAGATGTTTTTTTTAAGAAGAACAATGGTAGAAATGTGTGGAGTTTGAATGGGGTTTTCTTGGAGCTTTCACAGAGACAAGATTTGTAGATCTAGGCAACCACTTTGAGGCCATATTAGGAGGTGGAGGGTTGCCATCATCTTCTTCCTTATCCACTATTTTTGGAGATACATTTGAGGTGGAAAAACTCTACTCTTAGTTTAAGACTCCATTTTGAATATTAGTAGTCTTGAAGCTAGAATTATAAGAGTAGGATGCAATATGATATAAGAATAATATTTCTTATGAATTGCAAAAATAAGGTGTTGCAAGCGTTTGGAGAAAAATGGCATATTTCAAGAAAACTGGTGTTTAAACATTTTTATAAAATAAAAATGTTGGAAATGTTTTATGATCAAATATTTTCAAGTTTTCTTATAGAAATTGGATTGTTGTATGAATAGACAGTTACTCAAATTTTGGAGAAATAAAAATGTCTTTAGCTTGAAAAACATTTTATGCCAATATAGAATAAACTATATGTTAGACCCATTTAATAGGATTTTTGTACTTGAAATCCATATTCTCATGAATATAAACTTGTAGTATTCTGATGTTGAACGCATAAACAAGTTTAATGAGGGTTTTGCTTGGTTTAAACATGAAACAGAGAAAATATAAATTTCACCCATTAAAGTGTGTGAAAAAGGTGATAAGTGCAAGAATTCAAGACTACAAGTATTAATAAAGAAAATGGTATTTCTCTTATAAAGTAATCTTCAATGTTCAATAATTTCTTGGAAAAGAAAGTGATGAAATAAATATATTTTCAAATTGAGAAGATTATTACTCCAAAATGTTAAAGAGGTGTTAATATATTAAAAATATGTAAGAAGTGAGTGTGGGTAACTTAATGATTTTTTGGAAAATAACACTTATGAGAATGAAGAAAAACATAAGTTTGAAAACAAATGGATAAAATAGTAATTTTATGTAAAGTGGAACATTTTTATGAGATAAAAATGTTGAAAAGGTGTTAGAAAAAATGATCCTAAATGAACATATTTTGGGATAAAATCAATTTTAGAGTAAAAATGACAAGAAATGATAATTTTAAAGTGTAACGTGAATTGGGGTAAAACCCCAGATTTCGGCATCGGTCGAAAAAAGGAAAAAATAGAATAATGTGGATATTTGCAAAGTGTTAAAACAAATTAATAAGAACTCAAATGACACTCGAATAATTAAGGAGGGCCTGGAGCCCTGGGGTGAAACATCCTAAACACTTGCTACATCATATGGTAGCATAGCCGACTGGGTGGAGCCCATTAAAGTATGTGGATATGGAAAGATTTCGAGAAAAAGATAATAAAATTGGAACATGTCAAGAAATAGGTTGTGTGGTGAGTATATGAAAATACAACCAAACTTGAAATAATTTATATATGTTCCGGTAAAGGGTAAAATGGATAAGTAATGTGAAAACTGATTAATGTCTATAAGGTAAAAGAATGGTAATGTGAAGTGATTAAATGGGTGGTTAAGTAGCCTGGAGAGGTTTAACCCATAATTAACACAAGGGTGTGTTTATAATATATATTTTCTAGGGAAAAGTAAGTATTTTCTAATATGGCATTTGTGTATGTTTAAATAGCGATCTTCAATGAAAATACTAACGTGCAATGGTATAAATAAAGTGGGTAAATTCGGTGAAAGCAATGTTTTTTCTTAAACAAAGTGTATTTGTTATAAGTATTTAACCGGGTGTGTTAAGTCAAGGATTAAATATTAAATCATGTGAAAGGGAAATTCGTTTACAAGATTAAGGTAAATTAATCGGGTAAATAACGTTTTTGGAATAAAAACGGTTTCATGAACGCAAGTGTATATATATATATATATATATATATATATGTGTGTGTGTGTGTGTGTGTGTGTGATAGTTGCATGTGCACATAGAATTAACATGTTAGAGTCTTCTTTCAACTGTTCGATTATATATTTCATTATTGTGATTTTTGACTGGGCATTCGGCTCATTCCCTCATCTTTTTACGATAGGTTATGTGCGGTTCCGTATTTTCAGAGCATTGCATATGTAAGTATTATTTTAATTTATGTTAGTAGTTATGTATGCTCACATTGCGGGAACTCTTCTCATTGGTCCCTCACGTAGCTTGATTTAAATGGAAATCGCAGGCTAAACAAGTGAGATGCTAATTAAGTAAAACTGGACTAGCAACATTATATATGTTGTTTAATTGCAATTCACACTTAACACTCGGGTCGGAGCTGGCTGACCACGGGTAATCCATAAATCTGAGATGGGGTGTTACAAATCGTATTAGAGCTCTAGGTTCAAGGTTCCTTTTAGGAGTGACATGGTGAGCTCGGTAGTGGATCTTTTGACGTCGGTGTTAATTTGGGGATGATCACGCTAGATTGGATACGGTTTGAGTTTGTGTTCTTGACAAAAGAGTAAAAGATATTAGCACGATAATTAATTTATTACCACGTGGCATGGGACCAATTTAGTTGTCATTAAGTGCTTCTTCTCTTATGATTATACATGTTAGTAAGTTTTGAGTGTCCATGCAAACCAATAGTGGTGACACCCCGATTTTTAGTGTGAGGTGCTTGTGTGTTAAACCTTGATGATATGATAAATCAATTGGGATATCGATTAAGCTTAATGTCATCCATTGAATTAGAGAAGTGAATCGTGTAAAGCGAACTATGGAGGTTACGTGACTAGCGAGTCATGCCTGAGCGGTATTGGTTGTGATAAGAACGCATTGAGTTATAGGGTGAAGTACTGTCGGATAGATAATGATGATGATGATGTAATTAAGAAAATTCTATCATTGGGGTAATATCATGTTGTAAGACAATTAATGATCCAGTGGATATAAGGGACTGAGTTAGTCAACACTTGGGGATGTGTACTCGATCAGAGTCGATAAGGTACTATTGTTGAAAGTAAGTGTCTTGGTAGTTATTGACTGGAAGTTGTACCTCACAAGGTATGATTAGAGTTACGAGAAAATTGTGGTAAGTACGTTATGTGTGTAATAATGACGGTCAAGGAGACTTAGGAGTGAACTCTATATAGTTTTCCATATCAGGGTTTTAGGAGTTACGATGTAATTTTGAGGAATAGGATCCCTAGTGATGTCGGTGATGTAGGCCGAGAGGTTTGTAGGTTATATATGATGTCTTGTATCCTGCCAGAATCCTTAGTAGCGTTAGTTTGTGATTTTATACGTGGTTTATAGTCACGGAAATTTGAGAGAGGGATAAAATTATTATCTAAGTGTCAGAACCCATTTTAGAGGCTTAAGTAATGGCTAGATGAGAGGAAATCCCAGTGTGAGTGTGGCTTAAGGGCGTCTTGGAGTGTTCGTAGGACAAATTTTGTGTGGCATCATTAGGAACATAAATCGACCTGTTGTGACATATTAAGGTATAGTATGGTTAAGGTGAACCATATGTAGAGGGTCGTAGACTAGTGTCTTTGCGAGCACTTAGTAATTGCTATGTGGGTATTGAGAAGTTTATAGAGCGTACCTATGATGAGAAAGTCATGGATCTTATTGAGTTTTGAGGAATTTTACGTGGAGTATGTTTGTTTTCCTTACGAAACTATTTAAGTCTGATATGAAGAAGTGATAGTGTCTTTGTGATGATGATGGTGAAGGTTAAGTAATGACCTCGGGTTGATGGTTAAAGTCTAAGGGAGTAGAATAGTGTACATGTCGGGTGCTATCATTCGAATTGGCACAGAAGGGTGATGTAGCCTTCTATGACAAATTGGAAGCTCATGTCGTGAGTGGGCATGATGCTCGGGTGTCATGGAATGACTAATATAGGCAGTGTAACACATGATTTTGAGGGGTAATAGAAAATATATTCATGACTCGGATTGATGATGTCATATTAGAGACCTACTAAATGGCACCAGAGGGGGAAATAACAAAGCATGATTAGAATATTGGTATGTGTCGATAGTATAACTTAGGATAGCCCTAGAAAGGTAGGGATTAGTTCTTGACACGTCTTTCTAATCTAGTACAGATTGAAGATGTAGTCCTATGTGGTACTTACTATCCTTATAATGATAATGAAAACTAGTCTGGCCATTACGAAAATTCAGTTTGGGTAAAACTCGGAGATAAGCTCAGTGACAACCTTGTGTAGTTGAAGGTTAACTATAAGGGGAATGTTTTGCTTAATTGGTTTCTTCCTAAGGAGACGTTGGGACACGATGACAGTATGAAAATGACTTAGGTGTATTAAATTTTGAACCCAGCATCACTATAGATGTGGACAAGGTTGGCTTTGACAGAGGCATTACTCATTCGCTAGTCGGAGTGTTTCGTGTGTCAAGGGTGTAAGGGGTAAAGCCTTGATCCTAAGTAGGGAAGTTCGGCATTTAACTTTTTAGAGAATAACATGTTTTTATATTACTTTCATCTAATAAGGATGAATGGTTGTGATTCGATTCATCATGATTGGTGACTCAAGCCAGGGTGTGTGGCTAGGTCAGTACCAGTGGGAATATGTGGGAGGTGTCGTAAACTTCAAAGGAGACAGTGTAGTTTCACTTTTAGTAAACAATAGTCTGACACGTACAAATGGGATTTCTCGGAACAGTTGTTTATTCCTTTGATTCATGTGTGTGTCCCTTTAGGTTTCGGCGATTGAGAGTTGGTATTTCCACAATGGTGATAGCTCGGATTGGTACCATGTTATGGTATAACATAGTTTGGCTCATTAGAGTGTGGTGGGACCTGTCATGGTCAATGTAGCCTAGTAATTGGGTGCGCCCTTATTTGAGGTTTCCTTGCTATTGAACAAAGTTCAGTGTATGGGTGGCTGCGCTTTCAATCGCACGGTTTGCTCATAATAATCTCTTTTTTTTTGGATTGGCGACCTTATGACAAGTTGACATGGCAGTCAGGGGGCTCTGGTTGTAAAGAGCGAGATGATGACTTGAGGAAATTGCATAGTGTTAGAACTCGAGGAAAATTAGTACACATCATTACTTCGGCATAGTGAGTTGATTGGTTTGATACTAAAGTGAGTGCTCCAAAGTTAGACGCCTAGAGTAATACTAGGGTCATCAGAGTGACACATCAAAAGGTGTCAATCGAGTGAGCGATGATGATTTAGTAAGTGTATCACTCCTCAGAGTGAGTAATTAGCAATGCAATGTTAGTATTAAGCTCAAACAAAATTTTGTAGTCAGGATGACCCAAGAATTCTTGGGGATGTAGGATATGTAGTCCTAAGTTTGGAAATGGTTCCTGGTTATGAATCTGATTATTAGTTATATTATGGTTAATACTTGGTTGAGTATTAATAACTAAAGAGTGTTACTCGATAGAGGCACTAGAATGCTTTGGGTATTAGGAAGGTAATATTGGGACATAATTGAACATGATCGTCAGGTGAGTGGAAACTTGGGGACGGTTATGCAACGTTGATAGTTAGTGTGATGGTGAGCATTAGAGCATGTCACAGGTTATGCTTGTATTGATCCCCCTTGGGATTTGGATCATTATTATGGACTTCTACTACTATATTAAATTATTTCTAGGCCTTGATGGAAATTTTTGGAAGATTATGGGTAAAAATTGGAGATTTTAAGGAATCTGGCAAGATCAAATAACTTGGAGGTAGTTCGAACGAGATCTTTATTTTGTTCGAACAAGAATCAAGTTATTCGAACAAGAATGAAGTTAGCTCCAAGACGGGTTCCAATGAGGTTCAAACGAGATGCCACTGTATTGAATTTGTTAAAAGGTCGTTCGATGGTCATTCTAATGAGGACCATTTCTCGTTCGAACGAGGTTGCCTAGAAATTTTAAAATCGGGTGCCCTTTTGTGTTGTCGCATTTTGGGCCATTGGATCAATGACATGATAAGTTTTGATGAACCCAGATTGGACAAAATTGGGATTTTGAGGTTGTGGATGTTTTATAAGGTTTGTTTGGGTTATTGTTAGTTTAATTAAGTGTAGAGAAGAGAGAGAGAGAGTAAGGGGTGGGTCTCCCCACTATTTCCACATTTTCTCCCTCTCTCTCTCTAACTCTTGGGAGCCTTTCACCCTTTTCCACCACCACAAACCACCATGTATTATCCTTATGCTTCCATATTCTATTATTATTCCACCATACTTAATCTCAATACACCCATTTCCACTATGGTTGAACAAACCTACGAATTTCGGAGGTGTTGGTGGGGGGTTTTGGAGAAGAAGAAGAGTATAAATTTGAGGAGTTTTAAGGGGGTTTTCTTGGAGCTTTCATAGAGATAAGATTTGTGGAGATAAGCAACCTCCTTGAGGCCACCCTAGAAGGTGGGGGTTGCCATTATCTTCTTGCTCCCTTACCCATTTTATAGCTACATTTGAGGTGGGAAAACTCTAGTGTTAGTTTAAGAACCCATTTTCCATATTAGTAGTTTTGTAGCTAGAATTCTAAGAGTAGGAAGCATTTTGATATCAGAATGATATTTCTTATGAATAGAAAAAATAAGGGTTTTCAAGGATTTTGATAAAAATGGTATATTTCAAGAAAACTTGGTGTTTAAATATTTTAACAAAATAAAAATGTTAGGAATGTTTTATGAGCAAATATTTTTAAGTTTTCTTATAGAAATTTAATTGTTGTATAAATAGACATTCACTCAAATTTTGGAGAAATAAAATATCTTTACTTGAAAAGCATTTTTATGCCAAAATTCTAAAATTTATAGAATAAACTATATGTTAAACCCATTTATTAGAATTTTTGACTTGAAATCCACATTCTCATGAAATAAACTTGTAGTATTGTGATGTTTCACACATAAACAAGTTTAATGAGGGTTTTATTTAGTTTAAACATGAAATGGATAAAATAGAAATTTCAGCCATCAAAGTGTGTAAAAAAGGTGTCACAAATAAGTGTAAGGATTCAAGACAACATGTATTAATAAAGAAAATGGTATTTTTCTTATGAAGTAGTCTTAGATGTTCAATAATTTCTTAGAAAAGAAAGTGATGAAACAAAGATATTTTCAACTTTAGAAGAATGTTACTCGAAAATGTTAAATAGGTGTTAATGTATTAAAAACACTTATGAAGTGAGTGTGGATAACTTAAAGGTCTTTTGAGAAATAACACTCGTGAGAATGAAGGAAAAGACTGTAACACCCCATATTTTTTAGGATATATAATTTATTTAATTTGGTGATATACGATATGATTAATCTGGAGGATTTAATTATTTTAGTGAATTTTAAAATCTATTAATTCAGGTTATATTTTTTAATTCACATGTGTAGTAATTTGAGGTAGAGGTTGGAGATTTTAGTAAAGTAACTCGGTTGACAATTCTGAGTGCACGGTTGATTGCGAATAGATCGAGATAGTAAAAAAAGAGTAATCGGGGTAGTAATTGGGTCTCAGGACATTTTTAGGCATAATCGGGCTCATACGGGGGTGTTCGGGTCATTTGGGGTTGACCCATAGGCTTAATTTCGGGATTAGCAATATAAAACCTACATTTTGGAGTTTGTGGAAGACACAACTCAATAAGAAAACCCTAGTTTTCCAGAGGATAAAAGTGGGATAAATTGGGAGAGCTTTTGGGAGCCAAACCAAGAAGAATTAAGTGTGTTCTTCGTCAAATATTCATCTACATCTAAGGAAATCAGACCCTACAAATTTATTCTAACAAGTAGTTAAACTTGCTTTTATTTAATTTTCAGTATTTCGATTGATATCATGGTAGGTGTAAATCATATTTGGTTTTGGGTGGACTATCGCATAGCAAACGGGTGTATAAATTGGTTAGTTTACATAGATGAAGGTGAAATTTATATAATGTTACAAATTGTTACGAATCAAAAGATTTTGTACTTGATTTTTTTTCGAAGGCTCATAATCCTTGTCGTGTAATTTGGAGTTCAAAATTAAATTTTGAGAAAAATAGGTGTAGGAGAAATCATACAAGGTATTGCGTTTTACTATGAGTATTGTAAAACGACAATGATTAATAAGGTATTTAGGAATTTAAAACTCTTGAGAAAATGTATAAATCAGTGAGGGTTATGAGGATAGCTTCTGGGTTGAAGTATGAGTTTGGAAGAAAACGTTAATGGATGATACACTGGTTATGGAGAAGAAGAAGTAGATGAACGCAGCGTCAAATGACATTGCAAGTCATTCGAACGACCTTGTAAGTCGTTCAAATGACAGTGAGAGTCATTCAACCGAGGGGGTGGTGGGATTTTGGGTTGTTATGTCCTTTTTCCTTATTTTCTTTAGAGACATTTTTGTTAAGGAATTAATTAGGGAATAATTAAATGGAAGTTAATACCTAGGATATTGGGATATGGGTATTAAGGAATAATATTATTAATAAGCGTGTTAAACTTATTAACGAGACTTTGTGCGATAAATCCTAAAAGGTTAAAATACGAACCAAGTTAGGAAGTTCGGGCATTTTTGTTGGGTGACACTACGTTGGTGAAATTAATGGACGTGGAATTAATTTAGTTAAGGGTCGGATGTTTGACTCGGATATTTTTAGGCTAGTGCGACGAGAGTTAGAAACAGGGTGGACGTTTTGATTTATTATAGATATATATAATAAATTATCGAATATTAAATTTAACGAAAGGTGTTAACCTTAATAGTGGAATTTCGTGTAACAAATTCTAAAGGGTGAAGAAAAAGACCGAATGAGTGAGTTTGGTTATTGTAGTTGGGTGACAATACTTAAATAACAAAATAATAAATGTGTGATTGATTAAACTACAAGTCGTGATATAAACTTGGGTATTTTGGGCTAGTTCTACATGTAGTTAGGCATGGGTTAGTCGAACTTTTATTAAATATATGTATATGGTTAGTGTAATAGTATATATATATATGTGTGTGTGTGTGTGTGTGTGTGTGTGTGTGTGTGTGCTTGCTTGCTTTATAGATATCTGTGTGAATCATATTTATAGGAATACATACACCTCTAGTTCTATCATAGGAGGTTGCGCGATGTGGGTGAATCCCCTGGCTTGAGGAGCAAGGAGAGTATAGTCCCCAGGCCATATTGCCTATTATTTTATTGCGTGATTTATTTTCCAAGGTGAAACTCTTTGGGTATAATTCAGTTTCACTTTCAGGGGGAATATGACCGCCTCCACTATGTTGGCGATATTTTTGTCCTAGTTCGGTGTAAGCTAGTCCGACTTGAGGTAGCCAGGTTAGAGTGAGTATGCCTCGAACATGATAGCATTGTAAAGAAAGCATCCGGTGAGTTGTTACTCGGGAATGGGTGGTTATTATACTTGACATATGTGTGAATGTTGTAGTATACTAGTACGTATATAATATGAGTAGATCATTATATACTGGATTAATACATAAGTGTGAATGTATTTCTTATATAACTAGTGTGAAAGTTACATGATTTAAAAATGGGTTTCCTAAACAACTAGTGTAAACATTATATGATTTATTATAGTTCACCAATTAATAAGTTAATAAGAAGATAACTTAATAATGAAAGTAAGAATACTTGGGTTAGGGTAGTGAGATGAAAAGAGGTATGATGTGGACAGTTAGGTGGGGTAGAATAACTAGGAAGGTTAGAAGGCAAGCATTAGGTGTGCACACTAAATGAGGGATGAGTGATATCTCAAGAGAGCGCAACACTAGCTTAAATATGAAGAGTGTGCATGCATATTTAATTATTACAATTTAACTATTTGCTAAGTATTTTCAAAATGTTTTACTTGGGCTCTGACCAAAGTCAAAATACTTTTTAAATTCTTTTAGGTGTCCAACCAAATGGATGCCCGGTTTGAGGATTCTATCCAGGGATGCTCAGCTACAACTCATGTGAAAGTTGTAGAACTTTGCTATAGACGCTTTGTTCATTTATTCCTAGTGTAGGATCTTTACTTCAGCACTCATTGGGACATGTCGCCCTCAGATTTAGTATTTAGTTATTTACTTGAGCTTGTGTATCCAGGTTATTATTTCAGTTTATTGTTGTATTTTATTGTTGAACCGATAGTTGATTCGGTCATATTTATTCATATTATTCATCTGTGATTGGATTCAATTACCAGTTTGTGTGGATGGTGTAATTATTATTTATTTCCGCAAGTTGTTAATTATTGCAAGATAAAATTAGGAATCGGTCTATTTAAATTACTAGGTGGTTAGTAAATTTAAATTTTTTTCGACAGAGATCTTAAGAATGAGCCATATAAGACGAACGTTTTATTTTGATCACGGGCTAACCACCCATTATTTTAGTAGGCAGGTTGTAAAAGATGGTATCAGAGCATCATGTTTTAGAGTCCTTATGTTTTGTGCAGCTTATTACGTTTCAACATAGCATTTTTTATATGGAGCCTTATTATAGGATTGTTGTATTCATTAACATATGTTACTTACGTTCTCGTGCTATTAAGTATAATTGATGCGATTCATATACGAGTTCAATTGGTCTTCATACACCGAATAACTTTGGACGACCAACAAGGGCATTAAAAGGACCGAAAAGGGAGAGACTCAGAAGAAGCCATGGAATATTCAGGAAACGGTGACTGTGATAAAAGTGGCCATGGTTATTTGTCAGGCAGATGATGTTGGGATAATCACTAGGATGCAGTAGTTTCCATAATCATCATCGTAAAAAGCGGTGGTGTAAATTCAGACTCACCCAGCATAGTTGGTAAAGGGGGGAGTTGGAGAAACTCTTCTGAAGAGCCATACATAAGGGCTCAGGGAAGAAAGGGAGTGTGTTGGGTCAATGGAAGGAGACAACCCAAAGGCAATTGTGTAGGGTGGAGTGCAGTGGTCCCCGAGCTTAAATTCAGGTGAAATTTGGGCTCATAAGAGCGATGATGTAGTGATGAGAGTCAGTCACCATAATCATGGAGAGATGTCTTGAATAACAAGGAGTTTGGGGTGCGGTTTGACCACAAATCCTCTCATCAGCTATTCAAACAGAGAGAAAAAGGAGATTTTAATACTTATTCCAGAAGGGTCGTACAGTGGTCGATCATGAAGGAAAGTTGACATGTTTTAGCGAAATTCATACCCAATGAGGTGGATACAGAGAATCAATAGGGTCCGTAAGTCAATAATGGACTCATGGGTAAAATATACAAGCATAGATGGGGAAATCCATCTAGAACGACTAGTACTTTCGACATCAATTTCGTACATTATCAAATTGATAGCAGCACTTCCATGAGAAGGGAGCTAAAAGAGTTGGAGAATCTAATCGAAGGACAAGACGTGATAGTGAGGCGCCACAGGAAGGGATACCAATAGAGGATCTATTTTAGTGATTGAGATCAATAAAATTTCTACCAGGTGATAGTGGATTCAGTTAGTACCATCAAGGCCAGCAACAAGTTCTATAGGGCCAACGGAGCCAAAGGGACAACAGGAGTAGCAATCAGGGTCAAGACTACTAGGTCCGTGAGAAGGACAACCCCAACATGGCCAATGGGGCCAGAGAAAGAGGTATGACATATCACTACACCAAAACTGGTGATTGGTCACGGCCAAAATCCCTGACCAAAACTGTGGGTCACGGACTTGGTCCGTGACCATTTCGGGCGTGACCATTTTCGTGGGTGGCGGCCCAAGTCCGTGACCAAAAAATGGTCACGGACGAGAGGGGGTCACGGCAGATTGTCGCGGACTTGGGCCGTGACCCATACCGTGACGGGTCACGGCCCTCATCCGTGACCCACAACCGTGACAAATTGGTCGCGGCCAAAGTCCGCGTCCCACGTCCGTGATGAAAAAATAAAAATAAAATTGGTCGCGGCCCTCATCCGTGACCCACAACCGTGACAAATTGGTCGCGGTCAAAGTTCGCGACCCACGACCGTGACAAAAAAATTAAAAAAAATTGGTCGCAGCCCTAATCCTTGACCCACAACCGCGACAAATTGGTCGCGGCCAAAGTCCGCGACCCACAACCGTGACAAAAAAAAATATGAAAAAATGGTTGCGGCCCATGTCCGTGACCCACAACCGTGACAAAAAAAAGAAAAAAAAATGGTCGCGAACTTTGGCCGCGACCATTTTTATGCGCCAACAAAAAAAATAAAAATGGTCATGGACAAAGTCCATGACCATATTTAACAATAATTTTTTTAAAAAATTATTTTTTTGGTTCAATCCTAAAATTGGGGTTCCTGTGAATGCACCGTCGGTTGCTACGTGTAACGTTGGACGCGTACGAGGTGTTACAAATATTTATTATTGGCAAAATAATAAAAAAAATCACAAAGTGCGAATCGAGAACGTTAATAAACAAATATATATACAAACTTAAAAATATTACACATCTTAATAATTCAAAGACCAAAAAAAATTGGGCAGATTTTTCTCTATTTTCTTGACATTCCAAACCCTGTAAATGAAAAACATGATTATTATAAAGCCCGCACGGCCATAAAATTCAACAATAAAATTATAAAAGCCCGCACGGCCATAAAACCAAACAATAAAAGCCCGCACGGCTGTAACACATAAAAAACAAAATCCTGAATCTTCACGTTGTAAACCATTGTCTCCTCCATTTGTTCCACGTGCAAAAATCCTACAAATGATAGGATACAAAAAAATATACCACTAACCGAGTAGTTTTACAACAAATCTAATCAAGCTGAAAAATTGCATATATGAGTTAAAATTATCAACATATAAATATTTTTATGCCTAAGTCTAAAAATATGCAAATTACCGTCGTATTCTCAAACCGGAAATCCCGTGGAAGCGTAGTCAGTTCCTACGAGTTACATTGGTCCCGTGGGAGGTGTTGGTACCACCCATGGGGCCGTTCGGGGGCTGTTTTGAGTTTTCATCCTCTAACACCATGTTTTTAAGCCTAAGTCTATAAATATGCAAATTATCGTCGTATTCTCATACCAGGAGACCCGCGGCTGGGCGGTCAGTTCCTACGGGTTACATTGGTCCCGTGGAAGGTGTTGGTGCCATCCACGGGGCCGTTCGGGGGCTTTTTCGAGTTTTTACCCTCTAACGCCGTATTTTTAAGACTAAGCCTAGAAATACGCAAATTATCGTCGTATTCTCAAATCAGGAGTCTTGCGATTGTGGGGTCAGTTCCTACGAGTTACATTGGTCCCGTGGGAGGTGCTGGTCCCACACACAGGGCCATTCGGGGGTTATTTCGAGTTTTCACCCTCTAACGCCATATTTTGCTTAAGTTTAGAAATATGCAAATTACCATCGTCATCTCAAACTGGGAGTCTCGTGACTGCGCGGTCAGTTCCTACGAGTTACATTGGTCCTGTGGGAGGTGTTGGCGCCACCCACGGGGTCTTTCGGGGGCTGTTTTGGGTTTTCACCCTCTAACGCCATGTTTTTAAGACTAAGTACAGAAATATGGAAATTATCGTCATATTCTCAAACCGGGAGTCCCGCGGCTGCGCGGCCAGTTCCTACGAGTCACATTGGTCCTGTGGGAGGTGTTAGTGCCACCCACGGGGACGTTCGGGGTCTGTTTTGAGTTTTCACCCTCTAACGCCATGTTTTTAAGCCTCAGTCTAGAAATATGCAAATTATCGTCCTATTCTCATACCGGGAGACCCGCGGCTGCGGGGTCAGTTCCTACGAGTTACATTGGTCTCTTGGGAGGTGTTGGTGCCACCCACAGGGCTGTCCGGGAGTTGTTTTGAGTTTTCATCCTCTAACGCCATGTTTTGCTTAAGTTTAGAAATATGAAAATTGTCATCGTCTTCGCAAATCGGGAGTCCTGGGGCTGCGCGGTCAGTTCCTACGAGTTACATTGGTCCCGTGGGAGGCCGCGGCTGTACGACCAGTTCCTACAAGTCACATTGGTCCCGTGGGAGGTGTTGGTGCCACCCACAGGGCCGTTCGAGGGCTGTTTTGGGTTTTCACCCTCTAACGCCATGTTTTTAAGCCTAAGTCTATAAATATACAAATTACCGTCGTATTCTCAAACTGGGTGTCCCGCGGCTACGTGGCCAGTTCCTACGAGTCACATTGGTCCCGTGGGAGGTGTTGGTGCCACCCACGGGGCCGTTTGGGGGTTGTTTCGAGTTTTCACCCTCTAACGCCATGTTTTTAAACCTAAGTCTAGGAATATGCAAATTATTGTCGTATTATCATACCGGGAGACCCGCGGCTACTGGGTCAATTCCTGCGAGTTACATTGGTCCCGTGGAAAGTGTTGGTGCCACCCACGGGGCCGTTCGAAGTTGTTTCGAGTGTTCACCCTCTAACGTCATGTTTTGCTTAAGTCTAGAAATATGAAAATTATCATCGTCTTCGCAAACCGAGAGTCCCGCGGCTGCACGGTCAGTTCCTACGAGTTACATTGGTTCCGTGGGAGGTATTGTTGCCACCCACGAGGCCGTTCGGGGGCTATTTTGGGTTTTCACCCTCTAACGCCATGTTTTTAAACCTAAGTCTAAAAATATGCAAATTACCGTCATATTCTCAAACTGGGAGTCCTGCAGCTGCGCGACAAGTTCCTACGAGTCACTTTGGCCCCGTGGGAGGTGTTGGTGCCACCCACAGGGCTGTTCGGGGGCTGTTTTGGGTTTTCACCCTCTAACGCCATGTTTTTAAGCCTATGTCTATAAATATGCAAATTATCATCGTATTCTCAAACCAGGAGTCTCACGGCTGTGGGGTCAATTCCTACGAGTCACATTGGTCTCGTGGGAGGTGTTGGTGCCACCCACGAGGCCGTTCGGGGGTTGTTTTGAGTTTTCACCCTCTAACGCTATGTTTTTAAGCCTAAGTATAGAAATATGCAAATTATCATCGTATTCTCATATTGGGAGACCCGCGGCTGGGCGGTCAGTTCCTACGAGTTGCATTGGTCCCGTGGGAAGTGTTGGTGCCACCCACGGGCCGTTCGGCGGCTGTTTTGGGTTTTCATCCTCTAACGCCATGTTTTTAAGCCTAAGTCTAGAAATATGCAAATTACCGTCCTATTCTCAAACTAGGAGTCCCGCGGCTGCGCGGCCAGTTCCTACGAGTCACATTGGTCCCGTGGGAGGTGTTGGTGCCACCCACAGGGCCGTTCGGGGGCTGTTTTGAGTTTTCACCCTCTAACGCCATGTTTTTAAGCCTAAGTCTAGAAATATGAAAATTACCGTCGTACTCTCAAATTGGGAGTTCCGAGGCTGCGAGGTCAGTTCCTACGAGTCACATTGGTCCCGTGGGAGGTGTTGGTGCCATCCACGGGGCCGTTCGAGGTCTGTTTCGAGTTTTTACCCTCTAACGCCATGTTTTTAAGCCTAAGTCTAGAAATACACAAATTATTGTCATATTCTCAAATCGAGAGTCTTGCGGCTGTGAGGTCAGTTCCTACGAGTTACATTGGTCCCCTGGGAGGTGTTGGTTCCACACACAGGCCCATTTTGGTGTTATTTCGAGTTTTCACCCTTAACGCCATGTTTTGCTTAAGTCTAGAAATATGCAAATTATCGTCATCATCTCAAACCGTGAGTCTCGTGGCTACGCGGTCAGTTCTTACGATTTACATTGGTCCCGTGGGAGGTGTTGGCCCCACCCACGGGGTCATTCGGGGGCTGTTTTGGGTTTTCACCCTCTAATGCCATGTTTTTAAGACTAAGTCTAGAAATATGCAAATTACCGTCGTATTCTCAAACTGGCAGACCCGCGGTTGCGCGACCAGTTCCTACGAGTCACATTGGTCCCGTGGAAGGTATTAGTGCCACCGACGGGGCCGTTCAGAATCTGTTTCGAGTTTTCACCCTCTAACGCCATGTTTTTAAGCCTAAGTCTAGAAATATATAAATTATCATCGTATTCTCAAACTGGGAGACCCGCGACTGCGGGTTCAGTTCCTACGAGTTACATTGGTCTCTTGGGAGGTGTTGGTGCCACCCACAGGGCCGTCCGGGAGTTGTTTTGAGTTTTCACCCTCTAACACCATGTTTTGCTTAAGTCTAGAAATATGCAAATTGTCGTCGTCTTCGCAAATTGGGAGTCCCGAGGCTGCGTGGTCAGTTCCTATGAGTTATATTGGTCCCGTGGGAGGTTTTGGTGCAACCCACAGAGCCGTTCGGGGGCTGTTTTGGGTTTTCACCCTCTAATGCCATGTTTTTAAGCCTAAGTTTAGAAATATGCAAATTACCATCGTATTCTCAAACTGGGAGTCCCGCGGCTGTGCAGCCAGTTCCTACGAGTCACATTGGTCTCGTGGGAGGTGTTGGTGCCACCCACAGGGCCGTTCGAGGGTTGTTTTGGGTTTTCACCCTCTAACGCCATATTTTTAAGCCTAAGTCTAGAAATATGCAAATTAACGTCGTATTATCAAACTTGGTATCCCGCGGCTGCCTGGCCAGTTCCTACGAGTCACATTGGTCCCGTGGGAGGTGTTGGTGCCACCCACGGGGCCGTTCGGGGGCTGTTTCGAGTTTTCACCCTCGAACGCCATATTTTTAAGCCTAAGTTTATAAATATGAAAATTATCGTCGTATTCTCATACCGGGAGACCCGCGGCTATGGGGTTAGTTCCTACGAGTTACATTGGTCCCGTGGGAAGTGTTGTTGCCACCCACGGGGCCGTTCGGAGTTGTATCGAGTTTTCACCCTCTAACGCCATGTTTTTAAGCCTAAGTCTAGAAATAGGCAAATTACCATCGTATTCTTAAAATCGGGAGTCTCGCGGCTGTGGGGTCAGTTCCTACGAGTCACATTGGTCTCATGGGAGGTGTCGGTGCCACCTACGGTGCCGTTCGGGGTTTGTTTCGAGTTTCACCCTCTAACGCCATGTTTTTAAGCCTAAGTCTAGAAATATGCAAATTATCATCGTATTCTCATACCGGGAGACCCACGACTGCGGGGTCAGTGCTATTTTGGGTTTTTAACCTCTAACGCCATGTTTTTAAGCCTAAGTCTAACTGGGGGTTATAAATTTCGATAATTGGGGGTTGTGGCAAAGTAATTACACGAATAGAGCTAGCGAGAGTCATATCAAAAAGATTTCTTTATTCTCCAACAGACAGGATTGAAGGATAGAACTGGGACTTGTGGGAAGAGTCTTATCTAGTTGTAAAGTCGATTTCTCAATATGAGGAGCTTTGGGGCTTTTTCTATTCGCTTGAGTCCATTCTTCTTCTCCAGTTACATTAGTGGTGATAGCTTTAGTGTCTGGATTTATCATCCACACTCTTTTAATTTTGGGGCATTTGGATATATTATGGCCAAAGGCAACATAGTGGGAACATGAGTTGTTCGTAGCTTGCTATTTAACCTTAACACAAGTGGAAGAACCATCCTCCAAAATGAGGTTAATGGAGTTTGGGTAGCTAACTTTTGGCACCATTTCAATGCAAATCCTAGTAAAGCTAATTCTATTCATATTTCTAGTGACCGAATTAGCATTGATGGGGATTCCGATGTCACTAACAATGTGATTCAGGCCTTTAACAGTCCAATATTTCATAGGGATGTTGGGGAAGGGCACCCAAACTGGAACTCTAATAGTATCCTCTTTAAAGAACTTGAAGCCATGTTTCCATTTATTCAAAATGTTGGGGTTCCCCACGAAGTTCCAAGGGCCATGATTCACCACCTCATCTCTGTAACTGCGGTCAGTTCCTACCAGTATATATATGCATATAATACTGCATATATATGCATATATATACCAATATATATATGCATATATATACCATATAATACTATGCATATATATATACCAGTATTTATACTGTATATATATATGCAGAGCAGTATATATACTAGTATATATATATGCAGAGCAGTATATATACTAGTATATATATGCAGTATATATACTTTATATATATGCATATATATACCATTATACATACTGTATATATAGTATATATATGCAGATTATATACTGCAGTGTATATATATGCAGTATATATATACTCTGCAGTATATATTGTATAGTATATATAATATGTATATATACACATATATGCAGATTATATACTGCAGTGTATATATATGCAGTATATATATACTCTGCAGTATATATTGTATAGTATATATAATATGTATATATATACATATATGCAGATTATATACTGCAGTGTATATATATTCAGTATATATATACTCTGCAGTACACTGCATATGTATATATATACTGCATATATATACACTCTACACTGCAGTATATTTATACGCGGCTGGTTCCTATGACTTACATTGGTCCCGTGTGAGATGTTCGTGACTCTTACGGGACCGTTTTGTGTTCATTTTGCGTTTTCATCCTTCGGTGGCATGTTTTTATGCTTCAGTCTAACTTTTTGCAAATTTACGTCGTACACTCAAATCGCGAGTCCCGTGACTACGCGGTCTGTTCCTATGAGTCGCATTGGTCCCGTACGAGGTGTTTGTGACTCTTTCAGGACCGTTTCATGTTTGCTTTAGGTTTTCATCCTTCAATGGCAAGTTTTTATGCTTAAGTCTAACTTTTTGCAAATTTACGTCGTACACTCAAACCGGGAGCCCCGTGACTACATGGTCTGTTCCTACGATTTACATTGATCCCGTGTGAGGTGTTCGTGACTCTTACGGGACCGTTTTGTGGATGTTTTACATTTTCACCATTCGATGGCATTTTTTTATGCTTAAGTCTATTTTTTTACAAATTTACATCGCACACTCAAACTGGGAGCGCCGTGACTACACGGTCAGTTCCTATGAGTCGCATTGGTCCCGTGCGAGGTGTTCGTGACTCTTACGGGACCGTTTAGTGCTTATTTTAGGTTTTTGTCCTTCGATGGCATGTTTTTATGCTTAAGTCTAACTTTTTGCAGATTTACGTCTTACACTCAAATCGTGAGCCCCGTGGCTACACGGTCTGTTCCTACGATTTACATTGATCCCGTGCGAGGTGTTCGTGACTCTTACGAGACCATTTTGTGGCTGTTTTACATTTTCACCATTCGATGGCATGTTTTTATGCTTAAGTCTAATTTTTTAAAAATTTACGTTGCACACTCAAATCGGGAGCGCCGTGATTACACGATCAGTTCCTACGAGTTACATTGGTCCCGTGCGAGGTGTTCGTGACTCTTATGGGACCGTTTTAAGGTTGTTTAACATTTTCACCCTTCGATGGCATGTTTTTTATGCTTAAGTCTAATTTTTTACAAATTTACGTCGTATACTCAAACTGGGAGCCCCGAGACTACGCGGTCGGTTCCTACGAGTCACATTGGTCCCGTGTAAGAAGTTCGTGACTCTTACGGGACCGTTTAAAGGCTATTTTATGTTTTCACCCTTTGATGGCATGTTTTTATGCTTAAGTCTATTTTTTATCAAATTCCCGCATTACACTCAAATCGGGAGCCCCGTGACTACGCGATTGATTCCTACGAGTCACATTGATCCCGTGTGAGGTGTTTGTGACTCTTACGGGACTCTTTTGTGTTTGTTTTATGTTTTCACCCTTTGATGGCATGTTTTTATGCTTTAAGTCTAATTTTTTTTTCAAATTTACGTCATACACTCCAACTGGGAGCCTCGTGAATAAGCGATCGGTTCCTACAAGTTACATTGGTCCCGTACGAGGTGTTTGTGACTCTTACCGGTTCGTTTTAAGGTTGTTTTACATTTTCACCCTTCGATGGCATGTTTTTATGCTTAAGTTTATTTTTTGGCAAATTTAGGTCGTACACTCACTCGAGAGACTCATGACTACGCGGTCGGTTCCTACGAGTCACATTGGTCCCGTGCGAGGTGTTCGTGACTCTTACCAGACCATTTTTTGGTCGTTTTATGCTTTCACCCTTCGATGGCATATTTTTATGCTTCAGTCTAAATTTTTGCAAATTTACGTCGTACACTCAAATCGCGAGTCCCGTGACTACGTGGTCTGTTCCTATGAGTCGCATTGGTCCCGTACGAGGTGTCCGTGACTCTTACAGGACCATTTCGTGTTTGCTTTAGGTTTTCATCCTTCGATGACAAGTTTTTATGCTTAAGTCTAACTTTTTGCAAATTTACGTCGTACACTCAAACCGGGAGCCCCGTGACTACACGGTCTGTTCCTACGATTTACATTGATTCCGTGCGAGGTGTTCGTGACTCTTACGGGACCGTTTTGTGGTTGTTTTACATTTTCACCATTCGATGGCATGTTTTTATGCTTAAGTCTATTTTTTTACAAATTTACATCGCACACTCAAACCGGGAGCGCCGTGACTACACGGTCAGTTCCTACGATTTACATTGGTCCCGTGCGAGGTGTTCGTGACTTTTACGGGACCGTTTTGTGGTTGTTTTATGCTTTCACCCTTCGATGGCATGTTTTTATGCTTAAGTCTATTTTTTTACAAATTTATATCTTACACTCCAACCGGGAGCGCCGTGACTACACGGTCGGTTCCGATGAGTTACATTAGTCCCGTGCGAGGTGTTCGTGACTTTTACGGGACCGTTTTAAGGTTGTTTTACGTTTTAACCCTGCGATGGCATGCAAGTCTAACTTTTTGTAAATTTACATTGTACACTCAAATTGGGAGCCCCGTGACTACGTCGTCGGTTCCTACCAGACACATTGGTCCCGTACGATGTGTTCGTGACTCTTACCGGACCGTTTAATGTCTATTTTAGATTTTCACCCTTCGATGGCATGTTTTTATGTTCAAGTCTAATTTTTTTTAAATTTTCATCGTACACTCAACTCGGAAGCCACATTACTATGCGGTCGGTTCCTACGAGTCACATTGGTCCCGTGCGAGGTGTTCGTGACTCTTACGCGACCGTTTTGTGCTTGTTTTATGTTTTCACCCTTCGATGGCATGTTTTTATGCTCAAGTTTAATTTTTTTTCAAATTTACGCTGTACACTCTAACCGGGAGCCCCGTGACTACGTGGTCGGTTCCTATGAGTTACATTAGTCCCGTTCGAGGTGTTCATGACTCTTATCGGACCGTTTTATGGCTATTTTACGTTTTCACCCTTCGATGGCATGTTTTTGTGCTTAAGTTTAACTTTTTGTAAATTTATGTCGTACACTTCAGCCGGGAGCCCCGCGACTAAGCAGTCGGTCCTACGAGTTACATTGGTCCCGTGCGAGGTGTTCACGACTCTTACGGGACCGTTTTAAGGTTGTTTTACATTTTCACCCTTCGATGACATGTTTTTTATGCTTAAGTCAATGATTTAACAAATTTATGTCATACACTCAAACCGGGAGCCCCATGACTACGCGGTCGGTTCCTACGAGTCACATTGGTCTCGTGCGAGGGGTTAGTGACTCTTACGGGACCGTTTAAAGGCTGTTTTAGGTTTTCACCCTTTGATGGCATGTTTTTATGCTTAAGTCTATTTTTTATCAAATTTCCGTCATACACACAAACCGGGAGCCCCGTGACTACGCGGTTGTTTCCTACGAGTCACATTGTTCCCGTGCGAGGTGTTCGTGACTCTTACGGGACCGTTTTGTGTTTGTTTTATGTTTTCACCCATTGATGGAATATTTTTATCCTTTAAGTCTAATTTTTTTTTCAAATTGACGTCGTACACTCCAACCCGGAGCCTCGTGACTATGCGGTCGGTTCCTATGAGTTACATTGGTCCTGTGCGAGGTGTTTGTGACTCTTACCTGATCGTTTTAATGCTATTTTACATTTTCACCCTTCGATGGCATGTTTTAATTATTAAGTTTATTTTTTTGCAAATTTACGTCGTTCACTCACCCGGGAGCCCCGTGACTACGCGATCGGTTCCTACGAGTCACATTGGTCCCATGCGAGGTGTTCGTGAGTCTTACCAGACCATTTTGTGGTTGTTTTACGTTTTCACCCTTCGATGGCATGTTTTTATGCTTAAGTCTAACTTTTTCCAAATTTACGTCGTACACTCAAATCGCGAGTCCCGTGACTGTTACGGGACCGTTTGGTGTTTGTTTTGGGTTTTTGTCCTTCGATGGCATGTTTTTATGCTTAAGTATAACTTTTTGCAGATTTACTTCATACACTCAAATCGGGAATCCCGTGAATACACGACTGTTCCTATGATTTACATTGATCCCGTGCGAGGTGTTCGTGACTCTTACAGGACCGTTATGTGGCTGTTTTACATTTTCACCATTCGATGGCATATTTTTATGCTTAAGTCTAATTTTTTACAAATTTAAGTCGCACACTCAAACCGGGAGCGCCGTGACTAGACGATCAGTTCCTGCGAGTTACATTGGTCCCGTACGAGGTGTTCGTGACTCTTAGGGGACCGTTTTAAGGCTGTTTAACATTTTCACCCTTCGATGGCATGTTTTTTATGCTTAAGTCTAATTTTTTACAAATTTACGTCGTACACTCAAACTGGGAGCCTCGAGACTACGTGGTCGGTTCCTACGAGTCACATTGGTCTCGTGCAAGAAGTTCCTGACTCTTACGGGACCGTTTAAAGGCTATTTTATGTTTTCACCCTTTGATGGCATGTTTTTATGCTTAAGTCTATTTTTTTATCAAATTTCCGCATTGCACTCAAATCGGGAGTCCCGTGACTACGCGGTTGATTCCTACGAGTCACATTGGTCCCGTGTGAGGTGTTCGTGACTCTTATGGAACCGTTTTGAGTTTGTTTTATATTTTCACCCTTTGATGGCATGTTTTTATGCTATAAGTCTAATTTTTTTTCAAATTTACGTCATACACTCCAACCGGGAGCCTCGTGAATATGCGATCGGTTCCTACGAGTTACATTGGTCCCATGCGAGGTGTTTGTGACTCTTACCAGTCCGTTTTAAGGTTGTTTTACATTTTCACTCTTCGATGGCATGCTTTTATGCTTAAGTTTATTTTTTTGCAAATTTAGGCCGTACACTCACCCGGGAGCCTCATGACTACGCGGTCGGTTCCTACGAGTCACATTGGTCCCGTGCGAGGTGTTCATGACCCTTACCAGACCATTTTGTGGTCGTTTTATGCTTTCACCCTTCGATGGCATATTTTTATTCTTGAGTCTAACATTTTGCAAATTTACGTCGTACACTCAAATCGCGAGTCCTGTGACTACGCGGTTTGTTCCTATGAGTCGCATTTGTCCCGTGCGAGGTGTTCATGACTCTTACAGGACCATTTCGTGTTTGGTTTTGGTTTTCATCCTTCGATGGCATGTTTTTATGCTTAAGTCTAACTTTTTGTAAATTGACGTCGTGCACTCAAACCGGGAGCCCCGTGACTACACGGTCTGTTCCTACGATTTACATTGATCCCGTGCGAGCTGTTCGTGACTCTTACGGGACCGTTTTGTGGCTGTTTTACATTTTCACCATTCGATGGCATGTTTTTATGCTTAAGTCTATTTTTATGCAAATTTACATCGCACACTCAAACCGGGAGCGCCGTGACTACACGGTCAGTTCCTACGATTCACATTGGTCCCGTGCGAGGTGCGAGGTGCTCGTGACTCTTATGGGACCGTTTTGTGGCTTTTTTATGTTTTCACCCTTCGATGGCATGTTTTTATGCTTAAATCTAATTTTTTACAAATTTACGTCTTACACTCCAATCGGGAGCGCCGTGACTACGCGGTCGGTTCCTATGAGTTCATTGGTCCCGTACGAGGTGTTCGTGACTCTTACGGGACCGTTTTTAGGTTGTTTTACATTTTAACCCTTCAATGGCATGCAAGTCTAACTTTTTGTAAATTTACGACGTACACTCAAAACGGGAGCCCCGTGACTACGTCGTCGGTTCCTACCAGTCACATTGGTCCCGTACGAGGTGTTCGTGACTCTGACCGGACCGTTTAGTGTCTATTTTAGATTTTCACCCTTCGATGGCATGTTTTTATGCTCAAGTCTAATTTTTTGCAAATTTGCATCGTACACTCAACTCGGAATCCCCATTACTATGTGGTCGGTTCTTACGAGTCACATTGGTCCCGTTCGAGGTGTTCGTGACTCTTACAGGACCGTTATGTGGCTGTTTTACATTTTCACCATTCGATGGCATATTTTTATGCTTAAGTCTAATTTTTTACAAATTTACGTCGCACACTCAAATCGGGAGCGTCGTTACTACACGATCAGTTCCTGCGAGTTACATTGGTCCCGTGCGAGGTGTTCGTGACTCTTACGGGACCGTTTTAAGGCTGTTTAACATTTTCACCCTTCGATGGCATGTTTTTTATGCTTAAGTCTAAATTTTTACAAATTTACGTCGTACACTCAAACTCGGAGCCCCGAGACTACGCAGTCGGTTCCTACGAGTCACATTGGTCCCCTGCGAGATGTTCGTGACTCTTATGGGACCGTTTAAAGGCGATTTTACGTTTTCACTATTTGATGGCATGTTTTTATGCTTAAGTCTATTTTTTATCAAATTTCCGCATTACACTTAAATCGGGAGTCCCGTGACTACGCGGTTGATTACTACGAGTCACATTGGTCCCGTGTGAAGTGTTCGTGACTCTTACGGGACCGTTTTGTGTTTGTTTTATGTTTTCACCCTTTGATGGCATGTTTTTATGCTTTAAGTCTAATTTTTTTCAAATTTACGTCATACACTCCAACCGGGTGCCTCGTGAATATGCGGTCGGTTCCTACGAGTTACATTGGTCCCGTGCGAGGTGTTTGTGACTCTTACCTGTCCGTTTTAAGGTTGTTTTACATTTTCACCCTTCGATGGCATGTTTTTATGCTTAAGTTTATTTTTTTGCAAATTTAGGCCGTACACTCACCCGGGAGCCTCATGACTACGCGGTCGGTTCCTACGAGTCACATTGGTCCCATGTGAGGTTTTCGTGACTCTTACCAGACCATTTTGTGGTCGTTTTATGCTTTCACCCTTCGATGGCATATTTTTATGCTCCAGTATAACTTTTTACAAATTTACGTCGTACGCTCAAATCGCGAGTCCCGTGACTACGCGGTCTGTTCCTATGAGTCGCATTGGTCCCGTGCGAGGTGTTCGTGACTCTTACAAGACCATTTCATGTTTTCTTTAGGTTTTCATACTTCGCTGGCATGTTTTTATGCTTAAGTCTAACTTTTTGCAAATTTACGTCGTACACTCAAACCGGGAGCCCCGTGACTACACGGTCTATTCCTACGATTTACATTGATCCCGGGCGAGGTGTTCGTGACTCTTATGGGACCGTTTTGTGGTTTTTTTACATTTACACCATTCGATGGCATTTTTTATGCTTAAGTCTAATTTTTTACAAATTTACATCGCACACTAAAACCAGGAGCGCCGTGACTACACGATCAGTTCCTACGATTTACATTGGTCCCATGCGAGGTGTTCGTGGCTCTTACGGGACCGTTTTGTGGCTGTTTTATGTTTTCACCCTTCGATGGCATGTTTTTATGCTTATGTCTAGTTTTTTACAAATTTACGTCTTACACTCCAACCGGGGTCGCCGTGACTACGCGGTCGGTTCCTATGAGTTACATTGGTCCCGTGCGAGGTGTTCGTGACTCTTACGGGACCATTTTAAGGTTATCTTACATTTTAACCCTTCGATGGCATGCAAGTCTAACTTTTTGTAAATTTACGTCGTACACTCAAACCGGGAGCCCCGTGACTACGTCGTCGATTCCTACCAGTCACATTAGTCCCGTACGAGGTGTTCGTGACTCTTACCGGACCGTTTAGTATCTATTTTAGATTTTCACCTTTCGATGGCATGTTTTTATGCTCAAGTCTAATTTTTTGCAAATTTGCATCGTACACTCACCTTGGAAGCCCCATTACTATGCGGTCGGTTCCTACGAGTCACATTGGTCCCGTGCGAGGTGTTCGTGACTCTTACGGGACCGTTTTGTGCTTGTTGTATGTTTTCACCCTTCGATGGCATGTTTTTATGCTCAAGTTTAATTTTTTTTGCAAATTTACGTTGTACACTCTAATCGGGAGCCCCGTGACTACGTGGTCGGTTCCTATGAGTTACATTAGTCCCGTGCGAGGTGTTCATGACTCTTATCGAACCGTTTTATGGCTATTTTACGTTTTCACCCTTCGATGACATGTTTTTGTGCTTAAGTTTAACTTTTTGCAAATTTACGTTGTACACTTCAGCCGGGAGCCCCGTGACTACGCAGTCGGTCCTACGAGTTACATTGGTCCCGTGCGAGGTGTTCATGACTCTTACGGGACCATTTTAAGGTTGTTTTACATTTTCACACTTCGATGGCATGTTTTTTATGCTTAAGTCAATGATTTAACAAATTTATGTCGTACACTCAAACCGGGAGCCCCATGACTACGCGGTCGGTTCCGACGAGTCACATTGGTCCCGTGAGAGGGGTTGGTGACTCTTACGGGACCGTTTAAAGGCTGTTTTAGGCTTTCACCCTTTGATGGCATGTTTTTATGCTTAAGACTATTTTTTATCAAATTTCAGTCATACACTTAAACCGGGAACCCCGTGACTACGCAGTTGATTCCTACGAGTCACATTGATCCCGTGCGAGGTGTTCGTGACTCTTACGGGACCATTTTGTGTTTGTTTTACGTTTTCACCCATTGATGGAATGTTTTTATGCTTTAAGTCTAATTTTTTTTCAAATTGACGTCGTACACTCCAACCCGAAGCCTCATGACTATGCGGTCGGTTCCTACGAGTTACATTGGTCCTGTGCGAGGTGTTTGTGACTCTTACCGGACCGTTTTAAGGCTGTTTTACATTTTCACCCTTCGATGGCATGTTTTTATGCTTAAGTTTATTTTTTTGCAAATTTACGTCGTACACTCACCCGGGAGCCCCGTGACTACGCAATCGGTTCCTACGAGTCACATTCGTCCTGTGCGAGGTGTTCGTGACTCTTACCAGACCATTTTGTGGTTGTTTTACGTTTTCACCCTTAGATGGCATGTTTTTATGCTTAAGTCTAACTTTTTCCAAATTTACGTCGTACACTCAAATCGCGAGACCCGTGACTCTTACGGGACCGTTTGGTGTTTGTTTTAGGTTTTTGTCCTTCGATGGCATGTTTATATGCTTAAGTATAACTTTTTGCAGATTTACGTCGTACACTCAAATCGGGAACCCTATGACTACAGGATATGTTCCTACGATTTACATTGATCCCGTGCGAGGTGTTCGTGACTCTTACAGGACCGTTTTATGGCTGTTTTACATTTTCACCATTCGATGGCATATTTTTATGTTTAAGTCTAATTTTTTACAAATTTACGTCGCACACTCAAATCGGGAGCACCGTGACTACACGATCAGTTCCTACGAGTTACATTGGTCCCGTGCGAGGTGTTCGTGACTCTTACGGGACCGTTTTAAGGCTGTTTAACATTTTCACCCTTCGATGGCATGTTTTTTATGCTTAAGACTATTTTTTTACAAATTTACGTCGTACACTCAAACTGGGAGCCCCGAGACTACGCAGTCGGTTCCTACGTGTCACATTGGTCCCGTGCAAGAAGTTCGTGACTCTTACGGGACCGTTTAAAGGCTATTTTACATTTTCAACCTTTGATGGCATGTTTTTATGCTTAAGTCTATTTTTTATCAAATTTCCATCATACACTCAAATCGGGAGTCCCGTGTCTACGCGGTTGATTCCTATGAGTCACATTGGTCCCGTACGAAGTGTTCGTGACTCTTACGGGACCGTTTTGTGTTTGTTTTATGTTTTCACCCTTTGATGGCATGTTTTTATGCTTTAAGTCTAGTTTTTTTTCAAATTTACGTCATACACTCCAACCAGGAGCCTCGTGAATAGGCGGTCGATTCCTACGAGTTACAATGGTCCCGTGCGAGGTGTTTGTGACTCTTACCGGTCCGTTTTAAGGCTGTTTACATTTTCACCCTTTAATGGCATGTTTTTATGCCTAATTTATTTTTTTGCAAATTTACGCCGTACACTCACCCGGGAGCCTCATGACTACGCGGTCGATTCCTACGAGTCACATTTGTCCCGTGTGAAGTGCTCCTGACTCTTACCAGAGCATTTTGTGGTCGTTTTACGCTTTCACCCTTCGATGGCATGTTTTTATGCTTAAGTCTAATTTTTTATAAATTTACGTTGTACACTCAAACCGGGAGCCCCGTGACTACGCGGTCTGTACCTACGAGTCGCATTGGTCCCGTGCGAGGTGTTCGTGACTCTTACGGGTTCGTTTTTAGTTTGTTTTACGTATTCACCCTCCGATGGCATGTTTTTATGCTTAAGTTTAACTTTTTGCAAATTTACGTTGTAGACTCAAACCGGGTGCCCTTGACAACACGGTGTGTTCCTATGATTTACATTGATCCCGTTCGAGATTTTCGTGACTCTTATGGGACCGTTCTGTGGCTGTTTTACATTTTCACCATTCGATGGAATATTTTTATGCTTAAGTCTAATTTTTTACAAATTTACGTCACACACTCAAACCGGGAGCGCTGTGACTACACGGTCAGTTCCTACGATTCACATTGGTCCCGTGCGAGGTGTTCGTGACTCTTACGGGACCGTTTTTTTTGGCTATTTTACGTTTTCACCCTTCGATGGCATGTTTTTATGCTTATGTCTAATTTTTTACAAATTTACGTCTTGCACTCCATTCGGGAGCGCCGTGACTACGCGGTCGGTTCCTACGAGTTACATTGATCCCGTGCGAGGTGTTCGTGACTCTTACGGGACCGTTTTAAGGTTTTTTTACATTTACTGTGACAACCCGAATATAATTATGATTAATTATGCTTAAATCATGCCTAGCTTATGTGATATGATTAGTGTGTCATTAATACACATGATGTTAATTTATTATGTTTAGTCTAATCCTACCTTCAAAAAGCATGAAATGTCGAATTAGTTACAAATACAAAATTTTGAAGGTTTCGGTAGGAATGTTCATGTTTAAGGCTAGTTTTGACCTTTATGACATAAAAATTGACTTGAGGTGAAAACTACATAGTTGTAGACAAGTGAGTTATGGTTGTAACACAACAAACGGTGCGTGAAACGGAGGTTCGAGTGAGAAGTTATCCCAAAATTACGAAACAAAGGCAAAGTAGTCCATCCGTTAAGTAGTATTTTGTCTTAATATGGCAACAAATGTTTTATTCTCATTGGTTGGGAAGGGTGGTGGCTTTGGCCGACCTCAAACCCTTAGAATTACCTCTTTATTCAGCCAAAATGCAGCCATGAGAGATTTTAAGCCTAAGGAAAGAGAAGTTGGAAGTTAGGAAGAAAAAGTGAGGAGAAAATTGAAGAAAATTCATAGAAAATTACGAAAAAGACCCTAAGGTAATTCCAACCATGAATCTTGCTATTTTTTCTTTCATTTACGATTTATATGATATAAATCCTTGATTTTTATTGAACTTTCATGTTTGGGTGCATATGTATGGATATATGCAAGTTTAAGTTAAGTTGAATGTACAAAATCCTAAGATTGCTTTGTTTAGAAACTTTGTTTATTCAAACTTCCATATATTTTTGTATAGTTACTGGAATCGATTGCTTCCAATTGGATATTAACATGGACTCATATATGTATGACATATCCGAAAATCATGTGAAAATACCAACAAATGAGTCCTTGGTGAGGGTTTGAAGTTCGGGTAAGAAATCTGCCCTAAGGGTGAAAATATGCCCGCCATGTGTTCGGTGTTTTGCTTGACATAGCAAACGAACCTTAAAAATTATGAAACTTTAATCTTATATTTTTCAATGTGTTTACTGATGTTGGGTGAAAGATCATAGAAATTTATGATGTAGAAAAATCATGAAAATTCGTGGAAGTTGAATGAACGATAAGAGGGCCTATAGGGCAGATTTGCCATGTGGTAAAGAAATGAGCATATCTTGCTCTACGAGACCTAAAATGATGTACCATCTTTTGTATTGGAATACTAATATGACAAGGATTGAATTTCCAAGAATAAATAAATTTATATTTGGTCTATGATTTGGATATGTTGAATATGCTAGCATGGATTTGGATGGAACTTCACTTGTGATAAATGATTTGAATGGAATCATGTGATGCTTATGGATTGAATTATGTTTAAATCATTCTTTGGATTATTGATATTATTACGATGATACTAATATTTTAAGAATGATAGGAAGGGAAGAAGATCTGATTGAACAAGTACTGGATAAAGGCAAGGGCAAAGCTAGTTAAACTGCCAAGGTGAGTGTACTTATGATTTGTTTCATATATAAATATGAATATAGCTCTAAGAGCGGATTTGTTTGAATACTTCGGTATTCAGGATTTGTTTGGATATTAAAATATCCAGGATTTGTTTGGGTCTCATGATCCAGGATTGGTTTGAATACTTCGGTATTCAGGATTTGTTTGGATATTCAAATATCCAGGATTTGTTATTGCCAACGGGCAGAATTATTTGGATCTTATGATCCATGATTTGTTATTGCCAATGGGCAGGATTGTTCGGATTTTATATCTACATATTCGATATAGAATTGTTATTTTATTGCAGGGAAGGAGTACCTCACTAAGCTTAATGCTTACGGTTTATATTTTAACAATTTCAGGTTCACACGCTGCCAGCTAGGATACCATATGACCGGTAGCTTTGAGAGTTGCACCGTTGGAGAGAGCTGGGATTTAAAAATGGGATTTTATCGTTGTCACACTGAATATTTTAATATACTCACACATTGTATATATTGATTTAGTATGGATTGGGTTGATCATAGTTAATCACGGTATTGCATGTTTTCTGAATTATGACCCTCGTATTGAATTTTATGATGTAAGAATAATATTATGTTCATTATGTAGGAAAATATTGATGAATGAATCATATTTCCAATGGGCTCAATATTATGATCTAATTATTCTAATAATAAATGATTAGTATGGATACTGGGTTTGGGGTGTGACATTTACACCCTTCGATGGCATGTTTTTTATCTCGAGTCTAATTTTTTACAAATTTACGTCGTACACTCAAACCAGGAGCCGTGACTACGCGGTCGGTTCCTACGATTCACATTGGTCAAGTGCGAGGGGTTCGTCACTCTTACGGGACCGATTAAAGGCTATTTTATGTTTTCACCCTTTGATGGCATGTTTTTATGCTTAAGTCTATTTTTTATCAAATTTCCATCATACACTCAAACCGGGAGCCCCGTGACTACGCTGTTGATTCCTACGAGTCACATTGGTCCCGTGCGAGGTGTTCGTGACTCTTACAAGACCATTTTGTGTTTGTTTTACGTTTTCACCCTTTGATGGCATGTTTTTATGCTTTAAGTCTAATTTTTTTCAAATTTACGTCATACACTCCAACTGGGAGCCTCGTGAATATGCGGTTGGTTCCTACGAGTTACATTGGTCCCGTGCGAGGTGTTTGTGACTCTTACCGGTCCGTTTTAAGGTTGTTTTAAATTTTCATCCTTCGATGGCATGTTTTTATGCTTAAGTTTATTTTTTTTACAAATTTACGCCGTACACTCACCCGAGAGCCTCATGACTACGCGATCAGTTCCTACGAGTCACATTGGTCCCGTGCGAAGTGTTCGGGACTCTTACCAGACCATTTGGTGGTCGTTTTATGCTTTTACCCTTCGATGGCATGTTTTTATGCTTAAGTCTAATTTTTTTGTAAATTTACGTTGTACACTCAAACCGAGATCCCCGTGACTACGTGGTCTGTACCTACGAGTCGCATTGGTCCCGTGCGAGGTGTTCGTGACTCTTACGGGGCCGTTTTGAGTTTGTTTTACGTATTCACCCTTCGATGGCATGTTTTTATGCTTAAGTCAAACTTTTTGCAAATTTACGTTGTACACTCAAACCGGGAGCCCCGTGACTACACGGTGTGTTCCTACGATTTACATTGATCCCGTGTGAGATGTTCGTGACTCTTATGGGACCGTTCTGTGGCTGTTTTACATTTTCGTCATTCCATGGCATGTTTTTATGCTTAAGTCTATATTTTTACAAATTTACGTCGCACACTCAAACCGGGAGCGCCGTGACTACACGGTCAGTTCCTACGATTCACATTGGTCCCGTGCGAGGTGTTCGTAACTCTTACGGGACCTTTTTGCGACTGTTTTACTTTTTCACCCTTCGATGGCATGTTTTTATGCTTATGTGTAATTTTTTACAAATTTACGTCTTGCACTCCAACCGGGAGCGCTGTGACTACGCGGTCGGTTCCTACGAGTTACATTGATCCCGTGCGAGGTGTTCGTGACTCTTACGGGACCGTTTTATGGTTGTTTTATGTTTTTACCCTTCGATGGCATGCAAGTCTAACTTTTTGCAAATTTACGTTGTACACTCTAACCGGGAGCCACATGTCTACGGGGTCGGTTCCTATGAGTTGCATTAGTCTCGTGCGAGAAGTTCATGACTCTTATCGGACCCTTTTATGGTTGTTTTATGTTTTCACCCTTCGATGGCTAGTTTTTATGCTTAAGTCTATCCTTTTGCAAATTTACGTTGTACACTCCAACCGGGAGCCCCGCGACTACGCGGTCGGTCCTACGAGTTACATTGGTCCCGTGCGAGGTGTTCGTGACTCTTACGGAACCGTTTTGAGGCTGTTTTACATTTTCACCCTTCGATGGCATGTTTTTTATGCTTAAGTCTAATATTTTACAAATTTATGTCGTACACTCAAACCGTGAGCCCCGTGACTACGCGGTCGGTTCCTACGAGTCACATTGGTCCTGTGCGAGGGGTTCGTGACTCTTACGGGATCGTTTAAAGTTTGTTTTACATTTTCACCCTTAAAAGGCATGTTTTTATGCTTAAGTTTATTTTTTATTAAATTTCCATCATACACTCAAACCGGGATCCCCGTGACTACGCGGTTGATTCCTACGAGTCACATTGGTCCCGTGCGAGGTGTTTGTGACTCTTACGGGACCATTTTGTGTTTGTTTTACATTTTCACCCTTTGATGGCATGTTTTTATGCTTTAAGTCTAATTTTTTTTTCAAATTTACGACGTACACTCCAATCGGGAGCCTCATGACTATGCGATCGGTTCCTATGAGTTACATTGGTCCCTTGTGAGGTGTTTGTGACTCTTACCGGACCGTTTTAAGGCTGTTTTATATTTTCACCCTTCGATGGCATATTTTTATGCTTAAGTTTTTTTTTTTGCAAATTTACGCCGTACACTCACCCGGGAGCCCCGTGACTACGCGGTCGGTTCCTACGAGTCACATTGGTCCCGTGTAAGGTGTTCATGACTCTTACCATACCATTTTGTGGTTGTTTTACGTTTTCACCCTTCGATGGCATGTTTTTCTTCTTAAGTCTAATTTTTTGCAAATTTACATCGTACACTCAAATGGCGAGTCCCGTGACTACGCGTTCTGTTCCTATGAGTCGCATTGGTATCGTGCGAGGTGTTCGTGACTCTTACGCGACCGTTTGGTGTTTGTTTTAGGTTTTCATCCTTCGATGGCATGTTTTTATGCTTCAGTCTAACTTTTTGCAAATTTACGTCGTACACTCAAACTGGGAGCCTCCTGACTACACGGACTGTTCCTACGATTTACACTGATCCCATGCGAGGTGTTCGTGACTCTTACGAAATCGTTTTGTGGATGTTTTACATTTTCACCATTCGATGGCATGTTTTTATGCTTAAGTCTAGCTTTTTACAAATTTACGTCACACACTCAAACCGAGAGCGCCGTGACTACGCGGTCGGTTCCTACGAGTTACATTGGTCCCGTGCGAGGGGTTCGTCACTCTTACGGGACCGTTTAAAGGTTGTTTTACGTTTTCACCCTTTGATGGCATGTTTTTATGGTTAAGTCTTTTTTTATCAAATTTTTTTCATACACTCAAACCGGGAGCCCCGTGACTACGCGATTGATTCCTACGAGTCACATTGGTCCTGTGCGAGGTGTTCGTGACTCTTACGGGACTGTTTTATGTTTGTTTTACGTTTTCACCCTTTGATGGCATGTTTTTATGCTTTAAGTCTAATTTTTTTTCAAATTTACGTCGTGCACTCCAACCGGGAGCCTCGTGAATATGCGGTCGGTTTCTACGAGTTACATTGGTCCTGTGCGAGTTGTTTGTGACTCTTACCGGGCGATTTTAAAGCTGTTATACATTTTCACCCTTCGATGGCATGTTTTTATGCTTAAGTTTATTTTTTTACAAAAATACGTTGTACACTAACCCGGGAGCCCCGTGACTACACGGTTAGTTCCTACGAGTCACATTGGTCCCGTGCGAGGTGTTCGTGACTCTTACCATACCATTTTGTGGTTGTTTTACGTTTTCACCCTTCGATGACATGTTTTTATGCTTAAGTCCATTTTTTTACAAATTTACGTCGCACACTCAAGTCGAGAGCACCGTGACTACACGGTCAGTTCCTACGACTTACATTGGTCCCGTGCGAGATGTTCATTACTCTTACGGGACCATTTTGTGGTTATTTTACGTTTTCACCCTTCGAGGGCATCTTTTTTATTCTCAAGTCTAACTTTTTGCAAATTTGTATCGTACACTCAAACTGGAACCCCTATGACTACCCGGTCGGTTCCTACAAGTCACATTGGTCCCGTGCGAGGTGTTCGTGACTCTTACCGGACCGTTTTGTGGTTGTTTGACGTTTTCACCCTTCGCTGGCATGTTTTTATGCTCAAATCTAATTTTTTGGAAATTTGCATTGTATACTCAAACCGGGAGTCCATGACTACGCGATCGGTTCCTATGAGTCACATTGGTCCAACGCGACAGGTGAATAAGATGAGCGGTCACAAATTGCAAACCCAAGAATAACGTTCGAACCATGACTAATTTTTATTCCCGTTTTCACCTCTCTCCTATTCATCTCGGGCTAATTTTTATTCCCATTTTCACATCTTTCCTATTCTCAAACCAGGAGTCCCATGGCTGCGCGGTCAGTGCCTATGAGTTACATTGGTCCCTTGAGAGGTGTTGGTGCCTCTCACAGTACCGTACGAGGGTTGTTCGGAAGTTTTTTTGGATTTTCACCCTCTAACTTCATGTTTTTAAGCCTAAGTCCTGATATTTTTCAATTATCGTCGTATTCTCAAATCGGGAGTCCCGTGATCGCACGGTTAGTTCCTACGAGTTACATATATTTCGTGGGAGGTGTTGGTGCCTCCCATGGCACCGTTCGGGGGTTGTTTCGGGTTTTGCCCCACTAACGCCATGTTTTGCCTAAGTTTAGAAATATGCAAATTATTCTCGTATTCTCAAACTGGGGATCCCGTGATAGTGCGGTCAGTTCCTACGAGTTACATTGGTCCTGTGCGAGGTTTTGGTGTCACTCACGGGGCCGTTCGGGGGCTATTTGGGCTTTTCACCCATTAACGCCATATTTTTAAGCCTAAGTCTAGAAATATGCAAATTAAGGTCGTATTCTCAAACCGGGAGTCCTGTGGCTGCATGGTCAGTTCCTACGAGTTACATTGGTTCCGTTAGAGGTGTTGGTGCCTCTCACAAGACCGTACGAGGGTTATCTCATGTTTTCCCCTCTCACAGGGCCGCTTGTGGGATGTTTCGGGTTTCTCCCCTCTAACGCCATGTTTTTAAGCTTATATCTAGACATTAGTAAATTATCGTCGTATTCTGAAACCGTGAGTCTAAAATATTTTCAACATATTATCCAATAATCAAATCAATAATTATCCCATACTCCTTCTAATTATCACATATTCCTTCAAACATACTATCCAACAACAAGCCAATAACCAATAATTATCCCGCACTCCTTCTATCATCTAAAAGATTTAGTAAATACTGCATATCAATTATATAACTACTTTAGTTAAAGTAAAGAGTACCTGGTGTGTAATGAAGAACTGGTATGTAATAAATAAATGGTATCTAATTGGTTAGGTCTGCAATACGTAAACAATGTAGTTATGATTATTACGCCGCCATTTGAAGGTTTTAAAATACATATTCAATCAAGTTGATCACAACAAATTTCAAACTATAACAGAACTGTATAAAATCAACATAACTATGGCATACATGCAAAGTTAAAATATGAATGAACGGAATTAAGTTATATTGTCCCATGTCAAGTTGTAGCCTCATAATATCTTGACGTAAACGTAAAAAAAATGCACATTAATTGCAAGATATATGATATACTTTTTCATAGGCAAATCAAGAACACATCCAACAAATTTAATAACATGTACATTTATCGACACTAGTATAAATTCAATAAATACAACATAGTATCCAACAACCAAGCCAACAATATCTCACTATAGTAATGTGCACACGTGTTTGCGACTCCTATGTCAAAAAAATTTCATTTAATTATATTTTGTCAAAAAAAAACAAGACAAGCATATTTTGTCAAAAAAATACACACACATAAAATCTAAGGTTTATTGACATAATCTATACATACACACACATACAATCTAGGGTTTACTTAAACCCTAACTTTTTTTGACATAAATCTATGCATACATATAACAAACAATGAGGCGGTTGTAATTTTTTTTACTTATTATATAAACATTTAATTATATTTTGTCAAAAAAATATAATGTCTAGAGTTTTGAATAATATTTTGTCAAAAAAAATACACACATACAATCTAGGATTTATTGACATAATCTATACATACACACATACATGCATACACATACACACACATAATGTCTAAAGTTTTGAATACTATTTTGTTAAAAAAAATACACACACATACAATCTAGGGTTTATTGTCGTAATTTATACACACACACATATACACACAAATAGCAGCCACAAATCATAACAAATCGAAATGCACACACACACATACACTCGCATATACATACACACACACACACACACACACATACACTCGCATACACACATAGCTGCCACAAATCAAAACAAATCGAAATGCACACACATATACACACATACCTTTCACAATTATTAGATGAAATCAACAAAAAACCCAAATAGCCGAAATCCCAAATCGCCCAAATTGTCCAAAGCTAAACCGCGAATGGAAGAAATTTGAGTAGCGTTGTAAGTAAATCATCTTTTAATATGTTGACCTGGTCACGGCCTAGAGCCATGACCCACCCTCCGCGACCAATTAGTTATCCACTGACCACTGGTCACGGCCCTAGGCCGTGAACCACCATGCTCAACCAACAGTCCACCATGAGCGACCAACCCCCCTTCGAATGAGGTATGGTCACGGTCCCGAGCCGTGACCCACTTCAAAAATTGGTTTCGGCCTCCAGCCGTGACCACCATGAGTGACTAACAGCCCTTCGAATGAGGTATGGTCACGGCCCCAAGCCGTGACCCACTTTAAAATTTGGTTTCGGCCCCTAGCCGTGACTCCATTTGCGCGAACAATTTTTTTGCCCGAGGTGGTCATGGTCCAAGTCCGTGACCCATCCACGACCAAGTTGGAGGGAATTTTGACGGGGTTTTGGCGCCAACATGGTCACGCCTTGGGTCACGACCGTGACCAACAGTGGTCAGGGACTTGAGCCATGACCACGTCCAAAGCATCCATGACTCAGTGTAAAAATGGAAATGGTCACGCCAAAAATTGAGTTGGTCACAGCCCAAGTCCGCGACCAGCACGGCCTAAGTCCGCGACCTGCTGGTCTCGAACTTGGGCCGTGACCAACTGGGCGTGACCATTCGCAGGATTTGGTGTAGTGTATATAGTTATCATATGTGTAAAGAGTAGTAACACATGCGTGGATCTTATCCGAAGAGAATTGGGGGACAAGGACGGGATGCCCAGTAGGGGCAACAGTTATAAGAAGTTTGTGGTTTGGTTAGGACGAGAGTGTCTAGAAACCATTTGAACCGTCAGTGCTATTGGCAATTACAAGTATGAGTTTTATCCCGGGATAATTGAGTTTTATTTTGTGACACGAGTGAGTCACAGTAGTTTGGTAGTGCTAGATTCGCATGAGAAACGAGTTTAGTATAGCTATCTTTAATATTGCTATAGTTGTATATATGCACCGTTAAGTTAGCTGGGCTCTCTTTACTTCTATCTGCAGGGGATCAGGTGTGGACATTAAGAGAATATATTTTATGAGGATAACTCAATTTGAGAGGTGATATTAGAGGTATGGTTTTATCCTGGGTACAGACTGTAAAGCGATGGTGGGAGGTTATAGCAAGACTATCGTGTTCGCTAATCTGGGACATGATATATATTTTTGCGATGTCTCACTTGAAAGAGGGCCAGGATCGCGGTGATATTATTATGAATTAGACTTCAGAGATTATAGTTGTCTAGTTACATTGGATCCCGGTGCATATGGACTTTTATTGATGTGATTCAGGTCATATCGGGTTCACCGTTAAGTGGAGAGTTTTTAACTCATTGTTGTTTACGTGCTAAGAACTTAGTGATAGTGAGAGCGTCGTATCACATGACGCCTTGAGAGACATGGGCATAGACGATTTCATTTATGTGTTGAGAGACATAATTTATGATGTCTTAGTTATGTTCTTTGAATCCATAGATTTTGATGATTGACAATGCTAGGGGATAGTGCATTGGGAAAAGTTCCTTTGAGCTTCGTTGCGGGATATTACACGCATGGACCTTCATAAACATTGGGAGTAGGGAGACATTGTTGGATTCTAGTGCATCAGTTTTAAATATTAAATTATTAAGCGTGTAGAAGAAACACTTTAAGCCGAGAGCTATTAAGATATAGGGCCAATGGAGCTGGGTAGTGCTGTGTAGGAAGCATTGAGAAAACTTTTTCACCATGAGTTAATGGGTAGAGCAATATCGAGAAGAATTAAATTCAAAATTATGGTATAATCAAGAATACCTGTAGGATATAGCCACGACGAGAGTGTGAAACTGATCTTTAGATAAGTATATTACTTACGAGACGTTAGTGATATTTATCCTGAGGTGTTTGGGCTATAGTATATAGTATGGTAAAAATTTGTGTTCGTTATTCCAAGGTATGATTTACTTGTCCTAGTTATCAACTGATAGACAATCTAACCTATATATACGTGTATATATGTTATAGTGTGTTGCATAATAGACTTATAAGAAAATGTTTGTATTGTTATATTTGTTCCCATTGAGTAGGGATGGTTACTGATGGGACTCGGAGTGGATAGGTTTATTATCGAGCGGGGAGTTATAGCTCATGATTGATTCACACTAAGAAACTAGTGATAGTAAGGGGCGCCATATTGTATGATGTCTTTTGTAGTATGAGAGTGGACGAGTATACTTTTATGTCAGGAGACAGGAATTTAGTGGTACATGCTATGGACTGAGGGCCTAACGAATCTCAATGACTGGCAATGTTAGGTAGTGTATCAGTGGGGTTCCTTGTTTAGATTTCCCTTTGCAAGATGTCCCATGCATGAAACTTAGTGCAACATTGGAAGGGAGAGATGTTTGGTTATTAGGACAAGGGTTTGGTACCTTGGTTAATATGCACATATGTATATATAACTGCGAGTTGAAAGTTATATTATGATTTAAGGTTAGTAGAGTTTGGTAAGATTAGTGTAGATGAGCATGGGTACAGGGTGTATGGGAACCTTGGTAATTAATTTAATTTTAATATAACTCGCGATTATAAGGGGTAGAGATTTGCGTAGCAATCTTAGAAGCATGTGAGTAAGGAAGTATTCGACGCTTGGAGTACTAGACTTATCTTAATTTCGAGGATGAGATTTCTTTATAAGGGGGAAGTGTGTAACACCCCGTATTTTTCAGGATATAGAATTTAATTAATTTGGTGATATAGGATTTGATTAATCTAGAGGATTAAATTGTTTTACTGAATTTTAAATTTTATTATTCAGGTTATATTTTTTAAATTCACAGGTGTCGTCATTTGAGGTCGAGGTTGGAGATTTTTGTAAAGTAACTCTGATGACAATTTTGAGCGCACGGTTGATTTCAAATATGTGGAGATAGTCAAAAAAGAGTACCGAGGTAGTAATTTGGTCTCAGAGCATTTTTAGGCATAATCGGGTTCATACGGGGGTGTTCGGGTCATCTGGGCTTGGCCCATAGGCCTAATTTCAGGATTAGTAGGAAACAACTCAATAAGAAAACCCTTATTTTGTAGAGGAGAAAAGAGGGATAAATTGGGACAGCTTTCGAGAGCCAAGACAAGAAGAATTGGGTATCTTCTTCATCAAATATTAGTCTACATCAAAGGAAATCAGACCCTACGAAGTTATTCCGGAAAGTAGTTAAACTTTCTTTCAATTAATTTTCAGTATTTCGATTCATATCATGGTGGGTATAAATCATATTCGTTTCTGGGTGGGATATCGTATTGAAAACGGGTGTATATGAATTGGTTAGTTTACGTAGACTGAAGGTGAAATTTATATGGTGTTACGAATCAAAAGAGTTTGTATATGATTTTTATTCGTAGCGTCATAATCCATGTCGTGTAATTTGGAGTTCGAAATCAAATTTTTAGAAAAAAGGGTGTAGTAGTAAGCATACGAGGTATCGACGATGATTAATAAGGTGTTTGGGAATTTAAAACAGTTGAGAAAATGTATAAATCAGTGGGGGTTATGAGGATAGCTTTTGGGTTGAAGTATGAGTTTAGATGAAAATGTTAATGGCTGAAACACTGGTCGTGCAGAAGAAGAAGTGCCAAACGACATTGAAAGTCGTTCGAACGACCTTGCAAGTCATTTAAACGATAGTGAGAGTCGTTTGAGGCGGGGGAGAATTTTTGGTAGTTCCATCATTTTTTCTTCTTTTCTTTTTGGAATTTTCTGTTAAGGATTTAATTAGAGAATAATTAAATGGAGGTTAATACCTAAGATATTGGGAGATGGGTATTACGGAATATTAACATCAATAAGGTTGTTAAACTTATTAACGGAACTTTGTACGATAAATCCTGAAATGTTAAAATACGAACCAAGTTAGGGAGTCCGTGCATTTTTGTTGAGTGACACGACATTGATGAAATTAATGGAGGTGGAATTAATTTAATTAAGAGTCGGAGGTTTGACTCGGATATTTTCAGGCTAGTGCGACGGGAGTTTGGAACGGGGTAGACGGTTTAATGTATTATAAATATATATAATACAGTATCCTATATTAAATTTAACGAGAGGTGTTAACCTTAAAAGTGGAATTTCTTGTAACAAATTCCAAGGGGTGAAGATACGTACCGAATGAGTGAGTCTGGGTATTGTAGTTGGGTGACATTACATAAATAAAAAAATAATTAATTTGTGATTAATTAAATTACAAGTCAAGATATAGACTTGGGTATTTTGGGCTAGTGCTATGGGTGTTAAGCACGGGTTGGACGGACTTCCATTAATTATATGAATATGGTTAGTATGATAATATATATATATATATATATATATATATATATATATATATATATATATATATATATATATATATATATATATATTATTGATATCGGTGTGAATGAAATTTATAGGAATACATACCCCTCTATTGCTACTATAGGAGGTTGCACGATGTGGGTGAATCACCTGTCTTGAACAGCAAGGAGAGTATAGTCCCCAGGTCATATCGCCTATTATTCTAGTGTGTGATTTCATTTCCAAGGTGAGACGCTTTGGGTATGATTCGATTTCACTTTCGGGGGGAATATTAACGCCTCCACAACGTTTGCGATATTTTTGTCCCAGTTAGGTGTGAGCTAGTCCGACTTAAGGTTGCCGGGTTAGAGTGATTATGCCTGGAACATAGTAGCATTTTAGAGAAAGCATCCAGTGAGTTATTACTCGGTAATGGATGGTTATTATACTTGACATATGTGTGAAGTTTGTTGTATACTAATACATATATAATATGAGTAGATAATTATATACAAGATTAATACATAAGTGTGAAAGAATTTCTTATATAACTAGTGTGAAAGTTATATGATTTAAAAAGGGGTTTCCTAAATTACTAGTGTAAACGTTATATGATTTAATATAGCTGAACCCCTTAATAAGTTAATGAGAAGATAACTTAATAATCAAAGTAAGAATACTCAGGTTAGAGTAGTGCGGTAGAAAGAGGTGTGATGCGTCTAGTTAGGTGGGGTAGCATAACAAGGAAGGTTAGAAGGCAAGCGTTAGGTGTGAACATTAGATGTGGGGTGACTTATACCTCAAGAGAGTACGACACTAGCTTAAATATGAAGAGTGTGCATTCATATTTAATTATTGCAATTTACTACTTGCTAAATATTTTTAAAATATTTTACTTAGGCTCTGAACCGTGTTAATTTTTTTTTCAAAATCTTTTAGGTGTCCAGCCACATGGACGCCCAGTTTAAGGATTCTATCCAGGGATGCGCAACTGCAGCTCATATGGAAGTTGCAGGACTTTGATATAGACGCTTCGTTCATTTGTTCCTAGTGTAGGATCTTTACCTCAGTACTCATTTGGGCATGACGCCCTCAGATTTAGTATTCAGTTATTTATTTGACCTTGTGTATCCAGGTTATTGTTTCAGTGTACTGTTGTATTTTATTATTGAACTGATAGTTGATTCGGTCATCTTTGCTCATATTATTCATTTGTGATTGGATTCAGTTACCAGTTTGTGTGGGTGGCTTAATTATTATTTATTTTCGCATGTTGTTAATTATTGCAAGATAAAATTTGGAGCCAATCTATTTAAATTACTCGGTAATTAGTAAATTTACAAAGTTTTCGACTGTGATGTTAAGAATGAGCCATATGAGACCAACATTTTATTTTGATCACGGGTTGTCCACGCGGTATTTTAGTAGGCGGGGTGTCATAAAGACAAGTTTGAAAATATTACGTATAATAGAATATTTTTATAAGATAAAATTATTGAAAAAGGTGAGACACAAAAGGGTCCAAAATGAACATGATTTTGGAATAAAATTAATGTTAGACTAAAAAGGACAAAAAAATATGGTTTTTAAAGTGTAACATGATTTAGGATGAAATCCCAGGCTTTGGCTTCAATTGGAAAAAGAATAAAAAAAATGGAATAATGTGAATATTCACAAAATATTAAAGCACATTAATAAGAATTCCAATGACACTGGAATAATTAAGGAGGTCCCGTAACCATGGGGTGAAAGATTCAAAATGAATGACCAGAGCGTATGGTAGCATAGCCGACGGTGTGGAGCCCGTTAAAATATGCAAATATTGAAAGATTCCAAGAAAAAGACAATGAAATTGGAACATGTCAAAAAATAGGTTGTGGGGTGGATATATGAAAAAACAACCTCACTTGAATGAATTATCAAATGTTCTGGAATGGTAAAATGGACAAGTAATGTGAAAACTGATTAATGTTCATACGGTAAAGGAATGGTAAAATGAAGTAATTAAATGGGTAATTAAGAAACTGATTAATGAAAGATTTTCAAAGGAAAACTAAGTATTTTTTAACACGACATTTGCGTGTGTTGAAAGGGTGATCTTCAATACAAATAATAACGTGGAGTGGTACAAAAAAATGGGTAAATTCGATGAAAGAAATGTGAAAAGTGTCATTTGCTATATTTCTGTAGTAAAATAATGCAGAATAATATAATTATGTAGTTATAGAAAAATTAAATCTTATCATCATCCTATGCTCCACCTCAGCATAAGACGTATGGACGGAGTATTGCACGTCCATCTTTTTAGCCCGATTTTCCCTCCCTGATTGGTGAGATGGCACTTGTCTCACCCCGATATCATTGTCATTGAACTTTTACCATTGTGCCAATGAGATCGGCTCCTTCGGAGAGACGGATTCACGCATTTGGGTAACAGACTTTTGGGTCTTTCCAAAGTACCGGGTCCTCATATTTTTCTTCCGCGTCTTGTGTTGCTCCCTTAACTGCTCCGAGACGGAATTGCGTAGCTTGGGATCCAGGCTGAATTATTCCTGTCCAACAAATACAATGTTAGTTGCGAATAAATATAAATATAAATTTAAATATAAAATGAAATTTAAATCGAAATCGAAATCGAAATTGAAATATTCATATAAATATAAATATAAATACATTACCTGTAGTGCCACCTAAATAGATAACTTGAGATCATTTGGCACCTCCCTCCAACTATTGTACCCTGGGTCGATGATCGTCTTTACCAGCTCGAGGGATCTTGCTAATAGCCCCGTTTTGTTCTCGATGGCCATCCCCAATTTTCCATATTTGGGGAGCCTAGGGGCCGAGGAGCCCTCCTCGCCTCCGCTACGATCGAGACCAGACGACATCATCATAATCAGCATCATCATCCTCGCCTTAATACATGAAGGAAACATTTTCTGTAAAAGAAATGTTGTTATTAGTACAAATCAAAATGAATTAGAAGAAGACATGCAAATATGTACAATCACTACAAATCCAAATGAATTGTTACCGTTTAACACCTCAATTCTGAATTCCAAAACAACAGCATCTAGCTCATAATATGCACAATTACTAAAAATCTGAAACATCCCCAACCCCACCCCTACTTCCCACACACACGCACACTACACAAGAGTGAAAATGATAAACTGCAAATCAATTACAAGCATTAAAAATGGATTAATAAAGTAAAAATTGGAATATTTATTACAAATTGAAAAATTATTCCAAATTCGGGTTATCATAAAAAATGGATTTATATTTGGTAGGAGCAGCCAAGTAATCCACACTACTATTTAGACGCTTTGGCGAGTGTAGGGAAATTGACCACGACTCATTGTTGATGTACTCCGAGTAAAATGCTTGGTTAACCTTTTGAAATGCGCAAACAAATGGCTCATCTCTCACGCGGTCGTTGCTCTTCAACTTGGACAGGTTAACCATCATCAAATTGGTGACATGATCAACTTTACAAGCATTTTTATCCTCAACTCTTACCAAGTCACAGTAAAAGACAACTTATTTGAAGCTTATGTAATCCAATTCAAATATATTTCGAATTATACCATAGTAAGTCATTCAACTTCAACGAGGTTATTATCTTTTGCGCTCGCTCGAAAGAAAGTAAGAGCCTTGTATGAAATGCTCGAGTTCTTTACATTTATACCTTCCTCGTACACTTTTGCGCCGAATACGTAACCGTTTAATCGATACTATTTGTACTCTTATGCCACGAACAAGCGTCCAGTGACTAGACGACCAAGTCTTGATGTTGCATCACCTATCTTTAAGAGTTGAGAATATAGATAAATTAATTAGATGGGTTGTAAAGTTTGAGTGTAATGTAATGTTATATAACGACCATTTTAATTATAATTACCTCTTGTGACAACCATATCCTAAATTCGTTGTCTGATTGTACCATTATTTTTCACCTTTTATTGTTCTCATAGGCTTCATATTTTCTTCATATTACAAAATTAATCATGTATAAAATAATATAAAATATTCTAAAATAATGTTAAACATTAAAATAATTTAAACTTACTTTTCCATTCTTTGACATCTTCATGTGTGTCAAATAGATAACGAGCTACTTGTTCATATTGCAAACTCGTTAATTTCACTCGTTTTCCCATCACATGACAACCATCATCGACAGACTCATCAGTGTCATCAATGGTGGTCGATTCAAGCATATATTCCCGAGTATATATTGATGACTCCACGGTGATGTATTCCTCTGCAATTGATCCTGCAATGTATCGCGTATTCTTGATGTAATCTTTAAAAACTTTCATCAATCTTTCAAGCAGATACATTCACCGATATCTAACTGAACCACAAAGAAGTTCCTCGTCGCATAGGTGTACCAACAAGTGAACACTTATGTCAAAGAATGTTGGGGGAAAGTACTTCTCCAACACACAAATTGCTTCGGTCACCGCCAATTTTGCGGCCACTATGTGTTCTCGATTGACTACCTTCTCACACAAGAGTGAGAAGGTAATACTAATTTGCATAAAAGCCCTCCGCAAATCCTTTTGCTTGGAGAAACAATTCTTAAACAATAGAGGAACCAATTGCATGATCACATGCCAATCGTGGGACTTACACTTATGTAAATCATGAGTATCATAATTCACAATCCTTTGCAAGTTGGACGAAAAAATTGATGGGCCCTTGAAATTATATATTATGTCTAAAAGCACCTTCCTTTCCCCACTCGTCAAAGTAAACACACCAGGGGGAATTATTGTCCTTCCCCTACTATCTTCTTTCAACCATAGTTGTGGCTTAAGTTTCAGCGATTTAAGGTCTTTTCGTGCATTTTCTCCATCCTTCTAATGACTCCCCCCAAGGCAAGTGCCCACAATATGTTCAGCAAAGTTCTTCTCTACAAGCATCACATCCAATACATGGTGCACCGGGTTATTTTTCTAATAAGGCAAGTCAAATAAAATTGACCTCCTAGACCATGCCTTTCTTATATGAGTTTCATTCCCAGATGGGGTCTTCTTATGCTTGACATTCTTAAATTTTGGATTCTTACCTGGCATATTAGGGCCACATTAAGAATATTTACTTTCAATTTCTAAACCTGAAAGTTGTCTCGGCGGTAGCCTATATTCAACCCCTCCCAATAAAAAATTGAAAACTTTCTCAAATCTGAAACTATGAGTCGGGGGTAAAAACTTCCTATGGAAATGGTATACATTTTTTAAGCTAACGGATAGATGAAGAGATTTAGTCTCCTCTCCAAAAATAGGACACCCCAAATAACCATGTACTACACAACCGGATAATATCCCATAAGCTGGAAAATCATGAATTGCCCACATCAACATAGCTTTCAGCTTAAACTCTTATTTTCTAAAAGAGTCAAATCATTGCACACCCTCTTCCCACAACTCATTTAATTCTTCTACCAAAGGATCCAGGTAGACGTCGATGTCATCACTTGGTGCCTTTGGCCCAGGTATCAGCAAAGACATCATTAAAAATTCAAGTCTCATAAGCTGTGAAGGAGGGAGGTTGAGTGGGGCTAGGATCACTGGCCATACACTCTGATTGGTGATTTGATTTCCAAATGGATTGAAACCATGTGTTGATATACCCAAACAAATGTTGTGCTATTCTCGAGAAAAATCGAGATACTCATAATTCATCCTCCTCCAAGCTGTAGAATCAATAGGATGACGCATGAGATTACCCCTACTTCTGCCCTAGCATACCAAGTCATTACTTCTGCTATCCATGGTACTCTGTAAAAAATTGCTTTACTCTAGGCCCAACGAGAAAATATTTCAACACTTTTTGAGGCACTTTTGAGCTTGTGCCTTCCTTACCTGTAAATTGGACATATCTAGGTTCATCGCATACCGGACAACGATCGATATTTTCATACTCCTTTCGATATAGTATGAATTTATACACACAATCATGAATATATTTATACTCTATTCCCAAACATTATAAACTGTTCTTCATAACATGATAGCTTTTTGGAAGCGTATTCTCCTTGGGTAGTAATCCCTTCACCCATTTCAGAATTCCTGTCATATTAATGCTAGACAAACTGTACTGCATCTTCAAACTGTGCAAACCAACCATGGCATGTAAAGTTATTAGATCTTTCTCACAGCCATAGTATAACGGTTGGGTCGCCTTAAATTTTTAACTTTGGTAGTCATCGTCAAGGTTTATCGTGATATCTTCACGAGAACTTGAACCTTGCACATCATCAGTAACCTCATTCTCCTCTCCTTCATAAGCTTTGTACGCATCATCAACTAAATCCTCTAACATATTATGATCTACGTCTTCCCCTTCTACATCTATCTGTAACACCTCGTATTTTTGTACATTTAATATTTAATGAATTCGAGAATTTTAAATTATTTGTGTTGTAATTTTAATTAAATTAATTATGGCAATATATATATATTTAAATATTAATCGGGGAGTGAATGGTAAATGTTTAGGTAAATTTATTTACTAAGTGAATAGTAATAATTTAATTATGTCATTTCGAGTGTTAATGACAAGGTATACACTTAGCCCAACCGGGAGTCGGTATAGGCTAAATTGGGTGTGAGATAAGGATTTTTATAAATTAATTTGGACGCTAATTCTGAGTGCGCGATTGAGTTCGGATGGGTCGAGATAGTCAGAAAAGAGTACCCGGGAGTAGTAATTGGGTCTCCAGGTAATTTTGGGCATCGCCGGGCCCATACGGGGCGAGTTGGGCCACTTTAATTAAGCCCATTAGGCTAAAAACGGGATGGAGTGTTTTTAACCTAATTGGGAGATTAAGGAATGGCAGCCAACATAACTCTAAACCTAGGGTTTGAGAGGGGATTTGGGGAAAAAACAAATCAAGAGCAAATTGGAGGTTATTGGAGCCAAATTAAGGGACATCAACAACGGATCAAACACTACAACCACTTAGAGGCAAGTGGTTAACTGTTTTGATTCTTAAAGCATGATAATCAATTCATATCATAGTGATGTGAAAACCAAAATTCGTTTTTGGGTATAAATGGCTACAAAATGGGGGTTTTATTTTTGAAACACTTGAATGAGATTCAAAGAAAGATTTAGATGGGTGATTGATATCTGAATATGTATACATGATTTGAACGAGAAATCCAGAATATAAAAGAGTGGAAATCGAATCTGGAAATTGGGATTTAAAACAGAAAATTGAATTTTATGGAGAAAGACCCATTTCGAAAATTATGAGATAATTAGAGAAGTTGATTATCTTAATGGTCTCCATGATGAATAGGATGTGGATTAACCATGTGTAGATGATGGGATGATGTAATTAGAGGTTTAAATTATGGTTTAAAAACCTTGAATTTCGTTAATGGTGAAAACAGTGGGGAAGAAGAGCTGTAACGAAGGGGTCGATCGATCGATCGGGGGCATCGATCGATCGATGATGGGAAATTCTGGCCAGTTCGGCCTGTGTGTGATATAAGGGGAAAATTAATTAAATTAATTTCCATACTATAAATTGTGATAATTAATCTTGAAACACCTATTCCTAGTGATTATGGGAAAGAGTAATTGGGACTAGGATGAATTTATGTGGGACATTTAATGGATAAATTTGAGAGACTTTATTCCAAAATAGTGAGGTACGCATCAAGTGAGTGAATCCGGGTATATTGGTAAAGCAACCCAAGGTAGTGAATTAAGTTTGGAGATAAACTAAGTAATTTAGAGTCGGGATATAGACTCGGGAAATATTTAATTTCGGGCCAAGCGAATCGAGTCTGGGTATGTTATTAATTATAGGCAAATATAATTGGGAAAATTATAGAAATAAAGGTGTGACACATTGTAGGCGAAAATGTGGGTATTATATTATGAGATGTAAATTGGACCAAGTGAGCGAGTCCGGGTATGTTGGTTAAGTGACATTAAGGCATTAAATTAATTATTGAGAGAAAGTAATTTGTTTGGAGTCGGAACATGGACTCGGGAAATATTGAGGTACGGGCCAAGTGAGAGAGTCCGAGGATAATGGTTGGGTGACACCAAGTTATTAAATTAATAAATCAGATAATTAATTTAATTAGAGTCGGATTGTAGACTCGGATATGTGTTGATTAATTAATGTGTAAATTAATTAAATAAAAGTCGGATTGTAGACTCGGGTAATGTAAGGACATTTTTCACATGTCCGAAATGTTTCATTTATTTATGTCGTACGCCGCTACATTTGGCACGTCTCCTCACGATCTCACATGACGGCCTCTATCCGAATTCCGGGAATCAAGCATGCATTATCTCCACTAATATGTCCCACATCTGCCTCAATGACTTCATGTTCCAAGATTTTAGGGACTTAATGCAAGTGGTACACAAGGGAAATTAAAACAGTGAAAAAAAGGCACAATAGGAGAGTTCAAGGGCATTTTCGTAATTTCACATCCATAGTTCAGAGGTCTGGTCAACTATAAAGTTGAAGATCTCGCCGCAACGAAGATACTGGAAAAAACGGCACCTCAATCCGAGCTACGGTGAAGGAGTTATGACCTTTTGAAGATAGAGAAAATTCCTTAAAGAATGCTGTTTTTTTTGTACGCTGGATAGAATTTTAGAGTTTTAAGAACGTGGGACTCTTCATATTTTTTCCTATAAATACCAACTTCGGGGGAGTTGTTTTGCAAGACTTTAGGAGACGAATTTGAGAGTCCAAATACATCTAGTCTTCATATTTTTGAGTCCCAAGACTCATGTTTTGATTCACACATCATTGCCAAACCTTTGTGAATCCTTTTGCAACCCAAGAACACAACTTTGGTTTGTTCAACCCTTGTGGAGGAGACGGTTCTTCTTCTTCATTGCAACCGTACTGGAAAGGGATAATTCCAGCCGCGACTACAGAATCCGATACCCGAGGGTAATTCTTAGTCAACTTGTATTTTCATTGTAATCCGATTGTAAGCCGTTCTCTTACAAATTATAGTGAAAATAAATGGTTTTGCCCCTGAGGGGGATTTGTCCTTAATTGCATGTGTTTGAATGTTCTTGCGTAGATTATCAATTTATTCAATCACATACTGCTGCATGTTTAGGGTTTGTTTGGATTAAAAGGGTTTTATATATAATTTGATCATTTGAACGCGAGCACACACGTTCTCAAATTGGTATCAGAGCAGGTTACGCTAATCTATCGCGTATTCCTTTTTTTTTCCGCAAAATTTTTCTAAGATATCAATTTTCTAAAAAAATTGATTTTTGAAAAAGTGGGTGTTCAAATGGAGAAGTCATATTATAAAATGCCTATTTTTGACGGGACAAATTATGCTTATTGGAAAGCCCGTATGAGGTCGGCTTTAAAAGCCATTGATGAACGTGTCTGGATTTTGTTGAACGAGGGTGGACTCCTCCCACCGTGACTGTTGATAATGTGACCAACTTGAAACCTGACATTTCTTGGTCTGATGAAGAAATTAAATGGTCATCTTTTAATTCTAAGGGTCTAAGTGCTATTTCTGGGTCTATCACACCTGATGAGTTCAAACGCATAATGACGTGTACCACCTCAAAAGAGGCATGGGATGTTTTACAACTCACCCATGAAGGAACTAATGCTGTGAAAGAGTCTAAGTTGCAAAACTTGACAACTCAATTTGAAACAATCACCATGCATGATTCTGAATGCTTTGATGAATTTTATGCTAGACTTTCCGACATTGTAAATACTAGTTTTAATCTTGGTGAACATATTTCGAATGCTAGAGTTGTTAAAAAGATTCTTCGTTCTTTGCCTAAGCGTTTTATCCCTAAAGTCACTGTGCTAAATTCTATGGGTAATTTAAATATGCTAAAATTGGAAGAACTTGTAGGAGATTTGCAAACTTATGAAATTGATATGTTCCCTAAAAATTCTAAATCTAAAGATAAGGGAATTGCTCTTAAAGACCAAGAGAGAAGGAGTGAGGGGTCAGCTAGAAAGAGGGTAGAGTCATCTAGAAAGAGAGAGACAGACACGTCAGATTCTGAGTGCGATTTTGACTTAGATGATTTGGCTCTTTTCGCAAAAAATTTCAAGAGGATTCTCAAATTTAAGAAAAATGGCAATTTTAAAGATAAAAAGAAATTTGAGAAAAATAAGTTTGAAAAGAAAAATGAAAAAGTTTCCAAAAATCCTTCTCTGAAAGAAAGTGAGAGATGTTTTGAGTGTGATGGTAGGGGTCATAGAGCTTTTGAGTGTGCCAATCGTCTGAATAGAGAGAAAGGGAAAGTTGTCCTTAATGCTACCCTTAGTGATGACAGTGAGGTCGAGACGGTGGATTCTGGAGATGAGTCACCGCATGAGTGTAACTTCACCGCATTCATGGCCAGCCAAGTGAGCACTCTTTGTTCTCCTCACGACGATGAGGATGATGCTTCACAGGGACACCTCGACAGTGAGATCGATGTGAGTGAGGGGGAGGATGACACAAGTGAGAGCGAGAGTGATATACAACGCGCCTACGCTGAGTTATATTCTGAGTCTTTTAAAACTAAAAAGCGTAACAAAGCATTAGTTCTTAAGATCACTTGCCTAGAGGAAGATTTAAGGAAAGCGGGAGAAAGAGAGTTCTCCACCTACACCGCCCTGAGAGAGAGAGAATCTACCTGTGTCGAGAATGAGAATTTGTTTAGAGAGAGAGAGAGTACTCTAGAGAAAGAGAGAGGGGACTTGATCAAGCAAGTGGCTAGTCTTACGAGTCAGCTCCATTCCTCCGTGGAGACTCGGAAGAAACTTGAAGCCCTTGTTGCCCAGCTGACTCATGATCTTGAGAAAGCACGAGAAGTCAAGGTACAAATCGAGGACAGATCTGGGAAGATGGGAAAGATGCTCCTTGGCCCCGCTTTAGGTTTTGGTGATCGTCAAGGAATTGGATATGATGGTGCCTCCACGTCCCAAATTGCACCTGGACCAGTTCCTGAATTTACTACAACTCCTTATGGTCACCGTAAAAAACCTCGAAGGAGAGTTCGACCAAGAAAAGCAAACCAAGGTCCGCCTTTGACTGAGCTCTTTTGTACTTATTGCAAAAGAAAAGGCCACCTTAGGGAAACTTGCTATAGCATGGGTCGGACACGACGTACTACTGCTCCACCACGACATACTGATGAGTTTTCTAGTCTGAGAGAGCGAGTTGAGTTCTTAGCTACCACGACTCAGATTTTGATGAAAGAATTTCGACGGATGTCTTCGCCGTTAGTGAATGCTTCTTACATTCCAGCTAAAACCAACAAAGGCAAACAAAAGGTCATCTCTGCTTGGGTGCCTAAGAAAGATAAAAAGGCCTTTGCTGTTCATGTTGCTCTCAAAGCACATAATACCTCACAATGGTATTTTGATAGTGGGTGCTCCAGACACATGACAGGTGATGCCTCATTTTTTACTACTCTTGAGGATTATCAAGATGGCAGAGTCACCTTTGGAGATGAGAGTAAGTCTAGCATTATAGGACGAGGTACTATCGAGTTACCTGGTTTTCCTAAGCTAGAAAATGTTTTGTACGTCAAAGGTTTGAAAGCAAACATTCTCAGCATTAGCCAGCTGTGCGACACTAACTTTGTAGTAAAGTTTGATCGGGACGCGTGTAAAGTCTACAATCAAGCCGGTAAACTTTTGATGCAAGGGGTGAGGACCGAGGATAATTTCTATGGGACTGAGCCCACATCCTCACTTGTCTGCAGCAGCGCCACGATCACTCCTATGGATCTGTGGCACCAACGTCTAGGTCACGTGAACGTTAGAGATCTCAATCGTTTATCTAAAAAGGACCTAGTACGTGGCTTACCATCTCTTGGAGAGTCAACTTCGACCGTTTGTGGACCCTGTCAGTTGGGAAAACAAATTCGTAGTCCTCATAGGAAGTTACATTCCATTACCACCTCTCGTGTTCTGGAGTTGATTCACATGGATCTTATGGGTCCCACTCGTACTGAGAGTCTAGGTGGTAAGAGGTACATCCTCGTGATGGTAGATAATTTCTCCAGATACTCCATTGTAGGTTTTCTGAGAGAGAAATCCGATGCTGTAGATTTCTTAACGACCAAGTGCCGTGTCCTGCAAAATCAACACGGTGTCACTATTAACAGAATACGTAGTGACAACGGCACTGAATTCAAGGAAGCAAAGGTTGATTTGTACTGTGATAGCCTTGGGATCAAACATGAGTTTTTTGCTGTGAGAACTCCTCAGCAAAATGGGATTGTTGAGAGAAAGAATAGAACGATCCAAGAGATGGCTAGATCTATGCTTCTAGGTCGTAAAGTTTCAGGGAGATTTTGGGCAGAGGTAGTGTCTACTGCATGCCACACGGTGAATAGGGTGTATCTGCGTCCACACACACTTCACACTCCTTATGAGTTGTGGACTGGCAAGAAGCCCAACCTGGCATATTTCCGTGTCTTTGGGAGTAAATGCTACATCCTACGGGATAAAGAGCAATTAGGAAAGTTTGACTCCCGAAGTGACGAGGGAATATTTCTAGGATATTCATCGAATAGCAGAGCGTACCGGGTTTTTAACCTGAAGAGCTCTAAGATTATGGAATCAATAAATGTCACCGTGCAAGATGACGAACCTCCGACGGTTATTGATCCTAACCTTCAGTGTGAGGATGAGGATTGTTCTGGCAGTGATTTACCTGTTCCTCTCTCACACTCTGTGGACCCTACTCCTGTGTTAGGGGACACACCTGCTTGGGTTCGCAAGAGTCATGACCCTTCTGCCATTATTGGTGATCCCACTCTAAGGGTCAAGACTCGTGCTCAGCTAGAGAACTTTGTTAGCCATCTTTACTACACGTCCAAAGTCGAGCCCAAGAACCATAAAGAAGCACTCAAGGATGAACACTGGATATCTGCTATGCAGGATGAGTTGCTTCAGTTTAAAAAGAATGATGTCTGGGAACTTTTCCCCCGACCTAGTGAGATTAATGTGATAGGTACCCGGTGGATTTTTAAGAACAAAATGGATGAAAATGGTACCATAATCCGAAATAAGGCTAGGTTGGTCGCTCAAGGCTACACACAGATAGAGGGTGTAGACTTTGGGGAGACATTTTCTCCTGTTGCGAGGCTTGAGTCCGTCCGTCTTCTGCTCGCCATCGCATGTCATCTGCGCTTCAAGGTGTATCAGATGGATGTCAAGAGTGCTTTTTTGAATGGCATTCTACAGGAGGAGGTTTATGTGGAACAACCAAAAGGGTTTGAAGACCCTCAGCACCCTGAGCACGTCTACTATCTGAGGAAAGCCTTGTATGGTTTGGAGCAAGCACCCCATGCTTGGTACGAGAGGCTTACTTCTTATCTCTTAGCTCGTGGCTTCAAGAGAGGGGGAGTAGATATGACGTTGTTTGTCAGGAGAGATGACGGTGCTATTTTGGTTGCCCAGGTCTATGTGGACGACATAGTCTTTAGATCCACATGCTCCCAGTATGCTCACCACTTTGAGGAGGAGATGAAAAGTGAGTTTGAGATGATCATGGTTGGTGAGCTTACATTCTTCCTTGGTCTCCAGGTTCGTCAGCTAGAGGATGGGATGTTCATCTCCCAATCCAAGTATGCTAGAGACCTAGTGAAGAAATTTGGTTTAGACTCCGCTAAGCATGCACGTACACCTATGGGTACCACTACCAAGCTTAGTAAGGACACTTCAGGCAAGGACGTAGAGAAAACCTTATATCGGAGTATGATAGGTAGTCTCCTCTACTTGACTGCCAGTCATCCTGACATCGCCTTTAGTGTTGGAGTATGTGCGCGTTATCAGGCATCCCCAAAAGAGTCACATTTACTTGCTCTAAAACGTATTATTAAATACGTAAGTGGGACTCTCTCATACGGGATTTGGTATTCCTTTGATACCGATGACCGTCTGTCCGCCTACTCGGATGCCGATTGGGCTGGGGATGTAGATGGATGTAGGAGCACTTCTGGTGGGTGTTTCTATTTTGGTTATGCTCTTGTCTCCTGGCTGATCAAGAAGCAAAATTCCATCTCTTTGTCCACTGCGGAGGCTGAGTACATAGCCGCCGGGAGTTGTTGCACACAACTCTTGTGGATGAAGAAAATGCTGGAGGATTATGGGATATCACAGGACACCATGACCATTTCCTGTGATAACACGAGCGCGATACACATATTCCGTAATCCAGTTCAGCATTCACACACAAAACACATCAGGATACGTGAGCACTTTATTCGTCAGTTAGTTGAAGAGAAAGTCGTATCCCTGAGTTTTGTTCCTACCGACCGTCAGTTAGCTGATATTTTCACGAAACCTTTACATGCCCTTAGATTTGAGAGTCTTAGGAAATCTTTAGGGATTTGCACAGTTGACTGAGGGGTTGGTCTATGTCTAGAATAGGATGCTTCTTCATGTTCATATCATATGCTTCCTATTGCTAGTTTGTTTTATATATACCATTACTTTGTTGTACAGCTTTGTTTTATTCCTTTTGCTTTTTATATTTCTTTTAAAAAAATACAAAAAGATTTTCCTTTAAGAAAAATTTTGAGAAAAGCACAAAAAGATTTTATTTCTTTTTTTTTCCAAATTTTTGAAAAAATCCAAAAAGATTTTTGTATTTTTCTTCTTTTATGGATGAGCATGTAAGATAACCAAGTCACAACTTCATTCCATTTATCCGTGTGACTGTTTGATAGATATTTGAGAGGCTACATCATTTCATCCATGTGCTTTACATTGATTGGAGTCTTTGAGATGTAATTAGTGATATCTTCCTACATGTTTGACTCCTATATCCTTTATTGCACACATGCACGACTATATTTGATTATTGCACTTGTCTATCTCATATTGGCTTGCGTGTTTTCATCTCAATCATGTCTATACAATGTATAATATGCGATAAAACTTGACAAGATTGGAATGCATGTAAAAACCGTTTTGGTGAGACTGTGTGTTTTTGTATAACGGGGAGGGGCTGCGAAAGGTAATCATCTATCCTTTGCGCAAAAGCCACGGTTAAAAAGGACCTAAAAAATGGAGGAATTTTAATATCCGAGGTCCAAAGAGGTTAAAAGAGCCCGAAAAAATTTAAAGGCAATAAAAAGCAATTCATGCCAAATATGGGCCACTTAAGTTTCACCATCAATTCTCCAAAGTTTGAGAATTTAGAATGCCTATATTCAATACAATATCTGAGGGAGTTTGGTTGGAGAATCTAAACGGGTTTCCACTTCCTTGAAAGTCCTGAAAAAGCATAAAATCATTTTGGACGTTATTGGTGTGAAAATCATTTTGAGCTTTGATTTGTTGATTTGATTGAGTCAATATCTTATACTGTGACTCTTTTACACCAAAGGAAGCATTTGAGTTCATTCGCTAGGAATATCCAATATTCATCGTGCACATATTTCATGTTTGTATGCATTGATTTTCCTATCGAATTTGATCACACCACTTCATTTACGCTATCATTGACTTGGTTGCTTTCTGTTTATTCATGGTGTGTTTTTATCCTAGTGACACCCCGCACTTGCTTATTTGATTTATTTCTCTAATTTGTCCATTTGGGGACATCATAAAAAGGGGGAGAAAGAATTATCAAATTATGGGGGAGTTTGAATTCTGGGGGAGTTTTTGAGATGTTGCTTATGTTTTTATGATATATTGATATCCATGTTATCTCATTTCAAACTCTGCGGGAGTTTTTGAGATGTTGCTTATGTTTTTATCATATATTGATATCCATGTTATCTCATTTCAAACTCGATATGTCACGTGGTATTTTCTTTGTCTCATGTGTGTAGGTATGAAGATTGCAGATCTATATGTTGCACATCCTGATGAGAAAAGTTTTGAGATTCCTGAAGAATTAAAGAACAAACGATGAAGACTATTTATTTGTACCTTTTCCAGTTTTGGGTTCATGGGAGGGTAGATTTGTATAGGCAATTTCATATTTGATAATTCGGATTTTTTATGTATGTACCGGCATAGACATAGGGGGAGATTTGTAAGGAGATTTTTCACATGTCCGAAATGTTTCATTTATTTATGTCGTACGCTGCTACATTTGGCACGTCTCCTCACGATCTCACATGACGGCCTCTATCCGAATTCCGGGAATCAAGCATGCATTATCTCCACTAATGTGTCCCACATCTGCTTCAATGACTTCACGTTCCAAGATTTTAGGGACTTAATGCAAGTGGTACGCAAGGGAAGTCAAAACAGTGAAAAAAGGCACAATAGGAGAGTTCAAGGGCATTTTCGTAATTTCACATCCATAGTTCGGAGGTCTGGTCAACTAGAAAGTTCAAGAGCTCGCCGTAACGAAGATACTGGAAAAAACGTCACCTCAATCCGAGCTACGGTGGAGGAGTTATGACCTTTTGAAGATAGAGAAAATTCCTTAAAGAATGCTGTTTTTTTTGTACGCTGGATAGAATTTTAGAGTTTTAAGAACGTGGGACTCTTCATATTTTTTCCTATAAATACCAACTTCGGGGGAGTTGTTTTGCAAGACTTTAGGAGACGAATTTGAGAGTCCAAATACATCTAGTCTTCATAGTTTTGAGTCCCAAGACTCATGTTTTGATTCACACATCATTGCCAAACCTTTGTGAATCCTTTTGCAACCCAAGAACACAACTTTGGTTTGTTCAATCCTTGTGGAGGAGACTGTTCTTCTTCTTCATTGCAGCCCTACTGGAAAGGGATAATTCCATCCGCGACTACAGAATCCGATACCCGAGGGTAATTCTTAGTCAACTTGTATTTTCATTGTAATCCGATTGTAAGCCGTTCTCTTACAAATTATAGTGAAAATAAATGGTTTTGCCCCTGAGGGGGATTTTTCCTTAATTGCATGTGTTTGAATGTTCTTGCGTAGATTATCAATTTATTCAATCACATACTGCTGCATGTTTAGGGTTTGTTTGGATTAAAAGGGTTTTATATATAATTTGATCATTTGAACGCGAGCACACACGTTCTCAGGTAAGTATTAAATTAATGGGTGTAATAATTAATTAAATTAGAGTTGGACGATAGACTCGGGGAGATATTAAATTAATATGTGTGTTAGTTAATTTAATTAGAGTTGGACAATAGACTCGGGGATATATTAAATTAATAGGTGTGTTAGTTAATTTAATTAGAGTTGGGTGATAGACTCGGGGAGACGGTAAATTATTAAGTGAGAAAATTAATTACGTTGAGTCGAGCCACAGACTCAGAAAATTTCAGGCAGTATACGGGATATTTAGTACACAGTAAGGCCAGGGTTATTATATATATATATATATATATATATATATATATATACGTGTCTATTGTGCGTGACATTTAAATTTCAGGCAGTATACGGGATTTTGAATACACGGTAAAGTCGGAGTTTATATTATATATATACGGTGTAGTGATAGTATATATATACGTGTATATATTGTGTGTGACATTAAATATCAGTGACTAGATATTTATTCAAATTATATACTCTAATGCTATCAAGGGAGGTTGCGCGATGTGGGTGAATCCCCTAGCTTGAGGAGTAGGGTGAGTATATCCCCAGGTCATAGCGTCCGGTACATGGGTGAGGAGATTATCTCACTTTCAGGAAGGAATATGATCGCCTCCAATTCGTTTATGTAGTAGACCAGGTTGGTGAGCGAATCCAACTTGGAAAACTAGGTTTTGTGAGCACACCTAGTGAGATGGCATTTTAGTGTGAATCATCCGGTGAGGGTATACTCGGAAGGATGGATACACGTATGATATATGTGTGGATGTTAGTAAAGGTACGTATAATATGGTAGTAAATATTATATGTAGGTGATAATACAGTGTGTGATGTATTTACCTTATATAACTCGGGTTACGGTTATCTGCTGTTAATTAATGAGAAATTAATTAAGTTATTCATTTGCTAGAATAATACAGTGTGTGATGTATTTACTTTATATAACTTGTGAGACGGTTATAGTTATTTAAGAGGAATTAATTAAGTTAATTTTGAAGTAACTTATAATTAAAGAATCATTATACTCGGGTTAGAGTAATATGGTAAGGGAAGGTTATATCAGGACTAGTTGGACGGGGTAGTACAACTAGGCGGGATTAAGGTAACCGGTAGGTGTGCACAAAAGTGGAGGGGTGAGAATGTCCACAAGGGAGTGTGACACTAACTTAAATATGAAGCGCATTCATGCATTTTAAATTACAGCAGTTAATTCACTTGCTAAATATTTTCTAAATGTTCTGGGTTCTAACCCTTGCTATAAAACTATTTTCAAAACCTTTTAGGTGTCCAGCCACAGGGACGCCAGGATTGATATTCTATTCCAAGGACATGGAGCTGCAACATATGTGGATGCTACCAGGAGTTTGGATTAGACACATCGTTCATTCATTCCTAGAGTAGGAATCATTTCTCAGTTCATTTTTATTTAGGGCTTGTCGCCCAGACTTCTCAGTACAGTTTTCATTTGTAATCCTTCAGGTGTTTGATGTTTTTATTGGATTATTTTACTTTGGTGGCCGATGGTTTATTCGGCAAGTTATTTAAATTTATTATTCAGTTGTGTGAATGGTTTATATTTAATTCCGCATGTACTCTTTTGTTAAATTAAAAAGTTAAAATTTGGCACCAGTTTTTGCAATACTAGGTGGTTAGTATGTTTTTATGTTTTAAAAAGTTTTCGACAGTGATGCTAAGGATGATCCAACTAAGATTCCTGTTTTAATTTGGTATAGTACTGATCACCCGGTATTTTATTAGGCGGGGTGTCACAGATGGTATCAGAGCATCAGGTTCTAGTGTCCATAGGATCTGTGCGGCTTTTCATACTTCGGCTTAGCAATCTTTGATATAGAGCCCTATTATAGGATTGTTGTATTCTCATACGTATGCGCATATACATTCTTCTGCGAATTTATATTGAAAGTGAACTCATACAATTCGATTCTCATTCTAGATGACGCCCAGGAGAAGGAGAGCAGCTAGGGCAGCAGGGAGAGGTGAGACGAGGGAGGCTCGTCAGGAGTAAGAGTTACGACAGCAACTGCCAAAGATAATTTTGGCAGCACAGGTAACCAAACTAATGGCGTGGGCGATTGAAACGACGGTAGTCGCAAACGACAAGGTACTTTCCACGGGACCCGCCACAAGTGTTAGTGGCGTCGGATGTTCAGACTCACGCGGGGTCGTTGGGGTGCAAACAATAAAGAGAAGTTATTTTTAGTGGGAACCCACCAGAGTTGCGAGGAGGTTCAGGTGTAGTACTAGTGTGTCAAGGAAGAGAGGTATCCAGCGTCACCTACGCATGGGAGATTGCGATGGGGTGCGAAAATAAATGCTAACCACTTTTAGTTAGTGGGAGTGGCGCTACAGTGGAGGGGGTCGATCACCACAGTTGAGGAAAGGGACACACTAGCTACTGCAGAGTTTTGGGTGCGGTTCGACCGCAAGTATTTTTCCTTCAGCGGTCAAGACCGAAGTGAGGAGATAATTTTGTGAGGAGACTCAAAGGGAGACCGTTCAGTGGCCGATTACGAGGAAGATTTCACTCGTTGGCAAATTTTGTACCGGATGAGGTAAGCGAGGAAAAGAGAAAGAAAGCAAAGTTTATGGATGGGTTAGTCTGGAGAATCAGACAACATTTAATTGATAATTACGCATTAGTAGGTTATACTGATGTCATTAACGCAACACTCAGGCACTGTTGGGAATATCGCTTCCACGCGAAAGGAAGCTGTAAGGGAGTGGGGATTAACCAGTCGAATGAGGCAGAAGGGAATAATACCAGTGGGGTAACCCAGCAGCAGACTGGGGGAGATCAGGGGCAGGATTTCCGGCAAGGAAATCATGCCAAACGATCTAGAACTGGAGGCTATCGGCGGGATCGCCAGGAATTCCAACAAGGATGGCATGGGAGGGATCAGTGGCAGGGTGAACATATTAGAAAGTGTTTCGTTTGTGGGAAAAGCGAGACACATGAAGAGATATTGCCTTAAGCGAGGCATGGGTCAACTACAAGGCGAGGTCCTGGATGTACAACCACTAAAGCAAGTCACGGGTGCATTCAGGAAGGGAGACGTTGCTCCAAAAATCGAGAACAAACCGTTGCAGTCGGAGTATAGAAGTAATTATTTTACCCTAGGGGCATGGGGTATATTGTTAAGTGACAAAGAGGATGTCATAGTATAAGACTTATTTTTCACTAGAGTTCGCAGGTGAGTCGAACTTAGTGGGTGCGTTGGCGGTAGCAGCCATAACATGTGGGTAAACTTTTCGTAGGGTAGCGGAGTTCCTTAGTGTTCTTCATGGGAGAGTGGAGGCGTACACTGAGTGATTGGTTGAATTATGCGAGGAATTACTACTTTCAAGAATTATGGGAGTAGGATTGATAATACTTTTTAAACATCGGCTGGATAGCGATGGAATTTAACTAGTGTGGATAGTGGAGTTAAATTTTGGTGTCCGCGACACCAGGGTATGGTTGGTACTAGGTATCACCGGAGAGGGCGTATAGCCTATATATATGTGGATACATATGTTGTATTGCATGGTGAGATGGAACATAGTGAGGTTTTGTGTTCTCACATTTTATCTCGGTAAGTGGGGATGTTTACTGAAGTGAATCAGGGTGGTTAAATTGAATTTTCGAGCAAAGAGAGATAGCTCGGGGTTTATTTTGCGCAAGGACTAGTGGTAGTAAGGGAGCGGTATTATGTTGTCTTTGGTAGCATAAGGGTAAGTGTATATTCTTTTGTGATGAGAGATAAGTATTTATGGGGAGATAGTTGGACGTAGCATGGGTTGAGTACCCGGACAGTATATATATATATATACATATGTGTGTGTGTGTGTGTGTGTGTGTGTGTGTGTGTGTGTGTGTGTGTGTGTGTGATATGACTGCGGGTATGAAGTTATATTACGGGTTACGACTAGCATAGTTGGGTAACTTTAGTGTGGTAGGGCACGGGGATAGGGTTTATGGTCACCCGGGTTCATTAAGGCAAAAATTTTGTGTGGTTAAGCACGGGAATAGGGTGTATGGGTGCCCTGGGTAAATTTTAAATGCATACTTGTGCAACGTGGTTAGAAACAGATGGGATAGATATAACGGGCTTGGAGGCACATGACTAGTGAGAAAGATGTGAATATCGGAACACTAGGTTTATCTTAATTTGGAAGGCGAAATTCCTTTGTAAGGGGGGAAGTATGTAACACCCCGTATTTTTGTACATTTAATATTTAATTAATTCGAGAATTTTAAATTACTTGTGTTGTAATTTTAATTAAATTAATTATGGCAATATATATATTTAAATATTAATCGGGGAGTGAATGGTAAATGTTTAGGGAAATTTATTTACTAAGTGAATAGTAATAATTTAATTACATCATTTTGAGTGTTAATGACAAGGTATACACTTAGCCCAGTCGGGAGTCGGTATAGACTAAATTGGGTGTGAGATAAGGATTTTTATAAATTAGTTCGGACGCCAATTCTGAGTGCGCGGTTGAGTCCGGATGGGTCGAGATAGTCAGAAAAGAGTACCCGGGGTAGTAATTGGGTCTTGGGATAATTTTGGGCATAGTCGGGCCCACACGGGGTGAGTTGGGCCACTTTAATTAAGCCCATTAGGCTAAAAACGGGATGGAGGTTTTTTAACCTAATTGGGAGATTAAGGAATGGCAGCCAACATAACTCTAAACCTAGGGTTTGAGAGGGGATTTGGGGAAAAAACAAATCAAGAGCGAATTGGAGGTTACTGGAGCCAAATTAAGGGACATCAACAACGGATCAGACACTACAAACACTTAGAGGCAAGTGGTTAACTGTTTTGATTCTTAAAGCATGATAATCAATTCATATCATAGTGATGTGTAAACCAAAATTCGTTTTTGGGTATAAATGGGTACAAAATGGGGTTTTTGTTTTTGAAACACTTGAATGAGATTCAAAGTAAGATTTAGATGGGTGATTGATATCTGAATATGTATATATGATTTGAACGAGAAATCCAGAACATAAAAGAGTGGAAATCGAATCTGGAAATTGGGATTTAAAACAAAAAATTGAATTTTATGGAGAAAGACCCATTTCGAAAATTATGAGATAATTAGAGAAGTTGATTATCTTAATGGTCTCTATGATGAACAGGATGTGGAATAACCATGTGTAGATGATGGGATGATGTAATTAGAGGTTTAAATTATGGTTTAAATTATGGTTTAAAAACCTTGAAGTTCGTTAATGGTGAAAACAGTGGGGAAGAAGAGCTGTAATGAAGGGGTCGATCGATCGATCGGGGGCATCGATCGATCGATGATGGGAAATTCTGGCCAGTTCGGCCTGTGTGTGATATAAGGGGAAAATTAATTAAATTAATTTCCATACTATAAATTGTGATAATTAATCTTGAAACACCTATTCCTAGTGATTATGGGAAAGAGTAATTGGGACTAGGATGAATTTATGTGGGACATTTAATGGATAAATTTGAGAGACTTTATTCCAAAATAATGAGGTACGCATCAAGTGAGTGAATCCGGGTATATTGGTAAAGCAACCCAAGGTAGTGAATTAAGTTTGGAGATAAACTAAGTAATTTAGAGTCAGGATATAGACTCGGGAAATATTTAATTTCGGGCCAAGCGAATCGAGTCCGGGTATGTTATTAATTATAGGCAAATATAATTGGGAAAATTATTGAAATAAAGGTATGACACATTGTAGGCGAAAATGTGGGTATTATATTATGAGATGTAAATTGGACCAAGTGAGCGAGTCCGGGTATGTTGGTTAAGTGACATTAAGGCATTAAATTAATTATTGAGAGAAAGTAATTTTTTTGGAGTCGGAACATGGACTCGGGAAATATTGAGGTACGGGTCAAGTGAGAGAGTCCGGGGATAATGGTTGGGTGACACCAAGTTATTAAATTAATAAATCAGATAATTAATTTAATTAGAGTCGGATTGTAGACTCGGATATGTGTTGATTAATTAATGTGTAAATTAATTAAATAAAAGTCGGATTGTAGACTCGGGTAAGTATTAAATTAATGGGTGTAATAATTAATTTAATTAGAGTTGGACGATAGACTCGGGGAGATATTAAATTAATATGTGTGTTAGTTAATTTAAATAGAGTTGGACGATAGACTCGGGGAGATATTAAATTAATAGGTGTGTTAGTTAATTTAATTAGAGTTGGGTGATAGACTCGGGGAGACGGTAAATTATTAAGTGAGAAAATTAATTACGTTGAGTCGAGCCACAGACTCAGGAAATTTCAGGCAGTATACGGGATATTTAGTACACAGTAAGGCCAGGGTTATAATATATATATACGGTGTAGTGATAGTATATATATATATATATATATATATATATATATATATATATATACGTGTCTATTGTGCATGACATTTAAATCTCAGGCAGTATACTGGATTTTGAATACACGGTAAAGCCGGAGTTTATATTATATATGTACGGTGTAGTGATAGTATATATATACGTGTATATATTGTGTGTGACATTAAATATCAGTGACTAGATATTTATTCAAATTATATACTCTAATGCTATCAAGGGAGGTTGCGCGATGTTGGTGAATCCCCTAGCTTGAGGAGTAGGGTGAGTATATCCCCAGGTCATAGCGTCCGGTACATGGGTGAGGAGATTATCTCACTTTCAGGAAGGAATATGACCGCCTCCAATTCGTTTATGTAGTAGACCAGGTTGGTGAGCGAATCCAACTTGGAAAACTAGGTTTTGTGAGCACACCTAGTGAGATGGCATTTCAGAGTGAATCATCCGGTGAGGGTATACTCGGAAGGATGGATACACGTATGATATATGTGTGGATGTTAGTAAAGGTACGTATAATATGGTAGTAAATATTATATGTAGGTGATAATACAGTGTGTGATGTATTTACCTTATATAACTCAGGTTACGGTTATCTGCTGTTAATTAATGAGAAATTAATTAAGTTATTCATTTGCTAGAATAATACAGTGTGTGATGTATTTACTTTATATAACTTGTGAGATGGTTATAGGCTATTATTTAAGAGGAATTAATTAAGTTAATTGTGAAATGACTTATAATTCAAGAATCATTATACTCGGGTTAGAGTAATATGGTAAGGGAAGGTTATATCAAGACTAGTTGGACGGGGTAGTACAACTAGGCGGGGTCAAGGTAACCGGTAGGTGTGCACAATAGTGGAGGGGTGAGAATGTCCACAAGGGAGTGCGACACTAACTTAAATATGAAGCGAATTCATGCATTTTAAATTACTGTAGTTAATTCACTTGCTAAATATTTTCAAAATATTTTGGGTTCTAACCCTTGCTATAAAACTATTTTCAAAACCTTTTAGGTGTCCAGCCACAGGGACGCCATGATTGATATTCTATTCCAGGGACATAGAGCTGTAGCATATGTGGATGCTAGCAGGAGTTTGGATTAGACGCATCGTTCATTCATTCCTAGAGTAGGAATCATTTCTCAGTTCAGTTTTATTTAGGGCTTGTCGCCCAGACTTCTCAGTACAGTTTTCAGATGTAATCCTTCAGGTGTTTGATGTTTATATTGGATTATTTTACTTTGGTGGCCGATGGTTTATTCGGCAAGTTATTTAAATTTATTATTCAGTTGTGTGAATGGTTTATATTTAATTCCGCATGTACTCTTTTGTTAAATTAAAAAGTTAAAATTTGGCACCAGTTTTTGCAATACTAGGTGGTTAGTATGTTTTTATGTTTTAAAAAGTTTTTGACAGTGATGCTAAAGATGATCCAACTGAGATTCTTGTTTTAATTTGGTATAGGACTGATCACCCGGTATTTTATTAGGCGGGGTGTCACACTATCCTACTTGTTGAAGGTTGTTCTGAAGCTTGTTCGGGGACAAAAGGAACTTTCAATTCACCGTGAAAACTCTAAAATCGATAATTATCTTGCATACCCGATCTTAACAAATCTAGTTCAACTATTTTCCACTTAAACACCTTACCATTCTTACACCTAGCACACGGACACAAAAACTCTTCATCATTATGACATCTCTTTGATTATTTCAAAAATTCATTATAACCTCTGCGAAACACATCCCCCATTCTATTTGTATGATCCATCCATTCTTTGTATTTCGTATATCCCATCACAGCTACCACAACTAATCACCAATTAAAGGTAAGAAGCGTATATTCATGGATTAGTATAAACAAAACTTAGATTTATAGTATGTTTCATTTAATTATTTCTTATTTATATTCGATTTTTAAATTTAAAATTCAAATTCAATTTATAATAGAAATTTCTATTTCCTCCATCTCCTCTAAAGGGTGAGTGATCCTATCCTATTCAAGACCGCATATTTCTATAATATACCTAACAGCTCATGCACATTGTTACGATTTAAGAAAAATTCAACATCATATCCCTGTATTATCCAAGTACACAACGTAGATTAGCAAGTGTGAGTGTTATTTCAATTGATCAATTGAAATAACAGTCACACTTGTCAATCTAGTATGTACCCAGAGAACATTAGGATATGACTGCAAAACTTCCTCCAAAAGTAACAACTTTGATCCACTAAGAATATATTTATACAGAAATTATGCAGTCCCAAACTGTCCAAACGGGACAATTCGAGAGATCTCATTATAGGGGTAATGACTCTTGAATGGGTCTAAGGGCTATTGAATGTGTACGCATAAGAACTAGAAGGCTAGTATCTATTCCCACTATATGTAATTTCAAGTATGTTTCAATTAATTGTCATACTATATGTATATTGTTCAATATACAAAGTAATTTTCAAAAAAAATTTGAAAAATCCCACCCCCATATGGATAATAATCCAGTGTTCATGCCACTTTTAAAATTAACCAACCCAACAACGATCCACTATAATCCAATAGCAATGGCAACAACAAATGTGTATCCCGTAATCCTTCTAATTCATCTACTCAATTAATTCTTTTCATCAATTAAAGTATACAATTATTAATTTACTAATTTACAATGATGGGCAATCGTACTTACATATGAAAGGGGCACTAATTATTAATTTACAAAAATAATTAACAACCAATCAAATTAAATCAATCAATTCTTTTACAAGGGGGGCTACAATATGAGGGGAAATATCTAATAAATCAATAAAAATTTAATTAAAAAATACACACATACGCACATATACACACACAGCCCCCTCCCCCCCCCCCCCACCACTAGCCTTGTCCCCTTTCCCCCACTGCCGCTGCCCACCACATACAGACACACACACACACATACACACGCACATACACACACACCCACACATATGCACACACATGCATATATACACACACAAACACACACACACACATATATACACACAAACATCCCCTCCCCTCCCCCAGCCCTGCCCCCTTCCCCCCCCCCCCCCAAACGCATATATACACCACACGCATACACACGCACATTTACACACATATATATACACACACACATATATATACACACACACACATATATATACATACACATATACATAAATGAAAGAGAAATAGAGAGATAAAACGTTCCAAAGTTGTAGAGAAAGAGTGTGCAGTCGCTAGAGAGAGAGAGAGAAATGGAGGGAATGAGAATCGGTGGGAAAAAAGAAGAGGGGTGTTTTTTTACTGACAGAATTTTCATGGAAATGTCACGGTCATTGACTGTGATAACTTTATATAATTATCACGGTCAATGACCGTGACAAGTTCGGGACAAGTAGAGTTATCACGACCTTTTCACAGTCATTGACCGTGACAAGGTATTATCACGGCCTTGTCACGGTCATTGTCCATGATAAAAAAAATGCGTATTTTTTTATCATGATCAATGACCGTGACAAGGCTGGCCGGTTGAAGGGTGCCAATTTGATCATTTGGGTGTAGTGTAATACACAAGTGTGAAATAATTTCTTATATAACTAGTATGAAAGTTATATGATTTAAAAAAGGGTTTCCTATATTACTAGTGTAAACGTTATATGATTTAATATAGCTGAACCTTTTAATAAGTTAATAAGAAGATAACTTAATAATCAAAGTAAGAATACCCGGGTTAGAGTAGTGCGGTAGAAAGAGGTGTGATGCGGCTAGTTAGGTGGGGTAGCATAGCTAGGAAGGTTAGAAGGCAAGCGTTAGGTGTGCACATTAGATGTGGGGTGACTTATACCTCAAGAGAGTGCGACACTAGCTTAAATATGAAGAGTGTGCATGCATATTTAATTATTGCAATTTACTACTTGCTAAATATTTTTAAAATATTTTACTTGGGCTCTGACCTATGTCAATTTTTTTTCAAAAGTAGGTGTCCAGCCAAATGGACGCCGAGTTTATGGATGCTATCTAGAAATGCGCAGCTGCACCTCATATGGAAGTTGCAGGACTTTTCTATAGACGCTTCGTTCATTTATTCCTAGTGTCGAATCTTTACTTCAGTACTAATTTGGGCATGACGCCCTCAGATTTAGTATTCAGTTATTTATTTGACCTTGTGTATCGAGGTTATTGTTTCAGTGTACTGTTGTATTTTATTTTTGAATCGATAGTTGATTCGGTCATCTTTGTTCATATTATTCATTTGTGATTGGGTTCAGTTACCCGTTTATATGGGTGATTTAATCATTATTTATTTTCGTGTGTTGTTAATTATTGCAAGATAAAATTTGGCACCAATCTATTTAAATTACTAGGTAATTAGTAAATTTAAAATGTTTTTGACTGTGATGTTAAGAATGATCCATATGAGACCAACGTTTTATTTTGATCACGGGCTGGTCACCCGGTATTTTAGTAAGCGGGGTGTTATAAAGACAAGTTTGGAAATATTACGTGTAGTGGAATATTTTTATAAGATAAAAATATTAAAAAAGGTGCGACACAAAAGGGTCCTAAGTGAACATTATTTTGGAATAAAATTAATGTTATACTAAAAAAGGCAAAAAATTATGATTATTAAAGTGTAATAGGAATTGGGGTGAAATCCCAGGTTATGGCTTCAATTGGAAAAAGAATAAAAAATGGAATAATGTGAACATTCGCAAAATATTAAAACACATTATAAGAACTCCAATGACACCGGTATAATTAAGGGGGTCCCGTAACCATAGGGTGAAAGATCCAAAATCAATCTCCAGAGTATATGGTAGCATAGCCGACGGTGTGGAGCCCGTTAAAATATGCGAATATTGAAAGATTCTAAGAAAAAGATAATAAAATTGGAACATGTCAAAAAATAGGTTGTGTAGTGGATATATGAAAAAACAACCTCACTTGAATGAATTATCAAATGTTCTAGTAAATGGTAAAATGGACAAGTAATGTGAAAACTAATTAATGTCCATAAGGTAAAGGAACGGTAAAGTGAAGTAATTAAATGGGTAATTAAGAAACTGATTAATGAAATATTTTCAAAGGAAAACTAAGTATTTTTTAACACGACATTTGCGTGTGTTGAAAGGGTGATCTTCAATAAAAAATAATAATGTGGAGTGGTACAAATAAAATGGGTAAATTCGGTGAAAGAAATGTGAAAAGTGTCGTGTGCGATACTGATTTAAATAAATGTGCATATTCCAACCACAAACTCATTTAATTAGAGTCAATTAATTTAGCCCCTAAACATACAATTACGTGTGTGCATGTGTCAAATTATCATAAACACTCATAGATTTCAAGAAAAATCCCCGAAGGGCAAAATCTTTTATTTCACTATGAATTAAATCGCAATTTACAATCACAATGAAATTTGCAATAAGTTTACCTCAGCAAACCTATATAGACACGTAGCCTACAATCAGTAATGGATCTCACGCAGCGAACCCACACGAATCGCAGTCCAATCTTCAGCAAAGGAACACCCTCAAATAATCCTCAATGACATGCAGTCAATAGCCCAGTACAATAAAAGGAACCTAAATCAACAGCATAAAATTCCAGCAAAAATACATCTTGGGTTCCACGAAATAACTCATATAAAAGTAATTGGGATTGTGAATTGAAAACAACCTTTGAACCCTTAAACCGTTGGAGAAGAACACACACGATACTACATATCAGTTATCAAAACAATTAAAACAATGTTCGGATTGAAAAAATATTCTCCACACTTGAAAATAAAAGATTGACAACTTTTATATAGCAAACATTAAGGCGGTGGCGTGTCAGCATAAAAAGTAGCATTGCTCAAACCAGAAGAAATCTCGCTCGAACCATAAGACATCTCGCTCGAACGATCCTGATCTCGCTCGAACGAGACACGTGTCATTCGAATGACATTGTGATCTCACTTGAACGATCAGAACGACAATCCCGAGGTTTGCCACGAGACTTAGAAAAATTTTGAAAACTTTTTCAAAACCAAAACTTTTGAAACTGTTATAAAACTTTTATTTATAAAAAAAACATTTTTTATGTTTAGAAAAATTTTCTAATCTCTTATAAAAAATATCCCAACACTTTTAATATGAAATGCAAATGGAACTTAAACATATTCTTACCAAAATCATCTCCTTAGGATTGAATGTTGAAGACTACTTGATATTCGGATCCATCTTTTGTAGATTTAAACTTACCCAATTCTTCGACGACTTGTAGTTGTATACGACATATAAAATTGTAACGAAACTCACAAAATAATGTCCTTACAAATCTCCCCCTATGTCTATGCCGGTACAACATAAAAACATCTGAATTATCAAAAAAATTACCTATACAAATCTACCCTCCCATGATCTTAAAAGTGGAAAGATAAAATGCTAAGTCTTCAAACTTTTCTTAAAAAATCTTCCACTTCAAATCTTCAAGCTTTAAGCTTTTCTCATCAGGGTGTGCAACATGATCGTTAATTTTCTACCTACACACATGAGACAAAAATAATATCTTCATGACGCATCGAGTTTGAAATGATATAAGAATAAATCAATTAATATAATCAAATCTCCCCCATAATGCCAAAACTCCCCCATAATTCTCCCTCCTCCTTTTTATTTTTCCGAAATAGACAAGAAAACGAATAAACATGGAGTTGTCACGATAAAAATGCATAGCAAATATGAATCAAACTATGCTCATGCAAAGGAGAACTCAAAAGCTTCCACAAACTATTTTTTATTTTTCAATTTATCAAACAAAAATGCAAATATAATTTTACAAAAATCAAACACCATGATTTTGCACAACGACACCCAAATCATGGAAACGAAATGAATGGGTGTAAACCTATTCGATAGGCAAATCGACACAAATAAAAAAAAACGTATGTGCATGATGTATATGTGTATTCCTATCGAATGAATCTTAAAATAGTCCTTAGGAATTGAAAATGTTGAATTTAAATGACATCGACTCAATCCATCGACACATCAAAGTCAAGAATGATTCCCACACTAATATTGTCTAAAACTGTGTAATGCTTTTTCATGACGTTGTCAGGACGTGCAAACTCGTTTTTCATTTCTTTCCATCCAAATTCTCTCATAAATAATAATTATTATATTTTTCTTTTGAGGTGGCCCCCTTTTTGTCATACTCATCCTTTTATTGTTTTTAAATTTTTTTGAGCTCTTTTAAACGGTGACTTTCACGAAGAGTTAATTTTGAACTCTTGCCGCCCTTTCCCGTGATTCATTCATCATATTTTGTTGAAATTAAAATCCTCACGGTAACGGTTTTTACACACACTACTTCAATTGTAAAGTTTTATTGCATGTGGTTCATTTTAAAGACTGAATTGAGATGACAACACTCCGATCAATATGCTATAAACAAGTATGATAATCAAATAAATCCATGCAAGTGTTCATTAAAGGATCTTATGAGTCAAATATATAGCTAGTAACAATTAATGACATCTCAATGACTCCAAATATTGTAAAGCACAAAATGAAATGATGACGTATATAAAAATACTATCAAATCATCACGTGGATATGGAATGAAATTGTGACTCGGTCATCCTAAATGTCCATTCATATATGGTGTAAAACAAAATACAAAACTCTTTTTGACTTTTTCCAAAAATTTTATTAAAATAAAATCATTTTTTGTATTTTTCAAAATAATAAACACTAATACAAAAATGATGCACACTAGCAATAGACAAAAAAATATCATTATACAAATCAACCTATGCTAGCAAAACAAGTCTAAACCTCAACCGTTAGGTGCGGTGGATTTTTCAAAGATGGTGACATCCTATGAGAAACCTCCATAAAATCATGTGAAGTCTTTAATAAATTTTTTACCTGCTCCCTAATATGTGCATACTCTCTCGTGTAATCATCCAGAGCATCAGGTGTGGGTGTGGGTGTGTGAACAAGCGTAGTAGAAAAATGTGACACATGACCCCACTTAAAACAAAATTATCTAAAGTGTACTCTTTTCTTGTAGTGTGTGAAAACATAAATAGGCCTAGGTACACCTCTTTCAAGACGTCTCCAACGCGCTCTCCTAACAGGTATGGGATGTCTAGGTGGGTTGGGTTGAGATCCATGTGAATCAAACACTAAATCGGGAACTGGCTCGGGTGCAACATGTGAAGTGGATGCACCGTCATTACTTATTCCTAAACTCTCATCATCAACCAAAATGGGATTGAGAACCATCTTTCCAACATTCTTGTATGCATTCTCTAAAGGGACTTTGACCTCCCAGTCACTTTCGAGATCACTCTCGAGTTGGGATACACGTGTCATCAGACTAGACACCGTGTTGGTCAAATCACTCTTTTCTTGGCCTAAAGTTATCAACTGGTCACTCAAAAAATAAATCACCTTCCCAAGTTGACTCGCTTTTGCCTCAAACTCCCTCAAAACTTATAACTCTCTATCCAAATCTCTCACCCTAAGACTCAACTCCTTATTCATCTTTTTTGTTTTTAAGGTCTTAGCGTACAAATGTCTAAATGCGATTTGGATCTCACTATCACCATTACTAGCGCACTCACTCTCCCCCTCACTCAAAATAACCGAATCATCCCCGGGGGTTTCACGTGCACATGTATCCTCATCACCATGGGACATACTGGGCATGCTCACGTGACTAGCAGAAAAAGCAACAAAATTCCCACGCGATGACTCATCCCTGAAATCTTTCACAGCATTGTCACTATCAGTAAGGGTGACTGGCATGGCAACTTTATTTCCCTCTGTCCTAAGTCTAGTGGGACACTCAAATAACTTATTCCCTTTGTCCTCACACTCAAAACAAGTTACTTTTTTCTAAATCCCCCTTATGCTCTCTCTCTTTCTCAATGTTTTCTTTGGCCTTATCTTTCTTTTTCTTAAAAAACTTTTTATTGGAACAATTTTATTTTGAAAACTTGAGAATTTTTTTAAAATTCTTTGCAAGCATGCCCATATCAAAATAAGACTCGTCCTAAGATTTGAACTCACAAAAACTCACTTTCTTTTTCCTTTTAGACTGGGATTTAAATTCTATCCCTCTGTCCTTAGGCTTGACAGTGTCAGGAAACATGTTAATCTCATATCTCTGGAGGTCTCCAACCAATTCTTCGAATTTCAGACGATTCAAATTACCTAAAGTAATTAAAACAATCATTTTAGGGATAAAACATTTTGGCAGCGATCTTAAAATCTTTTTAGCCACTCGTGCATTAGGTATATGCTCAAGATTAAAACTAATGTTGAAAATGTCAGACAAACGTGTATAAAAATCAACAAAACACTCAGTATCAAGCATGGTAATTATGTCAAATTGAATAGTTAAATTTTAAATTTTAGACTCTTTGACCGCGTTAGTGTCTTCGTGGGTGAGTTATAAAACATACCATGCTTCTTTAGACGTGATGCACATCATAATACTGTAACACCCGGCCTAAAATAATAACGGGTGGCCAGCCCTATACTACATTAAATCAGGAATTTCAGATGGTCCAGTCTCAACATCAACTGTCAGTACAATATAATATAGATCTAACTACCCGGCATCATACAAGCGAGATGTTAAAATTAAATAAAATGTGCAACAGACAACCAACTAACACTACCAATAAAAGAAAGAAAGATGCATGAAAGAACTATGAGAAATGAAATGCTAGAATAAAACAAAATAAATAACTATAACAAAATGTAATACAAAAAGTAGACCCGAATAAGCTGTCAGGTCACAGCCAATACAATAACTGGAATGGAATAAATATAAACATGTATATAAATATCCCTTGGGTACAAAACCGATATACAACATGAATCCTACCTAGAATTTTTCAAAGGAGGAAGCGACTACATTCTACATCCCGCAACAGTCTGCACCTGTCGCGGCTCCTAAGACTCTGAATAGAAAGTGATCCGGCATCCATGCGGTAGGACACCTGTAATAGTATATATATATATATATACAGGCAGGAGAGAAAAGTAAACGGGTCAGAGCCCGAGTTGTGAAAAATATTTAGCAAGTGTGTTAACCGTGCATAATAAATATCGGTGCACTTATTCCATAATTAAAGTGGAATCGCACTCTCGTGGAACCCCAACTCACCTCTCATCTAAAGGCGCGCACCTATTCGCGTCCTCAAATTTTAGTTAAATTACCCCCATTTATTAGGACAACCTAACTTATCATAGGCCTAGCCTATACCCACGAGATCTACCTTCCTATCATAACCCAAGAATCCACCCCTTTTCTAAACACAGTTAAGTATTTATTTTCAATCATATGTGCCTTATTAGGCTTAGTGGATTTTGATTTATAATTTAACCATTTATAAATTTAATAAGTTACCCAATATGCATTTGGGTTTAAACATATGATTTAATTTCTAATTAATAAGCATGCAAAATTATTATTGACACAGCTTCCCTCCAATTTCAACGTTGTGCAGCATTTCGTGCGTGGGGTGTCTCGCAAAGCGAAATTCAAACAAAGAACCACCCCATTACACTACTCCTTGTCAACGTCGATCCTGGAGATCCATTATTCCACACATAAATATCGACAGAACTTCTCTTTAATCCCAACAATGTACTACGTTTCGTGCGTGGGGTGTCTCGCAAAGCGAAATCCAAACAAGGAATCACCCCGTTACACTACTCCTTGACAATGTCGATCCTAGAGATCCATAATGCCATACATACCATATTATACTACTACTACTACTACTACTACTAAATTTTAGACTACAATATGAAAACAGCTAAAAACTCCAATAATATCCTTGGGATGATGTAATCGAAATATTCCTTAAATGCGATACATCAACCCCCATCAATCTAGTACACCATAATCATCCAAGATGTACTCCACAAAGTTTCCATATCCTTTCATCTATAGGATATATAAATATATATATATATATATATATATATATATATATATATATATATATATATATATATATATATATATATATATATATATATAGGCATTTTATCCTCACCATATATATACATATACCAATCATCCTTACCCATGACCATGTGTACATATCATATCTGATGTATAATGGACATGCACATAATCCACCCGGCTATATATATATCGCCGATAAAACTGCATTAATGCTATCATCTTCCCAGTGCCTGGCTCACGTAGAAACAGGGAACCACCTGGTGGGGATCAACGACACCCACCTCGTGATAACTCACACACACGACGTCCCGAGAAGCGGTCATAGCTCCAACTAGCAATGAGACAAAACATACCCACCACGTCTCATCCCAAAAATATATCTATCATATAATAACACACGGGACGACTATGACCTGGAGAATATCCACACCCTGCTCTATATGCCAGGATGCTCACCCCCTGCGCGAAAACTTCTCAATGATAGCATGAGCGGGGTATGCTTAACCACATAAGTATATATATTGCTCACATGCGCAATATACATACATCCATATGATCCCATCATATGATCAAAAACTAAACCATCATATACGGTTTAAATATCCATACCATGTATGTCCTCAACATAAATATATCCATATATTTATATGCATACAGATATATATATACACATATTCACATATCCATATATCTCTATACATAAACTAATTCTCGTTCATAGCTATAAGATATATAAACCCGGCTATAAGTATACATAATCCTCAATATACAAGCCGTCACCACAAACTCATTTAATTTACCTTGATATGTGAATACAATCCTTCACTTGAAACATATTCAATCATTTTTCCTATGATTGATAGTCTCCCAAAATTATATGTATATATCTATACATATATATTCAACATTTGGGTTATCACCCAAAATTTTGTGTAGGAAACCATCACTACACATACCATCTATATCCGAAAGCACATTAAAGACTCCAGTAATAATTTTGACTACCGGTATACACATAACTAATAGTCTATAAACCTCAAACTCAGTCTTATTGTCATCAGATAAATCCCATTTATTAGGGAAAATACCCGTTGTAAATCACACACCGATAAACAACAACTACTCCAACTAGATTTTTACATTCTACTCTAGTTGGAAATATGATCCTGTAGCTCTAGATTCCGACTACGGTTCAATCACTTTTGTGAATCCCCTAGTCTAAGATCTCTCGGATTTATTTATTAAAATTTATCATTTCTAAGGGTAGTCAATCGCTCTCTTCCATTTGACCCCAAATTGTATCTTAATACTATCCTATCCTTATAAGGATTTGACATAAATGTTGGCCTAGAAATTTCACCACATACATGGATATATTCTTCTCCAATTATTCCAAGAAGTACCCACTATCATATACTAAGTGAGAGACCCCCTATAAGTCTCCAAAATATCTCTTACTTCATAAGAGAAAGCCTCAAATTAATAAACCCAACCAAAAAGGGCTAGAGGTCATCCTAGAAAAACTCCCTAAAACAACCCATTAAGGAAGCCCCTAAGAATAAACTCCAAAAGAAAAAGGGGACAAAGGATTTCCCATTCTAGGGCTAAAAATAGGGGATCGGTCGACCGCGGGTCCAAATTTTGCCTATGAAGAAATGCAGTAGGCTTTTCCCTTAAGGCGCGGTCGACCGGCCATACCAGTTATCTTGGCCGATTTTCCCATTTTCAGCAAAACCCACGAATTTAAACCCTAAAGTTTCCATTCTAACCTCCAAATCTTTATCACAACATTATTCTAAGCCAATAAATCAACCTAAAGTTGATCCCAACCATTTCTACTCCATTGAACCCATATTTAAACATTGATTTCAAGATTAAACCCAAAAAAATCTAGGTTTTGATATTAATACCCAAAAATCCATTTCTTTAACCCACAAATTATGAAATGAAATACACAAATATCTATTTAGCAAGATTAAACACTTGCTTCAGATTTGTAGAGGTTGGATCGTCCTCGATGTCGCGATTGGGCCAAAAATCTCCAAGCTTTTCTTCATCTCTCTCTTCTTTTCTTCTTCCTTTCTATTTTCTCTTATCTTTTCTTTCTTTATCTAAATGAGAAGGCTTCATCTGTAATCCTCTTAAGCCTATAAACCATAAGTCCCAGTTTTAAATGTTAATACACAATTTAAATGACTCGTTGACACCAATTCGAGTCAAACTGACTTAAAAATATTCCGGAGCCGAAATAAAACCCAATGATAGTCATTTTGACTATCTCGACCCTTCCGGGATCGATGGTACCCTCAAAATCACCATCCGGAATACTTTAAAATGTTCTTTATTTTTGGGCCTCAATTCCCAAATTTTGAAATTCTCCAATTAATTAAATTTTATTTTCCCAAAAATTTTATTTCTCAATCTCCAAAAATCGAGGGTTGTTACAAATACGTCGGAACTCGTCGGGGTTGACGTGTTCAAAAATTGCATTAAGACCACGTGAATAAATAGTGCTCCACCTAAACTCATCCTCAGTCTAGTCTGACAAAGGTTCCAAATTCGTGACATTATTTGCGGTGAAAGTGGGAGGAGTCCAGCCTCTTTCACAAAATAATCAAACTCTCTCATCGATTTATTTTAAATGTGATTTCATGCGGGCTTTTAAGTATGCATAATTATACCGGTAAAAAATTGGCAACCGATTACATAAGCTTTCATTCGAAAACATTGCGACAATTTGTAAAAATCAGATTTTTCAAAAAAATCAATATCACACAAATTTTGCGAAAAATAGGAATACTCAGTAAATTTGAGTAACATGTTCGAATACCAATTTGAAAGAGTGTCGTGTGCGATACTGATTTAAATAAATGTGCAAATTCCAACCACAAACTTATTTAATTAGAGTCAATTTTTAAACCAAGTTAATTCAGCCCATAAATATACAATTATGTGTGCGTGTGTCAAACCATCATAAACATAAATATGCTAACTCATAGAGTTCAGGAAAAATCCCCAAATGGCAAAACTTTTTATTTCTCTATGAATTAAATCACAATAATCACAATGAAATCTGCAATAAGTTTACCTTAGTAAACCTACATAGACATGCAACCTAGAGTCAATAATGGATCCCACACAGTGAACCCACACGAATCGTAGTCCAATCTTCAACAAATGAACCTCATTAAATAATCCTCAATGACACGCAGTCAACGATCGAGTACCATAAATGCACCTAAGTTAGCAGTATAAAATTCTAGCAAAACAACATCTTGGGTTTCACAAAACAACTCACATAAAAGTAATTGGGATTATGAATTGAAAACATCCTTTGAAACCTTAAACTGTTGGAGAAGAACACACACGATATTGCATAGCAATTATTGAAATAATTAAAAACAATGTTCTAATAAAAACAGTATTTTCCACACTTGAAAATAAAATACTGACAACCATTATATAGCAAACATTGAGGTAGTGGCGTGTCAGCACAAAAAGAAGCATCGCTCAAACCAGAAGACATCTCGCTCGAACGATCATGATCTCACTTGAACGAGACATGTGTCGTTCGAATGACATTTTGATCTCACTTGAACGATCAGAACGACAATCTCGAGGTTCTCCATCAGACTTGGAAAAATTTTGAAAACTTTTTCAAAACCAAATTTTTTGAAACATTTATAAAACTTTTTTTTATAAAAAAATATTTTTTATATTTAGAAAATTTTTCTAATCTCTCATAAAAAATATCCCAATACTTTTAGTATGAAATGCAAATGGACCTTAAACATATTCTTACCAAAATCATCTCATTGGGCTTGAATATTGAAGACCACTTGATATTCGGATCCGTCTTTTGTAAATTTAAACTTGTCCAATTCTTCGACGACTTTTAGCGGTATACGACATACAAAATTGTAACAGGATTCACAAGATAATGTCCTTACAAAATTATTTTTCTTAAACAAAGTGTATTTGTGTTAAGTATTTAACCCGGTGTGTTAAGTAAAGGAATAAATGTCAAATTAAGTAAAAAAAAAAATTATTTTACAAGATTAATATGAATTAATTGAGTAAATGACGACTTTGGAATAAAAAGGTTTCATGCATGTAAGTAAGTAAGTATATATATATATATATATATATATATATATATATATATATATATATATATATAAAATAAAGGAGGAGGGGTTATTTGTCTAGACCAACTGATGATTGAGATCAAAAGTTGATAAGTTTGATCTTTATCAATTGACGGTTGAGATTGAATGGGAGGATTTGTATCTTAACCATTAAATATGTCACGTGGAACAGGCAATCAATCTCTCGAGCCTCTCAATCTACAATCTACCTCGAGCCTCTCAACAGATGTTGGCGTGTGCATTGGAAAAAACTTATAGTACCTCTAGAGTGCTTATGGTACACAGCCTACTCTCTCACATTACCAAGAGAAGAGAGAGAGAGAGATTACAACTTCACTATTGAGCTTCTTCACTCAAGAATGCAAGAGCTTATTAATCGTATTGGTTCTTCACTCAAGATCCATTCTTTCTCTGAGACCCATTAGTTTCATTTTTTTTTTGTTCAAACATGCCACATGAGAATTTGTTCAAATGATTTCTCTCAAACCCGTTAGCTTCTTAACCTTTTTTTTTGTTCAAACGATTCCATCTATTGTTCATCCTTTTTTTGTTCAGATCTTGGGGGTTTCAAAATCCATGTTATATCATTGTTCATCCTTTTTTTGTTCAGATTTTTTTTTGGTTCACCAGTTATGTGTTCAGATCAAATAAAAAGTTATGTCTTTTTTTCTTAATTTTGTTTCTCTCTCTCAAACCCTCATTAATTTGGTTTGATAATGGTGATTTCTGGAGAGAAGCAGAGATGACGACTTAATTAGTTGGTTCCTTTCCCGAGTCTCTGTCCCAGTCCCAATCTCATGGGGTTCTCTGTTCGAGTCTCATGGGGTTTCAAATGACGACGTAATTAGTTCGTTTATTTTAACAACAGATCTATTTTTTCTGATCACGGTTAACGACATAACTGGTTCGTGAAATTTATTCTCTCGCGGGTGAACTTTGGTTTTTCTGATCACGGTTAACAACAAATCTGCCAGTCTCTCTCTACGTGGGCATCTGAATAGGTTTTTCTGGCTGTCACAGGTTTGAGGCTCACCAGCACTTGGTTTAGATGTATTGAGCCTCATCCAAGTGTCAGTTTACATACTTCCCTTCATTTTCTTTAGTCGTGTACATACCCCCCCCCCCATCTCCTTTAGCTCTTCATTGCAAAAATCATGTCTTCAACTTCCACTACGTAAGAATGAGAAAAGGTACAGATTGGAGAGAAAAAACTCAGAATCGGAGATATGAAGGCAAATCTAGACATGATGGTGGTTCAACTATTTTTTACCTTCGAAGAATGGAGTATTTGGCGACCGTCAATAAATCACTGGTGAGTTATGGCTCACAATAGAATGTGGAAGAGACCTATGTTCATAATGTCAGTTTTAATTTTTGGCACATCAGAATCACAATCCACATTTGTAAAGGAGTCAACTAAATATCAAAGTATCCAATACCTTCAATTTCTTATTTTATTATGTGTATATCGTCCCTTATTTCTTGAAATATGATTTATTGTTGACGTTAGGAAATGGTTTGAGACTATTTAAAAATAGGTGAGTTAGAGAGAGAGTGGGGTTTGTATAGGGTGTGTATCTGGGTATCTCAGTTTTAACTCTAGATCTCAAAACTTTCCCTAAAGATATTCTATATTGATAATTGTGTGTGTTCTCTTTTTGTTTGATTTATACTTTTTCAGTCAAGAAATTGTTCGAACAACTTAACAATAAAATTTTGTTCACAAAGAGTCTAAAATTACTTTGTTTTGGTAACTGTCTCTACCATTGAGGATTATATACCATGAATGAATTTTTCAATATATGGAATTGTAATATGAGGTGGGAGATGTACCATTTCTTATTTGCTTAGTGCCAACATGTCTACTTTAATTTGATTATATTTTGAATAATATATTCAATATGTTTCCTAACTTCAGGTGCATCTTTACTAAGTTAAATAAACATTTGGAGTTTATGAGGACATCTAAAGTATCACTATTTTTTATTTTAATTGTTGATTCATTTTTTTTATGTTAATGTATATTTTTGTCAACAGATATTTATTTATGTTAATTGTTTTTAGTTTGTGATATTTTAAGATGGGTTGTTCTCCTTATTTTGTGTCATTATAAATTAGTCATTTCATTCTTTAGTTTATTTAGGAGATGTTCAATGTTTATGTGGTGCATGTAGTACACTACTTTAACATTTTTCTCCACGCAGAGGCCCCTTCATGGATCTACCAGTATTTTTGATAAGTCATAAATGAATTTCTTCATTTCGTGCTTTTATTTTGGAAATTCTGTGTTTGACATTATTTTTCAGACTATATATTTGGTTACCCAACGTTACCATAGGTAGAGTTCCAGTGTAAAATTACTAACCAATCAACATAAAAAACTTTTGTACTTGGATAGAATATACATAACATGTCAGCTATGAAAATGAAGAGAAAATTCTATTAGAAAGAAAACAAATTATAATCTTTTAGTAAGAGCCCAGGACTCTAGCATCTGGCTCTAAAAACTCAGTTCTATAATAAAGTTGTACCTAAACTATCACATGTTTTATTTGTAAGAGAGAAATGTGACAACCCTGCTTTTTATATCTAATTCGGTTAGCTACGCCCAATTAAATTAAAGCGGAGCGTCAATATGTTGGAATTAGAAACATAATTTAAATAAATGCAGTAAAGTAAATATGTACACTCCCATACGTGTAACCAAATCACATCATAGCAAGTATAGGATCCACAAGTAATATCAGTACTGAATATAAAATGCCCAAACATACGGGCCCAAAGATAAACTAGGTAAAGAGTGTAATGTAAACCTCTCAACACTATCAAATCCCTAACAATGGGAAATCTCTGATACCACACTCTAAGGAAGAGTGACAAAATAGGATAAGGACCAACGTCCACCACTACAAGATCCTAAGAATAGATGCGAGGTCATCCATCTCCACGATCTACTGTCCAACGGGGCGAGGACCTGTAATATACATACATAGGAGAGGATCAAGAAGCAAGATAGATGAACGTCAAAGCAAGAAAACAAGCTATAAGATTATAAGATGTACTTATAATGAAAGCACACTAGTCATTACTCGTCTCGAGTAATTAAATTGTTCAATTACCCAACCAATGTTCCTATGTCGGGACTACCCAACCCAAACTAGAGTAACGTGTAGTCTCATATCGTGTCTTGATTAATCATTATTAATCTCATTTCAGTATTTAACGTATCAAAATATTTCCTTCAAGTATAATATCAAATGCATCGATTCGGGATATTATTTTAAGACACAAGAATAATATCTTACATAAGTCATATCGGGTCACTATCGTTACCCTGGGGAACAAATCGTAAAACTAGGCCTACACATGAATATTCCACAATATTACATGGCAAGGGCAATCATACTAATTCCTAAATCACATGGCATTTCAAGGTCTTTCTCTCCAACCCGCATTACAACCATGTGTCCGGTTCCGGTGGTTTATCTCCGACACGGCACTCAAGCGGAACCTAATCGGATCAATCACAAAAAAAAATTGCATTCAACATATGGCTACGTCGACCGGAGGACTAGTCTAGTGTATACTCGACAATATACATATAAAATAATTTCACACTTTTGTATATATACAATCATGTCAAGTCTCTTACTCGAGTTATACAATAGTCATTATTTATAATATAACATAATTTATATCATTAATTTACTAATTCAACACCAAATCATTTCAAGGTTATATATCCCTAATAACCTTAAGTATGTGATCAAGTTAGGATATTAGGCACAACACCACAATTATCTTACTAACAACATGAAAAATATTATCACTCTTATTTCAACAACATGCTGCCCAGAATTTAAAATGCAAATTCGAGGCTCTTCCAATCCGTTTTTGGAAAAACTTAAAACTACAAAGTTGTTCGGAACGTGATTTTCTACAAGGTCACGCGAGCACGCTACCATAGCCGACCTAGAACAAACCCGAAACTAACATATAATATTCGCCCCTATTTTCGACAACATTCTGCCCAGAATTTTAAAACGCCGATTTGAGGCTTTTTCGATCCGTTTTTGGGAAAACTTAAACATACAAATGTGTTCGGAACGTGATTTTCTACAAAGACACACCGGCACGCTACCGTAGCCTGCTTAAAACAGACCCGAAATTAACATATACAGTTCGGACCTGTCCACGATAACTTTCTGCGCATAATTTTAAAACGCATATTCGAGGATTTTCCGATCCGTTTTTGAAAAAACTTAAAACTTTGTCGAGAATATGATTTTCTACCGGGCAGCGCGGACGAAATATACATTCTCGGAATTAAAACAGCTCAAAACAATTTTTAATATGACGATTTACTCAATTTCATATATTTCTCAAATTCAAGAGTTTGTTCAACAATTCAATCCCTATAATGATGTTATCGCATTTGAATCTACATGGAGGATGATCCTAATACATTGCATATCATTTTTAACATTAATTTCATATTAATTTAGGGACCCAAATACATGTTCATGTGAAATTTCATTATAGATACATAATATACACATATAGGTTATTAACTTGCCTTGGATTGTATGGAGAAATTGAAATCCTCTTGAAATCCTCTTAGCTTCTTCTCTTCTTACTCTCTCTCTCTACCAAACCCTAGCCCCCATTTCAAATGAAAGAATGAAGACTTCTGCTCTTCCTTTCTATTTATACCTAGGGTTAGTTTATTTACAAAAATGCCATTGCGCCAAATTTAACCCTCTAGATCCTTTTACGCGTTAATTCGCTTCTAATATTTAAGTCGCACATTCGTATCTCAATTAATTCATTTTAAATTTTCATTTCCAAACATTTCGAATATATATACTGCCATAGTTATTTTTTTCTTCAATTAGTTCAATTTTAATTCAATAAAAAATGTGGGGTATTACAAGAGAATTAATGCATGATATGACCGCACATGACAAGACTACAAATGGCATTGAAAAAAATCATGAATTCAAAAACTCCACTCTAAAATACTGAGTCTATGAAAGTAGACTTGATAGTCTGGCATAAGTACAAGGGTTAGTAGTGGTATTGCTTATATTGAGAAAACAAATTTTTTGAAGCTAACTGATTTTTTGTAGATGATATTGCTTTTAATTTATTGATTCTATTGCATGCTTATATTGAAAAAACAAATCTTTTTAAAAGACATGCATACTTATATTGAAAAATCAAATGTTTTGTAGTAACTGATATTTAGTAGATGATATTGCTTTTAATTTATTAATACTATTGCCTCATTTTATTTTCACACATTTTTTTTACTACGAAGGTACCTAATTTCAGGCCCCATCCAAGAATAAAAATGAGGTGGATGGCGTGTCCACAATTCATAGTTAGTCTTTAGACTATATGGCCACAATTATATTACCAAATATAATGAAATTATTCTCACCTCTTAAGTTTTAATGATGATAAAATTATATGGTGGTGATATGTTAAACTCTTGAAATAATTTTTTTTTTTTTTTGGTTTTGTAATCTGACTTGGACTCATTTGTATTTGAAATATCATATTCTCATCCCTTAGATTTTAATGACACCCCATAAATTTTGATGATGATAGTGCCATCGGCGTAGGATATGCTTAAACCAAATTTTATATATTTAAATATCCATTGAACTGTTTTATTTGTTCATGTCATATACTAAGTATGAAAGATATCAAAAGGTAAGTATGCAAAAAAAGAAACGTTTCATTGTGCGAGCGACAAGTAGGAATTTTTGAAAATATAGACTTTCTGTTAATGGATTATTTGTGTAATCTTAGACCTGAGCTATATGCTTACTTTTTTCATCTGTTGAACTTTTTTTAACTTTTAATATTCATATACTTGAAGTATATTTAAATTGGCATAAAAAAGTATATTCGTTTGAATTTATGGTGATTTGAACAGAAACAATTGATTTTAAAAGAAACTATATTATTTCTTATTATAAGATGATATCAAAATATGTACACTGAATAACTTGCAAAGTTTTACCACAGGAACAAAATACCACGGGAACAAATTTATCATGAGAACAAATTTATTGTCGTGCCATCGATACGGGTACAAAATATCACGAGGATAAATTTATCACCGTGCCATCGGCACGTGTACACCCTAGTATGTATATATATATATATATATATATATATAGAGAGAGAGAGAGAGAGAGAGAGAGAGAGCATGCTCTTATGCATACTAAATTGTGCATTCAGTTGCATTAACGAAAATGATTTTGATACGATTAACATTTATTTTAATCGTATCAAAATCATTTTCGTTGCATTTGAACGAATGTTATTCATATAAATAAACATTTTATTCATACGAAAAATATTTGATCTATGATATGATATTGCCGCTTGAAGGTTTTCAACCACAGCAGAAAACCCATGCACAAAAGATAAGCTTGCTTTTTGGTCAAATAGAGTATTGACAACCTCATATAGATTTTTTTTCCAACTTACTAAGAATATTCTCTAAAAATATTAAGCTATTTGCTTCTTGGCTAAATATACTGTAGCATCGAATTTTGTTCATGGCAAGTAGAGATGGTCCACGGCAACTTCAAATTCAAGACTGTCTGGGATTGTATTTTAGTTGATGATACAACTCGACATTCTCTTTAACAAGATTAAGTATTCTAGGGTCTCAAGCAGTAACTAGATACAACCATTCAAAGTCATCTTCAACAAGATAAGTAGAGAGAGTATGGAAAAACAGCCATCTTGAATGGCCACGTCTAATAGAAAAAAAAGTAGATTATATGCGTAATTTCCAAGCTCATTACATGAGAATATTCTCTCAAACCTGGATAATATTATTAAAGAACTTAAAAACCGACGCATGGAAGGCCATTACATGGGGATATTCTTATAATGTTGTTGATATTCGGTTCTTTATCGGTTTTATTAATCTCAGAATAATCGTCAACCGTTGAGTCACGTGGAACACAATCTTTCGTGGGATTTTCTGTCCATATAATTAAAGGGCAATTAGATGAAAAGGTAATAGTTATTTTAAAACTAAAAGAATACCCTGCTGCTCCTTGTATTACTCATAGAATTGGTGCATGGTGTTGTTATATTCCATGCTATAATAAATTATGGTCTTGAAACGTTGACCTGAGTGAAATGCGTGATCCAGGCAGTTTGAGAGAGGTCCCAAAATGACTTGATATCATCAAAGTATTGTTTGAGAAAGACTTTAATATATATAAATATATCCAAAAGGGATCCCTGACGACGGGTTCCCTCTTAACAGGTGCAATAATGAATTTTTTAGGATTAATTATCAAAACGTTGTTCAAACAGGCACAGGCCAGCTAAACACTATTCTCAGCAATTAGGGTCATGAATTTTCAGTTTATAGGGGTAATATGAGATCCGTAGTTGGGGGGAAAATCACTGATTTGGTTGAGTACCTTATTAATCAATTTTTATCTCTTATTATAATTTGTCTAAATCTTTTTATTTTATTTTAAAAAGTCTTTTAAACACTTATTTAATTAATATTTTCTTATTTTTTAAGTTTCGTACTAACGACATTCCCGGCACACCTCCACCCTCCCCCTCCCCCTCCCACCCTTTCACTGTCGGAGCTTCATCGACTCTCATCGAAAATCCTTTTTTTGAGTGTTGTTATGCGGTGAGAGAATATTTAAAACAAAATAAAAATATTGTGACTAAACATATATTAAAAAATTATTCGAGCTACTATTTAATATATGCCCTTTTTTTTTAACTATTAAAAAATATATATTTAAAATATTCCTTATATATGTCTCAAGTTTTAACCGCTTAAACTGGTATATATATAGTTTATATTTTTAAAATATTAAAATAATATATTTTGAATTATGTTTTTTTATAAATTTTTAATATTTAAAAAATAAAACATCCGTTAAGAGGCAACCTTCTCTCTCTCTCTCTCTCTCTCTCTCTATATATATATATATATATATATATATAATCTGATCTCTTATCCATATTTGTACTTTTAAAACTGAAAGAGACACTTGACCTTATATTCATCGAAGGGGCGCAACTATAAATGACTCTCCCCCCCTCTCTCTCTCTCTCTCTCTCTCTCACACACACACACACACACACACACACACACACACACACACAATTACACGCACAAACGAGTGGGCAGAGCGGAAATTGTAAATTGCTTTTCAAGGTGTTTTTTAATATTATAATTTTTCAAGCTCAAATATTGAATGCGTTATTTCTACTAGAAGTTATATCTTCTTACTTTCTTCAAAACAACTGAATTTCTGTATTCACATTACTAACTATCAAGGGCATGTATTCATTTCACGTTTTTAGTGGCATTAATCTATTTTTACGTCACAACCGGCGCATTTTGGCCCAAGAAGCAAGAATTAACGAAGTTAACAGTGATCTTATAGACTATATTCCTCTCTAACCATTCAGCATTTACATAACCCCCAAACTCCTATGTATCATAATTTTTTGTGCGAACTGTTTCAATTTTTAACTATGTAGATTGTACGTATGTCATCTTATGGTGAACCTAGAAATTATCGGCACACTCTTTCTCTTTTTTAGGTTCATCGTCACGTGACACATGTCCGGTGCATACCGTTAAAATGCGAGATACTCCGCACAAGAGTAGTTATATATATATATATATAGGGAGAGGTTCGAAAGTAAATATAAAAGATGAATATTTTAATGAATTTTAATAAAAAAACTCGTAACACCCAATCAATTTTAATTTTATATTGAAATTGGTCCGCGACAGCGGCAACGGACATGCGTATGACACGTGTGTTTTTTAATTAGGTTTTTACGGTCTAGTCCTTGGACTAAAAATTTTGGACAAAAAAATCGGTTAACCAAATTTTAAACGATTAGCTCCAACATATAAATACCCCCAATTTAAGAAAATCATAAACCTAATCGGCTATTGGAGTTTTCTCTGCAACTAACGACTATTCTCCGAAAACGAAAATAACATCAATCTTATGCTTTGATCGTCTGTCCTATAATCGATTACAGTGTTCTTAACCGATTCTACATGTATCACTTGGCTCTATCATTTGTAAGTTTATCTTTATTAGCAGTTGATTTTTCTATTTTCGATCGATTACAATAAGTATATGTCATTTGTTTTAATTCAAGAGACTCATTGTAATATTCATTCATGTGATTGAATAGTTTTTTATATGTTATATATGTATATGTTTTTAATTTGTGTTTTTTATGCATTTATGTTTGGATTCTTAATAAATAAGTTATATTTATCAATATTTGTAATTCTTAGTTGAATGTGCTGAATGAATATTATTGATGTTTCATTCTAATTTTAAGAGTCTTTGATTTTGATTTGGTATTGAATCACTTATTGATATAGGTCCGCGCCAGCGGAAATAACCAGTTCGATATCAGTTTTCAAAGTATACGTAGTGTTTATAAAGTACACGTGATTGATTATTTGATAATATGTGTGTGGTTTATTGCTTGTATATGTTTTTAAAAAGTTCCTGTAAGTTTATATTAATTATAAATAAATATTTTGATATTTCATGCATTAAATTATTGCACACATTTTTAGAATTGTTGACCTTGAAGTAAATGTTTTTCGTCTCTGTTTTACTGCAGGACATTATGGTAAGTAGTGTAATAGCAAGGTGTTGTTATTTGGATAATATGGCTTGTATTGAATTATTTGAAGATAGCTCATTAGATTTCATATGCAATGATTTGTGTATTAGGTTTACTAATTTGAGAAGTGGAGTTTTTCATTGAGGTATTCATTTGGTGATGAATGTCGGTTCATGTTGGTTTGTGACAACGATATTTGTTGTAAGTTGCGGTCCCAATTGATCGTGAAAGCTAATTTCATTTGGATATATATCATTGACTCATTACCATTTCCATGTAATACATGTCGTAAACGGGTTGACTGCTCTAATCGAATTTTTGAAGGGATTGACTGTAGTAATACAAGTTCTGAGAAGGTTGACAGTGGTGATACAAATACACAGAGGTTAGAGTCTTTATCATCAGGCACTAAAAATGATTTTAATAGTTGCATTGAAAATGACTTTTATCTTGGAGGTGTGGAGTCAAGTAAGTCGAAAGTCTATCTTTCGAATGATTGGAAGACTTATATAAGTCATGAGCAACAGTGTTTTGAAGGAGGTGTAGTGGAATTTCGGGATAAATTGCGAAAGTATGCCATTGAGGTTGGGTTCAAGTATGTGTATTTGAAGAATGATAAAACTCGAGTGACGGTTGAATGCTCTAAAAAGACTACTGAGAATTGCATGTGAAGAATTCATGCTTCATTATCTACAATAAATGGATACTTTTACATACGTGCAATGAATAATGAGCATACATGTAGAGGTGTCTTTCGTAGTCCGTCAGCCAAAATGATAGCCTCCAAGTTGGTTTCAACATTGGTAGCTGATGATCTTAGAGATAACCCACTATTGAGACCAATTGATGTAGTTAGAGATATGAAGAAGAATTATGGTCAGGATATAGCTTATCAACATGCATGGCGTGCGAAAGAGATGGTTGCTGTTAATATACATGGTGATGAAAATGTTTCTTATGCATTAATGAATAATTATCGTGACCTTCTATTGCAGTATAATCCTGGGTCGCATTGCATCCTTGACGTGGAACATGAGAGTTAAAAATTTAAGAGAATATTTGTAATGTTTAGAGGATGTATTTATGTATTTCAATACTGCAAACCTGTTTTATTTCTTGATGGTGCCTTTTTGAAGAGCCGTTACCGTGGAACAATACTATCAGCTACTGCAAGGAATGGGAACAATGGTAAATGAATTTTAAATATTTTATTTTGTGTATTTCATTGAAATTTTGTTTGTTCCATTCCATATCATCAAAATACAAGCATAAAAATATAAAATAGCTTTGAAGGTCTTTGTTTTAGTTCACGTGTACTTTTTATTTTTCTGCGTGTATTGTCATGATATGTCTTATTATGCGTGTACTTTGATGATGATGATGATGATTTTGTTTGTTCCATTCCATATCATCAAAATACAAGCATAAAAATATAAAATACCTTTGAAGGTCTTTGTTTTAGTTCACGTGTACTTTTCATTTTTCTGCGTGTATTGTCATAATATGTCTTATTATGTGTAATACTAAGTAAAGTACACGCATAGTGCATGTAAAGTACACGTGAATGTTTTTGTAAATGTCACGTGTACTTTTCATTTTTATGCGTGTACTTTGATGATGATGATTTTATGTGTAGTAATAAGTAAAGTACACGCATTTTACATGTCAAGTACACGTGAATGTTTTTGTTAATTTCACGTATACTTTTCATTTTTTATGCGTGTACTTTGATGATGATGTTATGTTGAATACAAACTAAAGTACACGCATTTTACATGTCAAGTACACGTGAATGTTTTTCTTAATTTCACGTGTACTTTTCATTTTTATACGTGTACTTTGATGATAGGTGTTGTTATTTAGAAATAATAAAGCAAAGTACATGTTAAAAATGTAAAGTACCTTTGAATATTTTTGTTTAGTTCACCTGTACTTTACATTTTTTTGCGTGTATGTTGATGTTAGTCTTGTTAATAATAAAGCCAAGCAAAAGATTGGAAAGTAAACGTTCATGTCTTTTTATCTTTATCATGTGTACGGTACATTTTTATTTTTTGTCTTGTTATTTACAAACAATTTAAATTAAACACAATATATTTCCCATGTGTTTTAGGGTCTGCGCCAGCAGCATCAATATACAAAGTGTTGTACATGGATATGTTATTTATTTTAATTTTAATACATTTTTATATTTCAGGACTTTTTCCTGTTGCATATGCTGTTGTTGATTCCGAAATCGAAGATAACTGGATGTGGTTTCTAGTCAATTTTCATAGTGCAGTAGTTGAGCAATATCGAAACATAACATTTATATCAGATCAATCAATGGATTACTTGAAGCTGTTTCGAGGGTCTTCCCGTTGTCTGCACATTCCTACTGTATACATCATTTACAAGGGAATATAAAAAAGAAAATTCGTGGGAATTGTCCTGGATTTCGAAAGAAAATTGTTAAAGAGTTTTTGTCTTGTGCATATGCTGTCTCAGTAGATGTATTTCACAAGAATATTGAAGCATTGAAGAAGGAAGGAGGAGCTGCTATTTTCGATTTCATTGATAGTTTGCCTCCCGAGAATTGGTCATGTGCATATTTCCCTGGTAAATGGTATGGTGACATGGCATCTAGTGTTGCGGAGTCATTAAATTCATGGATATTGGAGGAAAGGCATTTACCAGTAATGAATATGCTTGATAAATTGAGAGTGAAAATTATGAATTTCAATGCAAACAAACTTGTTGAGTCTGACACTTGGACAAATGAGCTATGTCCTTTTTTTCAAAAGTTACTAAATGAAAATTGGAATAAAAGCCGACATTGGACTATTAGTCGCTCAAGTCAAAATGTATTTGAAGTTCATTCAAAAGTGCGAGCAATAGTTGACTTAGGAGAAAGGACTTGTTCTTGTAAGAGTTGGCAGATTAGATGTTTTCCATATTCTCATGCTGTTTGTGTTGTGGGGAGGAAAGGGACCAGTATTTATGATTATATTAAGGAGTACTATAAGGTATCTTTCTACAGAAAATTATACTCGATACCTATAGTTTCTCTTCCTGATTTGATTTCCTTAAATATTCCTATTCCTGAAAATCCATCTATCCTTCCCCCAATGACTAAGAGACCGACAGGCAGGCCAAGAAATAAGAGAATAAAGTCTTCTGGTGAGATCACAGTAAGGAAGTTACTTGCTCGAGGTGTAGTAAAACGGGTTATTACAGGTCTACTTGTAAGGAACCCATTTGAATATTTTTAAAATTGTTGAATTCATTCATTTTAACCATTTGATTGAATAAATTAATTAATAAACCATTTGTTTCACATAAATGAATGTAATTTATTTTTAAGTCTCATTCTTTAGTTTGTTTTTTGTGTTGCTGTACACATATTTTTCATAAAACATACATGATCATTATTCCTTGTGTTCACGTGTACTTTACCTTTGTATACGCATGTTATGTACAGTACACGCACATTTTGATGTCCAAAGAAATTTTAGGTATTTTAGCAATAGTCCCATTTGTGAAGGTTTTGTTTGTCCGAATCCCATTTGACTTTTATATTCATAATTAGTCCCATTTAGCAGTTGTGGATTGTTACAACTTCATTCCGAGAAAAACGTGGACTGCTATATGGGGTGTGATTGTATTATTGTTCAAAGGCATTTTAATTTCCACATTCATTGAATAGGACTAACAACAACAAATGATATGTCTAGGATCGGAGGCAAGATGATGATCAAAACTGGGACTAAATGCCAAAGTCCCCAAGAAATTTTATCAATGCGTGTCCTTGATTAAATATACGTGTACTTTATTAAGTACACGTATATTAATAAAGTACACGCATTTAAAAATGGATTTGGTCAGTTCAATATGCGTGTGCTTTATAAAAGCATGAGTGTACTTTACTTAATGTACATGTATGAAGTACACGCATAATATAAATATAATATGCGTGTACTTGATGAAATGTGAGTGTACTTTAGAAGTACACGCATTGATAATTAAAGGACACGCATTTGAATATAATTGTGCATGCATGTTTTAGCAAAGTACACGCATATTGATATGACAAAAATCTAATTCAATATACGTGTACTTTATGTATTCCGCATGTAATTTTATCAAGTAGACGTATATAAATGCATGTACTATTTGGAAAATGGTTTTTGACATTACAATGTGCTTGTACTTTATAAAAGACATTTGGGTCACTCATATTCTTAAACTCATATGGGTATTATGGTCCGCGCCAACGTCATTATTATACAAGTATTTCAATAGGCATGTACTTTATAGACTATGCGTGCTTTATAAAGTACACGTGTAATATATAAAGTACACACATTTATATAATGTTTTGGGACAATATCTTGAGTACACGCATTGTTATACAAGTATTTCAATAGGCGTGTACTTTATAGACTATACGTGTACTTTATAAAGTACAAGTGTAATATATAGAGTACACGCATTTATATAATTTTTTTACATGAAATGTTATTAATGTTAAAATTTTTAACAAAACACGTGATCATGTTTATAAGGGTTCACGTGTACTTTACTATATTGGGTGTATGACATAACTCAGAACACATTCCTGAAAGAAATAAATTTTTTATTAAAAACAAAAAAATAAAGTAAAATTTTTTTGAATAAAGAAAGCTGAAAAAACTAAACAATGCTTCTAGTAGGGATGTTTGTCAAAGGCATCCAGGGTGTCAGAGAGAGAGTCAATTAAATTCGACCAGTGTCGAATTTCTTCTTCTATGACAGCTACAAGGCCTTCATGGAGAGCCTTCTTCTCCTTCAGCTTTGCGATTTTTATGGGAACTTCTTGTGTATAGAAAGACATGAGTTTTTCATGTGTTTGAGGAGGGTCCTCATCCACATCAAATAAATCTATGGGATTGGGTGGAAGTTCAGAATAGCCTTCCCTCACATTATTTGAAACTGCTCAAAGGCAGTTTCATATGAGGAAATATTTTTCTCAATTTGCCTTATTTTTTTTTTATTTCTTTCATCTCTCTCAAGAGTTTCTCGCAAGTTTTCTGCTGGAATAGCCATTATGTTATCTTTACCCTAGATGTAATGGTTAAGAAAGAAACAAATATTACTCTTTTATAGGAAAAGTGAAAGTTGTTTATTTCTTGACCAGAAGTAGTTGGGAAGTGAGTAGTTGAGCTTAATAAATTGATTTTGGTTATTGTGTCCTTAATGAATTCTTCAAAGTAGTTTTCAATTAAAATAATAAATAATTATTATATTAACCAGTGCGTGTACTTTAGTAAAAATGCGTGTACTTTGAAGAATTCATTGGTGTACTTAGTAATTATGACTTTTATTTTTTGTGAAAACTACTTGTACATTGTTTCATAACAATCAGATGCATTGTTTGTCTAAACCTTACGTGAATTGTGGTTCGCGCCAGCGGGAAAAAAACCATTTTGGTGTAATAAATATTGTAAACAATAACCAATATAACACAAAACAAATTACAAATATATGTTTTGAATTTGAATCACAATTTATAGATGTTTTTTCTCCTTTTGGGGGAAGAAATATTTTGACAAAAGAATTTTTCGAAGTAAATATGCTCTTTGTTTTAGCATGTCAGGGTCTTGAAACAATTTTTGCATTTCCTTGTTTCTGCTTATTTGTTCAATGTAGTACATGCAGAACACCCCCACAGTCAACCTTGAAATTACAATAAAACAAATATACAAATTAGTATAATGTGATGAAATTTTTTGAAAGGATACAAATTAGTAATTTTTAGAAATGAAGTTTTTCTTACCCATTATATTGTTTAGGGCATTCATGATCTCTTATTAGGTCAAATTTGAGATCACTTTCCAGCAAGAAATCTATAGTCCTTCTTTCTTGATCTGTCAATGGATCATCATCCAATGTAAACTCATTTGGTGTACCTTCATCAAATTTCCTTTGAATTTTGAAACCATTGTTTTTCATTGTTTCTGCTTGAGTCTTCAATAGGCACAGTGTTTTTTGGAAGACAGAAAACTGTTAAGAAGATAAATATTTCGTGTATACAAATAAAAGAGTATATGAAGATTAAAGAGTGAAAAGTACACGCATAATATAAAAGTTCACGCATATTTTATTTTTTCATATCACGTGTATTTTTAAATATGATGCGTGTATTTTGCCTAATGTGTTAAAAGTACACGCATAATATTAAAGTACACGCATATTTTATTTTAAAATATCACGTGTGTTTTAAAATATGATGCGTGTACTTTGCCTAATGAGTTAAAAGTACACGCATAATATTAAAGTACATGCATATTTTATTTTTATCTATCACGTGCATTTTAAAATATGATGCGCGTATTTTTCCTAAAGAGTTAAAAGTACACGCATAATATTAAAGTACACTTAACTTGTATTGGTTCATTTCACGTGTATTTTAAAATATGATGCGTGTACTTTGATAATCTGGGTAATTATGTACAACTAATACAAAGTACACGCATTATATAATGCACGTGTACACGTGTATAATATAAGTACAAGTAACATTACTAATTAAGTTTAGGCACTAACCAATTTTTTTGTATCATCGAACAATGTTGTGTTTTTTTCCTTGGCGTTCTGTAGAAGGGGATCCATGTGGACCACTTTATTTTCTTTTTTGTATATCACAAGTAATGTGAAATGTCCTACACTATGTCTTAGTACAATGAACAAATTATTACAAGTGCCTAAGTATTCAAATAAATCTCTGTATAACTCCCCCTTCTTATTGACTCCATTTGTGCTACAAGCTTCAATGTGAATAAAAATTATAGACATAGTGTTAATAAAAAAAAACTGAAATTTTTTTTCTCAAAACTTTCGGTTTATTTGTACATACCCAACAATAATCAGAAAAAGTGTGTGAGTAGGAGAGGCCTTCCTCTGACAATTTTAACCTCAATACTTCACTAAAGGCAAGTATTATATGTTTCACACAATATAAAATGGTGAGGAAATAATAATGTTGAAATTTAATGGATGTCTAATATTTGGACTACATACTTGGCTTGAAATTTCTTGATTGTTGAGGACTTCAAGTAAATCTTCCCATGGGACATACGAAACCAGCCCTTGGAAAATAAATTCCCTGCATTTTATATAATCAATAAGAATTGTATAATAATAATAACCTTATTCTTTTGCACCAAAAAAAATATAAATTAGCGAAGTGATAAATCATAAAACAATAAACTTTACCCTGGCTCAGCAATTTTAATAAACTCTTCAATCTTTTTCTTCGAAGCTTCATCGAGATATTTGTATGCTTCGATTGCTTCAAGCTTGATGTGAGTTTCCTTCATTTGTTCAGCTATTGTTAGAAGGCATTTTCTCAGCTTTGACTCTTTTTTGTTTCTTAATTGGTTCATGCTTTTCGGTTTCGCTGTCAGCTTTTCTTTTCTTCTACCTAATTTAGGAAAACTGCGTGTACTTTAGGAAAACTGTGTGTACTCTGCATTCAAAAGTACCTGTTGAGTTCTTTTCCACTCTGACTCCTCAAGATTCTGCCTCAATGTCATCTTTTCTATGTCAGCATCTTTCCATTGTTGCAATGTATCATCATACTTTTTTTTGAGATCTTCATTAGTCAGAGACAGATATCCATTCTTTTGTTCCAAAATTCGTGTTGATTCTGCCTGTTTTTTCAATGATTCATCCAATTCTTTAATTCTATCGGAGTCACTCATTGTGACTTGATCAAGCTTTTCTTTTAAAGAATTGTTTAACTCAACTAGTTGGGCATTTTCTACCTCCAATTTATTTAATAACTCTTTTTCCTTCAAAAGGTTGGCATTCTCTTACCTTTAAGTTCTTCACTTCCTCATGGGCTTCAAAAAGTGAATCACGATCTACCTGCAACTCTACATTCAAAATGGCACTCTCCACCTCCAAAGAGGTCACCTTCTCAAGTGCACCATTAATGTCTTCAGCTGCTTTAGATAGTTGGTTATTTTTGTCCAACAATTCCCTTTTCAAAACAAAAATTTGTTCCTCCAAATTAACCTTTGGTTGATCTTTTCCCTTCTTTTTCTTTGGAGTCACAATGTTTTTAAGGGGAATATTCCAACTATGTGAAAACTCATTATCATTAATATCTTCAGCAACATTTTTTGATGATGAATCAACATGTATAAGACTTTCTGTAGATATGTTCAAAGAGTAGCTTGGCCCTTCAAACTGAGATTCCTTTTGTACAGGACAGTCCTTACAAGCTGGTTTATTTGTTGTAGCCTTCTTCAAAGTTGCTGTTGCGATGTCATTCTTCACAAACTATTGTTTCAAAGACGACAACTTCCACTTCAGAAATTTTGGAGTATTTTCTTTATATTCTTCAACAGGAGAAATAATTTCAAATTTCCCACATGCCCAATACTGTGATCATACAGAAAACAAAATGAATTTAATACTTGTATTACCTAGGGATCCATAATGGAAAGTACAAGAGATTTGTTCAAAATACACGCAAAATTAAACGTGTACTTTACAAATTTTACAATTGTATATTGAAAGTACACGTTACCATTTCAAATTACACTTATACTTTGTCAATATAAGTTCACGTGTACTTTCTAAAATATATTTATAATATTGACAGAAGATATAACAAGAGTATTTTGAGAGTATACTGGTTATATTTACAAAACATAGTACGCGTGTACTTTGTAAAATACAAGTGTACTTTCACATGATATAAGACGTGTATTTTCAAAATACACGTGATATAAGACGTGTATTTTCAAAATACACGTTAAATATCAAGTGTATTTTGAAAGAACAAGAGAAAATATCACATGTATTTTGAAAATACACGTAATATTTTCAAAGTACAGGTAAGTATTGGTATGTAAATTTTGAAATATCAGGAATATCAAGTGTATTTTAAAAATACACGTGAAAATAAACGTGTACTTTCAAAATACACGTGAATTTATCACGTGTATTTTGAAAATACACGTTAAAATAAACGTGTATTTTTAACATACACGTGAAAATATCACGTGTATTTTGAAAATACACGTGAGTATTGCTATGTAAGTTTTGAAATATCAAAATATTTTTTTGCTCACCAGAAGGAAAATGACACATCCAGTAAGTGTGCTAGGTTTTGAACTTGCTGATTTGTCAAGTGAATGTATGAGAAACTCTTGCACAGCAGATGCCCAATCATATTTATTCATTTACTCAATATTTTCAATGTATTTCAACCAAAATTCTCCAAGGGTGAAGTTTGAGTTGGAGAAAAATAACGTGTTTAAGAAGTGGAGACACACAATTTTAACAAAATCTGCAATTCCTTCATCTGTCTCTAATTCAACTGATTTCTTCAAACCATTCAAAATTTTTGACTTTCCTATTCTTTTTGAGAAATATCGTGCTTGTAATCCAGATTTTTGAGTAGTATTCGGTCGCTTTTTCAGTTCTATTGATATTAAACCCTCAACCAGGGGTATGCCAAATATTTCACTTATATCTATTGGCATTATTGGAATACTACTCTTCATACGGAAACTTTTGGTTTCCGTATTGTACAGCTCGATAATTGATAAAATATTTGTATCCGTCTTCTTGTGGTCCACTTCTACTACTTTCTCACTGTAGTAGGCATTGAAAAGCTCCCAAAATGGAGTCTTCTTAAGAAGTTCAATATGGCTATTGTTTATTTTATCTTTAATCTGATGCAAATCATGGAGAAATCTAACAATATTTGACCGATATTGGTCATTCTTCTTTGCAGGACGTTTAGCTTTCAATGCCACACTAGAACTGGAACTGGATGAAGAACTATCATCAGAACTGCTATTTTTTTGTTTCTTTCCTCTTCTTGCCTTCATCTTCATCACCATTATATTGATCTATAAACAAAATTTAAATTACTAACCTATAATGATATGTACAAAAAATAAATACATGCGAATTAGAATAAAACATAGACTAAAACAATAAAATACAAGCGTATTTAACAAAGTAGATGCAATATTCTCTCAAACAATTTATACAAGTCTCATCAAAATACATGCTAAAGGCGATAATATATATCGTCAGTTTCATGGTAATACCTAACAGAGGTTGTTCGACAAGTCAAAAACCAAGATTCTCTACTCCTAACATATTCAGTAAATAAGTGATACAATAGCTGAATGCTAAAAGCTCCAACATTATCAAAACCCCTTAAGCAATACTGCTCAATTCGTTTAGCTAAATTCTTCGCTTTCAATTCAGTTACTTGAAACTGGTGCACATCAAAAGTACAGTAAATGTCTTCATAGTAGTAGTAGAAACCAAGTAACCTTTTAGCTCTATCATTGATGCGAAGAAGAAAATAAATTTCGTCATCATTAGTACTATTCACCGTCAATGTGAAAGGTTTTGTATTGTTAAGATCTTCGAACGTGCAAGCAACAGTTTTGTAGTTGAACATGCTTGATCATACGATTCCTAAACAATAACACAACAATACAAAATAGTACACTCATAATACACATTAGTAAATGGACATTGGATTGAACAAATTGAATTTCAATGTGCGTGTACTTTCTGAATTTTTTGCGTGTACTTTCAACAAAATATATGCAAAAAATGAAAAAGTACACGCAATAAAACTAATTATTACCTAATAACATATCATTCAAATGAAGCTGGTTATTGGACAAAAAACACTCCTAAATATTAACAAAATAATAATACTTCTTAAAAACTCATGGAATATCATTCAAAATGCCGCTGGCGCGGACCAAAATAACATAGGATTGATCAAATATGGATTTGAAATTAATATTTTATAGAGTACACGTATAAAATATAAAAGTACACGCGTAATGAATTGAGAAATATAATTTCAATGTGCGTGTACTCTGTGTATTTTGCGTGTACTTTTAAAAAGTACACGCAAAATACACATAGTACACGCAACACAGGGCTTGTACATGTATATATTATATAGAGTACACGTATAAAACATAAAAGTAAACGCATAATGAATTGAGAAATTCATTTTCAGTGTGCGTGTACTCTGTTTATTTTGCGTGTACTTTTAAAAAGTACACGCAAAATACACATAGTACACCCAACACAGAGCTTGTACATGTACATATTCCAATCATGTATATATTCCTAGTCCTTGATAAATCCTCGATAAATGATGTATACAGGAGGAAAAGTACAATGATGAAATACATATATCTAACATGGAAAAAGTGTGTTTTGCAATTAAAATGAGGGAAACAAATATATGATGAAATACATATCATGAAAAAGAAGAATGTGATTTCATCAGTCCATATGTCTACAAATTTATACATATGAGAACACAAAATACACAAGGACAAAAAGGTGATAAGAGAATGTATACATACTTGTTAGTGTTGTTTGGAAGAATTTGATTTAGAATGTAAAATGTAGAACTTCAACGATTAGGGTTTGAAAGAAGAGAGTTAGGGTTTTGATCGAAGAGAGTTAGGGTTTTGATCGAACAGAGTTTCTAGAGCTTCGATCAGGAGTATTTATATGTTGTTGTTGACCAAAATTTGATTGAGAAATAGATTCGTTTTGGGGTTTTGATCGAAGAGATGGTACGATTAAGGTTTTGATTCAAGAGAGAATACAGTGTTTTTGGGGCTTCGATTTTTGAATAGTGCGTGTTTGTTTTAATTTCGTGGTATTTATATGTTGGACATAATCGTTTAAAGTTTGTTGCCCTGGTTTTTTTGTCCAAAATTGCTAGTCTAAGGACTAGACCGTTAAAGCCCCATTTTTTAATATACCGACACGCGTGTCCGTTGCTGATGGCGCGTCACATGCGTGTCTGTTACCGATGTCGCGGACCAATTACAACATAGGAATTAAAATTGATTGGCTGTTAGGTATTTTTTGTTAAAGTTCATTAAAATGTTCATATTTTATGTTCACTTCTGAACCTTTCCATATATATATATATATATATATATATATAGAATATCAGTACTGCTCTTGTGTGGATCGGTCTGCATTTTAACACTGCGGACCAGAAAAAAGAGAGCGCCTATAATTTAGCCGATAATTTCTAGGTTCACCGTAAGGCGACACATGTCCGCTTCGAACTGTTAAAATGCGGAATACTCTGCACAAGAACATTATTATATAAATTACTGGTCTTATGCAGACTGTCCCACATTTTAACCGTGTGAACTGAACATATATTACCAGGCGATGTCGCAATAAATTATCGACAATCTTTTTTTCTTCAATTCACCTCTATATAACACGTGTTCAATCCGCATTATTAATATGCAAAACAATTTGCACAAGAGCGGCACGGTAAAAAACTATATATTACGTGGATGTTAGTTGATATTACGTCTTTTTTTTTCTGAAAAAGAAAGGAAACTTTTCTATAATAAAGGTAACTTTCCTTTAACAAAAAAAGAGTCAAATATGGTGAAACTGTCTGAATGAGCTAGTCATGTATCTCCTGAATCAAAATTCAATGGCCTGAAAATTTGGCCTCGTTTTTGTAAAGAGTAATATTATGGAGATTTGTTTCGAAGATTATTAGTAGGGACATATACCAAATAGTCACTCGGACATTTTTTAATACCCATTTAATCCAAACTTTTTTATCTTGCCTCAAAAAGTCCTTTGCCACATATTTTGGAGAGGGAGTGCCGCTGGCGCGGACCTCTAAAAATAAGAGGATATTGAGTGCTTGAGGGACTAAATGGGTTAAACTAAAAATATGTGTCCTTTTTAAAAAATATATATTTATAATAGGGACTATTTAATAATTGACCCTTATTATTATTATTATTATTATTTTTTGATCATTTTGACGTGTCAGACATCATGTGGATATATTTTAAATGTCACCAAATATCTATTTGACACATATATAGAATTATTAAAAAGTTTATAAAAAAATCATTCTAATATTACTTTTTTGAAAGTATAAAAAATCTTCCGAATATTACTAACGGGGGACAAAGCTCAAATAACTCAAAGCAACGAATCTCCTTCCATGAATTTAAAAGTTGACCAACATTCTACCCTCAAATAAGTTAAAATGTAGTTTTACAAATATTCTATATTTTCAAGTTTGCCACTATTCATGAGTATATCACACAGTTTCTTTTGCCAAAAAAAAAAAAATGAGTATATCACATAGATGAGCTATAAATTTAAGACCAAACACTAATACTCGAACTTGGGGTATTTTTTCTTAAAAATTATTATAGGGTCATTATAAGGGTAATAAGTAAATTAATAACAATTATTTTAATATGCTCTTAAGTTTATATGGCCTATATTATGTCGAGGTTCCATCGTATTCACTTGTACATGTCATGTTCCTCTATCGTATGATCTCACGGAAGAGAAGTTGATGTGTTTTTAACATACGACCTTCTTCAATCTTAATAACTTACACTAATTTAAAATTACCACAAATCCACGTTGTAATTAATTTTCCGAATGAGACAATCATATCAAGAAATCAAAATTAGATGGATTTTATGAGGTTCCTTGATCTTATATATACAGTTGTCCCATTAAATTGTGATCTCATATGCAAGAAGAGGCGGAGTCACGAATGGTGTTTGTGGCCTCCTGCTAGATTTTCAAAGTGCGCGTGTATATATTGATTATAACTCATGTAGAGAATATCATTATTCACATTTGTACTCAAATAATCCCTTTAGTATAATCTTGTTAATCATATGGCATGACTAGCTAATCTTTTTTTTTTCTTTTTCTAATAGCTAATTTTATAACATAAATATTTTATGTTCTTTTCTTGACATGACAATTTCTGAAAGATAAAATTATTCAATGTTTTTTTTTTGTATATGGAGGGGTACTTAAAGAAGATGTTTATGCTATGGAATCTTGGACAAGATAAGATTTGAGGATTGGAATCTCTCTCTCTCTCGTATGTTCTCTGCCTAGAACATGAACAAGCATAGACCCAATCAATGAAATATATATATATATATATATTATAGTGGTAGCTGTATATAATAGAATGATAATCATTATACAAATATATGCCGCTAATGTTCGGAATATTCGAATTGGGGACCTTGTTTCGCACAGCAATACGTACACTATTATTTTGTCCTTCATGCAGAGCTTTTGTGATGGAAAATATATAGAAGCTAATTCTTTGAATGCCACGTATAATTAGTGTACGGAACGTGAAACAACAAATCCAAATGAAATGAAAACGAAAATAAACATCGTTGGGGTTTTAAAACAATTGCAATTGTAAAAAAAAAAACCAAGGATAATTCAGTCAACTTTGAAAGAAAAATAAAATAACAAGAAGCAATCTTCATATAGTTGAACCGATGTTTTCAAGCAATCTTTAGACAGTAGAACAGAAAACAAATTAAGAGTAGTGGAGATGGCTTGTTGTCCTTTTATGAAAGAAATATGATGCAGGAAGTATGGGCCCTTGTCGTAATTTTTTCTATGGTATTGTGCCGTTGATTTATTAATTTTAATTACTGAGATTCAAATTATAAAATAAAATTATCAAATATTCTATGATTGATTTTGAATAGACAAATATTTTTGACAGATGGCTTTTGTTCAAATTATTTTGCTAGGGTGCTTTGACCCCAAAACGAAAGCGAGAAGAAATTTTTGGATAAACGGGAGCATCAGACATTTCAATATTGTAGCGCTAATCACTTGTGCTGTCATGATTTTCTAAAATATAATTTTTTTTCAACTTCTCCAAATCATGAATTACAAATCCACACATTCACAATATTTCACAAGTATATAAAGATGGGAACATTTTATGAAAGATAATATAACAATCATTACTCATAAAATGCTATCATAACAAGGTGTAGTGCAATGGAAAGTGAAACAATAAATGAGCATGTATTTTTAATAAAAGATTCTCTCAAAGTTTATAAGACTTAAAAGAAAGTAGAATCCATCTCATAAATCAAAAGTCATATTTGTAAATAAAAAAAAAAACTGATCTTGTAATATGTAATAGATAATATATTTTGATATTTAAGTTGATCAAGTCCAAATTTTAGGATATAAAAATTGCTAATACAAATCAAATATCATTTTCAACATGTAAAAATATAAAAGGTTGTTAAGAGAAATAGGGCACAAAGAGAATTTTAGAGAGAGAAAAAGTTCTCTTTAATTAGTGTGTCAATAATGAGGGGGTCACCTCTTTATCTATAATACAAGTCATCTCATCCCAAAAGCCTATTTTTCCTATGTGGAATGTGTTATAGTGGACATCCACCTTAAAATATAACTTTTATAACACTCATCATTGGATGTACACTATTTTCACCATTCATTGATTATTGTATCATTAAAATCTTACTAAGGAAAAACCCATTGGGGAATAACCAAAGTAAAGGAAAAATAGTACAACTCTTGTCATCAGTGAATTAGTATTGGGCGTGCTTAATGTTGCCTTGTTAAAACCATTGTTAGGAAAACCCAGTGGGACAAAACCTAATCGAAGGAAAAAGAGTACAACACACATATGTCGCAAATTACATGTTCTTGTATCATTCCCTTGATAAGATGCTCCCCTTGATTGATATGTTCAATTTCACTGTTAGTGGAGTCGACGCATTCTAATCTCGCACACAAACTTCTGAAATGTCGCATTTGGTATTGACTTTGTGAAGAGACCAACTAGGTTATCACTTGAATGAACTTGCATGACTTCAATCTCATTTTTTTTTTCTTAAGCACATGAGTGAAGAAAAACTTTGGTGAAATGTGCTTGGTTCTGTTTCCTTTGATGAATCCTTCTTTAATTTGTGATATACATGCTCCATTATCTTCATAGATAGTACTTGGAATATCTATGATAAAATGTAATTGACAAGAACTACGAATATGTTGAATTAAAGATCTTAGCCATACACATTCATGGCTAGCTTCATGAAGAGCTCAAATTTCAGAGTGGTTAAAAGAAGTAGCTACTAATTTTTTTTAGTAGAACACCAGAAAATAGCAGCATTACCACAAAGAAATACATAACCTATATGAGATCGACCTTTATGAGGATCAGAGAGATATCCAGAATCTTCATAACTAACTAATTTGGAACTATTATAATTATAGGAATAAAATGAACATATGTTTGTGGTTCCACATAGATATCTTAGGATATGTTTGACACTAGCCCAATGCCTTTTGGTTGGTTCAGAACTATATCTAGTAGGCATGTTCACAGAGAATGAGATATCTGGCCCAGTGCATTGTGCCAAGTATAATAATTACCAATTGCACTTAAATAGGGTACTTCTGGACTCAATATTTCCTCATCTTCTTCTTTAGGATGGTATGGATTTTTCTTTATGTCCAGAGACCGGACAACTACGGGGGTACTTAGTGGGTGTGCTTTATCCATATTAAAGCGTTTTAATACATTTTCAGTATAATTAGACTCATGGACTAAAGTCCCACTAGAAATTTTTCTCGATCTGCAGGCCGAGACAAAATTTAATTTTTCCAAGGCCTTTCATCTCAAATTCCTTTTTCAAATAGCTAGCATTTATTTAGAGCTCTTCTAGAGTCCCTATTAAATCTATGTCATCCACATAGACTACTACTATTGCAAATCCCTTTTGAGGATTTCTTTATGAATACACAAGGGAAAATTGGATTGTTTTCATACCCTTCCTTGGACAAGTATTCACGAAGAAGATTGTACCACATTCTTCCAGATTTTTTGAAATCGTACAATAAACGCCTTAGTCGAATCAAATACATACTTCCTGGCTTTTCTTCAGGTAAAGAAAATCCTTCAGGGATTTTCATGTATATTTCCTGTCTAAGTCCCCGTATAAATAAGTTGTCATAACATCTATGAGTCTCATATTAAGATTTTTAGAAAACGCTAAGCTAATAAGATATCTGAAAGTTATACCATCCATAACAAGGGAGTATGTTTCCTCAAAATCAATCCCAGGTATCTGCGAGAAACCTTGTGCCACAAGTCGTGCCTTATATCGAGTGATTTCATTCTTTTCATTTCTTTTTCTTACAAAAATCCATCGGTAACCTACCGAGTTAAAACCTTTTTGGGTTTATACTATAGTTCCAAATACACCACGTTTATTTAGAGACTCGAGTTCTGCCTTGATGGCAATTTTGCATTTTGGTCAATATGCTCTTTGTCGACATTCAATTAGAGTGTGTGGTTAATTGTCTTTATCACCGCCCTTTGAAATTTGTGTAGGTACTGCATATGAAAATATATCACCGATGACAGTTTCTTTACGATCCCACATTTCTCCCGAATATGTATAAAACTTATTATTATTATTATTATTATTATTATTATTATTATTATTATTATTATTATTATTATTATTATTATTATTATTATTATTATTATTATTATTATTATTATTATTATGTACCTTTGCCTCTTCAGGGGTTGTATAGTCACTTCATCGACTTGTGTGTTTTCAGAAACAATAACCTCTTCAAGAGTTTTAGAGAAAGTGAATATTTTATTCATAACCTCTTCGAGAGGATTATTAGGGCATGATTTTTCATTTAATCTTCGCTTCCGAGGAGTAGAGTCTTTGGAACCTATAAGTCTTCCACGCTTCTGGCGTGCAATAGATTCATTTGCAGTTGATATCAACGTTTGTCCCACTGGTACATCAATTTTTACAGGCACATTTGCAGCGGGTACATGAGACTTGGTTACTTTTGCAGCATCATTGAATGCATCAGGTAATTTATTTGCAATTTCTTGAAGATGCAATATCCTTCTCACTTCATGCTCACATTGAGCAGTATGGGGGTCTAGATGAGACAAAGTGAAAGTGTTCCATATTAATTCTCATCGTTCTTCAGGAACGGACCGTACTTCTGGTATGTTTTTTCCTCTTACTAATGGTAGAAAGAGTGTCTCATCAAAATGACAATTCGCAAATCTGGCGGTAAATGTATCACCTGTCAGCGGCTCAATATAACGAATGATTGATGGAGAATCATAACCAACATATATTCCTAAATGACGTTGGGGACCCATTTTGGTACGCTAGGGTGGGGGGATGGGCATGTGCACTACACAACCAAATTTATGCAGGTGTGATATATTTGGTTGACATCCAGACACAAGTTGAAAAGTTGAAAATGGGTGATAAGCAGTGGGCCTAAGCGTAATTAACTTAGCAACATGTAGGATAACATGTCCTCAACTAGAGATTGGGTGTTTGGATTGCACCTATAAAGGTCGTTCAATAAGTTGCAAACGTTTAATCAAAGACTCAGTTAAACCATTTTGGGTGTGGACATAGGGGACTGGGTGCTCAACATCAATTCTTTGTGATAAACAATAATCATAAAAAACTTGAGAAGAAAATTCTCCCGCATTATCTAAACGAATAGATTTAATGTGTTGATCAAGAAAATGTTCTCTAAGTTTTATGATTTGAGCAAGTAATTTTACAAAAGCCAAATTATGAGTAGATAACAAACAAACATGTGACCAACGAGTAGATGCATCAATTAAAATGGTAAAATATTTAAAAGGTCCTCTAAAAGGGTGGATGGCCCCATAAATTATTTGTAAAAAGGATGGTGACTCAGAAGCTATATTGAGAAAAGATGGTTTAGTGATTAATTTACCTTGAGAATAAGGGGTGCAAAAATGATCATCAGGTAAGGTAAGTTGTTTATTTGTTAACGAGTGACCATATGTGTTGTTTATGATTTGAAGAAACATGTTTGATCCAGGGTGAACCAATCGGTGATGCCACAATATTAAATTATAAGGATCATTGAGCTTTCGACTCATGACAGTATGTGATTCTACAACATTAATTGTTGTACGGTATAACCCCATGGATAATGCAAGCAATTTCTCTAGTGTGAGCATTTGACTTCCAACACTAGAAGTAATGCAAAGGAACTCTTTATTACCTTCATTACATGTTTCAATATGATACCCGTTCACTTTTATGTCCTTAAAACCCAATAAATTTCTTTTGGAATTTCTTGACTATATAGCATTATTTATGAATAAGTGGATATCATTAGATAACACAAGATGGGCTCTTTCGGAGCCTTTAATAATCTTAGCAGGACCAGCTATAGTGGAAACATCAACTGTATTATATACCAAGTCTGAGAAAAACTTCTGATTTTTTAAAATGGTGTGGGTCATCCCATTGTCTACCAGACAAGTGTCATCGCTTGCGCTTATTCTCGGATCCATACCTTTTCTATCGACTGTTGTTAAAAAAACTTTTTCTCTAAATCGACTTCCGATTGATAGTGGTAGAAATTTATAGGTTCGTGTTGATAACGTGTTAAGAGAAGTAGGACACAGAGAATTTTAGAGAGATTTGATATGAGAGTGTGGAATATTATGCCCAAAAGTTGCTCGGACATGTTTACCCAGACTCGTTAGATTACAGATATCCAACACTCGTGACCTTAATGATTTTGAGCGCAAAATGGAAACTCATAAATATTTTGAATCTCCGATAGATTCTTGGGTATTTGTGTCTTTTTCATCATTTAGCCACCGGAAACGCAATCGTTGTCTCTAGTGATCATTACTTTTCCCATTTTCCAAAACAGAGCATTTAAAGACGATATAATCAAATCGTCTTTTACCCTTTGCCTTTTAGATTTCCAAACTCTTTATCTTCTCACTTTTTCTTCTGACGATCGTTCCTTCTGTCATCCGCCTTAGCTGAATCCTTGATTTTCTGTAAGAATTTCTTCTTTCTTCTCTCTTTGCTTTAGCCACCATGGTTTACCTTATCAAATCATTGGATACGTTTAGGGATGATTTTGAGATTCCTTCTTAGGTTATTCTGGAAGAACCTCCTTGCCCTTCTGATTTATTTTCTCCTGCTGAGGGACATTGGTTTCCTTCCATTTTTGTAGCTGGATGTGTTTTTTCTTTCCCGCCTAATGTAATACCCGCCCCTTTTATTTTGTTCTCATCATCCTGTGGTAATCGAATTATTCAGTAATATTAATTCGTTGTACTCTATTTTCACGTTGCAGGAGTTCGTATGATTATTTATTCGTATTCGCTGTATTATTCAAAAACTATTAGAATTGTCTGAACAAATATTGGTTAGATGTAACATAAGTTGTAGAATTGTGACATGAATAGTATCGACGTGTAAACTGCAACTTGCGCGATTTTTGTAGGATATTTTATTAGGGTTAAAAATAATTTGACCATATTTATAGGATGCTAAAACTAGGCCTAAGAGTGCCATGGGGTCAAAAGTCAAAAAATGAATAAATAAATAAAATATTATTATTTTCGTAAAAAAATAAAATAAAAGTACTCAGAACATTCTGAAAAATTCTAGATCGACTAAAAATTTAATTTTGAGCAACTTCCTCTTCTTCGATATCTCCAAAAAATGTCATTTAGACCTATTTTAGAGCCACTTTAAGTCGTAAAATAGTAAAAATATTAATAAATTTGGGCTTTTATTTTTTATTTTGGTTTAACCATAAACCATCCATTGATTCAACCCCTAGTCTATACCTCCCTCACCAGCCCCTTTGAATAATCTCACCAACATTGGATGGGTGCAAGATTTTTGGAGTTAATTAATGAATAAACTAATGAATTATGGGGTTATATAATGTATTAACCATGTTGGTTGATGAGAGAATATAGAAATCAGATTTTGATCACTTTCACACTCCCACATCTCTCAAACACTTGTGAAAATTCGTAGATCTTCCTTCCCCTCTCTAAACAACCACCAAAATTTCATATTTGTGACATATTTACACTCCAAAACAACCACTCAAGGAGTATATAGCTTGAGGAAGTCTTGGAACTTATATTTTGGAGCTTAGAGTTGGAGTTTTTGGAGCATTTCTTGGAGCAATCTTGGTCTTCTTTTCTTAATTTTCATCCTCCATATTATCCAAGTAGGGTTCTCCTCTCAACTCTTTTCTAAAGCTTAAAATCATGTGTTAACGTAGTGAAAATCATGCTTAAAAATGGAACTATTTTAGTTATTTTGCCTTGTTGAAAATTATAATTTTCATGCTAGAATTAGTTTTGAAGTTGAAATAATTATAAATTATGTTATTATATTTAAAATGAATCATTATAGCATGAAATATTGAGAAAGTATTTATGGTGAAAGACTTCATAATTATGAGCATGTTAGTAGCTTTTCGGAGGATTTCTTAGGTAGAAATCCATGGAACTTGTGTAAAATTTTGAAGTAATTCAGGAGTTCATTATTTAAGATGATTAAAGATGGAGTATACTATTTTTAACATGTTTTTAGAAATATGAAAAGTGCAGCCCTATTTTATTAAATTCAGAAATGAAGATTAAATGCTTAAATATGGGGTTTCTAGCTATTTAAAATGAAAGTAAACTCTTTTTATGAAATCTGGGATTTATTACTGAAATTATGTTGGAAATGTCATAAATATATTTTTGAGAAGTTATAAAATCACTTTTGGTGAAACCATTATGATTAAATGCATTTAAAAGGATAATAATTTTGTAAAACAAATAGTAGTGGCATTGTCGTAAATACAGTGAATAGTAGGCTATCAAGAATTTATTTTGCAATTAAATGTATGAAGTGAGTTTGATAAAAAGAAATTAATGATATATTTTTTCTAAGAGAAAATAATGAGTTCTACGGAAATAATATTCGAAAACGGTGTTGCATTTATGGCCTCCTCGGTCGAGTTTAATTGAAGAAATAAATAAAGTGATAAATAATAAAGCGTGACACAAGTGAAAGTGAAAAGAATAATGAACTTGGAAAATGATGAGAATAATGAAATATATGAAATGTGAAATATGTAGAAAATATCAAAAAGGATACTTGGATGATGCCAAGAATTAAGTAGGGCATGACGTCCCTAGTGGTGAAAGACTCCAAAGCCTGTACAGAAGAGCATATGGCAACTGGAGACCGATGGTGTAGAACCCGTGAAGTCCAGTATTGATGGCTAGACTCTAAGGCAAAGATTGATAAATCTTGCGATGAATAATTAAGAATGAGAATATTCTTAAGTTAAAGGCACTTAAGTCAATGAATTGATAAGGACCAATGTTTAATTAAATAAGTCTCTGGCACGAGACATGAAATGGCTTAAGTGTGAGTTTGGGCACCTAGCCCGAGAGCATTGCATATAGTTGCATTCATTTGCATAAATTAAATAAATTATTTTTTTGAAATATTAAAAGATACTATATATGTATAGTATTTTAGTACAAATTATTACTTAGTATCTCCCACCCTACTGGGCATTTCGCTCATACCTACTTTCCAAAACCCACAGGTACCTCAGGTAAGGACGCAAAGCCTTGTATCGGTAAGGTTCCCGAGAGTTCCGGTCATTGTTAGAGCTCTGATTACCGCTATCCCATAGCGGCAATATTCGATATTTAATTATGTCTCAGTTATAATATTTAAATTTGGACTTGAACTTGGAACTTTTGTTTGTAATAATACATGGAATTTTCTATTAATTGTGGTTTAATGATATTTTATCTGGACTGAAATTATACAAATTAATGGACTGAAATTATTGTTGAATAATTGGATAGTAAATGGTTTTTCTTTTATATGACAATTTTTAATAAACATTTTCTTAAATAAATTAAAAGTAATTTCCCCCTCCCCCTTGACCCTCGGACTTGGATGAGAGTTAAGTCCGACATTTACTCTAAATCCGGTTCAGGGCGTCACACCTAATCCTTTGTGTTTGGAATTTTGCCAATATTTTGATATTGTTCCTGCAAGAGTAGTTTCAAATACATGGAGGGTAGTAAATGGCGTACATATGTTGAATGAAATTCATGGAACTCATTTAGGGATTCCTGAAATTATGTACTGTTATAAATGGGTTACTAGCAATACCACCTTTTATTTAAAAACTAGGTATTGTAATAGAGCTTTAGCGGTCAATCTTCCTAATACTAATAGGGATTATTTTGAACATGGGACTGTGATGAAAAATTGGAAACACCCCCCGTTAAAAGGAAAGATGTGTACTAAGGTCCCAGATGTCCACTTTATGGCAATGGGATAGGTTGTTTTTATTTTTTTCAATTTAGCTCTGTTTTTGTTTGATAAAATGCGTTACTAACACTTTTTTTAGTTATTGTAGTTGACAGTAAGAGAAAATCCCCAAAAGGAAGTGATATTAATGTAAAAGACTTGAAATTTATCTGGGGATTGCATCGAGCAATAGCTGGGGAACATGTGAGGTCTGTTTCCTTTTTGCTGCAATACAAGAACACCACTTCTTCCTTTATTGCTCGTCCTCTTGTTCCTCCCTTGGTGATTGAACTCGAGTAAGCTCCAGCATCTTCTTCATTTGTTGAAGAAGCTTCTCCTGACTTGGGTACTTCTATTGCTGACCTGATGATGAAGAAAAGGAGGATGCCCGATCTCTTTGCCAAAGTTTCCCCTGGTGCTGATGGGGTGAAGAAAATCAAGGATGATGTACTTTCTGAAGGAAATAAGAAAAAGGATGTTGTTCTTCCTGCCAAAGATATTAGCAAGAAGCCCTATGTTGCCCCTAAAGAGGCAACACCTTTGATTGAAGGGGTTGTCCTTATTCAAGAAGAGATAACACCTTTGATTGAAACTGCTCCTTTAAAAAGATTGAGAAGGGGTCTTATTGAGAAGATTGTAGATGATGATGCCTAACCTTCTGGGGTTAAGGTCCCTTATTTGAGAGCTAGTACTCCATCTTTCAATGCTCCTATCTTGGCCAAAAATTTTATCAAGTCTTGGACTCTTCCTGAATGCCGAGCTGCTGAGACTTCTATTCCTCGGGAGAAGGTTACTGATTTGGCAGCCCAACATATTGCATCAGTAAGTATCATCACACTTACTATTTTACCTCTTTGTACTGTGTTCATATTCTGACGTGGTTTTCTTTTCTCTTGTAGTTTATGGTGTATTTTAACAATATCCTAGAGAAGGATGAGGCTATCAGGGATTCAACTTCATCCAGTGGGGTGGAAGAAGCCCATACTGGGTTATCAAAATCTTTGATGGAGTCCCGATAGAAGTACGAGTAGGATAAAGTTGAATGGGAGAATAAAGTCAAAGCCGCTGAAACAACTCAACAGAAAGCTGAGGGAGCTGCCAAGAAAGATGTAACTGTCTCCAAAGAGGCAGAGGAAAAATGCAAGGTTGCCCTTTCCAGCATGGTGGAAGTTGAGGGCAAGCTTGAAGAGGCTGAATGAAATAAGAAAGACCTTGAAGAGAAGGCGAAGTCTACCGAAGAGCTTCTTAGGGAAACTACCTCCTCACAGAGGGCGAAGAGAAAAGATGTTGTGAAGAAAGCATTTAGTTCTGGTTCAGATAAAGGATGGAATAAGGCTATAACTGCTGCTTCTACCCAGATGGAGTATGAAAGTGTAAAATTCTTCAGGGATGGATGGACTTCCACTCTGAAAGAGTTAAATGTTGCTGAAAATTTTGAAATATTTCAGAGACACATCCATGGCCCTCCTCCTGCCATTGAAGAATAAGAGGAAGATGAAGCAAGTTCTGATGAATCCTCTTTGTTAGCTCTGGAATAAACACTTGTTGCTACTATCTCTCAATCTTCCGAGCAAGTTCAGCAAGCAAATCCTTCTACCGAGCAATGTCAACTGCCCTCCAAGCAATAAATTCCTTCCTCGAAGTTGATTGATGATGTTGTAGGGAATAAGGAGAAGGTGTAAAGTTGTTTGGGTCTTTACTTGTCTGTTTTTCTATTTTCCCTTTTGTTGTAACTTTGGTTGTACCCTTTCCTCCTATGATTAATAAAATGGACTTTTGTCTTTTATTATGAGTTTCTCCTTCACTTACTCGATATAGCTGTATCGTTGTTGATCTGTTTTTACTTTTCCTTGCTAGTTTATAGCCATGATGGAACTATTGTCATCTCATGATACAGAGTTGATGAAGACATATACTGATTACTTCAAAGCTGGTTGTACAGATTTCACTCAGGCGCAGATAGTTAATATCCTTGGATCTGATGCCTCTGAATGAGCAATCGATGCTTACCAGTATCTAAAATGTTTGGTCGATCGGGCCATACCAAATAATGTGGCTTACTATGAAATGATTGATGATCTCAAGGAATGATCGAAGAACTTCAATTGAAGCACAAAAAAGAAATTGCTCTTTTACATGAGCGTTATGAGAAAAAGTGCCAACAGTTGAGTGTTGATCGGGGTTATGACAAGTTCATTTCAGCCCATAATAAGAGAGGGAGTGTCCTAAAGATTGAGATTGAAGATCACAGAAACATCGCTAAATTACTGGAGGAATAAAATAATGCTTTGAGAGAAGAGGTGAGACAATAAAAATCTGCCTCTTCTTCTGGAGCTCTGGTCCCAGTCAATGGTGAGGGCTTTTCATTTTTAAAAACTGAAAATGCTGCATTGAGAGAAGAATTAGAGGCTTTGAAATAATTTAGACCTACATCATCCTCACGGGGTAGAGAAAGAGCTGGTCGGAGAAACATCGAAGAGGCTAGGACTCAACAGGCCTGAAAAAATCAAGTTGTTCAACTGAAGGCAAAAAAATCAAGCATTAACTGAAATGTCCTAAAAAATTCAAACTCTTACTGAGCAACTATCCAACCAGAGTTCTACGTTAGGGAGTAAAGAAAACTTGGTGAAAAGGCTTCATCAGCATGTGGAGAGATTAACTTATCAATTCCATAAACAGCCCAGAGAGTTTTGGATGGGGGATACAATGAAGCTTTATGCTATCTTGATGCTCGATTGAAACAATCAAATAATGAGGGATACAAACAGGGATAGTTGAATGCCTTAATTGTGATGAAAGTCGAGGAAGGAACATAATTGTGGGATTAGTATGATCATGGATTACTTGATCTGCCTGTGCCTCCCTTTAAGCTAGATGTCAACTGGATTCCATCCCGTTCCATTCCTTAGTGCTTGATCTCCAAGTATCTTGGTGACTACAATCTTCATAAAGATTTTGAGATATCTCATCCTCAACATCCGCTTGACCGACCTAGATCGAGCAACACCAGAATGCAGTGAGATTTGAATTTTATCAACTCTTTTTTTGCTCTAGATGATCCTCCAGTTGGAATGGATCCTGTACCTAAATCTGAAGGAAAGAAACTAATAAAATAGGACATTTGTATTTCGTTACTGATCATATAATGAAGAAAAGTTCATTTTTTTGCAATTTTCTTTCCTTGAAAATAAATTGTAAGATGTTTTTCTTATCATGCTATATTTTGATGAGTGTATATATCTATAAAGGGATAATTTGTCCTGTATTGATTTGATTGACTAGATAATGGAACTTTACCCCATTTGTTTGCCTAGTTATAGTGACTTATCACCCATAAGTGCCTAATCAATGGAATTATTTTTATCCCATATTCTTGCTTAGTTGTAAAAATCTTATCAAGATTGCCTTTGTGCCTAGGCAGTAGATATTTTACCCATCTTCTTGCCTGGTTTTGGATGCCGCTTGAGGTCACCCATAATCAAACTGGACTTGCCTTGTATGATTGTTGTTCCAACATTATTGGTTAGGTTTACTGATGCCGACCAACCTTAGTTGGTGGTTGCTGATGTCGACCAATCGTAGTTAGTGGTTGCTGATGCCGACCAACCGTGGTTGGTGGTTTTTCTGTAGCGTGTAGCACGAGTACTCTGGAAAAAACATTGTTGTCATTTATACCGAAATAATAGGGTACATGTGGAGTTACATTATTGATAGTACTTTCGTAGGTGCTTTGCATTCCAAGCATTTTTTAATGCTTCCCCTTCTAAAGTTTCTATTCTGTAGGTGCCAGGGCGAACAACAGCTGTGACATGATAAGGCCCATGCTAATTAGCTTCCAACTTATTGTGTTTTTGGATTACTTTTTTGAGCACATAATCTCCCTCCTTGAGATCACACTTCTTGACCCTTTTATTGTAGAACATGGAAGTTCTTTTTTGGTAAGCTGCATTTCGAATTGCTGCGTCTTCTCTAACTTCTTTGAGCATGTCCAAGTTCAAATGCCTCATAAATCACTTACTGGAGAATTGAAATTAAGCACCCTATGAGTAGGTAAGCCTAATTCAGCAGGTATGACTGCTTCACTTCCAAAAGCTAACATATAAGGAGATTCACCACTCGTTATTTGTGGCGTTGTTCGGTAATCCCATAACACATAATACAAATCATTGATCCAGTTGCCTTTAGCATCACCTAACCTTTTCTTCAACCCGTCTAGTAGAGTTATGTTTGTCACCTCTGTTTGCCCGTTACTCTGGGAATGGCCTGGTGCAGAATGATTATTTTGAACATTGGAATGTTGACAGTACACAACAAACTCCTCATTATCAAATTAGGTACCGTGATTAGCGATGAAAGCATGTGGCAGACCATATCTAAAAATAATATTTTTCCAAATGAACTGATAGAACCTTTTATAGGCCACATCAATGAGAGGTTCGGCTTCCACCCACTTTGTGAAATAATCGACAATGACCACCAAGTATTTGAAACGTCCTTTTGTAGTTGGTAAAGGCCCAACCAAATCTATTCCCCACATGGAAAACGGACAAGGTGAATTATTGGCGTCAGCATTGCTTGAGGAGTTATTCATATAGTACAAAATCGATGACATTTGTCGCATATCTTGGCATAAGCTGTACCGTCAGCGCGCACTATTAGCCAGTAGTACCCTTGCGTAGTTATTCTCTACAAAAGAGTCTGACATTCTACGTGAGCTCCACAAGACCCTTCATCAATTTCTTCCACTAGATCTTGAACTTCCGTTGGGTGGACGCATCTTTGTAAACCTGTGATCATACCCCTTCTGTATAAAACTTCATTGTTTAAGATATATCTAGCATCTTTAAACTTCAACCTCTTGGCCACAAGTCGGTCGGTCGGCAAAATGCCTTCTTCAATGTAAGGTCTGATGGGATCCATCCCGAAAGGTCCCATATCCAAAGTGAAAAACTTTACTATCAGATCCTCATCGATATTTCTATTAGCTAGTATCATAACAGGAATTATTCTTCGTAGCTCAGTGCGAGTAACTGAGGGTAACCGAGCTAGCGCATCTGCCCTTATATTCTACAATCTCGGTATTCTGATCACTTGGATAGATGTAAAATTGGATACAATCTCCATAGCTATAGATACATACCTTAACATGAATTCTCCTTTCGCTGCATAAAGATTTAACATCTGATTCACCACTAGCTACGAATCACTTAACACCATTACTTGCTCTACATTCAACGACTCAGCTAAATTGAGACCCACAATTACGACTTCATACTCAGCTTCATTATCGGAAGCTTTAAACTAGAAACACATAGCATATTCTATATCTATCCCATCCGAACTATTAAGAATAATTCCATCCTCGTAACATGTAATATATGAAGAACCATCAACATACAAGTTCCATATAGGGATACATTTATCAAACCCTTGGTCTGAAAAATTCCCTTGATGGAATATTTGGTGCTTCCTTTTATCATTTTTCAATTTTTGGCTCTTATTAGAGGATTCTTGGCGCTCGGTCACCATCCCTTCTGGTAGGTTTGCTTTCGGGAGTTGATCGGGGACAGTTTTTGATGATCCTCTGGCATCCATGCATTGTTCTGTGTTAGCCCCTATTGGTCGGAGGTATCTAGATAGGTGAATTCCGCGATGAAATCTGCCACCGTCTGCCCTTTGAGAGAATACATTGGCTTGTGGATAAGGTCATATCCCCTAACTCCAGAGCCCAATACATTAATCTTCCATATTTTCTGGCTTGTGCAGAGCCTGTCTAAGTGGCATGTCAGTATATACCACTATTGTATGGGCTTGAAAATATGGCTTCATTCTCCTGCTCGCCTTAATTAACGCCAATGCTAACTTCTCTAATTTTGGATATCTGATCTCTGCTCCCCTGAATGCCTTGCTCGTATAGTAAATTGGTTTTTACACTCTATTTTTAATTCTTATCAAAGCTGAGCTAACCACATTTTTTTAGACAACTAAGTAGAAGTATAAATTTTCTCCCTGCATTGTCCTGGACAGTAAAGGAGGCATCCCTAGGTATTTATTCAACTCCATGAATGCCCTCTTACACTCATCATTCCACTCAAAGGTCTTTCTGAGTACCTTAAAGAATGGAAGACATCTATCAGTTGCTCAGGAGACGAACCTATTGAGAGCCGCTACATGCCCCGTGAGGCTTTGTACCTCCTTCTTGGTGGTTAGAGATCGTAATTCTAGCAAGGCCTTTATCTTGTCACGATTTGCTTCAATACCTAGCTGTTTTACAATATAACCAAGGAACATGCCTTCTTGTACGTTAAAAACGCACTTGGTCGTGTTGAGCTTCATCTGGTACTTCTCTAGATGGTCAAATGTTTGTCTTAGATCAGCTATGTGGCCAGCTGCTTTCTTGCTCTTAGTTAGCATGTCATCGAGGTAAACCTCCATATTTTTACCGATCTGCTCTGCGAACACCTTATTCATTAACCGTTGGTAATTATCACCTATATTTTTAAGACCAAAAGGCATAACATTATAACAGTATGTTCCCCATGGGGTAATGAAAAAGGTACTCTCCATGTCTTCTATTTTAATCTTAATTTTGTTGTATTCGGAATAACCATCCATGAAGCTCAATAATTCATGCCCCGAAGTAGCATCAGAGGGAAGTGATCTTTTGGGCAGGCTTTATTAAGATCTGTGAAATCAACACACATTCTCCATTTATTGTTCTTCTTCTTTACCATCACCACATTGGCTAGCCAATCAGGATATTTGACATCCTCAATGAAAGACGCCTTTTGTAGTTTCTCTACTTTCTCTTCAATAGCCTGGTTCTTCCCTCGACTATAGACCTTTCTTCTTTGTTTCACCGATTTAATCTCTTTATAGACGTCGATCTCGTGTCATAGGAAGTCTGGACCATTCTTCTTCATGACTCCACGCAAAAGCTTTTTTTTATGGCTCAGGAATGCCACCAACTCTTACATTATTATTAGATCAAGTGAAGCACCAATCTGAGTTGTTCTTTCTAATCATTCGTCATCCAGAATAATGCTCTCTGTTGCCTCTATGACCTGACCGTTAACGGGCTCTGTTTCATCTCTGGGGTCTAATGTTTCAATCTCCGACTCATCAAACTTATCCACTTAGTAAGTGGTGATTTTCTTCCTAGAATCCTCCAACTCTTCTTATTCGGTAGATGAGTTGTAGCATTCTCGAGCGACTTTCTCATCGCCCTTCATAATTCCCACGCCAAAGTTGGTCGAGAACTTTAAACATTGGTTCACAGTGGATGGAACTGCTTCAAACTTTTTCAGGCCTACTCTTCCCATGATTATATTGTAGGCCGATTGTATATTTTTTTCCATCTTAAAGAATCGTATCTTTTCCAATCTAGATGAAGGTCAGGTACCAATCAACATGTCCAACTTGATCGTCCTAAGTGAAAAAACTTTTTCATAAGAGAAATCTATAAGGGGCTTGTGATACGGTTCCAACTGGGTGAGTTTCAGGTTCAAACTGTCAAAACAAAAGTAGAACATGATGTCCGCTGAACTACCATTATTCGCCAATACTATCGAGATGATTACATCCTTCATCCTTATCTTAATCACCATAGGATAGTCTTGAGGACACAAAACACCTTCCAAATCATTTTTGGAAAAACCGATGACCAGTTTATCTTTGTTAACCTTCCTCGGACGATCCTCTTCCGCCAAATTTATTCGTTGTATATAAGAACAAGCTTGGGCCTCATTGGGGTAAGATTTCCTTTCAGTGGTATGATCACCACCTCCTGTATCTCCACCTGTTATCATATTACAGTCAAATGAACCAAAACGGATTGAAAATACCTCGCGTTCTGGCTGTCTTGGATTTTTGGAGAGATCGGGGTCTTCCTCCGGGTCATCTTCGTGATCCTGTTTCCTATCATTTCTTGGTCGGTAAGGAGATTTGGACATTTACCGTGATCTATTGTTGGTCTTCTCATCGTTCCGACAATCAACAAACCGGTTAAGCTTCCCTCGCCTAATGAGTGTTTTTATATCATTTTGGAGAGCTACACACTACTTGGTCGTGTGACCATGGTCCTTGTAGAACTCGTAATATTGGGACTTATCTCTTCTTTCAGGAGTTGTCCTCAATTTTCCTGGTCAATTTAATTCCTTGTTATTCTTGATCTCTTCCAGAACATGGTTTATATCCACCTTTAGGGTATATTTGGCATATTTCCTTAAGTGATCCAATGTTTCTTTGCCTTTCGACTGCTTATTCCCCCCGTTCTGCTTGTGATCCTTCTCTCAGACCTACCTTTAACTTTAGTCTCTGTTTTTGCCTCAACATTCTTCTTCGCAGCCACGGCTTCTTCGGCATTCATAATATTGGCTTCTTTAGCCATTAACTCTATAATGGATTTGGGGGGATCCTTGGCCAGAGTGTAGTACAACTTGTCTGGTAGAAGACCACTCATAAGGGCTGTAATAGACATTTTCTTTTCATAGTCAATGACTTCCAGTTTCTCGTTGTTAAAATGAGTGATATAATCCCTTGTGCTCTCACCTGCCCTTTGCCTGATACTTAACAGATGGGCTACCCTTTTGACTAGCTTCGCACCAAAATGAAAGGTTCCTATAAAGAGCTCTACCAGTTTGTGGAATATTGCAATCTTCCCCCGAGGAAGGCTGTTATACCATATTTGAGCAGATCCAGTGATAGTCCTCGATAATTCCGTGCACCTCATCTCATCTGGAAATGCATAGATATCCGCAGATGCTTGGTACTACTCTATGTGGAGGACTGGATCAATTTTTCCATCGTACTTCGGTGTAACTACACGAGCCTTAAACTTTGAGGGAGTGGGAAAATCAACTATTGCTTGAGCGAAAGGTGATCCCTTGATAAAAGTTCTTTGGAAAGAGTTTCTGACCTTAGCCATTTACCCTAACCTATCTTCTAATGGCTGAATAGATCCTTTCCATAAATCATTTCCAGCTTTGGATTTATGTGTGCGAGCAACAGATCGCGTTGAGTTCTCCTCCTGGGATCTTTCTGGGTGAGCAGCAGGCCTGATATTTGGACGTGATTAGGCAGATCCTTCCCTTAACTCATTTGGTCATTGATAATTTCTTGACGCAATTCGAGGAGGATTTTTATTCCTTCTGGGACCCAAACGGTCATATGGGGAGACTCTGCTCAACCTTTCTAGAGCGCTTGTTCATTCTGGAGTCAAAGTGACATTCTCTTGAGACTCTACTATTCTTATAGGGGATGTCAGGCTAGGCTGATAGGATGGATCACTTGAGGTTTCAGTATGGTGAGGTTCCGTACGTCTGGATCGTGAAGAAGGTGGTCGCATGACACTTCGTTGGCCAGACTGGGTGGAAGCTCCATTTTGAAAAGTCTAGATAAACTGTCGCATGGTATCTTGCATAACTATTTATTCCCTGGGTAAACTGGCCAAGATTCCTGTGATATCGTTTGCGTTTGGAGGAGCGGAAGGGTTAAGAGGAATCCCGTTTGTTGATGTAAAAAACTAGATTTGATCTAATTAATTAATCACAGATAAATATGAATAAATAAATAAGACAAAGGATTTTTAAAGTGGTTCAGCCTTAGGAAAATGGCCTACTTCCACTGTTTTGTATTGCTGGGTAATTTGCCTTAGTCTTGAGTATGTTCACTTATCGATGCTTGCCCCTCTAGGGGGTGTTACAAAGCATTTATAGCCCTTGGGCTCTCAGTGTGAATAGACAATATGCCATTATTTACTAGACATATACATTGGTACACAATAAGAATGTTCATTGAATCTGTTTTTGTCGCTTGATCTTCCTGAGTAGATGCTCGGGGTGCTGAGTAGCTCGACAGTGTAAGTTGCTCGGTAAAATATATTGATGCCACGCTGGATGACACGTATCTTCATATAATTGGTCAGTATCAGATGCCTAATTTTTGTATCAATAGAAGCCCCCAATGTTTAATAGTTGAGATTGGATATGAGAGTGTGGAATATTATGCCTAAAAGTTGCTCGGACATGTTTACCCAAACTTGTTAGATTACAGATCTCCAACCCTTGTGACCTTAATGATTTTAGATGACCCTTGAGATCACCTATAATCAAACTGACCTTGCCTTGTATGATTGTTGTGCCAACATCATTGGATGCCTACCAACCTTAGTTGGTGGTTGTTGATATGCCGACCAACCGTAATTGGTGGTTGTTGATGTGGACCAACCGTAGTTGGTGGCTGCTGATGCTGACCAACCGTAGTTGGGAGTTGCTGATGCCAACCAACCGTAGTTAGTGGTTTTTGTATAGTGTGTAGCACTAGTACTCTGAAAAAAATAAAATAAAAAAATATTGAGGAAACATCGTTGTCATTTATACTGAAATAATTAAGTACATGTGGAGTTACATTATTGATAGTACTTTCACAGGTGCTCAGCATTCCAAGCATTTTTAAATTCTTCCCCTTTTAAAGTTTTGATTCTGTAGGTGCCAGGGCGAACAACAACTGTGACACGATAAGGCCCATGCTAATTAGCTTCCAACTTATTGTGTTTTTGGATTACTTTTTTGAGCACATAATCTCCCTCATTAAAATCACACTTCTTTACCCTTTTATTGTAGAACATGGCAGTTCTTTCCTCGTAAGCTGCATTCCGGATTGCCGCATCTTCTCTGACTTCTTCGAGCATGTCCAAGTTCAAATGCCTCATAAATCACTTACTGGAGAATTGAAATTAAGCACCCTATGAGTAGGTAAGCCTAATGCAGCAGGTATGACTGCTTCGCTTAAGAAAGCTAACATATAAGGAGATTCACCACTCGCTGTTCGTGGCATTGTTAGGTAATCCCACAACACATAATGCAAATCATTGATCTAGTTGCCTTTAGCATCACCCAACCTTTTCTTCAACTCGTCCAATAAAGTTCTGTTCGTCATCTCTGTTTGCCTGTTACTCTGGGGATGGCCTTGTGCAGAATGAATCTTTTGAACATTAGGTTATTTACCGTACGTAGCGAACTCCTCATTATCAAATTGAGTACCGTGATCATTGATAAAAGCATATGGCAGACCATATCTACAAATAATATTTTTCCAAATGAACTGATAGACCCTTTCATAGTCCATATTAATGAGAGGTTCAGATTCCACCCACTTTGTGAAATAATTGATAGCGACCAATAAGTATTTGAATTGGCCTCTCATAGTTGGCAGAGGCCCGACCAAGTCTATTCCCCACATGGCAAATGTCTAAGGTGAAGTGATTGGTGTCAGCAATGCCTGAGGAGTTCTTCGTATAGTAGAAAATCGCTGACATTTGTCACTTTTCTTAGCATAAGCTGTACAATTAACGCACATGGTTGGTCAGTAGTACCCTTGTGTAGTTATTCTCTGCAAAAGAGTCCGACCTACTACGTGAGGTCCATAAGACTCTTCATGAATTTCTTCCACTAGATCTTGAACTTTCGTTGGGTGGACACATCTTTGCAAACCCACGATCAATCCCTTTCTGTACAAAACTCCATTGTGTAAGATAAATCTAGCATCTTTAAACTTTAACCTCTTGGATGCAAGTTGGTCAGCTGGTAAAATGCCTTCTTTGATATACACCCTGATAGGGTCCATCTAGTAAGGTCCATATCCAAAGTGATAAACTTTATTATTAGATCCTCATCAATACTTCTACTAGCCAGTATCTCAATAGGAATTATTCTTCGTAGCTCGGTGCGAGTAACTGAAGCTAACCGAGCTAATGGATCTGCCCTTGCATTCTCTAGTCCCGATATTTTGATCAGTTGGACAACTGCAAAATTGGATACAATCTCCATAGCTTTAGCTAGATACATTGCCATGAATTCTCCTTTTATTGCGTAAAGATTTGGCATCTGATTCACCGCTAGCTGTGAATCACTGAACACCATTACTTGCTCTGTATTCAACGACTTAGCTAAATTATGACCCACAATTACAGCTTCATACTCAGCTTCATTGTTGGAAGCTTTGAACTGGAAACGAAGAGCATATTCTATATCTATCCCATCCAAACTATTAAGGATAATTCCAGCCCCGCAACCTGTGGTACACGAAGAACCATCAACATACAAGTTCCATATAGGGATACATTTATCAAGCCCTTCGTCTGATAAAGTTCCTTGATGGAATATTTGGTGCTTCCTTTTGTCATTCTTCAATTTTAGGCTACTACCAGAGGATTATTGGTGCTCGATCACCGTCATTTCTGGCAGGTCTGCTACTGGTAATTGATCGGGGACAGTTTCTCATGATCCTCTAGCATTCGTGTGTTATTTTATATTATCCCCCTATTGGTCGGAGGTATCTGGATAGGTGAATTCAGCGATGACATCTGCCATTGCCTTCCCTTTGAAAGAGGACCTTGGCTCTTAGATAAGGTCATATTCCCCTAACTCCATAACCCAATACATTAATCTTCCAGATTTTTCTTGCTTGTGTAAAGCCTGTCTAAGTGGCATGTCAGTATAGACCACTGTTGTATGGGCTTAAAAATATGGATTCATTCTCCTGCTCGCCTTACCCCGATGCTAACTTCTCCAATTTTGGATATCTGATCTCTACTCCCCTAATGCCTTGCTCGTATAGTATACTTGTTCTTGCACTCTGTTTTCAATTCTTATCAAAGATTAGCTAACCAAATTTTCTGAGACTACCAAGAACAATATAGCTTTTCTCCCAACACTAGCCTGGACAATAAAGGAGGTGTCCCCAGTTATTCTTTAACTCCATGAATGCCTTCTCACACTCATCATTCCACTCAAAGGTTTTTCTAAGTACCTTGAAGAATGGAAGACATCTATTAGTTACTTGGGAGACGAATCGGTTGAGAGCTCCTACACGCCCCATGAGGCTTTGTACCTCCTTTTTAGTGGTTGGAAATCATAATTCTAGTAAGGCCTTTATCTTGTCAGTATTTTCTTCAATGCCTCGCTAGTTTATAATATAACCAATGAACATGCCTTATTTTACGCCAAAAACTCACTTGGTTGTGTTCAACTTCATCTGGTACTTCTCCAACTGGTCAAATGTTTGGCTTAGATTGACTATATGGTCAGCATCTTTCTTGCTCTTAGTCATCATGTCATCGACATAAACCTCCATGTTTTTGTCAATCTATTTTGCAAACACCTTGTTCATCAGCCGTTGGTATATAGCACCTGCATTTTTAAGACCAAAAGGCATAACATTATAACAGTATGTCCCCCGTGGGGTAATGAAATAAGTACTCTCCCTGTCTTCTGGTTTCATCTTGATTTGGTTATATCCAGAATAAGCATCCATGGAGCTAAAAAATTCATGCCCTGAAGTGCTCCAATGTTTCCTTCCATTTCGAATGCTTATTCGCCCCGTTTTGCTTTTGATCTTTCCTCTCAGACCTACGTTCAACTTTAGTCTCTTCTTTTCCCTCAACATTTTTCTTCGTAGCCATAGCTTCTTTGGCATTCATAATCTTGGTTTCTTTAGCCATCAACTCCACCATAGATTTGGGGGGACCCTTGGCCAGAGTGTAGTACAGATTGTCTGGTAGAAGACCACTCATGAGGACTGTAATATCCATTTTTTCTTCAAAGTCAATAACTTCCAATTTCTCGTTGTTAAAATGAGTGATATAATCCCTTGTGCTCTCACCCGCCCTTTGCCTAACACTTAATAGATATGCTAACCTTTTGACTCGCTTCGCACGAAAATAGAATTTTCCTATAAAGATCTCTGCTAGTTAGTGGAAGGTTGCAATCTGCCCCCGAGGAAGGCTGTTATATCATATTTGATCAGATCCAGTGATACTCCTTAAGAATTACCTGCACCTCATCTTATCTGGAACTGCATAGATATCTACAGCTGCTTGGTACTGCTCAATATGGAGGACTGGATCAATTTTTCCATCGTACTTCCGTGTAACTACAGGAGCCTCAAACTTCGAGGGTCTGGGAAAATCCATAATTGCTTATACGAAAGGTGATCCCTTAATAAAACTTCTTTGGAGAGGGTTTCTGGACTTATCCATTTCCCCTAACATGTCTTCTAATCTCTGAATATATCCATTCTATAAATCATTTCCATCTTTGAATTTATGTGTGCGAGCAACAAATCACGTTGAGTTCTCCTCCTGGGATCTTTCTGGGCGAGGAGAAGGCCTGATATTTGGACGTGATTGGGCAGATCCTTCCCTTAACTCAATTTGTCATTGATAATTTCTTGATACAATCCGAGGAGGATTTCTATTCCTCCTTGGGCCCAAACGGTCAAATGGGGAGACTCTGCTCAATCTTTCCAGAGCGCTTGTTAATTCTGGAGTCAAAGTGACGTACTCTTAATACTCTACAATTTTTATAGGGGATGTTAGGCTAGGCTGATAGGATAAATCACTTGAGGTTTTAGTATGGTGAGTTTCCATACGTACAGATCGTGAAGAAGGTGGTTGCATGACACTTCGTTGACCAGACTGGGCTGAAGCTCCATTTTGAAAAGTCTCGATTAACTTTTGCATCGTATGTTGCATAACTGTTTATCCCCTGGCTAAACTGGATAAGATTACTGTGATATCGTTTGCGTTTGGAGGAGGGAAAGGGTTAAGAGGAATCCCGTCATTATTCCTGTTGCTAGATTATGAGATTTCGGCCATTTATGATGAGTTTTTGGGTGAAAAACGCTACGTTAGTCGTTTCTCACAGTCGACCCCAATCTGTTGATGTAAAAAACTAGATTTGATCTAATTAATTAATCATAGATAAATATGAATAAAGAAATAAGACAAAGGATTTTTAAAGTGGTTCAGCCTTAGAAAAATGGCCTACGTCCACTATTTTATATTGCTGGGTAATTTGCCTTAGTCTTAAGTATGTTCGCTTATCGAAGCTTGCCCCACTAAGGGGTGTTACAAAGTATTTATAACCCTTGGGCTCTCAGTGTGAATAGACAGTATGCCGTTATTTAATAGACATATACATCGGTACACAATAAGAATGTTCATTAAATCTATTTTTGTCACTTGATCTTCCTGAGTAGATGCTCGGTATGCTGAGTAGCTCGGCGTGCTGAGTTGCTCGGCATTGTAAGTTGCTCGGTAAAACATATTGATGCCAAGATGGATGACACGCGTCTTCATGTAAGTGGTCCATGTCAGATGACTAATTTTTATATTAACACCGTCATTGTTCTTGTTGCTAGATTCTGGGATTTCGGCCATTTATGATGAGTTTTTGGGTGAAAAATGCTACGTATAGTCGATTTCCCACAGATGACGCCAATCTGTTGTTGTAAAAAACTAGATTTGATCTAATTAATTAATCACAGATAAATATGAATAAAGAAATAAGACAAATGATTTTTAAAGTGGTTCAGCCTTAGGAAAATGGCCTACGTCCATTGTTTTGTATTGCTGGATAATTTGCCTTAGTCTTGAATATGTTCGCTTATCGAAGCTTGCCCCGCTAGGGGGTGTTACAAAGTATTTATAGCCCTTGGGCTCTCAGTATAAATAGACAATATGTCATTATTTAAAAGACATATACATCTGTACACGATAAGAATGTTCATTGAATCTGTTTTTATCGTTTGATCTTTCTGACTAGATGCTCGGTATGCTGAGTAGATCGGTACTGTAAGTTTCTCGGTAAAACATATTGATGCTACGCTAGATGACACGTGTCTTCATGTAACTGGTCCATGTCAGTTGACTAGTTTTTATATCAACAGTGGGAGTCAACCACCATATTTATTAGTGAAATGTTGCGTCAATGGAGGACCTTAGGTACAGTTTATTCAAACATTACTTCATCAGTTGTTAAGAATCAGGTGAGAACGTTGTTCTAAACCCATCACAGAAGGGTCGGACAGGGGTCTATTTGTAAATGAAGTGATACTTTTAGCAAATCTTGTATCAGCAGAAGTGGATACCAATGGTAGAGAAGATTTCGAGTATGAGATCAACTCGTGAGGAAAGTTGACAACACTTAAAGAGAATTCTGTTGGACGGTCAATCCATATGGTGACAATGTCACGCATTGTCCGTAGAGATGTTAACTCTCTTATGTGAAAGGAGCTAAAGTAATCGAAAGATTTATTAGAGAGTGAGACTAGATGAAAGCAGTTAGCAACATGCCGCAAGGGGGAGGCCCATCAGGGGCTCATTTAAATGATTCGAAAAGCTAAATTCTGTCCAAGCGATGGTGAATGTAGTAAGTTTTATTGAAGCCAGTAGCATGTTCCTTAGGGACAACAAAGCTAAGGGAAAGACAGGGGTAGTCATAAAGATCAAGACTATTTAAGTCCGAAAGCCCTAATAGGGCCAATATGACAGGAGATAAGTGGGTTATGTGTTGAGGTATTTTGTGGAGAGTAAAATCACTCGAGTTAAAATTTTTCCAAAGAGAGAAAAAGGACAAGGGTATGGTTCTTGCAAGGGACATGGTTAATGTAATTTTCGATTTGGTTCAGACAGACGTGTTATGTCCGGAAGACCATTAAGTAGACAAGGCGATTGGCAAAGTAGAAGTATGATTTTTATCCTTGGAGGATGAGGCGTGTTATATGTGATGCAAGCGAGTCACTAAATTTGTTTATTGATAGATTCACACGTGAGAAGAATTTAGTGCATATATCTATAGCATTATTATTATGTGTATGTTTTCCCTGGTATAGAGGGGTTGTCTTCAGTGTTATCCACGGAGGATAAATGGGTGTAGTGTTTGTGTTATAAACTTTATTGAGATTACTCATTTTAGTGATGAGAGATGCGAGTATATTATTATACTGATTATAGTTTTAGATAAATGGTTAAAAAGATAGTGGGCAGTGATTGCATGGCTATCGGGGTTACTTCCCTAGTGCATCATGTTTTGTTCTAGAAATACCTCACATGCGAGAGGGTTGGACTCACACTCATATTATATATTATAGAGACTTCTAAGGGTATAGTGGTACGAAAATGTTTAATTCCGGGGTGTTTAGGGACTTTGTTATTTTGATTCAGTGTGTATTGGGTTTACCGTTGGGCAGAAGGATTTCACTCATTATTATGTGTAGCGCTCAGGGCTTAGTGTTAGGAGGAGCTATTGTTATATTTATCCTTTGGTAATGTGCAAGTTAAGACTTCTATTCATATGTTTGGGAATGGGATTTTGAGAGTCCCAATTGTATACATACGAGGTTTGTGGAATGTGATTACCACCAACACTGAGCAATGGTGCAATTAGTAAAAAGTTCTTTGTTTCAGTACAATTTTGGGAGGAGATGTAGATTTTCTATTAAGAGATGAAATAGAGGGGTGCAGGTTATGGACGGAGGACCCAACGAATTTCGATAATCGATATTGCTAGGTAGTAGTGCATCGGGGGGGGGGTTCCTTATTTGGATTTCGCTTTACGAGACATCCCACGCATGAAACTTAGCGTAAGGTTGGAAGTAGAGAGATGTTTGGTCATTAGTCCATGAGTATAGTACCTCGGTCGTCATGAGATTCGGTAATTATGACTAAGTTAGAGTTAAGTGACGATTTAAGTCCAGTGGAGACAGTTGAGTGGTAAAGAAACATTGGAAGTTTTATTTTATCACCACGAGTTAAAGGGTGGAATGATTATAAGGAGGACTTAAAAATTTCGATTTTTAGGGTGATTAAGAGTACCAAAGAGTCGCAAAAACATTGTCAGCACAAGGGAAATAAAGAATTGGGTGTCATGTGTGAAGCGTAGGTGATGCTTACACTAGTATGCACGACTTATAGGGTGTGGGCATCCTGGTTAGCTGTTGCTTGAATTGTTCGAGTTGAAAAGACGTGGAAATAGGCACGTGGAATATATGTTTGTGAGAACGACATAACAGAGTGGAACTGGTAGAGTGGATTAAGCGTGGTGCGAAGGTTGATAATCCAAATATACATGTACGACTAGAGTAGAAAACTCGAATTTAGTTGAAAGGCTATGGGAAGGCTTTTAAAGGGTATTCCTTGAGAAGGATAAAACTTAACTATTATGGAAACACTCAGAGTGGAGTTCACCTAGTCAAGGGTTGAAAGTGACTTGCGCCTAGGTTGAATGATGATGTTAGTAAGGTATAAAGGTTCAGCAGTGCACATCGTGGAGAAAAGTGCACTGGTCGAAACTTTTGGTATACGCTGAGGAAAGAAGGGGAGTATTAAGTGTCACTTAATGTGAGTCATTACAAGTAGAAGTCGATGTTGAATGGGTCATAGCAAGCTGTCTCCGTGGGAACTACTCATAGATAGAAATCGGTTGGAACGAGAGAATCAACCAGAGAATTTTGTAGAAAAACTGCGATTCCTAAAATATAAGAGAGCAATTGTGTGAAATTTTCTTAGATGGGGTGTGTGGGTACCCAAAATTAGGACCATGGGCCCTGGACGAGTAGCCCAATTTTGGTGGCCCAAAGTCCAGGCCCCCCACTCCTTATTCTGAACATGATCCGGTCTCTTCCCACTATCCCATTAAGGGAGGTTATAGGGAGAGATGGAAGACGTGGGGGAATCCATCACCCCCACTTACGTAAATGAATATGTATATATATAAAACCCTAGGTCCGGGGCAAAGGAAAAGGTGTATTCTCTGTAATCACTCTCCGGAGTATATAGAAATAACATCGACTGCACCACCGTGGACGTAGGCACTCCTTTGCTGAACCACGTATATCCTTTGTTGTGTGATTGTCATTTTACATTTCTGTTTCCTACTTGGTGATTGCCTTTCTCTTATCTATTTGTGTTGCATAATAATTGTCACCACAATTGGCGCCGTCTGTGGGAACCGTTCATCTTTCCGTGAGAAGAGCCCACACCAAGGAAGGAATTTAAGATGTCTGGTCACAGCAGCAATGCCCCCCAGGCAGGGGATATTCAAGAACCACCTGCTCCTCGCAGGATTAGGTCTGAAGTTCGACGTTCAGATCAAAGGGCTCTCTTAGAAAGGCCAGCCTCAAAAGAAAGCCATGGACCTGCGAGGTTCACACAGATATCCAGACTGATTGATGCATACGAGGTAAGGCTCCACCAGCAAAGGGAGTCTTCTCGCAAACACGAGGCTGAGAATGCTCGCCTGAAAAGAAGATTAGAAAGGTTGGAGAGAGAGCTTCATCATGATAACAGGAGACGTCCATACCTCACTCCTAGCCCTCAGGCGAGCAAGTCTCGCAGCCGAGGAAGGATCCCCAAGAGAGGATCTTAAAAGATAGAGGAAGCCTAATCAAACGACAACCTCCGCGAGCAGCTGTGAAGAGCTCGCCTTTACCAGAGCCCTACTCGTAGAAATGAGAACATACGAAACCTGGTCCGCAGGGAAATGGACCAACATCCTGCCCACCACGGTACCAGATCGACCAGAGAACTCGCTAAGAGAGATCTTAAAACCTAGATGAAGTCACCCTTCACGAGGGAGATCGAAGAAAAAGAAGCCCCCAATAAATTTGCCATTCCAAGGTTTAAGATTTATGACGGTAAGACTGATCCTATCGATCACGTGAGGTAATACCGACAGGCCATGACCCTCTGGAATCACCGGGATGCACTGATGTACCGTATTTTCCCCTCGAGCCTGCATGATATGGTACAGAAATGGTTCGAAAGACTCCCCCATCGGTCCATCAGAAGTTTCAAATCCTTGGCCGAGCTCTTTACGGCCCGATTCATTACTAGCAGCTCCCATCCCAAAAGGATGGATGCTTTACCGACAATGAAGAAAATGCTTCAAGAAACACTCCGAGACTATGTGAAGAGGTACTGGGAGTTATTCAACGAGGTCAAAGACTGCTCAGAACAAGTAGCAGTGGCCTCTTTCAAAATTGGGCTACCCATCTCTTCCCTTCTTTACCAGTCCCTGACAAAAAAGGAAGCTATGACTATTGATGACCTAATGGATCGCATCGAAAAGTATGCTAAAGTGGAGGATGTCACCCGCCTCTGTACAGGAGAAAATGGTCGAGCTAAACCCACTACTAAGGGAAGTGACAAAGCTGAGAACCAGAAGAAAGGAGGAAAGAACCGAGGCAAAAATGGATCCAAAAATAGCAACAATGATGTGTCAAAAGCATTTCAGGCGGTCAACACCGTCTTTAAAGAACCAATTTACAAAATTTTATCGAAGATCAAAGATGATCCATTTATAAAGTGGCCCAGGAAGATGGGAGGAGACCCCTCGAAGAGGAACAATGCGCTAAGATGCGCTTTTCACAAAGAGGGAGGACATAAGACTGAGCACTGCAAAGCTCTTAAGTCTCACCTCGAGGAGCTAGCCCAGTCTGGGCACTTAAACGATTTTGTGGGAAAAAGGGGAGAGAAAGTGGCTGCCAATAGAGAGGCGAGACCTGACAACGTGCTGGAAGATGATGCTGGACATGAGTTTGCGGTAATTCACGGGGCATTTGATGCCAGGCAGATACAAGGAAATTCAGCTCGAATGGAGATGAAAAAACTTACAGCGGTAATGCAGGCTTTTCAGATCGATCCAGCAAAGTCACAGTCAGGTAAGCATCGATGAGCAGATGACGTCAACTATAACAAGCATATTGTCTTCACAGATAAAGATCTGGTGGGAGTGAGGACCCCACATCATGATGCTCTGATCAGTACAATCAGGATAGCCAACTTTGACGTCGACAAGTTGCTCATCGATTAAGGAAGCTCGTCCGAAGTTATGTATCTCGACCTATTCAGAAAGTTAAAGTTAAGTGTTACCGACCTAAAGGAAGCTACTGTCCCTTTAGTTGGCTTCGCCAAAAAAATAACTATGCCCCTGGGAAAGATTGTACTACCGGTGCGTGCTGGAAACGTCTCCAAGATGATCAAATTTTTGGTAGTCGACATCGACTCGCCATACCAGGCCATCCTCGACAGGGGATGGCTTCATGCGATGAAGGCAATCTCTTCGACCTACCATCAGAAACTCAAATATGCAATCGACCGAGGATTAATGGAGATCCACGATGACCAAGCAATGGCAAGAAGGTGTTTCATAACAGCCATCCGACCCAAGACAGAGAAGAAGGCCGATCAGCCCATCGAGAAAGTTGAAGAAGGTCTAACACCTTCTAAATAGCAATTGAAGTACGAAAGACCTGGAGTAGAGGATACCAGGCTCCTCCCCTCCGAGCGTGTCATCGAGGACTTGGTGGAAGTCACGACTGGAGATGGCGACAGTAGTAGAGTCTTCTTGATTGGAACATACCTCACCGACCAGGAGCAGAAGGACTTGATAACTCTACTGAGACGGAACATAGATGTTTTTGCATCAGAACCATACGAGCTGTCTGGAATCGATCCTAGTATGGTCTGCCATCAGCTGCACGTTGATCCTGCCTTTAAACCAATCACTCAGAAAGGATGACGAACTGCACCCGAGAAGGCCAAAGTGGTAGAGAAAGAGGTCAAAAAACTGCTGGATGGAGGGTCCATACGGGAAGTACAATTCCCCAAGTGGCTATCCAACCCAGTAGTAGTTCCAAAAAGTAATGGAAAGTGGAGAGTTTGCATCGAGTTCACTGACCTCAACAAAGCATGCCCTAAAGATAGTTTCCCCCTCCCAAAAATAGACCAACTAGTAGACGCCATTGCAGCTCATGAGAGAATGAGTTTCCTGGACCCATACTCAGGGTATCACCAGATCCCCTTATATGCCCCATACCAGGACAAAACGGCATTCATCACAATAGTTGGGTTATACTTATACAAGGTCATGCCCTTCGGGCTCAATAATGTAGGGGCAACCTATCAACGACTGGTTACCAAAATGTTTAAAGGTCAGATGGGAGACACCATGGAGGTCTACATCGATGACATGCTCATTAAAAGTAAGAAAAAGGGAAATCACCTCTTCGACCTTTCAAACACCTTGGAAATCCTCAGGAAGTACCGAATGAAGCTTAACGCGAGAAAGTGTTCCTTCGGTGTCGAGTCAGGAAAATTTCTTGGGTACTTGGTCAGTAAGAGAGGCATAGAGTCTAACCTAGACCAAATCGATGCAATCAAAAGGGTGCAACCTCCTTGCACAATTCGGGACTTACAAAAGCTTACTGGTATGCTCGCTGCCTTAAATCGCTTCATCTCTAAATCCTCCGAGAAATGCAAGCCTTTTTTCTAGCTTCTAAAGGGGAGCAAAATGATAGAATGGAGCCCAGATTGCGCGCGAGCATTGGTCGAGCTCAAGTCTTACTTAAGCTCTCCACCACTACTCGTCATACCACATCAAATAGATTCTTTGTACCTGTACCTCTCCGTGTCCGATCACACTGTCAGCTCTGCATTAATGTGTGAGGTTGCGGGAATCTAGCACCCCGTTTATTACGCGAGCAAGACCTTACTTGACGCCGAGCAAAGGTACCTACCACTGGAGAAGCTCGCCTTTGCGCTAGTAATAGCCTCGAGGAAGCTGAGGCATTATTTAAAAGCTCACACTATCATCGTCCTTACATCACATCCCCTTAAGGCAATCCTACGGAAAGCGGATTTGTCGGGCAGACTGTCTAAGTGGTCAGTAGATCTCGGTCGATTTGACATCTAATTTCAACCAAGGATAGCTATCAAGGGTCAGATCCTTGCTGATTTCATAGCCGAATTCACGAGAAAATAATCCTCGGACCAACCTCAAACGATAAAGCAAAAGGAGAACCCAACAACAGAGGAAACATAGAAACTGTTTGTTGATGGAGCCTCCAACTCAAAGGGGGCAGGGGTAGGCATTGTCCTCATTACTCCAGAGAACACAATCCTTGAACAAGGAATCATGCTTGGATTCGCAGCCTCTAACAACGAAGCAGAGTACGAAGCCTTAATAGCCGACCTCCAAAAGGAGCATACTTTGGGAGTAAAACATTTACAGGTGTTCGACGATTCCAAACTAGTATCCAATTAGATAAGTGGAGATTACCACTCAAAGAATGAAATAATGGCAGCTTACCTCGCCTTAGTGAAAAAACTGATGTCAAGCTTTGAAAAGATCAACGTCCAGCAATTTTCCAGGGGGCAAAACAGTCATGCTGATGCCTTAGCAGCCCTATGTTCGGCAGTTGACTCTGACCTAAAAAGAGTCATCCCCATCGATTTCCTCACCTGTCCGAGCATCGACAGCAATCCACCAAGCGTGGAATAGGTACTCCAGGTGGGGTCAGCCCCTAGCTGGATAGACCCCTTAAGATAATATTTAAAGGATGGCCCACTCCCGGATGACAAGAAGACTGCCCACCAGGTAAGAGTCAAAGCTGCTCGCTTTCACTTATCCCCAGAAGGCAACTTGTATAGGAAATCCTTCTCCGGTCCCTACCTCCAATACGTCCACCCAGGGGATGTCGAGTAATTACTATGCGAGCTTCATGAAGGAATATGTGGAAGCCATATCCGAGGAAGGTCTCTAGACTTTCGAGCAATGAAGGAAGGCTATTGGTGGCCATATATGCAAAAGGACTCTGTAGTGTATGTTCGCAAATGCCAGAAATGCCAACTCCACGCTCCTATGGTCCACCAACCCGTCAGCGATCTAAAGTCCTTATCCAGCCCATGGCCATTCGCCCAATGAGGAATGGACATCGTGGGACCGATGCCTACTGCCACCGATAATCGCAAATATCTGTTGGTTGCGACTGACTACTTCACCAAATGGATCGAGGCAGAACCCCTGGCGAACATCCGAGACGCTGATATGATAAGGTTCATATGAAGGAATATAATCACTCGTTTTGGAATCCCCAGAACCATCATCACCGACAATGGAACACAGTTCGAAAGTGGCTCCTTTCAGAACTTCTGTGACGAACACGGTATCAGACACCACTTCAGTTCGGTGGCCTATCCTCAGAGCAATGGCCAAGCTGAGGCTTCCAACAAAACTATTATCGATGGATTAAAGAAGCGATTGGAGCAAGCCAAAGGCGCATGGATAAATGAACTACCTCACATCCTATGGGCATATCTAACCACTCCTCGGCGAGCAATAGGAGAAACCCCATTTTCACTGACATATGGCATGGAGGCAGTCATCCCACTCGAAGCAGGTTTGCCGACAATGAGGTCCGACCTTGTCGACCAAGGCCATAATGATGTAGCATTTCTCGTTGAGCTCGACCTAGCCGACGAGCGTCGAGAGCTAGCCCTAGTGAAACTAGCGAGCTACCAGTAACATCTCGCGAGGCATGACAACAAAAGGGTTAACCCGAGGGCATTCCGAATTGGGGACTATTTTCTAAAGAAAGTCCTGGGCAGCGCAGTAAAATCATCAGACGGCAAGCTAGGTCCCAACTGGGAAGGACCCTTTAAAGTAACCAGAGACGACCTGCAGGGCGCCTATCACTTGGAAACGATGGAAGGTAGAGGAAATACCACGAGCATGGAACGTAATATCTGCCCTCGGGCAATATTATCGCACATCTGATGAGTAATTTAATTGGTGACATTCTGATGAGTAATATCTGCATTTATCGCACATCTTTTCGAAATAATAGGCACATTGATCACTACACTATAGCAGGGCAATATCCCTCCTCAGGTCATCGTTCTGAAACACGAAGGACCTCTTAGCATTGCCCGTGGCAATATGAAGCCCTACAGGGGATCCTCAGGCAATATGACCAAATTTTATACTGGTCATCAAACCTACTTCGGTTAAGTAAAACCCTGATCGGATAAAGCATCAAACACCAGGTGTGTCCTTGCCAATTGCCCCACTTAGGCCTAAGGGAGTGTGACGACACAACCTAAAAGGTAAAGTGGTGCACAATGGTATCTCGGTATTATACTGTACTGGGAGGACACTTGCATGACAAAACAAACTTAGAATATTATAAAATAGCAAGAATATGAAGAATATGGTGCACACGTTTAGTCGGCAAAATTTCCCAAAACACAAACTTTTCATTAATGAATCATATTTACAACAATGGTGATACTTGCTTAGTCGGCAAACTCGCCCAAAGCATTTACATTATAAAAAATACAAGTAATAACAACTGGCAAAATCTCAATGGGGGGGGAGGCATCTGAGCGAGATAATCAGCCACTCGAGCTCTTAGTTCATCGTCAGGAGCAGGAGCTAACTCTTCCACAACCTCATTCGCATACGACTCCAACAATTGTCGAGGGATGGCATTGATGGGGATCCATCGATCATCCCTCCGGAAGGGGTTAGGCATCAGAGTAGAGGGAGACATTTTATGGCGATACAAGAGCATCGAGTTCCTCGGGACTTGCAGATCCTTCAAGGCACTTAGCCACCCCCTGATAAAAGAAAGATCCTCGAACTCTATCAACCTTGTTGGAGCATCTGACCAACCCTGGTCGTAACCATCAGCCCATACTTGTCGAGGACCTTTTTTGAACAGGTGTCGCAGCCGAGTAACGTCCCTCTGAAGCCCAGCAGTAATAACATATGCTCGCTGGACATCACCACGAAGCTCTTCCATTTCCCTCTCTTGAAGTTCTTCTACCTCCCTATTCTAGCTCCTGGTGGTCCCGCTGGCTCGCAGAACAGATGGACCAGTGGAACCCCGCAGCATAGGAGTATCACTCCGACCAGCTCTGGCTCGCGATGATGAGGAACCCTGTAATACTACTGGAGCAGTGCTCGACGCATGCTCCTTAAGTCGTGAGACCTCTCTCCTCAGAACCTCATTCTCTTGCTGAAGCGTCTCACCAACCTGGTTGATCTCGGAAGCGTCAAGAAGCTTTGCTCTCAACATATTCACTTCTTCTTGCACTGAAGCCCCAACCTCTTCCATCTCCTGGAGCCTGTCCTTCATCTTGGCCACGAGTTCAGATTGCTCCTTATACTTCTGATTCCTAGACCGAAGGGATTTGCAAAGTCTAACGAAGGCCTGGAGAACCTCAGGACTCGCATTAGGACCAAGGGTCCTGCCCAGTTGAGAAGTAGCAGGAATGTAATCATCAACATTAATAGACTACAAATAGTGAAAAGACAAGGGAGAGAAGAAGACATATCAGTGCACAGAGAAATATAAGCCTTTTTCATTAATGAAGGTTGAAATTATTCGAGCAGAAAAAAGAAAGTTTACAGATAAAAAAAAACCAAAAGCAGTCCTAGCAGATAACTAGTTAGCAACCTCTGGTGGCCCAGAGGTCGATGGCCCCTTCCCTTTATTGGCATCAGCAGGAGCACCGCCCTCGGCAGGGTTAATCTCTGTCGCCACGATGAGGGAGGCATTAGCAGAGGACGCCTGAGGAACAGGGTCGACACATTCAACAGCTGGGCCAAAGACTTCATCCACAGTTAGTTTTGGACCCAGGTCATGCTCGTCAAATAGGGGAGAATCGATGTTGACACCAGCAGCCAAAAGGACCTTATTCCAGCCCTTCTTGAAGTTCAGATGACTAATATAGCCTATCTGAACTTCAGCGTCCTCATACGCTGCAACCCAACCAGAATTATGAGTCCTCCTTGGCAGTGACAACCTCAGACTCTTTCTTCTTCAGCTCCTCAGACAGCACCCTATTGTCTTCAACAACCGCTAGTTTGCTCGAGCAAACCAGGTCGTAGGCCTGTCGCAGCTCTTTCAAGTCCTTGACTGTCGCATCCTTCTCCTTGTTGGCAGTAGCAAGAGCCAGGTCGGATGAAATCTGAGCAGCGTCAACGACTTAAAAGCTAGCCTCGAGCTCTTTACCCTTCAACTTCAGGGCAGCATTTTCCTTCTCCAGCTCATTATTTTTCTTCACCAGCTCATCGCGTGAACGATACAGCACGGCGAAGTCAGTAACAAACTATAGAAATAAGAAGATGTTAAAAGAAGGAAATGATGAAGTTCATAAAAACATGGGAGAGAAGGGAAAAACCTTACCAGAGCTAGCCTTTAACTAGCCTAAAGGGCCAATTGCTCGGACCCTACCGCTCTTTGGTGATCAACTAGGAGGACACCTCTCTCGAGCAAAGCGGGGGCCAACTGAGGGGAAATTGCAACAGAAGCCCCCTCGGGAAGCACGAATACCGAGACCAAGGCCTGCCCAACCTTCTTCCTCACTTCAGCCCTCCTCTTCTCCTCTTCTCTCTAATTCTCTTTCTTCTTCCTCTCCTCTACCCTCCTCATCTCCTCTATCTTCTTCTTCTCTTTTTCCTTTTTTTCTCTCTTTCTCCCTTACCTGCTCCTTTTCCTTCCTCTTTCTTTCCTGCTCTTGAGCAGAGGACCGAGAACCAGTAGCCACAGCCCCAGAATTAGATTTTTACTTCTTTTACCTTTATGCAAGAAGCACGTGGTCCTCCTCCTCATCATCCCTGATTAAGTTCTTCCTTGGAGGAACCATCTCCTCACTTGAACTACTAGAAGTGCTCGACGACCCTCGAGCTTCAGAAACCTACCCACGATCAGAGGAACTGCTACTGCTAGAGCTCTCTCCCCAAAAATCACTTTCATCTCCTACAATGTCACTCTCAGAGCTGCTCTCTCCCTCGTCCAACTGGATAGGACCCACAGCAGTCTCTTCGGAGAAGTCGAACTCTGGGATACTGTCCACAGGCCTTGCTATGAAGCTGGAGCCAACATTCTTATACTCGAGCAAAAAATTAGCAGATCTGGGATGCTCACCGTCACCCAAAGGCTCCCTGATATTCCAAGCCTTTACCAATTCCGAAAGACGAACCTCACTGAGAGCAGGTTCCAAGTTCTTTGACCTCGCTGCAAAAGAAGAACAGAAAAGAATTAGAAGGATCACAAATCAACAAAAATCAAAGAAATAGAGCAATGTCTACCTATGTATTCTTCCCCATAAAAGGGAACAGTGAACCTCTCAGATCTCAACCCCTCAAATTGGGGAGAAAACTGCCAGTTTTTGGTAAGGAAGCCTTCTTGCCAATAGTCCTTATGCGAATTAGGTAGGTTTACTACCAATACCCTGTCAAGGCTTCTAGCTTTGAGATAAAGAACCCCAGATCTAGTTCGAGAGAAGGAATAGCAAAAACAGACCTCGGCGAGTCCTAACCTAGTACCATACAACTGATTTATTCGATGTATGCCATTAACTATTTTCCACACATTGGGCGAGCATTGTGGAGGAACAATATTGAAATAGCCAAATAAATGCAAGAACAAATCGTTGGGAGGAAAGGTGAGTCCCCCCTGGGAAAGCAACAAAACATGGATCCAGTGGGCGTCATTTATCTCTCTAACGTTTCTAGGAGGGGAAGCGCGACACTCAATATCTACCCAATCAGGGACATTATAAAACTTCATAAATTCAGAGATCGACCTATTCCCAATCTTTGCCATTGGAAAACCCTAGAAAAGTTACAAACTCAAAGAGAAAGTACAAAGAAAAAGCACAAGAAACTTACAAAATAGAAGATCGATTCAAGTGATGAAGAAGCACGATCCTAAACAACTAGGAAGCGATGAGAATGGAGATTGAGAGAAGAAGGTACGAAGTGCTAGAGCTCATAGAAAATGGAAGAATGCTGAAAAGAATGAAGCGACGGTAGAAAAGTTGCTATTCCAATAAACCTTCAAATTCTGCTAATCATAGTGCACAAGAAATGAAGCGGGGGCCGCCAAAATCAACTTCACAGCTTTCGAAGAATTGCAAAAGAGCCATTATGGCTAATCATTTAAATTTATTGAGCCCATAAACATGGCCCAACAAACTTAGGGGCAATTATGGGTACCCCAAATTAGGACCATGGGCCCTGGACGAGTAGCCCAATTCTGGCAGCCCAAAGTCCAGGCCCCCCACTCCTTATTCTGAACATGATCCGGTCTCTTCCCACGTTCCCATTAAGGGAGGTTATAGGGAGAGATGGAAGATGTGGGGGAATCCATCACCCCCACTTACATAAATGAATATGTATATATATAAAACCCTAGGTCCGGGGTAAAGGACAAGCTGTATTCTCTGTAATCACTCTCCGGAGTATATAGAAATAACATCGACGGCACCACCATGGACGTAGGCAATCCTTTGCTGAACCACGTACATCCCTTGTTGTGTGATTGCCATTTTACATTCCTGTTTCCTACTTGGTTATTGCCTTTCTCTTATCTATTTGTGTTGCGTAATAATTTTCACCACAGGGTGCCAACTTCAAGGTAAGGTTACGAGTTCCTTAGAATGTGTGGAACAAGTTGACCTAAAAAGAAAGTGATTATTATTCTTTTGGGTGGTATACACTATTAGACAGTGTGCCCTAACCTTTCTTTGAAAATAAGAATTGCGTCGGTAAAAGGTTCTTCTCGGTATTATTTTGAACTAGATGGGATCATTGAACCCCATCTTCAAACCGGGATTTCAGAAAGTAGTGGGGATAAAGTTTCATTTTGAGTATGTTGTACCACGCTTAGCCGGGGAGTTGGCGAATGGTGATTTACGATTAGTGGAGCCACGTGAAAGTAATTTTGAATTCATGGTGATCATTTCATTTCCACAATGGATGTATCTAGCAAGTGACATTTAGTACGGTAGAGTTCCATGGAGGCACTCGTAACTCTTTATTGTGGACAAATTACTTATTGAAGTTTTGTGTGGAAAAACCTTAACTATTCTCCCTCGGGTTGTTTAGAGGTGAGTGGATAATCATGACTTTTGATCGACCGAGTTAGAGTTTGATGACTGTGGTGGAATTGCCATGACTGTTTTTGGTGACTTTTGAATGTTGTAAGAGTTACGTCGCCAAAAAAAATCGAGATTTCAAGAACTGATAAGTGTGGTCAAATGTTCGTGTGGTTTCTCTAAAAAATGGAGTTTTGTGTTTAGATAAATACGAGGAATTGTTACATAGTGAGGTGCGGCCTCCCAATAAAATTGAGACAATGGGGGCCAATGATGTGTAGGCTCGTCTTATGCGAATGGCAACGGATTGGAGAACAATGTGAAGTGCCGTTATTAAGGTGTGACTCTATAACTTATGGTATTGAGAGTGTTTAATAAGCTTATTGTGAGGCAGGGAGGACTATAGAAATTCACCTTACCCGAAAGTATGTTTTGAGTATTGATAAAGTATCCAGATCTATTTTTACCAGGCATACCTTATTTTCCGAATTTCGCGATGAAATTTCGTTATTAGGGGGGGAGTATTTAATACCTCGTATCTTTATGGCTTTTAAAATTGGGAATTTATTAAATTTAATTGAGATATTAATTTAATATTAATCCGAAATTTTATTTTAATATTTACTAGTGTGACGAGAGTTAGTAGTTATTGGGAATTTGTTGAATATTACTGGATAAGTAAAGTAATATATGAGATTGATTTTATTAATATTATCACGAGTGAATAATACGACAATTATGAAAAATTAAGTTGGGACACGCCTATGTCATGTCAGAACTAAATTATTATTATAAAAGTGAATAAATTATAAGTCTCCCATATGATCGTTTCGAGTAAGTCAAAGTGTCCGAAAGGGTCGAGATAGTCAGAAAAGTATACCCAGTGATTTAGTTTGGGTCTCGGGTTTTTTTTAGGCCTAATTGACATCCTGGGAGGGTATTATAAGCATTATGTATTTTTGAGTAATTAAACCCACGAATTTTCTTAGGATATATCCGCCATAAGGAGTTTTCTTTTAGGGTTAACAAACACATAACATTAAACAACCATTAGGGAAGAAGGTGGAGAGTTTTCCAAGCAATCCAAGGCCTAGAACTCACTCGATTGCACCGCCACCACCACCAAAACGTAAATCGCACGACGACGAACGCAACCATATCTTTTTCACAAACAAATCAGACCCTTGAATCCCAAGAAATTATCTATCTTGCTGGTTTCTAGTTGGTATTCCTTCCATGTTAGTCAAGGAATGAAAATCATGTGTTTTAATTGAAGAGTTATATGTTTTGGAAGAGAATTTATATGTGTTGTAGGGAGAATCCATGTAGTGTGAAATCTTGATCATATGTAGAGGATTACCCATGAGTTTATTATGATATATGGGAAGAAAATATGGATTAAATTAGAGGTTTATGATTACTCATGAAAAATTGGGTTTTATAAAGAAATCTGGGATTAAACCCCTTTTTGATTGATTCGTTGAGGATTTATTGATGTTGTTATGTTAGAACTTGTTTATATATATTGCTTATACATTTGGATTAATTTGATGGGAGTTTGGGATGAAATTTTTGAGGTTTGGAGGGGTTAGAATGATTGAACCCGTAGGTTGAAATTTGCAGAAAACTGGGCAAGAACTGCTTGATCGATCGATCGATCGACCCCATTCCACGATCGATCGATCCCTCCTGGAAAACTGCATATTTTTCCTCTTTTTGTTTAATCCGATTAAAATGCATAGGAACCCTTGATTATCATTGATAGAGTATAATGGGTTATGAAGAGGACCAATAGGGTCTAGGTAGACCCGTTGAGTGAAATTTAATGTAGGATGAAATTGTGGGGTATGGGGAGTTATTCATACGTAGGAAATTATGCGTACATTGACTAAAAGATTGAGACTCGTAAAGGATTTAGACCAGAAGGTTCGTGAGAGTATACCTACTGAAATTATACTTAGTGAGATAGAATACTTTGAGAGATGAGAAGTAAGTATGAAATAAATTATAAATGATAATAAAAAAGACGAACCCGTTATGTGAGATATTTGAGTAAAATTTGTGCTAAGAACGAATAATAATAATTATGGGTCATGGGCGAACCTAATTTGGAAAATGTGAATATATATATATATATATATATATATATATATATATATATGTGTGTGTGTGTGTGTGTGTGTGTGTGTGTGTGTGTGTGACTATGCATATATTATGTATCTGTGTAACAATTATACCCGGGGTACTTGCTATCACAGAGGTTTCTGCACCGAGATAGTCTTATCTCGATTGGACCTTTATGGGGGATATTGACTCGTACTCTAGAAGATAGTATCCACGATACAGGCTATCTGAAAATGACAGTCAGATGGTTCTCAGAGACGTGAGAGTATGTGCTGACCTCTTAGGACTTGGAACTATGCTTCGCCTCCATTTGTATCTATTTTGTGTTAATACAGTTCGAGTGTGATTCCGAACTAGTATTTCCCTTAGTTTGAGTGATACGGGGACTTGATAGCAGAGTATGCCAGCACCATAGATTTATGTGGGGTGCCGATAGTATATATATATATTACATGAGTGATTGATATATATACTTATATATTTATACTTTCAACTGTGTGTATAAGTAGTTAAGTAATGATTAAATACTTTAGCTTCATAACAAGTGTTCGTGAATTTTGAAACGGTACTGAGTGGTTATAAATAACGTAAGAAAATGGAAGAGATTAATTTTCTAAAACTAAATATCAAAGCATTATCACTCTTCGAGATAAAGCTTTATGGAAAATAAGTTAGATAGACTTATGAGATCGGTAGTAAGGTTGGCGGGCACACTAGATAAGAGTTGAGCATTCTCAAGAAAGTGTCGCGCACTAACATGGTGGTTATATTAGTCGGTAAGCATTTTAAATACTTGCTAAACTATTTTTAAAACCGTTTTAGACTCGGGCTCTGACCCGTTTTATGTCATTTCTTTCTCTTTTGTATATATATGTATGTATTACAAGTGCCCAGCCATAGGGGCGTCATGCTTAGGTTCTTTGGATTGGACGTGCTGCAGCTTATGTGGGAGTTGCGGGCTTTTTCTTTAGACGACCTCGTCATTGGCTCGTTTCCTATTGTAGATCTTTCTAGTGAGGGCATGTGTCGCCTGATTTCCTATTACGTTTGGATTTGTCAGAGATTTATGATTATTTATATTTCCAGTATTCAATACTCTTCGGGAGTTAATTGTTGTCAGGATGATATCATTTATAGTTGTTAAACTTGGTTTGGTTTATCTAGATGGTTTAATTCTTGTGTGTTAATTGCCATCCTTGGTATGTATGTGATTCTTAAACTGTTGTTTATTAAAAAGGTTTTCATATTGGTATTTAATAAATTGAAAATAGACTTTAAATTATTTTGACACTTAGCTTAATTATTTAGGGTGTTCAAATTGGAAATAATTATTTTGCGACAATGATGCTGATAATGAACCAACCGTTCACCTTGATGTTAATTTAATAAAGGACTGATCACCCATTATTTAATTAGGCGGGTTGTTACAATAATATTATAGAAAGTGATGAGGGAAAGAGGAAGAAAACACCGGATATAAGTGGTTCATCCTTTGGATTTCCCACGTCCGCTGTATGAGTGTGTGAAATCCATTAAATATGGGCTCTAATGGCCTTGGGATATAGGCACTCAAGATCTTTATCTCTAAAAATGGTTTTGACAGAGTTTTAGTAGGGTAATCGATACCTTACACTAATGTAGAAAACAAGTATTTATATGGTTAAGGTGGTGTCATATGCACCCCAGTCATGCAGGAGGCATACAGAACACCAAGCACCTAATAATCCAGTGCCATCTATCTCTTGTGCATCTACGCAATGATTACAATATATTCTTCATATGTGGGGATGATGCTGTTGTAAAGATTTTTCTCACGTGGGATTGCAACCCATGCACACTCTTCCACGCGTGCTCCATTCCACACGCCTTACGAGACGTCGAACATGTCCTACTGGAATGAGGTGTCCACCAGGATGAGTACGAGACCTCTGAAATTCCTCTAGATGGTACACTGATAATTTGCCAAGCGTAGTGTCGACTGACATGCATCAGGCCAAGACAAGAGGTTTCTCCAAGCTATATCTTTTCATCTTCCTGAGATGGACGAGGAAAGACATAGACCCCCAAGGCTGTGCAAGGTATCGACTTAGCTTTGAATGAGGTCGAGATATTTTAGCAAGATGGATCAGGGGAGCACACTTTGTGGGGTTGACTTGAGCTGAGCTTGGCTTAAGTCGAGACGAGGTCTCATATTGGCATATCAATAACCCCCTAACCCTTAGTCTTCAGTGTAGATAGAAGACTGAGGGGTAAAAATGTCAAGATGCACTGAAGATGGTACGTCTATGACTTGTTAGATGCTGGCATACTAATGTGTATGAGTGGGGGACACATATCATCTATTGTTTGGTCTAGCGTGTTCTCTAAGTAGTGGTGGCAGTTTGTGTTCACCTTGAAAGTTATGCCCTAATGATGGGCATATTGAGAGTTGAACCCCATCATTAGGGGATTTAAAAAATTTTAATTCCTAAACTGTTTGTCTTTCTTCACTTACACGCGCCATTTTCTCTCTCTAAACTTCTCAGTTCTAGAGCTTCTTCTCTCTTTCTTCCACCTCCCAAGCATTTTTTGGCCATTTTCTTGATTCTTCTGTGGTTGCTAGCCTAGGGAAACTTTACAGGTACTTCTCTTTTCTTTTTCTCATTCTTTTTTCATCGTTTTTGCCATTTTTGCATTTGTTTTGTTTTTTTGGCAACGGTGTTGTGAGGCATTTAAGTGGTATTTAGGGCTGAATAAACTAGTTTGAGGGTAAAAAAAGTGGATTTATGGGTTCATTTGTAGTCTTAGAGTTTTTCCTCTCTGTTTTACCATCGTTTAGTCACTCTGGTGATCCTCTGGTGGAAGTCTCATCATGTTCTTTAATGTTCTTGATCATGACTTTACATATTCCATGCTTTAGATCTTTTAGTCAAATCCAGTCAACCCTTTATCTGTTTGTCCATATTTATTATTCCCACCAAGTTGAGGGTCGTCCTTTGAATTTTGATAAAGTTATACGAGGTAGCTGAGGATTTTCCTACTCTTAGATAGAGGTGCTTCGAAAAGATCAGAAAGCACGATGCCGAGGAAGCTGTTAAGCGCAGGGCCGAAGCCTTTCCTCTTTGTCCTATTTATACCAATTCCTCTTGCAACCATTCGTCCTCTAGTTGTCGAACTTAGTGACTCCATGTATGAGTCAGTTGTTGAGAGTGTCGACTCTTTCCAAGTGGAAATGAAAGTCCCATATGATGGGTCTGAGGAGGCTCAGGGCTCTTTAAGAGCATCGTCTTCTCATCAAGCTGAGTGATCTATTAGGGCCGAGACATCAAAACTGACCGAGTCATCATCAAACCAATATGAGTCCTCCCAGGGGTCAAATTATTCTATACAGATCCTCTCGTCACATAATGGGCTGAGAGTGGACGTTTCCATGCCACCCCAATAGGTTCCATCCCTCTCACTGATGTTCTGGGGTAGCACTTTGGCAGTGCTTTTCATGCCCCCAGGTGTTGTCTTGGCTATAGACCTAAATGATGATGATGATGATGCAATCTAAGGCACACTTGGCACATCATGCGCTGAATCCAGACCAGTACAGGGACTGAGGCGACCTCTTGCTGTGGAGACATCCCTATGTCATTGGACCTTCCATCCATATGAGAGAACCCTCGGCCGATGAGAGAGAATTTCAAGGTTGAGAGGGTGAAATTTGTGTAAATGAATGTGACACCCCGCCTAATAAAATACCAGGTGATCAGTCCTATACCAAATTAAAACAGGAATCCCAATTGGATCATCCTTAGCATCACTGTCGAAAACTTTTTAAAACTTACTAACCAACTAGTATTGCAAAAGCTTGTGCAAATTTTAACTTTTTAATTACGCAAAACAGTACATGCGAAAATAAATATAAACCATTCACACAACTGAATAAAACTCAACTGAATAATTAATTACACAACATGCCGAATAAACCATCGACCACCAAAGTGAAATAATCCAATACAAAAAATAAACACCTGAATAAATTACACCTAAAAACTGTACCGAGAAGTCTGGGCGACAAGCCCTAAATAAAACTGAAACTGATACAAGATTCCTACTCTAGGAATGAATGAATGATGCGTCTAATCCAAACTCTTGCTAGTATCCACATATTCCGCAGCTCCGTGTCCCTGTAATAGAATATCAATCTTGGCGTCCCTGTGGCTGGACACCTAAAAAGTTTAGAAAATAGTTTTATAGCAAGGGTTAGAACCCAAAAAATTTTGAAAATATTTATCAAGTGAATTAACTGCAGTAATTTAAAATGCGTGAATGCGCTTCATATTTAAGTTAGTGTCGCACTCCATTGTAGACACTCTCACCCCTCCACTATTGTGCACACCTATCGGTTACCTTAACCCCACCTAGTTGTACTACCCCGTCCAACTAGTCCTAGTATAACCTTCCCTTTCCATACTACTCTAACCCGAGTATAATAATTTCTTGAATTATAAGTTATCTCACAATTAACTTAATTAATTCCCCTAAATTAATAACATATAACCGTGTCACAAGTTTTATAAAATAAATACATCACACCCCGTATTATTACCCGTATATAATATTTACCACCCTTATATACGTACCTTTACTCTAACCTCCACACATATAACATACATATTTCCATCCCTTCGAGTATACCCTCGCCGGATGATTCCCTTTAAAATGCTATCTCACTAGGTGTGCTCACAAAACCTAGTTCTCCAAGTTGGAATCGCTTACCAACTTGGCCCAAAATATAAACGTAGTGGAGGCGATCATATTCCTTCCCTGAAAGTGAGCTAAATTCCTCACCCATATATACCGGACGCTATGACCTGGGATTATACTCGCCCTACTCCTCAAGCTAGGGGATTCACCCACAACGCGCAACCTCCCTTGATAGCATTAGAGTATATTATTAATATCTAGTCACTGATATTTAATATCACACACAATATATACACGTATATATATACTATCACTACACCGTAAATATATAATATAACCCCGGCTTTACAGTGTACTCCAAATCCTGTACCCTGCCTATAATTTAATATCACACACAATATATACACGTATACATGTACTATCACTACACCGTATATATATATATATATATATATATATATATATATATATATATTATAAACCCCGGCTTTACTGTGTACTAATATCCCGTACACTTCCTGCAATTTCCTGAGTCTGTGGCCCGACTCAACGTAATTAATTTTCTCACTTAACAATTTCTCGTCTTCCCGAGTCTATGGTCCAACTCTAATATATTTAACACACACTTCAATTTATATAATACTTCCCCGTGTCTATGGTCCGACTCCAATTAAATTAATTAACACCCTCATTAATTTAATACCTTCCCGAGTCTATCACCCGACTCTAATTAAATTAACTAACACACATTTTATTTTAACACCTCCCCGAGTCTTCAATCCGACTCTAATTAAATTAATTATCACAACTATTAATTTAACCCTACCCAAGTCTACAATCCGACTCTAATTAAATTAATTATCACACCTATTAATTTAATCTTACCCGAGTCTACAATCTGACTCTAATTAAATTAATTATCACACCTATTAATTTAATCCTACCTGAGTCTACAATCCGATTCTAATTAAATTAATTATCACACTTATTAATTTAATCCTACCCGAGTCTATAATCCGTCTCTAATTAAATTATTTATCACACTTATTAATTTATTCCTACCCGAGTCTATAATCCGACTCTAAATCAATTACTCTTTCTCAATAATTAATTAATTACTTTGGTGTCACTTAACCAACGTACCCGGACTCGCTCACTTGATCCATTTTACCTCTCATAATTTCATTCCTACATTTTCGCCCACAATGTGTCACACATGCATCTCCCTAAATTTTCCAATTATATTTACCTATAATCACCAATATACCCAGACTCGATCACTTGGCCTGAAATTAAATATTTCCCCATTTTAGAATAACATTCATCAAATTCATCCATAAAGTGCTCCTCATAAATTTCCCTTAGTCCCAATTACTTTTCCCCATAATTACTAGGAATTTGTGTTTCATAATTTTTTTTCTCACTAATTAATGTATGGGAATTAATTTAATTAATTAATTTCCCCCTTATATCACAAACTGGCCGAACTGCCCAGATTTTTCCCATCATCGATCGATCGATGCCCCCCGATCGATCGATCGACCCCTTCATGACAGATCTTCTTCCCCACTGATTTCCACCATTAACGAAATTCAAGGTTTTTAACCCATAATCTAAACCTCTAATTACATCATCCCACCACAAAAACATGGTTATTCCCTATCCACCAAATCATAGGGACCTTAAGATAATCAATTTCTCCACTTATATCTACTTTTAGAAATGGGTTTTCTCCATAAAAATTCAATTATATATTTTACTAATCTCAAATTTCAGATTCAATTTCCACCCCTTTTCGTTCTGGATTTCCCATTCAAATCATACATACATCCTCAGAGATCTATCACCCATCTAAATTTTACTTTGATTCTCATTCAAGTGTTCCATAAATAAAAACCCCATTTTTGTACCCGTTTATCCCCAAAACGAATTTTAGTATACATATCACTAAAATATGAATTGGATATCACAATTTAGGAGTAAAAACAGTTAACAACTTTCCTAGAACTACTTGTAGGGTCTGATCCGTTGTTGATGTCCCTTAACTTGGCTCCAATAACCTCTAATTTGCTCTTGATTTGCTTTTCCTCAAATCCCCTCTCAAACCCTAGGTTTAGAGTTATGTTGGCTGCCATTCCTTAATCTTCCCATTAGGTTAAAAACCCTCCATCCCGTTTTTAGCCTAATGGGCTTAATTAAAATAACCGAAATCACCTCGTGTGGGCCCGACTATGCCCAAAAATGCCTCGTGACCCAATTACTACCCCCGGGTACTCTTTTCTGACTATCTCGACCCTTGCAGATACAATCGCTCACTCAGAATTGGAATCGAATTAATTTATAAAAATCCTTATCTCACACCCAATTTAGTCTATACCGACTCTCGACTGGGATAAGTGCATACCCCATCATTAATACCCGAAATGACGTAATTAAATTATTACTATTCACTTAGTAAATAAATTTCTCTAAACATTAACCATTCACTCCCCGATTAATATTTAAATATATATATATATATTGCCATAATTCAATTAAAATTACAACACACAAGTAATTTAAAATTTCCGAATTAATTAAATATTAAATGCACAAAAATACGGGGTGTTACATACCCCCCCCCCCTTACAAAGGAATTTCGTCCTCGAAATTAGGATGAGCGTAATGTTCCAAGCTTCGCATATTAATCTCTTGTCATGTGCCTCCAAACCCGCTATATCTATCCCATCCGCTTCTAACCATACATTACACAAGCATGCATTTAGATTACCCAGGGCACCCATACACCCTATACCCATGCTTAACCGCAGAAAATTTACCTTAATTAACCCGGGTGCCCATACACCCTATCCCCGCGGTCTACCGCACGAAAGTTACCCGACTGTGCTAGTCGTAACCCGTAATATAACTTCGAACCCGTAGTCATATCACATATATAAATATACATATATACATATACATCTACTGCCCGGGTACCCAACCCATGTGCTAACGTCCAAACATCTCCCCATAAATACTTGTCCCTCAACACAAAAGTATATATGCTTACCCTTATGCTATCAAAGACAACATAAAGTACCTCTCCCTTACTACCACTAGTCCTATAGCAAAAATAAACCCCGAGCTATCTCTCTTTGCTCAAAAATAAATCTAACCACACTCATTCACTTCAGTAAACATCCCCACTTACCGGGATAAAATGTGAGAACACAAAACCTCACTATGTGCTATCGTACCACGTAACACAACATATATATCCACATATATAGGCTATACACCCTCTCTGGTGATACCTAGTACCAACCATACCCTGGTGTCGTGAACACCAAAATTTTACAGCACTATCCACAATAGTTAAATTCCATCGCTATCCAGCCGATATTTAGGAAATATCATCTACCCTACTCCCATAATTCTCGAAAGTAGTAATTCTTCGCATAATTCAAACCTTCACTTAGTGTACACCTCCACTCTTTCGTGAAGAACACTAAGGAACTCCGTTACTCTACAGAAAGTTTATCCACATACTATGGCTGCTACCGCCAACGTACTCACTGAATTCGACTCACCCGCAAACATTAGTGAAAAATAAGTCTTATTTTATGACATCCACTTTGTCACTCAAAAATATACCCCATGACCATAGGGTAAAAATAATTACCTCCATAACCAAGCTACAACGGCTGATCCTCGGGTTCCGGAGCATCTTCTCCTTTCCCGAATGTGTCCACGACTTGATTTAGTGGTTGTACATCCAGGACCTCGTCCTGTAGTTGACCCGTACCTTGATTAGGACAAATTCCCTTCATGTGTTTCGCTTTCCCCACCAACGAAACACCTTCTAATATATTCACCCTACCCCTAGTCCTTTCCATGCTGACCTTGTTGGAATTCCTGGCCATCCTGCCGATAGCCTCCAGTTCTAGATCATTTGGCATGATTTCCCGGTCGGAATCCTGTCCCTGATCTCCCCCAGTCTGCTGCTGGGATACCCCATTGGTACTATTCCCTCCATCCTTATACGACTGGTTAGTTCCCACTCCCCTCCCGCTTCCTTTCCCGTGGAAGCGATATTCCTAACAATGTCGGAGTGCTGCGTTAACGTCATCATTATAAGCTACTAATGCGTATTTACTAATTAAATGTTGTATGATTCCCCAGACAACCCATCCAAAAACCTTTACGTTCTTTCTCTTTTCCTTGCTTACCTTATCCGGTACAAATTTTTTTTGCCAACGAGTGAATTCTTCCTCGTAATTGACCACTTAACGATCCCCTTGAGTCACCTCACAAAATTTTCTACTTGTTTCGGTCTCCACCGCTGGAGGAAAAATACTTGCGGTCGAACCGCACCCAAAACTCTGCAATAGCTAGTGTTTCCCTTTGCTCACTGTGGTGATCAGCTCCCATCACTGTAGCGCTGCTCCCACTAAACTAAAAGTGGTTAGAGTTTGCTTTCGCACCTCATCGCAATCTCCCATGCGTAGGTGACACTGGATATATCTCTTCCTTGACACGCTAGTACTACTGCTGAACCCCCTCGCAACTCTGGTGGGTTCCTACTAAAATAACCTCTCTTTCTTGTTTCCACCCCGACGACTCCATGTGAGTCTGAACGTCTGGCGCCACTAACACTTGTGGCTGATCCCGTGGAAAGTACCTTGCCATTGCGACCACCGTCATTTCAACTGCCCGTGCCACTATTTCAGTTACCTGTGCTGTCAAAATCATCTCTGACCGTGGCTGCGGTAACTCTTGCTCCTAACGAGCCTCCCTCGTCTCATCTCCCCCTGCTGCCCTAGCTGCCCTCTCTCTCTCCTGGGCGTCATCTGGAATGAGAATCGAATTTGTATAAGTTCACTCTCAAATATAAATTTCGCAGAAGAACGTATATGCACATACGTATGAGAATACAACAAACCTATGATAGGGCTCTATATCAAAGATTGCTAAGCTGAAACGTTAAAATCCGCACAGATCCTAAGGACACTAGAACCTGATGCTCTGATACCATCTGTGACACCCCGCCTAATAAAATACCGGGTGATTAGTCCTATACCAAATTAAAACAGGAATCCCAGTTGGATCATCCTTAGCATCACTGTCGAAAACTTTTTAAAACTTACTAAACACCTAGTATTCCAAAAGATGGTGCAAATTTTAACTTTTTAATTACACAAAATAGTACATGCGGAAATAAATATAAACCATTCACACAACTGAATAAAACTCAACTGAATAATTAATTACACAACATGCCGAATAAACCATCGACCACCAAAGTGAAATAATCCAATACAAAAAATAAACACCTGAATAAATTACACCTAAAAACTGTACCGAGAAGTCTTGGCGACAAGCCCTAAATAAAACTGAAACTGATACAAGATTCCTACTCTAGGAATGAATGAATAATCCGTCTAATCCAAGCTCCTTCTAGCATCCACATGTGCCGCAGCTCCGTGTCCCTGGAATAGAATATCAATCTTGGCGTCCCTGTGGCTGGACACCTAAAAGGTTTTGAAAATAGTTTTATAGCAAGGGTCAGAACCCAAAATATTTTGAAAATATTTAGCAAGTGAATTAACTGCAGTAATTTAAAATGCGTGAATGCGCTTCATATTTAAGTTAGTGTCGCACTCCCTTGTGGACATTCTCACCCCTCCACTATTGTGCACACCGACCGGTTACCTTAACCCCACCTAGTTGTACTACCCCGTCCAACTAGTCCTAGTATAACCTTCCCTTTCCATACTACTCTAACTCGAGTATAATAATTTCTTGAATTATAAGTTATCTCACAATTAACTTAATTAATTCCTCTAAATTAGTAACATATAACCGTGCCACAAGTTGTATAAAATAAATACGTCACACCCTGTATTATTACCCGTATATAATATTTACCAACCTTATATATGTACCTTTACTCTAACATCCACACATATAACATACATATTTCCATCCCTTCGAGTATACCCTCGCCAGATGATTCCCTCTAAAATTCTATCTCACTAGGTGTGCTCATAAAACCTAGTTCCCCAAGTTGGAATCGCTTACGAACTTGGCCCAAAATATAAACGTATTGGAGGCGGTCATATTCCTTCCCTGAAAGTGAGATAAATTCCTCACCCATATATATCAGACGCTATGACCTGGGGATATACTCGCCCTACTCCTCAAGCTAGGGGATTCACCCACAACGCGCAGCCTCCCTTTATAACATTAGAGTATATTAATTTGAATAAATATCTAGTCACTGATACTTCATATCACACACAATATATACACGTATATATATAATATCACTACACCGTATATATATAATATAACCCCGGCTTTACCGTGTACTCCAAATCCTGTACCCTGCCTATATTTTAAAATCACACAAAATATATACACGTATATATATACTATCACTACATCGTATATATATATATATATATATATATATATATATATATATATATATATTATAAACCTCGACTTTACCGTGTACTAATATCCCGTACACTTCCTGCAATTTCCTGAGTTTGTGGCCCGACTCAACGTAATTAATTTTCTCACTTAACAATTTTTCGTCTTCCCGAGTCTATGGTCTGACTCTAATATATTTAACTCACACTTCAATTTATATAATACTTCCCCGAGTCTATGGTCTGACTCAAATTAACTTAATTAACACCCTTATTAATTTGATACCTTCCCAAGTCTATCACCCGACTCTAATTAAATTAACTAACACACATTTTATTTTAACACCTCCCCGAGTCTACAATCCGACTCTAATTAAATTAATTATCACAACTATTAATTTAATCCTACCCGAGTCTGCAATCTGACTCTAATTAAATTAATTATCACACCTATTAATTTAATCCTACCCGAGTCTACAATCCGACTCTAATTAAATTAATTATCACACCTATTAATTTAATCCTACCCGAGTCTACAATCCGATTCTAATTAAATTGATTATCACACTTATTAATTTAATCCTACCCGAGTCTATAATCCGTCTCTAATTAAATTAATTATCACACTTATTAATTTAATCCTACCCGAGTCTATAATCCGACTCTAAATTAATTACTCTTTCTCAATAATTAATTAAATACTTTGGTGTCACTTAACCAACGTACCCGGACTCGCTCACTTGATCCATTTTACCTCTCATAATTTCATTCCCATATTTTCGCCCACAATGTGTCACACATGCATCTCCCTAAATTTTCCAATTATATTTACCTATAATCACCAATATACCCGGACTCGATCACTTGGCCCGAAATTAAATATTTCCCCATTTTAGAATAACATTCATCAAATTCATCCATAAAGTGCTCCTCATAAATTTTCCTTAGTCCCAATTACTTTTCCCCATAATTACTAGGAATCTGTTTTTCATAATTTTTTTTTCTCACTAATTAATGTATGGGAATTAATTTAATTAATTAGTTTCCCCCTTATATCACAAACTGGCCGAACTGCCCAGATTTTTCCCATTGTCGATCGATCGATGCCCCCCGATCGATCGATCGACCCCTTCGTGACAGATCTTCTTCCCCACTGATTTCCACCATTAACGAAATTCAAAGTTTTTAACCCATAATCTAAACTTCTAATTACATCATCCCACCCCAAAAACATGGTTATTCCCTATCCAACACATCATAGGGACCTTAAGATAATCAATTTCGCCACTTGTATCTACTTTTCGAAATGGGTTTTTCTCCATAAAAATTCAATTATATATTTTACTAATCTCAAATTTCAGATTCAATTTCCACCCCTTTTCGTTCTGGATTTCCCATTGAAATCATACATACATCCTCAGAGATCTATCACCCATCTAAATCTTACTTTGATTCCCATTCAAGTGTTCCATAAATAAAAACCCCATTTTTTACCCGTTTATCCCCAAAACAAATTTTAGTATACACATCACTAAAATATGAATTGGATATCACAATTTAGGAGTAAAATAGTTAACCACTTGCATGAAATTACTTGTAGGGTCTGATCTGTTGTTGATGTCCCTTAACTTGGCTCCAATAACCTCCAATTTGCTCTTGATTTGCTTTTCCCCAAATCCCCTCTCAAACCCTAGGTTTAGAGTTATGTTGGATGTCATTCCTTAATCTCCCCATTAGGTTAAAAACCCTCCATCCCGTTTTTAGCCTAATGGGCTTAATTAAAATAGCCCAAATCACCCCGTGTGAGCCCGACTATGCCCAAAAATGCCTCGAGACCCAATTACCACCCCCGGGTTCTCTTTTCGGACTATCTCGACCCTTTCGAATACAACCGCGCACTCAGAATTGGCATCCGAATTAATTTATAAAAATCTTTATCTCACACCCAATTTAGTCTATACCGACTCCCGGCTGGGATAAGTGCATACCCCGTCATTAATACCTGAAATGACTTAATTAAATTATTACTATTCACTTAGTAAATAAATTTCCCTAAACATTAACCATTCACTCCCCGATTAATATTTAAATATATATATTGCTGTAATTAATTCAATTAAAATTACAACACACAAGTAATTTAAAATTTCTGAATTAATTAAATATTAAATGCACAAAAATACGGGTTGTTACAATGAACAAATGTTCAAGGTCGGCTTTAGGCTACCTGTGCATCTGGCTGTACGAGCCATTCTGAACAGTATTAGCCTCTCCCCTTATCAAATTTCACCAAATGCCTGGAGAGTTATTCTTGGCTTCATCGTCCAATGGATGGGAGTTCACTACACAGACCTCCTAGTTAATGTCTTTAGAGGATGTTATACTATCTCGTCCCCTAAGACTCAGTCTGGCTACTATCACCTCATAGCTAGGAAATCTAAGAAGAAAGCTCTTTTAGTAACCCAAACTTCCAATCATAACTGGAAACCACGTTATTTTTTTTTATCTCGAGAGCTTGGGAATTCGGCCCCAATGTCCATTGCTTTGCCTTGAGCCCCAAGTCCCTTAATGTTGGGCCAAGGCCACTATGTCAGTTAAATCCGTTCAGGCTTAAGTGTTGAAGCCACAAGGAACCTTGAGAAGTTTAGGAAGCAAGGAGAAAAAGGGGGTCTTCTCCACTATGAACAATTGATGACCCCTTATTTCTTAGAGTAGACTTCTATGGGGGTGGACCCCTACCTGAGTTATGTAAATTTGTTAAAACTTTATATTTCTAACTGTTATGTCTTCTTTCTCTTATACGAGCTGATGATATTACTTTCTTTATTTCATACCAACAACCAAATACCCCAGAACCGTGTGGAATATGTCAAAACAAAGCATTTCTAATTTGATAAAATAGGTCGGGAAAAATTGGCCCCTGCTCCTCAGACTAAAAAATCCATGACTGCAAACCCCAGCCAAGCCGAGGAGTCTAGGAAGAGAAAAGATGGTCAGAAGAATCTGCCTGTGACCAACTGTAAAAAAAAAGATAAAGGAAGGCCCGTTCAAGATTGGGCCGATTCAAGCCATCCCTATCTCCTAAGTGGATGCACTTGCTGCGAGGTTGGAGAACCTGAAGATTAGCCCTGACTCTGCTTTGGGGAGTAAGGATAAGGCCTTACAATTCTTGACATCCAATACCTCTGAGTCTGACATCATATTTTTGGAGGCTACCAACATCTCCCTAATGAATGACTTCGTTCTTCAGAGGGATGTCGAAGTAAGTCATTGTTCTCTTCATTTTTGTCAACAACTGTAAGGTCCCCTCGTACTAATTTACTTTGTCTCTTATGTAGTCAACCATCAGCCTTCAGAAACTTCATCACTAGATCGAGAAGAAAGTCCCTCAGATAGGTCTATCTCATCAAGCTATCAGGGATGATGAGGCTCAAAATGGTTGTATCCAAGAGCTGGAGACTTATATTGAAAACCTGAAGAAAAAAATCTTCATGGAAATCATAAACCTTAACAAAACTCATGATGAGGCTATCACATCTCTAAAAAATCAACACTCAATCGATATTGCTGGGAAGATAAAGGAGGCTATTGATAGCAAGATATTTGAGGATCGGCATCAGGCAGTGGAGGCTTTCAATTCGTCTGAGGAGTTCCTGGGTTATAGTGTGTAGTACCTTAAAAGAGGTTCTTACACTGGTTGCCAATGGAAAAATTTAAAGTTTCCTCAGATCGCCCACCTTTCTGATCAGTTGAAGACATTCAGCTTGGATGACACTCTTGCGATAATATCCTTTACTCAGGTTGAGGCATCGACTGAATAGGAGCCCACAGTCCAGACTACGAACTTGGTGGGTGAGACTAAGCCTGTCGGAGATACTGAAGCCTACAGTACTATAATTGGGGATGTGTTGGCTCTCAATGAAACTGAGAATCCAAATGTTAAAGAGATGGACCTTCAAGCTTAAATTTCATCAGTCTTTTCTTTTTTGGGCGACTTCCTGTGGCCCAATTCCCCTCTTGATTATAAATTTTTTAAACACTTGAACATTCTTTTGAACCCTTCTAGTCTCCTATTTATGAAATTCAAATGCTCTGATCGTTTACTGCCATAATTTGCATATCTGACTAGTATTCCATTCCATATTTGTTTTTTGTCTTTATTCATTTATATGTATGCCTTATTATGATGTTTTTATCATGTAACGATCATTAAACTGGTTTACGACCTTAATTTCACCAGTTAAGAAGATACCGTCCCAATTTTAGACGAGAAGAGAATGAGTGAGAAATTTCCGCATATGAACATCGTCTCATCATAAGAAGAGATATACTAATTTTTAATCTTGAATGAATTGATCATCATAAGATGAGACATAATTCATTTTGAGAGCGTATGGATGAGAGTCTCCTCATCCATGCACTGTCGTCTCGACCAAGAGATAATTTTCACCAAATTAATGATGTTTAACATGAACCACACTAATGTGATTTTTAAATTTGAATCCATCAAATTATGGTGTTTTCATCACAAGTTCCTTATCATTATTTTGAGAGTGTATGGATGAGAGTCATCTTGTCCATCCGCTGTTGTCTCAGTCGAGAGAGAATTTTCACCAAATTAAGGATGTTTAACATGAACCACACTAAAGTGAATTTTGAATTTGAATCCAATAAATTATGGTGTTTGCATCACAAGTCCCCTCTCAATCGAGACGATAGTGTATGGATGAGAGTTCTCGTCCATGCACCGTCGTCTCGACTGAGAGAGAATTTTTACCAAATTAATAATGTTTATCATGAAACACACTAAAGTGTTTTTTAAACTTGAATCCACCAAATTATGGTGTTTTCATCACAAGTCCCCTCTCGTCATTTTGAGAGTGTATGGATGAAAGTCATCTCGTCCATGCACTATTATCTAATTCGAGAGAGACTTTTTACCAAATTAATGATGTTTAACATGAACAACACTAAAATGATTTTTAAATTTGAATCCACCAAATTATGGTGTTTGCATGTTCTGTCCTCTCGATGTTACCAAGAGTCCATGGATGAGGTCGACCCTATCTGGACTATAATGTCACCGAGAGTAAATTGGAGCTACTTCACCACGAATGATGTTTTGTAGCTTAGGATGAACTAATACATACAATCTAAAAAAATTTAAACAACAGAATAGGAGAGAACACTCATAGATTTTTCATTCATTCATATAATCGTCTTTCTTATATACATAGACAAATGAAACAAATGCAAATGAAGCTAATATAAAATTATTGTTGGTAATATTTTTTGAGATGATCGACATTCCATGGGTTAGAGAATGGATCTTCATCTAGGTTTTCCAGTAGATACGTTCTTAGAACCACTTCTTCAACCACCCGCTAAGGACCATGCCAGTTATGATGAAGCTTATTGGGATTCTACCAAGTTTTCTTCAAAATTAGGTCTCCTACTGTTAATGGTCGGGCCTTCACTCTCTTATTGTAAAACTTTATTTTTCTTTATTGATAAGCAACTTACCTAACTTCAGCATCTTCTTTTCTTTCTTCTATAAGATCCAAATCCATTCTTCTTTTTGTCACATTTTCCTTTGGGTCATATTTCTGGACCCCATGTGTTAGGAGGACAATTTCAATTGGCACCATAGACTTTAAACCATACGCCGGCATGAATGGGGTCTCCCATGTTGGTGTCCTCTCTATCGCCCTATAGGCCCATAGGACGACGTGCACCTCTTCAATCCATCTTCCCTTGGCATCTTTGAGTTTTTTTTGATTCCATCAAGAATTATTCTATTCGTCACCTCTGTCTTCCCATTAGATTGGGGTCGACCGAGAGTTGAAAAGAACTATTTGAATCAAACCTACTCACATTATTTCTTGAGGGAGATGTTCTTAAATTGCTTCTCATTATCTTAAATCAAATGTTAGGCAAGTTGTATCTGCATATAAAGTTTTTCCAAATGAATTGGAAGGATTTATTCTTCGTGATCGATATCATCACCTCGGCCTCTACCCACTTCGAAAAATAATCAATAACCACAATCACATAGCGGTAATTATTCACAGCCCTTGGTAATGGCCCTACCAAGTCAATCCCCCATACTACAAATGTCTAGGGGAAGTGATAAAAGTCATAGGCTGATGAGGTTGATGGGGAATGGTGGAAAACCTCTGTTACTTATCACACTTCTTCACATATGGAGCTGCATCCTTGGCTAGTGTCGACCACTAATATTCTTGAGTGATGGTGCTCTTCGGTAATGACCTTCCTCCTATGTGACTGGAGCAGGATCCCTCATGCACATCTTTTAAAATATACTCTACCTCAGATAGATGAACACATCTGAGTAGAGGGAGTAGGAACCCTTTTTTTTATACAAGATGTCTCCTATGATGGACAACTTAGCCGCTTTGTACCTTAGTTTCTTCTTCTCAGTTTTTGAATCATGCAAGTCCCCATCCTTGATGTACCGGATGATAAGATCCATCCAAGAAGTTCCCATGTTCAAGTTCAAGAAAAATTCCATAGTGTTGTCTTCCTCTTCAATGGTCGGCTGACATAAGATCTCTACCAGCACCGACCTTCATATTTCTATTCTTGTGGTGAAAGTAAACCTCGATAAAGTATTCTCTTGGCTATTCTCTAGCCGGGGAATCCTCTTCAGCTTCACTTCTCTAAAGTGATTTAGTGTTATTTCCACCCTTCCTAGGTATTTGTCCATTATCCAGTCCTTGGCCTCATATACCTCCAAAATTTAATTCACAACTAACTTGGAGTCACTATGGACCCAGAGCTGGCCGACGTCAAGTGCCCGAGCAGGGGAGAGACCTGCTAGGAGGGCCTCATATTCCAATTCATTATTGGAGGCTTTAAAATTGAACCTTAGATAATATTCAATGTCAGTCTCATCTGAGGCTGATATAATCAAACCTTCTCCACTTCCATTCTCACACGAAGACCCATCAATGAATAATTTCCACACAGTACCATTTTTGGAAAAATTACCCCCTTCCAGAGTCCTATTATTGAAGAGGTATCTCTCTTCCTCATTCTAAGACACCTTATTCCTTGCTGTACTCATCTCGAGCTCAGCTAGGGGGAGGCATACCCTTTTTCTGACTCACATGTTGGAGTTTCAATGTATTTTATGTCGGCCTTCTCCCATGTGAACTCGACTACTAAATCAGCTAGGTCATGTCCCTTAATGGCCATTCTTGGCTGGTAGATGATATAAAATTCCCCCAACTCAACTGCCCAGGCCATAAACCTGCCCAACTTCTCGAGTTTATGGATGACCTGTCTGAGAGGAGAGTCAGTGAGGACGACCATGGTGTGCGCTTGAAAGTATGGATTCATCTTTCTTGAGGAATTTAGTAAAGCATAGGCCAGCTTCTTCATTTTAGGATATCTTTCTCGGCCCCTTAGAGGGCCTTACTATTGACGTATACTGGCTTCTGGACTCAATCCTCGTTTCTAACAATGGCAACACTAATGGCTGATTTTGACATTGTGAGATACAAATACAACTTCTCTCCTTGAATTGGCCTTGATAGCAGGAGTAGGGAGTGTAATACCCCGTAATTTTATGACTTTTAAATTGAGAATAATTAAAAGTAAATGGGACAAATTATTATGGATTAATTGGGATTAATTCGGATTGAATATTACTGCTGATAAGAGTAATATATTAATTAATATTACTTAGTGATATATAAGTAATATGTGAATATGATAATTATGAATATTTTCGTGAGATACAAATATGAAAATTATAGAACTTAAGTCGGGATGCGCTTATGAGTCGTGTCGGGACTAAAGTTGGGTAATAAAATGTAAATTAATTAAATATCATTCAGATGATCATTTCGAGTGCGCCGTTGAGTCCGGAAGGGTCAAAATAGAAAGAAAAGTGTACTTGAATGTTTGATTTGGGTTTCGGGTCAATGGGAAGATGAAAGGACACCCCAAAGGAGCAATTTAGTCATTTGGCTTGGGAAATGAATAGTGTCCACGTGTTTTATTTTTTAAATAGCCTTGGAGACTTGTTACATAAGTGGGTTTAGATTCTATGTAAGGTTCATTTCATCTATTTTCATTTGTGAGTTCTTTGAGAGAAAGGGAAGAGACTTTGAGAGAAAAAAAAGTCACCTTGTGGAGAGGAAGAGTTACCTTGAAGAAGAAGAAGAGTCATATTGGGCAATCAAAGGGGACAACATCCACAAACCACAATCTCTACACCTTGCACCATCACCGAAAAGTTTTCGAAAAGTCGTTGGAAAAAGGAAAGTGGAGGTTTTAACATTATCTTCTCCAAAGATTCACACATGCACTAAGAGGCAAGTGATTCTTACTCTATTTCAGTGTTTATAATATCCATGTTAGAATAGGATTTTTTTTGGGATTATGAACTTATGAATTTGGGGTTAAAATGATTGATAAATCTTGTTTAATGGATATGCAAATTCATGTAGTTGATTATTCACACGTATAGGTTATGAACATAATAAACTTGTTTGGATAAACATGTTGGAAAAAATATATGTTTATGGAGAAAATAAAAAATTATGATAGTTATTTCATGTAAATGAATCCTACTCATTATTGAATATGAAATTTGATGATTTAGAGAAGGAATCCTAATTCTAAATTCTGGGTTTTTAAAGTGTATAAAAATGGAGAATTTAGATAAAGGAAATTTTGAGGGTTAATTGGGTTTGATGTTAATTCTCATATAAACTTGGTGATTTAGATGTTTTTCCTCGTATTATAATTACCCATAATCATGTAGAAATGATGTTGAGATATTTGGGATTCGTTATAATATATTTCATGTGAGTTTGGGTGAAAGAAAATGGATAAAAACGCATGAAAAATTATTGAAAAATGACAAATATTGTATGATAATTTTAGGACTTGTTATTGAGGAAATTGGCACTGTACTCACAAGTTTTTGTATAAAATCAAGTTCTGCACAACTTTTCAGTTTTAAGTTTTCTCAAAATCGGAGCAGAAAAGCCTCAAATTATAATTTTATATTTCTAGGCAGAATGTACCTTTATCGAAAAAAAAAGGTTTGGAAAATGGTAATTTGGCCCATGGTGAGATTTTATTAGTTTTGGTACATTAACAAGGAGCTTGGGACTTGGGTTAATGTTGGAAAATTATTTGGATTTGAGGATTAAATTTTGTGAGAGATATTTACATAATTATATTACGATTTAAAGGAGAATAATCGTTATTTCAAGTATGGGTAATATTTATGATATATTTATGGGTACTTGGGTCGGATAAAATATTATGTGAGTGATAAATACATAATAAAATATACGATGATAATTGTGATTAAGAAGTACGGGTGGTATTATAGAAATACGACGGATACATGGGATATGATGAATTCCTAATATGATATAGGTCGTGTGAGTACCTAACACTAAAAAGGTAGATGATACTACTTATTTGATTGATTGATGATTATGTGTATGACATACCTAGCTTACTTGCTATCGAGGGAGGTCCGCTCATGAGGGCAGTCACATCCTGATGAACCTATATGGGGGGATCTTTGACTTGTGGCTCGAGAAAATAGGACTTAGGTCGATTACCATTAGTGAGAACAATAATATAAAATGGTCATTTGGGTGCATAGGTATGTACGTAGCCCAAAGGCTTAGGACTATGTTCGCCTCTATTATTTGTATTTTTATCTATGGTTCGAGGGATCTTTACTGAACCTATAGTCCCCTATATAGTGACGAGATGTATTGGGACATGATAACAGAGTAATGCAGCACTGCAGCTGTGTCTCGGGGTGCAGTATTGTATATATATAATCGAGTGAATGTATATATATACATATGATGATATCTACTATGTGACGAAAGTTGAATTGAAAGATAATGATATCTGGAATTAATTAAGTATGAGAACACTTAATTGAATTGAATTAATAAGGGGCTTATCCATGTTGAATCTAAATGGATACATATTATATTATTACATGTATTGCGAGAGTAATATGTGGGAACGAATTGGAATATGGTTTGTGGATACACTGGGATGAACTAGTTTGCATGAGACTGTAACTAGTATGGTTTAGAGGTACGATAGGCGTGTACTCTAGATGAGAGGTGAGAATTTCAAGAGAGAGTCCGATAAGCTAATATGTATATAATAGCTGCTGAATCTAGCATTTATTCACTTGGTTTTTTTAAAACTATTTTCACTTCGGACTCTGACCCGTTACTTGCACATCATCCTCTCTCTCTCTCTCTCTCTCTCTCTCTCTCTCTCTCTATATATATATATATATATATATATATATATATATATATATATATATATGGTGTCGAGCAATAGGGACATCAACCATAGAGGATTGGGTCTATTGATGATGCTATGGATGCTATGGAGTTGTGGACCTTGTTTAGACGCTTTCATATTCTTAATTAATACTCTGTAGTAGTTGATCTTTCATTTAGGTCATGTCACCCAAGAGGATTCTAGTTAGTTCCTTTCCATCTGAGTCAGATTATATTCTTATGTCAGTTTGGTACATTTGGTATTGTTGGGATTATTGTATTAAGATATTTTAATGGAAAGTTTATTCCACTTGCATTTAAATTCCATTGTGATGTCTATTCAGTCATTATTCGTTGTGTGAATGGTTTTTATTAAATGTTTTATGTTAATAAAATGGAATTTTTATGAATTTAAATTGAAAAAAGTTTTAACAACCTTCTTACTTGGATATTCAGTGATTAAATAGTAAGGCAAAAATATTTTTCTACAGTGATGCTAAGAATGAACCAACTGTATAATCTGTTTTAATTGGGTATAGGACTGATCACCCGGTATTTAATTAAGCGGGTTGTTACAGGTGGTATCAAAGCATGATGTTCTAGTGACTTTTAGGATCTGAACTGTTTATTATGCTTTCTTCTTAGCGTCCTTTGATATAGAGCCCTATCATTAGGACTGTTGCATTCTTATTTATGCATATACGTTCTTCAGCTATTCTGTGATATTTAATACTGATGGTATATTCTCTCTTGTCCCAGATGCCTCCTCGACGTGCACCTAAGCCCTCCCCATCTCAGGGTACCATGAATGCTATCGAGCTAACTGCCATTGTTTCTTAGGCGGTCAACAAAGCCTTGGTCATTGTACAATAGGCACCAGCGTAGGCACCAGTCATGCCACCATTACCAGGGAAAGTGTTTCCTACTGCTTGGGAACGTGTTAGGGATGCCTTCCAGAAGGCGCATCCACCAGAGTTTCAGGGGGGTTCTGATGTTGTTGTTGCTAGCCAATAGAAGAAAGATATCTAGAGGCACTTGAGGATGTTTGAATGCATCGAGGTTCAGTGACAGATAATGGATACATTTAAGCTAGTTGGTATAACTTTACAGTGGTGGGAGGCTATTATCACTGCTGAGGAGAGAGACACGATGACTATCCATGACTTCTGGGTACGTATCGGCCATAAGTACTTTCCTTTCGCCATTCAGACTGAGATGAGGTAGAAACTACTTGACTTAACCAAGGAGGGGAGGACAGTGGCAAATTATGAGGAGGAGTGTACTAGGCTGACTAATTTGGTGCCAGGAGAGGTACCTACTGAAGCAAAGAGAATTCATATGTTCACTAATGGCCTGAACTAGAAGATTTGCAAGCTCTTATTGGGCAATCTTTCACTACATACTTACGCAGATGTTTTAAATGTTGTGATTCTTCACTACCAGGATAACCACCTAAATGGTAAGGGTGATAAGTGATTTTTGAGTCTAGTCAGCAGGGAAAGACTAGTGGAGGCAGTTCCAGTGGGACACAATCAGGTCAGAGTCAGCAGCGTCAGGGTGAGCAGGGTTCCCAGCCCGGGGACTATGCTAAATGATTATGATCAAGATGATTTCGATATGGTCATGGAGGTAATAGACAAGGGCAGTAGGGCCAGCAGGGCCAAGGGAGAGGTTGTAATGGCCAGCAGGGACAAAATGGGGGAAAGTTTATAGGCAAATGTTTCGTGTGTGGTATGACTGGCCACAAACGTTAAGATTATCTTGATAAGGGCAAATTACCTCAGCAGCTGGGTGATCAGAGGCCAGTGCTTTCACCATCCACTCTCCCAGCAGCCACTCAGGTGCTATCATTACCTACCATTCCATCAACTCCAGCACAACAGGGTCAGTATAGGTGTATACAAAGTCCATCAGGTAGCGGTTCACCAGCCATCGCCCACGATTAAGGGTATATTTTCTATCTATGGGGCACATTCTGTTTGACACGGGGGCCTCACATTCATTTGTATCCACTAGATTTTCACGGATGCAGGGTTATTAGATATAAAGGATAACACTATTACATATGTAGACTCACCGTTGGGTAGTGGTACACCTATATTCTTATATGTCATAGAGTGAGTATAGAGATTGGGAGTCTGATTTTATCAGTTGATTTACTTGTTCTAGACATGTTCGAGTATGATGTGGTTATCGACATAGATTGGCTCGTTGCATATAGGTCCATGATTGATTGTTATAGCCATTGTATTATTTTTTCTATCCCAGAACATGAGATGTTCCTAGTGGCGATGCTTCATTTTGAGGGAGGATTGTCTACACATTTATAATATATAGAGAAGGAGACCTCTACGAGAGTTATGTTATCTCTTGATTTGATATCGATAGTTTGTGAGTTTGCAGATGTATTACAAGAGATACCGGGGTTGCCTCCCAGTAGGGAGATTGAGTTTGTGATAGATTTAGCGTTAGGCACTAGACCTATTTCTCATGCACCGTATCATATGGCTCCAGCAGAAATGAGGGATCTCAGGGATTAGATAGAATAATTATTGGATCAGGAGTTTATCCGCAAGAGTACGTCACCTTGGGGAGCCACTGTGCTATTTGTAAAGAAGAGATATGGTTCTTTACGGTTGTGCATGGATTATCAGGATCTTAACAAAGTCAAGATACGGAATAAGTATCCGTTACCTAGAATCGATGACTTGTTAGATCAGCTGAGAGGAACATCCTACTTCTCAAAGATAGACTTGAGATTCCGGTATCATCAGTTGAATTTCAAGGAGCAATATGTTTCTAAGACTGATTTCTTAACTAGATATGGATCATATGAGTTTTGAGTTATGCCCTTTGGGCTAACTAATGCGTCGGCAGTATTTATGGACTTGATGAACAGGGTATTCAGAGAGTTCTTGGATCAGTTTGTCTTTGTCTTTATAGATGACATTGTGGTTTATTCTTGAACTGAGGAGGAGCATGCCGGGCATTTACGATGGGTCCTACGAACACTACATGAGCATCAGTTATATGCGAAATATGAGAAGTGTGGATTTTGGCTTCAGGAAGTTCAGTTTTTGGGGCATATTGTGTCTGAAATGGGGATATCTATGGATCGTAGCAATGTATCAGTGGTGAGGGAGTGGAGATAGCCCACGACAGCAAAAAAGGTGCGAAGTTTCTTGGTATTGGTCGGGTATTAATGAAGTTTGATCCGGGGTTTCTCAAAGATAGCGGGTCCGTTGACTAATCTAACCCATAAGGGCATACCATTTACATGGGATGATGCGTATCAGTTGGCATTCAATAAGATAAAAGATACATTGAATTTATCACCGGTACTAGCACTGCCCAGGTCAGGAGTGGAGTACTTAGCTTATACTGACACATCATTACAGGGTCTTGGTGGAGTATTATATCAGGAAGAGAAGGCTATAACTTATGCCTCTAGAAAGCTTAAGCCTCATGAGAAGAATTACCCCGCCCACGACTTGGATCTAGTAGCAGTCGTGTTTGCATTTTGAATATGGAGACATTATTTGTTGGGGGAGAAGTTTCACCTCTTCACGGATCACAAGTCATTGCAGTATTTTTTCACTCAGCAGGAGTTGAACATGTATCAGCACAGGTGGCTTGAGTTCGTGAAGGATTATCAGTTTGAGATACATTACCACCCAGGGAAGGCTAACGTGGTAGCAAATACATTAAGCCAAAGGCCTGTAGGTGAGTTGACTGTGGTGTGGACGATGAATTGGAAGGCAATGGGACATCAGGATGCAGTTGACCGATCTTTTATGTCAGTTATAATTATTACACCTCATATTGTGACGAGGGTTGTTCAGGCACCGGCAACATATTCGTTTTATCAGGAGAAAATTCGACAACTTCTAACCGGGGGAGTAAAGTATTACTCATTACATTCTAATGGGGGCTTGTGCTTTAACGGTAGGCTGATTGTTTTAGAGGGTGTGGATTTGAGACATGCACTAATGATAGAGTCGCACGAATCCATATTTGCAGTACACCTCGGTGGAGATAAGATGCACCAATATATGCGACGACAATATTAGTTGAGCGGGATTTAAAGGGACATTGTCGAGTTTGTCTCTAAGTGTTCCACTTGTCAGTTTGTGAAAGTGGATCATCATAAGCCAGATGGGTTTCTACAGCCATTAGAGATCCCAATGTGGGAATGGGAGGGAATTTCCATGGACTTCATAACAAGGTTACCTATTTCTCAGAGGGGTTACAATTCCATATGGGTGATTGTGGATCGGTTGACTAAGGTAGCATACTTTTTGCTAGCTGCGAATGATTACTCTACGGGATAGTACGCCCACATTTTTATAGCCGAGATAGTGAGGTTACATGGGGTACTACTTCATATTATGTTCGATAGGGACAAGATCTTTGTATCCCGATTTTGGGAGAGTTTTCATGGGTCCACGGGTACTAAGGTTCAATTAATTAAGACCTATCACCTGCAGAGAGATGGTCAGATGGAGCATACTAACCATATGTTGGAGGATATGTTACACATATGTATCCTAGATTTTGGGGGAGGTTGGGAGTAGAATCTTCCACTTGTGGAGTTCGCGTATAATAACTCCTATCAGTTCAGCATCATTATGGCTCCATTAGGGCATTGTATGGTAGGCCTTGTCGTTATCCTACATGTTCGTTAGATGTGGGGGATAACAAACTACTTGGTCCATAGGTGATACAGGATACGTCTTCCATGATTGAGATGATACGTAGTCGTATTCGGGTAGCTCAAGATAGACATAAAAGCTATGCTTATGCGAAGAGGCTATTCCGGGAGTTGAGTGTGGGGGACTAAGTATTATTGCGGGTATATCCTATTAAGGGAATGATGAGATTTGGGAAGAAAGGGAAACTAGAATCACGATACATTGGACCCTTTCCTATTATTGAGAGGGTTGGACCGATTGCTTATAGATTGGGGTTACTAGAGCACATGCATAGGATTCATGATGTGATCCATATTTCTTCGTTGAGGTGATATGTACGAGATGAGTTGGATTACACTCATGTGGCATTAATGGAGATTGATTTGCTTCCTGATAGCTCGTATGAGGAGAGACTAGTAGCGATCTTGGACCATAGTGAGAGGCGGTTAAGATCGAAAGTTGTTTCGTTGATGCGTGTCTAGTGGGAGCACCATAACATTAAGGAGTCTACTTAGAGCACGAGGATGAGATGCATGATAGATAACCAGAGTTATTCGTACTAGGTATGCTTTATTTTTCGAATTTCGGGACGAAATTCGATTATAAGGGGGGAAGTATGTAATACCCCATAATTTTAGGACTTTTAAATTGAGAATAATTAAAAGTTAATGGGCCAAATTATTGTGGATTAATTGGAATTGATTGGGATGAATTCGAATTGAATATTACTGCTGATAAGAGTAATATATTATTGAATATTACTTAGTGATATATAAGTAATATGTGAATATGATAATTATGAATATTGTCGCGAGATACAAATACGACAATTATAGAACTTAAGCCGGGACGCGCTTATGAGTCATGTTGGGACTAAAGTTGAGTAATAAAATATAAATTAATTAAATATCATTTGGACGATCATTTCGAGGGTGTCGTTGAGTCCGAAAGGGTAGAAATAGGCAGAAAAGTATACCCGGGTGTTTGATTTGGGTCTCGAATCAATTGAAGATGAAAGGACACCCGGAGGAGCATTTTAGTCATTTGGCTTGGGAGATGAATATTATCCACATTTTTTTTATCTTTTATCTAAACATATAAACTTGTAATATAAGTAGGTTTACACTCTTTGTAAGGTTTATTTCATCTATCTTCATTTTTCAGTTCTTTAAGATAAAATTATGAGACTTTGAGAGAAAAGAAAAGTCACATTGTGGAGAGGAAGACTTGTTTGGAAGAAGAAGAGTCATATTGGGAAATCAAAGGGGATAACCACTACAAACCACCATCTCTACACCTTGCACCATCGCCGAATAGTCATTGGAAAAAGGAAAGAGGAGTTTCAAACATTATCGTCTCCAAAAGGGTCAGACCTATACTAAGAGGCAAGTGATTCTTGCTCTATTTCAGTGTTTATAATATCCATGTTAGAATAGGATTTTTTTGGGATTATGAACTTATTAATTTATGATTAAAATGATTGATAAATCTTATTTAATGGATATGCAAATTCATGTAGTTGATTATTTACATGTAGAGGTTATGAACGTGATGAACTTATTAGGATGAACATGTAGAAAAAAATATATGTTTAAGGAGAAAATGGAAAATGATGATTGGTATTGAAAGTAGATGAATCCTACTCATGATTGAATATGAAATTGATGATTTAGAGAAGGAATCATAATTCTAAATTCTGGGTTTTTAAGTTGTATAAAAATGGGGAATTTAGATAAATGAAATTTTGAGGGTTAGTTGGGTTTGATGTTAATTCTCATATAAACTTTATGATTTAGATGTTTTTCCTCGTATTATAATTACCCATAATCATGTAGAAATGATGTTGAGATATTTGGGATTCATTATAATATATTTCATGTGAGTTTGGGTGAAAGAAAATGAATAAAAACGCATGAAAAATTATTGAAAAAGGATGAATATTGTATGATAATTTTAGGACTTGTTATTGAGGAAATTGGCACTGTACTCAAAAGTTTTTGTATAAAATCACGTTCTGGTACATGATAGCAAAGTAATGCAACACCGCAACCGTGTCTCGGGGTGCAGGAATGTGTGTGTGTATATATATATATATAATAGAGTGAATATATATATATATACACATATGATAATATCTAGTGTGTGACTAAAGTAGAATTGAAAGATAATGGTATCTGGAATTAGTTAAGTATGAGAACACTTAATTGAATTGAATTAATAAGGGGCGTATCCATGTTGAATCTAAATGGGTACATATGATATTATTACATATATTGCGAGAGTAATATGTGGGAACGAATTGGGATATGGTTAGTGGATACACTGCGATGAAATAGTTAGCATGAGACTGTAACTAGTACGGTTTAGAGGTACGATAGGCGTGCACGCTAGATGAGAGGTGAGAATTTCAATAGAGAGTCCGATAAGATAACATGTATGTAATAACTGCTGAATCTAGCATTTACTCCCTTGCTATTTTTATTACTATTTTCACTTCGGGCTCTATCCCGTTACTTGTACATTCTCCTCTCTCTCTCTCTCTATATATATATATATATATATATATATATATATATATATATATATATATATATATATATCAGGTGTCCAGCCACAGGGACATCAGCCATAGAGGATTGGGTCTATTGACGATGCTATGGAGTTATGGACCTTGTTTAGACACTTTCATATTCTTGATTCATACTCTGTAGTAGTTAATCTTTCATTTAGGGCATGTCACCCAAGAGGATTCTAGTTATTTCCTTTCCATATGAGTCAGATTATATTCTTATGTCAGTTTGGTACATTTGGTATTGTTGGGATTATTGTATTAAGATATTTTACTTGAAAGTTTATTCTAGATTCATTTAAATTCCATTGTGATGTCTATTCAGTTATTATTCGTTGTGTGAATGGTTTTTATTAAATTTTTTATGTTATTAAAGTGGATTTTTTATGAAATTAAATTGTATTTTTTAACAACCTGCTTACTTGGATATTAGGTGATTAAATGTTAAGGAAAAAATATTTTTCGACAGTGATGCTAAGAATGAACCAACTGTATAATCTGTTTTAATTGGGTATGGGCCTGATCACCCAAGATTTAATTAAGTGGGTTGTTACAGGGGTACAAGGTAGGTCTTCAACTCTTGTTAGGCCTTATCACACTCCTCATTCCACTCAAAAGCTTTTCTGAACACCTTAAAAAAATAAAGGAAATTATCTATAGCTCTGGACATAAACTTGTTCAATGCTTCCACCCGACCGATTAACCGATACATATCTTTTGTTGTTGTTGGAGTCTTCATCTCCAAATAAGATTTGATCTTCTTGGGGTTTTCCCCTATTCCCAGTTGGTTCATGATAAAGCCTAAGAACTTACCTGCCCCCACGCTGAAGACACACTCAGCGGGGTTGAGCTTCATCCTATACACGTCCATAGTATCAAACGTTCTCTCCAGGTCGGCCACATGAGTGTCGGACTTGAGGATTTTTGTCAACATATCATCGACATAAACCTCTATCATCTTCTCGATCTTCACTTCAAACATCTTGTTAATGAATCTTTGATATGTTTCCCTAGCATTCTTTAAGCCTAAGGGCATAACCTTGTAACAATATGTCCCCTTGTCAGTTATAAAAGATGTCTTCTCAGCGTCGGTCGGATCCATGAATATCCAATTATACCCTGAGTATGCATCTATAAAACTCATTAACTTATGGCCATCATGAGCAATAACCATCTGGTCTATCATTAGCAGAGGAGAGTTGTATTTGGGATAGGCATTGTTCAAGTCCATAAAATCAACGCACCTCCTCCATATGTCGTTGACCTTAGGGACAATGACTGCATTTGCAAGACATTCGGGGTAGATGACTTCCTTGATGATGTTGTTTTTTTCTAACTTCGTCATTTCTTCTTTGGTGAAATAATATTTCTCTCAGGAGTAAAATCTCCTTCTCTATCTAAACGGCTTTGCATCATCTACCACATTGAGCTTATGACAGAGGATCTTTGGATCTATGTCGGGCATATCTTCATGGATCCATACAAAGACACTATGCCTCTTCTTCAACGGCTTAATCAACTCTTCCTTAGGGTTTTACTTATTTGGATGGTTTTTTTGGCTCATCCTCATTGAGGACGATGGATTCTACCTCATCAGCAGCTTCGCCTTTCTTCAACTTCGTTTCATCTCTGGGGTCCAGGGTATCAATGTTGTATGTTATGGTGGCCCTTTTGTAAGCTTATCTCTCCTCAGTCGAGTTAAAGTAGCACTCGTGTGCCTCAACTTGGTTCCCCTGTACCTCCCCTACCCCATAGGGGGTCGAGAATTTAATCATCTGGTGGATCGTTGAAGGCATAATCTCAAACTCCTTGAGGAATACACTTCCTAGAATTATATTGTACACTGAGTACATAGTCTCATCCATAATAAAGAAGTGAATTTTCTTCATAAGACATCTTGACTAGCTATTTCCTATCCTTACTTCCATCTCATAGATACCCAGGGGTTGCTCGTTCTCACCACTGAAGCCGATGAGTGGTTGGTGATATGGAACTAGCCTCTTCTTTCTCAGACCTAAGACTTTGTAATAGTCCCAAAACATCACGTCGATCGAAATGCCGCTGTCTACTAAAATCCTTGGGACCTAATAACCATGCACCAGGGTAGTGATGACCAAGAGGTCATCATACGGAGCCAAAATATCTTTAAAATCTAATCTTGAAAACTAAAAACTAAGGTGTTTATATAGACTTTAGTTCTCTTACCATTCATAGGATCAATTGCAGTTGAGTTCACAGTCTTCATCTTTAGTGGAAGAGCTTTGGCTCCGGCCACATGTGATTTTATGTTAGCGACTTCCTTTCCTCCACGTGCAAATCCTCTGCATATCATCTTGACCTCATGCGTGATCATATTGAGCCAACCTTTAGGACTAGTGAACGGAGGAGGGAGGTCAGGGTCTTCCCCATGATCATCTTTCGAGTCATCATCATCTCAACTTCCTTTTTTCTTCTTATTCTGGGTGTCATCTCGTCTACCCTAGGAGTTTTTCTTATCAATGCACTTTCTCAACTTGCCATCTTTTAACATTTTCTAAATTTTGTCCTTATAGGAGAAACACCTGTTTGTCATGTGGTCGTGATCTTGGTGGAACTCACATCATAGATTCTTGTTCCTCTTATGATGAGGAGCTCTTAATTTCTCAGGACACCTTAGGTACTGATCGTTCTTTATCTCATTCAGGATGTGCTCACAACTGACTATCAGGGGGCGTGTAGTTAGCGAACTTATTATCCGTCGACCTCTTCTTCCCATCCATGCTCTTTTTTAGAACTTGCCTCCACTGATTTTTTCCTTCTCATATTCTACCTTGGAAGCCTTTTCGTCCTCCACATTCATGACCTTCTCGGGTATAGCCAGAATTTTGGCCATAGAATTTGGAGGATCTTTGACAAGCTTCCAAAGTAGCTTTACTTTCTACACACCTCCAATCAAATCTTTCATTGCAATACTCTTTTCATAATCATGAACCCCTAACTTCTATTTGTTGAAACTCGCTATGTACTCCCTCAGACTTTCATTATTTCCTTACTTCGCATACAACAGGTGTGTCGTCTTCTTTTGGAGTGTCACCCTGAAGAAAAAATTATGTATAAGCCTTTTTACAAGATGTTTGAAATTCTCAATTGAGTTTTTACGGAGAGAGGTAAACCATACATGGTCTATTCCGACCAGTGTGGTTGAGAAGGCATGACACCTCATCTTATTTAAGACTGAGTAAATATCGACAGATGATTGATACATCTCCCATTGGTGGAATGGATTAGTGCTCCCATCATACCTGTGTGTGACTATCGGCGGCTTTAATTTATCCAGGGTTGGATAGCTCACGATCTTAGCCACAAAGGTGGAGCCTTCACTGTATCCCCTTTATAAGGGGTCTCGACTCTTCGGAGTTTCCCCTATCTTGTCTTATAATCTATGCATAAATCATTATAGGGTCCCTCGACCGTAGCTATTACCTCGGCTTGGGCCACATTATCTCTACCCCCCTCTTTACCAACTGTCCTATGTCGGATATTCTCTTCTCACTGTTCCTCATATAGACCTCTAAGAGGTTGACAATCATCACATCTGTCATTCCTTATAGAACCACCGATACTTCGAGATCTGGAGAGGTGATTTCTCAGATCGTCTTCTACTAGGCCTATCCTATCAAATGTTGACCCACTACTTAGTCTGTCCAATGCTGATGCTTTGGGCCTACACTCTAGGCTCGACCCACCGCTACATTCTCGGCTGAATTGAATTGGTATCACAATGCCTCTAGATATTTCATAAGGCTCCCAGCATTCTCTATCATCCTCATCATCATACTGCTCATTCTCCTTATTTGGACATTCTAGTCCCGGCCTCCCCAGGCATAAATGCCTAAGGTCGGCCACGTCTCTATGCCTATGTGGATGAGAAAGATCTTTGAGTGGGGCATGGGGTGGTTCCTTGACCACTGAATCTGGAGCACCCTCCCTAGCTACAAGAGTGATAGTCTCACCTCCAACACTGGCAGGTCTAACCACCATGTTTTGGCTAAACGCAGCAAGAATTTCCTCCATATGCCATTGATTATCCACCAAAGAGTGCAAAGTCACCGCCACCTCATCCATTTATGACTGAGGTGGGTCTTGGATGGTACTAGGTCCACCTATAGTTGGAAGATCTGATTCCATTGAAGAGTTCCAGTGATCGGCAAAACCAAGTGATGTACTGGAAGTGAGATGGAAGAGTAGAAAATGTGTCGAAACTCAAACTAGGGATCTTTCAATGGTGGTTCAATCTCAATCAAGGATGATATTGAACCACCACCAGAGAATCCGTTGGAATAAATATAAATCAAGGGAAGAATATGGGTATCTCATTCCCACAAACGATGCTAGATTGATGATACTAGAATTGGTATCACCAAATCAATATGACAATTAAGCTCAAACAAGCACAACAATGGAGTATAAACAGGTATAATATTATCGAAAGAGATAAGGCAAAGAGGAAGAAAACACCAGATACAAGTGGTTCAGCCTTTGGAGGGCCTACATCCACTGTGTGAGTGTGTGAAATCCACAAAATATGGGCTCTAAGGGCCTTGGGATACAAACACTCAATCTCTTTCTCTCTAACAATGGGTTTGACAGAGTTTCAGTAGGGTTTACAATAATTGATCCCTTACACTAGTCTAGAAGACAAGTATTTATATGGCTGGGGTAGTGTCATATGCACCCCAGTCATGCATGAGGCATGCACAACACCAAGCACCCAATAATATTGTGCCATCTGTCTCTTATGCATTTAATAAATGATTACAAGATATTATTCATATATGGGGATGATGTTATTGTAATGGTTTTGCTCATGTGCACGTGCACTCTTCCATGCGTTCTCCATTCCACGCGCCTTGTCAGATGTCGAACATGTCCTGCGAGAATGAGCTGTCGTACTAATCGAGTACGAGACCTCTGACATTCCTCTGGATGGTTCATTGATAATTTTCAAAGCGTAGGATCGACTGACACGCCTAAGGCCGAGTCAAGAGGTTCCTCCAAGCTATGTCGTCTTGTCTTCCTCAGATGGACGAGGCAAGACATAGACCCCCAAGACGGTGCAGGGTCTCGGCTTAGCTCCGGATGAGGTCAAGACAGTTGCTGCAAGATGGATCAGGGGAGAAAATTTTACGGGGTCGTCTTGATCCGGGATGAGGTCTCATATTGGCATATCAGTTGGATTTTTATGAATTTGACTAGATTTGGTGGAAAAGATTGGTTGGGGGTTTGTGTTGAGTGGAGGAGATATGGGTGGGGAGTGAGTTGGGCGGTAGGTGTCTGTTGTTGGTAGTGGGGTTAGAGGGGGGGGGGGGGGGGTCTGCAAAATGGGTGTTGTATGTGTGGAGGAAATAATTTTCTTTATTTTTTTTTGGTTTTTTTGTTTAAAATTAAAATGAATTTCCTTAAGATTTTATATTTTATATTTGATTTTTAAAAATATTTTGAATTATTTTAATAAAAAATTCACATGTTTGTGAAGTTTAACAAAACTATTGAAGACTTTTTATTAAAGTCTATTTATGAATTAAAATTATATTTAAGTCTGAAATCGGAGATTGACAATATATTAAAGTTGAATTCACCCAAAAATATTTTATTATAAAATTGTTTTTGTTATAAAGTGTTTGTTTAAATGTGAATGTATTTTATTCTCTCTCGATATATAGATTTGAATCTATTAAAACAAATTTATTTATTAACCTAACTTTAATATTAGATGTATATATTGAACATATAAATGTATAATGTACGAGTATACATGGGGTATTCGTATACGCAGAGGTAAAATGGCATTTTCAATTGAAAAAGCGGGTCAACTAATGGTCAAATTGCTCAACTGATATTTCTCTTAGTTTTGAACCCTAAATAACTAATACGAAAAATAAGGGGCAAAGATCCAAAATAATGAGAAGTGTTGTACCTCAAATCATAAATGACACAAAAATCAAATAGAGTAATAATGAAACAAAAAAAGAGTGTGATTTGGTAATAACCTCAAAATCATAAAACTAAATCATCACCGACGAAAAGTGAAAATAAAGTCTCTACATCCCAATAATATCAACAACCGTAATAGTCTCAACTATCATGTCTAAACATCAATCTTTACAAACACAACTTGAATAAGAGATACATACCTCAAATATCTTTACTAGTACACACCAAACTAAAATTAAGTACATACCCAACTCATACGACTGAAATCTAAAGTAAAAAACTACCAAATCACCTACCCTTTAGAATCTTGTGGATGATGACTCGGGATAAAGAAAGAGAATGAATATTTTCTAGATGGAATAGGAACTACTCTCGAGGCTCACCTTGAGCACCTGAAATGAAATAATTGAGTTAGATCCTAACAAGATATCAAAGCTACACAACTTAAAAATAGTCATAGGTCTAAATAATATATCCATAATTATCTAACATATAATAAGATATATGCAGTATGAAATGGGATCCCACTATCTATTTTAATTATACATTACCTTTCAATTATTAATTAATCTTCTAATTAATCAAATTGTAGCTGTATCCATCCACTTCTCCCCAACCACCATTATGCATTACACACACATAATAATTATCACAACATCCAGGTAACACTATTCAGTTATTAGGCTCACAAATCATGTGTGATGCACAAATAATAAACTACCACTATATACAAACACCACCTTCAATAAAGTGCTCCAACCGCTCACATAGGGAGGAACATATAAACCATTCTTAACCCTGTTAAGTTCTTAATAAGGAATAAGACTACCATCACAGGTTATGCACAGATAAGATTTTCTCCCTCGATGCACACCAATATAACAAACCCAATTACTTATTCTCATTTAAGTATTATCACAATTATTTTTATCACGTTAGACATTTTATAATTAACTTACCACTCAAAGCTATACTCACAATATACTCATTCTCCCCACCTAACATGTATTACCAATTTGAAATCCCAAATATCATTTATCAGGACCAATTACTTTATTAATTTATATGTTACTAATTATATTAACATGTATTCGTCTTAAGAGGCATTCATAACAATTAAGACTAATTTAAATCTCAAGAACTAGTCTAATAAGAGGGAAGTCCTATTCAATCATGTTAATGGGGCAAAAAGGGAAACTCACCCTTTATTAAAAAATAGTCCATTTCTACTTACATGATAAACTTCTAAATCTTAGCAACATTATACAAACTCTAAGAGAACATATAATCTATCAAACCATCAATATAGTATCATAATTCCCATCCACCCATAATCAAACGAAATACTAATTAAACTCAACAATATAATAACGAAAGTAAAAAGGCCCTTTATTTCCAACCTAAACTATTATCAACGACACGTGTGATGCATTATGCGATAAAAGAATATGAATGTCCATCCATAGCGATGTGAGGTTTGTGAATGTGTACAGATCGAAGTCTTTGGTCTATTTTATTTAAAATAGATAAAAGAAGGATCCACCTCTAAGGAGATAGCTAAAAGATCACTGTGCATGTGAAACTGAATAAGATATGGGATATAAGATTATGTTCAGGATTAGGATGGTGTTAGGTGTCCACTCCTCCCTTTTGGTTTCTCGTGGGGTATAAAAAATATTCTCCTTCTTCTAAGTTCATGAAAAATGTGCATGTGTAAAATGTGTCGTGTGTGTGTACTATGAAAAATTAATATATGGATGGATGTGCAAGTTCGTTTGTGATGAGTGGAGTCATCATATACACATCATGGGAAAGGTGGGAATGAATATTATTAAGAAGATAATCTAACTAAAAATGAGTAAAATGCTAAGAGAGATTATGGCTAAAGTATGAGTGACGCCCTAAAATAGTAAGTTCACAATAGGAAAGTAAATATGCATTTATGGCACCACTAAGGAGATAATAAATGAAACAAAACTAACTACATGAGTAGGAAATGATAACTACATAAATGAGATGATAAGATATGAAGGTAAACTATAAATGAAATGGGTAAGGAATGGTGTTAATCCTAAAATGGCTTCGGGATGCCTATGCAGTGAAAAATGGAATCAAAGTGCATGTGGTTCATAATATATACAAGTTTAGGGTCTAATCCATAATATGAATCGAGGGTGTCTATTTAGATTTACAAAAAAGGTGTGATGTGTGGTGAGAGTGTAAAAAATTGTGAGAACACTTTAAATTGGGAATTATAGTATAAGACCCCCCTTTTTTTCAATTTATGAAAATATATGTGAATGGATATATGATAATAAAAAGAGTATGATTAGTAATAGAAGTAAAAGAAACAAAAGATGAATGGAATAAGAACACTAAAATATGCAAAATGGAAGTTATGGTAGTATAAAAACACAAATTCAAAAAGGTCTGGCCAAGGTGATTGATGCAAAAAGGTCGTGGGAGAAATTTAAAATAATGTAATATGTGAATGATGGTGGTGGAATGGTGGTTGAAGGTAGGGCAAGGTGATATAAGAGAATGTACTGAAGGTGACTAGATTAGGAATCGTTGTCACACTGAAATGAAGTGCAAATGGTGTAAGGGTTTACTTATATAGGAAAACCATAAATGCATAAAGGATAATTTTTCCCCGTGGGACCTACCGGGCTGTAGGGCCCCAAACTTGCCTACTGTCAGGTTGGACAGACTTACGAATGTAGTACGCCCAGCCTACCTAAATCAGGTAAAAATATTTTTATTTATAACTTGTGAACCCTAAATTTGATTCACACATGACCATGACCGTTGGAAAAGGATTCAAAGCTCTATGATTTTAGGACGGGGGACTATTGGGTTCGACAGTTAAATAAAGTCAAATGGCGTTCGAGAGAGCATTGTTGTTCTATAATTAGGCTTTGGAGGAAAACCGGGGTCCGTGATTAAAGGGGAATTTTTAGACCCTATGGAGGAGTGTATGGCTACTAGAATAGTGTCTATAGAGACCCTCGACGGGTGAGATTATGATAATCAAAAGGTCATAAAAAATATAGACACCCAATATGGGAGTAGTTGGTGCTGAGTTCTTTTGTGATGGAACTCTAGTGAGGATGGGAAGTTATGAAAATGACTGAGGTTTTGCTGAAAGCCGAACGTGAGTTAAGAGGATGTAGAGGGAAGGGGAATAATTCATAGGAAAAATGTATGATTTTAATGACCTAGGTAGTTTATGCAAGGGTTATATCATATTGATGGGGGGTTGAAATCACATGTGACTTCAAACTAATAGGTGCTCCCCTATAAACCTCATATATGTAAGAGGAGAGGAGTGCCAAAGTGCTATATAATTTTTTAAAGTGGTTTAGACCTCAGTTGAGGGTCCTACGCCCATGGTTAAAGGTGGTTTATACTCTGTACTATACCATAAAGGGGTATTACAATATATGAGACGTCTTGAGCTTTGGTTAATAGAGTCTAAGGTCCTTATGACTTTTTTCAACAATTTAGAGGACCTTAGTAAGTAACTGATGTGATTTTGTAAGGGTTAATAAGTCTTGATTTAGGGCTTTTGTAAGGTATACAAGGTTTAATATAATTGGAAAGATTTTTGGTTATGAATCCAATCTCACAATAGTGCGTTGAGAGAGTATAGAACAATAATTGAAAACTTATGAATGATACAACTCTTAGTTATATGGATGTATGATTGTTGATGCAAAAAATTAGATTGATCTAATTAATTGTTCATAGATGAATATAAGAAAAAAAGACAAAGGCTTTTTAAAGTGGTTCAGCAAAAAAAGGAAAGCCTACGTCCACTGTTGTGTATTGCCTTGGGATTGTTTTATTGCCTCTTGTCTCATTGTTCATGTACCTTGGATGTAGGGTTTACAATGTATTTATAGCCCCTTGAGAGTGTATAAGAGTTGGAATATTAAACGATGGAATGCCTTTATAACATAGGTATTTACATCTGTACACTGTTAATAATGTATTCAACTATTGGCAATTTACTATCACTCCTGATCGATTTTCGTGGTGTTGGTCGATCTTCTTGGTGTTGGTCAGTCTTCTTTAACATGCTGATTAATATTCCTTTATTTGGTCGATGACTCTCCCTTACTGACTTGGATTAGTTCCTAGATGGGTAACACGTGCTCATACATGAAAGGTCTACGTAGAAGGATAGTTTTTGGTATCAATAGAAGCCCCCAATGTTTCATGCTTGAGGTTTTTTACAAGAGTATGGAACATTTAGCTCTTAAAGTTGCTTGGGTAACAATTTTGAGTCTTGGTCGGTTACTGGCTTCCCATACTTATAAATTTAATGACTTTAACTATCGGCTCATAGTGAGGATGGTATTTTTGTAATTATCCACAACTTTAGCGAATCATTTTTGGGTAAATATGTCTTTTCTATCTTTAGACGCCAACATTTCAATCAACGTTTCCTTTTAATCATTACCTTTCCAATTTTTGAGGCAACCTAAAAAGGCGAAAAAATTCACTATTGTCTCCTACCTCAAACTTTTTGTGTTTTTTCAGCCGTTGTGTCTTCAAGCACTCTATCTCTCTCTTGTGCGATCGTTCTCTGTTCTTCAGTTCTTGTTGAATCCTTAAATTCTGTAAGAATATTTTCTTTTCTCCTTTTCTTCTTCATCAATCATGGTTTATCCTATCATTTATCTTGATGGATTCATAAATGAATGGAATATCCCTTCACGGGTAGAACTAAAACATCCTAGTTTTCCCTTTGATCTTTTTTCATTAGCTGAGGGTCATTGGTTTCCTTCCATTTTTATTGCTAAATGTGGGTTTACCTTTCCCCCAAACCCATTTTATCTTAAATTTTGCCAATATTTTGATGTCGTTCCAGTTAGGGTAGCCCCCAATACATATAGAGTAATTTATATGGTATATAGATTAAATCAACTCTATGAGACTCATCTAGGGATCCCAGAAATTATGTTTTGCTATAAATGGGTAACTCGTGATACCACTTTCTACTTGAAAACTAGGACTGTAAATAAAGAATTAGTAGTTAATCTTTCTGATTCTAGTAGAGATTACTTAGAGCATGGAGTAATTGTTAAAAATTGGCAATATGCTCCTTTGACTGGGAATGCTGAGTACCAGGGGCCTAGATGTCCACTAAGTGGCAATGGGATAGGTTGCATTTGTTTATTTATCTTTCTTTGCATATTCTGCTAATTGCTAATACTGATGTATACCTTATTAATTTTGACTGCAGTTGATCTAAAAAGAAAGTGTCCCAAAGAGAATGATATCAACAGTAGAGAGTAGAAATTCTTCTGAGTCATTCACCAAAAATTTAGAGAGGATCATACCAGATCTGCCTTATATTTGTTGCAATATAGGAACACTATAACTTCCTTCATTGCTCACCCAACTATAGCTTCACCCTCCCCTTTAATAAACCTTACCAAGACCCCATCTCCACATCCTCTTCTACTGCATATGGAAGTGGTGAACCTGTTGTTGTTTCCACCTCTTCTGTAGATTTAGATTTACCTCTTGTTTCTTCCATAGGGAAGAGGAAGTTTCCCAATATTTTGGGTGACATAGCTACTATTGGATCCTCTAAATAAGCTGCTAACGGAGATAAAAATAATGAGGATGTTAGGAAGAAGATCCCATCTAATAAGGATGATGTCGAGAAGAATCCCCCATCTAATAAGGAGGATACAAGGAAGAAGCTCCCAATTGAGAAACATGATGAAAGACTCCTTAAAAGGCTGAAAAAGGACTCCCTTTTAGGCTGGTAGAAGGGTCTTTAGTCAACACGGAGCAACAAGAGTTGGTTCATTTATCTACTTTTAGCTCACCAGTGGATTTTGGCCCTAGTTTAGCCAAATAATTAACAAAGTTTGGTACATTGCCAGACCATACGGGTGTTGCAGCTGCACTTCTCTGATCAAAGAGTTCTGAATGGGTTACTCAAAATCTAGCTCTGGTATTTTCCTTTACCTTTTTCATTTTATTGGTTTGATATTCCAGATATTAACTTGCCTTATTTTCTTTGTGCAGTTTCTTGTTGACTTCAACAACATGTTAGAGAGGGATGACGCCTTGTGTTCTTCTTCTCATGAAGTTGAATAAGCTTTTAACGATCTTAAGAAATCAATGCTGGACTCCCAACGGGAACTGAGCAGAAAAAATGGGAGGAGAAAATAAAACTTACAGAAGAAGATGTAGCGGTTGCCCCAGACCTAATTTTTGGTCTATAAAAAGACTTGGATGCTAAAAAATCCTTGGTCATTATATAGAGGGCAAAGATTACCAAGATGTAGAAGGATCTGGACGCCAAGAAGGCCCTGGTTGTTGCATAGAGGGATAAAAGAGCTAAGTCCAAGGAGACTGGTTTCAACAAGGGTTGGGACAAAGCCATTGGGGCTGCTTCTTTACAAATTGAATTTGCAAAAAAGAAATGCTTCAAGGATGGTTGGTCATAAACCTTGGTGGAGGTCGACACCCCTCAAGATTATGAACTCTTCCTTAGACATGACCTAGGAGCTCCTCCTAATATGGATGAGGAGATTGAAGATGATGGGGGTTCAAGTGAATCCCATATGGTGTTGGATTCTACCTATTAACACCAAGCTATTGACTCATCTACTCCTCCAACTGACAGCCATCCGTCTCTGCCTTTTACTGCTTCTACTACTGCTGAGCCGACTCCAAATATGAAGAAGTTGTAGATCGATCTGAGTAACCTTTGTATTTATTTTCTTTTGCACTTGTAATTTTTCTTTTCTTTTTACTGATGTGTATATACTTGGCAATTTATCAATGAAAAGAAATTTTCTTCCTCTTTTACGTGTCCTTTCTCTATACTTTGAACACTGTTATTGATTACATATTCTTCTTTCTCTTAATAGTTCATGGATAAACTAGAACACTTCTCCTCCACTGACTTCGATCTACTCAAGATATGTAAAAAACTTTTTAAAGTATGTCAATTATCTCTGACTGAAGACGAGCGACTGAAGTTGCTCGGGGAAGGTGTGTTTTATCAAGCTAAGGAAGCCTACCTTAATCTGAAATGTCTTCTTGATCGGGCAGTAACCAATAATGTTTCCTACTATGAAATGATTGAAGAGATGCCGAAGGACCGTAATGAAGTCAAGGCTCTTTTGCATCCTGATTATGGGAAGAAGTACAAGGCCTTTAGTGAAGGTTGGGTCTTTGACCAAAAATTGGAAAACTTTGATTCTCACTTTTGAAGATAGAAATTTTTGCTCAACCTTGAAGTGGAGGAATCTAGTGCCATTGCTAAACTGTTAGAGGATGAGAATAATAATTTAAGAGTGAGATAAATTCCTTGAAGTATTCTTTTACTACTGTGCTACTACCGATGAAGATCATTCTTTTTTAGAGGCTGAAAATGACAAGTTAAGGGAAGAATTAGAAGCACTGAAAAAGACCAAGTCTGCATCTTCTTCCCGAGCAAGAATTAAACATGGATGAGGTACTACAAATGAGGATAGGACTTAATAAACCCTTGCTAACCAAGATTCCCAGTTGAAGGCCAAAAACCAAGCCCTTGCTGAGATGTCCCAAAAGCTTCAAACTCAATCCGAGCAACTTTCCACTTATTTTTCTCAGTTGCAAGCTAAGGATGGAGTGCTGAAGAAATTGCATTATGAAGTTGAGAGGTTGACCTTCCAGCTTCATAAGTAACATAGAGAGATCTGGATGTAAGGGTATAATAAAGCTTTGGAGCGTTTTAATGAGCGATTTAGACAAGCCCACAATGAAGTTTATAAATTGGGTTAGACTAATTATTTGATAGTACTGAAGCTAGAACAAAATAGTCCTTTCTAGAAATGGTATGATCCTGTGTTCTTAGACCTTGAAAACCCTCCCTTCAGAATGGATGTTAGCTGGATTCCTATCAACACAATTCCCTAGTGCCTGATTTCTAAATATCTGGAAGACTATGGGCTACACGACGAGCTAAAAATCATCCAAAATCCTTGTCTGCTAGATCGGACAAGTAGTAGTAGGAGGAGAATTCTTCAAGACTTCAATTTCATTAATTGTCCTTACACTTTAGATGATCCTCCAGCTGGCATGGATTCAGTTTCCAAAGATCAAGGGAAACGCCCTTTAGAGTAACATCTTGTATTTCTTTTATAAACACAGTTATGTAATGAAAAATAAAGTATAATGTATTTGATCAACTTATCTTATCAATCATTGGATATGACTTTTTTCTTGATGTGAATGATTTCTTCTTTTTCATTATTTCTATTGACAAACTTAAATTAAAATCTAAATTTAGTATCAATTACTAATGAATACATAGGTTCTACTAGCATACTTAGATTAAAATATAAATTTGGAGTTAGTTACCCATATGTCGCCAAAGGTTTTACTAATACACCCAAGTGTTTAGGTTTTATGTATTAGTTACTAGTGGTGTGACCAGGCGTATGTGGAATATGTGCATGCATTCCTCTTGAGGAATCTTTGCAACGTTCTTCCTGCACTTTTCCCAGTAGGATAAAGATCTTGTTTTATCCTTGTACATGCTGACCATCTTGAGGTCTTAATATCCTTTTTGGTATGCTGTCATTTTGTGTGTGCCAAGAAACTTATTTCTTATGCCGATCAACCTTAGGCCAGTTTTTTGGAGAAGACTCTTATGCCGAGCAACATTTTGAAGTTTTTTCGGCAACTTTCAAACTTTATTCAACTTCAAATGTATTGGTAGTGCATAACACTAGTACTCCCCAAAAAATTGAAAAATAGAAATTGGAGGAAAGATTATTTTATTGATACTTAAATGGATATTGAACTCAGTACAATTGATTACATCACTGGTAATATTTTCTAAGATGTTCAGCATGTCACGGATTCTTGTATTCTTCTCCCTCCATAGTCTCAATCCGGTAGGTTCTAGGTCGGATGACTGCTGAAATACGGTAGGGCCCATGCCAATTAGCCTCAAGTTTATTATTTTTCTGTAGAACCTTCTTTAGAGAATAATCTCATTCCTTTAAGTTGGTCGGCTTAATTCGTTTATTGTAAAATCGAGTTGTTCGCTCCTAGTAAGATGCATTTCTCAGAGAAGCATTTTCTCGTACTTCTTCCAACATATCCAAACCCAATCTTTGCATTAGATAACTTACAAGATAGTTGAAATTTAAAATTCTATGGGATAGAAGATGCTAGTCAGCAGGTATGACTACTTCAGTCCCAAATGCTAATATGTATGGGGATTCTCCAGTTGCAGTCCTTAGGGTTGTTCGGTATGCCCATAAAATTGAGTGTAGCTCGTTAATCTATTTTCCCTTTGCATTATCAATCCTTTTCTTCAATCCATTTAGTCAAGTTCTGTTTGTAACTATAGTTTTCCCATTAATCTGAGGGTGACCTGGAGCAGAGTGTAATTTTTAGATGTTGGACCGAGCACAATGAGCTGCGAATTCATCATTTCCAAACTGCTTTCCATGATCGGTGATAAAGGCATAAGGAAACCCATATATGCAAATGATGCTCTTATAAATGAATTTTTATACCTTCTCATAAGGCATGTCTATGAATGGCTCTGCTTCAACCCATTTTTTTAAAGTAGTCCACTGCAATAACCAAGTACTTGAATCTTCCTCGGGTGGTCGATAATGGCCCAACCAAATCTATAGCCCACATGGAAAATGTCCAAGGTGAAGTGATTGGGGGTGAGAGCAGCCTGCGGAGTCTTACGAATATTGGAATACCTTTGTCACTTGTCACACTTTTTAGTGAAAGCTGCACAATCCACTCTCATCGTTGGCCAGTAGTATCCTTGTGCACTTATTCGCTACAAAAGTATTCCTCCTGCAATGTGAGCTCCACAAGATCCTTCATGTACTTCTTGAATTAGGTCTGGAACCTCTACTGGATGAATGCAACGCTTGAAACTGAATGTCAATCCTCTCTTGTATAAGACTGCTTTATCTAGCACATATCTAACGACTTTATACTTTAACTTTTTGGCTTCAACTATATCTGCTGGCAAAGTTCCTTCTTCAATGTATGCTTTATGGTATCCATCCAGGATGGACCCATGTCTACAATGATAAAATTGATCATCAAATCCTCATATATACTCCTATTTGCCAAAATTTTAATAAGAATAGTCTGTCGGAGTTCAACTCTAATAACTGAAGCTAACCGAGCAAGAGCATCTGCTTGGGTATTTTCCATTATTGGGATTCTATTCATCCAAACGGCTGGTAATTTTGTTATTACCTCCATTTCTTTGGACAAGTATATCACTATCAATTCACCTTTATCTTCATACAAGCTCAATATTTAATTTTCTACCAACTAGGAATCGCTATGGGCCATAACGTGCTCGACATTCAGGGATTGATATAGAATTAAGCCCACAATGAGAGCTTCGTATTTTGTTTCGTTATTTGAGGCTTGGAATTGAAATATTAAGGCATATTCAATATCAATATTATCAGAAGTGTTAAGTATTATACCCGCTCCACTACCTGTTGCACAAGATGACCCATCAACGTACAAGTTCCATATTGGGAGATCGTCATCAAACGCTTGGTCTGTCAAAATCCCATTATGGAATGTTTTTCTCCTTACTTCCTCACACTTATTAGACCTCTCCAGTGTTCGAGAATAGGAATTTGGTAGGTTAGAAATAACTTTTTCTGATAAAAGTTCCTTGGGAGCCTGACTGTCAACAACTTCTTTCTCTATATTTTCTCTGAATCCTTGCTCAACCTACTAATTTTATTGCTCGAGAACCTCAGGGTAAGTGAATTCATTTATGAAATATGATAATGCTTAGACTTTTAGAGAATACCTTGGTTCATAGATAATATCATACTCCCCCAATTCCACTGCCCAATACATTAATCTGCCAGACTTCTTTGGCTTGTGCAAAACCTGCCTTAGTGGCATATCGATGTACACCACTATCGTATGGGGTTTAAAATAGGGCTTCATGCATATAAATTCTTCAATCAATGCCAGTGCCAACTTTTCTAAGTGAGGATACTTGATTTCTGCTCCTTGAAAAGCTTTACTGGTGTAGTAAATAGGCTTTTGAACTCTATTCTCCTCTCTGATCAAAGTAAAGCTCACGGCTGATTCAGAAACAACTAAATACATGCATAATTTTCCCCTCATAATTGGTCAAAAAAGTAGGGGAGGTGACCCTAAGTACTTTTTTAACTCCAAAAAAGCTTGTTCACACTCGTCGTTCCATTCAAAAATCTTTATGAGTACTTTAAAAAATGGCAGGCACCTGTTTGTATCTCGGGAAACAAATCTGTTAAGACTCTCTACTCGCCAAGTTCCTTTGTACATCCTTTTTTACAAGTAGGGGACTGTATCTCAATTAGTCCCTTGATCTTGTCTGGGTTTGCTTCAATTCCCCTTTGATTTACTACGTACCGGAGGAACATTCCTTCTTACACTCCAAACACACAATTGGTCAGGTTCAATCTCATCTGGTGCTTCTTAAGTTGATCAAAACTCTGGATGAGGTCTGCAATATGGTTAGACACTTTTTTTTCTCTTTGTAATCATATGATCCCCATATACTTCCATATGTTTTGCCTGTTTACTCCTCAAAGACTTTGTTCACCAGCCTTTAATATGTAGCACCTGAATTTTTTAAACTAAAATCCATAATATTATAACAGTAAGTTCCTCAGGGAGTCATGAAAGGAGTGTTCTCCCTATCTTTAGGCTTTATTTTGATCTGGTTAAAACCAGAATAAGCATCCATAAAACCAAGTAACTCATGTCCTGTTGTAGAATCCATAAGATGATCTATTCGGGGCAAAGGAAAGTGACCTTTTGGGCATGTTTTGTTAAGATCTATGAAGTCTACGCACATCCTCCACTTGTTATTTTTCTTCTTGACCATAATTACATTGGCCAACCAATATGGATATTTCACCTCATTAATAAAAGCTTCTTTCTGAAGTTTTTCAACTTCCTCTTGTATGGCTTGGTTCTTCTAGGGGCTGAACAGTCTTTGCCTTTGCTTTACTGGCTTAATTTCTTTATTAACGTTGAGTTCATGTCAAAGAAAGATAGGATCAATTCCTGGCATATCTTCATGACTCCATGCGAACAAATGTTTTCTCTGTCTAAGGAATGTCATTAGTTCCTATTTAAGAACATGATCCAGCGTTGTTCTAACTTGAGTAGTGCACTCTAGTTTGTCATCATCTAACAAAATGCTTTTTATTGCCTCTGTAATCCAACCCATCACTAACTCATCTTCCTCCCTTGGATCTAAGGTTTCATCCTCAGATTCTTCATGAAGTTCAGAGGTATCCACTTGGTAAGTGGTGGTTTTCCTCTTTATTTCGTCCAGATCTTCCTGCTCGGTAGATGAATAGTAGCATTCCTGAGGTACTTTTTATCACTATTCACAATTCCTACACCAAAATTAGTTAGGCATTTCAAGCATTGATGGACAGTAGAGGGCACTACCTCAAACTTCTTTAGCCCAACTCTTTCCATAATTATATTGTAAGCTTAATGGGCATTTTTATCCATTACAAAGAAAATGATTTTCTCTGTTCGGCCAACTGGCTATGTGCTAATCATCACTTCTATCTTAATAGTTCCCAAAGGGAAGACTTTCTCACCTGTAAAACCTATTAATGGTTTATGATAGGGCTCTAACTGGCTGATCTTAAAGTTCAAGCTGCTGACATAAGGATAGAACATGATATATGCCGAGCTTCCATTCTCTGCTAACACTCTAGATTCAATGATATCTTCATTTCCGACTTTGATGACCAGAGGATTATCGAGAGGGTACAGTAATCCTGCTAGGTCATTTTTAGAAAAACCTATCACCAGATTATATTTGTTAACCTTCCTTGGTTTATCTTCCTCGGAAAGATTAATCATCTCTATGTATGAGCAAGCTTGAGCCTCATTGAGGTAAGATTTTTGGTATGCAATATAATCTCCTCCTCCTGCATCCCCACATATAATCTTTTGGTAGTCAAAAGAACCAAAATTGAGTGTGAATACCTCGTGTTTCGGTTGTCGAGGCTTATTGGATAAATTGGTATCATCATCTTTGTTATCTTTATGAGCCCTCTTCTTCTCCTCTCTAGGTCTGCAAGGAGATTTTGATCTGTGCCAAGGTCCTTCATTATTCTACTGATCAATAAACTGATTCAATTTTTCCCTTCGGATGAGAGTTTTAATCTTATTTTACAGGGCAATGCAATGATCCATCTTGTGATCATGGTCTCTATGGAACTCACAATACTTAGTTTTGTCCCTCTTAGCAGGGGAACTTCTCAACTTATGAGGCCAACGCACATCTTTGTTGTGTTTGATCTCCTCTAAGATATGATGAATGCCTATGGTTAATGGAGTATAGCTATTGTACTTCTTGAGCTTTTCTGTAATTTCTTTCTGTTTTGTCTCCTTGGCCCCATTTGAATCTTTGTGATCCTTCTTATAATTTTTGCCTTCATCTTTTACTCTCGAGCTTCGCTTAGCTGCCATTGCTTCCTCAATATTCATAATTTTTGTTACTTTGGCCATCAATTCTGCCATGGTCTTTGGTGGATCCTTAGCAGGTGTATAATAGAGATTCTAGAGAACCAGTCCACTTATAAATATTGTTATAGTAGTTTTCTCCTCATAATCCATAACCTCCAGCTTTTCGTTATTGCAAAGAGTGATGTACTACAGACTTGGCTCCAAAATAAAAGTTACTAATAAATAGCTCGGCGAACTGGTTGAAGTTGGAAATATGTCCCTGAGGTAGGCTATTGTACCAAATTTGAGCAAACCTAATAATCATTCTAGAGAATGGTCTACACCTCATTTCCTTGGGAACTGCTTAAATATCGGTGGCTACTTGGTATTTCTCTATATAGAGGACTGGGTCCCATCGTATTTGGATGTAAGCACAGGAGCTTTGAACTTTGATGGAGTGTGGAAATCCATAATTTCTTGTACAAAGGGAGATCCTTTTACAAAACTTCTTTGTAGTGGGTTTTTGACCTTATCCATATCTCCTAGCCCATCCTCCAATCTCTTGATAGAACCTTTCCAAGCATTGTTACTAGTATCAGACCTTTGCGTTGATGTTTTGTTGTCCGTTGAAAATTTTTCTTAGGATTATTGCTAGGCCTAAGAAATACATCGGGCATCTGATCTAGACTGGCCAAAGCCTTCCCTTCAATCAGATGGTTGTCAAGTGTTTCTTAATATTGCCCTAGGAACATTTCTGTCCCCCCTGGGTCCTAAATGATCGAAGGGAGAAGACCAACTTAGCCTTTCTAATGCACTTAGACTCTCTGGAGAGTAGGACTATTTATTTAAGGATTCTAACCCCCTAAGTAATGAATTTGACCCTGGGCGATAGGAAGTATCCCCTATAGTTCTTAACTGACTTCGCCTGCCACCTCTTGGTGGTGGTGGCATATTTCCACTGGAAGATAGAGGGGGCACTCCTAATTTCATTGTTTGCATGAGTTTACTGATAGTGTCTTGCATAGCCTCTTGACCTCTTGCAAGATTGGCCTGGATTCTAGTTAATTCAATTGCTGCTGGTGGGGTAGAATGGATAGGCAGAATGCCATCGTTCCTATGACTTGATCCAAGAATATTAGCCATCTAAGTGTTTGAATGAATAAGAATGATTAGAAATACATTTCCACAGACGACACCAATCTGTTGATGTAAAAAACTAGATTGATCTAATTAATTGTTCAGAGATAAATTTAAGAAAACGAGACAAAGGATTTGCAAATTGGTTAGACAGAAAAAGGAAAGCCTACGTCCACTGTTGTGTATTGCCTTGGGCTTGTTCAATTACCTCTTGTCTCAATGTTCATGTCCCTTAGATATATGGTTTACAATGTATTTATAGCCCCGTGAGGGTTCATAAGAGTTGGAATATTAAAGGATTGAATGCCTTTACAACACATGCATTTACATCTGTAAACTGTTAATAATGTATACAACTATTGATGATTTACTGTCATGATCGGTCGGTCTTCCTAGTGTTGGTCGGTCTTTTGGTGCTGGGTGGTCTTCTTTAACATGTTGGTTGGCATTCCTTTAGTTGGTCGATGACTCTCCCTTACTGAATAGGATTAGTGCCTAGATGGGTAACACGTGTTTATACATGAATGGTCCACTTAGAAGGATAATTTTTGGTATCAACAATGATCATTTTAAAGTGTATTTAATCTTCAACCAACCTTTTATTAATATTATGACTCTGGGAGAGATAATAAATGGACTGCCACAACATAACTATGGTGCCTTTGACGTCTCGTAGTGTTATCAAGGTGGCGAAGTGTTGTCCAAAGGTTTTAGAGGCGGTGTATGGTACATACTAAGTGTATTAAATGTTGATCGGAGGCTTCAATGCAAGTGGATTTGAGTGCTGGAGGTAAGTGAAATAATGTTATGCTTTTCACCTACCTGCTAGACTGGTTGCATAAGATTTTTCGAAGATCCAAGAGGTGTGGAATTTCCTTAGAATGGCCATAGGTTAATCTTGAGGAATTTCATAACAATATATATATATGCTGAGGGTTATGTGACCTTAAGAGGCTATCTTTCTTGAGACTGAGGTCTGTTATAGGGATTAGTCATAGTTAGACTCTAGTGTCGTGATCTCTAAGACTGGATGGAGAGTTATGTTGGAATAAATGGTTATTCCAAGGTGAGTAAGATGTGACTAAGGTCTGCTATAATGATATGGCCTTTTCTTGAGGACAATATAGGCCTTGGGTGCCATGTAGTGGTTTGTCTGAGGTCAGATATCAGCCTTGGGACCTCTATTCTTTCATGAGGGCATCCGATGAGACTAAGATCCTTATAATTACCATGTTCTAAATAGGGTATCATTAGTATCCCCTTATTTTTTGGGAGCCAAAGAACCTAATGTTTTTGGTGGGCCTCCCTCGGCTTTTGGAATTATGGAGTAGGACTTGAGACACATATGAAAGAACTATCAAATTCCAGACTCTATCGATCTGAGGGTCGTTGAGCCTGATAAGAGGGCTTGCTCCGTGGTTTCTTAGTATGTATTCTTCAATGAGTGTTTCCTCTAGTATATGGGTACGTTCCCCTTACCTCTTCCTTTGTTGATGATGATGAATCCTTGGCCTCTAAAGTCCAAGAAGAAGAAGAACCTGTGAAGAAAGCCTTCGCAATCAATCACCCCTAAACGAGAAGCTCCTGTTATACCCACCAATTTCAAGCCCTGAAAAGGCTTTATGTAATTTTTTAGAACTGTTCATGGTTAATTGTACCTTTAGTGTAAACCCTCTACTTTACATCACTTAATGACAATGGATTTGGTTTATGAAGTTTTATCTTTTGCAGTGCTTCATACTTGGTTTACTTTTTCTTTACTAGTGAAGTTTTTTGATAACATTTTGTATAGCATTCCTCTCTCATAGGCCTACTAGTAGGTACTACTCCTTTAAACACCAGAAATTTCTTCGTAAAGAAAAATAATTTAGAAATATGTTTGTTAAAGTGGATTTGAGGGTCCTTGGAACTCTGTTATACACTTGTAAAGTCTCTAAAGTCTGGACCGAAGCTTTGAAATGGGTCATAAGATTTTAGAGCCATGAAATTTCTTGTACTCGTTCCTTTTAGGACTGAAGGCCCAAAATATTTGTTTAAACACTTAGCCCCCAGATTATTTTGGAATAAAGTGCAAAAAGTAAAACTATGAAAGGTGACATGACATTAGAATTTAGAAATATGTTCAAACTTCAGCCCCCAATGGGTCCTAAGACCTCTGGACCAAGGCGTTTTAAAATTTGAAGCCCCAAAAAAGTTCATAAGACCTATGGACTTAGAAAATTTTGAACCTGAAGTCCCACAAAGGGCCATAAGACCTCTAAACTTTAAAATTTTTGAACTTAAAGACGTACAAAAGGTCATAAGACCTCTGAATTTAGGAAATATGAAATCTAAAGTCCCATAAAGATAAGACCTCTCAAATTCAAAAAATTTGAACCGTAAGTCCCATAAAGGATCATAAGACCTCTGAACTTCGAAAATTTAAAATCTTAAACCCATAAAGGGTCATAAGACCTCTAGAATTAGAAAATATAAAATCTGAAGTCGCAGAAAGAGACATCAGACCTTTAGGCTTAGAATTTTTTTGAAGGTCGTATTGGGATAAAAATCCTCTGAACCTTATCCCCCGGGGGAGGGCATTATGTGGTTCCACCATAGGTCCTTGGACCTCTAAACCATGGGCCTTGCACCTTAGCCTATAAAAGTGGAGTTTTTCGGACAATTTTTTTTTGCAATTTGAATACCTAGCCCCATATTTTTTTTTTCTAAAAATGATTTTTTTTATCTAAGTCTTAGATTTTGTAGTTAAAAGAGATGTTTCGCACTTTGATAAGGTTCTTTTATTTTTGTATAATTTTGACCATTTAAAAAGATATTTTCTAGGTGTGCCCAAAAGCCTATGATCAGACTTTTTACAAGTTTTTGGACATTAGTCAGCTTGAATGGATTGAAGGATGAAAATCCTAGTGATTCTTTTAGTCTTTTTTAGGTCCTTAGATCTTTGACTATTGATCTAAGATAAGGTTGGGTTCCTTGCAACTTCAGTTTTGGCTCCATAGATCTTAGCTAAAATCTAGGGCCAAGGTTGAAGTCCTTACAACTCTCGTGTTTGTTTCCTTAAACCTTATTTTAAGTTTTGATCCAATGATGAAATACTTGAAAATCAATGTGTGGGTCCTTAGACCCTAGGTTTCAAAAGACCATGCTGAAATCCTTGCAACTCAATTCGTGGGTCCTTATACCTTAGGTTTAAGAACTAAGGATGAAATCTTGTAACTCTTAAAGAACACTTATATTGAAACATCATGGGTAATAAGAATTTTTTTTTTCATTTCATTTCAATGTACAACATTGGAAGTATTTTTTAACGTCCTCTACATTCCAAGGGTGAGGAAGCTCATACCCATTCATGTCTTTGAGATAATAACAGTCCGGGCTCATAATTTTTCTCACTACATATGGGCCATTCCATTTGGTCCCCAACTTCCCATAACTTGGATTCCTGACCGCAATGGTGACGCCTCTTAAGACCCAGTCCCCCACTTTGAATTATCCGTGGAGTACCTTTTTGTTGAAGTAAAAGGTTGTCCTTTGCTTATATGCAACAATTAAGATCAAAGCAGATTAACTCCTTTCCTTTATCTCATCTAGGGACCTCTTGAGACTTTCATCACTGGTCTATAGTTTGAACTGATCTACCCTTTGTGTTGGTATCTCAACCTTAATTGGGATCATTGCTTCAGTGCCAAAGGTTAGGGAGAATGGACTTTCTCTCATTAGACCTCTGATCGTGGTCCTATAAGCCAATAAGATACTTGGAACTTTGACAAATCATACCCCCTTAGCCTTCTCTAATATTTTCTTCAGATCGTGGAAGATGGTTTGGTTGGTCACCTCAACTTGGTTATTGGCCTTGATAGGAGTAGTGGTTAGCTACGCCATAATGTTAGAAGAACTCTTTGCAGGATGGGTTATTGAACTTTTTATCATTATCTGAGATGATGGCCTTGGGCAAGCCAAATAAATAAACGATGTTATTCCAAATGAAGTTGGTAGTCTTCTTCTTTATAATGGTGTCTAAGGGCTCAACCTCAGCCCACTTTTTTAATTAATCAATGGCCATAATACATAATTTACTCTGACCTTTGCTAAAGGGAATAGGTCCTACCAAATCCACACACCATTGAGTAAAGGGCCATGGACTTAGCATCAGAGCCATCTTCTTGGATAATTATTTTGGAATAAAAGAGAACCTATGAAATTTTTTACAATATTGGACCAAATACTTGTATTTTTTCCCCAATTTTAGCTAGAAATACCCTTGCCTTAGGACCTTGTACATTAAGATATTAAGGATTGTATGGGCTCCACATAAATCTTTATAAAGATTTCTGAGGACATAACTAGATTTTAAGGCATCGCTGAAGTGTTACGAAAAACCAATTTCTTAACAATCCCCCATTTTTCATGTAGTATCTTAAAGGAAGGGACCTTATCCGTTTGTTTTGAAGTTTATCTTTAGGTAAGACCCCATCCATAAGGTAGGTCTTGATGGGATTCGTCTAGTATGATCTTTGATGGACCTTTTTAGTGTTGATCTGGAGCTGAGTGATGCTTGACTAGTCCAAGATGACAACTATAACCTTAGAATATGTTTCATCTGATGAATACACTTATGCAAGATAACCCTCTTCAAAATAATTGCTCGTGGGAACCTTCTGATGTAAAATATGTGAACCCTCCTGATGAGGTGCCTCAAGATGGCTAAGTACCCTGCCATTTTATCAATTTTGGCCTCATAGACCTCAGTGACCTAGTTGACCACTAACTGAGAGTCTTTAATGGCATGTACCTATTGTTCTTTTAAGTGGATGACCAGGCATAGTCCTACCACCAAGACTTCATACTCAACTCATTATTAGAGGCTTTGAATTTAAAACAAAGAGAAAAGGAGATAATACCTCCATCGGGAATTTCTAGGTGAAGTCCAACTCCACCACCTGAGATATTTTATTATCCATCCATGTTCAAGACCTATATGGTAGATCTTAGGTCTTTCTCCTAGAACAAGGGTTGCCTAAAATTTTTGGGTGTTGCCACGACCTCTTCTATAGAGCTCTTAGGTTCTTTTTCCACCTCCTCTATATTGCTGAACTCTCCAAAGATAAAGATTGACCCTTTATTGAACTTCATTATTGATAATTGAAATCTATCTCACCTAACTCTACATACCACTTGATAAGCCTTCCTTAGGTATTAGTCTTATGGAGGACTTGTCATAGAGGTTGATCGGTTATGACTATGATGGTATAGGACTGGAACTAATTCGTTAAATTCTTGGCTGAGGTGATGAGGTAAATGTATAGATTTTCCATTATTGGATATTTGCCTTTAACCCCTCATAGAGCTTGATTGATGTAATAGACGGGGTATTGAACCCCAAACTCGTCTTGCATCAGAGCTGAGCTTACAGTGGTTGGTGAGGCAGCAAGGTACAAATACCGATCTTTTCTAGTAAGTGTCTGAGATAGTAGGGTTACGGAACCAAGTACTTATTGAGGTTCTAAAAGGATTCTTCAACCTCATGAGTCCACTCAAAGTCCTTTAATATCTTGAAGAAGGGAAATAACTTCTTTGTGGCATTTAGGATAAATCTATTAATAACAACAAGTCTCCTATCCAAGCTCTAAACTTCTTTGACTGTCCTTGGAGACTTCATAGCTATAAGAGCTCGAATTTTATTTTGATTGGACTCTATGAATCTCTTAATTACCATGAACTCTAGGAATTTTCTTCCACCAACCTCAAAGGCATATTTCTTTAGTTTGAGGCTCAATTGATTACTATTAGGGATGAAGAATTTTTATTTGAGGTTTTACATATGAATCTAAGACTGCATACTTTTGAACAACATATCTTCAACATAAACCTCCATGGTCTTATCAATGAGGTCTTTAAAAATTGACAATTCTTTAATAACAAGCACCTATATTTTTTTTCCTTGAAAGGCATAACTTTGTAACAATGGGTACCTTTATATATAATGAATGAGGTTTTTTCCTTATTCACAGAGGCCATTATAATCTCGTTATATCCATTGCAAGATTACATGAAGGAAAAGATCTCATGAACAGTAGTTGAATCCACTAATGTGTCAATCTGAGGTAGATGATAACAGTCTTTAGGTAAAGGCCTATTAAGGTCAGTGAAGTCAACAAACTTTGTATATTTTTTGGCTTTAGGTCTAAGGACCATATTATAGAGCTATTTTTGGTATTTGAACTCTTAATAATGTTTTATGTTAAGAGCTTGTCAACCTCATTTGATGTAACATTGTTCCTTTTTAGACCAAAGAACCTCTTCTTTTGGTGGAGTAGTTTGTGGTTTGGGTCTAGGCTGAGGTGGTGAACTATGATATCAAGATTGACCCAGGTCTTATCTGAGTGGCTCTATTTAATGAATTATTTTTTCTCCCTTAGGAACTCGACGAGATCTTCTCAGAGGGATGATCTCAGGACCAACTTAATATGAACTTACTTGGTCGGATCCTTTTTAACAATGCAGACGATGATTCGCAGATGCTAACCCATGTTCTCCTTATTTTTATTTTGTGGATCTAGAGTCACTATATTCAACAACTTTATGCATAGTCTATATGGAGGGAGCTTAGGAATTATTGATGTAGGACATAGGACCTCTAAAAAGACTTCTAAGCCATTCTGTTAACTTTTTGGGACATTTAACCGGCTCTAAGGTGCCTCTGAGGACTTCTTCTTATCTTCCATTGAAGTGAGTTAACACTCCCAAAGCTTTCTTTTGATTTTAAAACACTTATCCCACTTTCATAGGGGTTAGGAACCTCATCACCAGTTTCTGTATTAGCATGGTAATGCCCAAATCTTTGAGAAATGGTTTTCCTAGGATCACATTCTAAGTTGAGGTGAAATCTATGAATATGAACTTGTTCAATATGGTTGTGCAGAAATCCTTGGAACCAAGGGTGAGGGAGGAGAATGACATATCCGAAGTAATATATATTCTATCCAGTTAATCTAATGAGATGAGTGGTGACAGGTTGCATATGTTTTTCACCAAGACATATAGCCTCAAAGGCGTCTAAGAACATGATGTCTCACTACACCAAAATTGGCCATTACTAATAGTATTTTACCCTTACAAAAAGTATTATACAAGATAATTTTTTATTAGAAAAAAGGCGTGAGGAACGTGTTATTTTCCGTCACTAATTCTGGATTAGTAATGGTACTTTACCGTTACAAATTTAGAATAAGTAACATACATTTTTTGTTACAATTTATAACATATTACATAAGTTTTGTAACTCTTTTGTCTGATTTTGTAATGGTAAAGTTCCGTTAGTAATATTAATACATTTTTAATAAAATATATTTTTCAAGTTCGTGATTGTTCTTAATGTAAGAGGGTAGTTTAAGTAAGATGGAGGCGTAACCCCTTTTTGAGTATGGTAATGATAAGTTAACTAGCCCAAGACCTTTGATTATGATAGGGAATACAAACACAAACCCAATGGAGATGAACTTAGTTTAAAACTCTCCAATCTCTCGTGTATAACTCAGAAAGTAGTAATGAAACTTAGAAATAACTTACCTAAAGAGGGGGGGAAGTAAGCACCCTAGATACACCTTGGTAGGCAGGTAGAGAAAACACACCAAACACCCTCAAGAATCTCTGTCAAGTATTAAAAGCTTTGTAATAAATAACAACGGTGAGTGGGTGAAACTCTATGGTTTGTAATAACTCTTTCTAGCAATAACTCCTCAACTCTCAGAAAAGAAACCTTTTCCTTGGAGGTGGTTGGGCTCCTTAAATAGCCCCCGCGCCACCCCCGAAGCAACTGAGTCATTAATACATGTGAAAGACATCCCTCATACTTTATGTCACCAACATTAAATACCTGATTCCCTATTTGTCTCCACGTCATAAACATTAAATGCCAAGATATACCTTTTGCCTAACCACTGTGTGTTAGGGGGCTGTTACCGCAGAGGTTTCTTACCAACTTCCTGACAACCCCAAATACCACGATGGTTTACTCAAGTGTAGATTTGACATTGTCTAGCTGGACTAGTCACATCACCTACAGTAGCTTGAACATTAAGTAGAGGGTTGTTTGGTTCACAGCTAAACACCTGATGGAACTCGAGGCTGATCTGCTCAAGGTTCCATGATGAGGGTCTTTTGGTGTTTTACCAAGTGTATCTAAGATGGTCAGGACAATCCTCAACGATGCCCCACTTCTCAATCCTCCAAACCAAGTCCCTCTAAAGTTCCCACGGTGAGGTCGTTCGATAGAGCATGAAATCTCTCCCAGGTCCTGCCAAGCCTGGTCTCTCGTGAGTACCGTTCGACCTCACACAGATTCATTATTCTTGTTACATCATTACAATCATTATAGCTCATAGCCAATATAAACAAAGATACAATATGACTAAGTAACCAACAAGCTAAAGTATGAGTTTTCGCGCCAAGCTGCCACGCTTGAGTTGCCTCGCTTGAGCTGCCACACTGTTCGAATCCCAAACGCTGTTGCGAATGGGTGGATTATACCTAATCTTAGGATTACCTCCAAGCCACCTCTACATTTGCCCCTTCGTGGAGGGATTTGTAATGGGAATAAGAAATTCCTGCACAAAAACTTCTCAATCCGATGAACCTTCTTTGCGTGAAAAAATTCTGGCCTGTTTTCCCTCATTTAGTATCGGAGCGCTAGCGCCTTTAGGAAAAAGTGAAAATTCTCCCCGAAGTACTGAAGTTCGTTGAATCTTGGGTTGAGGGACATCGCCACTTTTTCCTTATGTGGAGCTTCACGCATTGTAGCTTGAGGATTTGAAATTCTCCCGAAAGCCCTACCAATATTTTCGTTGGGACTGCCCGGATGTGTGTGACGTTTGCAAAATTCTCCCTTATAACGTTTCATCATCTAAAAAAAGTTTAAACTTATGTCGAGGGGACATTGTAGCTTGTTGGAACTATTAGGACATCTTCTTCATTGGAATTTTATTGGATATGCCTGACAAAATTTTCTGGCGCCAAAACTCAAACTTGTTTAAGAAGGCAACGCTTTCTGTTCCGTATACGTCACTTCATTAATGACGTGGTGCTGTCTTTTCAACTGCCAAAGTACTTCCCGAAGTTCCACGTGTTCATTTGAAATGATTATAGGTGGTCATGCACATGCGATGGTGGGAAACCCTAAAAGCCAAACTCAAAAATTTCAAACGTTTATATCCAAACACTTAAACCCTTCTTTTCTCTTACTTTGCCTTCGTCTTCTTCAAGCTTCCATTTACTTTAGAGAGAGAAAGTCTGTGAGAACTCCATTATTTCCGTGTCATTACCTACCTTCTTCCCTTCTGATCTTCTACACCACCACCTGTGGTTGTGCTCCTCCGTTCTCGTTCTCAAAGCTTTCTTGCTTGAAGCTTTTTTGTTATTTTATCAATATCTGTTATGGTGTCCTCAAGCAACCCCACCATATCTGCCACCAGTGCTCCACCTACTACCTTTACTACTGCCACCACCCTTGATGCTGCCCGCCAGGAACAATTGAGGTTTTACCATCGATCTCCTATTTTTGGACCAGGTGATGATTTTGCTGGTGCATGTAAGATGGTCCATTTTTCTTTTAAGTTTGACCCTCAATTGTTAGGTGATGAAGATGAAGCTTCTACGAAATGGGGATTTCTTCCTCCCGAGGGGACTCTCAGATTTTGTTCGGAGCGAGGGGACTTCCCGTGGTCCCACATTGATTTTGAAGCACCCGAGGGTTCTCCTGCTCAGTTTGATGCATGGAACTCCCATATACAGAGATCTTATGCTGAAACACTCACCAAGATTTGGATGCAATGGGCTAATTGGTTCGGTGAGTTCACTCTCTCCAAGAATAATGTTTTCCTTCCTATTCCGGTGTCTCGCTGGAATGTTGCTACCCATACATTCATCGCTACGTGGGGTGAGTTCATCGTATCATTGGAAGACGTGTGTGAGCTCCTAGGACTTGAAGCAGCATGCTATGAGACTTATACTGATGAGGCTCTAGATGCCCAGGAGACTGCTGACCATTTGGACCTGGACCGAATATGCCGAAGCTGCACCAGTTCATCGAACAAGGCCACTTTCTCCCCACTTATCAATTATTTCTTCAAGGATTTTGCTGAAGGTAGTTCTTCTGGAGGTTCCCCTAGTCAAGCTTCATCACTGGAACTTCTTGCCTATATCCTTGTCATTCTTTCCCATTTCCTTCTACTGGGAAAGCCCAATAATCAGCCTCGAAAGGGCCTTATCAATATATCCCTTCGTTTGGCCCGGGGTACCAAGCTTCCCCTGGCTACAATCGCCTTGGGATCTCTCTATACATGGCTCTATGGGACCCTCTTCGACATGGAACGATCTCTTGGTCGTTATAACTTGGCAAATTTTTCCAACTGTGTCCTTCTGACGAGCTTCCTCTATGTTCGTTTCCCTACCGTAGCGTCCAAGATCAATCTCCCTCCTTCTGGGGAAAAATTCTGCCCCCACGCTCCTATCTTTATCATAGGAAACTGAGTCGAAAGGAGTTTATCTCTGTGATTGATCGTTTTGAGAACTTCGTGATAAGGCTCTACGGAGAGGATGTCATTGTTCATAACTGTGACTTTTTTCAGCACGAAGCCAGGGTAGTGGAGGTAGGCGTAGATATTGAAGATCCCTTACTGGTCGTGGTCGTTATGTTCTCACCTAGGTATCTGCCTTCTTATACTGAATGGGGAAATACTAGCGAGCACTACAATCCCAACCGATGCAGCTGCCAATTTGGTTTTGATTAGGGGGCTCCTCGCCTAATTTTTCAATCGTCAAACCCCAAGGTTTCCTTTAGTGAGACATGCTCCCTATTTTCTTCTACTACTGCGTGGGGAATAAGTTCTGAAATGGCTGGGCGAGTCACCATTCCTAGCAACAAAAGGTAAGTGGACGTGTCCCCTTTGTTTGCTACACGGTTCTAGTCGAAATAATTGGGTGATATTGTAGAGTTCATCGAGGGGGATCCAGTGTATCCTCTAGTTCTTTCCTTTTATGCGTTGGAGCTGGGTTTAAAGGGAAACTCCATTCTTTGGATTGAGTTACCTATGAGTAACGCCCCCAAGGTACGTCCCACTGATCTTCCTCCCCTTTGTTCCATGATCCCTACTGCCATGCCCAAACCCAAAAGCGTTGCATCCTCTAAGAAATATGCCCCTTCGACCAAAGATGCTACCGATGAACCTCCTGGCCAGAAGGCAAAGAGTGGGACTTCTTCCAATTTCAAGTCCTAGACTAAACCTCAAGCTCATAAGGAGGCATTCCCCATTGCCTCCGTTCCTCCTCCAATGCCCACAGAGATGGCTGAGGAGTTGAGAAGGAAAGTTCAAGATGAGGTAGCATGCAGAAATGCTGAGTTCCAATGGCGTGTTCCAGTTGTTCCTCCACCGGGAACCTTCTCGACAATCCTAGTTGATCCCACCGAGCCCACGACGAAGAGGAGAAAAAGTTCAAGGGTTCTTTGAGGTACTGGAACTGGTGCATCAGGAACGAGGAAGACAACTATGGGTACCAAGTCCCAGAGGAAACAAACTCCTTGGGTGCACCTGTCTCCTGCCCCCTCACCCGTTGCCTCCCCTCCTACTTCGTCGGTGGTTATATCCTTTGACTCTCCTATTAGATCTGAGGTATGTATACTTTTTCTATTCTCATTTCCCATTTGCTTAAGGAAAACTACATTTTCTTCTTATTATTTTTTGGTAACTTTGGTGAACGAGGTTGAAGAAGAAAGTGCCAATCCCCCTAGCCCTCCCGTGATCCCTTTTGTGGGGGGATGTTTCGGTGTTTCTCCACCCGATGTGACTCTTCCTCGTTTGCCCATGACCGGGCGTACCTATTCCCATCATTTAGCCTCTCAACGTGCAAGGGATGTTGCTATTGGGGGTGATGTTGTTGACTCTGTGGGTGTCTCTTCGCAACCGGAGACAACTCTCCCCATCCCTTCTGATTTATCTCCTCCACTCGAGCTCCTTCTGCCCATCGTTCTGGCTGAAGAAAATGAGCCCAAGGTAAGATTTCCTCTATAATTTTTTTGGTCTAACGTCCTTTCACTCTCACCCCATTATTTACTTATCGTGCTTAACCTTGAGATTTTGGGTGCCCTAGGTTGAAGTTTCCTCATTGCTAGCTAACATTCTTCTTCCCACGTTGCTAACGAGAGCTTTGACCACAATTCCCCTTTTTAGTGCCCTAGCTGAGGTAAGTGACATTCATAGGCACTTCTCCCTTTTTTTATACTTATTCCTCTTTTTTAACACTGAGCTTCGTATTGCAACTTTCTCCCAATATTGCTCCACCTTATCTTGATAGTCTGCGTGCGTATAGGGCCAAGGTTGGTGCTTCTGCCCCTCATGGTGGTTTTTCTGCACCCGCCCATGTTAGGGCCTCGTTTGGGAGTCCATCATCTTCTCCTAGTGAATCACCTGTGCTGGCTTTGGTACCCTATGTTGGTGGGGGAGCTTTGCCCACCATTGAGGCTTCTGCAACCAGGGGTCCCGTTGAGGATTTTGTTGTAATAAGCCCACCTCCAACGGTTTCTGCCCCTACGACCGCCATAGTGATTCCCGTTCTAGCTCCTACCATGATTGAGGTATTTTCTCCAACTCCCCCTACATGGTGACTTAACGACGAAAAAGCTTATTAAGGTTTTTTCATAAACTCCACCTTATAATGGTGACCTAACAACAAGAACGCTTGTTAAGATTTTTCATAAACTCCACCTTATATCGATGACTTAATAACGAAAATGCTTGTTAAGATTTTTCATAAACTCCACCTTATATCGATGACTTAATAAAGAAAAATGCTTGTTAACATTTTTCATAAACTCCACCTTATATCGGTGACTTGACAACGAAAAATGCTTGTTCAGATTTTTCATAAACTCCACCTTGTAACGGTGACTTAACAACGAAAACACTTGTTAAGATTTTTCTTCTAACACCCTCTGCCGCTTCTCAGGTTGCACGGGAGAATTCTCCACCCGTTCTTTCACCTGTCGGCTCACCCCCTCGGGAACCTGTCGTTTCGAAAGATTCTGGCCATGATGACCAAGGTTCCACGACTGGTGTTGTAGCAGAGAGTGAATCTGGGTGCGAGCTTCCTCTGCCCGACATGACTCCTCATGCCTTCTTCCTGATGGTGCTTCAATGTTCTCCCCAAATGCTTGCCAACTACCGTTTAGTGATTGAGCAACTTGCGAACCATCATCCTGATACCTTAACGGTGGATTGCCTACTTTTAAACATCTTTGTTATGAATTATAAGCTTCAAGGCAGGGCTACCGTTGTTGCTGAAATTGCCAGTACTCCCACTATAAACGTTACCAAACCCCTCCTTAACCAATTTCTGGGCTATCTAAGGGAGCTGGGTCGTGATGTCTTCCAATTTGACAGGCTTATAGTGCACTTGAAGACTTTGAAGATCCAACAACTGGTCAGCCAGAGTGAACTGCTGTGAAAACATTAGGAGAACCAACAGGCTGAGGAAGATAGGTTGGCCGAATTAGCACCTGTTCTGGAAGCCGTGGACAAGGAGGTAGAGGATGCCAAATAATCTTTGTGTCTGGTCAAGCTGAAACGAGAAAGACTCCTCATCAAATGTACATAAGTGAAAATGAGGTTGGAGGTTTCCATCAACGCCCAACAGTCTTGCACTACAGCTTCTTCGGGCATTCCCGGAGATTTTTTCTCGTCTTCAGATCTATGGTTCCTCTTAGGCTAATTAACTTTTGTATATATCTTCCTTTTTCTTCTTTCTATGTAATTCTTGGGCAATAGCTCCCAATTTTGTAATACTCCATCATTTACGAATGAATGAGAAATGTATATTTTCCAATTCGTCTATATGTTACGACTGCTTTTGTATGTTATAAATTTCTATATTTTTGCAACTCTTTTATTTTGTTCAAGTCATAACTAAAACTTTTATATTCATAACAACATCTATTAACAACTATGGTTTAAACTTAATTGTCTACACATGATAGACCTTCAACCATTTATTGTTAATCTTAAATGGCTTGTCTTCCTCCATCCTGGAAATTAAGCAATAGCCTGAGTCATGAGCTTCTTTTACCACAAAAGGTCCTTCCCAATTAGCTACAAACTTCGATAGAGGAAGCCCCCTGATGTGCTTTATCGCTACTTTCAAAATGAGGTCTCCTTCCATGAACTTCCTAGGTCTTACCAAGTTATCATATGCCCTGGAGAGTTGTTTCGTATACATTTGAAAGTGTTGCATCACATTATCTCTGTGTTCATCTAACGCTTCCAATTGCACATGTCTATTTTGAGGGAGCATGCTGCTTCGCAAGGTGTATTAGGCAGAGGGAACTTCTAACTCCACTGGAAGGATTGCCTTCATCCCATAAATAAGCGAGAACGGAGTGTACCCTATGGGTTTCCTCTTAGTTGTTCGATAGGCCCATAATACAACTGGTATCTTGTCGTCCCACGATCCTAGGAAGTCCTCCATTATCTTAGCCATAATATTAACCAACATTTTATTAGTCGCTTCGACCTGACCGTTTCTCTTTGAGTATGCCATCGTTCAAGTATGATGAACAATGTAGTACTTTTATGTGAGCATTTTTACTTATGAATTGATGAAAGGCGTCCCATTATCTGAGAGAATAACCTTTGGGATCCCAAAATGAAAAATGATGTATTCTCTGATGAAGTTGCGAACAACCCCATCCGTTGCCCTTCTGAGTGGTATCTCTTTGGCCCACTTTGTAAAGCACTCTATTGCAACTAGTATCCATATCTTCCCCCTCTAAGAAGGATGTATTGCCCCCACCGGGTCAAATGCCCAAGTGTGAAAAGGGTAAGGCGTTGACACAGGGTGTAAGTCCACCGATGGGGCATGGATAATATTTCCATGTAGTTGGCAAGCTTTGCATTTTTGAACGAACTCAACAGAGTCTTTCTCCATCATTGGCCAATAATACCCCAAAGTCATCAGCTGATCATAGAACTTGGCCCCTCCCATGTGAGCTGGATCGTGCGCCTGTTTGAGGACCTCAACTGCTTCTTCTTTTATGATGCAATGCAATGGACTGTTGAAGTATCCCCTTCAATAGAGCTGCCCCTCCTGGATATAGAACCTTGGGGCCCTTCGCTTTAGTCCCATAATTTTTTATATTGGGATAACTCCATCTTGAATGAAATCGATATAGGGTTGCCTCTAGTCCGTTTGAGTTTCAACGAAATGACATTCAGCTTCTTCAAAAAATAGCTGACACTTACTGTATCTCCGTTATTGCTCCGCCGCGTCCTGTTTCATTCTAGGCCAGAAATATCCCTCTCTTTGAATTCTCCTATAAAGAGGTACCTTAGTTGTTTCGCAGTGCTCCTCATGTGTTTTCTTCAACCTCAGCTCTACTTCTTCTGGGCCAATACATCTTGATAACATCCCCCTGCATTTCAAAAGTTGAGATTTCCTTGGTTTGTAAAATATTGGGCCAACTCTCTTAGCCCCATTGCTCCTTCTCTAGACTCCAATTGCTTCCTAATCTCTCCCCTCTAGTCTGCGTCCTCCTCTATCAGTAGAATTAATTGTACCATCGAAGGAGATATTATCCGTTGGATCATGAGGATAGTCGTATCGTTCGTCATGACCATTTTTGGGCAATAGTTGCATACGAATCTGGATGGCGGTTCATCGTTCTGGGATGTCTCTTGATCTTAGTTCGATGGAACTGGCCGAGGAGCCTCTGAATGATCATTATGTATGGTGCCATTTTCATATGCTTCAACTCATATTCTCCGTTTCTTGCTGAATCACCAAGTTTGAATCACTCTTAATGCAGAGTGAATGAATTCCCCTTTGAAGAGACTCCAGCAACCCGAGTACTAATGCCTCGTACTCTGCTTCGTTATTAGAACAAGGGAAATCTAACTTGTAGGAAAGGAAAATATCCTCTATTCCTTTTGAAAGAATAACCCCTGCCCCCCTTCTTTTCCGCTGAATATCCATCGAACTGCATCATCCATTCCTCCTCAGTTTCATCCAGATAATTGGCTTTAAGTCATCTCCTTGAATGTCTTCTTTATGTGGTTCAAACGTTCCTGATGGATAAATTGCCAATAGATTGGCATACGATGGCTCTTGATCGTGCGGGGGACCACACACTTCAAGTCATATTCAGAGAGGACGAGGTACAACCTAGTTTCCCTGCCAATCAATATAGTTCTTGCCAGCAAATACTTAATATGATCGTATCTAGTTACAATATGAATTGGAAAATACAGCATATAATGCCTTAGTTTTTTTGCTACAAAGACTAAGGCTAAACAATGCCTTTCCAGGCTGCTATATCTAATCTCTGGCCTATGCATGATTCTACTGAGGTAGTAAACTGTTCATTCTTTCCCGTCAATTTTTTGTTCCAGCAAAGCTCCAACGAACCTCGTGGTGGATGTGAGATATTACTGCAATGGTGTTCCCGCCCGTGGGGGAACCATGGTCTATGGTAAAACTAGCAGCTTCTTCAACACAACAAAAGACTCCTGGTGAACCTCCTCCCATATGAACTTCCTGTTCTTTCGCAATAGCTGCATCAACGAGTTTGTTATTTTGGCCAATCCATGCACAAATCTCCTAAGGTAGGAGACTTTCCCGAGGAAACTCTTCAGTTCCTTAGCCGTTCTTTGGACATGGCATCTCCGAGATCGCCCGCTGCTTATCCTAGTCCATCTGTACCCCTTGTCGGTCCACTACAAAGACTAGGACTTCCCCACTTGTTATTCTTAAAATACACTTTAGTGGATTCATCTTTAACTTATACTTCCTCCATCGAGATAACACCTTTGTCAAATTGGTCAAATGAGACTCCTCCTTCCTCGATTTGATGACTAGATCATCCACATAGAATTCTACAAATTTATGGAAGAAGTCATGAAAAATTGCCATCATTGTTCTCTGATAAGTAGCCCCAGCATTCTTGAGTCCAAACGGCATTACTCTATACATGAAGTTGCCCAGTGGGGTTTTGAATGTCGTTTTACTGCGTCTGTGGGGTCCATCTTAATCTGATTGTACCCCACATACCCATCCATGAAACTATACATCTCATGACCAACCGTGGCATCTATCAAACTGTCGATGGAGGGTAGAGGAAATTCATCCTTGGGGCAAGCCCTATTCAAATCTCTGAAGTCCACACAAATCCTTATTTAGTTATTGTCTTTCTTTCCCACCAGCACAATGCTAGATAGCCAAAGTGGATGTTGTATCGGTTTGATGAACCCTGCTGCTAATAAACGTTATACCTCTTCCTTAATCTTTAAGTCTAGCTCTATCTTGAATGTTCTCGTCGCTTGCTTCACCGGAATGGATGAAGGCATCACGTTCAACTTTTGGAAACTAACTTCTTTGTCCAGTCCCTCCATTTCTATGTACTTCCACGCAAAAATGTCTATAAAATCCTGAATTAACTCCAATAAGGCTTCTTGCTTTTCTTTGTTGAGGTCCTTCGTGATAAAGATAGGCTGAGGATCCTCCCCTTCTTGAGCCAGGTTCAACTGTTCCAACACTTGCGCTTGCGACCTTGGTCTATCCGTCATGTAATTAGGTTCTTCGACCACATTTTCTACGAATTCTTATATATTGGAGTTGTCTATTACCATGCATTGCCCTTGTTGATCTACCAAAAAGTATTCATATACCGGGTCAACCTCGTCATTGGTCCCTTCGGCCGCCCATTCACACCATCACAGTCGATAGACCACCTTTCCTTCTTCGGTGATGACCTTTTTGCACTGTTTGCCGACCATTATAACTTCCTTCTTTTTCTTTTCCCTCGAAGCCTCAATAATCCTTCCTCCTGAAAATCGACTCAACACGCTCCGGTGGTGGGCCTCGTTCTGCATCGGGTTCATTCTAGGTCTTATCCTGCCTTTAAGACACTTCGAAATATTTTGGGGCAGAGGGACCTCTCGAGGAGCCTCCTTAGCCATCTCCCTTTCGCCGACGGCAGCTTCTTTGTTTTGTTCGTTCAAAGGCCCAATTCTTTTTCTAATCGAGGGGACCCACGCTCCCTCCATTCTTTTCTTTAGGACCCGGACATCTTCCTCTAGCTCCATGTATAATGTTGCATCTACCAAATGAGCTTCTTCAACAGCGAAGGGCCTTCTCGTAGCTCTAATAGTCACCTTCATCCCCTTGATATTTGCCTTGGCGCATTGGTGATACGTGGAAGGAACTAGTCCCTGGTTGTGCATCCACACTGTTCTTATTAATAGATGATAGGAAGTTGCACTTTCTAGTACATGGAACTTGATGTGGGAACTCAGGTTTCCCATCACGATCCCAACCTTTACATATCCGATGGACTTGGAAGATTGGTTGTCATATCCTGAAATTACAAAAGGCATGAGGACCAACCTTTCTTCTGGAATATTAACTGAGTGGAAGGAGTCGATCGGCATAATATTAATGGAAGCACCCCCATCTATAAGAGCCCTTGTAAAACTAACCCCGTTGATGCTGGCGGTTACATAGAGAGGCCTATTATAAGGGAACCTTACAGCCCTGTCTGCATCGCTGAGGGTTACTTCTGACAGAAACCTTTTTACCAACCTAGCCATGGGTCCCCTCCATCTTTGTGAGGGGACTGCGTTCCTCTTCGCAATGTCTAAGATCGCCTGTGTTATTTTTAGTATGCTCTCCTTCGGTATCCCTACTTTCTCGAAAAACCAAGTGAATTTTGGGGATTTTGAAACTACACCGTATTCCATGATCGGGTCTGTTTCCTCGTCTTCGATGCTGTATACGTCTTTCGCGTCTTTAGCGCTTGCTTCATCATAGGCTAAAACTACGTTATCCATTCTCGTAGTACAACTCTTTAGAGCTTCTTCGAACTCCCTCTGCTTCATCGTTAACCCCCCCCCTTCCCTTTCTGCCTCCTCATCATAGGCCATCACTAGATTGGCCCCGTGCATAGGAAGTGGGTTATTGTTAACGTTCTATAGGGGGATTTGCAACGTTCATGCCTTTAATTACTTATCAATGATTATTCTTAGTGTGAAGCAACTCTCTGTTGGATGCTGAATCTTTCGATGAATCTGGCAATATTTAGGATCCGCCCTCGCTGCAGCATCGGGTTCTTCCTTTGAAATGCCCTTTGGTTCATAAACCGTTCCACCCTGAACCATTGTTATAACAACTCACAGCCTCTTCTATCGTGCAAGGCAACAGTGGTGGGTCTTCTCTGTCTTTTCCAAACATCCTCTTATTATCCTTCTTCGTTGCCTTGCCCCCATCTTCTCCTTCGGTGTACCCCACCTATGGGGGCTGAGGCCTTCCTCCCACAGGTTGCATCGGCTGCCTAAACATCATGGGCACCACTACCGGGTTTGGTCGTACAACTAATGAGATATTCCTTGCAGCCTGTAGGAACGCTGAAAAAGTTCCCTTGCGCGTCTCATTGATGAGATGACATATGTACTCAGGAAGCAGTCCTTCTGTACAAATATGTAATATTTTAGACTCTTTAGCCTCCTCTCTTACATCGAGGGATCTCTCCCTGAACCTTCAAACATAGGCCACCACGTCTTCCCCAGGTCGTTGCTTCTCTCTCCCCAAGTGGGTCAGAGTAAACTCTTCCTCCGCTAGAAAGAACTTCTGGACGAACAACACATGCATCACCTACCATGTGGAAACACTCTTGGGGGCCAAGTGCGAATACTAGGTGTACGCTTTATCAGTTAGAGATTTGGAAAACTCCCTCAACCTGAGATTCTTATTGTTGCAATACGCCCCAAGTGCTCTATGAAACATTTAATATTCTCCTTCGGGTTTCCATCCTTTCCTTTCTATTTTTCAAAGATAGGTGAAATATAATCCTTTGGATAAGGCTCATCGTTGTATTCCTGAGGGTAAGGCATCTGAAAGTCGTCGTAGACCGAGGCTAACTCGCTCACAGATTGTGAGGAAGCCTGCATGAACTTTAGCATTTCCTTTTGCATCTCCTTTCTTATTTCCTCTATAGGTGACGGGGCAACAACTAATGGGGTCACAGGTTGAATTCCCGTTTTAGATGGAGACATCGTTGCAGCTAGCACCGTTGATACTCCTGAGGTTCCCACCGCTGGATTCGCAACGGCAGGTATGCCTACTGGGACTGTTCCCGTTATGCCCGCACCTGGTGGGGCCGTTGGGGCTACTCCCAGCGTTACGAAGGAATTGGCTTCAAATCCTCCCAGCACCGTCAAAGCTACCCGAGTATGCAAAAACTCATAAAACTTGCTCATAAGGAGTGCCACCTAAGTAAGTCCCAACCTTGCACTCGTGGAATCTTGTGTCACCCCTAGAACGCCTGTCGTCGCCTAGACCAGAGGTACTTCTATTCGAGGAGCCCCATCCCTTAGAGACTCCAGTTCTCTCACAGCTTGTTCTTCATTATATTGGATGTCATCAAAGTTGAGCCTTCGACTAACATTATCCTGTGCCGTGCTCCTTGGTTAGAAGAATGCCTCCCCAATAGAGTCGCCAAATGTAAGAGGCTAGTTTAAGTAAGATGGAGGCGTAACCCCTTTTAGAGTATGGTAATGATAAGTTAACTAGCCCAAGACCTTGGATTAATGATAGGGCATATAAACACAAACCCAATGGAGATGAACTCAGTTCAAAACTCTCGAATCTCTCATGTATAACTCAGAAAGCAGTAATGAAACTTAGAAATAACTTACCTAAAGAGGGGGAGAAGTAAGCACCCTAGATACACCTTGGTAGGCAGGTAGAGAAAACACACCAAACACCCTCAAGAATCTCTGTCAAGTATTAAAAGCTTTGTAATAAATAACAATGGTGAGTGGGTGAAAATCTCTAGTTTGTAATAACTCTTTATATCAATAACTCCTCAACTCTCAGAAAATAACCCTTTTGCCTTGGAGGTGGTTGGGGTCCTTAAATAGCCCCCGCGCCACCCCCGGGGCAACTCACTCATTAATTCATGTGAAAGACATCCCTCATACTTTATGTCTCCAACATTAAATACTTGATTCCATAGTTGTCTCCACATCATAAACATTAAATGCCAAGATATGCCTTTTGACTAACCATTATGTGTCAGGGGAATGTTGCCGCAGAGGTTGCTTACCAACTGCCTGACAACCCCAAATACCACGGTGTTTTACTCAAGTGTAGATTTGACATTGTCTAGCTGGCCTAGTCACATCACCTACAGTAGATGGGAAATTAAGTAGAGGGTTGTTTGGTTCACAGCTAAACACCCGATGGAACTCGAGGCTGCTCCACTCGAGGTTCCTCCGTGAGGGTCTTTTGGTGTTTTACCAGGTGTATCTAAGACGATCAGGGAAATCCCCAACGATTACCCACTTCTCAATCCTACAAACCAAGTCCCTCTAAAATTCCCACGGTGAGGTCGTTCGATAGAGCATGAAAGCTCTCCCTGGCCCTGCCAAGCATGGTCTCTCACGAGTACCATTCGACCTCACACAGATTTATTATTCTCGTTATAGCTCATAGACAATATAAATAAAGATACAATATGACTAAGTAACCAACAAGCTAAAGTATGAGTTTCCGCGCCAAGCGTCCACGCTGTTCGAATCCCAAACGCTGTTGCCAATGGGTGGATTATCCCTAATCTCATGATTACCTCCAAGCCCCATTTACACTTTAAATGATAAAAATTACATGTTCTAAATTTATACAAATTCAAATATGCGTACGACATAATATTCATAACCCAAGAACACACACATAGAAATAGTTGACATAAAGGAGGGAACTATATTCAACATTCCACTTTATAATAACATTGTAGATATCATTATATAATAAAATGTCACTCCTAGTAAAATCCAAAAAATTACATTAACACCTAAACTTCAATTATTTAAAAGTTACAAAAAAATATAATTCTCTTAGACCAGCATATTGTTGGTACGAAAGTTTTTGTGAATAAAATCATAACATGTTGGTACGAAACAATCATTAATGTGAATAAATTCTTTCAAGATATATACAAAAAGTTATTAAATTAGAAACAGAAAGCATTAGACAACTAGAAATTAAGGCTATTGACATCAAAGAAACCTCTATGAGAGATGGAAGGGGGGAATATGGAGATTACCTAGGTAATTACTAAACTTCTCCATTATATATTGAACTCTTATAAGCATTTCCACCCTCTTGCCAGGCATAAATAACTGAAACGAAGTAAATTAATCACCATTAGTTGATAGTTAAATAAAACTTACAAACAAGTATCCCAATAACATTTATATTATTATGAGATCTCACCACAATGGATTTACAAGAGTTGTGTTTACTGTACAGTTAACAGATGGCATGGGAGTGCATTAGAATTTTTTTCAGTTTTAGTCCAAAAACACGCTTATCCAAAATTTTGGGCTCCACTCCTACACAAAAAACATACTTAATTTCATCGAATATTCCTTAACAATAAAGAGTGAGTCCAGTATGTAGTAGGTAGTGAGTGAGGTATTTGTCATTGGATGCACATGGCCACTCATCATGCATATGAAGAAATGCAAGAATTTTATCAAATTTCCAAATCCATTCCCATAAAATAGTGGCACTCACTCTAAATTTATAGATATTACCCCTTCAAAGTGAACGTGTGCTAAAGACCTAAGGAGTGTTTGCAACTAATATGGGTATTGTGGCCTAATTTTGAGTGCCAAGGTTTATTTCGAGGACTTAAGAGTGTGTGCGACTAGTATGGGGATCGCAGTTTATTTATGAGGAACAAGGTATCTTCTAAGGACCTAAGATGTGTGTGAAATCGATATGGGTATCACGACCTAATTATGATACCCTAAATGTATGCGACTAATACGAGGGTCATCACCTAATTCTGAGGGCCAACGTCTATTTTAAGGACTATAATGTCTATAACCAATACGGGGATCACAACCTAATTTGGAGGTCAAAGTCTAATTTTGAGAACCTAAAGAATGTATGATACCAATACAGTGATCTCAGCCTGAATTTGAGGGCCAAGGTTTAATTATGAGGACTTAAAGAGTGTAAAAGGGCTTCGTGATGATATAAGAAGTATTTTGGATTTTTTTTGCGAGATTCAAATTTTTTTAATGATTTTTCAATTCCTTTATAGTCTTGAATTTTGATTATGTTTAGGACATGTGTGAATTTTAATGGGTTTTGAGTTTTTATGATTTTTTGGATTGATTACGATTTTTTGGGATTTTTTTGGGTTTTTTGGAGAATTTCAAAAATTTTGGAGCATTTTTTTAATATAATTTGAGAAGGAGTAACCGCCGACATGTTTTGACCTCTTCTAGGTAGCATGGGAACAAGGTATTAAGGTTTCACAGATTTTCGATGGGTACCTATGAACAGGAAACCCAAAAGTTATCGATCGACAGTCCCCTTAGCCTTTTATAAAAAAGAGTGAGAACAACAATCAACCTCTTAGCCTTTTATAAAAAAGAGCGAGTACAACCTAGTTTTTCACACCACTCTCTTGCAATCTAAAAATCTCTCTAGAAAAAGATTTTCTAAGTGTTTATGTGAGTTTTTTTTAAATTGTTTTTATGAATGTGGCGCATGATGATGGTTGGATCAACATCGAGTTGGTGACTCGTGGGGCAAGGCCAATGTGGGTAGAGAATGCGTATCATAACTATGGGCCAGTGGAGGATGAGCATATTCTTGTAAGGGAGCCCTTGAGTCACTGTTTGACTTTCGTGCTGAACCGTAGAGGTTATGTAAGTATTTCTCTTTGCTTTGTGATATGATTGGATTTTGAAATTTTTCTTTATGCTCTGGAATAATTTTGTTATTATAACATTTCTTTGTGAATATTTTTAGATTTATTGAGGGTGTGATTTGTAGGTGGGGACATCTTCTTAGGCCATCTGTGCTTGGGGATTGATCGAGGTGAGGCGAGTATGGGAGCACCTTCCTTAGTAGGTGAAAATCTTGGTGTGAGGCACTGAATTTGGTGATTTTATGGACTCATTGGATGAGACATCATGATGTTCGATGATGTTGTGTGCTTTAGGGAAGAGGTGGTGGGATACCACCCATAACTTTTATTTTGGAGTGGGGGAGATGATGGTGGTACCGAGGGATGTCTATAACAATCTTAGTTTGATGTGAAAGGGGACACAAGTGGTGGTGGATCATTCTCTCCAATTCATGACCAAGGAGATTGACGCATCACTACAGCCAGTGGAGCAAGTCCTCTTTAGTCATTCAGTGAGTGTGGCAAATTTGAGGGATGACTTGATGGGTTGATTTGGGGATATGATAAACGTGTGGAGGTGCGACAAATGACACATTTATTCATCTTTTTCTTGTTAAGAATCACATTATTGGCGAAGAGTGAATATTGTTGGCCCAAAAATATACCCAAGAGGGGAGGGGGTGTTGAATTTGATATATGGGTTTTAATGGTAGTTATAAAACCTTTTTAACTTTGTATAAAGATTAATTAAAATGTGCGAATCAAATCAAGTATAAAGAATTAATTAATTATAAACCTAAATAGTTAAGAGAGAGAGTTTAAGGAAACTTTTCAAACTAAGGTTTTAACACGGTTCGATCATTGCCCAGATCCACACTCAATAAAAATTATTATCTCTGGTTCACTTAAGGCAAAGCTAAAATCCTTACAACAAACAACACCTTGAAAACTTTAAACAATAAGAAGCTAAACTCGTTCTTACCTAATAGCCACCCATACAAGAGAAAAATGTATTTAAACACCTTGAGTCCCCACAATAACGACATTATCGGCCACTAAGATACAATGGAGTGTACTATAAGTCACAATAATGAGATTCAGAACCAAAACATAATGTAAAATAGCTTTACTAAAACAATGGTGAAATGCGTTTCATCTCTCTAGATAAGAAAACGAACAAGTAATCATAAGTATAGTGCTGAAATGGTTTTTGGGCAAAGCTTTAGCACAAATGGGTATTGAGTTTGTTGTACCATGAATATGGTGTGACCTAAGAAGCAATTAAATAGTGAAAACTTGACTCATTTGTTCCTTAAAGGAGGTCAACTCATCTCACAGTATTCTCATCCTCTATTATTCTGGTTGGCAGTAACATCATAGGCAATCAACTTAATTCACCCAACTTAAAACTATTAACCATGTCACTTAATGCCATAAGAATGCATGTACCATATAATGAGGATGTGATCAGTAGCAGTAGTATTAACTAGACACACGTGTGGGACTTATATTTTTTTATTCCTCGACTATTGGTGAATAACATGGGTTTTATTTATTCTCTCCCCTATGCATGTAAATGGGTTCCTTGCTCACCTATATAAGCATGGCAACAGGTACACTATATTATTTATGTCTCCACTAACAACACACATAAATATGGAATTTAATCCCTTTTGAAAGGGATTGAGAAATACTTTCTTACGGTTTTATTCCTAAGCCTTGGAACGAGATTGTAATCTTGTAACCATCCTTTATCCATGATTTTCCCCCTAAAACAAATAAAATCATAACTATACCTATGGACATAGGCCCCATCTTGGGTCGAACCACGTAAACTCGATTTCAACATTACTTCTCCCATCTTCTCTTTAAAATACTGGCTTTAGATTAATATAAATTGGATACATATCTCTTTATTTGTTACAGTTTGAGATTAGTGTACTTACGATAAGGCCATGATTCATACACCAGATTTATATGATAACACACTATTACTGTCTGTGGGAAAGTAAAAAGTCTTTCATTTCTTTTTAACTATATTTTTCTCTCAAACTCCAGGACAACCAATTCTGATTCACCATTGTTTCATTAGTTTCTGATTTGCATGTTTGAAAACTTCCACTTGATCCTATTTTATTCGTTGGGTCTATAATCGGACTTAGTTCTTTCCACTCTAGATCCATTTTTACTATGACTCTTGATACTGCTCCTTCCTTGGTCACAATACTCTATTTTTCTGGGAATTCCGTGAAAATGGATAAAAATCCTAAAAGTAGTAGCCAAGGAAGCATCACCTTCCACACTTATGGGCTTGGGCGACCTATAAGGAATATTACAATAGCTGGCTAGAGACCACGATACTATGTAAGAGAGCATCATGAAGTTAACATAAATCATCCTAACCGGGGAAAGGAGGCTCGAAGAGAACCCTAGTATCCTAGTACCACGAAAAGACCATGCAGAACCCTAGATAATTATATTTGGGTTTGAACAAGGAAGCTACCAGGTTCAGGTACTCTGGATCTGAACTCAATGACATATCTTATTTCCCAGGAGCTACGTCAGCCATCGAAAAAAGTGGATATGATGATGAATAAACTTGCTCCCTTGAGCCCCAAGCATTTTGGAGTGGCTTATCAGAGGGGCCCCACCACACCAAATTAGGTGAATGGTCACGGGCTTTATCCCTGACCAGGACTTTGGATCACAGCCTAGGGCCTTAACCATCTTGGGAATGACCATTTTCATGGGTCTCAGCCCAAATATCTCACCAATTATGGGATCATAAACCTGAGGGTCAAGTTAGATGGTCGCAGACACATGCCGAGACCCATACGCACTACTAGATACAACTTTGGGTAGTGACCAAATTAGGCGATGATAATCGAAGGTCATTTTAATGACCCACACTTTGTTATAAAACCTATGGTGACATATTTAGGCCATGACCCCTTACCGCAATGAAAAAAATGATCAAGACATTCGTCCGTGACGCAAACCATGAGATCACAAAAATGGTCACGACTTTAGGTCGTGACCCTATTTATGCCTCACGAAAAATAAAGATGGTCATGGACTTTGTCCATGACCATTTTTTAGATGTAATAAAAATTTGGGCATAATTTCCTCTATTTATTGGAAAGTCTAAAACTTGTTAATATAGAACTTATGTAATGTAAAGCCCACACAGACATAAAATTTAACAATATAATTACAAAAGCCCGCACGACCATAAAACTGAACAATAAAATTATAAAAGATCGCAAGGTCATAACACAAAAAAAAAATCCTGAATGTAAATAACATTATATTAACATTCTTCCTATTATAAACCATTGCCTTCTTCGTGTATTCCACGTGGATAAAAGCAAATGCTAAAATGATATCTTTCTAGAAATAGGATATAAAAAAGATAATATCAGTAACTAAGTCATTTTGAAAAAATCGTATTTAAGTTGAATAATTGCATATATGAGTTATGATTACCATCATATTCTCAAATCGGGAGTCCCATGGCCACGCTATCAGTTCCTACGAGTTACACCGGCCCCGTGCAATGTGTCCGTGCCTCCCATGAGGTCGTTTGGGGGGGGGGGTGATTTGGGTTTTCTCCCTCTAACAGCATGTTTTTAAGCCTAAGTCTATATATTTTCAAATTATCGTCATATTCACAAATCGGGGGTCCCATGACCACGCGGTCAATTCTTAAAAGTTACATTGGTTCTGTGCAGGTGTTCGTGCCTCTCACGAGACTGTTAATGAGGTGTTTTGGGTGTTCGCCCTCCAACGGTATGTTTTTCAGCCTAAGTCTAAATATTTTTATATTATCATCATATTCTCAAATCAGGGGTCCCATGACTATGCTATCAGTTCATATGAGTGATATTGGTCACGTGCGAGGTGTTCGTGCCTTTCACGGGACCGTTTGGGGGGTATTTTGGGTTTTCTCTCTCTAATGATATGTCATGAATGCTAAGTCTAGATATTTTCAAATTATCATCATATTATCAAATCGGGGTTTCCATGATGACCAGGTCAGTTCCTAGGAGTTACGTTGGTTCCATTGTCCGTGCCTCTTATGGGGCCGTTTGGGGGGTATTTTGGGTTTATGCGCTCAAATGGCATGTTTGTAAACCTAAGTCAAGATATTTTAAAATTATCGTCATATTCTAAAATCGGGAGTCCCGTGACCACGTGTCAGTTACTACTAGTTATATTGGTCCCGTGCGAGGTGTGCATGCATATCACGAGGCCGTTTGGGAGGTGTTTTTGGTTTTCTCCCTCTAAGGACATATTTTTAGGCCTAAGTTTAGATATTTTCAAATTATCCTCATATTATCAAACCAAGAGCCCCGTGACCATGCGATCAGTTCCTATGAGTTACATTGGTCTTGTACGAGGTGTTCATACCTCTTACGGGGCCGTTTGGGGGGTGTTTTGAGTTTTCGCCCTCTAACGGCATATTTTTAAACATAAGTCTAGATTTTTTTAATTATCCTCATATTCTCAAATCGAGGGTCCCATGGCGACGCAGTCAGTTTCTACGAGTTACATTAGTCCCGTTTGAGGTGTTGGTGCCTCTCACGGGGATGCTTGGGCGTTATTTTGGGTTTATTCCCCTCTGACGGCATGTTTTGAAGCCTAAATATAGATATTTAAGCCTAAGTGTTTGTCTAGAGTAGCATGGTGTGTGTATAAAATACAAATTTTTTTTAAACCAGGCACACTTAGGATTGGAAATATGTCCCAAGGTGGTGGACACCCCAGTGGCATCCAAACGAAACCGCGAGTGGCATGTACACCTCGTGCACAACTGTTTAAAGATAAAGAGTTTTAAAAGTTTTTAGGGCTCAAGATTTTTGCAAATTTTTACATCTCAAGAGTTTTGCAAACAAGATATTAATTGGAGAGAGGTGGTGGGAGAAATTGGGAAGCTTATGACCTACGACAACCAATATTTATCCAACATATTCTTTTACATTTACATTTGTTGATTAGATTCTTTGATATGATCTTAATAAAATTAAGATAATGTAACTTCATTTTATGAAGTCTACATCAATGAAACTGATCAGTAAATGAATATGTAGAGGAGCACATGGAAATTGAGTTGGGTTAATTTGATCCAATCACAAACTGAAATGACTCTTTTCTCCAATCTAGCATCTTGTGAAAGTAACTAAACATTCGACTAAACTTAATATGTTATCAAAAGTTAACTTACATAAATCATATTAAACATTCATAAAAGTAACTAAAAATTCATACATCAAAGTAAAGAGCTAGTATAATGTTAATATCATAATAGGATACACATAAGATTGACAAGGATAAAATAATATTTTGATTCTCAATGTTCCTTTAAATCAACTAAAAGATCCCTCAAATTAGGGTTGTCATCAAGAGCTGATTGAAACTCTTTTGGAGCCTTCAATGCGTCTACTTGAGTAGTCATTTATGCACTTCGAGTAGAATACGTTCTTTATGTTTAGAAAGGCACATATAAGAGGCACGTCGACTATGAGATCTTTACTCTTTAACTTTGATAAATATACAATAATAAGTTTGGAGTTGGGATCAACTTTGCATGCATTTGTTGTATCCTCCAACTTTACCCAATAACAATAGAATACAAAATCTGTGAAATCTAAGTAATCAAGTTCTAGGATTTATTGGATTATCCCATAGTAGGTTAACACCTTATTCTTTAGATTTTTATCACTTTTTCTAGTGATACAGGTTGTTAAGCAAGAAACTGATATACCACTGTTTTGCGCAAAATATTTTCCTCATATGGATATGAAATAAAATCAAAAGCGATGGTACGGAATTTCTTAAACTATTTCGAACAAAAACTAGGAGCTTTTGCTAGGGGTGCAAGTCTGGAGGTGACATCACCTCTTTTTAGACACTGCATTTATTAATATATTTGTATTAGGGCATGTTTTTACCATGCATGAAAAAATAACTTCATATATAATATGTGAAAATTACCTCTTTGACACCCATGCGCTAAAATCACTTGTCATGCAATTTCTTCTCTGATTTTGAGCAATTTCGTTTTCGTACTTCCTAACAGTAAATTGTATATATATATTATATTTTATGATCTAAAATCTACATCTTACGATATATATTATAATAGAAGAAGAATTCATTAGATACTCACTCTCTCTAATCTTCGACTTCATCTTACGATTTGAAGACATAACGAGCTGATTTCTCATATTGTAGATTTGTGAATTTTACCTCTTTAGGGTTCCCAACTGACAATTTGGCCTCGACTTCGTCAAGTTCCTCGATCACTCATTTTCCATGAGGATTAAACCTCTTAAACCCATGTTCTGGCATATGTTCTCTAGCGTGTAACGATGATTCCACCGTTATGTTGTGACACCCCGACTAATTAAATACCGGGTAGATACTCCTTTATTAAATTAATACAAAATGCCAAGTTGGTCCAGTTAATAGCATCACTGTCGAAAACATTTTAATAATTACTAACCACCTAGTATTTAAAAGTGAGTTGCCAAATTTAAAATTAAGTCGGATTAACATGCAATAAGAGGATAATGATAGAATAACAACATTCACCATAACGAAACAATAGAATAACCGACAACATAATAATAAGTTCAGAGGAAAAACTCCTCACAACAATCCCACAACTGAACTAAAATAAAACCAAATATCCTGAATTAATTACATGCCAAAAGTCTGAAAATCTGAAATAGGAAATGTTTCTAATAGAAATGGGCGACATGCCCTACAACTGATGAAAGACGAATATAGAGTCAAGATAGATGAAGCATCTACTGGCAAAGTCCTGTAACTTCCACGAATAGCTACAACTCGTCACCTGAATGAGGATCCTAAGCATGGTGTCCTTGTGGCTGGGCACCTAAAATGGTTTTTACGAAAAAAATAGATTTGAAAGGAAACGGGTCAGAGCCCGAAAGTGGAGAGTATTTTAAAATAGCAAGTTCTTTAATGAAATTAAAACAATGAATGCAAAATACATGTTAGGACGTGCACTCACATGAAATACTCACCTCTCGGCTAATATGTGCACTCCTAACGTACCGTACCCATCTAAGTAACATACATATCTAACCAAACCGTAATAAGTTCTACCCCTTACTACTCGATTCATATTATGCATTCTAGCGTTATCAACTAAATAGAGGGCTTTACTTCAACTCGAATTCTCGATTAGTAGTAATACAATTCATTTCAGGTTACCCTTTTATAGTTACTCAAAGCGTTTCCGTATTTATACTCACAATACCAACATGAAAGTTCTCATTAATTTAAGTGTATATTATTCACGCCATAAATATACAATACAAACACCCCGAGACTAAGCTGCGGTGCACACATACTTTGCTATCCATCCCGGTACATCACGTACATAAGGATCACGCATTTCGAATTTCTCAAGAATCGTTCTCAGATAATAGCAAATCACAAACAATGGAGGCGAACACAGTCACATCACACGGGTCACGCACATACCTACGCTCCCACGATCAGCAGACTTATTAACATCCCAATAAGTCCTTCTTTGACCTACGTTCTCAAGGTACCAATCTATATCCCCCCGTAGGCACACAAAGATTAGATGGCCCTAAACGAACGCAAACCTCCCGTGATAGCAACTATGGTAGGTATGTCATACACATCAAATCATATATACTAAGCATTCACATATATTAACTACTACCATATATATTTTAGTGGTATACTTCTCGTTCTTATACCCACACGCTTGTCCCCGGTTTATACGCCACCCAATATCCTCACGCCGTAATTTGTACTCATGTTCTAACCCATAAATACCATTTGGTTCAAACCGCACTTCTATATTTTACTCCCCAATATATCCCAAATGTCCCAACTATGTTAATTAGTCACTAAGGAAATGTCAACTCTACAATTTAATAAGGTTACGGAACACTCGAAATCAAATAGTTGATAAAACTCGAGGAGGAGATTCTGGTGGACGAACAATCCAGAGGTTGACATTGTCATATTGTGTCAGAATAAATGATAACGCCTCTTTGTGGAGGAAGTTAAAAGAATCGAAGAATTTAGTCGAGAATGAGACTGAATGCAACGGTGTTGGTATAGCACAACAAAAGGATGTGGATACACATCAGGAAAACCATTAAAATGCTTCAGGCAGTTAAATTCTTACCAATCGATGGTAAATTTACTAAGTACTAGTATAGATAATAGCATGATCTTTATGGCCTAAGAAGGCTATGGAACAACCGGGATGGTTACTAGAAATCGAGTCTACTAATGTCCGAGGAAAGGGCAATCCTAACCTGGTTAGTAGGACAGCTGATAGGTGAATTATGTGTTGAGGTATTTTATGCGAAGTGAGATCGCTCACGATAATATGTTCCGAAGTAAGTATAAGGGCAAGAATACGGTGCCTAGTAAAAGGCAACGAGTAAAGTAATATTGTTTGGTTTGTGTAGACGTGTTACGTCCGGAAACCATCTACACAGTCAAGACGATTGTCAAGGTAGAAGTGCATGTTGTATCCTCAGAGGATGAGGCGTGTTTATGTGACACGAGCGAGTCACCATATTTTGATCATTTCTAGATTAGCATGTGAGACGAGTTTAATGCATATAATTAGAAATGTTACCATTGTGTGAATATTTTTCCTTAGTGTAGCGGGATTTTCTTTAGAGCTATCCGCGGAGGATGGGTGAGTATATTAACAGTGTTTTATACTTTATGGAAATCGCTTGTTGTAGTGATACGATACACGAGTATGATTTTATCTTTGTTAAAATGTTATAAATGGGTAGTATGATAGTGGGCATTTATTGAGAGGCTATTGGAGTAGTTGCATTGGTCCAACATGTTTCATGTTTGCTTTGGCGAGGCTTACCTGTAAGGAAGTTGGACTCGCACTTATATTAGCTATCCTAGAGACTTCGGAGGAGATAGTGGGCTCGAGATATTCGATGCCAATGTATGTATAGACTTTGTTAGTATAATTCCGTATGTATCAGGATTTACCTTTGAGCGAAAAGATTTAACTTAGTATTATGTTTAGCACTCCGGACTTAGTGATAGGAAGAGTGCACTTCTATATTTAACCTTTAGAGATGTGGGAGTTAATCTTTATACCCTATTATTAGGGAAAGGAATATCGAGAAATCCGAGTGTATGTATTCGAAGTTTTTGAATCCAATTACCATTAACCAATACGGGACGATAGTGAAATTGGTGAAACGTTCTTGTTAAGCATAATTACGGAGAACTTATAACTTTTCTGTCAAGGGACGGAATAAAGGGGTATATTCTATGGACAGAGGACCAAACGGATTTCGATAACCGACAATGCTAGGTAGTAGTGTATCGGGGGGGTTACTTGTTTGGATTTCGCTTTGCGAGACATCCCACGCATGAAACTTAGCGTAAGGTTGGAAATAGGGAGACGTTTGGTCACTTTTCCACGAGTTTGGTACCCTGGTCGAAATGGGATCAAGTAATTATGTATGTAAGTTGGAAGCTGTATTTTGTTTTAAGGTTTTTGGAGCCGGATCTTGTGGTAGGAAAACATTGAAAGTTATCCCCACAGGTTGAGGGGTGGAACTAGGATAAGGAGAATTGAAGAATTCTGATTTCTAGGGTGATTGAAGTACCCGAATATCATAACCGCGTACAGAACACAAGGTGAATAAAGAGTTGGAATGATTTTTAGCATGGATTACCTGGGAAGAACTTTATATCATACAAAAGAGATGACCTGTAATTATTCTGATGTATAGATGCATTAGTGATTTATTTTGGTTGTTGTACCTATTTGGGAAAATTATTGTACTTATCTGAGGAAGGTGGAGATTATTATTCCTCTTTTATTGTCATGGAATTTGGATGCCCTATTTCTTCTATTCCGTTGAATTTAGTTAGTTCTACAGATGAGTAGCACGCCGTTCGCTCTCCCAGGGCGGTTGAAGAGTTGCAAAAAAAAATGTGGGCATCTTGGTTAACTAAAGTCAAAATGGTCCGAATCGGAGGGACGTGGAAATAGACGTGTGAAATATATGTTTATGGGAATAGTTTGACGAAGTGGAAGTGATAGAGTGGATTAAACGTCACATGAGGGGCGATAATCCATACATATGTGTGCAATTGAATAGCACGCCCTAACTTGATTGGAAGGTTGTGGAAGCCGTTCAAGAATTGGTATTCCTTGAATAGAGTATAATTTAATGATTATGAAGAACACCCGGAGCGGAGTTGTTATTAGTCAAGTGTGAGAGCGACTTGCGCATACAAAGAGTAAGGATGTTAGTATAGTATAAGAGATCCAGAAGTGCGCTTCGTGGAGAGAAGAGCACGGGTCAGAACCTTCGGCCTACTCCATGGAGGAAGGGGAGTATTACGTGTCACTTAATGTGAGACATTTCAAGGGAAGAATCAATGTTTAGCGAGACGTAGTGAGTAGTCTCTACATGCACCGCCCATAAGTAAAGTTTGGTTGAAAGCGGAGAATCATCTAAAGAATTTTGTGTTTATCGACAATTCCTGAAATTGGAAGAGGTCGGTAAAGTTGGTACAGTTCTTCGATGGGTTGACATCGTCAAAACAAGATTAAGGGTTCATCCCGAACATGTGAATTAAGCCGATGAGAAGGAAGTGATTGATATTCCTTTGGGATCGTTTATTATAATTAACTAATATGCCCCAGACTTCCTTTGAAAGGAAGGATCGCGCCAGTACATAGTCCGACGCAGTATAAATTTCTGAATCAGGATGAGATTGGTAAATTCCACCTTTGATATGGGATTTCAGGAACCAACGGAGATAAGGTTTCTTTTCGAGTAGGATGTACCACCGGTAGCCAGGGAATAGGCGCACGGTGATTAAAGAATTGTGGAGCCACGTGAAGGAGATTTTGGAATCTTGATACGATGATTTCAAGAATGCTCTGTAGAAGCACTCGTACCTGTTTGTCATGTACAGGGTACTTATTAAGGTTTTGTTATGGAAGAACCTCGACTATTCTCCTTCTGTATGTTTAGAGGAGAGTAGATAATCAGAATTTTTGATCGGTCGAGAAAATACCCGATAACTATGGTAGAATTCCACGACTGTTTTAGGCGAACAAGTGGTCAAATGTTCGTAATATTTTCCCAAAATGGAAGTTTTGTATATAAATAATCCGAGTAATTGTCTATAGTAGGGTGCGGCCTCCTAATGTTAGTGAGATAATAAAATGCATAACGTATAAGCGTGACTTATGCGAACGTTGTCGGTTGGGAGCACAAGGTGAAGTATCTCTAATGAGAATGTAAAACAATGTTGCTGTAAGGAAAGGGCTATAGTAATTGAGTGCCGTAATGTGTAGTTAGTTTGTGTACGGAAAAGGATATCCAGAATTGTGCTATCGGATAGGCCTTATTTTCCGATTTTCGGGACGAAATTCAGTTATTAGGGGGGAAGTATGTAATACCCCGTATTTTTATAGCTTTTAAAATTATGGGATTTATTAAATTTAATTGAGATAAATTAATTTAATTTTAATCTGGAATGTTACTTTGAATATTTACTAGCGTGACGAGAGTTAGTAATTATTGGAAATTTGTTATTTGTTGCATATTACTGGACGAGTATAGTAATATATGAGATTTATTTTTATAATGTTGTCATGAGTGAATTAAATGACGATTTCGGAAATTTAAGTCGGAACGTGCTCGTGTCACGTTGGGACTAATTTGGTTAAATAAAAAGTGAATATTTTATAAGTTGTCCGTATGGTCGTTTTGAGTGCGCCAATGCGTCCGGTAGGGTCGAGATAGTCAGAAAAGTATACCCGGGGGTTTGGTTTGGGTCTCGGGGCGTTTTTAGGCCTAATTGGTGCCCCGGGAGGGCATTTTAGTCATTTTACATAAGTGGGTAATTAAACCCACGAATTTCAGCCAACCTATATCAGCCATCAGGTCAACCTCTTAGGGTTAGAAAATTCACAAATCAAGTGACGTCCATTGGAGAAGAGAGGAGAGAGCTCCAAGGCAAACCAAGGCCAAAAAGCCACCGGATTTCACCGCCACCGCCACCACCGCGTAGTTCACGAGACAAGGAACGCAGCCATACCAAAATCATCCGGGAATCTGCATACCAAAATCCCAGGCAAGTGTTTAAACTTGCTATTTTCGTTGATGCAATCTTCATGTTAGCTTAAAAACAAATTTGTGATAAAAACTATGGAAGAAAACCCCATTTTTGATAGGAGAACCCATGTAGTATTGATGTATACCTAAATTCTGGAAACCCTTGCCATGTAGAGGTAATAATCCACGAAATTTGGTGATCATAATAAAGAAATATTGGAGAAAGATTCATTAGAAATCTGTTTAAGAAAATTCTAGGGTTCTTGATAAATGGACATGATTTTAGGTTGAAAATCCATGTTTAATGATAGTTACACGCATGCTTTACGTTATAAACACCTGGTATAATGTTATAATGATGATAGTAGGATTTTTGGGGCGATTAGAATGGAAACACATCGTTTTATATGAAGAAGTTGGATGAAACCCGTAACTGCATTCTGCAGAATTTTGCCCAGACCTGCTTGATCGATCGATCGAGCCTAGAGCTTTGATCGATCGAAGGTTCGATCGATCGAGCCCCAAGCTTCGATCGATCGACCCCTCCTGGCAGACTCCTAATTCCCTTTTTAAATGCATTAAATTCAAATTATCGTGATATAATTCTTGGGCACTCTTGATAAATTGATTTGGGAGACATTGAGGACCAGTAGGGTATATGAATAAATGTTGGAACCTTTAATCTTTAACGAGAATGGCATTTATGGGATATTTACTTTAGGTTAGTGGATTTATGAATTTAAGGGGTGAGGTGCGTAAGAGAGTTACGTTGGAACCTAATAAAGACACTTACTGAAATTCAGATTTGCGAGGATATAGCCCACGAGTGTTAGGTAACAAGTGAGAAAACCCTTCGAGTTAAGGTTAGGAATGAAACCTTATACGTAATTCTATAAATGTGAAATTAAGGATATACGATATAATTATGGGTGACGAGAAGAACCTATTTCAATATGATAAAGTGGTATATTTATATGATTGTGTGTACATATATTATATGCATGTGAAAAACATACCGCGCTACTTGCTATCCTTGAGGTTACCGCGCTGGGACAGTCTTATCTCGATGGGACCTTTATGGGGGATATTGACTTGTACCCTAGAAGATAGATATCCTTGGTACAGGCTATCGAATTGATAGTTCAGACGGTCCTAAGAGACGCGAGTATGTGCCATCCTCTTAGAGACTTGGAATCTATGCTTCACCTCGATATTGTTTGTGTATGTGTTAATACAATTCGAGAGTGATTCCGAATTTGTATTCCCCTTGATTTGAGTGGTATGGGGTTTGGATAGTGGAAGTATGCACGCACCATAGTTTTATGAGGGGTGCTATTAATTTATATATATTATACGAGTAGTTAATATATATATGAGATTTTGAAATTTGAAACTGCCTACTGTGATTTGATAAGTAGGACATGGTTGATGACTCTTATATTAAATACTTGTTTGTGAAAAACAATATGTCACCGAGGAACTTTTTATATTAATAAAAAGCTAAAACGAAAGTTGTGCTTCTAATTGGAAGTATTCTTTGTAAACAAAAATATAGTTTGGTTTTGAAATCTTACGAGTAAGTAGATACTCTAAATTATTGGGAAGGTTAGTATAATAAAAATGCTAAGATAAACCGTTGGGAAGGTTAGTGCGACAGGTGTGCACATTAGAAGAGAGGTGAGTATTTCTCAAGATAGTGATGCACTAATATGTTGTTGCATTGGCCTGTATCAATTTAAATACTTGCTAAACGTATTTTAAAATCAAACACACTTTCGGGCTCTGATCCGTTTCCTCTCTCTCTCTCTCTCTCTCTCTCTTGTATATATATGTATGTATTACAGGTGCCCAGCCACAGGGGTGTCTTGATTTGGATCTCTTGGAAGGCACGCGCTGCAGCTTAGGTGGGAGTTGCAGGTCTCTGGATTAGAAGACTTCATTCATTCGGATCTACTCTTAGTACTTTCATCAGTTGAGCATGTGTAGCTCTCTCCATTATCCCGTTGTTATTGGGACATTTGTATATCAGTTGTTTTCAGTATTGTTACTATGGGTTTTATTCAGTTTGTATTGGTGACTTTAGTTTTCTTATGTTGACATTCGATTGACGAATGTATTATATTATTTGGTTTACTGTGATGTGATTCTAAGTTGTAGAAATGTTGTTTTTAAATAAATAAATCTTTTTCTTAAATTAAAATTTGGAAAGCATGTATGAAAATGGTTTTGACACTTAGCTAAATTGTTTAGGGTGTTAAATTGGAAAATGTATTTCTATCGACAGTGATGCTGAGAATGAACCAACTGTTTACCTTGATTTAATTTAATAAAGGAGTGATCGCCCGATATTTAATTAGGCGGGGTGTCACAAATTGATGGGTTGATTTGGTGATATGATAAACGTGTGGAGGTGCGACAAATGACACATTTATTCATCTTTTTCTTGTTAAGAATCACATTATTGGCGAAGAGTGAATATTGTTGGCCCAAAAATATACCCAAGAGGGGAGGGGGTGTTGAATTTGATATATGGGTTTTAATGGTAGTTATAAAACTTTTTTAACTTTGTTTAAAGATTAATTAAAATGTGCGAATCAAATCAAGTATAAAGAATTAATTAATTATAAACCTAAATAGTTAAGAGAGAGAGTTTAAGGAAACTTTTCAAACTAAGGTTTTAACACGGTTCGATCATTGCCCAGATCCACACTCAATAAAAATTATTATCTCTGGTTCACTTAAGGCAAAGCTAAAATCCTTACAACAAACAACACCTTGAAAACTTTAAACAATAAGAAGCTAAACTTGTTCTTACCTAATAGCCACCCATACAAGAGAAAAATGTATTTAAACACCTTGAGTCCCCACAATAACGACATTATCGGCCACTAAGATACAATGGAGTGTACTATAAGTCACAATAATGAGATTCAGAACCAAAACATAATGTAAAATAGCTTTACTAAAACAATGGTGAAATGCGTTTCATCTCTCTAGATAAGAAAACGAACAAGTAATCATAAGTATAGTGCTGAAATGGTTTTTGGGCAAAGCTTTAGCACAAATGGGTATTGAGTTTGTTGTACCATGAATATGGTGTGACCTAAGAAGCAATTAAATAGTGAAAGCTTGACTCATTTGTTCCTTAAAGGAGGTCAACTCATCTCACAGTATTCTCATCCTCTATTATTCTGGTTGGCAGTAACATCATAGGCAATCAACTTAATTCACCCAACTTAAAACTATTAACCATGTCACTTAATGCCATAAGAATGCATGTACCATATAATGAGGATGTGATCAGTAGCAGTAGTATTAACTAGACACACGTGTGGGACTTATATTTTTTTATTCCTCGACTATTGGTGAATAACATGGGTTTTATTTATTCTCTCCCCTATGCATGTAAATGGGTTCCTTGCTCACCTATATAAGCATGGCACCAGGTACACTATATTCTTTATGTCTCCACTAACAACACACATAAATATGGAATTTAATCCCTTTTGAAAGGGATTGAGAAATACTTTCTTACGGTTTTATTCCTAAGCCTTGGAACGAGATTGTAATCTTGTAACCTTCCTTTATCCATGATTTTCCCCCTGAAAAAAATAAAATCATAACTATACCTATGGACATAGGCCCCATCTTGGGTCGAACCACGTAAACTTGATTTCAACATTACTTCTCCCATCTTCTCTTTAAAATACTGGCTTTAGATTAATATAAATTGGATACATATCTCTTTATTTGTTACAGTTTGAGATTAGTGTACTTACGATAAGGCCCTGATTCATACACCAGTTTTATATGATAACACACTATTACTGTCTGTGGGAAAGTAAAAAGTCTTTCATTTATTTTTAACTATATTTTTCTCTCAAACTCCAGGACAACCAATTCTGATTCACCATTGTTTCATTAGTTTCTGATTTGCATGTTTGAAAACTTCCACTTGATCCTATTTTATTCGTTGGGTCTATAATCGGACTTAGTTCTTTCCACTCTAGATCCATTTTTACTATGACTCTTGATACTGCTCCATCCTTGGTCACAATACTCTATTTTTCTGGGAATTCCATGAAAATGGACAAAAATCCTAAAAGTAGTAGCCAAGGAAGCATCACCTTCCACACTTATGGGCTTGGGCGACCTATAAGGAATATTACAACACCTGGCTAGAGACCACGATACTATGTAAGAGAGCATCATGAAGTTAACATAAATCATCCTAACCGGGTAAATGAGGCTCGAAGAGAACCCTGGTATCCTAGTACCACGAAAAGACCATGCAAAACCCTAGATAATTATATTTGGGTTTGAATAAGGAAGCTACCAGGTTCAGGTACTCTGGATCTGAACTCAATGACATATCTTATTTCCCAGGAGCTACGTCAACCATCGAAAAAAGTGGATATGATGATGAATAAACTTGCTCCGTTGAGCCCCAAGCATTTTGGAGTGGCTTATCAGAGGGGCCCCACCACACCAAATTAGGTGAATGGTCACGGGCTTTATCCCTGACCAGGACTTTGGATCACAGCCAAGGGCCTTGACCATCTTGGGCATGACCATTTTCATGGGTCTCAGCCCAAATACCTCACCAATTATGGGGTCATAAACCTGAGGGTCAAGGTAGATGGTCGCAGACACATGCCGAGACCCATACACACTACTAGACACAACTTTGGGCCGTGACCAAATTAGGCTGGATAATCGAAGGTCATTTTAATGACCCAAACTTTGTTATAAAACCTATGGTGACATATTTAGGCCATGACCCCTTACCGCAATGAAAAAAATGATCAAGACATTCGTCCGTGACGCAAACCATGAGATCACAAAAATGGTCACGACTTTAGGTCGTGACCCTATTTATGCCTCACGGAAAATAAAGATGGTCATGGACTTTGTCCATGACCATTTTTTAGATTTAATAAAAATTTGGGCATAATTTCCTCTATTTTTTGGAAATTCTAAAACTTGTTAATATAAAACTTATGTAATGTAAAGCCCACACAGACATAAAATTTAGCAATATAATTACAAAAGCCTACACGACCATAAAACTGAACAATAAAATTATAAAAGATCGCAAGGTCATAACACATAAAAAACAAAATCCTGAATGTAAATAACATTATATAAGCATTCTTCCTATTATAAACCATTGCCTTCTTCGTGTATTCCACATGGATAAAAGCAAATGCTAAAATGATATCTTTCTAGAAATAGGATATAAAAAAAGATGATATCAGTAACTAAGTCATTTTGAAAAAATCGTATTTAAGTTGAATAATTGCATATATGAGTTATGATTACCATCATATTCTCAAATCGGGAGTCCCATGGCCACGCTATCAGTTCCTACGAGTTACACCGGCCCCGTGCAATGTGTCCGTGCCTCCCACGAGGTCTTTTGGGGGGGGGGGGTGATTTGGGTTTTCTCCCTCTAACGGCATGTTTTTAAGCCTAAGTCTATATATTTTCAAATTATCATCATATTCACAAATCGGGGGTCCCATGACCACGCGGTCAATTCTTAAAAGTTACATTGGTCCTGTGCAGGTGTTCGTGCCTCTCACGAGACTGTTAATGAGGTGTTTTGGGTGTTCGCCCTTCAACGGTATGTTGTTCAGCCTAAGTCTAAATATTTTTATATTATCATCATATTCTCAAATCAGGGGTCCCATGACCATGCTATCAGTTCATATGAGTGATATTGGTCACGTGCGAGGTGTCCGTGCCTTTCACGGGACCGTTTGGGGGGTATTTTGGGTTTTCTCTCTCTAATGACATGTCTTGAATGCTAAGTCTAGATATTTTCAAATTATCATCATATTATCAAATCGCGGTTTCCATGATGACCAGGTCAGTTCCTAGGAGTTACGTTGGTTCCATTGTCCGTACCTCTTATGGGGCCGTTTGGGGGGTATTTTGGGTTTACGCGCTCAAATGGCATGTTTGTAAACCTAAGTCAAGATATTTTAAAATTATCGTCATATTCTAAAATCGGGAGTCCCGTGACCACGTGTCAGTTACTACTAGTTATATTGGTCCCGTGCGAGGTGTGCATGCATATCACGAGGCCGTTTGGGAGGTGTTTTTGGTTTTCTCCCTCTAAGGACATATTTTTAGGCCTAAGTTTAGATATATTCAAATTATCCTCATATTATCAAACCAAGAGCCCCGTGACCATGCGATCAGTTCCTATGAGTTATATTGGTCTTGTACGAGGTGTTCATACCTCTTACGGGGACGTTTGGGGGGTGTTTTGAGTTTTCGCCCTCTAACGGCATATTTTTAAACATAAGTCTAGATTTTTTTAATTATCCTCATATTCTCAAATCGAGGGTCCCATGGCAACACAGTCAGTTTCTACGAGTTACATTAGTCCCGTTTGAGGTGTTGGTGCCTCTCACGGGGATGCTTGGGCGTTATTTTGGGTTTATTCCCCTCTGACGGCATGTTTTGAAGCCTAAATATAGATATTTAAGCCTAAGTGTTTGTCTAGAGTAGCATGGTGTGTGTATAAAATACAAATTTTTTTTAAACCAGGCACACTTAGGATTGGAAATATGTCCCAAGGTGGTGGACACCCCAGTGGCATCCAAACGAAACCGCGAGTGGCATGTACACCTCGTGCACAACTGTTTAGAGATAAAGAGTTTTAAAAGTTTTTAGGGCTCAAGATTTTTGCAAATTTTTACATCTCAAGAGTTTTGCAAACAAGATATTAATTGGAGAGAGGTGGTGGGAGAAATTGGGAAGCTTATGACCTACGACAGCCAATATTTATCCAAAATATTCTTTTACATTTACATTTGTTGATTAGATTCTTTGATATGATCTTAATAAAATGAAGATAATTTAACTTCATTTTATAAAGACTACATCAATGAAACTGATCAGTAAATGAATATGTAGAGGAGCACATGGAAATTGAGTTGGGTTAATTTGATCCAATCACAAACTGAAATGACTCTTTTCTCCAATCTAGCATCTTGTGAAAGTAACTAAACATTCGACTAAACTTAATATGTTATCAAAAGTTAACTTACATAAATCATATTAAACATTCATAAAAGTAACTAAAAATTCATACATCAAAGTAAAGAGCTAGTATAATGTTAATATCATAATAGGATACACATAAGATTGACAAGGATAAAATAATATTTTGATTCTCAATGTTCCTTTAAATCAACTAAAAGATCCCTCAAATTAGGGTTGTCATCAAGAGCTGATTGAAACTCTTTTGGAGCCTTCAATGCGTCTACTTGAGTAGTCATTTATGCACTTCGAGTAGAATACGTTCTTTATGTTTAGAAAGGCACATATAAGAGGCACGTCGACTATGAGATCTTTACTCTTTAACTTTGATAAATATACAATAATAAGTTTGGAGTTGGGATCAACTTTGCATGCATTTGTTGTATCCTCCAACTTTACCCAATAACAATAGAATACAAAATCTGTGAAATCTAAGTAATCAAGTTCTAGGATTTATTGGATTATCCCATAGTAGGTTAACACCTTATTCTTTAGATTTTTATCACTTTTTCTAGTGATACAGGTTGTTAAGCAAGAAACTGATATACCACTGTTTTGCGCAAAATATTTTCCTCATATGGATATGAAATAAAATCAAAAACGTTGGTGCGGAATTTCTTAAACTATTTTGAACAAAAACTAGGAGCTTTTTCTAGGGGTGCAAGTCTGGAGGAGACATCACCTCTTTTTAGACACTGCATTTATTAATATATTTGTATTAGGGCATGTTTTTACCATGCATGAAAAAATAACTTCATATATAATATGTGAAAATTAACTCTTTTGACACCCATGCGCTAAAATCACTTGTCATGCAATTTCTTCTCTGATTTTGAGCAATTTCGTTTTCGTACTTCCTAACACTAATTTGTATATATATATATATATATATATATATATATATATATATATATATATATATATATATATATATTATATTTTATGATCTAAGCTCTACATCTTACGATATATATTATAATAGAAGAAGAATTCATTAGATACTCACTCTCTCTAATCTTCGACTTCATCTTACGATTTGAAGACATAACGAGCTGATTTCTCATATTGTAGATTTGTGAATTTTACCTCTTTAGGGTTCCCAACTCACAATTTGGCCTCGACTTCGTCAAGTTCCTCGATCACTCATTTTCCATGAGGATTAAACCTCCTAAACCCATGTTCTGGCATATGTTCTCTAGCGTGTAACGATGATTCCACCGTTATGTTGTGACACCCCGACTAATTAAATACCGGGTAGATACTCCTTTATTAAATTAATACAAAATGCCAAGTTGGTCCAGTTAATAACATCACTATCGAAAACATTTTAATAATTACTAACCACCTAGTATTTAAAAGTGAGTTGCCAAATTTAAAATTAAGTCTGATTAACATGCAATAAGAGGATAATGATAGAATAACAACATTCACCATAATGAAACAATAGAATAACCGACAACATAATAATAAGTTAGGAGGAAAAACTCCTCACAACAATCCCACAACTGAACTAATATAAAACCAAATATCCTGAATTAATTACATGCCAAAAGTCTGAAAATCTGAAATAGGAAATGTTTCTAATAGAAATGGGCGACATGCCCTACAACTGATGAAAGACGAATATAGAGTCAAGATAGATGAATCATCTACTGGCAAAGTCCTGTAACTTCCACGAACAGCTACCACTCGTTACCTGAATGAGGATCCTAAGCATGGTGTCCTTGTGGCTGGGCACCTAAAATGGTTTTTACGAAAAAAATAGATTTGAAAGCAAACGGGTCAGAGCCCGAAAGTGGAGAGTATTTTAAAATAGCAAGTGCTTTAATGACATTAAAACAATGAATGCAAAATACATGTTAGGATGTGAACTCACATGAAATACTCACCTCTCGGCTAATATGTGCACTCCTAACGTACCGTACCCATCTAAGTAACATACATATCTAACCAAACCGTAATAAGTTCTACCCCTTACTACTCGATTCATATTATGCATTATAGCGTTATCAACTAAATAGAAGGCTTTACTTAAACTCGAATTCTCGATTAGTAGCAATACAATTCATTTCAGGTTACCCTTTTATAGTTACTCAAAGCGTTTCCGTATTTATACTCACAATACCAACATGAAAGTTCTCATTAATTTAAGTGTATATTATTCACGCCATAAATATACAATAAAAACACCCCGAGACTAAGCTGCGGTGCACACATACCCTGCTATCCATCCCCGTACATCACGTACATAAGGATCACGCATTTTGAATTTCTCAAGAATCGTTCTCAGATAATAGCAAATCACAAACAATGGAGGCGAACACAGTCACATCACACGGGTCACGCACATACCTACGCTCCCACGATCAATAGACTTATTAACATCCCAATAAGTCCTTCTTCGACCTATGTTCTCGAGGTACCAATCTATATCCCCCCGTAGGCACACAAAGATTAGATGGCCCTAAACGAACGCAAACCTCCCGTGATAGCAAGTATGGTAGGTATGTCATACACATCAAATCATATATACTAAGCATGCACACATATTAACTACTACCATATATATTTTAGTGGTATACTTCTCGTTCTTATACCCACACGCTTGTCCCCGGTTTATACGCCACCCAATATCCTCACGTCGTAATTTGTACTCATGTTTTAACCCATAAATATCATTTGGTTCAAACCTCACTTCTATACTTTACTCCCCAATATATCCCAAATGTCCCAACTATGTCAATTAGTCGCTAAGGAAATGTCAACTCTACCATTTAATAAGGTTATGGAACACTCGAAATCAAATCAGGCCCAAAGGGACAAACTGTCCTCTCGTTCGAACGAGGCTGGTTCGAACGAGAGTTCGTTCGAACGAACTGGGCATCTAAAGAGATCTCGTTCAAATGAAAGGCATCGAATGAACATCCCTCTCGTTAGAAGGCAAACTGTCAACTCGTTAGAAGCTCGTTCGAACGACCTGGGCAGGTCTTCTAACGAGGTAACAGTTTGAGCCCAAAAAATTCCTATTACGTTTTTTCCAACTTTTCTTTACCTCAAATCTTATCTAAATGTCATTCCAACTAGTTTTCATGGTTTCTAATCCTCCCTAAACATAATAAATTCTTATAACAACATATATATGGGGTCTAATCGTCCCAAACCACATCTAATCATCAAATCTCTCCAATTTTCCTTATTTTCAAGAACATGAACCCTAGAAAATTTAAAGTCTTCCATAGTTATAATAAAATCCATTTTTGCATATAAAAAGTAGTAATTCTCTTAGTTCAAACATCCAATGACAATTCTACATGCAATCCTACATTAAAATCTGAATTCACAACTCCAATTTCATGGGTTTTTATAGATCTCCCAAAAATAATACAATTATATGAATTTCCTACACATGGAAGAAGCATTCTTTGCAAAAACGAAATTAAACCACTTGCCTCTAATCTTTCTCTGAATTTGGTGTTGGATTGATGAAGGTTGATTTGTTTTCTCTCTCTCTCTGCAGAATTTTCCTTTCTTTCTCTCTCTACCAGCTTTTCTCTAAGGATGACAATGGTGGTTAAGGTTGCCCTAGGAAGTTCTTTCAAAACTCATTCCAATAACCCCCGTAGCCCATTTAGTCATAAGCTGTAGTTAGTGGGTTTAGTGGGTAGATTCCAAATCAGATTTTTAATTCCTAATTTTCGTGGGTTTTAATTCCCAAAATTCCAAGATTACTAAACTACCCTTTTACGTTGGCGGTATGGCCTAAAAATGCCCCGGGACCCAAACTAAATCCCCGGCTAGTGTTTTCTGACTATTTCGACCCTTCCGGACGCGTTGGCGGACTCAAAACGACCATACGGTTAAAAGAAATAAAAATTCACTTTTTAATTAAACTAATTATATTCCTGACGCGACTGTCACACGCGTCCTAACAAAATTCCAAATTGCCGTATTTCAATCTCACGACAAATTCATGATTCAATATTCATATGTAACCATATATACTCATTAAAATCAAATACCAACTCGCATCTCGCTAGTATTTTTATTCGGATTAATTTCCAATAAATACACATTTAATTCATTTAATCCCATAAATAAATATCATAAAAATACGGGGTATTACATATGTATTCTTCAATATTTGACCCTCCAATATACAATCTATTCTTTATGTAATATTTGAAGGTTTTCATCAAGCGCTCAAAAAGATACATCCAAAAATACCTAATGGGACCACATAATAAAGTTTCATCGCATAAAAACACAAGAAGTTGGATGATGATATCAAAGGACAACGGAGGAAAATGTTTATCTAATACACAAACTACTTTGGATAAAGTTAATTTTGCATCGTTATTGTGACTCTTGTTTACCACTTTTGCACAAATTAGGGTGAAACAAAAACAAATTCGCAAAATTGCCCGACGGAGATCTTCGTGTTCAGAAAAGCAATGGCGAAATAATAGACGAATTAATTAGATGATTACATGCCAGTCGTGAGACTTGCACTATTTCAAGTCATTGGCTTAGTATCTTATTACCATACATAAATTATTAGAATAATCAGTTGGAGTCTTCAAGTTGAACGATATGCCTAAGAGGATCTTCTAATCCCTAGTAGTCAATGTTAAAATAGCCTCGGGGGTAGAAATTTTTCTAATTATTGGATCAATTTGTTACCACCATTTTTTCTTTATTTTCTTATCCTATAGATCTCGGTGGGCCCGATCTCCATCTTTGGAATGAGATCCACCCAGACATGTTCCTATCAGATGTTCTGCAACATTCTTCTATGTGTGCATCACATCAATTAGGTGCCTTACACGATCATCTTTCCAATGCGGCACATTAAAAAATATTGATCACGTGGACGAAGCCTTCGCTTTACTAGGTTCATTCGTATCCACTAGCCTTATGCTGCAGTTTTAAAAACTGGGGGTGTTTGCCTATGTATATATTCCCCGAAGTTGCAACCGTCACCTTCTCCTCAATCTGCTGACCAAAAAGTCAAGCCGATGGCCTTTTGTGCTCATGAATGCGAGGAAAAAAGTTATATTTGTCATTCCTAAAAGGGTAACTGGTTGGTAAAAATCTACGATGATTTGTGTAACTCATCTTACTACTATGTTGCAGCCAACATGCTTCAGTTTTGTCCCCACATATGGGACATCCATAATAGCCATGAACATTACAACCGAATAAGGTACCATAATAGTAACGTTTCTCGACTTTTGAGATGGGATACGAAGGCCCCCAAGAAGCCCGGGGGATTTGATTGATGACAACATGGAGTTTCAATTTTGTCCTTACAACAAGTGTCTCGGTGGTGTCTTCAGTAGTATTTTTTTCCCTGGTGATGGTGGCACCTTCAATTTCCCTTCTAACATCAAGTCTATTTATACCTATCCACACATCAATGTAATGGTGATGTTGCTGTCGAGCCTCCTTCCTTCTTTGATAGAATTAGGACGAGGTGTCGAGTTTTATCATTCCGATAGAGTAAGAAGGCAATTTGTCTATGATCAAGGTGTCCACACCCCTCCTCATCCTTCATGTACCATTCCTTTGGAGCTATTTTCAGAGGCATACATGAATTTTACTCTTTAGGGGATGCTTCACAGAGAACGTGGCTTAGGGGGACTCTATGTGCCTGCTCGTGATTATCTAACTTCATTCACTACCTCCTAGTTCTTGCTTTGGCAGCGGAAGATTCTTTTTATCCAGGATTGTGTGACTGGTCCCCCTCATGAGACCAACCCCACTAAATATGTCAAGGCCCAGTTTTTAATTAGGCAAATGCAGAAAAAGGCTTGGTTTCTCATCACTACTCCCAGGACACCCCTTGAGCAGACTACCCCCATTTTGGTGAAGCCCCTTATCGATGAATCTTCCTAGTCCCAAAAGATCAAGATGCCACCTACCAAGTGTAAAGGCTTATACAAGAGTAAAGGCAAAGCGAAGGCTCCCGCGGAAAGCAAGAGAAAGCACCCCTACACAGATGTGTCTAACTTCATTCTTGCTACTACTGCCTCTCCCCCTTCTCTTGTGAGGACAAAATATTCTAAGAGGAAGAAGGGGGTTGATGTTGATGCTGATGATCCCTCCACTCGAGACCAGGGGTCCGATATCGATGATCTCATACTCGAGGAAAATTATAGAAATGTGAAAGAGAGGGGTTATCAGGAGTTTGGACTTTCTTCCCCAGAGATGCAAGTCACATTTATTCCCGTTGCAGAAGGTACTATATCCGAGTATTCTTTACATAGTGGAATCGGCTCCCATGAAGTTTCATCTGCTAGATCCCCCTCCCCCTCATTGGAAGAGGAACTAGTTAACTACATAAGCACACCTTCCTATGATGATCATAGTTATTCTTCGAGTATGTGGGTGAGTCAGATTTTCATGGTGAAAGCACTACCGACACTTATCCTTTTTATCAATCTTGAGGGAGTCTTCTAGTGACGATGAGGCACCACATCCTCCTTCGAGGGTTAGCTACCCCACCAGGTCCCTTCCATATAGTCAGGACGTGCGCCCTTCTACCATAAGGCTTTCATTACTTGAGACTCTTATGAATATGACTTTTTTCTCTTCCATTTACCAATTCTTTCTCTTACAGGCTACCTCTGCAGACGGAAGTGGTCTTTCACGTCCCCCCCCCCCCCCCCCCCCGTGTCTTGCTCCTTTCTAGTGAGAGAGGAATTATATGTTCATTTCTTCTCGAGTCCGTTTCAAAGAGGTTTGTCACTCCCCTAGGGGTTTTTAAGACTTTGACATTTATGATTTACATTTATTTTACTGAGAATCATATATTTCGATTTTCTCTTCAACTCTTCCTTATGCATCCTACTAGCACTAGGGTCCCTTCTATCATCTCACATTATGCTCAAGTACCTCTCTGAGCTCATTTGAGTTGTTGGACTCATTGTTCTCTCCTCTATTTTTAAAACTATTTTCCTTTGTGTTCCCTACCTATTTATGATTACAGAGGGTGTTGCCTTCTAGCCATGTTGCTTCGCCTTGTCCTATAGTAGCATCTGTCACTTCTACGGTTGAGCCCCTAGCTACCTCCTTCTTACAGGTCTGTCTATTTTTTAGCCCTTTTCTTATTTATATTACTATGCCTTTGCTTATTATATTCTCTGTCATCTTTCATTCCCCAGGACACTGTATCTCCTAGCCTTTCTTCTATAGGGGGACTCTTCCTTTCGTGGTGACCACTATTTCAAGGTTGTCTCCCTCAGGGAGGATTTCTGTTTCTCGCGTCCACGTCTCTATGGATGGAAGATCTACAATCTTGCCTATCCCTTATAGGCCCACATTTACTATAGCTTCCACTACTGAGCCTATTTCACAACTTTCTATTCAAGTATTGGTAGACTATTCACCCACAATTGTACGACATCTTCTAATGTCATTATTTAAAGAAGTCTTCAGCACAGCCCCTACTGCGCCGCTAGTCACCTTCCAACCTTGTCATTTTCTATTGTTTCTTAGTTGGTTCACAACAAACTGCGTCAGTGCCTATCGTTATTATTTCTTCAGCAGCCCCTGTTATAAATGCAGCGCCTTGCCCTGATGCCTCACACTATAACTATTCATATCATGGGTCTTTGGGCTTTTCTATATGCTTGTTTTCATGTTTCTAATTCTTTCCTCTTTTTATTCATTTATGGGCTACCTATGTGGAAGCTTCCTTGCCTTCCATGAGTGTCATGGGGATAACCCCTCAGTCTCAGTTCGCCGTGCCCCCTTGACTTCTGAGGGGGTAAATGCTCAAGTATCATTTCTTACATTTGCATGAGAGTAACCTTTTAGGTTTAACTTTTATGAGTCATATTTTTTTTCAACTTTTGTGACCAGGTTAGCATATCTGAGGTCCCCTTGCCTGCAAGACCTGTTACTGTAATACCCCATATTTTTACGCTTTATAAATTAATGGATTTATTAAATTTAATGTGAGTTATTAATTTAATATAAATCTGAAAATTAATTACTTTATAATTATTAACGTGATGTGAGTTAGTAATTATAAGAAACTTGTTGAATATTACTAATGAGTAGAGTAATGCATAATATTGGTTATATTAAATGTCAATAGTGGATAAAATGACAATTTTGGAAAATTTGAGCCGGGACACGCCCGCATCGCGTCGGGACTATATATTGATTAATAAAAGTGAATAAATTATAAGTTGCTCGTATGGTCGTTTTGAGTGGGATAAATTGTTCGGAAGGGTCCAGATAGTCAGAAAAGTGTACCCGGGGGTTTAGTTTGGGTCTCGAGGTGTTTTTAGGCTTATTTAGTGCCCCGGGAGGGCATTTTGGACATTTTGTAATTTTGGGCAATCAAACCCACGAATTTTCAAGGGTTATATCAGATGTCTAAGGTTGTCTTCTAGGGTTAACACAACCAAAGATAAGTGATGGCCATAGGAGTGGAAAGGAGAGAGTTGGCCAAGGTGTTCTAGGCAAAAAATTCACCCGGTTGCACCGCCACCACCACCAACGCATAAATCGCGCGACGGGGAACGTAACCACACCAAATTCATTCACAAATCAGAACTCTGAAATTCCCAGGCAAGTATTTATTTTGCTTAAATTCGTTAATGCATCATTCATGTTAGCCTAGGATTGATTAGGATGTATTTCATAGAAGAAAACCCATGTTGGAGATAGGAGATTGCATGTAGTAATGATATAAATGGAAATCTGGGAATTCCCTTCGTATGTAGAGGTTGAACCATGGATTTATGATGTATTAGGAGTAGAAATTCTTGAAAAAGACTGATTAGAACAAAGTTAAAGAAAATCCTAGGGTTCATGAAGTTTATATAAGTTTTGCCCTTTTAATCCATGGTTATTAATGAAAATTAACATGCTTTACGTAGAAGATTATTAGTTTGGGTTATTAACATTTGTAGTACGAATTTCTGGGATTTTGGGTGTTAAAAATCTTGATTTGGTTGAGGTTGGATGTTAGAAGCCGTAACTGTTAATCTGCAGAATTCGCCATACCTGTTTGATCGATCGATCGGACCAAGAGTGTCGATCGATCGACACATCGATCGATCGACCCCTCCTGGCAGACTCATATTTCCCCTTTTAAATTGTTGAATTCAAATTAAATGAGTAAAAATCTTTGGACATCCTTATCAAAAAAATTTGGAAGGTAAAGGAGACCAATAGGACTTATTAATAACTATGAGACCTTTAATCTAAGACGAGATTTACATTTTGGGATGCTTACACATAAGGGACGATGGGGTTGTGTATTACAGGGAGAGACGTGTACAATAGTTACGTTGGAAAAATAGATGAGGACCTACTGAATTCTACACTTGGGAGGATAGAGTCCATGGGTGTTACGTAGTAAGTTGGATTAATCCCTCAATTAGAGTAAGAGACGAACCATTATACGTGATAACTAAAGATTGGGAAATAAGGATAAATATTATATCATGGGTGATGAAAGGTACCTAAAGAGATATGGTAATAGTAGTATATTTATATGACTGTGTTTATTCATATACTATATACGTGTGAAAATCATGCCCGCGCTACATGCTATCCCTAAGGTTACCGCGCTGGGACAGTCTTATCTCGATGTGCCTTTATGGGGGATATTGACTCGTACCCTAGAAGATATATATCCTTGGTACAGGCTATCTGATCGATGGTCAGACGGTCCTAAGAGACGTGAGGGTATGTACTGGCCTCTTAGAGACTTGGAATCTATGCTTCGCCTCAATATTGTTTGTGTATGTGTTAATATAGTTCGAGAGTGATTCCGAACTTGTATTTCCCTTAGTACGAGTGAGACGGGGATTGGATAGCAGAGTATGCCCGCACCATAATTTTTATGTGGGGTGCTGTTAGAATATATATATATATATATATATATATATATATATATATATATATATATATATATATATTATACGAGTATTTAATATATATATTTAATTCTGAAATTTGGGAACTTCCTACTGTGTTTATGGTAAGTAAGATATGAATAATGATTTCAATTTGGAAATACTTGTTTTGAAAAGTATAATATGATACTGGGAAACTTTATTAGAGAATAAAGTTAAAATGAGAGTCTTGTTATTAAATGGAATTTACTCCTTAAACAGTTGAATCTCCAGTTTAAATCTTACGAGAAAACTAAGATAAGATAAGTTAAACTATTGGGAAGGTTAGTGCGATAGGTGTGCACATTAGAATATAGGTGAGAATTCCTCAAGGGAGTGCTGCACTAATATGTTGTTGCATTGGCCAATAAACATTTTAAATACTTGCTAAACAAATTTTAAATCATTTTTACAATCGGGCTCTGACCAGTTTCCATTTTCTTTTCTCTCTTGTATATATATGTATATGTTACAGGTGCCCAGCCACAGGGGAGTCTTGCATAGGATCCTTTGGAAGGAACGCGCTGCACTTTAGATGGGAGTTGCAGGCCTGTTTCTTAGACGACTTCATTTATTTGCTTCCACTTCTAGCATACTTATTCAGTTGGGCATGTGTCGCCCATTTCCATTATCCAGTTGTTTTATTGGACATTGTGATTCATTTATTTCTAGTATTGTCATTTTTGGATTTATTACTGTCTGGATGTTTTACTTTATGTTTTAAATGTTTGGATTTAGTTGTTGAATGTTTAAATTATTTGGATTATATGTTCCAGGATAATTGTGGTGTGATTCTTCAATATTGAATTATGTAAAGTTTTAAATGATTGGTTATAAATAGAATTTGGAAAGTAATGTCTAAAATGGTTTTGACACTTAGCTTAATTAATTAGGGTGTTTAAATTGGAAAAGTTATTTTTACGACAGTGATGCTAAGAATGAACCAACTGTTCACCTTGATTTTAATTTAATAAAGCAGTGATCGCCCGGTATTTAATTAGGCGGGGTGTCACAATTACTAGTTCTAGTCCCATAACTGTGGGGCTTCCGACTCAAATTTCGAAGGAAGCTACCCAAGTAAATATTAATTTTCTTATATTCTCAATTTTTTATTTATTTAGTACTTTTCCAATGCTTACTAACACATACCTATTTTTCTATTATTAGGTTAGTGCTGCAATCATTCCGGTGACTACGGAACATATTGGGGGAATGTCTATGGGAGAGGTATTATGCCGTCATACCTTTCCCTATTTTTTCGACTTCCCATTTTTCTTTTTTGTTTTAATGTGCAAGTATTCTTACATTATCTCTTTTTGTTTATCCTTTCTCTTCTTTCTTTAACTATGCAAGTTTTCTGACCTTGACCCTTGTTTTATTGTTTCCATGTGAGTGAGGCCATTGCTCCGGTGACTGTGGAGCATGCTAGAGTGATGGTTGTGAGAGAGGTATTATACTGGAATACATTCTCTCTTTCTATTTCTCCCTTTTATTCTTGCTTTTACTATGCAAGTGTTCTCACTCTGACCCTTGTTTCATTGTTTCCAGGTGAGTGAGACCATTTCTTCGGTGACTGCGGAGCATTCTAGAGATATGGCTGTGACATAGGTATTGTAATGGCATACGTTATCTCTTTTTGTTTCTCCATTTTCTTCTTGCTTTTACTCTGCAAGGGTTCTCACTCTCACCATTGTTTTATTGTTTCCAGGTGAGTGATACCCTTTCTCCAATGAATATTGAGCATACTAGCGAGATGGCTGCGAGAGAGGTATTATACTAGCATACCTTCTCTCTTTTTTTGTTTCTCCATTTTCTTTTTTCTTTTACTGTGAAATTTCTCTCAACCGCACCTTTATTTCATTACTTCCACATGAGTGGGGCAACTACTCTAGTGACTGTGGAGTGGGCAAAGAGTGTTATGTTATATCCTTCCTAGGTACTTAACTATCATACATAAGCTGCTATTTCCTCTTGCTAACTCATGGGTCGTATTGCTATTTCTCATTACTATTTCTCAAGCTAAGCCTGACATATCCCCTTCCGATTGGCGGACTCACACTTTCCCCTTTGAGCTTTGGGATAATCTTTCTATCATAACCCTTTTCAAAGTTTGGATACAGATCTCATTATCTTTTTTCTCCTTTGACTTATCGTGAATGCTTATTTCGAAATCCTCCTGGTGGGTCCAACGAGGTAGTTGATGAGGGGGATCATAGTTCTGAGGCCACTCCTATTGATTGTGATGTCGATTTTAGCGGGGATTCCTCTTTTCTTCCTTCTGAGGTAGAGTCTCATCATTCGTGTAGTGACACCGAGGTAGAGGATCATGCAGTTTTAATTAGCAGATTATGGCATATGGAGCTATCAAGGCGCTTCAGGACACACAAGCGCCAAATTCTAGATTTGATTTTTGAGCATCATCTTGAGACATTCACCTCTCTGAGTGTACTTCACATTGATAATCTTATAGTGTGCAACCTGAAGGACCTTGCTAGTCACCTTTATGATTTTGTGACTACTTCTCCTACTGAGCTACTTAGTCCCGTCACTTTGTTGTTCTGGGATACTCTCTGCAACCTATAATAATCCTACCATTTGCAGTTAGATTGTATTGACGCTCGGGTTCATCATTTTATGAGTATTTCTTTCTGGATGATGGTGAGACTTCATACATCTAGAAAGATCAGGGTCGATCAGCGACAGGCAGAGGCTGCAAGGATCCGGATCCATATTGTATAACTTCAGTTCTAGATTACATCTCTTCAGTCCTGACTTGACAGACTTGAGTCTGGTGACAGGAGGATGAGGTCAAGTTGGTTAGGCTATAGGATGAGTTCTTGCAGGAGGCTGATCCGTCATACACTAGTGCCCTCGCTCACGACGACTTATTCTTTGTTATTTATAGCAGATAGTCTATTTCTTGCCTTATACTACTTTTGTTCCTTTTGTATAGAAACTGGTTATTTATGAATGATAAAAATATTGTTATATTTCTCCTGCACTTTTTCTTTTCCTTTGCCTCTATTGATACTTTGGCATATGTTTACTGAGACCCACTGTAAATTTTCCGTCAGCATTTGGTCAATTTAGGTTGTCCCTTGTACTGTGGGGTACTTGCATTGATCTGAGAAAGCCATATATATATATATACATTTTTTTAGCGTAACCCCTTGTGATTGTGGGGTATTTGCATGTTTTCTGGGTGAGTTACTATTTTTTGAGTTGCCCCCTCTATGTGTGGAGGTAATCCTACACATTATCATTTGGTCTTATAAGGACTAGCTTGGGGGGGGGGGGGGGGGGAGGCTAACTCATTCCTTTAAGTTTATTTCCAAAGAATCTTTTTTTTAATTAACTAGCCCCTAGTCTATGTTGTCCTTTCTTCACACTTTCTTTAAGATCTTTCATGATCTTAATATATTAGAGAGAGGGGATTTTACTCCCTTCTCCACCTTTATATTGATCTAATCATGTAAGACATTTCTTTGCGAATAGTGATAAGCACCCAAAACTGTACAATTTATACCCCAAATAGACGTATTTTAGTTGCTAATTCTCAGCAATTTGAGTCTTATACGCTTAATTGTTCAATATGTATGCTTAACTGCAGTTGCGGTGTCAAAAGCTGCATTTCGAGGCTAATTGCAGTTAAAATGGAGTTAATTCCCTATCCCGTACCCTAACCCGAGCCTAAACTTATCCCAAACTTACGCCAAGCATGTGGGTGTTTAAGTTTGTGTCTTTTTATATTTTTTTATATTTTTAGTTTGGGTCATTTTTATTTTTAGGATTTATTTTAGATTTATTTGGTATTTTATAAGTTTTATTTTCTATTTTTCTATTTTTATTAATATAATTTTATTTTCTATTATTTTTTATTAGTTTTTAGTCTGAGTTTTTATTTTATTTTATCTTATTCATTTGATAGAAAGAACTTTTGCGTGTATATTTGTCTTTTATCGTTGCTTGAAAAGTCCTTCTAATCAAAAATCTTAAATACCTACAAAATATAACAACTCAAGTGAAGAGGTAAGTAAGGGTAACAATCCACTTTCAAGGGAGTAAGCTAGAGATAAATTCAATTGTAATTCATTTTTTATTCTCTTTTTGTGCTTTTTCACTTTTCTAATTTTTTTTAGCTTTTTAAATTTTAAAACAATAGGGTGAGGTGATGATTTAAACAAAACTAAATTAAAGTGTGAGATGAAAACAACCAACTAGAAATTTACTAAAATGAAAATTAAATTCAAAACTAAAAATAAGAGATAAGTGAGGTAAATAATTGTGATAACAATCAAGGAGTGGGATTACACCACAATTTTTAGTTATTCTAATTAATTAATTAAATTATTTGAATTCTCCCAAATTAATATCAAAATTACAAACCAACTCTCATTGCAAGTGTAATTATAATAGTAACCTTTTAGAAAATTAAGTTTAACACCCCACAACTCTAGAAAAATAGATCTACACTCCTTTTAATTAATCAGCCGCTAGGATCGATCCATTAAAATTGATGTAAATCTTATAAAATAATTTTAGAGTTGAAATTCAAGTTATAATACCCTACTTAAGAAACCCCTATCTCTATTTCTAATATAAAATGGGTATTATCACTAGAATTTCGATTTTCTCTCGAAAATCATTTACCCTCTCTCGAGGCGTAAATTTAAGGGTGAGTGATCAAAATTAACATTCAAAGGGACTTTTCAAATAATTAAACTAATAAAAATAAAATAACATCAAATAAGGGTTTTACCCCACCCCTTGTAAGGTGATTTAGCCTAACATGATATGAAATATGACAAATTAATAATCAAAGGCATAAACAAATAAAATAGAACGGTAAGAGGACAAATCTTCAAACAAGTCTCCTTGATTTGCACAATTGGACTCTATTCCTCCATTGAAATTGAGCAACATCCATTCTAAATGAGCTTTCCACAATATTGAATTACATACAAACAGTCATTTGAATCACTCAACAATTAATTTCGCACAAATATAAAAAAAAAACTATTTACAAAAATATTCTACCAAATATATTTTCTCATCTAACCTATCTCGTCTAACCTATCTCTCTCTCTAGAATTCCTATCTAAAACTAAAAAGAGAAATAAAATAAAAATAGAAATAAAAGGTAATAAAAATTAAACTAAAATTCTAATTAAATATAAAATTAAACAAAACTAATAAATGAAATACTAAAAAAAATCTAATCCTAATAAAAATAAAACTAATAACTAATAAAAATAAAGATGAAATAAAAAGATACTAATAAAATATAAAAATAGTAAATAAAACCTAAAAATCCTAAATAAATCAAAAAATAAATCCTAAAAATAAAAATGACTCAAACTAAAAATCTAAAAAAAAATAAAAAGACACAAACTTAAACACACACATGCTTGGGGTAAGTTTGGGCTAGGTTTAGGCTCGGGTTAGGGTACGGGAGAGGGAATCAACTCCATTTTAACTGCAATTGGCCTCGAAATGTAGCTTTTGGCACCACAACTGTAGTTAAGCCTGCACATTGAACAATTAAGTGTATAAGACTCAAATTGACGATAATTAGCAACTAAAATACGTCTATTTGGGGTATAAATTGTACAGTTTTGGGTGCTTGTCACACCACCCCCAAACAGAGAGTTGCTAGTCCTCGAGCAATAAGATAGAGAGAAAGAGAAAGATAACAAACCAAAAGTGTACCACTTTCGCGAGCACTTGCGATTGCACTTAGCATGTGCAACAAGCCTTTAAACCTATAGGTTTCCCTACAGGACGAGCTGTGTCTCGTGAGGGTTTGTAGGGAATATACCCACAAAATTCTTATTTGCAAAAATTTATTGAAAGGCAGTCAAGCTCTTGTTAGACATAGAATGATCGCACAATCCATCACATGAGAAATATTTTCAGAAATACAAGCTATAATGTGTAAAAAGTTTAGCTAAGTACATACTCAAGGAACATCCTTCCTAGAACTGAATGTGTGTAGTGTGAATCAGTCAAAACGGGTCGAGCATCATAAGAGTAATTCCTAGATTGCCTTTTCGAAATCAACGATTCAACTTCAAATCTCACTGGATATAACTCTCACGAACGAACTCTCGAGATATGGGTAAGTGTATCGCTCTTGTGTGTGAGGAGGGGAGTAAATGTAAGCAAGTTCAAACGTCTCACACACATATAAGGAAGAACGAACAATTAGAAAGAAAATTGATCTCATGAAAGAAATGCTAATCACTATAGTGAGAACGTCGAGTTATTCACCACGTCGACTTTCATTTGCCCGAACACCTAAGGGAGATATGGACATATATGGGTGAGGGGGAAATGATATGGGAAAGATATGATGATATGAGGTAGGATAGGATAGAATGGTGAGTGATATATGTGTGAAATGATGAGTGATGGATAAAAGATGGATGCGAAATGGATGAGCGAGAAGTGTGTACTATACTTGAAGAACAAAATGTCTTTATTTTAAAACTAACTACAACTCTCTTTCTTTTCTTTTCTTTTTCTATTTTTTTTCTTCTCTCTTTTTTTTTCTATTTTTCTTTTCTTTTTCTCAATATTTTTTTTCTTTTTCTTTTTTTCTCTCACTTTTCAAACCAATAATGAAGACATTTACATTTGAAATCACACTCTTTTATTTGAAAATGATGATGGATGATATGGAGATGATAGGTGACGGTGTGGGGAAATATGTGGGAATATGGAAGATCATGGGAATATAATGGGTTAAGTGAATGGTAAATGGTGTATGGAAAAGTGGTAAGTGTATGGATGAAAATCTAGTATTGGGTACAAATTTCAAGTCACGTGTTTCTTACAACTCGAAAGTGATGTAGTTCTCAGTGATCAAGCCAAAATTTTATAAAATATAATGAGATCATACAACAATTTTAAGTGCGGACCCAAAAGAAGTTGAATCAACTTGTGACTCGGAGATTGCGTAAAACACTCAAAAAGGGTGAAAGTTACAAATCTCACAGGCTAAAGTCTCTACTAGTGATCCTTAAGGTTCCCTTTAGAATTGTAGTACTCCTCAACTCTAAACGTAATGACGTGATAAGTGCACAAATTTTGTTGAGTCTAGAAATTCGTGGTGCAAAATGCCTTGTTATGTATTACATAAGCTATTTAGAAAAATATTTTCTAGCTTGATTCCTAGACTTTGAAAAGATGGATGATTGAAAATTCACATCAGTGATGGAGATGAAAGAAACTGCACGAAATTTTAAAAATCAGGTTTAAAAATCAAAATTTTTCAAAATAGGCACGATTTTGATAAAATTCCCCACCCTCAAACAAAAAGGAACATCTTCCTCGATGTTAAGAAAATGATTTTCAAAATTGAGAGCATAAGGTAGGAAAGAGATTAACATAATTATTGATGTAAAAAATTAGATCACTCTAATAATTCAATCACATATAAATAAATGAGACAAAAGATTTTTAAAGTGGTTCAGCGTTATAAGAATGGCCTACTTCCACTGTTATTTTATTGCTGGGTGTTTGGGAATTCTCGATTATAAGAAATTCCGTTCTGGATCCCAAAGTTTGGATCAGGATCAGCTCCACTACAATGAGGATTGTACAACGTATTTATAGCCTTGAGGCTATCATATGAAAGGGTGATATATTAAATGATATACATATGAAAGGGTAATACATTTAATGCCCTTTAAGCGTGTGCGTCTAAATGATAAGCATTTAATGAACCAGTTGAACTGTTGGTTATTCATCAATTAATGCTTTGTTCGAGATGCAGCTCGGACCGCCTAAGCTTTTTAATATTAAAGAGTTCCTCGGAGAGGTCTGTTCCTCGGAGCATATGAGTTCCTCGGAGAGGTCTGTTCCTCGGAGAGGTCTGTTCCTCGGAGGGTATGAGTTCCTCGGAGTAACATGGTTCCTCGGAGCGTGTGATTATCTCTGAAGTGCATGTTGTTGCCATGTAGATAGCCACGTGTCTTCATATGATTGATCCAAGTCAGCAGATTAAATTTGGTATCAACATAAGCCCCCAATGTTTTGTACATCGAAATTTGAGGAATATGGAACATTCTTTCTCAGAATACGGTAGCTTTAAATAGTTCTTCCTAATTTTTAGGATCATCTCCCTTGTGTTTATTTCTCCATCTCAATTCGTAGAATCATGCTTTTTTGGACTTTTCTGCTCGCTTCGTTTCTCGCGTCACTTTTCGCCTTTTTAGCTGCTGTTGTTCGCTTTGATTCCTGCGCTAATATTTAATGCCTTTTTAGCCGCCGGTAATGTAATCATCCTTTTTGTAATCATTACTTCGCCAGTTCCCAAGGAAAGGTATTTAAACTTCACAGAGACTCCCATCGTCTTCTATCTTTTCAAATTTTCATCTTCGAGTTTTTCATTGTCTTCTACTCTCTTGTGCGTTCATCTCTTCCGTCATTCATTGTCAATAGCTTCAGTCTTTTTTCTGTAAGATCTTCTTTCTTCTTCTTCATTTCTTTTAATTCATCATCATGGTTTACCCAGTTGAGTCTCTTAACAAATTTTGATCTGATTTTTCCATTCCCTCTTGGGTTGTCTTGGAAGAGCTTTCTGAGCCATCTAATTATTTCAATTTGGCTGAGGGACATTGGTTCCCCAGTCTCTTTTTTGCTGAGTGTGGGTTTTATTTTCCACCAAACCCTCTATGTCTGGCATTCTGTCAGTACTTTGATGTTGTTCCTCCACGAATAGCCCCCAACACATGGAGAACAGTTAATGGGGTGCATAAATTAAATCAAGTGCATGGAACTCGTATAGGAATTCCAAAAATCATGTACTGCTATAGATGGGCAGTTAATGATAATATTTATTATTTGAAAACTAGGTTTATAAATAGAGCCTTAGTAGTCAATCTCCCTGATGCCAACAGGGATTATTTTGAACATGGGGTTGTTGTAAAAATTGGCAACACCCTCCTTTAACCGGAGATGAGGTTTACCAGGGTCCCAGATGCCCTCCTTATGGCAATGGGATAGGTTATATTTATTTTATTTTATTTATCTTGAAATCATGTTTGTTTTATGTTTGATAAAATGTGTTACTGATAACAATATATGTTTATTTGCAATTGATAGCAAGAGAAAGTGCCCAAAAGAAACAGATGTCAATCTAAGGCATTTGGGACTTATATGGGGTCTACATCAAAGGGTTGCTGATGAGCACATTCGATCAGCCTCCTATCTGCTCCAATACAAGAGCTATACAACTTCTTTCACTGCTCGTCCAGTGATCAGTGAAGCAGAGTCAGTACCACCCTTTGCAAGTTCTTCGCCAGAATCTCACGTTCCGTTGAGCGAAAGGATGAAGAAGAGAAGGACTCCTGCTCTGTTTTAAAAAACTACCTCCGGCTCTGGGGAGGTAAAAAGGATTAGGATTGATGTCCCAAAGGAGGGGATAAAGAAAACTGCTGCAGCTCCTCCAGCTGCTCCTGCGAAGATTGCCGAGAAGCCCGCAGTGGCTCCGAGCAGCTCCGCTGCTCCTGGAGAGGTGATTGTGATATCACCGACCAAGGATTCTTCCTTGGTTGTACCTATTCCCCATGAGGAGGCTGAAGAAGATCTCCTCGGTCACTTTGGCTGACACCACCATTCAGCCCCCTGCTGCTGAGACTGGGGTTCCCACATCTGTTCCCCCGAGCTCTGACATGAGCTCGGTAAAGTCCTTGACCATTCCCGAGGTGCAAGGTAATGAAGATAACCTTACTAGGGATATGGTTACTTCTTTGGCTGCTCGTCATCTTTCTTCAGTAAGTACCTTTTCTTTGAACTTTTCGTTTTTTCCTTTGTCGTTTCTCATATTTGTTTCTGACTTTGCTTTCTTTTTCTGTTTACAGTTGACGAGCTGCTTCAACATAATCCTTAAGAAGGGTGAAGCAATAAATGCTTTTTGCTCCTTGTCCAGTGTGGAGGGAGCTCTGGAAGAAGCTACCAAGTCCTTGGAGGAATCTCTCCAGAAGTACACTACTGATAAGGCAGTCTGGGAGAAGAAACTTGCTTCTTCCGAGCAGGAGAAAACTCGGGTTATTGAGGCCTCCAAGGATTTGGAGAGGAAAGTGAATGCCTTGGAGAAGGCTAATAAAGAGCTCGATGTGAAGCTCAAGACTGCTGGGGAGTTTGAAAATAAATTCAAGGCTGATGAGGAGAGGTTGGTCCAATTCCAGGAAGTAACTCGGCAGAAGGAGGAAGCTGAACAAAAACTGAAAGCTACTGATGTTTTGCTATCCGAGAAGCTTTCCTTAGAGAAAGCCAAAAGGAAAGCTGCCATGAAGAAGTCCTTCAGCTCTGGCTGGGACAAAGGTTGGGATAAGGGATGTGCTGCCATGGTCTCTTAAGTGGATTATGGCAGTGTAAAGCATTTCAGGGACAGATGGGTTGCTGCCCTTCAGGAATTGAAGGTCGACGAGTTATTCGAGCTCTTCCAGAGACACATCCCTGGTCCCCCTCCTACTCCAGAATAATTAGAAGAGGACGAAGCTACCTCTGAGGAGTCTTCAATGGTGGTGGGAGAACATGCCCTAACCAGCCAGCTTACTGTCGGGCAAGTAGTTTCTTCTTCTGAGCAACAGCTGGTGCTCTCCGAACAAGTCACAGTTCCCTCCGAGCAACCTGCGTCCTCTTCCCAACCTCCCGAGAAGGTTTTGGGAGATAAGGAAAAGGTGTAGTGTTGTTTGGTTTTCTCTTTCTATTTTTATTTTTTGTCAAATGTAACCAAGATCTTTGTAACTCTGCACTATGATCTAATAAAATTTGAGTTTTCTTCCATACGGTTGTCTCTTTTCTATTGGTATTCTGTCTTGATCTTCTTTTTGATGATTGTCTTTTCTTTCTCTGCTAGTTTCTGGCCAGGATGTATCTGCTATCTGCCAATGATACGAAGCTGATGCAGTAATGTAATGAATATTATAAGGATGGTCACACAGACCTGAGTGCATCAGAAGTTGCCGACATCCTTGGTCGTGATGCTTTAGAATAGGCAGTTGAAGCATATCAGTACTTGAAGTGTCTGCTTGATCGAGCGGTAGCCAATAATGTGGCCTACTATGAAATGATCGAGGATCTCCAGTGTACCCTCGAAGACTTTCAGAATCAGTACAAGGAATCAACTGCCCTGTTGCATGAGGGGTATGAGAAGAGGATCAGCAGCTTTCTGCCGAGAAGGGTTACGAGAAGCTCCTTGCTGGGTACGATGTCAGGGAGAGAACCTTAAGGGGTAAAGTTGATGCATGTAGACAGATTGCCGAGCTGTTGGAGAAAGAGAATAACAATTTGCAGAAAGAGCTAGCACAGTTGAAGTCTGCAGCCTCTTCTTCAACAGCTATAATCCCAGTGACTGACGAGGGATTTTTATTTTTAGAGGTTGAGAATGCCAAATTGAGGCAAGAGTTGGACACCTTGAAAAGGTCGGGCCCTTCCACATCTCCTCGGGGACGAGCAAGAGCTCCTCGGGGATGAGGAAGAGCAGTTCGGGTGCTTGTGGAGGAACAGAGGACATCATCTACCTTAGAGAACCAAGCCTTCCAATAATTGGCTAAGAAGCAAGCTTTGTCTAACATGTCAAAGAAAATTAGAGACCTAGAAAAACAACTCTCTGTAAAGAAATCAGTGTTGGAGACTAATGAGCTTTTCATCAAGAGTCTTCACGAGAAACTAGAAAGGTTAACATATCAATTCCACAAATAGCCCAGGGAGTTTTGGATGGCTGGATACAACGAAGAATTATTTCACTTTAATGACCGTATCAAGAATGCCAACAATGAGGGCTACAAGCAAGGCTGGCTGAACGCCTTAGGTGTGCTGAAGCTCGAACAAGGAAACTATCTGTGGGACTACCATGATCTCGGGTTGCTCGACTTGCCTGTGCCACCGTATAATTTGGACATGGAATGGATCCCAGCTCGTGCCATTCCTTGGAGCTTAATTGCAAAAGTCCTCGGTGACTATAATTTACATTCTCAATTTGAGGTATCTCATCCCGAGCATCTTCTAGATCGACCTTCTGTGATGAACGTCAAGATGCTGAAGGATTTGAACTTCATCAATTCTCCTCAGTCTTTAAATGATCCGCCTGCTGGCGAGGAACCTGTATCGAAAGCTGAGGGGAAAAGACCAATAGAATAGGAATTTTTGACGTAACAGTTAGTATACATATCAATGTAATTTTCATTTTATTATCAATGTAACTTGTAATTTATTTTGAATTTAATGAAAGACTTTCATTCCTGCTTGAAAATCTCATTTGCTATTATCTTGTAGTTATCAAATACTTTATATTCATGTATCTCTTGTTAAAAAGATAATAATATTGTGTTGTTCATCGACCAACTACAGTTAAAAAGATAATAATATTGTGTTGCTCGATCACTTAATAGTAAAGTAATGAGTATAAAAATGTTTAAAATTTTTCCAACCAACCAAGGTTGTTAAATTGTACTCGTCGACCAACTACAGTTAGTGGGTTCTTATCCCCGACCAGCCATACTTGGTAAATCTTTGTCTTTTTCATAAAATGTGTCTGACCAACCAAGGTCAATAAATTCTCCTCGTCGACCAACTAAGTTGGTACAGTTTGGAATATTTTCTCCTCGTCGACCAACTAAGTTGGTACAGTTTGGAATATTTTATCCCCGTCGACCAACTAAGTTGGTACAGTTTGGAATATTTTCTCCTCGTCGACCAACTATGTTGGTACTGTTTGGAATATTTCGTTTCCTAGCCAAACAGGTTGGCATTTTTAGGAATATTTCTCCTCGTCGACCAACTACAGTTAGTGGGTTTTTATCCCCGACCAACCATAGTTGGTAAAGTTTGGAATATTTTCTCCTCGTCCACCAACTTTGTTGGTACAGTTTGGAATATTTCGTTTCCTAGCCAAACAGGTTGGCATTTTTAGGAATATTTCTCCTCGTCGACCAACTACAGTTAGTGGGTTTTTATCCCCAACCAACCATACTTGGTGAAGTTTGGAATATTTTCTCCTCGTCGACCAACTATATTGGTACAGTTTGGAATATTTTCTTGAGTAGTCTCCCGAGTGCCAAGTAGTGCATAACACTAGTATTCCCCAAATTTTTTTCAATAAACAGAGAGACTTGCAGAATATTTTCATTTTATTCATACTGATGGAAACTGCGTTACATAGACATCATTGATAATACTTGCGCAGATGCTCTGCATTCGATGCATTCTTAAACTCCTCGCCTACTAAAGTGGCTATTTGATAAGTTCCTGGTCGAACAACTTCTGTAACTTGGCATGGTCCATGCCAGTTTGCCTCCAGTTTATTATGTTTTTGAATTACTTTCTTCAGCACATAGTCTCCTTCTTTCAGGTCGCACTTCTTCACTCTCTTGTTGTAAAACAAAGTTGTTCGCTGCTGGTAAGCAGCATTTCTAATGGATACTTCTTCTTTAACTTCTTCGAGAATGTTTAAATCCAATCTTCTCATTAAGTCGCTGACAAGGGAATTGAAATTTAGTACCCTATGTGTTGGGAGGCCCAACTCAACAGGTATGACAGCTTCACTTCTAAACGCCAGCATGTATGGTGATTCTCCAGTTGCTACTCGGGGAGTAGTTCGGTAAGCCCAAAGTACTAATTGTAGCTCGTTGATCCAGTTTGCTTTTGCATCGTCCAATCGTTTCTTCAAACCATTAAGCAACATTCTATTTGTCACTTCAGTTTGTCCATTGCTTTGAGGATGGCCTGGTGCTGAATGAACCTTCAAAATGTTTGACTGATGACAATAGGCGGCAAACTCCTCATTATCAAATTGTGTTCCATGGTCTGTGATGAAGGCATGATGGAGACCATATCGGTAAATGATGTTCTTCCAAACAAATTAGTAAACCTTCTCGTACGTTATATCAATGAGTGGCTCAGATTCTACCCACTTAGTAAAATAATCCACTGCGACGACGAGGTACTTGAACCTTCCTCGGGTCGTTGGCAGTGGTCCAACCAAATTAATTCCCCACATGGCAAATGGCCAAGGGGAAGTTATGGGTGTCAACAATGCTTGTGGAGTTCTTCGGATAGAGGAAAAGCGCTGACACTTGTCACATTTCTTGGCATAGTCTATATAATCTGCCCTCATCGTCGGCCAGTAGTATCCCTATGTCATCACCCTTTATAAAAGTGTCCGACCTGCTACATGTGCTCCACAAGAGCCTTCGTGGATCTCTTCAATTAATTTTTTCACCTCGGAGGGATGTACACATCTCTGCAAACCTGCCATTATTCCTCGTTTATATAAAACACCATTAGTTAGTACATACATAGCAGCTTTAAACTTCAACTTCTTGGCTGCGAGCTTGTCAATTAGCAACTCTCCCTCCTCGATATACGCCCTGATGGGATCGATCCAAGATGGACCTAAATCAAGGGTGATGTAGTTCATCGCCAGATCTTCATCTATACTCCGACCAGCCAACACTTCAATTGGGATTGTTCGATGTAACTCGGTGCGAGTAGCTGACACTAGTCGAGTTAGGGCATCTGCTCTCGCATTCTCCATTCTTGGTATTCTGACTAGCTGAATAGCGACAAATTCTGACACCAGCACCTTTGCCTTTGCATGATATCTGATCATTAATTCTCCTCTAACTGCATATACCCCCATCATTTTATTTACAATCAGTTGAGAGTCACTGAAGATCATAACTTGCTGCGCCTTCATAACTTTTGCCAAATTAAGTCCTGCAATCATGGCCTCATATTCAGCCTCATTGTTGGAAGCTTTGAATTGGAAAAGCAAAGCGTATTCCATGTCGACCTCGTCTGGAGTTCTTAAAACTATCCCCATGCCACATCCTGCAGTGCAAGATGAGCCTTCTACATATAGCCTCCATATAGGTAACTCGTCTTCAAATTTCTGATCAGTCAGAGTTCCTCGATGAAATATTTTCTGCTTATTTTCATCCTCCCCTGATTTTTCTCGCTCCTCGTCGATCATTTTTTCTTGCCCTTTTACCAACCGAGGTTGGTCTAAGCTCGAATTTAATGATCTTGTAACATCCACTTGCCCTTTTACCAACCGGAGTCGGTATGAGCCAGTGTTTGTTGATCCTGTAACATCCACAGGTTGATCAGCGAGCAACTTTTGTTCCTCATCCGGAATTCTCCCAACTATCTCTGAGTCACATCCTGTAACATCCACACGCCCTTTTACTAATCAGAATTGGTTTGGGCTTGTGTTTGTTGATCCTGTAACATCCACAAGTTGATCAGCGAGCAACTTTTGCTCCTTGGGGGTATCAGGATAGGTGAACTCTTCTATGAAATCTGCTACAGCCTACCCTTTTAGTGATGATCGGGGTTCATAGATTATATCATATTCGCCAAGCTCTATTGCCCAGTACATCAATCTTCCTGATTTTTCTGGCTTGTGAAGGGCTTGTCTCAATGGCATATCGGTATATACTACAATGGTATGAGCCTGGAAATATGGCCTCATTCTCCTACTCGCCTCAATCAGTGCCAGTGCCAATTCTCCAGCCTTGGATATCTGATCTCTGCTCCTCAGAAGGCGTTACTTGTGTAGTAAATTGGATTTTGTAATCCATTCTCCACTCTAATCAACACCGACCTAACTGCATTCTCAGATACTGCAAGGTATAAATACAATTTTTCTCCCATCACCGGCCTAGACAACAGTGGGGGTGCTCCCAAGTATTTCTTCAAGTCTTGAAAAGATTTCTCACATTCATCATTCCACTCAAAAGTCTTTCTAAGTGTCTTGAAGAATGGGAGACATCTATCAGTTGCTCGTGACACAAATCTATTGAGTGCAACTACTCGTCCAGTGAGACTCCGTACTTCCTTCTTCGCTGTTGGAGATCGCAGCCCTATTAGAGCTTTGATCTTTTCAGGATTTGCTTCAATGCCTCGTTGATTGACAATGTACCCGAGAAACATGCCTTCTCGTTCTCCAAAGATGCACTTCGTCGGGTTCAGCTTCATTTGATATTTATATAGTTGATCAAAAGTCTGGCTTAAGTCAACTAGATGATCGATAACTTTCTTTCTTTTTGTCAGCATGTCGTCAATATAGACTTCCATATTGTCACTGATTTGTTCAGCGAAGACCTTGTTCATCAGCCTCTGATATGTCGCACCTGCATTTTTTAAACCAAAAGGCATAACATTATAACAATAAGTTCCCCTAGGGGTAATAAAAGAAGTACTTTCCCTGTCTTCATGTTTCATTTTAATTTGATTGTAGCCAGAATAAGCATCCATGAAGCTCAGCAACTCATGTACTGAGGTAGCGTCCACCAGTTGATCAATTCGGGGAAATGGAAAGTGATCCTTTGGGCATGCTTTGTTGAGGTCGGTGAAGTCCACACACATCCTCCATTTGTTGTTTTTCTTCTTTACCGTCACCACATTGGCTAACCAATCGGGATATTTAACATCTTCAATAAACCAAGCTTTCTGGAGCTTCTCGACTTTCTACTGTATGGCTTGATTCTTCTCGGGACTGAATATTCTTCTTCTCTGTTTCACAGGTTTGATCTCCTTATTCACATTGAGCTCGTGACATAAGAAGTTTGGGTCTATCCCAGGCATATCTTCATGACTCCATGCAAAAGTTTGTCTTCAGCTTCTAAGGAAAGTTATCAATTCTTGTTTTAATGAGGCTTCCATCGATGAACCTATTTGAGTAGTTCGCTCAGGGTGCTCCTCGTCCAGAATGATGTTTTCAGTAGCTTCCACCACTTGACCCTTCACGAGTTGCGACTCATCTCGAGGATCCAATGTTTCAATTTCTGCACCTTCATCCACTTGATAGGTGGTGGTCTTTTTCTTTGATTCTTCCAGTTCTTCTTGCTCGACGGATGAATAATAACATTCCTGAGCTACTTTCTGATCACCTTTCACAACTCCTACTCCAAAGTTTGTAGGAAATTTTAGGCACTGAGGCACTGTAGATGGCACAACCTTGAATTTCTTTAATCCTACTCTTCCCATGATGATATTGTATGATGACTGCACATTCTTATCCATCATGAAGAAACGTATTCTTTCTATTCGACAAGCAGGCCACACACCAATGAATATATCCAACTTGATCGTCCCAAGTGGAAATACTTTCTCGCCAGCAAAACCGATGAGGGGTCTGTGGTAAGGCTCCAGTTGAGATAGCTTTAGGTCTAAACTATCGAAACACGAGTAGAATATGATGTCTGCCGAGCTACCATTATTGACCAGTGCTCTTGAAATCATAACCTCCTTCATCCTCATTTTGATCACCGGTGGGTCGTCATGAGGATATAAAACTCGTGCAAGATCATTCTTTGAAAATCCAATGACCAATTTTTCTTTTTTCACCTTTCTCGGGCGATCTTCCTCAGCTAAATTTATTCGCTGAATGTACGAGCAAGCTTGAGCCTCTCTGAGGTAAGCTTTTCTTTCTGCAGTAAGGTCTCCTCCTCCCGTATCTCCTCCTGTAATAACATTACAATCAAATGACCCAAAGAGTATTGAAAATACCTCTCGTTCTGGCTGCCTTGGTTTCTTGGGATGATCGGGGTCATCATCTGGATCATCTTCATGGTTTCTCTTCTTTTTCTCCTCTACTCGACGAGGAGATCTAGACCTCTCTCTAGTTTGGTCGTTGTTTCTTCTTTCGCCTCCCCGATCAACATACTTTGCTAACTTTCCTCGTCGAATGAGTGTTTCAATCTCGTTTTGAAGAGCTATGCAATTTTTGGTCATATAGCCTTGATTCTTATGGAACTCGTAATATTTCTCCCTATTCCTCGTGTCAGGGTCTGACTTCATTTTCTTTGGCCAGTTTAACTCCTCGCTGTTCTTAATTTCTTCCAGGACGTGGTTGATATTCGCCTTCAAAGGCGTGTAATTATCAAATTTCTTCAAGATCTCCCATGACGAACTATTTTTGGAATGTTTGTCACCACCATTGTGCTTATGCTCTTTCTTCTTAGCTTTATCTCCTTCCACCTTGGTTTCTTTGGCATCCATATTATTCTTCGCACACATAGCCTTCTCGGTATTCATAGTCTTGGATGCTTTTCCCATCAGGTCTGACATGGTTCGAGGTGGATCTTTGGCCAAAGGGTAGTACAACTTGTTCGGCAGTAGTCCACTCATCAAAGCAGTAATAGCTGTCTTCTCCTCGTAATTAATGACTTCGAGTTTCTCATTATTAAAACGAGTTATATAGTCTCTAATACTCTCACCAACTTTTTGTCTAACACTTAACAAATGTGCTACTCGTTTAACTGGATTTGCTTCGAAGTAGAAATTCCCAATGAATAACTCGGCCAATTGAAGAAAAGTTGAAATCTTACCCCGAGGAAGATTATTATACCATATCTGAGCAGATCCGGTGAGAGTTCCCGAGAATGCCCTGCATCTCATCTCGTCTGGGACAGCATAGATGTCGGTAGCTGCTTGATATTATTCTATATGAAGGACAGGGTCAGTTTTCCCATCGTACTTGGGAGTCACAACAGGTGCTTTGAACTTTGATGGTGTTGGAAAATCAACAATATCCTGGACAAAAGGTGTTCCTCGAACAAAGGTTCATTGTAGAGGGTTCTTGGCCTTAGCCATTTTCCCTAATCTATCCTCTAACCTCTGAATAGATCCTTTCCATGAATCATTTCCTTCCTCGGACCTATCAGTTCCAGCAACTGATCGTGTTGAAGTGGCTTCCTGGGATTTATCTCGACGAGCAGCTAGTCGGTCATAGGATTCATCTTGACGAGCAACTGGTCGCGACTGGGCAGATCCTTCCCTTAAATCTGATGGTCGTCGAAAGCTCCTCGGCGCTGCATTAAGAGGACATTTGTTCCTCCTAGGGCCTAATCAATCAAAAGGAGAGGCCCTACTTAATCTTTCCAAAGCGCTGTCCCTTTCTGGGGAAAGGGTGACATGCTGTTCAGTATCTGTGGCTCGCACAGACGAAGTTCGTCCAGGTTGATAAGAAAAATCTTGAGATTCATCATTGCGATATGAATCATTACGCCTAGTACGCAAAGAAGGCACACGGGTATTTCTTTGAATGTTACGTGATCTGGAATGGGCTGGCGCACCGCCATGGAGGGTTTGGATGAGTTGTCGCATCGTTTCTTGCATGATTGTCTGGCCCTGAGCCAGATTCACCATCATTCCAGTCAGATCTGGAATAATTGGTGGAGCAGATGGATTTGGAGGGGTTCCAGTGTTTTGATTACTGGATTCAGGTATATCAACCATTGGTATTGGATTGTTATTGGTGAGAAAACGATATTACAGTCGATTCCCACAGACGGCGCCAATCTGTTGATGTAAAAAATTAGATCACTCTAATAATTCAATTACAGATAAATAAATGAGACAAAAGATTTTTAAAGTGGTTCAGCCTTATAAGAATGGCCTACGTCCACTATTATTTTATTGTTGGGTGTTTGGGAATTCTCGATTATAAGAAATTCCGTTCTAGATCCCAAAGTTTGGATTCAGGATCAGCTCCCCTACAATGAGGATTGTACAACGTATTTATAGCCTTGAGGCTATCATATGAAAGGGTGATACATTAAATGATATACATATGAAAGGGTAATACATTTAATGCCCTTTAAGCGTGTGCGTCTAAATGATAAGCATTTAATGAACCAGTTGAACTGTTGGTTATTCATCAATTAATGCTTTGTTCGAGATGCAGCTCGGACCGCCTAAGCTTTTTGATATTCAAGAGTTCCTCGGAGAGGTCTGTTCCTCGGAGCGTATGAGTTCCTCGGAGAGGTCTGTTCCTCAGAGGGTATGAGTTCCTCGGAGAGGTCTGTTCCTCGGAGGGTATGAGTTCCTCGGAGTAAAATGGTTCCTCGGAGCGTGTGATTATCTCGGAAGTGCATGTTGTTGCCATGTAGATAGCCACGTGTCTTCATATGATTGATCCAAGTCAGCAGATTAAATTTGGTATCAACAATAATGAACCGCTAATGAAGTAGATAGATGAAGCCAAAAATAAACCTGAATGAGTGATATAAGAAAAAAATGTGTACAAGTCCATAACGTGTAAAAGCATTGGGTGACGTGAAACACCACCCCCAAATAGGATGAGACTAGTACAAGAAACGCGGGTTGCCTCCCGGTAGTGCTAAGTTTAATGTCTTCATCCAGACCGAACCATTCTCACCCTAAGGATAAGAACTAGGAAACCACGGGGTGGAAGTAAATTTGGGTGATGAGAATCACCCCCAAACAAGACTGAAGCGTCAGTCTTGTTGGATAGAGGCTAAAGTGGTCAATGCACTTGTATAGCAAAATGCATCACGTGATGCAAAGAATCGGTGGACCATGGGCGGGTGGGTATTAGGGTAAGGGTGAAATGGTATCGATCTCGAGCTTTATTGAGCCGGAAGGTGAGGGCAACTAGGGCCATATAAGTATGGTGCTCAAGTTGTATGGGAAGGAAAAATGGTTTGGAAAGTGGAATGGGATGGGCGTCATAAAAATCACACGACCGTTCTATGAATGGGCGATGATAATGGTCATGCCATGACACGCCAGGGAGCTGTTGAGAAGAAAAATCAACACCACAAGGAAGTGGCGTGCATGGAATAACAAGCTCGGTGTCACGAAAGTGGAGAGTATCGCCACATATACTCTTGTAGATGGTGAAGGAAGGTTTTAGGTGAGGATCTAAAAATGTAGATGGAAACTTGAAATGTGTAAAATCAAGATCCAAACCAGGTGGTGGGATAATGGGTGGGTCGGGTGGGTCGGGTGGGATAAATTGTGGAGGAAGATGATCCAACTGAAGCGTGGGAGACACACACTCATTGGGAGGAGTAAAGGAATACTCACAAGGGAGTGTGGTTTCTAAAGATAGAGTTGTCAACTTCATTAAAAAGGTATCATTAGGGAATATGGTGGGTGGGTAAGATGAGGCACCAAGATCGGAGATAGAGGAATCACTAAAAATATCGGGCTCAACGGGAGCATTGCATGGTGGGACATCATCCATATCCGGATAGGCAGAAACTATCACAAATTCTATCTTGGAAAATTGGTGAGCACTCGTAGCCGGAGATAACCTAAAAGATATGGTCATGTTAGAGACATATGCAATTGGGGCATCAGGTACAATATCGGGCATATTTTTGGATATTTCGAGAGTGGGAATCTCAAGTGTGGGTTCATCACAATTGTCGACTTGGGACCCGAACCAAGGGATGGTCTCAACTTCAAGATTCTCGGTGAGGTAGGATTGTTCACACTCAAAATTCGTGTCACAAGAGGACACATCATCATCACACTCAATGGCAACGATGGGTGGGGCCATGGGAATATCCGACTCTCGCTCTCGCTCACACTCCAATTTATTTAACCTTTGTTCAAGCCTTTGGAGAGCTTGAGTTTGAATTGCTTTCTCTTGCTCAAGTATGAACTTTTGCAAGAGGGTTTCGAGAGTGGATGAGGATGAAGGTGTTGGTGGAATGATGGGTGGTGGTGGTGGTTGAGGTGGACACAACACGCTACTATCATGAGTGTATGGAGAATACTCATATGAAGTGGGTGGAGTGGGGACAAGTTCATCATACACGAAAGGACCGCTTTCGTGATGGACAAATGGTTGATACTCATGGGGTGCGTAGTGAGGGAACTGATCGTGAATGGGTGCACAAGGTTTCCATGATGACTATTGGAACGTGTGAGTATCCACAACATCGGGTTGGGATTTGTATTGCGTGGAAGGGTGATCAACCCTCCACGAATAATTGGGGTACTCACACAACTCGGGTTTAGGTATATCAGGATAATAGGCCGAGGTGGATTCCGGAACAGTGTCATATGGATACACATTATCCGTGATGGGTTTGTATGGATATGATGAGTATGTGCACTCATGGGACATGTGATCGGCATAATAACAGTGGGTGCACAACAAAGGAGGAGACACGACGACACTTGACACCGAGGGTGATTGAATAGGAGGTGCATGCATGGATGGGTCAAGAGTACCAATGGTACTCGTGAGAGAGGTCAAACCACTAAGAATATCATAAAGAGACGGCGCGAGATCACTCTCACACGTGTCACGTGTCAATGAAAAATGACCAAAGTAGTCTCGCAAAGGACGTTCTTTGGCCATGTGGAGAGAAATATATATATATATATATACTTTTTTGGAGTTTTTAATTTTTTTTTTCAAAAGGAAAGAAAATATTTTTGGGTTTTTTCTAAGAAGGAAATAAAGAAAATATTTTTTTGATTTTTCTAAAAAGGAAAGAAAGAAAATATTTTTTTGATTTTTTGTTATAAAAATGAAAGAAAATATTTTTGGATTTTTTGGAAGAAAATGTGGGAAAAAGTGTGGACTATTGAATTGGACGAACTAACTAAAATCGACTACCAAAAAATGAATTGAACACACACACAAGTCAAGGAGAAATCCTAACTAGCACATAGCCAATTTTTATCTTCAAAATTAGTGAGAGGGAAGTCGAATTTTAATTATGTCCGTGGGCGATAAAAAATCACAGAATTATCTGAGTGATCGCCTTTGCAAAATATTCTCCTAGTGGGCTACCTAGTTGATTGATTTTAAATTTAGTGATGGCTAGGGTAGCACACAATGGTAAGAGAGTGAGTTGGGTGATGAAATCCCTTGTCGTGAGTGACCGCGTGTAGGTCTTAGTAATTTAATTCATAACACCATTCAAAAAATAAATGTGAGAATAAAATCACACAAGAGCGCACAAGTACACAAAATAATGGACTCGCTAACAGGAGAGGCGCGAGGGTGTAAGAAATGTACCTCCCACGATTTTTACATCGCGGGGTGCCAAAAAATTTGTGTCGACCGGTGGGAGATCACGCCTACCTTAGTCGTCCTCGGGAGTCCTACCGACCTAAGGTAGAGAGGCTTCTGAATCCTCGCCTTTGGACGCGCTCTCTCTACCTTTTCCGGTTTCCCTATCATGCTTGGCTTCAATTATTACAAATTTAAATGGAAAATAAATGGTGTATCTAAGCACCGCAATACAAGCAATGATAAAAATCCTAATACAAGCCTTCTAAAAATATAAAAAAGTTCTTTGTATCAAATAGAGGTTAAAAAAACTTGTTCCCTAAAAAAATATTATTTGGAGGTTGTCCTCCTGTTGGTTAGGTGGCTAAAAATAAAACAACTTGTTATGTCTGAGGAACTCTGCTCAGCATACTTTCTTTTGGGATGGGCTTACACCCTAAGTGTAATGAGAAAAGTTTCTATTTTTTTTCGTGTACCCTCTTCTAGCCTAGTTGAGAGTTTTTCTAAAAAAAATGTATTTATTGAGTCTACTCCATACAGTAGGTAAGTGATCAAAACAAACACCAACAATGAAAAAAAGTGTGGCTATTTCATTTCTTTACTATTCTGTACTATTTACAATATGGTATTGTTCTAAAAAAATTCACAAAAAAGGTACTTTTTTAGTGTGAGAGCAAACCGCAAAAATTTACTGCAGAAATGAAAATTTGAACAAAAATAGGCATAATACATCTTTAGACATTTGGAATTAATGGATTGGAGGCAGTCTCTCTCCGACTCCAAAATATTGTAGTATCTCACCACAAAGGGACCTTCCCAGTTGGGTTTGAACTTCGATGCAGACCTGCTACGAATGTGGTGAGTATATGCTCTGCGGAGCAAGTCTTCCACTTGAAACTCTTTGGGATTGACTAGGTTTTCATAAGCTATCGACAGCTATCGAGTGTAAATTTTGAAGTTCTCCCTTGCTTTATATATGTGTTCATCCAACGCCTCGAGCTGCGTGTGTCATGGGTCAGGGATAGTACATTTCTTAGAGCAACCCTAGATGATAGTACTGCTAATTCCACTAGTAGGACAACTTCATATCCATACACTTGTGAGAATGGAGTAAACCCAGGTGGTTTTCTCTTTAAAGTATGCTAAGCCCATAACATAGCACCATGGGTAGGTTCTCATCCCATGCCCCTGGCATGTCTTCTAGCATCTTTTTCTGAATATTGTTCAAGGCCTCGTTGGTGGATTTTGCCTGGCCATTTCCCATTGGATAAGAGATTGTTGAGATGTTATGCAGAATTTTATTCTTGTCGATGACGAGGACCATCTCTTTTCATACAAAATATTTCCCATTATTTGTCATAGTCACCTTGGGTATACAAAATATGCATATGATATACTCCTTGATAAATTGGGTTACCACTTGGGAAGTCACCCTTCTCAAGGGGATGACCTCTTCCCATTTGGTATATAACTCTGTAGCTACGATGATGAATGCTTTTCCAAGAGAGGCTAAGATAATGTTTCCCACTAGATCAAATTCACATATGTGGAACGTGTAGGGAGCTGCTACGCTTTGCAAGATGAGAGAAGGGTCATGCACCATATTTCCATCGACTTGGTAATCTCGGCACTTCTTTACATAACTGGTGGAATCAGCCTCCATGGTTGGCCAATAATACCCCAGGGTCATCCACTGATCCTACAACTTGGAACCTCCCATATGAAAAAACTCGTGGGCTTCCTTCAACACTTTCTCTGTGTCTTTTTTAGCTATGCACTTCAGGGCCTTATCATTATAGGCTCTCATGTATATCTCTCCTTCCACCAAGTAAAAATGGGCTACCCTCTTCCTGAGATATATTTCATCCTCTCTCTCTATGGGCCGCTCACCATCATTTAGATACGCTATATACGGTTGCCTCCAATCTTCAAAGGTTTCTATAAAATTATCTTCTGTTAGCTAATCGAAGTGAGCTTGTCACCTTAAATAACCTTGCTATGGGTGAGAATCCTTTGTGCTCATGGTGGGAAAATAGTATCCCCCTCCCTCCAACCGACGGTAAAGTTGAACATCAGTGTCCCCATAATGTTTTTCATGTATCTCTGTCAACCTCTCTTTAGCTTCTTACTCTCCAACACACCTTGCTAGGAATCCTCTAGGACTCTTAAAGTAAAGTTTTCCTTGAAATAGGTGGTAGTTAGCCAGCTCCAACATCTTCATCGTCCATTCTCTTGTCTCCAACTTCTTTACCACTAGGTTCCTCCAATCCTCTGCCTCATTTCTTGGGAATAAAGGCTTCACCGTAAAAGGTACTGTCTCCGGCGCGCCATAATCATCACTTTTTCCTTATTAATATGTAACTTTTGTGCTATCGTAGCCAGCGCGTCGCGGTGTTCTCGCATGTTTTTTAATAGTCACTTCCAAGAATTGTCCTAGCAGCCTCTATCTGATGTATTTGTAGGGTGACAAGTCAGCATGCTTTAGAGCAAACTCTCCATTAACCTATTTCACTACCAGGTTAGATGTGTGAATAGGGGTGTGAATGACTGAGTCATTAATGCCAATGCTAGAGCAGGTATATACCTCCTCAGTGTAATACCCCGTATTTTTGATGATTTAGATAATTATGTACTTTATTATTATTGTGGGATTAATTAAATTAAAATGTGAGAATTAATTATTAATTTTCTAGCGTAATTTGAATTAATACCCCGGGATATTTTTAGGCCAAGCCGGCACCCGATAGGGGTAGTTTGGTAATTTAGATTTTTGGAGGAATTAAATGGACAAAAGTTGGAGAAATAATATATCAGGTAATTGGGGACAATTAGGGTTAGGTTACACCAAAATAAAGAGAGAGCCACAGTGGATGAGGGAGAGAAAATTCCAAAGGAGGAGAAGCGATGTTCACCACCTTGCACAACCACCACCACTTTCGTGTAGATCGGAACGCGAGGAACGATCCATACCAACAACACCAATGGATCAAACCTTAGAAATCGAGGCAAGTGTTTATTTCTTTCTTTCTTTAGCAATAATTATGTTCATGTTAGTCTAGGTTAATAAACCTTTGTTATGGAAGTTAATTTGGGTGAAATTGGATAACTATATCATAAACTAGGGATGATTAGATAATAATTTGAATACCATATGTAGACAGGATGATGCCTACGAAATTAGAGTGATTTCTCTTAACCAATCTAGGTTTAATTTAGAAGTTATGCATATTTATTTAAGAACTAGGGTTCTTGATAATAAAATTGGGGATTTTGAATTTTATGGATGATTGGTGACGATTTAATGATGTTAGATTATGGGAAATCTCATATAAATGTTAGAATAATACTTGGTATTGATTGTTGGAAGTTTGGACTTAATCTTTAGAGGTTTTAGGGTTGAAAAATGGTGAAAAACGAGGATGTCTAAGGTTGAAGACGAAACAACCCAGGTCGCGAGATTTCTTTCGAAGTCGTTCGAGCGAGATCGGTTGTCGCTCGAAGTCATTCGAAAGACACGTGGAAGTCGTTCGAGCATGATCCATTCTGGTTCGAGCGAGATTTCTAATTTTCAGAGAATTTCCTATTTTTCCCTATTTGTGTAAACAGTCAATTTGAGTGAGAAAAATTAGTGTTCGATGAACCCAAAATAGTGGAGAATTATTGGGAGTTGTTTAGGTGTAATGATTCAAATATTGGAATGGTGAATTTACCTTGAAGATTGCGAGAGAGAGACAATCGTAATTGTAATTGAGTCGAGAGAATTAAGTGATAAATACTTACAATATTAGTTCTAACGATATGGAACTTATGAGAATAAAAATTAGTGGTTACTTTTGGAACTTCTTATGATTATGTATTAAGGATTTTCGGGTGACATATTATCCTTACATATATATATTACGAGAGAGGGAATATCGTGATTTAAAAATACGTTGATAGTATTTAGTGATGGTAATACTACGTATGGAATATGAAATTTGGTTGTGTATATACCGTTTGATTTGATGGGTTCTGTCTATACCTATATTTGATATATGTGTATGACATACCTAGCTGCTAGCTATCGCGGGGGGTTGTGTAGAAACAGTCTTATCCTGAGTGACCTTGGGGGGGATATTTGACTTGTATCTCAGAACATAAGACTGTGAAGATTTATTTGTGAGTTAATAAGTCGTCGACTATGGGAGAGTAGGTATGTGCGTGATGCATAGGCATGTGAACTATGTTCGCTGCCAATACGTGTGATTTGTTTATATGGTTCATGGGGTATTTCCAAACCGATAGTCCTTGTTTGAGTACGAGACGTACCGGGACATGATAGCAGAGTATGCAATGAAGTACAGGTATATCCTTGGGGTGTTGTGTTAGTATATATATAATAGTGGTGGATATTTATATATACTTGTGTTATACTTTCAACGTGATATTTGTAGGCTATTAAGATTGAGTTAATACATATATAATAGTGAAAGATATATATGTATGCTTTTGGTATACCTAAAATGAGATTATATCAAATTATTAAGATAGTGAAATATTCAGTAACGTAAATAGTAAATACTTGACTTTAGTGTGATCAAATACGGGATAATACTACGATGGGTAACTAGTAGGATAAGTTTTTTCCTTGTTAAGAGTGTGTCAGATGGCTAGGTTGGATTATATGTACGTCAGGCATGCACACTAGTCGAGAGAGTTCAGACTAACATTCATATGATACTTTCTTTAATCCAGTTTTAAATACTTGCTAATAAATCTTTTTAAAACATCGGGCTCTGACCCGTCTCTTGCATTTCTTATCTCTTTTGCTATATATATGTATTAGTAAAAGTGTCCTGCCACAGGGACACCGATTCTAAATACGTGGATGGTTTGACGAGATGCAGCTGTTGTGGAAGTTGCGGTCCATTGAGATTAGACACTTCTCTCAGTTCATTTAGATCCTAGTTCAGATATCTCAGTTCGGGCATGTGTCGCCCATTCTCATTAGCGGAGTTGTACTTAGTTTCCTTTATATTTCTTTTCAGTTGGATTCAATATTTATTATGGTTTTGTTTGGGACTTTGAACTGAAGGTTTTTATCCAGTCTTAATTATTCAGTAATTGATTCAGTCAGCATTAAATTCTTGAGCATGGTTTATAATTACATGTTCAGAAATGTATTAAATCAATTGATTTCAAGTTTAATTGGATAATGTTTTGACACTAGCTTAATTCCATGTTAGGTAATTAATTGGATTAAAGTTTTCAACAATGATGCTAAGAATGAGCAAACCGAACATTCTATTATAAATTTTATAAAGGACTGATCACCCGATATTTAATTGGGTGGGTGTCACAGATGGTATCAGAGCATCAGGTTCTAGTGTCCTTTAGGATCTGTACGCCTTATTATGTTTCAGCTTAGCGTTCTTTGATGTTGGGAATTATTCTAGGATTGTTGTATTCCACTGCATATATACATGTCACACTCTCCTGCGATTTAGTTTAGTGAATACAATTGATATGCGAGAGTGATGGGACTTTGTACTCCGAACAATTTGGGACGACCAACGAAGGCCATTAGCGGGACTGCAGGAGGAGGAAAAACAATTGAAAGTTGTGAAGCATTCGGGGAATGCTGATCACGGTAGAGGTCACCAACATTAATATCTAAGTGTGATGGCCCAATGGAGGGAGCTAGTCCAAAGGCAGTAATGTAAAGTAGAGTGCAGTGACACTCAGAATTTTAAATTTGGAGGAATTTTTTTCTATCTCACAGAAATAGCAAAGAGTAAGAATAGTCAATCACATCGAGATATTGGGTGTAGGTTGACCGTTTAATATTCCACCGGTTGGTCGGGAAGGGACCGACCGTAAAGGATGAGTTAACCTGGTAAGCGAACTTCATAACCGAAGTAGGAGTCACAAAAGATAAAAGGGTCTGTAAGTTGAAATGGACTCGTGGTTGGAATACCCTAGCATGAATGGGAGGTGAAACTAAAGTGACTAGTGTCAATGCCATCAACGTATATATTTATTAGAATTTATCAACGCCCCAGAAGAAAGGGAGCCAGTAGAGTTGTGATATATAGCCGAAGAGCAAGGTTAAATTCAATAGTGTTAGTACAATATCACCAAAAGGCATAACCAGTATGGGAAACCTATTTAAATGTTATGATTAGATCTTAACCAAATGGTGATGGATTTAGTCAAGATCAACGGGTCGACCATGTGTTCCATATGCCCTATAGAGTGCAAGGAACAACGAAAATAACAACTGGGAGTTAAGATGGCTAGGTCCATGAGAAGGACATCCCAACAGGGATAGGAGGACCCGTGAAAGGGAAATTACCCTGTATGTAGAGATAAGGGTTTCCAGTATTGAATGTGATCACTTGAGAAGTGAAATTGATAGTATCGAGAGTAATAAATCGTACTTGTAAGGCATACCATTTGGAGAAGTAAAATGTCCAGTGTAGGAATCTGGTCAAGAGAATTAGGCCCAGGAACTAATAACCCGAGAGTAGTGGGCCTTGTCAGGACCAATGTAGTCCTCAGTAACTATAGCATACCGTATTTCAGGGTCGACGGGGCTCAGGAAATCAAGGGAAGGCCAGTAAGGCCATAATTGAGGCCTATAGATATGGTGCCAATGTATCGATGTTGGGTGGGTGAGCCATAAAACAGAATAATTTACCCACTAAAAAGGAAGGGAAAATATAATGAATGTTATCCGAAAGGTATAATAATTATAGATAATTATGGATCGCAAAACATGCGTAAGGGGACCCTGCGATCAGGTTAGACTTATGGAGATTTGTTTCATCGTTGTGAATGAATGACGAGTTCAAGTGACGTGGGTGTGTCACAATATATGTGAATAGTTAACACTAAGAATATGAGTGCGCATTCGGTTTAGTGGGTACGCTGGAGATAACACCCTTATTATGTAAATAACTACCGTTTGGTAGCGAGATTTTCATGCCACCTGCGGGGAGGAGCAAGTGTGGACACTAAGAGAAATTTGTATATGATATTATGTAACGATTCGTGCTCCTTTGAGATTTATAATAGTAGAGCATATTATTATTATGGTTATCGGTTATCGAGGGTTTGAACAGTAGTAAATTGTGTGATAAGACTATCATACTAAAAATTATTAATTTTAAATATATGGTTTTAGCGACGCATCACTTGAAAGACGGTTGAGCCTGCATATGTGTTATATTATATTGTAGACTTCGGTGAGTATGTTATCTTACTATGTTGATCTCGATGAACATGGATGTTCTACTGATGTGATTCAGGGTATATTGACTTATTATAGAGAGGAGATATATAACTCCTTAATTATATAGCGCTAATAACTTGTGATCGGGAGAGCGCCACATTGTATACTGTCTTTAGTGACATGAAACTAGACGAGTAGACTTTTATGTTCATAGATAGGAATTCATGGATATATGTTATGGAGTAAGGACTTAACAGATCTCGATGACCAGCAGTGTTAGGTAGTAGTGTATCGGGGGGTTCCTTGTTTGGATTTCGCTTTGCGAGACATCCCACGCATGAAACTTAGCAAATGTTTGAGGTTGCAAGAAGTTTGCCTTTAGTACATAGATTTAGGATCTTAATGATTACCCATATACATAGTTATAACTGCAAGAAATTGGTTATATTACAGATTAAAGCCGATGGAGCAGTATGAGATTAATGTGATAATGTTACTGATCGTTGGCATCACGAGCATACCGGTAGGACAATCCAAAATATGATTAGGTGGAAAAGGTAGGGTGACTGAGTAGGACCTTACCATATATTCATGCCAAGTGCGTGGGTCATCATTTGTAATTTATATAACACATCTAGTACGGTGGTGCTGCAAAGCACAAAGCATAGGGTGTATGGGCGCCCTACATATATGGGTAATAATTTTTTCTTCCTTAAGTGAAAGATTGTGACCCAATGCATATTTTGGAGGTAATAAAATGTAGACGTTTTGACTTCAGTACTTAGCTGTTTGATGGTATAGGCCAGTTAGGACCGTTAATTCCTAAATTTTCCACGAGGATGGCATAGGAAAAATTCTATAAAGTTTAACTCGGGAAGATTGAAACTTACTTGATAGGACATGGAGAGAACATGTTTCATGAGAATCTGAAGCTTAAAGAGAGGGGGGAGGACTTGCGACATGCAATGATGACATTGTCGCCGGAGCCATAGATGTGGATAGGTTGTAAGACAGGTAAAATGCGTAATGATATAAAGCCGTAGTAGTGATGGCATAAGCGAAACACGACATTTGTGAACTCCAATTGGAAGTGGACCATCAGGAAATAATAGAGTTCCTTCAGCATTAGGAATTCCTTCGTAGTAATGGAAGAGTGAATCCCTGAACCATTACAGAGTTAACTACTTCGCAATGGGTTCACGAACCTATGTGGGTGAAAGTGGGTTGGGTAATTAAAGTAGCTCGCGTTATGCCAAGTTAGGACAAATCATAACGTGTAACAGTAAACCCCAACCATTATTCCTGGGATAGTAAGGTTATATGGGGTACAAATAGAGTTTTTATCTGAAAGAATCAAGAGAGTTATGACTCGATTATTGGGAAGAGTTTTTGGGAGGCCATGAATATCCAGATGCGAACATATTCGACCTAACACACTCGCAGGCTAATGGGAAGACTGAGAGTTTTAGTGCACATTGCGAGGTATGTTGCATTTCCAATTATGGGAAGGTTTAGTATAATATCTTCCACTGGTGGTGTTAGTGTAAGACTACTCCCCTCAACTTTTTATCGATAGGATTCCATTCGAGGCGTTATATATATATATATATATATATATATATATATATATATATATATATATATATCAATCCTTATTATCCTTGTGCTTATTGGATAGAGGGGAGGACAATAATCTACTAGGTCCAGATGGATTTTAAGGTTTGTTAACCAGGGTGGAAATGATTGGGAGTTGCATTATTACATGTTAAAATGAGGAAATTGGTACCGAGTGATGTGGGATCTTTTCATATTATTGTTAAGTTTGAGCCGGTAGCGTGCATGCTTAGGGTCCATAGTCCTTTACGGAGGCAGTATGGCAAAAATGTGTTAACATTTATAGTATATATTATGTGTAAGACAAATTCGGCAATATCTAAATACCAATTAACCTTCTAGTGCGAGTAATAGGAGGCTAGTTAGTAACTATCTAAAGCTAAAGTGGTGAAACTTAAATGGTAAGGCTTGGAGAGTTAATTATAATATAAGTGAGGTGTTCATTATCAAGTGTATTCGGTAATGTACTGTATGGGCGATACTGCATAGATTACATGAGATGTGAGGTTAATACCCGGAGTTCTTCTTTCCAGAAATGACTTATTTTCCAAATTTCGGGACGAAATTCCGTTATTAGGGGGGAAGTATGTAATACCCCGTATTTTCGATGATTTAAATAATTATGTGATTTATTATTATTGTGGTATTAATTAAATTAAAATGTGAGAATTAATTATTAATCCGGATTAAATTTGAATATTTACTAGCGTGATGAGAAGTTAGTAATTATTAATATTACTGTGAGAATAAGTAATATGGAATGCCAATCTTATATAACTTGTCGTGAGAGAGAAATACGACGGTTGATATATTAAGTCGGGACACGCGTGTGAGTTGTGTTAGGACTAATTAAGTGGAATAAAAAGGTAGATTATTTTAAGAAACTTGTACGATCATTTCGAGTGCCGTTGAGTTCGGAGGGGACGAGATAGTCATAAAAATCTACTCGGGTATTATATTTGGACTCCGGGATATTTTTAGGCCAAGCCAACACCTGGTAGGGGTAGTTTTGTAATTTAGATTTTTTGAGGAATTAAATGGACGAAAATTGGAGAAATAATATATCAGCTAATTTGGAACTATTAGGGTTAGGTTACACCAAAATCAAGAGAGAGCCATAGTGGGTGAGGGAGAGCAAATTCCAAAGGAGAAGAAGCTATGTTCACAACCTTGCACAACCACCACCACCATTGTTTAGATCGAAACGCAAGGAACGCATCCATACCAACAACATTAACGGGTCAGACCTTCAAAATCGAGGCAAGTGTTTAATTCTTGCTTTCTTTAGCTACAATTATGTTCATGTTAGTCTAGGTTAATAAACCTCTGTTATGAAAGTTAATTTGGGTGAAATTAGAGAACTATATCATAAACTAGGGCTGATTCGATAAGAATTTGAATACCATATGTAGATAGGATCATGCCTACGAAATTATAGTGATTTCTATTAACCAATATGGGCTTAATTTAGAAGTTATGCATATTATTTTAAGAACAAGGTTTTTTGACAATAAAATTGGGGATTTCAAATTTTATGGATGATTGGTGACGATTTAATGATGTTAGATTATGGGAAATCTCATATTCGTGTTAGAATAATACTTGGAATTGATTTTTTGAAGTTTAGGCTTAATCTTTAGAGGTTTTAAGGTTGAAAATGGTGAAAAACGAGGTTGTATAAAGTTGAAGACGAAACAGCCCAGGTCACGAGATGTCGCTCGAAATCGTTCGAGCGAGATTCTTTGTCGCACAAATTCGTTCGAATGAAATGTGGAAATCGTTCGAGCGAGATCCATTCTGGTTCGAGCGAGATTTCTAATTTTTAGAGAAATTCCTATTTTGCCCCTATTTGTGTAAACAGTCAATTTGAGTGAGAAAAATTAGTGTTCGATGAACCCAAAATAGTTCAGAATTATTGGGAGTTGTTTAGGTGTAATGATTCAAATATTTGGAATGGTGAATTTACCTTGAAGATTGCGAGAGAGAGATAATCATAATTGTAATGGAGTCGAGAGTATTAAGTGATAAATACTTATGATATTAGTTCTAACGACATGGAACTTATAAGAATAAAAATTAGTGGTTACTTTTGGTACTTCTTATGATTATGTATTAAGGATTTTCGGGTGACATATTATCCTTATATATATATTACGAGAGAGGAAATATCGTGATTTAAAAATACGTTGATAGTATTTAGTGATGGTAATACTACGTATGGAATATGATATTTGGTTGTGTGTATACCGTTTAATTTGATGGGTTGTGTGTATACCTATATTTGATATTATGTGTTTGACATACCTAACTTCTTGCTATCACGGGGGGTTGTGTAGAAACAGTCTTATCCTGAGTGACTTTCGGGGGGATATTTGACTTATATCTCATAACATAGGACTGTGAAGACTTATTTGTGAGTTGATAAGTCGCTGACTATGGGAGCGTAGGTATGTGCGTGATGCATAGGTATGTGAACTATGTTCGTTGCCAATACCTGTGATTTTTTATATGGTTTGTGGGAGATTTCCGAATCGATAGTCCTTGTTTGAGTACGAGATGTACCGGGACATGATAACAGAGTATGAAATGCAGTATAGGTCTATCCTTGGGGTGCTGTGTTAGTATATATATAATAGTGGTGGATATTTATATATACTTGTGTTATACTTATAACGTGATATTTGTAGGCTACTAAGATTGAGTTAATACATATATAATAGTGAAAGATATATATGTATTCTTTTGGTATACCTAACACGAGATAATATTCGATTATTAAGATAGTGAAATATTCGGTAACATAAATAGTAAATACTTTACTTTAGTGTTATAACACTTATTTAAAATGATAAATGTCGAGACCAATACGGGATACTACTAAGAGAGGTAACTAGTAGGATAAGCCTTTTCTGAGCTAAGAGTGTGTCAGATGGCTAGGTTAGATTAGATGTACGTTAGGCATGCACACTAGTCGAGAGGTGAGAATATCATGTGAGAGTTTGAACTAACATGCATATGATACATGCTTTAATGCAGTTTTAAATACCTGCTAATAAATCTTTTTAAAACATCGGGCTCTGACCCGTCTCTTGCATTTCTTCTCTCTTTTGCTATATATATGTATTAGTACAGGTGCCCAACCACAGGGACACCGATTCTAGATACTTGGGTGGTTTGTCGAGCTGCAGCTATTGTGGAAGTTTTGGGTCACTGAGATTAGACACTTCTCTCAGTTAATTTAGTTCCTAGTTCAGATATCTCAGTTCGGGCATGTGTCGCCCATTTTATTAGCGAAGTTGTACTAAGTTTTTTTGTAGTTCTTTTCAGTTGGATTAACTATTTATTATGGTTTGGTTTATCCCCCCATGGCCGGAACCACGGCAAAACCAGAATCTCCAACCTATACCCCCAACCCACTTATGCCCGTGTAAACCCCGCGTCCACCTTCATGACCCCTTAAACTGCCGACCCACTTTCGCACCAAATCCAGAACCCATCGCCGATTAGGGCTAATCCCGACCCTTGTCCAACACACATCAAACCCACTTATATCCCGCTCCAACCCGAACTCTATTAGAACTAACCCTCACCCTCAACCCAAGCCACAACTCTTACCCGAGAACCTGCCATTGTTAAACCCTGCGTCGGTTCAACTTGAACCAAAACCGGCCAGAACTCAAACCCATTGCGACCCTGTGCAACCCTAAGAAACCTAGATCCGAACCTCCTAACCCGGTTTTCGGTCCTATTTAACCCTTACTCCCCATCCATTCTCACCGTCCAATATCTCTACCCAAAACTGCCGACGACGACCCCTGCTTCCATCCCCTATGACTGTCGGACCCGTGATCCACCTACGTCGAAACCCGTGTCAAACTCGCAACCCATAAACCCGCTTTACCGCTTCTCAACCCACCTGAACTCCACCCATATTTCGAACCCGAAATTCCCAGACCCATTTCGGCCATAACCCCAAAACCATTTCACCTTTCTTTCAAACTAAAGTCTCAAAATGCCTTGCATGATTTCTGACCTGCCAAATGCCATAACAAAACAAAATGCCCACATGCCATTAAACCCATTTAACCTCCTTTACCAAAAATAGCCCCAACTACCTATTTTAACCCAACTTCCCTAAATACCCTCATTCACCCTTCACCCACATGACCTCACAACCCATTTCCATGCACATTAAACCTTCCCAAAAATACCCCTTAGCCCCATATGTGCCATGCATCTACTATAAATGAAGAGGAAGACCCCATTTGAAAGAGGGCTTTGGAGATAGAAATTAGAGAGAGAATTAGATAGAGAAACACCTTTTTTATTTTTTAGTAGCTTCGTTTTTTTAGAGAAAAAATTTCAATAACTTGAGTGTTGTAATTAATTGAGATGAATGAAGAATGGAAGAATTAATGCAATTGAAGGCAATTTTGGTTTGATTACTCGTCTATAATTTTCATTTTATGCTCTTATTTGATTCTAATTTTTATTGGATGATGATTATGGAGGGATAATCATCCCATTCAAGGGATGAATTGAAACCCTCATGAATCCAATTTGGTTTAATTATCAATTATAATTTTGTTAGTTTCCTTTGATTAGTAAATTTAATTCCTAATTATTTTCAAATTGAGAAATGGAAAATCATCCTTGAGAAAGAATTGAAAATTTTATTATCATTTGATCATTTGATTCAAACTACATATAGGCTTATCACTTTATTTAGATGTTAGGATAATTTTCATCTACTCGAGTAGTGCTTGTGGGGATTAAACTTACTTTTCTAAAATAATATTCAATTAATTCATTAGTGTAATGAGAATTAACTTTTGAATTAAATGAATATTTTGGAAATTGATGAAATTAAAATTCTGCAAGTTAGACAAATTTGTGTGAATTGAGGGTGGATTTTCCGTCTCTTGAATGTTTTCTCTCATTTAGTTGCACTCCACTCACTTTTATCACACACTTGTTTATATTTTTCACATTTTACTTTTAGTTTTATAACACTTTTTTATTTAGTTTATTTTACTCTTATTTCACCTCACCTCACTCAATTGTTTTAATATTGAAAATGCTAAAAAAAGTAGAAAAGTGCAAAAGCACAAAAAGAAAATAAAACGTAAATTACAATTGTGTTCCCTTTGCTTTACAATTGTAATACATAACAAGGCATGTTGAACTATGAATTCCTAGAATCAACAAAAATTTGCGCATGTATCAAGTCACTACGGTTTAGAGTTGAAGAGTACTACATTTTTAAAGAGAACCTTAAGGATCACTAGTAGAGACTTTACCTTGTGAGATTCGTGCCTTTCACCCCACAATCTCCGAGTCATAAGTTGATTTAACTTCTTTTGGGTACGCACAAAATTGTTGCATGATCTCATTATCCTTCATTAAAATTTAGCTTGATCACTGAGAACACCATTATTTTCGAGTTGTAAGAAACGCGTGTCTTGAAGTTTGTCCCGATCACTATATTTTCTCCCACAAACTTCACTCATCACAGTCCCATGCTTTTCCATATCACATTTACATTCACTCACCCATTACATTTCCATATTTTCCCCATCCATATACACATCCCACACCATCACCTATCATCTCTATATCATATTTCATTTTCAAATAAAAGAGTGTTTTCAATATGTTAAAGGTCTTTAGTGTTGGTTTGAAAAGAGAGAAAAACATGAAAAAAGAAAAAAAAGGAAAGAAAAAAAAAGAGAGAAAAGAAAAGAAAGAGAGTTTGTAGTTAGTAGTTGGTTTTGAAATAAAGAAATTTGTGCCTAAAGTGTATACACTCTTCTCACACATCCATCATACATTCATACATCATCCTTCGTCCTTCATATCACTATCACCATCCCATATTATCCCTCATACCATCCTACCTCATCCCACATATCCCATTTCATTTACCCCTCACCCATATCCATCCATATTTCCCCTCGGTGTTCGAGCAAATGAAAGTCAACGTGGCGAATAACTCGACGTTCTCACTATAGTGATTAGCATTCTTTCATGAGATCATTTTCTTTCTTGTTGTTCGTTATTTCTTATGTGTGTGTGAGACGTTTGATCCTGCCTACATTTACTCACCTCCTCACACACAAGAGCAATACATTTACCCAAATCTCGTGAGTTCGTTTGAGAGAAATATATCCGAGAGATTTTGAAGTTGAAGCGCTAATTCTAAAAGGGGAATCTAGGAATTACTCTTAAGATAGTCGACCCGTTTTCACTGATTCACACTACACAGGTTGAGTTCTAGGAAGGATGTGCGTTGAGTATTTACTTAGCTTAATCTTTTTACACATTCTAGCTTGTATTTTAGAAAATATTTATCATGTGATGGATTATGCGATCATTTTATGTCTAATAAGAGATTGACTGTCGTTGCAGCTAAGAATTTTATGGGTATATTCCCTGCAAACCCTCACGAGACACAACTCATCCTGTAGGGCAATCTGTAGGTTTAAAGGCTTGTTGCACATGCTAAGTGCAATCATAAGTTCCCGCGAAAGTGGTAAAATTTTGGTTTCTTATCTTTTTATTTCTCTATATCTTATTGCTCGAGCACTAGCAACACTCTGTTTGGGGGTGGTGTGGTAAGCACCAAAAACTATATATTTTATACCCCGAATAGTCGTACTTTAGTTGCTAATTCTCGGCAATATAGGTCTTATGTGCTTAAATATTTATCTTGTAGGTTAAATGTCCGTTTGCGGTGTGAAAATATATATTTCAAGGTAAATGCGTGTTGAATGGATCTAAATACCCTGAACCTAGCCTAAACCTACCCCAAACCATGTGTGTGTGTTTTTGTTCCTTTTTAATATTTTTTAGATTTTTAGTTTGAGTCATTTTATTTTTAATATTTATTTTTGATTTATTTAGTATTTTCTAGGTTTTGTTTTCTATTTTTCTATTTTATCTTTATCATTATAATTTTATTTTATTTTGATCTTTATTAGTTTTTAGTTTTTATTAGGCTTATATTTTTTTTGGATTTCATTTAACTTTTAGTTTTATTAGATTTTCCCTTTTTTTAGAATTTGAATTTTTAGTTTAGTAGATTTCTATTTTTTTTTCTTTTCATTTCTTTTTATTTTTATTTTTATTGAGTGTTTATTTTATTTTTAGAATATAACTTTAATTTTTAGATTTTCATTTTTAGTTTTATTTTATTAGGGTCCAAACTAACACACACACACACCCACCCTCAAATAACACACTCATACAATACACTACCCTACACACACCACACCTAAACAACCCCTCACCCTCACACTAATTTCCTACACTACACACACCCTAACCAACGTCCACTTCATCTTCAGCCTCAAACCCACTCTCTCTCCAAAACCCTCTTTTAATACAAACCACACCTGACTACACCCATTTTCTCTCTCATCCTATTGAACCAATCTAAACAGGAATACAAACTCAACCTGATCACTAACCCACTACCCCCATTACCTACCTCCAACCCGTCAACCCACCTTCGAAAACCCAAGGCGAGACCAAACCGCCGGTGCCGAAACCCCCAGCGCCCCATCTCCAGCTCTAGCACCGACATAATACCAGGCGCAACCCAGATCCGACCCTCCTAACCCGGGTGCCGGACCTATTTAACCCTTACTCCCCCACCATTCTCTCCATCCAATAACTCTACCCAAAATCGCCGGCGATGACCCCTACTTCCATCCCATGAAACCGTCGGACCCGTGACCCACATGCGCTGGAACCCGTGTTAAACTCTCAACCCAGAAACCCTCTTTACCCATTCTCAACCCACCTGGACCTCCACCCAGATTCCGAACCCGAAACCCCCAGACCCATTTCGGCCATAACCCCAAACCCATTTCACCTTTATTTCAAACTAAAGACCCAAAATGCCTTACACGTTTTCTGACCTACCAAATGCCAAAACAAAACCAAATGCCCACATGCCATTAAACCCATTTAACCCCTTTTACCCAAAATTCCCCCAACTACCTATTTTAACCCAACTTCCCTAAATACCCTCATTCACCCCTCACCCACATGACCTCACACCCCACTTCCATGCACATTAAACATTCCCAAAAATGCCCCTTAGCCCCATGTGTGCCATGCATCTACTATAAATGAAGATGAAGATCCCATTTGAAAGAGGGCTTTGGAGATAGAAATTAGAAACATAATTAGATAGGGAAACCCTTTTTTATTTTTTTTAGAGAAAAAATTTCAATAAATTGAGTGTTGTAATTAATTGAGATGAATGAAGAATTGAAAAATTAACGCAATTAAAGGCAATTTTGGTTTGATTACTCCTCTCTAATTTTCATTTTATGCTCTTATGTGATTCTAATTTTTATTGGATGATGATTATGGAGGGCTAATCATCCCATTCAAAGGATGAATTGAAACCCTCATGAATCAAATTTGGTTTAATTGTCAATTATAATTTTGTTAGTTTCCTTTGATTAGTAAATTTAATTCCTAATTATTTTCACATTGAGAAATGGAAAAGCATCCTTGAGAAAGGATTGAAAATTTTATTATCATTTGATCATTTGATTCAAATTAGAGATAGGCTTATCACTTGATTTAAATGTTAGTATAATTTTCATCTACTCTGGTTTTTTACTTTGTCTAATTAAAATTAGTTTGGTGAATCGATCCTAGCGAGTGATTCATTTAATTGATTTTAATTCATTTTGAGTAGTCATTGTGGGGATTAAACTTACTTTTCTAAAAGAATATTCAATTAATTCATTAGTGTAATGTAAATTAGCTTTTGAATTAAATGAATATTTTTGAAATTGATGAAATTAAAATTGTGCAAGTTAGACAAATTTGTGTGAATTGAGGGTGGATTTTCCGTCTCTTGAATGTTTTATCTCATTTAGTTGCACTCCACTCACTTTTATCACAAACTTGTTTATATTTTTCACATTTTACTTTTAGTTTGATTACACCCTTTTATTTAGTTTAGTTTACTCGTGTTTCACCTCACCTCACCCAATTATTTTAATATTGAAAAAGCTGAAAAAAAGTAGAAAAGTGAAAAAGCACAAAAAGAAAATAAAAAGTGAATTACAATTGTGTTCCATTTGCATTAACCCATTGGAAGTTGATTGATACCTTTACTTACCTCTACATTTGAGTTTGTTATATTTGTAGGTAATTGAGGTTTTGATTAGAGGAGATTTTCAAGCAACGACAAAAAATATACCGAAAAATTCTTTCTATCATCTACTTTCACCCCCTGCCTATTCCTAACAAACCCTAGAAACTTTTCTGTTATAACCCCAAAGGCAGACTTGGAGGGGTTCATCAGCATCTTATACATGAAGAACCTATCGAACACTCTTATGGGTTCATGTATGTGTTTGCTTTCCTTATTGGATTTCACCACTAGGTCATCCACATAAAACTCTAGTATATTATGAAATAGATTATGAAAATTTTCCATCATGGTTAATTGGTATGTGGCCTACCTCAGCATTCTTTAGTCCAAAATGCATGACTGTGTAGTGGAAGTTCCCTAATGGCAGGCAGAAGGCAGTCATTTTTGTGTTTGTTGGGTCCATTTTGATTTTGTTATAGCCAACATACCCCTCCATGAAACTATACATCTCATATCCTACAGTAGCATCGACTAAGCCGTCTATTTTGGTAAAGGACACTCATCTTTGGGACATGCTCGATTCAAATCACAAAAGTCCACACAATTTTTTATTTGGCTTTTGTCCTTCTTTGTGATCGGAACTATGCTGGATAGCCGTACATGATTATGAATGGGCTTGATGAACCCTGCTACCATTAACTTCTCTACCTTTGCCTTTATCTTCAGATCTAGGTCATCTTTGTATGTGCATGTGGCTTGCTTTAACGAAAGGTCATTGGGGAGGATGTTCAATCTATGAGAGCTCACCTATGGGTCTATTCCTGGCATCTCCGTGTACTTCTAGACAAACACATCAGTGAACTCTTTAAGTAAGTTAATGAGCTCTTCCATCTATTTTGGTTCCAGACTTTTGGAGATTAGAATGGGTCTGTTGTCACCACCTTCTAGCCCCAAATTGATAACCTCTAACTCTTGCAGATGCTCTGTGGGTCCATCCTACATGCATTCCTTAGATTCTCCTGGTTCCTCGACATGCTCAATGATATGAGATTCATCAATAATAAAACATTCAGGTGCCGGTTCAGTGCTCTCATCCTAGAACACCGCCATGCAGACCATTATAAGTGGTCGATAACTTTCCCATCAGGTAAGACCACCTTTTTGCGAGTTCGAGGAGGCTTAACCACCTCCTCCACTTTCCTCTTGCCGTTTGATATGTGGGGAATCACCCTTACCCCAAGAGATCATGAACATACTTCTTTGGCTAGATACTTCCTCCAATAACTTGCTTTCCTTCTAAATTATTTTCAGAGACCTTTCTTTCCTTATTTAATTCCATGTACAAAACAGCATCTACCAGATGGGCCTCCTCAATAGAGAAGGGATTCTGCATCTTTTTTATGACTATATCCATACCTCTGATGTTGGCCTTCACACACTGATGGTAGGTGGATGGTATTATGATATGGGTGTGCATCCATACTTTCCCAATGGGTAACTTGTAGTTAGTAGCTGTTATTAGCATTGATGACATGGAACTTTAAATGGGAAGTGAGATTTCCTAACTTGATTCCCACATTTACGTATCTAAGGGATTGAATTCTGGCACTTTCAAATTTAAAACTCACTAGTGGCACTAGAACTATCTTCTCTTGGTCAATTTCTATCTCATATAACGTACTAATGGGCCTAATGTTAATAAATGCTCCTCCATCCATTAACGCTAAGAGGAATGAGACTCCATTGATCATAGCTGTAACATACAATGGGTAGTTATGGAAGTAAGACACCTGCCTATCTGCCACTGAAAACACCACCTCAGAAGTATACCTTTTGATCAACCTCCTAATTGTCCCCTGCCAATTTAAGGAGGGGTCTTAGCATTGCTAAAAAACTTCTAGGGCTTTCCTTGTAATGTTTACTCTCATATCATATTTCACCCCCATCTGGTCGAAGAAACACTTAAACTTGAGGCTCCTCGCTATGGTCTCATATTCAGAATCTCGGTCTACCTCATACATTAGGGCATCGCAAATGTACTCTGCTTCAGATGTCCCCTTCATCTAGAGAGAGGATGGCATCCACTTCTCCCTCTACGGGTCATTTGCTCAATTTCCTCATTTCCATCCTCTTCTTGGTCCGGAGTGAAGAACCACTCCTCTTGCCTTCTATTTAGCTCAATTTTCTATTTGGTACTCAGTGATAACCTTTCTAACCCTTCACATAATTAATCACCACTCTCTCACTCCATTATCTCTTGGGATGCTTCTTCATCATATGCTACTACCATGGTGGTAGTACCAAAGTGATGTGCTGTAAGTGGGTTTTCATTAACATCCAAATGAGGAATATTCAAGGTACCATTACCCACTTGCTCACCAATGATCCTTCTCAATTAGTAATAGTCTTTGGTGGATTGTTGCACCTGCTGGTGTAGCTCGTAATATTTTGTGTTGGCTTTGTCAGCTGCAGTTAGGGTTTCCCCATTAAAGTGAGGAGGGTCTGCTACCTCTTCTCGTACCAGAGTCCGATAACAATCCATATCTTTCACTATGATGCATGGTACTGATGGTGGGGAATCTTCCCCAAACATCCTCTTGTTTCCGAATCTGTTGTTCTTAGATTCGGAGCATTCCTTTTTCCTTTGGGATTTTCATCTACATAGTTAAAATCTTGCCTCCTTGAAACTTAAAACCTCCCTGAAGTTAGTAGGACTTGCATCCTCCAACCCGAGGCCCTTGTCTTGATAATCATAGTTATGTTTTTAGCAGCCCTGGTGAACTCTCTAAAAGTTCCATCCATGGTTTGATTGATCAAATGCAACTTGTACTCCTCGAAGAGTCCCTCAACACATATTTGTAGAAGCCTTACCTCCGCTACATACTCATGTACATCCAATGTACTTTCGAGAAAGAATTTGATAAATTGCATTATCTCCTCACCAGGCTTCTGGACCACTTGTCATAGGTGTCTCAATGTGAATTCATCCTCTCCTACGAAGAACTTTTGGAGTAACTTCCTGCGCATATCTTCCCAAGTAGGGATGCTATTGGGTGCCAAATGGGAGTACCATGAGTAATCGTTCCCTGTGAGGGTCTTCGAAAACTCACTCAAACTCAAATTATCGTCATTTGCATGTACTCCCAAGTACTCAACAAACCTCTTCATGTTCTCTCTTGGGTTCTACCCTTCGCCAATGAACTTGATAAATTTTGGTGGGATATATGCCTCTTGGTATGGTTTCTCATTTACTTCCCGTGGGTAGGTGTCTTGCGACTCCTCATATAGATGAGGACCCTCCCTCTGAGAGGAGGAGAGAATCTTCTTCACCTCCTCCATGGTAATAACCTTAGAGCGTGACTCCTCCAAACTTATGCTCTTAGCTGCTGGTGAGCCTGATGGTTCCACAACCTGCTCCGGCACCACCTTCTGTAGAGGAATCATCTCAGCCTAAATTGCAACTGGGTTGGCCACCCCTCTAGAGGGGAAACTGGTGGTGTTACACGACCTTGACCCAAACTTGATAGGTCTACATTATTTTTATTTAAGAATTCAAAAAACATGGTCATGAGACTCATACCTATCATCGGAGCTGTTGTTGGTGAGTTTGTATTCCCTCATAGGAGTACCTCCAAGTTGGGTGGTCTGGTCACTTTGAGTTCCATTCCCAGTTGGAATTTCTTTAAAAACTAGCTGCTTAGAAATGTTGAAACCTTCTTTGTCCATTATAGCAAGAATACCTCCCAGTAGAGTCGCCAAATGTAACAGGATAGTGAGACTGGAGTCTATGAATATCTTAAAAGGGTGAGGTGTGGAATTCCAATGGACCCTGCCTTTAAGGTTCTTAAGAACTTTTGGTGTAGCTTTTGATAAAACATTCTCCTTTTGGTAAAAATGGAGCTCAAACTGAAACTCACCCCTACAAGAAGATGAACCTCCACAACAAGAATAATAACTTTTCTCAAGAGGAACTCTTGAGAATGATGGTTGTCGGTGAGGAATGAATGAACAAGGCACTGACCACTAGAGAGAGAGCATAGAGAGAATACTAGGAAATTTTGGTGTGATTTCGACAGAGTAACAGTGCAACTTGAGTTATGATTCTTATTTGACCTTGCCCAGGGGTCCTATTTATACTTAGGGTGCCAAAATTGGGAGCGTTGGTGAGGGACAAGGTCAGAAATGTACCATTTTCCCTTACCTGTGTGCATCTACATGTCCCTTCTGACAGGTGCCAACTGGTGCAAACCAAAGTCAAAAAGAAAATATGTCTCCCAATGGAGACAAAATATCCGATTTTATAAATATCTTTGGAAACGGTAACGTGTGTTACAAACTCTGTAAACTTGAGAGAGGAGGACTCGAGAACCACCTCCTCTAAAGCTATCAATCTTGAGGGGGGGGGGGGGGGGGGGGGGGCTTGAGGACCCCTCTCCTCTAAAATCTTTTTTTCTTGAGATGGGCCTCGAGGACCCTCTCTTCTATTAAAATCATTTTGTAAAAGTGTATTTCTTTTGAGCAGCCCTTTGGATGATCACTTCACTTGTGACTAAGTGTGAGATGTGTGTGGTCTTCAGTGACTCCTAGGGTCTTCCTACTAGTATTATCTCAATCCTAAAGTGCTAAGTGGTTGATCATTCCTAACAAACCTTGTTTCTCAGTCGCATCCCAACTAGCCTACTTGATCCCTTCATACTGAATTAGGATACATGTACAAGAAAGTAAGTGTTAGTACTTTTGTTCTTTTAAGGAATGACTTTTCATGATGAGGGGTTGATCATGGTAGCCACTCCCTCATCCGGACTTGTTTTCTAGAAGCTTGGGGAGGACCTTGAGGGTTCCTCACCCACGATTCTCTAGAGGTTGAAGGACCCTTAGGGTTCCCCACCCAAATGTTTTCTTGTAGTTGAGGAAGGGAAGCCTTGAGGGTTCCACCCCCAAATATTTTCTGGAGGTTGAGGGACCCTGACGGTTCCTCACTGAAATGTTTTTCTATTGTTGAGGGACCTAGGGGTTCTGCTACCCATATATAATTTCTGTCCTTGAGGGACTCTGGGGGTTTCGCAACAATATCAATTTTCTGTTGTTAAGGGACCCTGGGTTTTTGCGACCCTCATATATTTTCTGTCGTTGAGGCACCCTGGGGGTTCCGCGACTCTTATATATTTTCTACCGTTGAGGGACCCTGGGGGTTCCACTACCCCCTATTTTTTGGAGGCTATAGGGGGGTCTACGAGGGACCCTCACCCCTAAAAATAATGGACAAGCTTCAGACACCCTTCCACATATATTTAGTTAGAAGTTCAAATTTTACATTGTATCTATTAGGTTTTTTTTCTTTGTAGTTATTTCTTAGTGTAATTGGTTGAATTTTTCATTATAATTTGTTGTTATGCTTGGTGTTAACATGTCTTATAGAATATTTGAACTTGTACTTATCAGGGATCGCTCAATCTTGGGTAATATCTTTATTTTCCTCTTTTTATGTTGTCTTCTTGAGTTACATTGAGGACAATGAAACATTTATATTTGGGGTTGTGGGATATTCTTCTCATTCATTTTTTAATTTCATTGATTTGATCACATCTTCGTTCCATGTATGCCTTTGTTGAAAAAAAAATCGAGAAATATTTTCTTTCTTTTTTCTCCCTTGTTAGGCATTTTTTCCAATGATAAATTTCAAAAAATTCATAATCCAATAGATAATTCAATGATGTGTGCTCTCAATTATAGTAGTTGTTAGCTCAAATAATTGATATTATGAAAAACTTTAAACCCATGAGCACATGCACTTTTCTTGTTTAAATGATCTCGTTTAAGGAATTTAGAATCCTATAATCTTTTATTGCATTGTATATACTTACACCTAGTCAGCGTTGGGATTTTCTTCCTCTGTGAATATTTATACGTTACTCTTTCCTCCTTGAAAATGTTAAATTTATTAGTAATGTCACTATTCTTCCATTGATCGTTCATTAATTGAGTTCATATGAAATGTGTTACTTGATAATGATTTTCAAAGTTGTTTTGACTAAAAAAATTATGTAATCTTTAGGAAAGAATCAAAGGCCTCTTTGTTATAGCACCCATATTCACCTTGACCTCACCTTATATGTTTCCCCTCATCAACCCCTTTAAGCCTAAATATAGCTTTTCGTTTCATAACCTAAAATCCCATAATCAACTGCAAATTGGAGTTATATGCCATACATATTACCTTCCATACATTTTTTTGAGATGATACTTGGTATTGAATGATGTTCTTCTTAAGCGGTTGCAATTAAGAACCTGAGAGTGAATAAGATAAAAAAAGTGAAAACTAAAACAAAAGAAAATGAAGAGAGAAAGAAGAAAACAAAAGAAAGAGAAAGTATTCCGTTAATATACACAGTGTTTAATAATCTTTTTTCACTCTTTGCATTTTTATATCCAATTCTTATTGTGGAAATCATATTCCAATTTTAAAATTTCCAATAATTTTCCATTATCCCAAGTTTTTTTCCCTGAAACACTTTGAATTTGTACATATTCCCTCTATTTCATAACTTGAGCCTAGCCTACATTATAACCCATATAAGTCCTATGTGATCCTAAAGTTAATGTATTTGAAAAGTTTAAATAGTTGCGATAATCTATAAAAAAGGCATTTCACCTCTTTAATGATGATACTGTTGCATTGAGATTATAATTTTTCATTTTATATCTAGTTTTCTTCAATTGATGACATGTGTGCAATCGGGTTTCCATTTACACTTCCTCTTTATTCTTGCATGTTCCTTGTATTACCTATCAAAATTAGTGATTTCATTTGTTGAGTGTAATATGCAAATAGGATTGATATTATGCACGCTTTAAATCTTATCCATATTGTAAACTTTTTGCCAAATCATACTTTGCATGTGATCTTTCTTCCTCTCACATCTTATGGTTTCAATTGTTATAGGATAATCTAATGCTAATTACTATAGACCTTTGTGTGAATTCATTCATTTGCATAATAATGTGATTGAAATCCATTTCGTTATTTTTGAGGATGTTTTTTTTGATTGATTCGGCATATTTTGAGGAAACTTTGATGTTTGTGGGATTTATCGCTGAAAACTCCCAAGAGACAATACTCATCAAATAGGGTAACCTAAGGGTTTAACGGCTTATTGCATATGATAAATGAAATCGTTCGCCCGCAGAAGTGGAATTTATCTTCTTTATACATATCTAATCTCTTGTAGTTTACTGGTAGTATTATTTCTTTGCATTTCATTGCTAGGGACTAACAATGTGTAAGTTAGGAGGTGTGATTTGTCTCGAATACGGCATTTATTTACCCTTTTTACTATGCTATTTAACCCCCTCGGGTACCTTAATTTCTATATTTATCCTCAATAACCATAAAACCCCCTTTTTATATTTTTATATGCTTTGTGAGGTATAATTGAGATTTTGTAGGTATTACAGTGCTTAGTGTGAAGTTTGGTCGCATTTCGAGAAATTTCCAATTAAGGGCACATTCAAAGGAATTTTAGTCATTTCATCATTTCTTATTTTGGCCTAAAGTCTAATGGAAGTTTTATCCCTTTAAGTTATCTTCACATAGGTTCTGACTGAACCTAATTCTAACCTATCACAATGAAGTTACGACTTTTTTCGTATGTTGATCCAAAATGAAGATTTAGTCCTATCGGGGTTGAATAAATTCGACCATTTTGCGGAATCGATTCGGGCCCGTTAAAGTCTACAAATATCTATTTTGTGTGTTTTCTTCTTAGGGATGTAATGGGTAAACATTCTCTTAAGTTGGGTGGTTCATTTTACATCAATTTTGGTAGTTTAGATTAGTTTTTTTTCTTGGGAGGTCTTCCTTTTGCCCTCTTTGGGTTCCATCTTTGTCTTGTTTGTAAGTATCCTTTTCTTTATATTCTCAATTTATATAAATTATTCTTCTTAATTTCAAGCTTTGATTAGTTAATTTCTTTCTTTGTTAATTAGTTTTTGTGGGTTTATTATTTGCTTTTATTTGTTAAGTAGTTGTATTTATTGTTCTTAGCAGGTGTAGTATCTAGTCTAAAGGTTGGGGGTCATATTTCCACCATTAATGGGTATTGAGCTTCGAAATCTAGGTTCTAGTTAGAAATATAGTTAATTGAAATCGTGTGTATTAAATTTGGAATAATAGGCATTTAAAATCCTATGTCATACAATAGTAGTGTTTATAGCGATATTCGAAAATTAATCCATTTGTGACTATATTCGAGAAAAAGTTTAATCTTTCATTTTTGAATTGAATTTATTCATGTTTAATGTTTATAATCAATTAAGTATGAACGGTTAAAGTTATCGTCCCATAATTTACTTTGAGTATTGTTATCCCATGGTGTGGATGTGATCCTAATCTCATTTTCTTAATCTTTGTTAAGATTTAATCGTGTAGTTAACTTCTTCTTTTCTCCTCTTTGTACAATCACCCATATCAATTTTTAGTCTTTTCTCCATTTTCTAAGTACTAAACCAATTTAATACTAAATACCGTTCCTCATGGATTCGTTCCCTACTTTCCACTACATTTCCATTTATAGTCTAGCAACTTGTGGTATCTTTTTTGTATAGGGCGTAAACACACAATGACATGTCTTAAATACAAAGTTTACGCCACATGAGTTCCTAAGCCCCAGGGGTGCTGAAGAAGTGTATGGGGATCGGAAGAAGGAAATGTAATGTGACAATACTTATATAAAAGAAAATAATAGGGTACTACAGACCTCCCAAAGATGACTAAAAGTCCCAAACCGTTGACAGAGTTTCCCCAAAATCTTGTCAAAATTACCACCATTGTTCGATCTCCCTCTAGAGAGTCTAGGCTTAAAATTAATGAATGTGGTGACCCTACATCCATGAGATGAGGAGAAGGAATAGAGAAGTGAGCCTGTAGAGGGTCTGCTCACTGTGTGCATTGATGCAGAGGACCCAACCAAAGAGGTGGAGATTAGGGTTGATCTAAGTCCCTATTTTCGAGAGGAAATCATATAGTTCTAAGAAAAAATAAAGGAATGTTCGCTTGGAACCTAAACCATTCAACATGACTAGAGTAGACCATAGTCTACCACCTTATAGTGGGCCCAATAACGTTGTAATAGAGGAAGTTTACAAGATCTTCTCATCTAACTACATCAAAGATGTGAAGTATCCAGAATGAATCTTAAACATGATACTTCTGCCCAAAGCCAAAAGAAGTGGAGAATATGTATTAACTTCACTGATCTCAATCAGGCATGCTGTAAGGATTGTTATCCTCTAAATCGAATTGACATCTTGGTGGACTCATCAATAGGCCATGAGTTCCTCTCATTCATGAATTCCTATGATGGGTAAAACCAAACCATAAAGGCCCTCGATAATGAAGAAAATACCTCATTTATTACGGATAAAGGTACCTAATATTACAAAGTTATGCCTTTTAGAATAAAGAATACAGGTGTAACATATTAGAGGGTAGTCAACTCCATTTTCAAAGACCTCATTAGAACAATTAAATGTTCTATGTTAATGAATTTCAGATCAAAAGCCTGAAAGATCATACACATGTACAGAACCTTAGAGAGAACTCCACTATCTTTAGAAGGAACCAAATGAGTCTCAACCAAAAGAAATGCAGTTCTAGGGCTATAGGAGTCATATTTCTAGGCTTTATGGTCAGGAGCATATAGTAAAATCCAAAGAAGATCAAAGCTCTGCTAGACATGAAGTCTCCGAGGGTAGTTAAAGAGGTCTAGATCCTAGATGGGAGAGTTGGCACCATTAATAATTTAGTCTCAAAGGCCATAACAAAGGGCCTTCCTTTCTTTAAAATACCGAAGAAGTCCTTTGAATGGAATCTCATCACCGAGGAAGCCTTTTAGAACCTTAATATGTACTTACAGTCCCTACCTCGATTGTCTTGGACAATCACTGGGGAAGATCTATACTTGTACCTGGTTGATGCACCAACCACTATTAGATCAACCATGATCCGAGAATGATTTGGGGTTCGGTACCCTCTATATTTCTCAGTCAATCTCTATAAGTGGATAAAAGTAAGTACCTAAGGATAAAAAATCTCTCCTACTTCCTCATCATCTCATCCAAATATCTGATGACCTATTTCCAGTCCTATATAATTGTGGTCATAATGGATCAACCCTCTGGCAGATCCTTTATAAGCCTGATACCTTAGGATGGCTCATCCAGTGATCTGTAGAGATGGGTGAATTTGATATCTTATATCAACCATGGGTTGTTATCAATGGGTAAATGTTAGTAGACTTCATTATGGAGTTCAACTACCAGGAAGAGGTAAAGTCATAAGCCAAGAGGCCTGAAATTGAAACAATCAAAGAAAAAAATATCTAGAATTTATTATTCCAAATGATAGACCATAACTCTCCCACACGGGTCTTTCACATATATGGTTCTTATAACCACTCAAGAAATGGAGATGAACATTATTTTTCAATCCTAAAAGGAGGTCCAATATCTTATGTTCTCCATTTTTAATTGAAAGCCACTAATAATGAGGTAGAGCATGAAGCCTTGGTGGAAGGCTTTAGCCTACTATCCATTTGAACCAACCAATCATCACCCAACTCAAAATGAATATAATTGAGGTCAACTAGATTTCATACTAGACCACTCCCATCAAAGCCTACCTCAGAGATGGTGCCTACCCAAGGATAATTTTCAAGAAATATGAATGAAATATTTTTCTTCGAGATACTCTATGGGGAGTGGGGTATTGTTAAATAATTGGTACTGATTAGCATCTCAACATAGTCGTAGCTAAAAGAAATCTATCTACTTCCTCAAAAACCGTAACAAAGGTGTTTATGGTGCTCATATAGTGTTAAAAACCTTAGTCTATAAGGTATTGAGGCAAGGGTACCTTGTCCAACCTTAGAGAAAGAAGCCAAGGACACATTTTAGTAATGTGACAAGTGTAAGAGGTTTGCCTTTGTTCTAAAGCATTTTAACGGAGAATATCGCCCCCACCCTAAGTCCACATCCCTTCTCTCAATAGGAAGGGGACTTAGTAGGCCCCCCGCCTCTAATCAAAGTCCAAAAGAAGTTTTGCATTGTGGCTATGGATTAATTTAACAAATGGGATGGGATTGAGCCCTTAAACACCATCACAAAGAAGAATACCACAAATTTCCTTTGGAAGAAATCATTTATTAGTTCAGTTTACCCTGAACCATTATCTTAGACAATGGAAAACAGTTCGACACCCCAACCTTTAGAGAGTTATGATCAAACCACATCATAAGCACTCACTAATAATCTCTACGGCATCATTAGGCTAACGACCAAGTCGAAGTAACCAATAGGACCATCTTCCACAACTTAAGGAAGAGGTTGGAGAAAGCTAAGTGTCAATGGTATGAGGAGCTGCCAATCATTTGGTGGGCTTATAGAACCACAAATAAAAGTCTGACAGGAGAAACTCCATTCTTCATGAACTTTGGCATTGAGGTGGTGATCCAAAAAGAGGTTGAAGTTCCTAAAAAAAAGGGAATATTAGTTTTAACCTGATAGAAGTGGTGAAGGTATCAAAAGGTCTCTAGATGAACTAGAATAAATGAGAGAGGTACACTGATTCGAATAGTTGAATGCATGCAAAGGCTAGGAACTTACTTTAACAAAAAAGTCCGCCATTGAGAATTTAAGGTAGGGGACTTGGTCTTAAAATATGTCACCTTTGCAACCATAAATCCAAATAAAAGAATATTGGTCTCTAAATTAGAAAGTCCTCGAGTGGTGGTCAAAATAACAAGGTTGGTATGTTATTACTTCAAAGACATGGATGGTTAGAACATTCTAGAACCTTGTAACATAGAGCATCTCAAAAGTATTGTTAATAATATATTCTTGAACGTTTTTTCAAAAAGAAAATATATTAAAAAAAAATAAGGATGAGTATAAGGAAATTAAGAGAAAGCCAAAAAAAAAAAAAAATAGGCGATCAAAGGAAAGAATGGGGGAAACCCTAAAACCTAAAGCATCTCGATGAGGTTGTTTAACTAAGTCTAACCATAAAAAACTATACCCCCCTCCACAAAGCTACGAAATGACTCTATATTTTGGAAATCCAGCCATTTCATCAGTGATAGGAGGAAATCTAGCCATTTCATCAGTGACAAGAGGAAGACCTTTATGAAGGGCAGAATTCCACAAATGCAAGGTATTGTCATTATAATCCAAGTGGATGAGCTTGTTAATAACTTCATTTACTTCTCTGAATATGTGCGAATAGTAAAAGGTCATATTGGCGAGTTTGTGCTTACAATTTATCCATCTGGAACCCAATTCCCAAAGAGGGTGATACTCCATACAAAGAATACATACATTTTTTACTTGAATGAAATGAAAAGAATTTTTTTTATTACCTCTTATTTCTCAATGCAATGTTCGGATACAAGTTACAAGGCTTTAATCCTTGGCTCCCGATTTAATTTAAGGGATAAGGACCCAATATGAGTTTCAAGGCTTTAATTCTTGGCTCCAAGTTTACTCTAAGATATAAGGACCCACATTGAGTTGCAAGGATTCAATCCTTGTCTCTGACCAAATGACTATGTCAAAAAGACCTCAGACCAATGACTCATGGTAGTTAAAGGCTTAAAATCTTGGTCCCAAACTCCCAAAGATCTTAAAATCCCTAACTTGAGTTCCAAGGCATTCGTACTTGGATTGAATTAATAGTCAATGGCCTAAAAACCTAAATAAGACTAAAGGAATTACCAAGGAATTTACCCCTGATTCCACTTAAATTGACTATGCTTTAAGGACCCATAATAGTCAAATTAAATGACCCTTTTCACACTAAAAAAAATTTCCAAAAATAAAAAAAATGCAAAATTCTAACATCCTTCGCAAATTATTTTTCTCAACCCCATTTTTTTAAAATATCAACTTAAATATATTAAAAGTTCATTTTATAAACACAACTAAAAGTTTGGAACTTATTCCGTTTAAAAAAATAGTGGGATAAGTGTTTACACAAAAAAAAAGTGTTGAAAATAAAAATTGGAGATCCCAATTCAATTGATTGAGGCTCAGAGGTCTTAGGACCCTCAGTGGAACCTAACACTTGTACCACAATGCTTTTATAATAGTAAGATAAAGTCCAGAGGTCTAATGATTCATTCTGGAACTTTGGATTTCAATTTTTATGAATTCATAGGTCTTATGACCATTATGGATTTCAGATTATAAAATTCTTAAGAGAAGAGGTCCTAGGACCCATCGAAAGGTTTAAGGTTGTAAAAATTTCCATATCAAGATGTCTTATGATCCAATGATAGACTTTCAATTTAAAAAACCTCTAGGTCAAGAGGTTTCAGGACCTATTGGGGGGCTTCAAACTCCACAAATTTCTAAGTTCTAAGGTCCTTAGACTATGAGTGGAACTGTGATGTTTATATTAAGGATTTCATCATTAGCAAATGAAAATTTAAAGGTTTTAGGAACCTTTGTGGAGAAAATATCAAGATAGAATTTTAAATGTAAGGTCTTTGGAGCCTTAATAGATTTATCTTTTGGCCTTAATACAAAAAATATTTTGGGGCATAAGTGTTTATAGAAAAGTATTAGGCTTTCAGTCCCAAGAAAGTGATTATATTATTCTAAAGTCTTACAACCCATTTTATATCCTTAGTCTTAATTTCAAAAGCTGTGAAATTATAAGGAAAAGGTCTTATTATCCTTAGATCTTCTTCAGTAGAGCTACTGCTCAAGATATTTTGATTTACCAAGTAATCATGAGGGGAGGGGGGAAAAGTAGAATACTACCTATCAGGAGGCCTGAGATAGATGAATTTTATGCAAAATTCCTTAATAAAGAAAAATTAAAGCAGTGCAAAAGTCAAAATTTGAAAAACTAAGCAGTTGTCATTAATAATAGAGAGTTGGGAGATTATGAGAAAATGTTCACGACCCGAGAGGTAAAAAACAAAAATTATGTAAAACCCTTCTCAAGACTTGGGAGTGATTGTGTTCACACGAGCGTCATTATTTACCTCATGAGGGATTTATTAGGACTGAGAAGTGTGTGCTTCTTCTTCGTGGATAATGAAGGATCCATCAGTATCATCACTACCACTACTATCTTTATCTGGGCTCTCATCACCGAACTGGGGGGCTTCAATAAAAATACTAAAGACATTTACATCAGGTAAGATCTTTTGGACCGTGGACTTATAAGCATCAATTCCAACATTGATGTTCTGGAAAAGAAATTTCTTACAAGTCTTAAACTCAAGGCAGGCATCCAAATTGCTCTTAAAGATGGCATGAATACTCTCCTGGAGTGTGGTTTTCTTCACCAAGACCTCATCAGACTCCTTTTGTAGATCATAGCGCTCAGTGGTCGAAATGTCCTTAACAATATTAATATCTAATATATCTTTCTTCAGAAGATCCATGGAGTTCTCAACCTGAAGTAGTTTGTCTTGGATGCCTTGAATCTTGAGAGTATTACCCCAAAGTGCCTCCATAGACACTTTATGCTCAATTTGAGCCAAAGCGTGGGCATCTTCAACTTTTCCTAAATAACTACAGGGAGTGAATAAAAGATATGTAATGTCCCTAAGGGTCTTCGCATCATGAAGGATATCATGATCTAATAAAGTGGTTTGAGACCTCAATCTTATCCTCTGCTTCTAAAAAGCATCTACCTTTAGCCACTAGTTATTAACTATTTGGTTTAGTTCCAGCTAGATGAGGTCCCACAAGTCTAACATCTCCAAAACCCTATTCTAGCCTATCTAGCCCTCCATAACATCAGTTATCAGAGTCTCACTCAAGTGCTGAACCTACACGACAAATAAAAATTATGAGAACAAGGCATGTAAAGAAAGAATTTACTTACCAAAAGATAAAAGATATACAATAGTACTTTGCTCAAAAGAAGTACCCGTTCTAAATAATTGTCATAGGCCCGTCGCCCCTTGTCTTGGCCACCATTTCAAAATAATTTATTTTTTCCAGTGAACAAAGGGAATCCTCGACAAATGCATAAGAGTTCATCTTCTTAGTTAAAGGAGGCCTTAAGTATTCCTCTACTCACAAGGTTATCAAATCTTCACTCACCACAACAGTTAACCCCTTCGTTTAACTTAAGGCCTTAGTGGAAACCTTCAATCCCTCCTTTTTTAACGGGGACACAACCATCTTGTTCCCTTTGGTAAGGGGATCGTGCTGATATTCCTAAAGTTTTTATACCAAGAGATGAAAGTTCCCTATAATAGAAAAGTGTCTCTTGGTTTTCCCAGAGTTTTTACCTTCTCCTTAATCACAATTCGGGGGGCCTTAAGAGCACTTATAGATGTCAAGGCCTAAGGCTCAAGACCAAACCCACTTTTAAAAATATATTTTGCAGTAATAAATTCCTCAGACTGGACAGTAAATAATCTCAAGCATAAAATAGATATAAAAACCAACTAACCCACAATCGGTGAAGATCATTAGAGAGTAGGTAAGATAATAGGCTCGGTAGGGCCTAGGTTGTCTAATGATCCCCTAAGTAAGAATAATATTTCCTTCCACTTATTAGGGGAATCATTCCTATCCTTTGCAAAAACAACAGCCACTCTAAGGGAGAAGTACTTTATCCCTTTGTCCTTGGGGTTTCTTTACTCTTAGAATCTATAGAATTTGAATAATTGGGTTAAGATAACATCATGCTTGCCCCCCACTTGAATCTGTAATGTGTAAGATAGTAGCCATCAAAGACCTCCAGGAATTAACCATAAAATGAGAAAATGGATATCCAAATGGTCTTTAAGATCATCAAAACTAGCAAAGGTAGTAGGAACCTAGATCCATATTAATGGAATGATTCATTAAAGAATTCATTTTAGGAGTCTAAGGAAGAAGACCTCTCATTCGGTCTTAATTCCCTCAAAACAACGGACTCAAGTATCTAGTATGTCTTCCAGATTTCGACCAAATATTATTTGAAGATCTATAAATCCGAATAGGTCCCACTAGCAAACGTAGGACTATTAACCCCCAAGTAGATGACTACCATTAATCCATAAGGGATAGTCCAAGTGGTAAGATTTTCAAAAGATTCAGCCTTTTTCTCCATAATTGGAGGTAGGAAATCATGAAGCCCAACAATCTAGAGAGGTGTGGGGTCCAAGACCTTAGAAGGAGAAATATTTTTTGGAGACATTTCTTACTGTGAAAAAATAAGGAAAGAAGTTGTATACTTAAGATTTCCAGAGATAAGAAATAGATGGAATGGAAAGCGACAGATTCAAACCAGCCCCAAAGGCTACTTTATAGCCCCCAAGGCCTGACACTTCAGTCCCAACGCACGTCCCATCATTGATCTCAACCACTTGAAAGATCTTTCCCAATGAATCTAATAATGATAAGAATATTGATGATATTTATGGTATGTTATGCTCTTACCCATAACTTTTATAATGGATTAGTGTTTCCCTTTAAAAATTTTGCAAATGTCAATTATGGGCTAATGATGATGACATAGACAACCCCTAGTATTTCAAGAAGTTGTTAGACTTTTCAAATCCCTCTTACAAGGATAGAGGCCTTGTTGTCAACCTTGGACCTCTTCCAAGCCACAACTGATTCCCTAGGACCTCAGAAACCTTAAACAAAGGACAATAGTATTGTAGCAAACCTAAGTAACATCCTCGGTCCCTCAAAGTGCATACCCATTCCAACATGTCTTTGTAAACTAGATCAAAGACAACATAAATAAATTTCCACTTTATCTAATGTACATAATAAGCCTTATTTTAAAGAGAAATACACTCCTAAGGTCTTTACCACTCACCACTTTTATATATAATTGCAGCACACCTCTATGGCATCCTATGTCTGACCCATGGTATTTCCAAACCTCATAGGCCTCTAGCCAAGATACTAAAACCATTCTGACCAGAAGGTGAAAAGAACAACATTGTTTCACCAACCCCCACCACTCAACCCCATTGGCTCCCATCCACTGAAAATACACCCAACAATTACCTTAACCCACCTGTAAACCCTTTTGCTGACACTCCACTAGGTCATTGATGTTGTTTGACCTCGTAGACACCCCAACCATATTGTACAAATCCATTCATTTTCTTTCCAAGAGTTTTCATATATAAGCGGAGTTTGATAATGGTTAAAGGAAGTTTAAGATCATCATACATCCATTGAGTGAAGAGTTTTAGATTTTCTAAGTGTTAGGTTGTTTTTCCATAAACATTTAACCCGATAAATTGAGTGTAGAACCATGATTTACTTATTGTATTCCTTGTTGATCCCTAAATTCATACTCAGGAACCCTAAAAGTAGTCCATCAGTTACTTTATAAGGTCCTCTAGATTACTAACAAAAGACTCAAGGACCTCAAACTCTCTTGGACAAAGTTAGAGGTATTATATATTATAATTAATCATATGTGATCTAAATAAGATATGTAACACCTTTTGATAGAGAACATAGGATCCTCAATTGAGGTCCAAACTAGTTTAAACACATGTCTTACACTTTTATAGTTCTCTCTTTTACTTGTGTGAGGTATGGGGGAGAAGCAATTGGGTCTGAGGTCATATATAATTTCAAAAGCTACCTAATAGGATTCCCCCGAGCTTCTAGTGTCAATTAGATCCCTCTGCGTGTTCATATTTCCCATTATCACCATGATAACAAAAATGTTTTCTAATGGTAGGAGGATCCTCCTAAGGTCCCTTTTTTGAAATTACATCATTGGAATCCCCTTTGGGATTTGATTATGGAGGCAAAAATTGTTAACATGCACCCATTCATGCTACATGCTTCTAATATTGGATTTTATAGTTTTCGAAGATTGTCCACAACTGATAAAAAGCCTCATAAAATGGTATTCACATCAATTAGAGGGAGATCATCCTTGTTTTTATTATTTTTATTATTGCATTGACCTTTGCCTACATCTTTGGCCATAAATTCGTTGAAGTACCCTCTCTTGATCACCCATTTGGTGGTTTCTTTGAGTATGAAGTATTCATTGGTATTATGGCCATGCCTTTATGGAACCTAAAATACTTTGTTTTGCCATATTGTCCTCCGTGGCCCCCTCATGGCCTTTGGCGACGGTAGGAGATCCTGAGCTTCTCCTTCTACAAAGACATATTCAATAGTAGTCATGAGCGAAGTGAAGTGTTTGCTTTCTGGAGGTCCATTATTCTTACAGTCCATCTTCTTGTTCTTAGGTTAAGCTATCTCATGAGACTCCCCAATGTGGAAGAACATCACCTTCTTCTTCCCCTGTTGGGGAGAGGCTACAGAGTGTATTGATGAGATCCCTTCCTTAGCGACACTAAAAAAAATGGGTATTAGGGATAGTAAAATTGCATCCCTAAAAGTTAAAAATTCGTCCCAAAATAGTATTTAGGACATATTTTTTATAGGAAAAAATTTGTCCCTTATACTACGCATCGTAAATATTTTAGGTATGGATTTATAGTACTAAATATTAATTCGCGGATGCTTTACATTTGGAATTAGGGATGGATTTTGACATCCGAAAAGGCATTCCCACGAAAACATCCTGGCTCCCATGCAAAGAAGAGGGATAGTTTATCCATCCCTAATACTACTCAGATTTTGAAAACCCCAATTAGGATGGTTTATAACCATCCTAATTGATAACGCAATTAGGACGTCCCAAAAGGTATTCCCAATTAATACAAAATGGGTATTATGGACGGTTTATGACCGTCTTAGTGATTAAAAATAGTCATAAATAATTATATTATTATATGTGTTGTGGGGCAATAATAACTGACATTTAATTTGTATTATAAGTCAAATTATCCAACCATAAATGAAATATATCAATTTCATTCATTGAAACACATATCCAATAAGAAATTCTTCCATAAAATACATCCAACTCCCTAATAGAAATCTTTAAATCAATAAGTACAAACAAGTGTTGCATCCGAGTCAAAATATTTAAATGATTGCAAAATTATACTAATTAATAAGAAATGAAAATTTCAACATAAAAGTCATCCCTAAATTAAGATGATAAATATAGTCGACATGCTAAAAAATCTTTAATTAATGTGACATATAATAGACACGATAAAAAATATATCTCTTCGACTACTTGTTCATAACCTACCATCAATAAATAATCATTTGTAAAAAAAATATTATAGTAAAATAAAATATCCAAATATATTAGTTAATCATATTGATAACTCTTTACAATATTTTTTTTAATTTCGGCAACGTCTCCTTTGTTTGTACATGAAAACCAACCTATTTAATTAACAAAAAAGCCCACACGACCATGAAAAAATTAAAAACAAAAATTTCGAATGCCAACAACAATAATAAGTAGACATTATACTAGGTGTAAACCATTGATTTGTTCGAGTATTCCACATGGATAAAATATAACGCTAAACTGCTATCTTATAACAAGGATAACACACAAGATAGAGAAGATATATGAATTAAATGATTCTTAAAAATCTCTATTAAAGTAAAAAATTGCATTAACTATCTGCACATTTCATCGTATTTTCAATCTTGGAGTCCCGTGAATATGCAATAAGTTGTTACAAGTTACACTGGTCCCGTGTGAGGTGTTCGTGCCTCTTACGGGACCGTTGTGTATCTATTTTACATTTTTACCCTCTGATATAATGTTTGTATGCCTACATGTAATTGTTTGAAAATTTTCTTCTTATTCTCTAATCGAGAGTCTCATGACTACACAGTCAGTTATTACGAGCTACATCTCCCGTGCAAGGTGTTCGTGCCTCTTACGGTATCGTTTTGCTGTTGTTTTATGTTTTCACCGTATGAAGGAATGTTTTTAAGGCTAAGTGTAATTATTTACATATTTTCATCTTATTCTCAAATCGGATATCCCATGAGTTCATGATCAGTTCCTCGGAGTTACGTTGGTCCCTTACAATGTGTTCGTGCCTCTTATGGGGTTGTTTTGTTGTTGTTTAATGTTTTTAACCTTTGATAACAAGTTTTTAAGCCGAAGTCCAAATATTTGTTTGTATTCTTAAACTGGGATTGTGACAATACGATCAGTTCCTACAAGTTACATTGGTCATATGCGAGGTGGTCGTGCTTATTACATGAGCATTTTTAGTTATTTTATGTTTTAATCCTTGTACGACATGTTTTAAGCCTATGTCTAACTGTTTTCAACTTCATTTTATCAAACATGGAGTCTCTTGATTTTGTGGTCACGTCGTACGAGTTATATTGATCATTTGAAAGGTGTCCATGCCTATTATTGGACTATTTTATGGTTGGTTCATGTTTTCACCCTATGACAACATTTTTTAAGTCTTAGTCTAATTCTTTGCAATTTTTCTTCATATTCCCAAACTGCGAGTCGCGTGATTACGCGATTCATTCATACGAGTTATATTGGTCCTGTGCGAGGTGTTTGTGCTTATTATAAAACCATTTTGTGACTATTTTATGTTGTCACCCTTTGATGGTATGTTTTTAAGCCTAAATGTAACTACTTGTAAAATTTCATCATCTTTCAAAACCAGGAGTCTGTGACTATGCAATCGGTTCCAATGAGTTTCATTACTCCCGTACGAGGTGTTCATGCTCCTTACGGCACCGTTTTATGGTTGTTTTACATTTTCACCCTTTGAAGACGTATTTTTAAATCTAAGTCTAAATATATGCAAATTTTTGTCGTATTCTCGAATCGGGAGTCCCATGACTACGCAATCAGTTCTTATGAGTTACATTGGTCCCTTATGAGGTGTTCATTCATATTGTGGGGCCATTTTGGTTTTTTTAAATTTTCACCCTATGATGGCAAGTTTTTAAGCCTAAGTCTAACTGTTTGTGATTTTTCTTTATATTCTTAAATCAGGGGCCCCATGATTATGTGATCGGTTCATATAAGTTACATTGGTCCCATGTGAGGTGTTCGTACCTCTCACAAGACCGTTTTTTAGTTGTTTTACATTTTCACCCTTAGACAACATGGTTTTAAGACTAAGTTTAACTACTTGCAATTTTTCTACATAATGTCGAATCGAGAGTTTCATTACATGGTCAGCTCCTAGGAGTTACATCAGTTATGTGAGAGGTTTTCGTGCCTCTTACGAGACAGTTTTGTTGTTATTATATGTTTTCACCCTTCGATGTTATGTTTTTAAACCTAAGTCTATCTATTTGAAATTTTTTATCATATTCTCATATCGAGAGTCCCATGACTACGTGGTCTGTAGTTACAAGTTATATTGATCCCACACCAGGTGTTCATGACTTTTGTAGGACTATTTTGTAGTTTTTTTTATTTTTTCACTCTTTGACAGCATTTTTTCAAGCCTAAGTCTAACAATTTGCAAATTGTCATCACATTCTCAAATTGAGAGTCCCGTGGCTATAAGGACGGTTGTTACGAATTACAATGTCCCGTTAAAGGTGTTTATGCCTCTTATATGATTGCTTTGTGGTTGCTTTACATTTTCAGCCATTTGACGTCATGTTTTTAAGCATAATTCTAATTATTTACATATTTTTGTCCTATTCTCAAACCGGGAGTCTCGTTACTACGTGGTCAATTCCTAGGAGTTACATTGGTCCCCTGCTAGGTGTTCGTGCCTCTTACGGTACCATTTTAGCGGTGTTTTACATTTCGCCCTTTAACAGCATAAATTTAAGCCTATGTCTATCTATTTATTTATTTTCATTTTACTCTCAAATCGGGAGTCCCGTGACTAAGCAGTCATTTCCTACGAGTTACATTGGTCCCTTGTGAGGTGTTCGTTCCTCTTACAAGATTTTTTTATGGCCATTTTATGTTTTACCCGTTGACAATAAGTGTTTAAGCCTATGTCTAACTATTTGCAAATTTTCTTGGTATTCTCAAACTGGGAGTCCCATGGATACGCGATCAGCTCTTACAACTTACATTGATCCCCTACGACATGTTTGTACCGCTTATGCGAGTGTTTTGTGGTTGTTTTATGTTTTCACCCTTTGACGGCATATTTTTAAGCCTAAGTCTAAATGTTAGCAATTTTTTGTCGTATTCTCAAACCGAGAGTCTCGTGATTATGCGATCGTCTTATATGAGTTACATTGGTCATGTATAACGTGTTTGTGACCTTATGGGACTATTTTGTGATTGTTTTATGTTTTCACTATATGACACCAAATTTTTAAGCTTAAGTCTAACTATTTAATTTTTATCGCCTTCTTCTAAAACTGAGAGTCTTGTGATTATGCGATCCATTCCTACAAGTTACATTGGTCCCATATGAGGTTTTTGTACCTCTTACGGCACCGTATTAAGGATGTTATACATTTTGACCCTTCGACGACATGTTTTTAAGCCTAATTTCTAACTATTTACAATTGTTCTTCACATTCGTAAATCGGGAGTTCAATGACTACATGGTTAGTATCTATGAGTTATATTGGTCCCATGTGAGGTGTTTATGCCTCTTACGAGACCCTTTTTAAATGTTTTACATTTTGACGAAATATTTTTAAGTCAAAGTCTAGTTATATTTAAATTTTCATCATATTCTCAACCATGAGTCCCGTGCAATGCGGTTAGTTCCTAATTATTACATTGGTCCCGTGTGAGGTGCGCGTGAATCTTATAAGACCGATTTGTGGAGCTTTTAGGTTTTCACCAGTTGTTGGTATGTTTTTAAACCTAAGTCTACCTATTTGCAAATTTTGTTATATTCTGAAACCGGCAGTCCTGTGACTACGCGGTTGGTTTGTACGAGTTACATTGGTCTAATGCGAGGTGTCCGTGACTCTTGTGGGACCATTTTCTGTTGGTTTTATGTTTTCACCCTATGATGGCATGTTTTTAATTCTAAGTTTAACTATTTACATATTTTCATCTCATTCTCAAACCGGGAGTCCTATTACTTTGAAATCGGTTCCTACGAGTTATATTCGTCTTGTACATGGTGTCCATGACTCTTACGGGACCCTTTAGTGTCTATTTTACATTGTGACCTTTTCACAGCATATTTTTAACATAAGTCAAAATATTAAAAAAAAATCATTGTGTTCTCAAATCGAGAGTCTCGTGTCTACGCAGTCAGTTCCTACGAGTTACATGGGTTCCGTGAGTTGTATTCGTTCCTCTTACATGATGTTTTTTGGTTGTTTTAATTTTTCACCCTATGACGACATATTTTTAAGCATAACTCTAATTGTGTTCAATGCTTCTTCATATTCTCACAACGAGAGTCTCGTGATTACATGATCAGTTCTTTCGAGTTACATTGGTCCCGTGTAAGGTGCTCATGCCTCTTCCGGGCCCATTTGTGGTTGTTTTACGTTTTCACCTTTTGCCGACATGTTTTTAAGCCTAAGCATAACTATTTGCAATTTTTCTTCATATTCACAACCCAGGGGTCCAGTGACTATGTGAATGATTTATATAAGTTACATTGGTCCCGTGCAAAGTGTTCGTACCTCATACGGGACCTTTCTGTGGATGTTCTATGTTTTCACCCCCTCATGACTTGTTTTTAAGCCTAAGTCTAATATTTTTTAAAATTTCCACATATTCTCAAATCGAGAGTTGCGTGACTATGTGGTTGGTTTCTACGAGTTAAATTTTCCCAAACGAGCTTTAATTACCTCGTATATGATTGTGTTGTGCCTATTTTATAGTTTTACCCTTTGACGACATGTTTTTAAGCCTAAGTCTAACTGTTTGTAATTTTTCTTCATATTCTTAAATCGGGAGTCCCATGACTATCAAATAGCTTTTTACGAAATACATTGGTCATGTGCACGGTGATTGTGACTCTTATGGAATCGTTTTATGGTTGTTTTATATTTTCACCATTTGATGACATATTTATAAGCTTAAGTCAAATTGTTTACAAATTTTTATCGTATTCGTAAACCAGGAGTCCCGTGACTCTACGATGAGTTCTTACGAATTACATTTATCCCACACGAGATGTTTATGCCTCTTATGGGACTATTTTGCAGTTTCACCCTTTGACCGCATGTTGTTAAGCCCAAGTCTAACGTTTTTGCAAATTTTCATCATATTCTCAAATCGGGACTCTCGTGACTATGAAATCAGTTCCTACAAGTTAAATTGGTCCCTTGCGAGGTGTTTAGGCCTCTTATAGGCTTGTTTTATGGTTGTTTTATGTTTCACCTTATAACGACATGTGTTTAACCCTAAGTCTAACCATTTACATATCTCGTTCCTATTCCCAAATAGGGAGTCCCGTGACTACACGGCCAGTTCCTATGATTTACATTGGTACCGTAAGAGGTGTTCATTCCTCTTACATGACCCTTTTGTGGCTTTTTACATTTTCACTCTATGAGGGCATGTTTGTAAGCATAAGTCTAACTATTTACATATTTTCTCCACCTCTAAGATTATGTCTAGAGATTCTCAACAATGCAACAATAGTCCACCTACTTAATACAATAGTATGTTAAAATGTAACTTTCAATATCATAGTAATTTTATAATACTTATATATAACTTTCAACACTATGAAAGATAATTTTACAATGATGAGCAAGGAGAATACTCGTTCGCTACAGCCACATATTAAAGAAGTATTTGGGAATCATCCGATGGTACTGGGAATCCGATATTTTGTATCATATGGAACAATTTTTTGGTGATTTGTGACATTAGTTCTTTTAACTCGTCTATCTCTTGACGATGACAAGTCTAACCTTCCTCTATCCTCTTATACATCTCTTCATGATGACGGTTCTCTCCCTCCTGAATCCTCTTTTGCAACCGATCGGTTTTGCTCTCATAAAAGTGAGAAGTCATGGACCTTATGGATGTCGGTTGAGTACAAACTCCCCTATATAACACATGCCCACGTCTGTCATAACCAAAAAGATCCTCAAAGATTTGATCTCTCACTTCAGGGTCATTATGCTGCTCTTGCAGTACCGCATCCAACTGTCTTTGTATACCTTACTACAAATTAAGAAAAGAGTTTTAAATAGTGTGCAATACGATAAAATGTTTGTTATAATATTTTTTACAATAGGCAACAAGAATGTACACCAAAATAGAATACCTCTGTATATCCATCTCCATCCTCCATACAATGTGGCTTATCTTTCAACTTTCGAGTCTCTCTATACACACTAAGCATATCGGTAGGCAAGTTGACTTTTTTCACCTATTGTTTTTTAATAAAGATAACAAAAAATACATATTATGATCATAACAGTAATGATGAAATTTAATATAATTATCCTCAAACTAGAAACATGAAAGAATATGTAATGAATATAAAATTTAATGGTAACCTTTTTTACAACTTGAGTAATTGGCGTTCTCCCAATCCTTGGGTGGGCTCAAAAGTTTGCCTTATTTTTAGTATTTTGGGACGCGAATCGCTATATAATAAGTTAAATCATGTTTCAACTTTGATACTTATAAACAATCAACAGAAATAAACATAATGTATTTATACATATGTCATACCAATGTATCTTTTTTACCTAAATAAGTCACTAATTTAGGCATATATTGGGATCAACATCGAGAGAGGCATTTGCAAGTCACTTAATGTCATTGTCATAAGCCTCATAATAGTCCTTTTCATACGATATTTAAAGCGCCTACAAACATTTTCCACCATTAAAAAAAAATTGTCTTATATTCTTCAGGGGCATTTGTATTGACCTAAGAATAGAAGAATATAAACAAATTATAAGTAGATCATTTGAATTATGTATTAACTTAATGAAAATAAACAAGTACCTTAACACTCTTCCACACTACATTGAGACTTTCTTGCGATTCTTCCTGTTGAAATTTCTTAATGAAAACAAATTGTCTTAAATTTCCCTTGTCGAGTGAAGTATCTCAACTGACTCACAAGATTCTTCTTGTTGGGTTCAATTGGTTGACTGCCGTGGTTCCAACCAATTATTAATTTTTTACTACTATCCCATGCTTTCCATGGTTTGGCAAATCCTCAATGTTTCTTACTTTTAGAGGAAGCATTTTGAGATGGTAATGGTTTATCCTCAGTATTACCTGATCAAAATTCAAAAGAAATTATGACAAGAGTAATTACCAAAGTAAAACATTTTTGGTTGATGTTAGCAATTCTCTACTAGATTTGTATACACATATCTGCATGTGCAATCATATTATTCGAGAGTTATGATGTCGCTGACTTAGATCACTCTGGTTATAACTAGTGTGATCCTATTGACATCCAAGCACATGGGCAAGTCGTTTCTTCTTAAGAATCTTGTGACCTTCCTACTCCCACACGACGATAACGGCATTTAGTTGGCATGTTATATCTGTATAAAAAACATATACGTAAAAAAAATATGAATAAACACTATACATGAAAAAGAATGAAAAGTTACACGGCTTCGTATTTACTTTGATTGTATGAATTTTTATTACCTATATATTTCTTCTAGAAAATCAGCCAAATCACTCAAATTGAGCCAACCACAATTTATCCTTTTATGAATGGATGAAATTGGCCACGTGGGTGGAAGCATACTCACATCTACATGCACGAGAAAAAATATGTTTTGAAAAAAAGCTCACATCTTCAGAATCTTTTATACTCATTCTTTCTTATGCATATGATTTCTCACATTTAAATTTAAGTGGATTTTATGCATCTTAGGCTCTGTCCATAGAATATACAACTCTCGCTCTTCTTCCTCTAGTATATCTACTAATGTATCTCCCCCATTGGATTATGTTTTTGAAATATCTTTTCTTTTTCCTCATCCCAATATAGGGGTAGCGTCTGAACTATTTTTTCAAACAAATATTGTTCTGATATTTGTTTCCCATATTTTGCAAGTAACGATATAACTCAATTTTGCAGATTCCATAAAATGTTATTGGATTTCCCTCTTTAAAAGGTGAATTTTCCAATTCTTCTATTGCCTTTGTCATAATATCATTAAAATTTACAGAAGGCCACATTTTTTTGTGTCATAATATCGAAGAACAGTAAACACAACATTTATAAGACAACTACTAATATTAAAAAATAGAAGGCAAAACATGAATACGAAAAAAATAAAGTTTTAAAAAACATCCCTTTCAACACTAATTTGTAATTCCACTACATTCTCAATAACATAACACAAAGATAAAAAAAAAAGTTAAACCATTTTAATCATCTTCTCTTCATTCCATAATGCCTTCGTCCCTTTGTTCCTCCATATCTTCATCATCATTAAGAATGGTTATTTTAATCATGGAGTAATTTATCCATTGCCTCATCGAAGATACATTTTGATCTCGATCTAGTCATTTCATGATAAATGCCTCAACTTCATGGATGTCTAATTCATCAGCGATTAAGTATCCATAGCAGATATCTCTCGGTGTCCTCAAAATAGTTACATGTCAGTCTGATTCTAATGGGTCTTCCATATACAAAATATGTTCTGCTTAAGATGCTAGGATGAAAGTTCATCACCAACTCGTTTATCTTTGTATAACAAGTTGTTGAAGTTAACTAGCGTAATTTTAAATTCATCTAACCTTTTTAACCATATGATTATCGATCAAATCGCATTAAAATATCCTTATTTTTATATGCAAAAAAATAAATAATGATTTGATCTCCATCGGTGTATGCTCTTATGGTCCTATCTCCTCCGATCCAACTCTTATCCATATTGATCCTATTAAAACCCTATTACATATTGACAAAATTATATATAAATAGATACCCGATTGCATTTGAATACCATTTGTGTGTTTATGTGTGTGTATATATACATATATATATAGAGAGAGATCTAATTTCAATAAAATAGCAACTGTGTATATATATATAGACTAGGTATAACCCGTGACGATATGGTGGTTATAAATTCCTTCCCATGTATATTCATATGTACAATATGTACTTATGGTAATACGCTTAGGGTACGGGGTTCCCTTCCTAACCTTGACCCCATTTTACCCTCCCCTCCGTCGACCGTGCTTCGTTTAAAAAACCATCGGGGGCTTGATCCTGCCAAAAAAAGCTTTTGTAACAGATTTTTCACTTTTATTCGTGCGAGGTAAATGACAATTTTTAATATAGTTAACACAACCTTATATGTCTATCATATATCTTTTCTTCGGTAAATTAATTCTTAGGTTTCCTTATTGCGGAAGAAATATGATGCAGTGGGTGGGAAAATCTATGTTTCATGGTTATGCAATGACTATACAAGATACGATAAGACACTATGAGGCAAATCTCGGAAAAATATAGTTTATATCCATGGGTTCAAATCAAAAAAATATATTAATACAATATTATATTTTTAAGGATATAACAATGTATTATTTCAACATTACTTCTTTAAATAAAATATTCACACTATTAACATAGCCAAACACAAGCAGACACAAACACAATATGTGTAGGTTCAAAATAGAAATATGTGGATTCGATGTGTAAATGTGTAGGTTCAATCTATGTTAGTTCACAGTCTGTGTAGGTTCAAAACATAATTCAAAACAAAATCAGTCTCTATTCTAATGTCCATTGAGAGAGAGATAAATCTTACCTTAGACAAAATTTTGTGGAATATGTAATTTCACCACTCTGATGAGCTACCTTGGGGAGGTACATTGGTAGGTCGGCGTAGGGGTGGGGAGGCGCAAGGGGGTGGGGTAGTAGAGGGGAGGGGTAGCATAAGGTGGAATGGCGTAGGGGAAGGGAGGCTCATGGGATGGGGAGAGAGAGAGAGAGAGAGAGAGAGAGAGAGAGAACTTTAGTGGGAAAAGGAGAAGGAAAATAAATCAGTTACCAAAATGGACGATTTTTTCTGTCCTTTTTACAATTTATCAAATGGAATAAAATATCCATCCCATCTAGTATAACAAAAATGAAGGTTTTATATATTCGTAGTATAAATTATACCAGATGGGATGGTTTTTAAAATCCGTGCCATATATTTTCCTAAAAAAAGTGCTAAAAATTCAACTCCACTTTAATGGTCAGTAATTAGTATTTGCGCCGTATGGCATAACAAAACAAATGATTTTAATGTCTATCCCTTATTTGATTTATTAAAAGGGATGGTTTTATTAAATTCGCAGTATAAGTTATACTAAATGGGACGATTTTTCAAATATATCCCTTATATTTGCCTAAAAAAACAGGTAAAAATTCATCTCTACTTTGAAGGTCGATATGTAATAATTGCTCCATATGGAATAACAATTGGGACGGATTTTAAAATCCCTACCATTTGTGATTTATCAAAAGGTATGATAATTAAAATCCGTCCTAACTTGTACTTTTAAGGGACAAACTGACACATCCGTCCCACATACCCCCTGTCCCCAATACCTAATTTTCTTGTAGTGCTTTCATATACTTCAAAGCTCTATGATGCCTATTAGTCATAGATCTGGATGGCTTCTTGATAAATAACCTCAGTAGATCCAAGAAAGTGTGTGTAAACAACCTATACCAAACCTAGAGGGGTGAATAGGTTTAAAAGACTCGTAGTCAATTTTTCAATTTCACAAAATTTCTTCAAATTTCAATTCTCTTAACATCAATTTTGTCAAAATACCTTTCAATTCTCTTGTTAAATACACACAAGAGTGAATCAAGAAATTCTATATGTGGAAACACACTCTAACACTCCTAAGTAAATTTTATACAAAATTACTTAATCTAGTTTTAATCAAGGTGAATTATATGATTAAATGGGTGCACATGAGTAGTAATCAACACAATCAAACACAAGACAAGATTTATGATGAAACCCCCACCAAGGGGTAAAAAAATCTTAACGCACTCCATTTGTAATTTGACATCCCGTAAAATATAATAGTATATTGATCACCTATGAAATCCATCACATGATACGCCCATAAGTCTCCTCCAAAATAACCGAAAAGAGTAATATTCATGATCATTGATGACCAAAAAATAACGGGAATGATAGATAGTCACGCATTCCCATAAGGCAACTATAGCCTAGAAGCAGAAACAAGAATGAGATGAGTCTATAAAGAATAAGAGTATAACTGAAATTGGGACAGATAATATCTAGGCATATTTTCTAGCATTTTAGTATATTTTTATGTTATATCCCACCCCCAAAATCCTATTTATCACATGAATCTAAAATCGAATCCCATGTGAAATCGTGATTATTTTTCATTCTACATAATTGAATAAAGGAGATGGATTCATAATAACATTACACTAACCAATACCAAGTGTATAAAATAAATAAGACAAGATCAATGTTGAATATCAACATAAGTACGGTACCCAACATGTACCACATAAATAGGATCCCATTCAAGCCCTCAAATAACGAAGGCCTATCCCTATTTCCTTCGAGAATCATTCATGCATCCCGGTGTAGTCTTAGATTATCCCAGACCTAAATTCTCATCAAAATTAAGAGATAAATATCTATGCGTACACATCACTCGTATAGCCTACTATACCGATGCTGATACTGATGAAATCTCCCAGTGAAACCCCTTTCCGTACATGGGTACCCAGTTATAGGGTGTGAGCTAAAATGACCATGGTATACTCGTCTCTATAATGGAGGTAGCATTCCAGTCAACGCTTCACGTGCCCCTTAATTGAATCCCTCATAGTACTGTTACTAAGAGAACTCACACAAGGAATGCATTTCATAATTATTATAAGGTAAGAGATCCTACCCATAAATGGAAATCTATTCATAATCATGAATTATTTAATTTATCAATTTTATAAGGTTTACGCATCCAATACTTTTCCAAATTTAGAAACCTACAATTCACCCAATTAACATCTTCAATTTAGTCAATTTTCTTTAAAGGCCATCCATAAATCAATTCCATAACACTTAATCCATAAAAATCATCCATAAGAAAGAATGCCAAAAACCTAGTAGTGCTGATCGATCGACCTAACATCAAATGTAATGCCCCAACCAAGATTTGGGTCATCATCTGGTCAACCCACAACGAGTCCGGTAATTTGATATTCAATTGGTGGTTTTAATTAGAGATATAGTGAAAAATTTATTTTGTTAGGTTGAATAACAGTTTTTATTTAAGAAAACGCATTGAATCCAACAATGATTAATAAGTAAGAAATAAACCATGATTATCCCTATATTTTACATCATTTGGCCAAAGGCCCGGATAAAATGATTTAAAATATTCCAAATACAATGTTTCAAAAGACAGGTTTTTACATAATGATAAAGATTCTAATGAGTATTATTATCCTCAGGGGCATTGCCGACGTCCTTGTTAATGTCCCTACTTGATGTACCTAGTGTGGAATGGGGTTTTTAACATAAAGGCAGGGGTGAGGGAATGATCTACAAGGTGGTAAATAATAAGGAATAAATTTTCTATGAAAGTACTATATATATAACATGTATTTTAAACAATTCCAAAAATTTTAACGATTTAACTAGTTTTAATGCAACTAACATGCAATGCACCCGAGCAATTTGCTCAGACTCACACTTAACTATTTCATACCACCCTTTAACGCATCTAGAGATTACTTAATCATATTTTATTTCTTATTTGACATTTTATACATTTCATTAGGTAGTCTTATTTACATTACTTAAATCCCAACCAAGTTCATTATCGTTTCAATTATCTGTTCTCGGAATTCTCCAATTATTTACATACTTTAATGGGCTATACACTGTCGACTACGATACCATATGTTTTGGCCAGTGATTTTGGGCCTTTCACCGTAGGGCTCCGGGCCCTTCATAATTATTTCTTTTTCTCATCTGAGTCCATATTAATGTGTTTTAACATTCTTATTAATGTTCACATTACTCCTTTACTTTCATCATTCTCATGCACTTTCATTCATTTATCGATTTTTCACAAAGTTGGCCAAAAGTGTCAAATAAGGAAGTCAAATCACTAGCCCTCTAATTTTCTTAATAATTACCTTATTACCCTTCATTTACCGAACCCTTGTGAAAAACACATTTCCTTCGTTATGGCATTATAAATCGTCATCTTACATTCAAAATCTCATTTCATGATTTTATGCCCAAAAATCATGCATTATCCTTTTTTCTCCAAGAAATCTCATTTCTTTATATTTATTTTCAAAAAACGTATTTAATGTCATAAAGACCATTTTACAAAATGTCCATTTTACCCTTATACCCAAATGTTGCACTAAATATCATTTCTTCATGATTTACAACATATTTAGGTTTAATATTTTGAACTTTCCTATTTCATCAAGAAACCCATTTTTTATTCCATATATCATGTCCATAAATTCCTATTTAACATACTACAACATTGTAACATGTTATTAACATGGAAATATATTTTCATACATATTTCCTCATTTTTCCAAGATTAAAATGCCATTTTTTCATCAAAGACATTTTGAGGTTAGTTTTCATCAGAAGTCCCATTTTTCTAAGAAAACCCTTAAATAAACATAGAAAAAAAAATAGTTTTGCGAAATAAACCCATTAAGCTTGCATACTACTAGGTTTTATTCTTGAAAACACTTGGAGGAAAACCCTATTAAAACCACAGTTTGATCAGAGCCGCTGAGAGCATGAAAACTCTACAAATCCAATGATCCCCATCGCGATAGCATAGTAAGTGTGAAGAGAAATCTTATTTTCTACCAATCCTTCTTATTACTTGGACCTATTTCCAATGAGGTCCCCTCTCATTGAAATGATAGTTTTAATGAGGAACTAACGAGGGAAAAAAGTAAGTGAAAAAGGCAAAGGGAATACGCCTCGTTAGAATGGGAAACTACCCATCGTTCGAATGGCAACTCACCTTGTTCGAATGAGGGTGCTCAAATGAGATTACAGAGAACGATGGAAATCAATTAGGTCCTAATCGTTAGAAGGTTATTGATACATCGTTTGAACGATAAGCCCATTATTATTCGAATGATGTGGACACTCATTGGAACGACATCTAAATTTTTACAAAGAATCTTTAGGCCATTAAATCCCTAATTTAAATCTCTCCAAGGCTATAAGGATAGATTAAGCTTAATATCCACTCATAATATTCATTTCATGCCCCAAGGGCCTAAAACGAAACTTCAGGCCATTAAATATCCAATTTAAATCACATAAAGGCCACAAGGATAGCTCAAGTTTGTTATGAGTCTCGAGATTGAAGAATAATCAATACAATTCAGTTTTTGATTCATTTACTCTTTATTTTTTAGTTTCTCTCTCTCTCTCTCTCTGTCTTGGTATCAGAGCCAAAGCTCTCAAAATATTTTTCAAGTCATCAATAGTGGTTTTAACCTCCTCTGGTTCATATTCTCAGACCTTTGCATTTCCTACTAGTCTTGCTCTGATTAGCCTGAAACTTAATCATAGCAACTAGTAGTATTAGCGTTCTTTGATTCTTTCAACTGTTCGGGCTTATAATCTTGATGATTTTCTTCTTGGCTCAACAAAAATTCAAACCTCAGTTTGTGTCTATTCTAATTTCTATAGATTCATCTATTATGATTCAAGTTCCAAATCCAGATTACACTCTTTTGATTTATTATGATCACTTCCTTATAGGTTGGCTTTTCTGCTCTGTTTTAGAATCTATGCTTGGCCATATTAGTCGATCTGTTCATGCTTAAGAGGTTTGATATATTCTGGAACGCTTATTTAATATTACCTCTAGAGCTAAGTTAAACAAAGACAGAAGTAGAAATCTTGAGCACGGGTGTTATAGATCGATCGCTATAAGTAAGTTAAAGTTCCTCCTTATCAGATTTATCTTTTTAAATTTCAAAAATCATATCACAAACCTCCATTAATGAATTCAAAACCATCATTTGAGTTCCATAATATATACCATCATCATTCCCACATATAATACATGCTTACATCATAGATATGATATCAAAATCTCAATTATTTAACTTATATTCGGATATTAACAGACTAAAACATATAATCATAGGAATTTCGAATGATTCATACTAAAAAAGAATTTCTAATCACATCTAACAATATCAAATAACATTTATGGAGGATTCAATAAAAGTAATGGTGATTCAACGTAATTATAATCTAACTTATGTAATTATGAAATTAATTGATTAATCATGTAATTTAAACCTTATTCATAATAGGTTTAGATTCACATGAATAAATATAATCTAAATATTGATGACTAAAAATGGAGTGGGTCCAATTTTATAATCACAAATGAATAATAAGAGCAATCTAAACAAACACACAAATGGAAAATATTTTTGAAGTGGTTCAGCTAATTAATTCCTACGTCCACTGTTAGTATTATTATTGATGTTTATAATAGGTCAGCATGGTGTGCTTGAGATTGGTTAAATTGTTCCCTTGACCTAAGGGAGATTATATAATAATGGGGGTCCGAAACCCTAGAGACGAAATGCCTTTATATCTCTATGCATTCAAATCTGCATAAAATAAATGAGACTCTTAACATTAACCAATTTGTCTTTGTTGACTTTCCTGGGCCGACCATCACTATTCTCGAACATGTCAATCTGCATGATAGTAGCACACTCTTTGGCTTCATTTAGGTAGGATTTCCTTTCATCAAGTCCATCTCCTCCACCGGTGTCTCCTCCTGTATTGAAATGACAATCAAAGGAAATCATCTTGATTTCGATCTCTGGTTCATTAAGCTTATTTGGAAAGTGAGGATCATCCTCATAGTCGGTGTTGCACACCCTTTTGGTGTCATCTTTTCCTTGACTGAGTGACTTCAATATTCTTCTGGCATCTCGGCTACTATTTTGATCAACACATTTAGCTAACTTTCTTTACCGAATAAAATTCTAAACTTCATTCTTGAGGGAGATGCAACTATCAGTAGTGTGTTCATGATCTCTATGAAAATTGTAATATATGAACTTATCACTTCTATTGGTAGGTGAACTCAATTTTCCAGACCAATTCAAATCTTTGTTGGCCTTGATTTCCTCTAGGATGTGATGGACACCTTTACTGAGTGGAGTATACTAATTATACTTATTTATCCTGCTAATCTTCTTATCCGTTTGATCTTTCTTTAACGCATTATTCTTCTGACCTTCATCTTTGATCTCCGTTATTTCTTTTTCTTCCATAGTTTCCTCGACGTCCATCATCTTTCCATCTTTAACCATCAACTTTATTATAGTTTTGGGTGTATTTTTTTCTAGAGCATATTAAAGATCCTTTTCCAGTAATATACTCATTAGGGATGCAATGGTTGTCTTTTCTTCATAAACTACCACTTCTAGTTTCTCATTATTAAAATGTGTGATATACTCCGGGTTACTTAATCTAAGTTTTTGGCACACGGAAAAGAGACGAGTAACACTCTTAATCATCTTAGCCCCTAAGAAAAACTTGTTAATTAATATTTAGACAATTAATGGAAATAAGAAATTTTACCGCTCGGTAGATTGTTGTACCATATTTGAGTTGGACCAGTGATGGAAATAGAGAAATCCCTACACCTCATCTCAACAGGGAAAAAATAAATATCGACAACAACTTGATATTATTCAATTCGGAGGACTGGATCAATTTTTCCATTACATTTAGGAGTGGCAACCAATGAATTGAATTTGGAAGGTGTGTAGTAATCCATAATAGCCTGGAAAAATAGTGAGCCTTTCTTTTCAAAGGATTTTTTATTTTGGACATTTCCACGACTAATCTTCCACTCACTGCATGGATCTCTTCTAGGAATGTTCCTTTAGATTGGATCTGGAAGAATAAGCTTTTTGCAGTTTTGTTGTGCATATGTGCTGAGCTCTCTTTTTGAGAAGTCTGCTTGGTACTCATAGAGGCCTTCATGCTAGATTTATATCTTATGGATCCCTCTCTATGCTCTTAGTGACGTTCCTTATCTCTCTGATAACCTCGGGTTGCTCAGGGACCAAGAGGGTCAAAAGTAAATTCCTTACTAAGCCTCTCCAATATGCTTGGCCTCTCCTTGAAAAATTATCTACCATCAAAGTAATCTATTAATCGAAATGAATATGTTGCAGTAGGAGCGTATGGCCCATTATGAGAAGCTCGAGAATGATAAATCCTTTCATTCTGAACTGGTTGAGGTGACATATCTTTTCAAGAATTGGAGAGTAATGGTCTTTCATCATACGATCCAATTGTCTGACTAACTCTTTAATGGATTCATATCCTTTAAAAAAGTTAAGTAAAATCCTCTGGAGATCTTTCTCAATAGGAGGAGAAGATATGTCTGCCTTGTTGCCTTCATCCGCGAGGATGATTTTTGGAATGATGGCCATTCTTCAAGAAAAAAAATGAACAAAGAAATGTAAGAGGTAGATAACAATGACAATCAGTCGTTCCCATATGCGACGCCAATTAGTTGATGTCTAAAAATTGAGTGGGTCCAATTTTATAATGACAGATAAATAATAAGAGCAATCGAAAAAAATACAGAGGGCAAAGATTTTTAAAATCGTTTAGCTGTTAAAAGCATATGTCCATTATTCATCACCCCCTTGAGATAATGAATATTTTAAAATAATGGGTGTCCGAAGCCCTAGAGTCGGAATGCCTTTATATCTCCAATATTTATAACTGTTTATAATAAATGAGACTCTTGACATTCAGTGCTGATCACCCTCCCATCCAATTAAGTTTTGCTATTCCTAATGGTTCACATTCTCGAAGTTAGTCGGCATTTTATCCGACCAGGTACCTCTTATGCTGATGACGATAGTTGAATGGCCACCTAGGATTCATTGGCCACGTAGGAGAGTAATTTTTACATACAACACTTAACAAAAAAATCATACTTTCTTTCTAAATGAACTTTTCTCTTTCAATTTAATGCAGAAAAATAGGGCAAGATCCTTCCAAATAATTTTTTTCTCCTTAAGTTTCTCTAATACCTCGTATTTTATTGACTTTTAAAATGAGATAAATTAAAAGTATTTAAATCAATGGGGATTAATTGGAATTATTTATGTGAAAATTATTAGAATGAATCTGAATTGAATATTACTAGAATAAATTAATATGTGATTGATATTAAATATTACTTAATGATTAAAAGTAATATATGATTATGACTTCATAAAAATTATCGGGATTTCTAAATATGACAATTACGGTAATTAAGTCGGGATGTGCATGAGTCGTGTCGGGACTATAATGGAATGAAATGAAAATTAAATTATTTTTATGTCATCTAGATGGTCGTTTCGAGTTCACCAAAGTGTCCATAGGGGTTTAAATAGTCGAAACAGTTTACTCGTGGTTTTGATTTGCGTCTCGGGTAAATTTGGAACCGAATAGACACCCTAAAGAGGTATTTTGGTCATTTTACTTGGGAGATGAATAGTACTTATGAAATTTGGGTAGTTTTATATAAGTTAAGAGATATTTTAGCCAAATATTTATTCACCAAAACTCTAAGAGACATCCATTGAGGAAAGGGAAAGATTTCTCTAGGAAAGGAAGGGTTGTTCTAGGAAAACCAAGGGACAAAGGCACCTTGCACCACCACCGCCGCCCCTGGTGTGTGACCGAAAAAGAGAGGAATATCATATCATAATCTTCCCCAAAGGTTCAGACATACGGAATCAAAGGCAAGTCTTTTAACTCTTACAATCTAAAGCATGTATGTTGTCCTTGGTAGATAGAAAAAATTTATTTTTTTAATGTTTTATTAATAAAAGATGAATTTTGATGATTTTAATTTAATCCTTGAAATGGAAACCATGTCGGATTAATCCCTTGTTGATATTGGAATTAACATCATGAAACTTGGGTTTATTTGATGAAGAAATTCGGGGTTTATACGTGTTCTTGAGTAAGAATGATAAAATGCAGGTTTTTTAAATTAAAATGGGATTAACATGATTAATAAAAATTCCATGATGAATTTGATATGAGTTGATGTTTTAAATCATGCACATACTTGGGTATATCATTTGGTATGAATTATAAGGAGTTTCAGATCATTTAGTAGAGGTTTTGAGGCTGAATTATGTTACAACCTGTAGGTAGAAACATGTAGAAAAAGGATGACCATTGTATGATAATTTTAGGACTGTTTTAAGAATAAATTGGTTGTGTGCACGCGTTTTATTGTATAAAATCATGTTCTGCACTACTTTGTAGTTTATGTTTTTTCAAAATCGGAGCAGAAAAGCCTCAAGTTGTAATTTTATATTTCTGGGAGAAATATAACTTTATCGAGAAAAAGGATTATTTGGAATTAAAATATACTACAGGCTTGTTATAATGAGTTTGGGTTTTGGACAAATAATTATGGGTTGAAGGTAGATACTGGAATAATTAATTAAATCCTTTCGGCTAATAAGGGATGTTAAGAGTAATGGGAAATATGAATAAAATGTGAATTATTAGTTTATGGGATAGACTTGAAATATACTATGTGTGGGATTTGTATATGGGATGAGAGTATCTCCATTTATTGATATATATACATAGGTGGAATGAATACCTATAACATAATTGAGGTTTAAAATACCATGATACGTAGGATATTCAAAATATAAGTATACTATGTATGAGACTTGTAATATCGGATGTGCTTATGCCATATTGTTGATATATATATACACCTATATGATGATTTGTGTGTATGACGTACCTAGCCTACTTGCTATCGACGGGAGGTTTGCGCATTGAGGGCAGTTATATCCTAATGAGCCTTAGGGTGGATTTTTGAGCTATGTCCCATAACATAGGACTTTGGTTGGATTCCCATATGAGAAAATAATGGTATTGAACGGTCATTAGGGTGCGTAGGTATTTGCATAGCCCAAAGGCTTAGGACTGTGTTTGCCTCTAATATTTGTGTTTCTTATTTATGGTTCGAGCTATATACCGAACCGACAATCCTTTGTACAGTGATGAGATGTACCTAGACATGATAGCAGAGTATGCATGAACCGCAGCTAAGTCTCGGGGTGTAGTGTTGTATATATATAATATAATGACTGTATATATATATATACTTGTGATATTATCTACTGTGTGAATTAAGTACATATGAATGATAATGAAATCTGAAACTAATTAAACTGGCAAACACTTAATTATATTAAGTTGAAAAAGTGTTTATACATGTTAAAGAGAAATTGCATATATATGTATTCCTTATATTGCGAGAGAAATACGTGGGAACGATATTGGACTGTGTTTAAATATTATACTGGAAAGAACTAGTTAGCATATTAATAATAACTAGTATGGTTTAAAGATATGTTAGGCGTGCACACTAGATCAAAGGTGAGAATCTCAAGAGAGAGTTTGAGAATATAACATGTACATAATAATTTCTTAATTGCACTTTTTAATCACTTGCTATCTTTAATAATATTTTAGCATCGGTCTCTGACCCATTTTCTTTCATATTCTCGTCTCCATGATATCTTTTATATTAGGTCCAATCACAGGAAGGCCAGGCATAGAGGATTGGATACTTGACGTACTATGGATGCTATGTAGTTGCAGACTTTGCTTAGAGGCTTACATTCCCTTGATTCATACATTCGTAGTAGTTAGTTCATGTAGGGCTTGTCGCCTAAGGATTCTAGTTATTTCTATTATATCTCAAACAGTGTTATTACTTATATATGCTTTGGTGCATTCAATTTATTTGGATTTTTGTATTGAGATATTTAAAGTGGGGAGTTTATTCGAGTTACATTTAATTCAGTTGTGATGTTACTTATCTATTATGCATTGTTCTGGAATTATTACATGAAATTGTTTGTAATGGTAAAATGAGATTGTATTAAATTTAAAATTTGAAATTTTTAACACCAACTTAATTGAGTATTAGGTGACTAACAAAAAAAATGCGTTCGACAGTGATGCTAAGAATGAACCAACTGTATACTCTGATTTAATTTCGCATAGGACTCATCAACCGGTATTTAATTGAGCGGGGTGTTATATTTTCTTCCCAAAATATGATATATGACTAATGAAATCCCTAAAATCTCATTAAAGCCCTTTAATCACGAAATTAGACATGGGCCCGAAGGGGGCCTCACCTAAAAGAGTCCAAAATCAAGTCTAAATTACTTAAAACTCTATCTAGACCTTATACTAACTCAATAAGCCTATATTTAATTATTTTAAGCTAAGAACTGGTATTAGAAATGTCGTAAATTAATCTTAAAGGCATGGCATAATTAGTTATTTAACTAATCAAACCTTTTAATTAAATAACTCGATACAATGCTCAAAGTCAATTATTTATTTATTCATCAATATGGTGAAACGTGGAATTATAGGGAACTATTATATGATCTGTGGAGCCCAACGCCAATGATATAATACAAACAAGAAAACTCTCGACACCAGACCTTGCATGATTCCATAGTCAGCCGTATAATCGTGTATAACTAGTTCAAATTATCGTGTATTATTTTATCGTGTATTAAGTCCTAATTTTAGATTTATTTATTTAACCCTTATAATCGTATATAACTAGTTCCATCACATGTCACACAGACATATCAGATAATTTCATAAATCATTTAATGCTTAAAAATAAGGGGCATTACATTCCTCTCCGCTTAAACAGGAAATTTCATCCTTGAAATTCGAATTTTACCTTACCGAATAACTCTAAATATCTAGCGCGCATGTGCTCGTTTCACTCCCAAGTGGACTCTTACTCACTATGATGTCACCACTAGACTCTCAATGGGTGAATTACCTTCGATTGAATGATATGCTCTTTTTGGTCAATAATACGTTGTGGCCTCTCCTCGTAATCTACATCCTCCTGTAACTAATTCCCATCAAGATAGATGTGTTGATATGCCTCCTCATTCCTTAGAAACTTTATTAAAATGGACATAAAAGACGTTATGTACCCATTGAAGTTGATCGGGTGATGCCATATGATATGCCATCGGGCCCACCCTATCAAAAATCATAAAGGCACCTATGTATTGGGGTGCAAACTTCTCCTTCGATTCAAATATAACCACTCCATTCATCTTGGAGACCCTAAATCATATCGATCCCCCATTTGGAGCTCTAATTTACGCTTACTCTTATCCGCAAAACTCTTATGGTGGTCCTGGGCTTCCTTCACCGGTGTCCGGATGAGTGCCACCTTTTTTGAAGTCTCCTAAATGACATCCTACCCAAAAACCCTATACTCCTCTGACCCAGCCTAACAACTGGGTGAATGACATGGCCTTCCACTCAACACCTCGTATGGTGCCATCTCAATTGCCTGATGGTAACTTTTTTGTATGCTAACTCAATAGGTGGAAAATCCATATCCAAACTTCTATTGATATGAAACACACATGCTCAAATTATATATTTTAAAATCCAATTCACCTGCTCAGTCTGACCGTTTGGCTAAGGGTGAAAGTTTGTACTCATACTCAAGTGAACCCTTTGCATAATTGAGAGATAAAATTCATAACCATATCAGAAACAATATCTAATGGTACCTTGTGAAGTGTCACTATCTCTAACGCAAATAGTTTAAAGTACTGCTATATAGTGTAATCCATCCTAATCGAGAATAAATGAGCAACCTTCATTAATTTGTTGATAATGACCCAAATCGAATCGTGACCCCTATATGATGTCGGTAACCCCACAACAAACTCCATGGAGACACTATTCCATTTCTACTGATGCAACTCTAAGTGTCTCAACTCCCCTGCCTACTTATGTCGTTCTAACTTTACTAATTGACATGTTACCCATCATGACACATACTCTGCAACACCTCTCTCTATTCTTTGCCATTAACATGATCATCGCATTTCCTGGTACATCTTATCCCATTTGGGATGCACAATATACCATGGGGCACTAATATAGATGTTCACCTATAGATCCTATAGATCTGCACAATATACCATCGCATATTTTGGCTAAAACTATCATCTGCACCTATAGATCCTGGGGCACTCCTAGTCATACCTATGATCATAACCCTCCATTTGATCTAATCTAAAAGGAAGTAACTCCACTAGCTATTTGTCCCTTTAATTTTTCCTAGCAAAGGAATCAATCCCCTGTGCTTGAACTACTCATGATATGATAGTCGGTGTAATAGTCACTACTACCATAAAGGCATCCACAAAATCCATCCACCATAAGTAATTCAACCTTTATGCCAAAATATCAGGTCAAACAGCCCCATGTTTGATCTATAACGCGATCCAAGTAATTGTTAGGCTATGACTCTAAGTGTTTACTACCATATTCACTTTCTCAAGATTGTATTGGATCGAAAAGTGGTAGTCCTTCATATCCTGTGTATCATGTTTAAATCTCTCCGATTGAACATATACTGAAGACTCTTGTGATCTAAGAAACGAGAAATTCTTGCCTAGTAAGTCACCAAATAAAAAAGGGTGAATACATCCGTCGCCAGCTCGAAGTCATAAGTCAAGAATTTACCTTTTGCATCTTAAGCTTATGGGAAGCGTAAGCTATAGGAATCTCTTCTTACATCAGAACTCATCATTATCCCTATAATGATTCATCGGTGTTTCTCATATACTTACTGACACCTTGTGGTAAATAAATAATAAGTGTGGTAGTGAGTTTTTCCTCGGTCCCTTCAAATTCTCGATGATATTTAGTACTCTAAACGAATTGTGCCCCATTTCAGGTGAGGTGATTCAATGGTCCAACAATCTTCAAAAATCCTTTAATAAACCTCATATAGTACACTTCCAGGCCCAAAAACCTCTTGATATCTGTAGGGGATGCGTCATAAACCGTGTGTTGGTGTAAGGACATTATCATTGTTGGGTTAACCACCCGCAATTCAAAAAATCTAAACTCTAACTACACTCGACAAAGGGAGTACATTAGCCTTTACGGGTATAAAAAATCCATAGGAAATGTTTGAATGATTTTAATTGTTTTATTACTTCTAAAACAAAAGTGTAAAAGGTGATATGGTTGGAAATAAATAATGTAGAAAAAATAAGAAGTTAAGTATGCTAAACAATATTAATAAAACAAGAGTTTGTCCCCTCCATAGGCTAAACAACGCATAATTAGAATTTCGGTTCGAAAGCAATTTAATCAAGCATAATAAATTATTGTAAACATCATGCATGAAGAGACCTAACCCAAAAATGCGAGATAAAATATTTAGTAAAAACAGTTCACGTGCGGATTAAATTTGAATTATCTCTTTAAACACCAACAATGCGTGACAAAGAAAGTTAAACGCATATTATTCCAACTCTAATACATGAGGTTTCGATTAAACGCAATGTTACAGAAAACCTAACTTTCAGAGCTCGAGACCCAATAATGGTGGACACATAACTCCAAACCTTAAACTTTGGACAATACATAAATTAAAAAAATTAAAACAACTACTAAGTGAAGAAAACAACAAATAAACAACCAACAACAAATTAACAAAGCACGAAAATTAACTACAAAGCAAGAAATAAAGTAAATAAAGAATTAACTAGGTAGGGAAGAAAATCAATAGTAGAACTTACTTACATAAAAATGGGTAAATAAACAAAGAGAAAGGAGGAGAGGGGAGCTCCACAAAATCCCCGAAAGTCTTCTAACCCTAAAAAGTAAGAAAAATGAGTTCTTTTGGTATCTAAAATGAAGTCCCAACATAATAGGACATTTAACCTTAAATACACAACCAAAAACCCACCTAAAAATAGATTTAGTTTTATAAGTTAAATAAAGCATTTAAAAAAAGCAATTTAAAAATAAGGTGGATAGAATCTACAAGAATAAAACTGAACAATACATACATAACCCAATAAACGAATAAATTGTCGGTTAACGGTCTCTTACAACAATATTCAACAAGTTCATTGAGTTACATAATATATTACAGTAAGAAAATACAAAAGCTTGGGCCACACGTCCGAGTAAATGAATAGATCATAACTAGAGTACAAAAATGGAGGGGTCTATAACAACATATCCCGTAAAATCCGCAAATTATTACGACTCCCAAAACACCGGAATAGGAAAGTCAGAACAGGCATCCTTGCGGTGGAGCACCTGAGCGAATGAACCATTCATGCAAAACAAGAAATATGAATGAGCCAGGGCCTAGTTTTATATGATCACCAGAAGAATAAAGAGTATGACAGTTATGAGCAACTTATCATGATTGACAGTGATAAGAATCTACCTACTCAACTCAATGCATAAACTAAGGCCATTATATGGTCATAAGTGTAATTCAGTTGTGTAAGAGGATGTGAATGAATATCATTAACTAAGAATTTCCATCCTTTACCCTGTTTCATTTCATCATTCCATATCTCATTATGAAACATAATCACAGTTATTTTCTCTTTATGGCATTTATCATAAATCAAGTCCCACTTGAATAAGAATAGTTATATTCATCTATATATAACGATTCTAAGACCGTCCTTCTGAGTTTCCCCACTGGACGCGCCCCTAAATGACTATCATCTTCCAGTGCCTATCAACAAGACAACCTGGGCACCCTAATGCAACGTCGGGAAGTGGCCATATACCTGCGAGTGAGTCATAACCACACCCGGAATTACCCCAGATCGCACAATAAATACAACATACATAATAACCGGTCATATGGCCGAGGACTATATTCACCCTGCATTCACTAGACAGGGGACTTCACCTCATGCGTGTACTTCCCTTATGATAGCATTTACAGAGGTGTGTTTAAGTAAATTATTATTTACCATTTTATTTCCATTTTAATGGATACATCACATTTTATCGGGAGCCATACGTAATTCATGCCATCATTATAACTTCAATGATTAATGAACCTCTTATTCATACTCCAAGAACTTATGGTGTTACTATAGACCACCAAGTCTAGCATACCTCAATTGAGCTTCTAAAGTCTCCCAATATAACCTTATAACTCCTAGTCTCATAATAATTAACTAAAGGAAAATAATGCCTTAACATTAATTTGGACACCCTTAGACCAAGCCCTATTTAATCCATTTCTAATGTAGGGTAGTAAATAACTCAATTAAGACTCTAGGAATCTAAATTTACTTCATAAGATAAGGTTACTAGGTCCTAATCCTAAAGAAAAAGAGTAAAAATTGAGTTAGAAAAATAACTCAAAACAAGAGGATTTCCGAATCGATTTTCCATAGGGAATAATTGATTCGCCTCATGGAGCGAATCGATTCGCCCAAGACCAAATCGATTCGGATGGAGAAACCAACTTTCTGCCTCAAGCCAAATTAATTCGGCCTTAACTCGAATCGATTTGGGTTTGCAGACTTGTAACCATACCCCTTAGCGAATCAATTAGGAAGAAGGGCGAATTGATTCGCCCCTGTGAATTTGCCAAGAATGGGATACGGGTTATGAACCCTAGTTTTTCCCCAAAACCCAATTCTCATCCATTTCTACACACATCAACCACCATTATTCTAACAAAAAGCATCCTACATGATGATCAACTACTATACTCCACATAAACATCAAATTAAACTATGATTGGAGCTCAAACACCACAAAATCCATAAAATCCATATTTATTCAATTGTTTCATATACTAAATCATATATTATCAAGTAGAAAACTTGCCTTGAGGTTGAGATTTCATATTTCCTTTGGTAGCCACCATTCCAAGCTTCAATCTCCAATCTCATGAAGATTAATATCACATGAAGATTAATAGAAGATAAATGGATTATGAACATTTTAACTATCAACTTGGATAAATTATATAATCGTACTAAAATCAGGAAAATAATCTCAACAAAATCTAAAAACATATAACGTATATTCAATTCATAAGACCGGACTTGAAAGCTTCAAACTCGTTTAAACATAAAAAAAAATTGGAAAAGCCCCTTCGTAGGTTCGAATCTTTATTTACTAAGATCTATTCTAACAAAACCCCAAAAACATACTTACATTCTAAATTCGCAGCACATAACAAAAAGATTTATCAAACATGTTCCGCCCTTAATAAAAATTATATAAATCATACAAAATAGAGATATAACCTTAAAATCACAAATTTCATACTTTCAAAAACTCAAGAAAAGGAAAAACTAGTTGTCCTTAAAGAATCCTAATAATTTCAGCTTATGTACTCTTTTCCTAAAAAGTACACATTTTGCCAAAGAAAAAATAGAAATGCCAAGAAGATTTAGTGAAGCCACAATAATGGAGGAAAATTTTACTTGAGTTTTTGTTAATCAAATTGATATTTCGTTGAAGGGTAGAATACCTATACTCTCCTTCAAACTTCCCTCCATTTAATCTTCAAATCAATATCTAGATGAGCCTTCCTAATCACGTGCTTGACATCTCATTGTCTCTTATTTTTATATAAAACCTCTCACAATTACCTGCAGAAAAGAAAATGGAAAAGAATGGACTTCCTTAAAAAACCATAACATAACATTCCTGAACAGTTAACTAATTCATGTTTGTATCTTAAAAAGTCTTTGAAGAAAACATATATTAAAGATGACTACCAGTTAATTATTTCATTCAATCTAAATCATTAGGATTCATATGATAACATATATCATATATGATTCCTTACCAGAGTATATTTACAAAGAACTTGTCCTGCGTCTTTAAGGAAACAGTTGTTATAATGGTCAACGGGTTAAAGCCATAACACAGTGTTTAATGATTAGGTGATCTAGTAATAAAAAGGGACTCAACACTAAAACATAAAAAAATGATCTCATATTTAAGGTAAAACATGGATATGGAGGGGAAAAACAACATGTATGAGTTCCATATTAGTATCAGTACTAGGTATGCTGTTGATCGGGTATCATCATATAATGTACCGGGTACCAACATATCAGGTATCAAGTATAAGCATATCAGGTATTAGTATATGAGAATATTAGGTATGAAATTTTTTTTCTTTTCAATCAGCTTACTTGCAAGTTTTAAGATCAACACCATATGAGGACTGATATTGATATTCATACCTTGATATTTACACACGTCAAGTTTTATGTTCTAATTTTCTTCATTTTTTTATACTCGTACTTCGGAAGTGACATATAAAAGTTGCAAAACAATTGGGGTCCAAAATTTGATGACCTACTTTGTTTAGTTGGAATAGAGGTCGCAAAAGATACCTAGTTTCAAACTCTGTTTCCATTCGGACTATCGGTGGATGCAACTTGCCTGAGAAAGAAAGTTGGTGATATCTGTCCCACTGCTATTCAGTAGCGAACTCCTCATAGAGTTATGGTTCCATTTCAAGTCTCCTCATCTAACCCTTTCCTCCAGCAAATAAGAAAAAATGATGACCCGTCTGAATAACCGAAGAGCTGATCCGACAAAATAACTGAAATTGTACATAGAGAAACAACCATTTTCATATCTAAATTTGATGATTATTGGCAAAATTATATGTTGATTTGATGATTATTCGCATTGGTGACCTAATGATTATTGGATATAACATGTCCAGTGGAATAATTTTACGATTATTTGCAAATTATCCGTCCAGCAGAAGGCATCTAAGCGGGCACTCAGTTAGCTTTAATACTTGAAATTTTAGAATTGGTTGTGCATAAAGTCATAAAATAATGACAATAACTTCAAACATGAAACTTACATCTTGTCTACATGAATATCCCCTTGTTAGTAGGTCAACTCGAAAAGCTTCAGTTTTTCAATCTCTCTGACAACAATATCATTTAACTCAATATATGCACATTACCTAGATTTATAAGCATGATGAAATTGATATCAATAATCTAGAAAAAAATAATATTTTAAATCTTGTAATGGATATTAGCATGTCTTGATCAAGTTGTTTAACAATACAGAGTGAAAACATGAGCAACACCAATAAGTCACATTAATATGCTGATAATCATCAGTGAAAAAAACAAAAAATTAAAAGTTCGCAAGAAATTAAAAACATATAATTAAGCACAAAATTTTAATACACAATGGACTTATAGAACTCTACGTATGAAACATACAATAGTTTCCATCTATACCTCAATCCAAAATGGTCAGCAACCATTTATCTCATTTATGATAGACATTATTACAGATGCTCAAATTCTAGTTCAATACGCCTGAATAAGAAGCCATTAAAATTGAATGAACCAAAAACTGAAAATACGGGCCACAACATAATAGCTAATCACAAATTTTCAAACGATAAATTCAACCGTAGTAAACTAAGACATGCAACCTGTATACTATCCATGTTCTGATATAGTACTTATGTTGAAAGTTATTACAAAAAAGTGGTTCTTGTGCTAAAATATTTATATAGGAAGAATCAACCACCAAAAGTAGCATATCATTAAATGGTAAAAGTATCGTATCATCAATATATAAGAATAGATAGAACTTGACCATTTAATTTCCCCTCCATATCCTACATAATACTTGTTAGGTGAAGCAAGTCCTAAAACTACACATCACAATCATAAACCTATTTGTTTCAACATTTAAAAACACTACAGTTTCTTATTCACAACAAAACAGAGAATAGAAAAAATGAAGAACTTTACCATCAGAGGTTATTATTTGTTGGCATTCTTCCGAAGAACAACAAAGAAACCTGCATGAGTGCTTGAGTGGATGAAGTGTGACTCAGTTTGCTACAATTTCACCCAAAAAAACACGTTGAAAATTAATTAATTTATATTAAACCCCAAAATATTCAAAAAAAAGATAGGTATAAAGAAAATAAACTCGACACTTAGAAAAAGTAATGATTGCATATCTAATTCGATATACGATTTATTGCTATAGTGCTTGGACAAATATAAAGAGAGATTTCTATATAACCAAAAAAATCAAAAGTAATTAGTTCAGACATAAACACTAATCCTAATATAGGTTTGGCATAGGATTGACTGTACATTCAAAACATTTCATCGTCAAATAAAATTCTTGTAAAAACTAAATATAGCATAAAACCATAAGAACAACCATGTCAACAATTAATGCAAAAAAGATAAAAAAAGATCCCCTAGAAGAAATTATACAACCAACCATTCTTTCTTTCCTATAGAATGGAAAAAAAATCAGTATACTTCATATCATGTCATGGATTAATACATTCAAATTATTACCTTCGAATCAACAAAAAAAAAAAATTTGCAAAATTGTATATTATAACTCTCTTCACTTGCAAACAAAAAAATAAACAACAAAAACATAAGAAACAACAACTAACAAATCGCCTTAAATCTGTAGACAAAACCTAAAATTTGTACCACCATAAAAAACTCTATATTACAAAGCCCTAAATTTGAACACAAGACCTAAAATTTAACACAAATTGAGCCATAAGAACCTCTCGCCCCAAAAAACTCTCCAACTGATAACGATTATTACAATAGGTAACGGTACATCTGTATATGCTCTGAATCAACATAAACCCTCGATTTCCCCCAAAATAATAGATTGTGTGGTTCGATAGAGAGGGGAGAGAGTGCTACGTGCTGATCTATAGAGTGTTATGAGAAATTGTACAAATCGAGAGATATATAGGAATGGGTGTAGTCAGTTGCTTATGTGTATTTTACTATTTTATCCCTCTGTTTGAATTTTAGGAAAGGATGGGATATGAAATTAAGTTACAAAAAAGAGGGGGAAATCAAATAATAAGGGACAAAAGAGTAAATGAGGGTTCTTTTTATCTCAGCCATTGGATCTCACTTCTTAAGAATCAATCCTAGCCTCTAATTATCTTATTAACTTATAGAATAGTGAAAAAATTCTACTCCTTATTAAATAGATAACAATATTGCACCCTTAGGCTGAGACCTCATGGTACATGAATACTCTACTATCATGTCCCAGTACCTCTCGTACTAAATAAAGGATCGCTGGTTCACTATCTCTCTCGAACCATAAATACAAATCACATATATTGGAGCTGAAAATAGTCCCCAGCCAAATGGGTCACGAACATACCTACACTTCCATTCAACTATCGAAAATAACATACTCTCAGATATCATGTATCCAAGGTTCTATGTTCTGGGTAGATGTCTAAAATCCCACCAATAGGCTCATCAGGATAAGATCCTCCATGACGCGAAACCACCGCCACCCCCAACAGGAAGCAGCGTAGGTATGTCATACAAATCATAAATCACACAATAGGGTTTCACACAATTTACCTATTTATATCATCAGTATAGGTATACACACAACCTATAATACATGTTCCATACATATTATATCTATATCCCCTGAATATTCCATGTATTAATTAATTTTGATTATACTTCTCACTATACACCTTGAGTATCCCTCGCTATTCGAAATATTCTAACTAATCATTAAACTATTTCAGTAGGTAAATTGTCCCTTTACCACTGGTCCTGTCTTAGGTTCACTCGTAACTTCCGTGTTCATTTAAATATTCATAATATTCTTTAACACTGAATAATTCCCGTAGTTAGGTCACATTCTACGTAACCCACTTAAATTCTCACGAGGTTAAATTACATCCAAATCAACCCCAAAGTTCAAAATTCAATTCTCTCTAATTGGGAACCAGTTTTCAACTCAATTCCCTAAGAAAATTTAGGCGAAAAGATGATACTATAAGTTATAGGCATTCTGAACCGGTTCGGGGGTATAACGAACCGGTCCACCATACCTGAGATCGTCTCCTTCCAGGTACGAATTTCAACCATTTTCTTAACCACTTTATCATGGATCCGTACTAAATTAAAAACCAAGGTTTCCAAACATTATGTAGACATATAGGGGTGATTTCCAATGTAAAAATATTATCAAAACATCTAGAATTCTACCCAAGAACCGATTAATTCATAATAATCATCTAGAACCCAAGTTTTATGTTCTTCCATGTTCATACACCTGCAAGTCCATATTTTCCCCATCCATTAAGTTCTGATTTTGTTCTCTCATTATTTCAGAATTCGACCTACATGTAATTAATGACCAAGACTCAATCTAATTCTCCAATTATAACATAAAACTCATCGATACATGGGTATTTCTTCAAGTCTACTCTAACATGAATAACATATGCACATAATTTAGCAAGACAAAACGTTGGCTCTTTTGGTAGGTCTGATTCATAGAAGAATAAGGGTATGGTCATGGTCCTCCCTCCCCAATCTACGCGACTACGGTGATTTTGGTGTAAGAACTTGTGAATTGGCCTTGGAGTTCTACTCCCATGTTCCTCTTATGGTCTCTCTTTGGTTGTGAAGGTTCTAACCCTAATTTCCCCAACACGTAATATGATTTAAAATAATAAAATTCGTAGGTCTTTATTCCCTCAAATTTTAAAAGATCAAAATACCCCTCCGGAGTGCCGGTTTAGCTTATAAGTGCCCCAGGACCCAAACTAAACCTCCGGGTAGACTTTCCTGACTATTATTACTTTTCAGGCACACTGGAGCACTCGAAATTACCATATGAAATACCAAAAGTGAAATTACATTTTATTTCTCAAATTAAGTCCCGATACCACTAACACGCGCATCCCGACTACATTTATCATAACTGCCGTATTAATCGCTCACGACAATCTTAAATTTTTTTTGTCATTATTATTACTCATTCACTAAGTAATATTCAATATAAATAAATATTAACTATTATATCGCTCATTAATATTTATTTTAACACAGATCAATCTCTAATTAATTTTCCCATTTTAATTAAATTAATCCCACATTTAAGATTATTAAAATTATCAGGTATTACATGAAGTAGTGTTGCATTGACAACCTCCATGTATGTCACTAATGCCATACTACCCAACAGGTTTTGACGAATCTTCTAGGCAAGCACATCCATGATCTTATGCATTCTTTTATCTTTAGTGTTTTCTTCATCTTTCATGAAATTTTCTAACCGAGTGAACCCTTCTTTGTATTCTGCCACGGTACTATCTCCTTGAGAAATGTTGAGAACTTGTCGCCACATCTCTATCTGATTGGACAATGGAAAATACTTGCGGTTAAACTGCACCCAAAACTCCTCAATGGTCATCATATTTCTCTCCTCAGCGGTGGTCATGAACTCCCACCACTGCAAAGCTTTGCCCGCTAGCTTGAAAGTCACCAAGAATTATTTCTGAGTGGCATTGCACTCAGTCATACGCAGTTGGTGCTGCATGTCCCTCTTCCATTGACTGTACACTATCACACATGAATTACCCTGAAATCTGGTGGGTGACCCTTCTGAAATGCTTCTCTTGCTCTCCGCCAATCATATGACCCTGGGTGGGCTTGAACATCGGGTGCCATTAACGGTTGTGGCTGATTCAGAAAAAAAATGTTATTCCATTACGGTCATCACATCGTTAACAACCCGTGCCATGATCTCGGCCACTTGTAGAGTCGTTAGGAACAAATTACAATTTATAAGAAATTGTGGGTTACAATTGAATATAAGATAATATTGGATAATAAAAGAAATAGAAAAAAAAGGAAAGGATGAGACGTCGTAAGGAACAAAAGGCAGTGTCACACGATGTGGTCATTTAAACAATGAGTCCGGTTGCTCGAACGAAATGTTTGATTGCTCGAACGATGATTGACGAGCATCGGTCCTTTTTGTATGCAATCACCTTCTTAATTGTAGATCAATTGTCTATTGTCAGAACATGGGGCCTAACAGACGATAGTTAGTCGAGAGGAGGTTAGAGATTTTTTAGGGTTTGTGCAATTGTGTGTATAAGATATATATATATATATATATATATAGAGAGAGAGAGAGAGAGAGAGAGAGAGAGAGACATTAATTATTAGGGAAGAAATATATTGCCCGCATCTGGGGCTTCCTAAGAGTTCACATCTCTCCTCCCCATTTCCCCCTTACTGCTGCCACTGATTTTAAGCCTCATCCATAAATTCACACCAAAATAATTACCTCCCTATGGTGATTAAGAAACTACAAAAATAAAGGGTTATCTATTAAGGTTTTTAAGAATAAGATACAAAAGTTATATACGCATTGTTCATGGAGGTGGGAAGATGGGTTTGGTTCAGTTCTTCGAGCTTGCGTGGTGGGGAATTTTGTGACTCCCTTTAAGGCCACCTTTAGAGGTGGGGGAGTCACCCTTCTTCTTCACCACCACCACTTGAGACCATTTAGTTGGGTAATATACTCTTAGTGTATTTGAGGCTCTATTTGATATACATTATAGTCTTATTCTTGTGTATGATTAAGAGTATGATTAAAAGGAATAATTGACTTTTTTATGGAAATAAAAATGTAAGAAAACATTAATGGGGTAGTTTTCTAGTAATAAACTGAAATTAGTCATTTTTATGGAATAAAAATGTAGGAAATTCTTATTTGTGCATATTTTCTAGTAAAATTGAAAATAGACATTTTCGCGGAATAAAAATGTAAGAAATGTCATTTTGGTGTATTTGTAGTAAATAATAATAATAATAATAATAATAATAATAATAATAATAATTTTTATGGATAAAAATGTAAGGATATATTATTTTAGTGTGTTTCTAGCCAAAAGAAATAATGGGCCTTTTTATGAAATATAAATGCAGAATTAGGATAATGTTGTCAAAATATTTATGAAATATTTTTTTTTAATTTCTTGCAAAATGGAGACTTATAAAAATCGACATTTATCGAGTTTATAGAAATTGATATAATGTATTACTTTGCTTGAAATGTATGAAAGATACGTTTTTTCATAAAGTGTGGTGTAAAAGTGAATAATGGAATTTAATGGGGTTAAATGAGTGAATGGAAGTTAAGTGGGTGTTAAGATGTAAAATTTCATAAATAAAGTGTGTATTTCAAATGTTGAGAAAATGGTACTTTAGTATGTAAAAAGGTGTGATTATATATACTAAAGATGTTAAAGTAGCAAGTAACAAAGCAGGGTAATTATAATGTTGAACAAGTGTTAAAATGGTTAAAAGGCGTTTGAAATGTTAAGTTGGAAGCTTAATAACCATTTTTCGGGAAAAACAACACTAGTTAAATGACTAATTTGCAAGTTTGGCGAATAAAGGGTAAATTGATAATTTACTTAAAGTGGAATATTTTTATGGGATGAAAATATTAAAGAATATCTTTACACTAATATGTGTGAAAATGAGTTAAGTCCTAATGCGTGAATGAGTCTAGTATAAACTATGTGTGTGTGGATAAGGGACTTAAAGAAGAAAAGGAACAATTTTTCAAATGTTAATGGAAAAATGGATGGTTAAGTCCGGGCATTGGCTTCGGTCGGGTAAGAGAAAGTAATGGAATAATTTGAACATTTTTAAAATGTTAAAACACATAAAAAGGTGCTCGGATGACACCAGAACAAAGCAATAAGATCTCGGAGCCCTTGGGTGAGAAGCACTAAATCACTGGCCAGAGCATATTGTGCGCATAGCCGTCGATGTGGAGCCCATGTAAGTATGCGGTATTGGCAGATTCTCGGAAAAAATAAAGGAAATTTTGAACATATCAAGAAATGGGTTGTGTGGTAAAATGTTTTAATACAACCTAACTTAATGAATGTTCTAAATGTTCTGGAAAAAGTGGAATGGACAAGTAAACGCGTAAATCTATTAATGTCTATAAAGAAATGAAAAGATTCAAAGGGAATAAATAAATGGGTGTGTTGTAAAAAGTATTTGCAAAGATTAAATGAGTATTTTCTAGCATGGGGATTGTGTGTGTTGAAATGGAAATTTTCAATGAAAATAATAAAGGGTATTGGAATGAATAAAGGGGTGAATTCCAGAAGAGGATTTAATAAATTAAGTGGAAAGGTTTCAAGTGTTAACCGAGTGCATTGAACAAAGTGAAAATGATAAGTATGATTAAAGAAAAACCTTAAATGAAATTAAGTCCAATTAATCTGGGCAAATAAGGTTTTTGGGAATAAATTTGTTGATGTTTTGGAATACATATTTTTCAAAGGTATACGTATGTAGATACATACATATTTTTTCATGCATGTGGTTGTAGCGTGTGAGTATTCCTTTATGTCGTTCACTTCTGTAATGCTTGTATAAATGCCACTTGGCATAGGCTCACATCCCCACTTTGTTACGGCAGGTTAGGAGAGGTTTCGTAATTTGAGGGAGTTTTACAGGTAAGTATATTTTATTCATGTTCACGTTAGTATCTCTTTTTACTTGGACTTTAGGGTTCTCCCCATGGGTCCCTCACGTAGTTTATCTTGAAACTGGAATCGCATGCTAACAAGTGAAATGGTAACAAAAATAAAACTAGACTACCAAGATTACTTAGGCTATTTCATTGCACTAACGCCTAACACTTGGGTCGAATCGGGTTAACTCGTGGGTAACCCTTAAATTCGGATTGGGGCATTACAAATGGTATCAGATCTCTAGGTTCAAGGTTCCTTTAGGGTGTGATGTGGTGTGCTCGGTATTGGATCTTTTGATGTCGATGTGATTCGGGCCAGTCCTTCTAGTTTGATGACAGTTTAGTTCGTGTCCTCGACGATATAGTCTAAGAGGTTAGAATAACAAGTTAGATTGATGCCTAATGGCACACGATTAAATTTATGGTTATTAATCGCTTCCACGTTTCTTATTAGAATTATAGTAATTTACGGGTGTCTATGTAAGCCAGTAAATGGTGACACCGTGGTTCGTAGTGTGAGGTGTTTTATGTTGCAGCCGTTATAGGCATAGAGACTTTGGAGATATTAATATAATGATATGATTCTCATTAGGTAAGGCGCACAAGATTATGGATAATCAACGGTAGGTATTGATTGTTATAGTGGCATAACTGTGTATTGGGAAATCGTGATTTAAATTATATGTAGCCTTAGGGGTGGCCCATGTGAGAAGTCAATATCGATGTGATGATTAGGAAAATTTGATCCTTGGGGTAATAGCGTGCTTGATGGTAAATTTGGTGAGAATGTAAATTTGTGTTGGTCAACAATTAGGGATAGGCACCTTCAGCCTTAGTTAAGAATGATGATATCCTTGTAGGTGAGCGCCTTAGTGGTTATTAGCCGATGAACGTACCTTACGAGCCTTGATTAGAGTTACATGCCATTTTCTATAAGAAATCACATAAGTGGCAGTGATGAGTTGGAGTGACAAGGCAGTGAACCTTAGGTGACCCCTCGCAATAGTGATTTTCAAGATTAATGCAACATTTAATGACACGACGTCCTGTATCATCCCAAAGTATATAGTTGCGTTAGCTGGTACATTAGCACGTATTATGATGTTTCAGGCATAGGAAATTTAGTTGTCATGGTTGGACACTCTTTAAGAATTAAAATATGTAGCCTAGTGAGATTGACTTTAGGTTGGCATTCTACGTACACAAGCGAGTTGCGTTAAATGAACATTGGAGACAAGTACTAAGATGGTTTGATGAAATTGATCTTGGGTTAGTAATTTGGATAGGAGTGAAAAAAATCAGTACTGATGATTCTTTGGAGGTGTATACTAAGGTTTAGCTTGCTAGATGTTAATGCGAGTGGTAGTTATCCCCTAGTAATAGTGAATTTGAGGTTATGTATCGTGCATTACGACGATGATAGTATCTCTCTTCGAACCTTGGGAGTTATTGTTACATTGAGGTTTCTGTGGTGATGTCCATTTCATGGTGATAAACTCAAGGTTGTATAGCATATGTCATGATATGACTTGTGATTTCATATAATAATCTATGTAAGATGCTTAGAGAAATAATTGGATTTTAGGTCTTAGCCTATGAGGAATTGGGAATCATTGTTGTATTGAAGTTTACATAAGTGATGATAGGCCATTAGTGATTTTAGTATTGTTATATCTTATTGATTTGTGGTAGTGCCTTCGAGTTAGTTCTATGACTTTTATTTATAGATAAGTGTCGTGATATGAACATTGAGGATAATTTTTAGAATAGGTTAATAAATGTTAGGTGGTGCACCTGGGAGACTTAAAACACGGTGAGGTTCATTATGGATTTTAGAAATAACATTTGGGATGAAGTTTTAGATTTGATTATATCACCTAATTGTGATACTTGTACGGTTAGTAGTGGTTGTGTTGGTGGAAATCATTAAGCATGATTGATTCTTGAAAGTTAAGATGACATTAGAAGAAATATGGTTTGGTATCATGTAGGTATTGTGTAGGGTAGTAGAAATAGTGCATGAGTTGAATGTTTGAAACTACATGAGCGTTGTATTTTACTAGATGAGAGTGATCTCAAAAACTGAGGTTAGTTACCACATGAGGAAATTTTGGAGTCCTAGTGGTGATAAATCGGTAACTAATGACAAGTGTCAAGAGGAGTAACTTTGCCTAGGTTTAGGATAGTTGTTCTTACATGTGATGAATAGGTAGCTTCAAAATTTCAGCCTCCCGAAGAAATTGGTTTTGTATTTCATTTATTTTGTATGGAAGGGTGATTCTCGAGTACATACCATCATTGTTAGGAGGACAAGCCAGGGTACGTGGCAAGGCTGAGGTGCCTAGAAGGTATCTGATTGGAGTTATAGAGTTGAGGTATACATTGTGGGTTAGTACTTTGTATGGGTCGATTCATTATCAAAAATTTATTGTTTCCTTTTAGCGTGACAGTCTTCCGATTTGTAACATCCTTATGTCTTCTTGGTCCCAGTATTTGGTGATTGTCGATCTGTTTTGAGTGGGGTGTGGCACTACATAAGCTCAGTATTGATGCAGGTTAAGCCGGTGGTGACTGACGCATCACGGTAGGTGAGTGCATTTTCTTCGGATGCACCTTTATTCTACACTAGCTGTGTGTACGCGGGGTATCACATTCTTTCATATAATTAGCGTCTGTTAGCTAATTCCTTTAGGTTAACGATGTTGTTAATTAGCTAGTATAGCTAGTCATGACTTAGTTGCGTGTTTCAGGGCTATAACTCGTGAATATTATGAACATTGGGACCTGATAAAACATTATATGGTAGTGTTACACTTGGTACTAGATTTTAGGAATGAGGAAGGTGATTGACTGTGTGAGTCCAAGTAGTGGCACCCAGAGTGACCCTAGGTCGACATAGGGATATCGTAGGAAATATCGGTAGGGTAAAACTATGTGATAGGGAGATTGTATTATAAGTCATGGATATGAATATTGATAAGTGTTAAGGATTCATTAGTGAGGCTAGGCGTGACCCAAGATTTCTTTGAGGAGATGTAGGTTATGAATCCTAACGAAGGAATGAACCATATTAATGAATTCACTATTGATATTTCAATATTTGATTGTACCAATCATCTCGAGTGTTTGTTAGATAGATATGTTAGGCATACTTGAGATTTTTTCAATTGACCTTAGGGTTTTCGTGATTGGACTAGCAACGGTGATTGATTAAAATGGAATCCATGGGCACAAACTGTAGTGTTCACGATGCTTAGAATGGAAAATCAATAATGAGAAATCGCAGTATAAATTGTGATGGTCCAAGAATTTTGAGGATGAAATTCCCTAAGGGCGGAAGTTTGTAATAACCCGCCCTCCTAAATCAATTAAATATCGATAAGGAGGAACAAATTGTAATTTATTGGAAATTGTGGGTTATAAATTATATATAAGATAATATTGGAGAATAAAAGAAAAATCAAAACAAAAGAAAACGAAAAGGATGAGACATCATTTGGAAGAAAAAGCGGTGTCGGGCGATGTGGTCGTTCAAGCGACGAGTCCATTCACTCGAACAATATGTCTGGTCACTCGAACGATGACTGGTGAGCATTAGTCGTGTCTGTATACTGTCACCTTCTTAACCTTTGATCAATTGTCTTTTGTCAGCCATTGGGGCCTCACGAATGAGATTTAGTCGAGAGTAGGTTAGAGTTTTTTTAGGGTTTATGGAATTGTGTGTATAAGGGAGATAGAGGTGTGAATTGCTGGGGGAGAAATACAGTTCCCCGCATTTGGGGCTTCCTAAGAGCTCACGGGTCTGCTCCCCATTTCCCGCTTACTTATCACACCAATTTTACGCCTCATCCATACATTCATGCCAAAATAATTATCTCCCTAGGGTGATTATGGAACTATAAAAATAAAGGGTTATTTGTTAGAATTTTTAAGAAGAAGATACAGTAGTTATATATGCAGTGTTCATGGAGGTTAGAAGATAGTTTTGATTGAGCTCTTTGAGCTTGGAGAGTGGGGCATTTTGTGACTCCATTTAGGGCCACCTTTGGAGATGGGGATTCACCATCTTCTTCACCACCACCACCTGAGACCATTTAGGTGGGCAATCTACTCATAGTGTATTTGAGACTCTATTTGATAAATATTATAGCCTTATTGTTGTGTATGATTAAGAGTAGGATTAAATGGGAAAACAGACATTTTTATGGAAATAAAAATGTAAGACAATATTATTGGTGTAGTTTTCTAGTAATAAACTGAAATTAGTCATTTTTATGGATTAAGAATGTAGTAAATTATTATTTGTGCATATTTTCTAGTAAAACTGAAAATAGACAATTTTATGGAATAAAAATATAAGAAATATCTTTTTGGTGTATTTCTGATGAAAAAGAAATAATAAACATTTTTATGAAGTAAAAATGTGAGAAATTTCATTTTGGTGTATTTCTAATGAAGAAGAAATAATAATCATTTTTATGGAAAAAAAATGTAAGGAAATATTATTTTAGTGCGTTTCTAGCCGAACGCAATAATGGGCCTTTTATGAAATAAAAATGTGTAATTATGTTAATGTTGTCAAAATATTTATGAAATAAATATTTTTTAAAATTTCTTGCAAAATAGAGACTTATAAAAATAGACATTTGTCGAGTTTAAAGAAATTAATTTCATGTCTTACATTGCTTGAAATGTATGAACGATATGGTTTTCCATAAAGTGTGGTGTAAAAGTGAATAAGGGAAATTAATGGGGTTAAATGTGTGATTGGAAGTGAAATGGGTCTTAAGATGCAAAAATTCATAAATAAAGTGTGTATTTCAAATGTTGAGAAAATGGTACTTTAATTTGTAAAATGGTGTGATTATATATATTAAAGATGTTAAAGTAAAATGTAAGAAAATGGGATATTTGTGAAGCTGAACAAGTCTTCAAATTTTTAAAAGTTCTTCGAAAAGTTAAATTGGAAGCTTAATAACTATTTACGAGAAAAATGACACTCGTTAAAGGATTAGTTTGCAAGTTTGCCGAATAAAGGGTAAATTGGTAATGTACTTAAAGTGGAACATTTTTGTGGAATAAAATTGTTAAAGAATGTCATTACACTAATATGTGTTAAAGCATGAATGAATATAGTATAAATCATGTGTGTGTGGATAAGGGACTTAAAGAAGAAAATAAATAAATTTCCAAGTGTTAATGAAAAAGCGGACGGTTGATTCCAGGTTTTGGCTTTGGCCTGGTAAGAGCAAGGAATGGAATAATGTGGACATTCATAAAATGTTAAAATACATAAAAAGGTACTAGGATGATACTGGGATAAAGAAATAAGGGTCCGGATCCCCTGGGTGAAAATCCGTAAATCATTGTCCAGAACATATGTGTGCACAGTCATCGGTGTGGAGCCCGTGTAAGTATGCGGTATTGGAATATTTCAAGAAACGATAAAGAAAACTTGGAACATATCAAGAAATGGTTTTTGTGGTAAAATGTGTTAAAACAACCTAACATGAATGAATGTAATAAATCTTCCAGTAAGAGTGAAATGGACAAGTAAATTCGTAAATCTATTAATGTCTATAAAGAAATAAAAAGAGTTGAATGGAGTAAATAATTGGGTGGCTTAGAAACCTAAATGGTTAAAACCATACTTAACATTAGAATGTGTTGTAAAAAGGATTTTCAAAGATAAAATAAGTATTTTTTAACATGGGGATTGCGTATGTGGAAATGAAAATTTTCAATAAAAATACTAAAGGGTATTGGAATGAATAAAAGGGTAAATTCCAGTAGATGAATGGTTTTAATAAATTAAGTGGAAAGGTGAACCGGGTTCATTAAACAAAAATGCTAAGTATGATTAAAGAAAAACCTTCAATAAGATTAAGGTCAATCAATATGGGCAATTAAGGTTTTGGGGAATAAATTGGTTAAAGCATTGGAATACGTATATTTCAAAGGTATACGTATGTAGATATACACATATTTTTGCATGCATGTGGTTTTAGTGCATGAGAATTCCTTTCTTCCATTCACTTTAGTACTGCTTGTATAAATCCCACTGGGCATAGGCTCACATCCCCACTTTGTTAAGGCAGGTTGGGAGGGGTTTCGTAATTTGAAGGTATTTTACAAGTAAGTATATTTTAATCACGTTTACGTTAGTAGCTTTGTTTACTTGGACTTAGGTGTGCTCCCCTTGGTCCCTCACATAGTTTATCTTGAAACTATAATTGCATGCTAACAAGTTAAATGATAATTAAAATGAAACTGGACTAGAAACATTTCTTATGTTGCTTCATTGTACTTACACCTAACGCTCGGGTCAGACCGGGTTGACTCATAGGTAACCCATCCGGGTCTATGAGTTACACATTAATATTGGTAGGCTATGGTTTGTATATTATTTATTGAGTTTATATATACACACACATATGATGTGGTTTTGGGGATGGATTGGTTGTGTACATACAAGACTCAAATTAACTGGTTAGGTTAAGCAATTGTATTTTCTACATAGGGACATGTGATGTATTTGGTGGTTATGCCTAGACGTAAGGGTTGGAAAACTACCCACTTGTATATTATTAATGAGTAGAGCCATGAAGGGGACCACAGTGTTCCTATATATGATTCCAGTATTTTAGGAGTTTGTCAATATATTTGATGAAATTTTAAGTTTACCACCAAGTATGAAGATTGATTTTATAATAAATTTAGCACTGAGAACTAAGTTAATATCTCGAGAACTTTAATATATGACTCATATCGAGATAAGGGACTTGATCTTTGGGTCTGCCAATGTTGTTTATGAAGAAGAAAGACGGTTCACTAAGATTGTCTATAGACTACCGTGAGTTGAATATAGCGATAGTGATGATGCATGAGCTTTATGAAAAGTTCTCATGTGGTATATACCAAGTGATTATCTGTGGATCCAAGTAAGGTTTCAGTAGTGTTTAATTGGGGACATACCAAGACACCTACTAAGATCCATAGATTTTTAGGAATTGTTGATTATTATCGGGGATTCATTTGCGGATTTTTAAAGATGGCGGTTCGATAAATGAGTTGACGAAGAAGGATGTACCAATCTTTTTTACTGGTAAGTAATAGCAATAATTTAATACTCTCAAGGAGAAATTGACTTTTACACCGGTTCTTGCCTTACCTAAGAGAAAAATGGAGTTTTTGGTTTATACTGATGTTCTCTGCAAGGATTATATGGGTTTCGATGCATGAAGATAGGATGATTTCTTATGCCTCTCTCAAGTTTCAAAGAACATAAGGTTCACTATATGACTCATAACTTAAAGTTAACAGTCATAGTATTTGTGTTTCATGCATGGAGACAATATCTGGGATGAGAAGTTTCGACTCTTTAAAGATCATAAAAGCCTACAGTATCTATTTACACAATATCTCAATATGAGGTAGTATAGGTGGCTTAAATCCATCAAAGATTACAATTTCACAATCCATTACAACTTAGGAAAGGCTAATGTCATGGAAGATGCTTTAAATAGACACACAGTGCCACCCTATAAGCCCTTCAATTGGTCAAGTCCGGTTCCATTAAGATGATTTGTGTGTTGACCAAGGCCTTTATGTGTATGCTTACAGTTAATCTCAATTTTTTGATGTGGGTGATCATATTGTAGTTGTAGGACACTATGTGTAATGCAAAAATGAAAGAAATTCCCTCTATAGGTGCCCCTTTATTTTCACTGGAGTTCGATGGAAGGTTACGTTACAAGGATAGATTGTTGGTAGCCTTAGATGAGGATTTGAGAAGAGATATCATGGAGGAGATACACGATTCACAACGATATGTTATAAAATGAGTGACAATATTGGTGGGCTTGTATAAAGAAAGCTATAATAGAATTTGTATCTAGATGTGTCACTTGCAGATGATGAAAGTGGACCAACAGAAGTTGTCCAGTATAATTCAGTCGTTGCCCAATATCGATTGGAAGTGGGATGGAATCTCAATGAATTTCATCCTGGGCCTACCTTTGACTCTCATCAGCATGATTCTATCAGGGTGATTGTTGACCATCTCAAGAAAGTGGCACACATTTGGCTCTACGTACCGATTACTCGATCGAGCAGCTTTCATGTTTGCATGTTTTCCTGGGAACAGGGTTAGACCTTAGAACAACTTACCATCCATATACAAATGGACATATGAACAGGGTCAGTCATTGTAGGACATGATATGTGAATGTGTAATGGATTTTAGGGGCAGTTGTAAGGACCATTTGCCATGGGTAGAATTTTTATTAATAAACGTTATCAATATTCTATTTCTATGGCCCATCATTAGGTATTTTATTGGATATCGTGCTAATAACTATTATGCTGGTTAAACCTAGGTGAGGATAGACATTTGGGGATGTAGTTTGTCTAATAGACAACCGAAAAGATCAAATTAATCAGGGAGCGATAAAAAGTCTCTAACGACAGGCACAAGATTTATGCTAATAAGAATATGAAGCCGTTAGAATTTTTGGTGGGAGAGTAGGTTATACTATGGGTTCCCCATGTGAAAAGGGGCGATAAGGTTCAAAAATCAAGGGAAATTAGCAAGTTACATTGGTTAATTCATGATTACGAAGAAGGTGGGGAAGGTTGCATATCATCTACCACTTTCGAGCCGCCTAGATCGGGATCATAATGTGCTTAATGTTTTCCTACTTCGTTAGTTTTTACACCCCAGGGATACATATTATCATATTGATTTAGTCATATTGAATTAGAGTCATATACTTCGTACAGTGAGCAGTCAGTGATTAGTTCGGATCGACGAATCTAAATGTTACGTTAAAGGATATACCGTTTGTATGGGTGTAGTGGAAACACGATAATGAGGAGTCCGTGTGAGAGCATGAAGTTTTAATGAGTCAACAGTGGCCGAATTATTTTGACCCATTTATATGAGGTGATTATTTTGACTAATTTTAAATGAAGAGATATACTTGACTCATTTTATATAAAGATATAGTGTTTGACTCATTTAATATTAGGAGATAGTCTTTGACTCATTTTATACGAGGAAATCGTTTTGGCTCATTTTATATGAGGTTATAATATTTCGACTCATTATATGAGGTGTTTGTATTTTTACTCAAATATATGAGGTGATATTATTTTTTACACAAGTAAAAGAGGGGTAAATTTCTGATTCCACGGATGAAATTATTGTTTATTTGGGGAAAATATAGTAATACACATCATTTTGTGGAATTTATTAAATATATTGAAACCGAGGAAGCTTTATGTAATTATTTGTGTGGAAATTGAATTTTCTATGATTTAAGGAACGTAAATAAAGTTCATATGTTAAGTTAGAGTTGATATGTAAAAAAATTGAATATATGGAAGTTATTATAATTTATAGAATTCTATTGGATGAAATATATAATTTATTTGCTGAATTAATAAAGTTCTTGCACCTAATTATAAAAAAAATAAAAGTATGGGCTTTAATTGTACGTATAGAAAGTGACTGAAATATTTGGCACTAAAATAATTATGGATTAATATATACGATACTTTTGTATTAATGTTCTTACTTGGAGAAAGGTGTGGGCTTAAGGTTATTAAAGAAAGAAAGAAAGAGAAATAAAATAAGGAGTAATCAAAGAAAATAAAAATAATTTTTTGAAAATTAAAATTAAAGGGGAGGGGGTGCATTTTTTAAAATAGTATGCAGTGCATTCTTCTTAAAAATGAAAGTAATACATCCTTTATTTTTAACAAAGCTAGTACCTAAACCCTACGATTTGAAGAACTTGGACCTTCATTTCCACATGTAAGAACTAGTGGTTTATTTTGCACAAATGAACCCTATGATTACGATTTAATAATTATGCCCTCGGTTGTCAAATTTATGAATAAAACATGTGATATCCTCATAAAAAATTTATTAAGATAAATCATAAATTAAGAGACGCGAGTAAGTATTGAAATGCAAAATTAGATATTTTTCCCTCTTAGACTTTATACTAGAATTTACGCTTCACCCCTACCTTTTAAAAGTAATATGACATTGAGAATTAATTGAAGGGAATTTAATAGCCTCATGATAATGTATAAAGGACATTGGAATACATTAGTGACGTGCAAAATTTTATCGTGAGTGGAAAAATATTACTCTTATGTTGATCAGCCTACGATTGGGGCTAATTTTGTTATAATATTATCATGGATATGTTTTGGTTGATAAGGCTGGTTTCTTATCATGGGACTTGGTGACCCTAAAGGGGAACGGTGGCTAGGTACGATTACAATAATCATATTATTAATGATGTTTTGCGGTGGATAGGATGAGGTTAGATTTTCATTTATGATGGGGATTTAATTATGTTATGATTTATTTTATTTCATATGCATGTGGTACAAGTTATGCCTCTGGGTTGTATTTAAAAGTTAAATATCACTTTGATTATATATATATATATATATATATATATATATATATATATATATATATATATATATATATATATATATATATATATATATATATATATGTGTGTGTGTGTGTGTGTGTGTGTGTGTGTGTGTGTGTGTGTGTGTGTGTGTGAGGGACATTATACACTGTGAGACTTACTTCATAACTGTAGAATTATTATTTAATTGCATAATTGTCGTTCGGTGGCATGGCTATGTTATCTTGAGATGTCATGACCATCGTTGCTGAACCCCCTTCCAGATGTTCGTGAATATCCAACATAGCTTCCTAGCTCTTTTCGTAATAATTTTGATTCTAGTTTCCCAAAGGGGACTGGGGCCAAACACGATTACAATGATCTTATTAGTCATGATTTTTTGGGGTGGATAAGGTGAGGTTCGATTTCTATTTATGATGGAATATATTTTGTTTCATATGCATGTGGTACTAATTACGCCTACAGGTTGTATTTAAAAATGATAGATCAAATTTATATATATATATATAGGCGTGTTATACATTGTGAGACTTACTTAATAACTATAGAATTATTATTTATTTTCATAACTGTCATTGGGTGGCGTTATACATAGGGTGGCGTTATAACTATAGTAATAATATTATTACTTCAGTTCTAGTAGGTACTCTTTCAACTATTGAGTTAGATTTCTAGTTTGTTAATTTGTGGAGGCTTTTACTTGTGATTTCACTCATAGGTTATGTAATGACATATTATGTTTTACTTATATATAGTACATGGTGGTGATGTATCTCCTATTATTTGTTATCTTGTGGGATTTTCTTATTTCATTATCTATATCATTTCGTTTCACTCATGCCAGGGATGGTATTAAAATTGATTTGAGAAACTTTAGTACTTAATAAATAGACTTGATCAACCAAATTATTAAAAATTATGGAGTGTCATAGGAAGCCTCTTACAAGATCTTTACTACATAGATTATGAATGAGTTTCATATTAACATGATTAAGTCTTCTATGCCATAACAACGAGCAGCCATCGACGGAGGTGAGGCATTTTAGTTTTTGATGAGTTAGATTATTTATTTCTAATGTGTAAATAATTGAGGTTCGAGAAGCAACAAAATATATTTCGTTATTGGAAGATCATTTAACTAGGCAATGTTTTGTGTCAAACATCACTTATTATCCTTTATCACAAGGTTTAATAATGCTAGTTAAGTTATTCGTAAGGACATTAAAAAGTAGGAAATTATTTATGAAGGTAAAAGTTGATGTACCAATTCTTCCCTCACTGATTCTTCTTCCTTTCAAGTTATATTTGAAAGTGACTTTTCATCCTTTTCTAGGAACTAAGTTCGTAAACTTCGATTTGTCACCGATCACGTTACGCGAGCATCTGCTGTCAGGATACCACATTACCTCTTTTGTTGATGCCTTTATGCATACCTACATGAATTAACATAATAGTTTATTTTTTCTATGCTGAAATGTTAGGTCCATAGAGGTTAGCATGTGGTGATAAACCACTAGGATCCCAAAAGGATATTTTATCAGAAAAGAGACTTGAGTATTTTAAGTAAGGGGATCCTATATTGTGATAACAATATTTTAGTTCAATTTTTATCAAAATAATATCTTTGTTTTTCAAAAGGTGGATTCAACCATGAATAATTTGTAGAAGCCTTTAAGAATTTAACTTCGTCTTTTAGTTTGTCCGTTTCTCTTTTAAGGATAAGTATCTTATTTTCCATTAAATTTTCAATGTGTTTGAGGTTTCTTTTAAGAAGTTTATTTTCTCTTTCCATTTTTTCAATATCTTTTAAAACCATCTTTTATTTGAGAAAAGAGTTTGTGATGTTGTTTTTTATATTCTTTATATTTTCTTTCCAGTTTTTTATAATCTTCACAAAAAGTTTTAAAATAGTTTTGAGAATTCAGACAAGATTTTTTATAATCACAATAATGTCCTTGTTGTCTCATTCCATAAGTCGTAGGTTTGATTTATCTGATCCACTAGATTCACTACTAGAGTGACATTCTTCCGAGACAATCCAAGATAATTTCATGGCTTTCTTTCCATGTGTTTCATGATGCTCCATTATTTGTTTTCTTATTTCCATTCTTTTTTGGGGGAAATCCTTGAAAAAATGGATGTAGTCATTACATCCAAAATATTTGGTTTTTTCTTTGGACTGTATCTCATCAGAGCGGTGTCTTTTGTAGCTTCGGTTTACATTACCATCCTTCAATGATATTTGAGAAAGCCCCAAAAGTTTTTTGTGATTAAATCCATCATTTCATTTATGGAGAAATCACATTTTCTAGGTTTCGAAGGAGGTCCAAACTCTTATTTTGATCATTTTTCCCTTTCTTATCCCTCTTTTATCTCCATTTAATATGTAATAAAATATCCAATGAGTTTTTTTAAATACTTGTCACCCATTTAAATTTAATATTGGGGAACTATTTTCTTGGAATCCCACTTCTTTGGAATTGAACTGAGGAGCTTTCTACTTTTTCATTATTTTAAAATTTTCTACGATGACAATGAAGTTTATTTATAATTGTATTGAATCTACAATACATTAGAATAATTGATTCTTCCTCTTTCACTTGAAATAATTCATAATGATGTACGAGTATGCTAATTTTATCTTTCTTAACTATTGACATACCTTCATGTATGATTTTAAGAGTGTCCCACATTTTTAGCGGATGTTCAACACTAGGCTCTATTATATTCATTCATTAATAGTTAACACATAAGATTTTTTATTGCTTCAGACTTGACTTTAACAATTCTAACATCATCATCTTGTATTTAGTGTCATATTTAGGTATCGAAGCATTATCTACAATTTTCATGATTATGTATGTCCCACTAACTATAGATCTCCATGTTTCATTATCATGAGCTTGATTAAACCGTTGCATTTTATTTTCCCAAATACCATAGTTAGTTCTATAAAAAAATGGGTCAGTTTATTGGTTGTCCTTCAAAAGTTGATACATTGGGTAAAAATCCATTATGATTTTAATAGTAAAAATTATACATCTATAAGAATAAGTATCTATGAGCTAGGCTCTGATACTAATTGTTTAGTTGGAAAAATACCTAAGAGGGTAGTGAATTGGTATATGGGTTCTAATGGTAATTATAAATATTTCTTAAATTCATTTAAAGATTAACTAAAGTATGATAAATCAAATCAAGTGTGAACAATTAGTCAACAACAATCATAAGTAGTTAAGAGAGGAAGAGTTTTGGAAAACTTTGCAAATGGAGGTTTTAATGTGGTTCACCCATAGTCTACACCCACTCTCAAGATGGAACTCGAGAAATTTCATTATCGTATGTTCACATATCCTTACAAGGAATAAAACCTTGTGAGCCTCAACTAATAAGATGTTAAATGCATATGTGCCAAGGCGGTACCCACACAACACCCAAAGATCTTTAAACAACCAAAGATCTTTAAACAACTTGACTCCCCATAAAAATGACACTATTGAACGAGCAGATATAATGAATCTTAACGTAAGTAACAGTAATGAGATTCATAACCAAAACATAAAGAAACATATCTTTAATACAACAATGATGAAATGGGTTTACTTTATTTTTCTCGAAAAGTAAACAAACAAGTAGTCATAAGTATAATTCTGAAATGGGCTTTGGGTTATAGCTCTAGCACAAGTCGGTATAGGGTTTATAACTTTTCTAAAGAGTAATTGATGGAAAACATATAAGCTCAAATGGGTTTTTAGAAAATTTTGGTTTTAATGGAGTTTTGGTTTTAAATATCTTACGTTAAATGGGTTTAAAATTTAGTTTCTCTCTAGGAAACTTCAGGACTTTGACATAAACTTACATGTAGAAATTTACTTAATGGAATTATTTTTGTAAGATTGTGTGCTATATAAAGGAACCCAAGGTGTCATTTAATCGTATTTTAAAGAGCAACTAGCCGTTGGAGGGTAGCGAGGTAATTATTAGATCAATTGATGTTCAACTTTCTAAACTAGCGGCTATGGATTTTTGGGTTTGAAGATACTTATAGAATACTATACATTTCATATATCCGAATAACTCCTTTTATCGTGAGAGTCAAATCAACTTGGCCTAAGAGAGTTACATATAACTTAATTTATAACTGGTTATACATTGAGCTATAGTTGACAATACATAAAGTATAGTTGGCTAGATCTTTCTAGTTTGAGGTTCTAAAATGTTTTGGGTTTGGTTCTATCTTGTGGATCATTTTGGATATGCCTAGTAAGGATGATTTTGAGGATATAAAAGATTAACAAAGTTTATTTACCTTTGTACAAATATTCCTTAGCATCATCAAGATACTGAAAAGGTCTTCGGGTCCTTAATCTTTCTTTTGGGTTTCCTAGGACATGTAATGTTCCTTTGTGTGAGATGAACAAGCTTATTTAAACTTGGAATTATTATGATTATTTTGTTTTATCATTGTGTATTGAACTTATGATGCTTTGTGAGTTGATCATGATAGGGTTGGTTTGAGTGTTTTGAATCTTAGTTGGAATTCTTAGGCATGTTTTCATAGTTTTATGGATGGTATGATCCTTATAAGATATCTCGCAATATATTAAGTTTGCAATTTTTATCTCAAATAAATTAGAGAAAAGATACTGAAGAATGATCATATATTAATTGCTTTGTCTTCATACCAAATCATTTTCACTTGAAATACAAGTTTGTTTTATTGAGATGAAATCCACTAGTGTTTTATGACTTTTTCATGGAACTTCACGCAATTTTGTTTCTATGATTAGGGAAGTTAGATGATAGAGTTGTTGTATTCATCTTTAAATTCCTTCAACGGTTGTCGTTGACCCACCTTCGTGCGAGAACCACATCTCTTCGAGTTAACTTTTTTTATGCCTTTTCATTTTCTTGCATTATTTTTGTGGGTTTATTTTTTTTTATGTTTTTGTATTTTTCTTGTTTTTCAAGTCTAATTATATGAGGTGATTAGGTACAACACCTAATTTATGCATTTGAAGGACATAAAGGTTGGTGTATGGCCTAGGATGAGGATATGGACGAAGTAGAACAGGGTTTCCAAAACCCTTCCTTCCCCAAAGATGTGAGCAAGATCTTAAACACCCTCGAAAATGCCTAGGTTGGTTATTATTTTTATTTTTGTATGTTCTTTATTATTTTTATTTAGGATTGAATTTTTTATGTGTCAATTTCTTTGGAAATGTGATGTTATTTACTTAGAATCGAGTGATAGAGGACATGGAGATCACCGACATGCATAAACAGATGCACCATTGTTGTCGCATGAGTTTGGGAATGGTTGGTATCTAGGGGAGAGGGTTATTAGGAAGGATATGGTAGGGGAGATGGTAGTTCATTTAACGAGTCATTCACTCTACACGTAAGTCCTAGAGAGGATGTCTGCTGAGCAGAGGGTGGAGGCTATGATGAGATAGGAATTCACATTCTATTCAGATATTATATCAAAGCATGTATACTTAATTTTTTTGGAGAGTTGGTTAATGCCTCCCCAGATCTATTACATGGGAAGGGATCCACCTGGGAAAGTAGCTCGATACCTAGGTAATCAGGTTGGGACTCGAGTAATGGTGCTAGAGAAGTGGACCCTACTCCATTTTGCGAGTTTCAACTACTGTCCAGGTATATATGGGTTTATGGAAGGTATATAGTGTAGATTTCTCATTTCCCTCACGATGAGTTAGAGGGCTTTGCTCCTCTTTTGGATAGCGCCGATCGAATAGTGGTAAGTGAATTTACCTTCCATCTTTTGATTATCAAATTATGGATTATTCTATCTATTTACTAATTCTGATGTCTCTTCTTATTTTCCTTTTAAGACTAGGTCAATTAAGATTTCTTGTGAGTGGGACATTCGGGATTGAATGTCTTTGGCGGTCGAACACATATAAACGTTATTTCATACTTTCACAACCCCTGTCATCTTTTTAGATTACGTACCTTATTCTCCCAACTAAGGGACTGAAGCTTTAACTTCTAATCATCATCAGAAATGTGCCCGCCTAAGGCATTTGTGGAAGATGGCTTGTAGAATTAGGATGAAATTTCGAGCTACGTCCTGATAATTTTTCTTTTCTATTTTATTTTCTTTCTGAAATGTACTTGTAACTCAAAGCACATTATATATATATATATATATATATATATATACACACACACATACACACACACACACTGAGGGTTTTGTGAGGTAAAAAGTATGTAATGTATTTGAAATTTTTGAATATTTGTTTCGATGAGGATAAACAAAAGAAATGACCGAGAGACTTTTCAGTTGAAAAATCACTTATTGGGGAATCATTTGGACCAAAAATGGGAAATGGGGGATCTTCTAAAATAGAGGGTGTCGACTGATATACCCCCTAAACTTCTTGCCAGCATGTCAGTGCCAAGTACATTATTCTTCATCCATTGGTACTCTCTTTACGCAGCATGGGTACAATAATTACAATATTAATTTCAGTAGCTCAGTTTGTTTATTTCTTTGTGGGGAATTTTTTCAATAAAAAAGGGTTTAAGATGTTCTTTCAGGCTCACTTCCACCTTTAAATTTCTTCTCCTTTTATTTAAAATATTTTTTTCAAATGCAAGGTCAATGAATGCATTTTATTTTTCTTATCTTGACCATTTAAAAGACACGTGTTTGTATAAATAATTATATCTTATGCCCGGTCACTTTGTTGCAAAAATGTTAGGTCAAATAGGGCATTTTGGAGGTTTCTTTGTAGTTTTGGTACCTGAAGAACCACATGTTTTTCTTTGGGCTCAACGAAGTATGCCCGATTTATGAAGAAGTTGATTCCATGCTGGGTATATATCCCCATGTTCTAGTTACTTTATCTAACTTTTCTTGATCTTTTAGGGAGGTCATAAATCGATTGTTCTATATTTCTTCCGACATTAAGATGTCGGTCTACAGGGTGCAGGGGAGTTGTAGTGTTTGGATTGACAATTAATTGCTTAGGGTAATGCATTGTATGAGTGAAAACACCCAAGTTGATATCATAGTTATATGGATGGGTTGTCATTGTAATCTTGATGATCCCAATCTCATAGATTTATTGAATGTCCTTGATGAATGGAAGGTTGACCCTTGCACCCTTTTGAAAGAAAGTCATGTGGTGTTGTACATGTGGTTAACAAAGAGGTTTTGATTTGTTTTGCCACCTCCTTTTTCTTTTACCTGTTACTAATAAATTTTTCCTTTGATCTTGTGTGGACTTACATGATTGATTGTTTATAGAAAATGGAGCTTGTTTCTTACATTGGTACGTGCCTTGGTGGGCTAAGGTATGCATGTCTTGTAGTTGGATGAATACTAATACGGAAGGCTTGGGGGCCTCCATCGGACTTCATTTTACCACTCTTGGAGACTCTTGTGTCAAGTGGGAGGGCATCAAATTGTCCCTCCCTACATAAGTAAATTGTTTCCTTTAAAGGGCCTAATGCATCTAAGGATCTTATGGTAACATTATAGGCATGCTCAACATCTGACCCATTCTCTAGTGGATTCATCAAATTATCATACATGGTTATGAAAGGGAGAAGATCTTTAAAGTATGCATGGAGAAATCTTGTCCACAGTGGCACGTTGCGATTGAGGTAGTTTATGGAAATTTTATGGTTCTCGTTAATAGTTTTAGAATGTATTATCTCATCGAGCATATGTGGATGTCGATCTCAAATGGATATTACTTCCAGCCTCTATAGGGTAATGATGACATAAATGATTATGATGTAATGGGTCCTTCAGGTAGCTGATGTAGATTGTTTTAAAGATCTATGGGAGATGGTTTAGTACATTTAGTTGTTGGTAGAATTTTAGGGTAGGATTGGGATATTGGTGTGGGTCTGGTGTATCTTTTAGTTTGGGTTTGTTTGTTGGTCTTAAGGGGGAGTGAATTCAATATTTATGATGCCCTTCTGTATTTTGAAAAATGTATTTTTATGAAAAAATATTAATTTTACGCTTATGTTGTTGTGTCTATGTGGAAGAAATATTTGCGTTTCAATTATCAATACTAATCCCTAAGGCATACGTAGTCCTTTATTATATATAAAATGACAATGTACACTTATGACTCTTTATGGGAGAAGATAAGAGAATTTTTTGGAAAAGAAAGGACCGTGCCCAAAGTCACTTTATGGGTTGCCTACGTACCTCTATGGGGATAAATAAGTTGTAGTATAAAAACTATTTTGAGAGGATCGGGTCCTTCATAGTTTTATAGGGGAAAACATGTAGATTATTTTAAGGATATTTTAAAGGGGGAGAAATTCAAAGCGAGACAAGAGTTATAATAAGAATATAACTTTTTGATGTGATCCAAGTTCATTCGACGTGCCATCTCCCCCCCATCGAAGTTAGTTCATATAGAAACACCACTAAAAAGATTGTCTTCACAAGTTATGATCCTGCCCAATTGGGCTTGAATTTTCCATGAGGGTCCCAAATGGGATCCATAATTTCTTTGAGAGCGAGGTCACCTTATTTCACACTATATTTAATGACTTTCTCATTGAATAACTGTTCAATGCAGTGGTATACTCTTGTATGTGATATAAAATCATTGTTCCATTCTTATATAAGAATGTTAATTCCTCGTAGAGCCTTTGGTTCAAGTAAACTTCTCATACTTTGCTGTCGAGATAGACTCATAAGGAGTGTATTCCAATTTTAATGGGTATGACCTCTTCCATGTCATATTCTAAGGAATATGAGTCATCCATAGTGGGAGTTCTAATAGATGTACGATATCCTTAGAGGGAATAAAGGATTTTTTTCATCCCAATCCCTTCAACTTTCAGTCATCTTGTTAATGATGGATTTAAGCATCTTATTTACATCTTCAACAACTCCCAATGGTTTATGGTTTTCATGGTGAGGAATTTTATCTCTGAACTTTGTTTTCCATGACTATTTCTATGACTTCAACCTTAAAATGGAGACCACTATCAGATACGTGCTCCTAAGGGATCCCATGGTGGCAGATGAAATTCTTTGTAAAGAATTTGACCACTTTTTTGGAATTCATCATGGCGTATAACTCGAATTCGAGCCATTTGGTAAATTGATCAATAAAAAACATGATGAATTCATTCCCATTAAATGCTCTGGATAATCCAAGAATAAGTCATTTTGTATAATTCAGGGGGGGTGTTTGAGATTACTGAATTGTTTGTACTTAAGAAACCTCTTGACGTATGATGCATAGTGTTGGACCATGGTAGTCTAGTTGTACCCTTGTGCAATGATATTTTTGGCATTCATGTTGTTGTTTATGTGTGGTCTGCATTACTCACCATTGATTTTATATATAATCATATCGATTTCTGCCCATGTTATGCAGTACAAGTGGGGACCATCAAAATTACTCTTGAATAGAGATTTATAATAAATTATGTATTGGGCTACATGTATGTAAAGATTAATGTGATATTTTTTGTTATACACTTTAGGGTATTGTTCGTACTTTAGGAGTCAAAAAATGTCATAATACCATGATTCGACCTTCTATGAATGTTTCTCTAAGGCGAGTTCTATGTGGTAGAAGTTTCTTGGCTAAGATTGTTTCTTAACTTGAAGGGGAATTCGTAATTACCTTGGTAATGTCAACCATAGAGGGTATAATTGCCAATGAATTGGTAAAGCTATTTCAAGATCGCGACAGTTAATTGAAGATGTCATCTTTGAATTATAAGGTGAGATCTTCTTGATGTGTATGAAGGGTAGGAGCTTATTATCTTTAACTATACATGTTTTGAGAACTTATCATATGATTAACATGGAATCTTTATGGACATTGAGGTATTGGATTCCCCTTTTGAGATTAATTTTGAGGCTAATGGTTCATTCATCGTGTTCTTGCATGTAGTTGGTGCCTGGAAATTCTAACTTAATACTAATAGGAGTATGAAAATCATCAGGTGTGATCAAAAGTATCCCAATTACATATTCCTTCTTGTCATCACCTCCATCAAAGAACATATGCTACTAAATTTCTTCAATAGTAGTGTGAACAATCTCTTCATTAGGAAATTTTGAGATCCATAGATCAACTTCTTCCATGGGGTGATCTTCTACCTAGTTAGGGATGGCTCGTCGTTTTATGGAGTTTTGCATTACATATTAAATGTTGAATTGGGCTAGTGGAAATGACCATCAATTTATATTCTTGACAAAGAGGGTTTCTGTATAAAATACTTTATAGGATCCTTTTTGGACACAAGTTTGATTAGGAATGCAAGTATATGGTGCTAAAGTTTCAAGGTTACCCAAACCATTGCAACTCATGCCTTTTCCACTTAAGTGTAATTCACTTCATATCTAGCAAGCCTCTAACTATTATTGTAAATGTCCTTTTCCTTACATGGATCTTCAATGTATCTGGTTAGCATAGCCTCAATAACAGTGTCGGTGATAATTAAGTATATAAGCAAAGGTAGACCAAGTTGTGGTGGCATGAGAACTGATGGCTTGATAAGGTACCACTTGATTTTATTGAAGGCCTATTGACACGAATCATTACATTCCTTGGTTGAATATTTTAAGAGGATCTTGAAGATGGGTTCACATATGGAGGTAAGTTGGTTGATGTATCCACTAATGTACTGGAGCTTTCTTAAGAAACCACCACTTCTTTCTCAATTCGGGGTGGGGACAAGTCGAGGATTTATTTTACTTTTATAAGGTCTTCTTCAATTCCCTTCTTTTTGACCATAAAGTCTAGTTTTTTTCTTTATTAACATTAAAGATCCATTTTTAGGACTGAGGCACATTTGACACTATCGCACTCGTTCATGGAATTTCCTCATGTAAGGGATGTGAGCTTCTCGAGTTTTGCATGTAATGATCATATCATGGAAGTATACTTTAACTTAAATATGGATGTGGCCATGCGGGATTGTTATGGTTTCCCTCTGATAGGTAGCCCGACATTATTTAGATCGAATGGCATAACAGTATAGAAAAACGTTCCCCATGAGGTAATGAAAGTGGTCTTCCATTAACTATTTGGGCACGTCTTAATTTTACTATACCCGTTAAATACACCGGTAAGTGACTTGAGAGCATGATTGGAAGTGTTGTAGATGATCATATCGATGTTATGCATAGGATAGTTGTCCATTGGGTAAGATTTGTTCAAATCTCGATAGTTAACGCCCATGGAGTCTCTTCCTCCGGATTTTTAAACAAGACTATGTTGGCGAGACATGTCGTATACTCAACCACACGAATAAAACCTATATTAGGATGATTGACCACTTTGTCTTTGACCTTGAGAGACCATTCGGGTTAATGTTTCCTTACCTTTTACTTAACAGGATTTCACTCAAGATATGTAAGGATCCCATGTTGTACAAGTTTGGTGTCAATATCTATCATGTCGATGTAAGACCATGCAAAGACATCCATGAATTCGTTTATAAGATCTTCAGATTTTTATTCTTCTTTCTTGTTGAGGGTCGATCCTATTCTCATATCGCATGGATTTTCACTAGAATAAAGATTACTTACAATAGTGTCCTCATCATTAGTTTGAACATGATTATTTTTTCCTTATTGAGATTATTTAATAATAATCCATTCATTAAATAATCTTTATTAACTATTTAATTAATGGAACAATGCAGTAAATATAAGTCACACTAAGATAATCAAAATACACATTTATTTCAATGATATTATCATATGGAAGAACAATGGTGATAACCTCCTCAAAGGACGCTTCACTTACATCAACATTGGAAGCAGGGAAATTAGGAATGATTTCACCCTTAAGTTGGTAAATGGCATGATTGGCGGTTGGTATGGTTGGAATGGTAGAGGTGCTCCATCATTTGGATAGAGGATTATAAGTATGGATGATCTTCTCAATAAGATGTGACATCCTGAATTCAGAGTGGAGCATGCAAATATCCATCCCAATTTCAATAAGGAAGAAGGATTCAGCATTATTATTGCTCTCGATTGTTTCACAATCGAAAGATCTTGAGTCAAAGGATTTAATGGTAACATGATTCACTTCATATTTAAATCCCCTTGTCCAACTAATCTGGTCAATAAATAATATCTCAAATCCTGGTTTCATCTTCTTCTTAGTTGCATTAAACATTGGCCTAGGGAAACCACAATAGGTAAAGTCTTTGTGTGTCTTGATGAAGTGATCATTTAGGGAGTCTCTAGAGATAACCTCATTTTTTTCAACACCATGTTCTTATATGTTTATCATTGGGCCATAAGTTCTACCGATGAAGTTTAGTACCCTAAACGATTAGGTGGATAAGAATCTTTTAGCACTATCGATTTAGTGATCCCTTGTTGTCTGGAGTTGAGCCCCATTATGCGCATAAAGGACATATTGTTGAGCATATTTATTACCTTAGCAATTTTGTTCATTCTATTCTCAGGTATTACCCCTTCTTTAAAATCACCTCTTACTACAAGAAGGAGTTACTCAACCTTGAAACCAAAGAGCAGCATGTTGTTAGTACCGTGTTAGATTTCTAAGAGTTGATTACTGGTATCAAAACCATCTAAATAGTCGGTTTACCAAATGATAATGATGATTTAATTATCCTTAAAGAATTTTAGCTTTTTCAAAGAGGTGAAGAAACATATTGGATACTATGTAGACATCGGTGACCAAGAATCAAGTTGAAACAAGCTAAAATGTCAAACACATAAAAATTCACTTCAAGAAAAATTGGACAAGACGAGAGTGTGAGAATAATCTATCCCATTAATTTTCGGTGACTGTTATAATAGGAGGGCACAACAAGTAATTTGGGAGTGAGGCCACTGAATTACAACATCAGGCATCATAGCATTTGATGTGGACAAACATTCATAGAATAACCATTATCAACAAACACCAATGTAATGGTCTTCTATAGGACATTAATCGAAATGTTGAGAGCATAATTTTGGTTAAGATTAAACTTGGTTATATCTTCCTCAACAAGGAAATGAGCCTTTTTTTGTTTAAGTTGCATACTATATGGATAGCGTCAACAGGAGACATAGCAGGAAAAACTATGGCTTGCATGAGAAGTTTGATAAGGGAGTTTCTGTGAAGGTGGTAGGACATTAATATCCCTCATAATGTGATGTTTTATATTCTCAAGGAATTTTCTTTCTTCAAAGGTCATTTCGGGTATTGGAGGTTATTTGGCATCTCATTTTATCTTATTAACGTTTGTACTGTCTGTGGGTGAAACTAAATCCTTGTAGTATTGGTTCGATTAGGATATATAATTCACTGATGAGGGATAAAATAACAATCCCATTTATTCATCTGCCTCGGGGAAAGTAGAGACTTCATTGATTTTAGCCAGAATTTATTCAAAGAAGATTACCCTATAAAGGGAGATAGTTGTTCAGTGGATTCACAGTTGGGTTCATTTTTTGGTTTATCTTAATAGTCAAAGTCTTCTCCCATCCGGTAGAGGATATTCAATTGTTTCCTAAAAAGTATATATATTCAACGAATTTGAGATATTTTAAATAATAGTATTCCATTCCTTAAGAAAAGTGGTTATGATATGGGACCAAGTATCAAATGAGTTTCATTAAAATAAGTAGATCCGGATCTTCACAAATCCTTCATTTACTGAGACTTCTTTCGTCAGAACTTGTTTAGTGTTATCTATGCTGAATTCTTTCGGAGACATAAACTAGTCATAAGAATGATGATCCTACGTTTAACCTTTCATGTAGAAGTCACTTATCTTTATGTATTATTCTTTTTTAAGGGTAAATTTCTGTTGAAGTTTCATTCTGAATTCCATCACCTGCTATGGGAGGGATAGCAAGCTCATGCTATATGTCTCATATTTTATGGGGACTACTACATAATTTATCATAATTATGTCAAGGTCGAGATCATAAGAAGTTTCATAAATGAGAATATTAAATTGGAGTATTTAGAAGGTGATTAAGAAATTATTCAAATTTATCATTGATGAGGGGTCGTTTATGGGATTTATTTTGGCTTAGGGGTCTAAGTATGAGTCTTCATCAATTAGTATGGTATTGACATCATCTTGATGTGGAGTTAAATGATCTTGGGTAATGATTGATTTGGTCCAGTAGGATGGGTGATGATGCCCTTCCCATGAGACCTTATATAACATTGTTGAGTTGATGGAATTGATTAGTGGTGTGCCTAGTAGTTTGATGAAAATCACAGTGGGCGTTATGATTGAAGTATCTGTGAAGTGTATCGGGTAGTGGATGCGGTTCCACTGAATTGATGAGATTAAAGGAGAGAAGGGATTGGTAAACATTTGAGAGGGGAGTATGGGGATTAATATAATCTATTCTAATAGTAGTAATGAGGTCTTCTAGTTCCCATAAAGTTAATGGATTTAAGGTTATGTTATTGATGGTAGTATCTCACTTTTTAAACTTTTGGGAAGTGATCTAACTAGTAAACTTCTTTGTCTCTCATTAGTCTTAAGTACTTTAACTGGCTATACTTTCTTAATTTTTATCCCGACTTCGTTGAGATCAATAAAATGAGGATAGTACTAACTACCAATGGTATTCCTGGTGTGCCAAAAGAAGTTCTTCTTCACAATGTTGACTTGTTCCTCCTCTAGTTGAGGTTGGTCATACTTTTTGACTTTTTTCTCCACCAAAGTATGAAGTTCTACACATACTCTCCCAGTTCTTGTTTAAGCAATTCAATATCACAGGGGGGTCACTTCCAGTTCCTCATTGTACTTGTATTAAGCCATGAATTCACGGGCGACATCATATGAATCGCGGACACATAATTATTCTAAATACATTAACTAGAAAACTCATGGTTTGATGACAGTTTCACATATGTACAATGGGTTTCCACTTCCTCTAAATTTCTTAACCTCCTACATTTTGAACTTTTGAGATAGATAAGGTTTAGAAAAATAGAACATATGGGTATAATCCATATAGTTCCTAGAGAGTTTCACTTGATCAGACATGTGAGAAAGCATTTTGATGTGTTCTTTAACCCTACTGATTTCTTCTTCATTAGGATCCTAGGTAATGAGCATATTCAGGTTAGCTACATATTGAGAGATGTTCATTATAAGGAGATGAACATGTGGAATCTTATTTCATAGTGAAAGAAATGGTGTCAATACGGTGTGCCAAGCATGATGGTATTATTCAAGGGACCACCAAGGATCTAGCATTTTTTTACCCATTATAGGAGGTAAGGAACCATAATGACATGACAAAACCTCAGGCTCGAGAATATATAGGATCTAAGGTTTGTTCCTCCATAATTTAGTGACATTTTATTATAGGTTGTCAATCTTGGCACTCAGCTCAACTACCATAATCTTCAAATTTCGTTGAATGTTGACTTATTGATTAAGGTTCTCAATGAGGCAGCTATGATATGACCATTATGTTTCTTCTAGAGAAGTAGTGAGTAAGAATACAATAGAACTCTAAGGTGGTCACATGGAGAATCGCAACTAGTAATGTGTTAGGCCGCGCTATGGGAAATGCAATTACACCTGAGAGGGAAGAGGTTTATTTCTTTTAAAAAGTGTTTTATTTATTTTGTAAACAAAATAACTATAATTGGTATTTTTGAAAATGGGAAAATCGAGAAAAAAAAAGTCCTCGATGTAGTTTCTACTATTAGGTTCAGTTGTATTACATTCTGCCTAAGGTAAGAGTGAAATGTTGAAATAACTTGAATCTGAGAGAAAATAGGGTATACAATGTAAGATACAGTTTCCATACACGGTACTATTTTAAATAACGGGCAAAAGAGCACAAAATCAGGGAGTAAACAGACCTAGAATTTCGACAAAGTGTCACGTTTTAACCAATATTGTAGATATGAGGTTTATGATTGGAAGGTTAGTGTAAGGGTTCCCTCCTTTGGCATGACTTTGAGGATATACCTCTTAACTTTTCAAGTAAATCATTCATTGGTATTTATGTAGAAACCATTTGATATATCCAAATGAATGTGAATTGCCTCACTATATACCTCATTGTAATGGTACATATGAGAAAGATTTTAATATACTCGACATATGTGTATGATTTTCTTCTATATAGCTCCCTTCCTAAGTTTGTCCAATATATAGGATGTGAGGGTAATGTTCGACATACGTCAAGTGTACTTAGCCACATGAAGGTGGTTAATCAGGCTCTACCGAACTGGCAGCCCGTTACAAAGTGACACCTAAGTACGAGATAAGTATCGGGTCAATAACAAATGCTCATGGAATATAGTGTGTAAAATAATGAGTCTTATTAAAATATTTATGAAACATATTATGTATGTCATATGAGAGTTGTAAATGCAAAAGTGGGAAAATATATACACATGTATAAAAGAATGTTATATAAGAAACAAAAAACCCATGCAAATAGATGATACTCAAAAACGGAGTCACCACTATGGCCATCGTGACTGCTCATTAGCAGTGTAGTCAATTTTTATCGGTGGCGATGCTCCTGTGTGTGTGATGAAAGGCATTCTAAAAGGATATAAATTTACATCGTTGCTGATATGACGTACGTGAATCAGTAAAGATGGTTGTCTCCAACCTATTTTACTCAAAACAATAAAAAGAAGGAGTTGCCTCCAAAGATATAGCTAAAAGACTTTTGGTGCATGTGAAACCAAATGAGATATGGGCTCTGTGACTCTATTATATGGTTGAAAGGTGTTAGGATCCCACTTCTCCCTTTCGATCTCTCGCTGTGTATAAAAATATTATTATTCTCCTAAATGAATGAATATGTCTATATTTTTATGATGTGTCGTGTGTGCATAGTGAGAAAAGTGAATATAGGTCTAGATGTGGCAGTGTGTGTGTGTGTGTGTGTGTGAGAGAGAGAGAGAGAGAGAGAGAGAGAGAGAGAGAGAGAGAGAAAGAGAGAGAGAGGAGTGGAGTCATCATATCCACATTATGAGAAATATGGGAAGGAATTTTCCTAAGTAGATAACCTAACTAAACATGAGTACAATGCTAAGAGAAAAGTATGAAGACAGCTAAAATATGAGTGACATCCTGAAATCATAGTTTCACGATAAGAAAGTGAATATGCATATATGGAACAACTAAAGAGAGAGTAAATGCAAGAAAACTTACTACATGAGTCGTATGTGCTAACTACATAAATGATATGATAATACACGATGGTAAAATAAATGAAAGAGATAAGGAAGGACTTGAATCTCAAAATGACTTGGGGATGCCTATGTTGCCAAAAATCGTATCAAAGTCCACATAGTTTGTAATATGAAAAATATTGGGGAGTAACCCAAAATCTGAATCGAGGGCATCTCTTTTTATTTATGAAAAGAGCATGAAATGTGGTGAGGCTATTGAAAAATGGGAGAACATTCTAAATTGAAAATTACATTTTAAACCCTTAGTTTTTCTTTTTTATTCAAAAAAATATAAGTCAATGCTTATATCATTTTAAAAAGAGTAACATAAATGATACAAGTAAACTGAATACACCAACAATGGAATAAGAATACTAAAATATGAAAAATAGTATTTATGGTAGTAGAAAAACATAAAGGGTCTTGGAACTTCAAGGACTTTGGAATTTTATTTTAAACCATTCTTTTGTTGATTTCTAGTGTGTGAATGATAGTGGTGATTGAAGGTGGGGCAAGGTGATGTAAAAGAACGTACTGAAAGTGATTTACGCTAAATTTGGAATGGCTCTCACATTTAAATCAAGGTCCTTTGAAAATGGGGTAAGGGTTTTCGTATATAGGAAAACCCTAAATAAAGAAAGGATAATTTTACCCTAAGGGGATTTTTGGAAGGTTGAAAGGACTTACTGATGATGTAAGATCCGCCTTCCTATAAGCAGGTGATGTGTCCTACTTATAGATTGTCATAAATGTTTTTTTGGTCATAACTTTTGAATCATCAGTTTGATTTGCACATGGACAGGATCATTAGAAAGAGGATTTAGAACTGAATTATTTTATGATGGGGGACTTCTCGGTTTGAGATTTTATCAAAGTGAAGTGGTCTCGGGGAGACAACTAGTGTTATCTGATTCTAAAATGGAGGAGGACCTAGAGTCCGTGATAGAAGGGGAAATGCTTGCACCATGTGTAGAAGTGTACGGTTGATGGAATATGGTCTCCAAAATCCTAGTTAATTTATATGTGATTTGGATTGAAATTACATTAATATTAACTTTTAAGTACCTAGTCCAATTCCAAATTAAATTTAGAGGTGGGTGAATTTCAAATTAAGCCTTAAGTCTCCTAATCACGGGTTGCACATTAACACGTGAATTTAACGGCTAAATAATTAGCATTACATATTAACCTACAAGGATTATACCTGGAATAAAAATATATGAATCTAATGGTACAAGTATTCCATGGTTCTTATATCAAATTTCAAATTTCATAATTGTAGCATTGGTTTTTAATAGAAATTTCTACTAATCTAAAACATATCTCACATTGATTTCTAGTTTACTAAACCATAATATGAAGATCTCTAGAAATTTACATTAACAACAAATAACTATATAAATTAAAGATTAATTCATTTTAATCATGTTAATCATAAGTAAAGTTCAACAAATGTAAGATCTTGATGAGAACATGTGAAAAAGCTTAATTATCTCTTCTTGATTTCAAACATTTTTAGTTAATTTTGGTGAATCTAACATATATATATATATATATATACACACACACACACTAGGGTATGCCCGTGCCTGAAGACACGCTGATAATCGCAAAATGGCAAAAATATCAGAAGAACGTAATTGTAAAACGGAAAAAATTAATTCCCCAACAAAATAAAGTGTAATTTAAAAAAAATTAACCATAATATCTTTTTTATAAGACTATACACCCTTCTTACCAAATAACAAATAGTCCAATAACATTCAAATAGTATGCTCGTGCTTAAAGGAATGACAAAAAAATTGTGTCGACTAAGATTTGTAATCATAGAATTTATTATAAATCACAGATGTGTAAACGATTTAGAAAAATTTGGCAAAATTTCCTCTTTTATGGGACAATCAAAGTTACAGCGCGGGGGGGGGGGGGGGGGAGGGATTGATGTAAACTCAATCACAAAAAAAAATATGGGTGCCAAACCCAAAGTAACCCAATTCAAATAACTCATAAAAAAATATAAGATAGAGACCCTAAAAAAACAGAAAATATAACCTACCGAGGCCCATTTCATCTGCAATTATCACATGCGTTTTTTTGGACCAAGAGAAGTGTAAGAAGTTCAATCCTTCAAGCTGATATGGAAGAAGTGACCCTCCTATCACATCAAAACACGATCAAGATCTCCGGTAAAAAATAAAATCTCTAAAAGATACACGATTATTTAACATGACGGAAAGCTAATAGCTGACAAACTATGCAAATACCTCAAGAAAGAAATTCGGTACTCTTTTCATAAAGTTGAAATTCTTTATTTTTCTTTTCTGAGTCGGAGTCATCATAAAGGCTTCTCCACTGCCTATTTGAAGCTCGTTTGTGACATCTAAAACTAATTTTATAAAACTTATCAATTTCAGATAGAAATGATGGAATATCTAATTCAAGTTCCCAATAACATTCGTCATAGGGAAGTTCCTTCCACTTTATATAATACTCCTTCTCGTCGTCATCTCCCTTGCAAATTCCACAAATTGTATAGCAAGTCTTAGTATTAACATTGCCATTGAACATTATCATCAACAAAAATTATATATATATATGACTACTTGGCTGCTAGTACTTTTTATTAAAATCGTAAAAAAGATCCTAAAAAGATACTACAAAATGACTAGTTGACTGGTAGTATTTTTTATACCACATTTAATGAAAGATGTAATCATACCTTACACAATTACTTTGATCTGAACCGAAATTATTTTCGGTAGTCAGAAGAAACATTATCAAGAATAAAATAATCAAAATCAAAGGTACTATAAGGAATACCTTTACAACATCACCGATGGGGAAATCAACGATCGTATAAACACAACAAACTTCCTTTCTGAGTTCTCACATTAAACAATATGGGATTGGACTGCCATAGAAATAAAGAATTTTTCCAACATCACATTAGAGTTATATAGGTATTCACAATATAACTATGTGCCTACAATTATATAGGACGATCTAGAAAAATGTACCATCTTACAGTTACATAACATTTTGTTTAATCTTAAAATTTCGTCAACACTGCTATTTATTAATACAACAACATTATTATGCAGAAGATATGTCATATATATTTCCAGTTAGCATTTAGAAGAAATTCTAATGTTACCACTTGATTTTGAAAATAAATAGTAAATCCACAAAGGCAAGTATTGGGATCCTATAATTTACTTAGCATATTCAAGAACCCAGTCCAGCATGTCCTGCAAGGCTTCTTCAACACATTTCACAGCCTTTCATCTTCATATTTGTACCTTAAGTCTCATATATTTACAACCAAGAAAGATCTTCACGTTGTTTTATTACCTCGGTTTTAGTAAATAGAACCTCCTCAAACTTTTTGCATACTTCCGGTGGAATGTATTGGTCAACCTCAACTCGTAATATAGATATAGGCACCTTAACCTCTTTGATACCATCCAATGTAATAAGGGATGGGTGTAAAAACACCACAACTTGAATTTAATCAGACTTTTCCAAGTCCACAACCACCTTGGCACCCCTACAATATCCTGTGGCCCCAATTACATATATGCCTTTACTTCTTGAAGCTTTAATAATTAGTTTTGAATCTGCAAATAATTTTTCTAATGAGTGAAGTTTTATCCATATTAACAGAGGCCTTTCAATGCATTCAGGATCACAGGACTCTCCATGAAGGAAATTAGGTACCACTACATAGAACCCAGTAGTCGCAACTTGGTCAACAACCTTCCTTAAATTTGGTGGTTGATAACCAAAAGCGTCGGAAGCAAGAATGATAGCAAGATAAGAATGTGAGGGGCATGTAACGTAGCAGTTGAGGCCTCCTAGTTGTATGACGGATCCTGAACATGATCTTGATACACTTCTTGTCCTCACTATCAGAGAGTTGGAGCAGCACCCAGGCCCAAACATCTCTCCTCCTTTTTGGAACACGGATATGAAAACGAATATGATGGAGAGCCAAAAATCTAAAAACGAATATGAAAACACTTAAAACAAACCCAAACATTCTGAAACCAAAATGAAAAATAAAAAAATAAACTAAACATACATATTACCCTAAACCCAAATAAAAGTAAAAGCCTAGTGAACATACCAGAGAGGTCAAACCTCTCTCTGGGAATGAAATCCATCAAGGGCCTTATAGATCAAACCGCCAAAAATGAACCAAAACAGAGAGCTCAAGGCACTAACCCAAAAATTTTAAATCAAATATGACTTTGTTTCAGGAACATGAATCTAGAATAGTCCGTTATGCCACTTATGAATGACAAAAGAAGAAATGCTAATAAATTAATGAAATAACTTTGACATCTTTCATTAACTTTAAATATCACCAATGGTTGTAGTAATTGCATAAACAAAAGCAAATGTAGATAAAGGATCAAGATGGTCTAAAATTGTTTTGGCTTATGAACCAGTTTGGGCAATTCGAACAGCTGGTGCAATTATAATTGAGAAAAAGTCAACAAAATAATGCCAGTGGATATCCATGTTAACGATAAAGCTGTAATTCATTCCCTCAATCTTCAGTAAATTGTAATTTATACAACTCATTTTTTTTGGTATTACTATGTTCAACGCATGGTGTGTTGGGTCAAATTCGATCAACACCCAATATTTCCAATGCCATGAAGCTAGGCACGGCTAATGTGTACAACTTATTACTCATTACCTTCCATATATATCTAAAGAACAATTTCTTAAGATAATATTCAGTAAGGAAATTGAATTATATGGTCAAAATATGAAGCAAATCCATAACCATTTTTTTCTTGTTAAGGCAACGTGGTTAACTCAAGAAACATGAACGACATCAAATCATTCATACTGATATGTTAAGCTAATATAGACTCTATAAAGCACTTCAAATTCCTTGACAATTACTGCAAAAAATCTGATATAAAAATATCAAAGAGATTACGACCATAGTAAGAGAAAAAATAGGCTGCCACACAGGTAGACAGCCAAGAAACAAATGCAAAATGGCAAGAACACAACAATTAACTCTATATGTAAAATCAAAATTGTCCACATTGTTAAATCTTGGACAAAAAAATGTCAGGAAACAACATGACGTGACGCATAAAAGAAGGAGATTTTTAAAAACACAGCGTGACACAAAAACTACAGACATCGTGGCCAAATACGACCTCCAGAAAAGTAGGTGATTTTTAAAAACAGGCAAGAAGTTAAAATCTGTGAGCACGGCGTGATGGAGTGAGGCTCTCTAGAGAGATCATGGAAAAGAACCTGGTATCGTTCTTATAACACTCAAATATTGTTCTTCAAGGCAGCAAAAAGCTAAGCCACTACAATTATAGATTACTAAGAACCTACTATTCAAGAACAATATTATAGGAGCACTATAATATTGTTATAGGAGCACCATAACAATGAGTGTTAAACATTACTAAGAACCTGCTATTCAAGAACAATATGAGTGTTATAGGAGCACTACAATCATAGATTACTAAGAACTACTATTCAAGAACAATATGAGTGTTATAGGAGAACTATAATATTGTTCTTGAATAGCAGGTTCTTTTCTAATAGCAGATAAGAACAATCTTAAATATTATTCTTGAAGACAGCAAAAAGAGAAGCCACTATAATCATAAGAAATGTGCAATAGGTATTTAACAAATATTATTCCAACAATTCCTAAATGAAATAAATAAAGAACAGAATTTAATACCCAGTCCGTCATACGGAGAAACATCTTCGAATGTGTAAGCACTTTCATCTAACTTTTTGAGATCCAGATGTTGAGCAAGTTCTTCTCCCGGCATGGAGTCAACTCAAAATTTCAAACTAGATTGGTCTTGGGGAACTTTAACATAAAGAAATAAATGAACAGATAAAATAAAAATAAAAAGACAAAAATCAGTCGGAGTTGAGGTTTTATTCAATAATAATACATTATCTAAAAAAGGGTAATTAGTAACACTTACAAAGTAACTATCCATGAATCATAAAGACCTAAAAATTAGAAGGGGCTTTTTAAATTTAGGACCTATTGTAATATATATTTTGGAAATAGGACAACAAACATTTTATTTATAGTTTTAGTCCGTATTTTAGAATAATGCTGCAGACGCTGACCCCTTTTTATAAAACGTCAACAATCACAGCATGCCACGTGTTCCTTTAATTTGAAAATTGGGACTGAAAATTGAAATGGAATGTTTGTTTTCCTATATCCATAATCAATATTATTGGAAGTCCTAAAAGTACATAATCTAAAATTAAAAACCCTATAAACTATTAAACACAATCCGCAGCTTATTACCAACTCAAGCATCAACACAATATTTGTCATTTCATTCTGAAAATTTAAATATTGCCACAGCTACCAAGTAGTTTAGGAATGGTCAAACAATTGAATATTATTTCCTTAGATCCAACACAAACCGAATATAACAGTAAAAAAATAATAAACAAAGACATGGTATTCACATTCATTTTATCATCACCCTCATCACTATGTCATTTTATCAAACACATGGTATTCATAGTACAAAAAAATCATACTTTCTGGTAGTGACCAAACAAAACCCGTAATAGATAATCAACATCATACCATCTAGGAAACTAACAAAATTGGTGAACAAAAAAAACCCCATAATAGATAATCAAAATCTAACAAAATAGATCAGAAAAAGATAACAAACTACATTAGAGGATATGAACAAACCCAAACTAAAAATGCATATGAAAATATATGGAAATGAATATAACCCCAATGTTATACAATCGGACATAGAAATCGAAATCTTGATGTGAGAGTGAATGAAATAAAATCTTGGATCACAAATAATGAACCAGAAAATAATCCATGAAATAACCTGGAAAAAAGAAAAAACTATGATTATTGAGAATTTATTGAAATCACCTCCAAAAAAATAAGTAGAATCCATGAATGAGAAATCTGAGAAGAGGGAAAAACTCTACAGTTCATGTGGCGCTGGAGAGGGAGAGAAAGATGGGTCTGGTGAGTTTGAGAATAAGGGGTAGGGTTTAAAGTGGGTTTGGTGTGTGTTTACGAAATTACCCTTATATTTGAATTAAGCTGAAAGAGGGGGAATTAATTAGTGAGAAGAAAAAGGGGGGAACTCAAATTTTTAAGGGATAAAAGAGGTATTGCAGAAATAAATCATATTGATGACATCATGAGCAAAGCTTATGGCATACATAAGTTTCCTACTTTATTTTGTATATATATATATATATATAAATAATATGGGACAATGGTGTTATGAATATTGTTATCTTATCTTATCTTATCAAAGTAATAAAATAGTCGACAATTTTCCACATCACTCACAAATGAAGGGTTGTGATTAAAGATTCATTTTTACCTCTTTTATCCTTTCATTATTTAGTTTACCCTTCTTTTTTATCACTTGATTTCCCCTCCCCCTCTTACTCAAAATTCAAAAGAAGGGATGGAATGGTAAAATACATAATTTTAGGTCCACCACACACGACATACCAACACAAGCATGGTTCACACAAGAACAAATCTCATATTTCTCACTCTCACCACACCAGGTTCTCTCTCTCCATCTAAAACATCCGACCTTTTCTCTCTCATCGGAATCTTTTTCTTTCTAAAAGTTGTTAAGAAATTTATTTGTGTTTTTAGGATTTGAAGATTTCGACATATCTTATTTTGATTCGAGGGATGCGTTGGTGGGTAATTAAGTTTTCGGTTAACATTACTCACTTTTTTATTTCGAATTTAGAGTTTCGTGCGAGTTGTTAGAAGCATTTAAATCTAGGGTTTGCACATTTGATGACAGGTGAAGATTATTAAAATTTAAACTAAGGTATTCTTTCTCTCTCTACATACACATAGAGAGATTCCATATTTTGTGTGTTTTTGATATACCATCTCAAGTTTTATGTAGTTTTTTAATTACATCTCAAGTTTTTAATTTGTTTTTAGGTTTATTTGAGATATCTAATTTATATTTTTAGGATTTGTTTTGCAGGTACTCTTTTTTTCTTCTAATTTGTTTTCATCTTTTATGGATTTGTGTGTTTATTTTGGTTTTGAGCTACTCATTTAGTCTGTATTTCTTAATACTTTTTTTTGTAGATTTTGTAATACTCTTTGTATAGTTGTTGATGCAAGCCTTAAACTTTTTTGTTATTTGATTTAATGATGTTCTGTTACATTTTTTGCAGTTAGAGACCCATATGATTTTTGTTTAGCTTTTATTTTTTAGGTTATTATTACTTGAATTTACAATTGCTATAGATTTGACTGGGGGTAACCCACACCACATTTAAAATTTTGGTTTGAAGAAGGTACTCTCAAACTTATAGATTTGATTGGGGGTTAATGTATCATATGTTAGTAATGTTAATATATTCAAATCAATGCTAGATTCTAGTCATTTAGGGTGGTGATAGTGTATACGGTGGAATGAAGAGACTTCTAAAGGGATGGAGGCATTTAGGGTGGCGATAGTGTATACAGTGGCGATATGATTGTTTTTCACAAGAGTTGAATTTTTGGAAATGTTTTTTAGCGATGGTTAAATGCATCACATTGTATTGAATATTTCCGTATCATTAATTCTTTCTCATTTGTTTCTCTGTTTCATCAGGACCAGGGCAAACAAATCAAGAAATACGGCATGATATTTCTTACAGGTTTAGTGTGATTCATTTTATGTTTTGGTTGTTCATATTTTGGGTGTTTTCTCATTTTTATTGAAACTCTAAATTTACCTTGCCTTAGAGAAGAGTAAACACATGTCATCCAAAGTTTCAAATGTGTACATGTTAATGTTTGGTGCTCTTATATCGGCTACAAAAAAAATCGTTCTAATTATCTACTTTTTCAACTATGTATGTGTCACTGTTTGGGGTACGCAGTATTTTAGTCGCCTACACCAACTACATATTTCCAGAGACAGTCAGTTACGCCTAAATGTATTGTGGGCGCACCCCAAGTCACACCTAAAAATTACTATTTAATATGGTGTTAGGAAGATTACTTGATTTTAAAGTATTATATGTTGGATTTTAAAGTATTATATGATGGAGTTTTAAAGTATTATATGGCATGCTATGATTTTTAAGTATTATATGGTTTGTTATCAATAACTTATAATTTACTCATCTAAAATCCTACACGAGTTCCCTTTATTCCCATCACATGGGCACTGAAAAAGCTCACATAGAGTGTAGATAAAATTATAACTCTAGAATGTTACCTTCATTTTAACATTATAAATATAATTATAACTCTAGATTAAATAGTGTAGATACAAATGTGTCTTCATTTTATATGACAATACTCAGTTATAGCATCTTTCTATATGGAACACTACTCAAACAGAGTATTGTTATATATGCACATAGATAACTGCCTAATTTATAGCACATTATTTATGTTCCATCTATCTATATGGAACACTAAATTATTGAACATTCTCGGTGTTCCATCTGTCTAAATTATAACACATTTTCAAACTGGGTATTATTATAGCATATTGAGCACTACTCAGTTTTACTGCTACTCAGTTATAGCCGTAGACACAATTCATAATTTCATATGTTTTCCAAATAAGAAATCATTCTAAGAGAATGGTATACTACATTATGACGGAGCACCATTGTCAATTTCCATTCGATTTTCTCAACCACAGAAAGGATCACCCTCGATAATAGTATTTCTTAATTGAATTAGAGAGATTAGCAGATTCCGTCAGCAATCTCTTTCAGGTGACTTATCTACCCCATGTTTTGAGTACTATGGGAATATATCAGAGGTTCCCAAGAGAAAAAGTCCATCTATTCTTGAACTTCACAAGAATATCTAGGTTTGATGTATTCAATAATTTTTTTTCATTTTCTTTGTAGAGTCATAGAAAGTTTAATGCGTTCTTATTCAATTTGATCAACTTTACTACAATCCTTCATATTGGGACTATTTTGTAAATTTTTTACGCTTTAGTTCTTTTTATTTTGTTACTCCTTAATTTATTTTTTCTCTAGAGGTTACTCGAGGGCATACGATTCAATAAGGTATTTCATTTCACTCTCTAAAGCACAATATAATGTATTATATTGAACTTCTTGCACAAACTAACAACTATTTGTTTGTTCTATTTTATCGATTTAACCATTTTTATTCCACTTGACAGGTACCCAAGTATCTCTAGGGCTTTGGATTTTTGCATTTTTTTTCCGATTTTTGACCTCTTTATTTTCTAATCTAAAAATGGACCAGAAGCAAAACCACATCGGACATAACTAAAGAAGAAAGAGCAGCACCTTTTGTCTTATAGGGACACTCTAAAAGGCTTTGGGTGGATTATGTTTTTAGCTATAGGCCGTGGTTGTAACTCAACACAAAGAGAACCTCACAGAACTGTCGAAATTTCAGCAGTCTCATCTATATTTTTTATTTTCTATTCCTCTTAGTCTTCTTATGCCTTAAACTTTTATTTACACTTTTCTTCCTTTTTCTTTTGTTTATACAAATAAAGATGTTTGTCTATTTTCAATAAATCCGTCAACGGTATGATTGGTTCCAAAGAGATGATTTACATCAATGAACTTGGACGACGAGTTTCATGGTGGGATGTGAAGCAAAAGGTTGGCGATTGTTGGTTTAAAACAGTTACAACAAAGATAGATTGAGAAGGCAGTGGTGGAGGGGATCGAAGTTGTACCTGTCGAGATTTCCAAATTACAATAGAAACATAATTGTGCAGAATTAATTTTTCTTATGTAAGTTTGGTTAAGGGGGTAGAGAGTTGGGTTCTCGGTTAGCTGAGTTTTTAGGGCAGGAGTAGTGGGTTACAACGGACTCACGTGGTTGATTAAATCATCAATTAATGTGGTGTCAATATCGGGGCCTGATGTGTCCACTCTGCTACTTATTAAATAAATAACAATTATTTAATTGAAAGTCGTGAGGCTTTATAGTTGGGGTTCACCAATGATTTATTTGAAATGTATTGAAATTTGCAGGTATTGGGAAATAGGAATGGAAAGGTTATAGTAATGTTAGTTTATTGACCTCTTCAGCCTCCAATATTTGTTTTCATTGATTGTACATGCTCTATCTAATACTTTGGGTTTGAGTGAAAAGTAAGCACATCGTAAGGCATCTGTTAATTCTTATTTCCTTATTCATTTGATTTTTTGGTCAAGATTGAAGAAAAATTTGTGTCTAATGACAGCAACTAATGGGCTAATTCTAAATGGTTCTCTGTGATTGTTCTAGAAATACCGGTGTAACAACCTCCGATTTTAAGAACCTATTTTATATTTATTTACTATGTGAAGTAATTATATATAAAATGTTGGAATGTGGAGTAAGTATTAATTTAATGAGATAAGTAAATATTTACTAAAATGTTGTATGTTTACCTTATATGTGGGTAAATATCACCATGTTGCAGTTTATTGTGTCGTAAGAATTATAATGACATTGTGGTTTAAAGATGAAATCAGAATTTGAAATCAGATATAAAATTTCCAAATGATAATTTGGAGGGTGTAGTTAGTCCCGAATGGTGTGAGATAGTCGAAATAAGTGTCATATTGTATTTTGGCGTTTTGGGCACATTTGACTAATTTTAGCATAACGCGTATCGGGAGTCATTTTATTGTGGCATTGATCATCTAAGTTGGAGGCTTTAGACTAATGCCATGATTTAATCTTGCTAAGCCCTTTTATTTCCCTTAAGAGCAATTGTTAATCTAGAGTGAGAGAGAGAAGAAGAGAACTTGTGGAGAAAGAGAGAGGTTGAAGATTTGGAGATTGATCTTGCATTCATCTTCCTCAAATCTGAACTTGCAAACTTAAGGCAAGTTTTCTACTTGCTATTATGTGATTTAAGATGAATAATTAGTGTGATAGTTGTGTATTTGGGAGATTTGGGTAAATACTAGGTTTGGATGCCTATTTTGGGTATTTAAATTATTAGATCTATGTTTGGTAGGATTCCTAAGAATTTAGTGTGCTTATTTTGGTTTGGAGATGTTTTTGATAATATTGTACTTGGGGGTTATGGGGAAAAATGGCAAAAGGTTGAAATTTAACCTTGGATTTAGGTTGGTGGAGTATGAAAATGGTCTAGGTTTGATATGACCGGTCGACCGCGGTCCTCTGACCGGTCGACCGGGCCTTCAGGGGTGGGCACACTTCTTTCCCACAAAGGCATAATTTTTGGTGTGCGGTCGATCGCGGTACTATGACCGATCGACCGGCCCTTCTGAATTGAGCTTTCTTCTTTTCTTCTTAGGTAAAATTTTGAGACGCCGTCGACCGGTCCCCTATTTTTTCGTCTTAAATTCTGATTTTATTTCCTAGTTTTATTTTCTTTTGATATGGACTAGGAACCTTCTTGAATGAAGTAAACTTAGAGTCCTAGAGTCCTAGATGAGCTAGAAAGCTACCCCACATTAGGATTGGGTTAAATGGGGCTTATTTCAGATGTGTACAAATTGAGGTTTGGGTTTTCTTTCCTTTAGAAATCCGTTAAGTGTCTTGGAGTTGTAGGCCCATACCTGGAGACTCTAGGGTCTCTAATGAGGTATATAAGACCTTGGGATTTGTAGCATTATTGAGATCACTTGGAGATTAATTCAGGATTTAAAATATGATGAATATTAATGAGAATATTCAATGATTGTGGTTTCAGATAAACTAAAACAAAAATGAATAATGGAAATGAAAATGTAATTTAAATGGTAAATGTTAATTTACTTAAACAAACCTCTCTAAAGTTAACATAAGGGAAGCTCACGCATGGGGTGATGCCCCCTGACCAGTGAATTGTAATACCCCGTATTTTTGTGATATTTATTTATGGGATTAATTGAATTAAATGTGTACTAATTGGAAATTAATCCGGATTAAAATACTAGCGAGATGAGAGTTGGTATTTGATTTTTAATGAGTATATATGGATATATATGAATGTTGAATTATTAAATTTGTCGTGAGATTGATATACGACAATTTGGAAAATTTTGTTTAGACGCGTGTGATAGTCGCGTCAGGAATATTATTATTTAATTGAAAAGTGAATTTTATTTCTATTAACCGTATGGTCATTTTGAGTGCACCAACGCATCCGGAAGGGTCGAGATAATCAGATAACACTGGCCGGGGGTTTAGTTTGGGTCCCAGGGCATTTTTAGGCCATGCCGGCAACGTATAAGGGTAGTTTGGTAATTTTGAATTTTTGAGAATTAAAACCAACGAAAATTAGGAATTAAATATGACTTGGTAATTACCCACTAACTACACCTTATGACCTTATGGGCTACGGAGGTTATTAGAATTAATCCCAAAAAGTTCCTAAGGCAAAACCCTAGCCACCATTGGCACTTTGGAGAAGAAAAGCTTGGAGAGAGAGAGAGAGAGAGAGAGAGAGAGAGGAGAAATTCTGCAGAGAGAGAGAGAATGATTCAATCTTCAACATCAAAATTAGAGATACACATAAGGCAAGTGGTTTAATTTCGTTTATTACAAAGAATGTTTCTTCCATGCGTAGGAAATTGACAAAATTTGTATTGTTCTTGGGGGTTTGATAAAAAACCCATTAATTGGATTTAGAACTTTATATTTTGATGAAAGGATTGCATGCAGAATTGTGTTAGGAGGATTATTCTAATGGAAATACACCTTGTTCATAACAAAACGGATTTAATTATGCCCATTGGTGACTTTAAAATTTTTAGGGTTCATGTTCATATGATTTGGGGATAAATGAAGGGATTTGATGATTCAATGATGTTTAGGAAGAATTGGCCCTATATAATTGTTTAATTATGACCTATGATTGTTTGGTATGGATTAGAAACCTTAAAATAATGTTGGGACGAATTGTATATGAGATTAGAGATGAAGAAAGTTGGAAAAATGAGAAAAGGAAGTTCTGGGCTCGAAACTGGCCACTCGTTAGAAGACCTGCCCAGGTCGTTCGAACGAGCTCGTTCGAATGAGCTTCTAACGAGTTGACAGTTTGCCTTCTAATGAGAGGGATGTTCGTTCGATGTCTTTCATTCGAATGAGATCTTGTTAGATGCCCAGTTCGTTCGAACGAACTCTCGTTCGAACAGCCTCGTTCGAACGAGACTTCTAACGAGAGGACAATTTAGGCTATTTGGCCTGTTTTGATTTCGCATGTCCCGTAACCTTGTTTAATTGTAGAGATAGCATTCCCTCGATGATAGATTGTTATAGTTGGGACATTTGGGTTATATTGAGGAGTAAAACATAGAAGTGTGACTCGAATTGAATGGGAATTGTGGATTAGGACGTGAGTGACTATTACGATGTGAGAATTATTTACGTCTTAAATAATTGAATTTATCGAGAAATTATGAATTGTGTAACATTATAAGTCGGTACGAGAATGAGGAGTGTACCACAAATAAATTATGGTGACTACTAAGATGTATGTATACTTAGTATATGTATATGATTTTATGTGTATGACATACCTACCATACTTGCTATCACGGGAGGTTTACGTTCGCTTAGGGCCCTCTAATCCTTGTGTTGCCCGGATTTAGATTGGTACCTCGAGAACATAGGTCAGAGAAGGACTTATTGGGATGTTAATAAGTTTGCTGATCGTGGGAGCGTAGGTATGTGCGTGACCCATGTGATGTGATTGTGTTCGCCTCCATTGTTTGTGATTTGTTGTTATCTGAGAACGATTCCTGAGAGATTCGGGATGCGTGATCCTTATGTACGTGATGTACCGGGATGGATAGCAGAGTATATGTGCACCGCAGCTTAGTCTTGGGTGATTGTATTGTATATTTATGACGTGAATAATATACACTTAAATAATGGGAACTTTCATGTTGGTATTGTGAATATAATTATGGTAATGTTTTGAGAAAACATAACGGGTTAACCGATAGTGATTTGTATTACTAATTGAGAATCTGAGTTTAAGTAAAGCCCTCTATTTAATTGATAACACTAGAATGTATAATGGGAATTGAGTAGTAAGGGGTAGAACTTATTACGGTTTGGATAGTTATGTATGTCATTTAGATGGGTGCGGTACGTTAGGGGTGGACAATTAGACGAGAGGTGAGTACTTCATGTGAGTGCACGTCCTAACATGTATTTTGCATTAATTGTTTTAATGTTATTAAAACGCTTGCTGTTTTTAAAATGATTTCCACTTTCGGGCTCTGACCCATTTGCTTTCAAATCTATTTTTGTAAAAACCATTTTAGGTGCCCAGCCACCAGGACACCATGCATAGGATTTTCATTCAGTTGACGAGCTGTAGCTGTTTGTGGAAGTTACAGGACCTTGTTAGTAGACGCTTCTTTCATCTTGACTCCATCTTCAGGATTCATGAGTTGTAGGGCATGTTGCCCATTTCTATTAGAGACATTTCCTATTTCAGATTTTCATACTATTTGGCATGTAATTAATTCAGGATACTTTGTTTTATTAATTCAGTTATGGGATTGTTGTGAGGAGTTTTCCTCCGTACTTATTATTACTATTGTTGGTTATTCTATTGTCTCCTTATGGTGAATGTTGTTATTCTATCTTTATCCTTTTATTGCATGTTAATCAGAGTTAACTTAAAATTTGGCAACTCACTTTTTAAATACTAGGTGGTTAGTAATCTTTAAAATGTTTTCGACAGTGATGCTATTAACTGGACCAACTTGGAATTTTGTATTAATTTAATAAAGGAGTAGCTACCCGGTATTTAATTAGTCGGGGTGTCACATGAATACAGGGAGGCTATAATTCTCGGCCATATGCGGGTTTTTTTTATTTTTTATTTTTTTTAAGGAAAAGCATCCCTATATTATTAAATCAAACTAGAGAAAAAGCCTCCCCAGAGTGGCACTTACAAAATAAAAGCAACTTAACAACATTAAAATGAAGCTTTACAAAACCCATTGCGAATATAAGAATCCAAAATTCTAACATAATGGCATCCAATTTGCAGGCACCCCTGACCATTCTAGGTAATTCTGGAAGAGTTTTGAAGACTTTTCCTTCTTGAAAATTAATTCCCACATTTGCCAATTTTTCAGCCACCATATTTGATTCTCTATAACAATGCTTTAAAGAAAATTGCATTTGAGATAGCATAGCTCTTATATCCTTAATAATATTAAAGAATTCCCAAGGGGGTTTCCAGGAGTTACCTATGACTTTCACCACCATCAAAGAGTCAAATTCTATGAGGACATTAACAATCTTGAACTGTAAACACAATTGAATCCCCTTTTGTAAGGCAAGAAGCTCCACCTCTGAATTTGTTGCAAGATGACCTGGGAAAGCATAGGCAAATATAACCTGAGACTTATCATTCCTAAGAATACCACCATACCCACTAATACCTGGATTTCCCTTTGAAGCACCATTAACATTAAGCTTATAAAAATTTGCAGAAGGGGGAATCCATTTAATTAAGGAATGGAGTCTAGAACACTTCTTAAATGAAAGGTTAAACATCTCCTTACTACTGAATTCCTGAATAAGACACTCATTTGAGAATACCATACAACTGCATAAATATGAAATCATCCTAATAGAGTTTGTAATCATGTTTTGGTGCTTAAATTTGTGGCCCTCAAACAAACAAGAATTCCTGGCTTTCCAAATTTCCCAACATATCACAATGGGGATCGCTTTGCAAAGGAACCTTTGATAATCTCTTTTTCTTGACCTAAACCACCACTCAGAATAGCAGTAGACATATGGTTCATATCACATTTAATTCCCATATGATTCGAAAAAAATTTCCCATACCAGTTTTACCTCTGGACATTGAAGAAATAAGTGCTTACCTGATTCTGAGTTCTTTAGGCAAGCCTGACATCGCAAACCCAATTGAATTCCAACCTTTTGGATGTTATCATCTAGGGGCAGAGAGTTATTTAGGATTTTCCACATGTTTATAGAGAGCTTAATAGGTATATGAGGATCCCAAATTCTTTTCTAAGTAATAGAATTTGGGTAGCTGTTCTCCATTGCCTTGCAAGTTGAAGAGAAAGAGAAGTCTCACATGTTAGAAGCCTTCCAGATCCATTTGCCATCCAAGAACTCCATATACTATAAAGCCACATCTTTATATCTCCTCATGTTTCTCCATGCTTGGGAACCCCGTTGCTGGTAATGAGACCATGACATATATTTATCTTTCATAAAAGCAGTCCATAAAGACTCCTCGGCATAGAATTTCCAAATCAATCTAATCCTAGAGGCTTTAGCGAGACATTGGAAATATTTGAAGACAAGACCCCCTAAATCTTTTGGTTTACACATCGCCTGCCATTTTTGCCAATGGTGCTTCCAACCATGAGTTTCATCTCCACCCCAAAAGAATCTCCTGAACATCTTATGGGTCTTATTTATGACAGCTTTAGGCGGGTGTTAGGATGCAAGGAGGTATGTGGGAATAGAGGAGAGGACATGCTGAATAAGAATGAACTTTCCACCACTGGATAATTTTAAACCTTTAATTTTTGACCTGATAGACTCTATAAGAGGAGCATATAAGCAGACCTTGTTTTTTCCCTTGAAAATAGAAGAACCCAAGTATTTTATAGGTAAGTTTTTGATAGTTAAACAAGTGCAATTTCCTATTGTTGTCCTCCTTTGAATAGGAATTTTCTTATCTACAATGACACAACTTTAGCTCATGTTAATTTTTTGACCATAGACACCTGAGTAATCTGCCAAAAAATTCATCAAGTTGGACAAACTTTTCTTATCACCTCTAGAAAACACAATCACATCATTTGAAAAAGATAGATTAGAGATGAGAGGGCAACCACTAGGCAAATAGAATTTTTTTATTAGACCATTCCTCAAGAGCATATCTAAGACTCTACTAAGAACTTCTACTGCCAGGATAAAAAGCCTTGGATAAAGGGGATCCCCTTGCCTCAGGCCTATGGAAGATTCGAAAAATCCCTTAGATGATCCATTAATAGTGATTGAGAACCAACTATTTGAAATTCACCTCCAAAACATTTCAATCCACCTTTCTCCAAATCCAAAGGATCTTAGCACCTTGATTAAAAACATCCAGTGCACTCTATCATATGCTTTTTCCATATCCAATTTCACAATAGCATTTCCTCCATGAATTTTCCTGCCAATGTTGAAAGCCATCTCTTTTGCTTAGAGAACATTGTCTTAAATATATCTACCTTTCACGAAGCCACTTTGATTTGGGGAAATTATCTTTGGAAGAAAATGACCGAGTCCGTTATTCTGGATCTTAGAGATGATTTTGTAGGAGAAGTTACACAAGCTAATAGGCTTGAAGTCTGAACAGCTCTTAGGTTGCTTCTTCTTTGGAATGAGCACAATATTGTTACTAGACCAGCTTTGAGGAATCTCATGACCCGCAAAAAAATAATTTATAGCAAGAAGGAGGTCATCTTTAATTATTAGCCAACAAGATTTGTAAAAAACACCATCGAATCCATCAGGACCAGGGGATGCATCAGAGCTCAACTCAGATATAGCTGAGTAGATTTCATTTTCAGAAGCATCAACTTCTAAAATTTGATTGTGCTCATCTTCAACCAGTCTTGGGATGTACTCATTTATGGGAAGATTCTTCACTTGTTGATCAACTTGTAGCAGAGTTTGATAATAATCTAGAATTGTGGCAGTGATTCCATCCTCATCCTCTACAACATTGCCATTTGCATCTTGGATGTGCTTGATTCCCATTCTTCTGTGTTTATGCTTGACACAAGCATGAAAAAACTTTGTATTAGAATCTCCACAAAGAAACCATCTAGCAGAAGCTTTCTGCCTCTTATACATCTCCTCGATCTTCAAAGACTCAAGAAGTTTAGCTCTGCCGAGATTAAGGTTCACAAGATTCTCCTCTTTTCTGTCAATTTCATACCTTATCTTCTAGATCTTTAACTCCCTGAAACACATCTTTGAAATGAGATTTATTCCAAACTCTTAAAATACCTTTTAGTCTCTTTGATTTTGCACTAAACACGTTCATCCCATAGGCCTGAACAGGAACATTCCAAAAATCACTAACGACCTGTTGAAACTGCTGGTGTGTGGTCCACATGGATTGGAACTTAAAAGATTTTGGTTTTGACTCCCCAAAATTATCTAGATTCAATAATAATGGGTCATGGTCAGAACTTGTTCTGTTAAGATGCTGGATATATGAGTTTGAAAAATATTCTTCCCATTTTAGATTATATAAACATCTATCAAGTCTAGCCATAATGGCTCCTTCATCATCTTTATGATTGCTCCAAGAGAATTTTGAACCTTTGTACCCCATGTCTTTAAGCCCGCAATCATCTATTGTTTGATTAAAATCTCCCACAGCTTGGTGATCTATGATATTCCCACCTAACTTCTCAGATTGACATGTAACCACATTAAAATCACCCATAATGAGATGAGTGTTATATGTTTCATTATGCACTAGTGAGGTAATTTCGGGTGTGGTTATGACTCACTCGCACGCATATGGCAACTTCCCGACGTGCGTTAGGATCCTAGGTTTTCTTGTTTGATGGGACTTGGAAGATGACAGTCATTTAGGGGTGCGCCCAGTAGGGAAACTCGGAGGGACGGTCTTAGAATCGTAATATGTATGAGAATATGACCATTCTAAATCAAGTGGGACTTGAGATATGTAAAATGCCATAAGAACATATGTTGGTATTATATTCCTGTTAAGGAATGGAAATTTGAATGAGATGGTAAATAATGATGGAGGCTTTTAAATTTATGATGTCTAATTTTATTCTCTTCCATAATTTAATAAAAGACATAATCATTTAAACTGCTTTATTATGCTATGGCTTTTTGTTATTAGACTCTTGTACTTATCATTCATCATTAACATTTCATAACTATCATGCTTCTTATTCATCTGGGAATCATATAAAAATTGGGCCCTGACCCATTCATTTTCTTTGTTGTGCATAAATTTTTATCCGCTCAGGTGCTCTGCCGCAAGGGAGCCCGTGTTGATATCCCTACCCCTTTACTTTTGTGGAGCTATAAGATTTTACGGATATTACAGGATGTTTTGTTAGACGCCTTCATTTTTGTATTCTATATATGATCGGGTCTTTCACTCGGGCGTGTGGCCTAAATTTTAGTAACTGTTTAATGAATGTATTATGTAATTTATTGACTGTTGTAATATGTTGTATGTAACTGTGGACCAACAGCATATTCGATCCCCTTATTGTATAGTTATAGCGGTTGTAATATAAGCTCTTTTGGAATTCCACTTTCTCTTCAGGTTGGGTTGTTTAAATTATTTTCTTAACTTATCATAAAACAAAATTTTTGGCAACTTGTTTTCTGAATTATTGGGTGGTTTTCCCGTATACTTATTTTATTGTTGTGATGCTGAGAATGATTTCCATCCATGATTCTGAAATGTTGGAGTATTGGGATTGTCACCCCTTATTTTGGATTGCGGGTTTTCACAGATGATATCAGAGCATCAGGTTCTAGAGTCTTTAGGATCTTTGCGGACTTGTCACGTTCTACCGTAGCGTTCATTGAAATAGAGCATAATGTTAGGACTCCTTTATTACTTATGTTTGCGATTTTATGTAATAAAGATTGTTTTGAATATTATTCTAACTCTATTGTTCCTTCATCTCAGATGCTGCCTAAGAGAGGTCGCCCAGCAAGACGTAATAGAGTTGTAGAAGATGATGTTGATCCCCCACCGCCACAAGGAACAATTAATGCTACTGATATGGTAAATATAGTGTCCCAAGCGGTTAATGTGGCTATGACTGTAGTGGCACAACAAATTCCATAAGCTCAACAACGAGTGTAGGAGGCACAAGCTCCTACGGGATCTTCTCCGTGGGAGAGAGTTAGAGAGTCCTTCTTAAAGGGCCATCCCCCGGAATTTGACAAAGTTTCTGAAATTATTCGAGCAAACCAATGGAAGAAGGACATGCAACTCCATCTACGAATGGTGGAGTGTAGGGAGGAGAAGAAATAAGTCCTTGCTACTTTTAAACTTGTTGGGGCAGCATTACACTGGTGGGAGTCAATGACTACACCAGAATAGAGAGATACCATGAAAATCTCTAATTTCTTGGTCTTGTTTGACCAAAAGTATTTTCCTCCCGCAGTTCAAAGGGAGATGAGAAGGAGACTTCATGATGTGGTATAGGGAGAGCAGTTTGTTGCCGAATATGAAGAGGAGTTCACCCGGTTGGCAAGTTTTGTATCGGATGAGGCGACTCCGGAAGAGAGGAAGGTTTCAATGTTTATGGGAGGTTTGAATTGGAGAATCCGACAACATTTATTGGGTAATCCAACCTTCAAACTTTATGGGAGATAATGAATGTAACATTGCTCCATTGTCAAGAACACCGGTTGTACATGCAGAGTAGCAAGAAAGATACAGTAGTGGGTCAAGCGGGAAAGCCTGAAGGCAGTGGGAATGGAGGAGGAGGAGGAGATTTTTCCTCGTCCCAATCTTCGGGTAATAAGCAATGAGAAAGGGATACCCAGGTAGGGGACTCGTCAAAAAGACAACACTTTGGTGGGTTTAATTCGGGTGGGAATAATACTAGGCACGGTTAGGGTGCCTCACAACAGCAACAAACTGGTCGGGGTGGTCAAGGGGGTAGGGTCCATCCGGGCTAAGGTGTTAACCAGTTTAGAAACAACCGGAGCCATGTTACAGAGAATATGTTGGGGAAGTGCATCCAATATGGGGAGGCAGATCATTACAAAAAGGAGTGTCCTCAGTTGGTTTGGGGTCAGCCTCCTAGAGTCCCTCAGTAGCCATATGTTCAGTTTCCTCCATAGGCACCAAATCTGGTTGTTCCTTTGCAGCAAGGTCAGCTACAGTATGGAAGAGTTTATCATATCCAGGATGCTATGCATCCTCCTGCTCCGCCAGCGCCGCCAGCGATTAAAGGTAAGTTCCTTATTCAGGGACATATGGGTCGCATTTTTTTTATACGGGTGCGACACATTCATTCATTTCTAGAAGTTTTACTCAGTCTATAGAGTTGAATAAATCGGCAGAGAGCATTTTCACTAGCGTTAAGTCCTCTATGGGTGATGGTTCACTCATTTTCCTTATTTGTAAACATATAGGAATTACTCTTGGTAATTTGTGCTTTGAGGCCGATTTACTAGTCCTAGACTTGGTCGGGTATGATGTGATTTTGGGCATGGATTGGCTTGTCAAGTATCATGCAATAGTTAATTATTACTGGAAGAGTATAGTCTTTGCCATTCCGGGATAAGAAATGTTCTTGGTAGTCATGCCTCGTTTAGAGGGAGGTACTATTACTTATTTGTATTGTATTGCGGAAGAGACTTCTTGGGATGTAGTTGTTCCCTTAAAATCTATTCCAGTTGTTAGAGAATTCGATTATGTCTTCTGGGAGATATCGGGTTTGCCTTCGAGTCGGGACATTGAATTTATAATTTATTTGGCACCAGGAACGAGACCGATTGCTAGAGCTCCGTATCGTATGGCTCCCGCTGAGATGAGGGAGTTAAGAGATCAAATTCAACAGTTATTGGAGCAGGGATTCATTAGGCATAGTACGTCTCCATGGGGTGCTCCCGTGTTGTTTGTGAAGAAAATGGACGGTTCTCTCCGGTTATGTGTTGATTATAGAGAATTGAATAAGGTCACCATCCGGAATAAATACCCTTTTCCTCGTATAGATGACTTGTTTGATCAACTTAGGGGAGCGTCGTACTTCTCTAAAATCGATTTGAGGATAGGGTATCATCAGTTGAGGATACGGGAGCAGGATGTATCCAAGACCGCTTTTCTGACGAGGTATGGGTCCTATGAATTTTTGGTTATGCCCTTTGGACTAAACAACACCCCCGCCGTATTTATGGACCTCATGAATAGGGTATTCTAGGACTTCCTGGACCAATTTGTTATTGTATTCATCGATGACATCCTTGTGTGTTCTTGAACGGAATCACACCATGCTACTCATTTGAGGTTGGTCCTGCAAAGGTTGAGGGATCACTAATTGTATGCTAAGTTCGAGAAATGTGGTTTTTGGTTACGGGAAGTGAAATTTCTGGGTCATATTGCAACTTCGCAGGGCATTTCAGTGGATCCGAATAAAGTGGTTGCAGTGAGGGAGTGGGGTCAACCCACGACATCGATCGAAATTCGTAATTTTCTGGGCTTGGCGAGTTATTACCGTCGGTTTATCAAGGGTTTCTCTAAGATCGCTAGCCCTTTGATAAATTTGACCCGGAAAGGGGTGAAGTTTGTTTGGGATAACACTTGTCAGGATTCTTTTGATGAGCTCACAGATAGATTGACTTCGGCTCCAGTCCTTGCATTGCCAAAATCGGGGTTGGAATATCTAGTCTTCAACGATGCATCTCTACAAGGATTGGGAGGTGTGCTTCAGCAAGAGCGACGATCTATTGCTTATGCTTCTCGCAATCTCAAGCCCCATGAAAGAAATTATCCGGTGCATGACTTAGAGCTTGCTGCAGTTTTCTTTGCCTTGAAGATTTGGAGGCATTATCTCCTAGGGGTAAAATTTAGTCTTTTCACAACCCATAAGCCGCTGCAATATTTATTTTCATAGAAATATTTGAATATGAGAGAGCGCCGATGGTTGGAGTTCATGAAAGATTATCAATTTGCTATCCATTATCATCCGGGCAAGGTGAACGTAGTAGCAGATGATTTATGTAAAAGGCCCGAAGGAGAGTTAGCTGATGTATGGAAAGATAAGTGGAAAGATTTTAGTCAGGAAGATGTCGTGGCGAGAGCGTTCATGTCGGCGTTGACCATTACTCCTACAATTGTGGCAAGAGTCGTAGAAGCCCAAGGAAGGGATAAGGGTTGTTAGGGCCATATACACCGATTACTATCCGAGGGACTGGAATCTCACTCGATAAGTTCAGAGGGTGGATTATGCTTCCATGGAAGACTCATTGTCCTGGAGGAGGGGGACTTGAGACGGGCGGTGATGGCAGAATCTCACGGTTCTAAATTCACGGTACATCCTGGTGGGGACAAGATGTATCAAGATATGCATCGTCTGTATTGGTGGCCAGGCATGAAGCGAGATATTTCTGAGTTTGTGTCCCAATGCACTACTTGTCAATTGGTCAAGATATATCATTAGCGACCAACATGTTTATTGCAACCGTTGGTGATTACGGTATGGAAGTGGGAGAGCATATCGATGGACTTTATTAAGGGCTTGACAAGGTCACATAGTGGTTGTATTTCTGTTAAGGAATGAAAATTTGAATAAGATGATAAATAATGATGGAGGTTCTTAAATTTATGATATCTAATTTTATTCTCTTGCATAATTTAATAAAAGATATAATCATTTAAACTACTTTATTATGCTTTGGGTTTTTGTTATTAGACTCTTATCCTTATCATTCATGATTAACATTTCATAATTAGCATGCTTCTTATTCATCTGGGAATCATATAAAAACCGTTCCCTGACCCATTCATTTTCTTTGTTGTGCATAAATTTTTATCCGCTCAGGAGCTCCGCTTCAAGGGCACCCGTATTGATATCCCTACCCATTTGCATTTATGGAGCTGTAAGATTTTGCACATATTACAGGATATTTTGTTAGATGCCTTCATTTTTTTATTCTAGATATGATCGGGTCTTTCACTCGGGCGTGCGGCCCAAACTTTTGTAACTATTTAATGAATGTATTTTGTAATTTATTGACTGTTGTAATATGTTGTATGTAACTGTGGACCGACAGCATATTCGGTCCCCTTATTGTATAGTTATAGCGGTTGTAATATAAGCTCTTTTGGAATTCCACTTTCTCTTCAGGTTGGGTTGTTTAAATTATTTTCTTAACATATCATAAAACAAAATTTTTGACAACCTTTTTTCTGAATTATTGGGTGGTTTTCCCGTTTACTTATTTTATTGTTGTGATGCTGAGAATGATTTCCATCCATGATTCCGAAATGTTGGAGTATCGGGATGGCCACCCCTTATTTCGAATTAAGGGTTATCACAATAGGCTTCATACATGAAGAGTTCCATCTGCTAATGCCACGACTGAAAATCAATCGGTTGTATTAGGACGCTTATTGATGCCTCGAGATCAGTATAGTTAATCCTCAAACACTAAACTCATACTACCTAAAACAGTTATTTAGACAATATGGCATGTGTCTTTTGTATCCACAGCACCACATCACTAAACTCATATTTGTTATTGTTGCACGCTTATTATGTTTGGTGTGTTTTTACATGATTTACACCATAACAAACCTAACATACAGGTAATTAAGAGAGTGATACAAAGAGAGGAGAGAAATGAGAGTGTACCTACTTAGGGGATGGTCTTACCCTGCGTACGTAACCCAAACAGTTATGTTTGCTTACAAAAGCACCATTTTAGTATTATAAAAATATAATTGGTATGTTTTTTTCGATTCGTTTTAGAGACTGGCTCCCATATATATGCGTCGAAAGAAACACGTGGAATATACCTAGATATTGATATATAAACACACACAGAGTAAATTACAGTATATATGTATATATAAATATGCATATACATAACTGTAAGTCTATACTTAGGCACGAGATAGATAAATTGACGTAAAATAATGAAATCTTAGGTGAAAACCCCAAGCTTCTCAATAATGAATAACTAAAATATGCAATCAAACATTTGTTGTTTAGGACCATCCTACGTGTAGAAAATATGCAAGAAAAAGTCTCCACTTATGTTTAGGACCATCCTACGTGTATAAAATAACCCATAACTATTTGGGTTGCTTACGCACGGTAAGAAAAGGTCTCCACTTACGTTCTCTTCTTGAAACTTTTGAAATATCTAATATGTTGTTTGTTTAATATCTCAATGGTGATTTGTTTTTTTTATGGGATAACTTCTTCAAATTTGTTGCCTTTTTCTTTTCTGATGCAGATTATGGTATGTCCTATGTCATGCTCTTGATTTAAAGATTTCGTATTGAATAAATGTTTTGTATAGGAATTATTCAAATAAAGTTTCGGAGTAGATACACTCTCATTTCTCTCCCAACAAATTTGTTATGGACAATTAACAATTTTTGATTGCATATGTTTAATATCCCAAACAGTTATGGACAATTAACAATTTTCTACAGTTATGTGTTTACATTAGCTGCAATTTTCTACAGTTATCTGTTTACATTAGCTGCAACTACATACAGGTAGTTGCAGCATCAGTCGCTCCAACATTGAACCCAAATTTCACACAATATTTATAACTCACTGATTTAATTTAAAAGGAAAGATATCTTTGTACTGGAGCTCCATATGTAATATTATTAAATTAGGTGATTTGGTGGTTATTGTAATAATGTTTAAGATCTATTATGGTTTGCTTCCTCTGTACAGTATAATCATTTATAGTGGCCTGCTATTGAAGAGGAATTATGTTTGAAAAGAGTTGTTGTTATTAATGCTCTAAAACTAAATGTTGAATTGACGATCTCAATTCTCGACCTTTCTGATTTCTTAGATTGTCTTACTCTTGGGAGCGATTGTGATTATGCCAAACCATTTTTGGATCCCAATTTGTCCAAACATTTTTTTTATGTCATCTTTGTCCCTCTTTATGTATGTGTGTTAATTTAACCTTCATTTCATGGTTTTAGATTACCGAAGTGGTTTGGGTTCATTATATTGCTTTCTATTATTGAGCCTTGAGGTGAAGTTCCAACATTTTCACTACTGATTTTTGTTTGCTTAACCAAACGACCAATAGACTTCATTGAAGATGTGCAACTTTGTTAGTATACATCAAATGATCTATATTTATTTCTATTGTGTATTTTGTATGTTCCTCAATAAAGTTACATTTGTTTAATGGGTGGTTATTGAAACTATTGTTTGTATATTTGATTTTTTCAATTGTTTCTTCCGTTTCGTTTGGCAGAAAATCTTACATGGCACATTTTGGAGGGAGTTACACATGCAAGTGCATTTCAAGGACTTACAAAGGAGCACACGACTGTGATTACAAGGTTTAAACCTAAGTCATACATAATTTGAAGAATGAGTACTTCGCCATAAGCCTCTGTACAAATGTTGGATACTTCGGGATAAGGAGAGGCATATGCCACACCATGGATGTGCTAAATTTTTCCACATGATGTGTCAGACAAATTAGGCAAGAGACACAATGGGGACATGGCACGAACATGCAAGGACACGGTAAGGACATGCGATGGACATGGAGAAACTATATTGACCCTTATTACTTTGTGTATCATGCCTCCTTTTACATTATTCATTTAATTTTAGTAGCATTAAATGCATTCCATATGTTGTACTTACGATGGAAGGAGTACGTGTTGAGTTTGTGGGAACTGTTTTTTTTAACAAAACTAAATATTGTTATAGTTTTTTTGGATGGATTGGAAATTTGTTCCCATTTATTATGGAAGTAGGTATGTGAGTTTTGTTTCCATTTCTTAAATGTAAATCTTGCAATGATATGGTGTTTGTACGTGGTTCTATGGTGATGGTTCATGTCTATATCTAATTGATGTTTTGGTTACATTTTTATTTTCTGTGTGATATTTATTGATGGTTGTTTATATATTTGGTGGCACGATTTTTTTTCTCAAGAATGCGTTGTATTCAAGAACTGCAAACTTTGAAAATTTTCATCGTTTTACGATTACATATTTTGGAAATTTTCGTTGTGCCTTCTGGGACGGGCATACACTAATATATATATATATGATCGTAGAAAAATAAATTCATATTTTTCCTTTAATTAAAACTTAATTTAGCAAAATCTAGAATTAGGTTTCTTAAGCCCTAAACTAGCCTTCAGTCTCCCTTCATTCCACCCTTTGAATCCCTTTAATTCTACTCTTGAATAATCATCTTTAATATAGTGATCCTGGATCTAAATTTGTAAATGAATCCATTTTATATTTACTTTAGTTGGTTATCTTCCTTGTCAAAGCATTTTAGTCATGCACTAATTTGACTCCAAAATTTTAATGCTTGTGTAAATAGTTGTGAGAGATTCTTTGCCTATTACCTATGAGACTAGAGATTCAAAGCTTTGTGACTTCTTCACCTTGAAGACTTTTGTTACTGATCTACTGAAGAATATCCTTTTTCAATTGTTTAAACATTTGTCTATGAACACACTCAGATTTTTGAAAATTAGAGTTTCTTTCCGAAATTATTTTGGAAACCATCCTTAGAATATTTGTGTTTTTTTAACAGGGTTAAGGTCTGGTTTTTGTTTTAAAAAGAACTTTGAAATATTTTTATATGATTTTTAGTTTCATGAATTCACAAGGTTTAGCTGTAGAACGTGTCCAAGGTGGCATGGTTTGGTTTAAAAATCATTCTCATGGCTTTGATATGGCTATTAGGCACAACTTATTGACTTTTCAAGTCGGGGTACATAATGTCCAAAATCGTGTGCATGATAAAAGTCAACCATGAACACTATGGAGCTAATTTTCAAACATTTTCTATATATAGAACATGTTCCCTGTAATTCTTTTCATGTTTTTATAAATTGAGTCTTCAAATCAATCTTTGTAAGAATTTTTGGATCTACTCTTAGATCTATTTATGAGAAATATTTTTAGAGGATCAATCCACAATTAACCAATATTTACATCTGAATTTACTTTAATTCACATGATATAGATTTTGAGATAAAAAAAAAGCAGGTTCTCTAACTAGCTTAGAGTTCAAGCACATTGTGGGTTGAAGATAAATAATGGAATTTCATATTAAACTGATGGAGCTTAGATATGATTTTGTGTTAAAATTCTAGAATGTCCCAACGTTCTTTAGTAATTTCTTATGAGAGCCCGAGAGAGAATTATATCCTTGTGTTGTGTAAAATTACTTTTCAAATTTAATGAGAAATTAGGACACACCGAAGTTTTTCACCCATATGGGGTGGGGGGGGTCATCATTTAAATATGTCTTATGCAATTGATTTGTGTTTTGTTTTATTGATTATGATTGATTGCTTACTATTTCACTTATTATAATTAGTAAAAGAAAAATAACTTAGATTTAGGTCTTCATTCGAACACGATTTTTTGATTGGGAAAAATTGTTGGTAAAAGCTATTCACACTCTCTATGTTTATTCCTAGTATACACACGCCTGCATTCTCAATTTGTATCAAAGCACGGTTGCTCAATTTATGGTAAATATACTAAGTTTATCCTTGATTTAAGTGTGTGTTTTCTTTTCTTTTTTTTTAATCTTCATTGAGATTTTTTATTCTTATACTTTAGGCGTAACTTTGGAAAATATTCATTCATCCTCACGTTCATCCATGGCGAAGAACACTTCACATGCATCTAGTGAATCTAGATATGAAAATGAGAAAAACAAAAATGAGATGTATGACGGTGAAGAGATGAGCGAGATCAATTAAGAATAAAATAAGTTGTTCCACGAACCATAAAAAGTAAATAAATCAAACATTAAAATGAGGAACAAAAACCATTTTTTTTAAGAGCAGAGTGGTCCATTGAAAGAGAAAGAAAAAAATATTTTTCAACTCAAACTTGAGTTAAAAAGTGTAAAGGAACAAAACTCTTCCTTACGAGTTGAATGTTGTATCTCCATAAAATGAATTCTAAATTTGAGAGAGAGTTGTAAAATGTTTGAAATTCAAGAAAGAGAGTATGAAAAGGAATTTATTTCTCTTAAAATTTATTTGTCAAATGCTAGATTCAAAAAATGAATGAAATGCTACTTGAGAAGTCTATGATACAAAGTGGATAGAAAGGTCTTGGTTTTGACTCTTTTAATTCTTCTTCAAATTCATCCACTAATTTTGTGTATGAAAGGAAAAATGGTGTCATACAAGAGGATTCTACTCAAGTCAGTAATGAAAATGTATCTTCAAAAGGAAATGAACTTAAGAAGAATACCTTGCCAAAAAATGAAAAAGTACATTTCATAAAGATTGAAAAGCATTCTTAATTCAACATGCCTAAGTTTATTCAAATACCTCAAATGGATGAGAATCAAAGAACACTGTTTAAGAAGATAAATCCTCACTTTAGGCATCAAGCAAATCATTTGAAGAGAGACAAAGTTTTCAAAATCAAAGAGAATATCGATTTCTAAAAGGAAATTTGATTTTGTCTCAAAAAAAATTTCAAACTTACAAATGTTCCTATTGATTCATGGGAGGACATTTGAAATATTTTTGTTTTAAACTTCAAAAGGATAAGAAAAACTCATACACTAAGTTCTCAATGAAAAATGAGCTTTAAGGGAAAAATATGAGACATGAAAGTGAGTTAAAGAAACATTAAAAAGAGGTGAGTAATTTTAAAAAGGGTGCTCAAGTGAATATTGAGTGGACAAGGAAAGATAATCACAATTGTTGCGTGGTCATTACGGCTATTAAAACCTCATATTCTATCAGTTGGTATTTTGATAGTGGATGTTTGAGACATGTAATTTGTTCTTTACTTACCTAGATGATTATAATGGTGATTTTGTCATGTTAGTAATGGGAATAAACCTATTAGAAGTGGGAAAGGAACAGTGAGATTTTTGGATATAACTACACTTCATAACGTAATATATGTTGAAGGTCATATGACAAATATCATTAGCATAAGTTAACTTTATGATGATAGTGACCTTGTGAGGTTTTCCAAGGGTGAGTTATGTGACAAAGGAAGGGGATGGAGAATTGGTGAGAGGTGTTCAAACAAGTGATAATTTCAATGTTCTCATAAATAAACCAAACCTTGTGTATCAAAATGATAAAATAGAATCTATGGATTTAATCCATCAAACGTTATAGCAATCAAATATTTTTTATTTTGATATTTTGTCAACGAAAGTTAAACTTGACATTGAAAATCAAAAGAAACTTGACAATTTTTTTTTGCACATAACTCAAATTAAAAATACTAAGTGTGGTTTAGGATTTAAAAAATTTATGCCTTGTTCTTCTCAATATAAATTTTTTTTGTGAAAAGTGTTTCAACACGTGAACAAATAATAATGGTTCAACATTAATTGAATGGGAATGATAAAATAAAAATTTAAAGAAAATGGTGTTTCTTAATCCAAATCTTTTCAACAGAAAGGGAAATGACCAAAATATTTTGAAAGGTCATTGATTTGAAAAAGGTCAACAAATTTTGAAAAGACCTTCCCGATTCTACACTTGCACATCTTATCACAAAAAGGGTCATTTGCAGAAAATTTTCTATAAGTTGTTTAACAATCAATAAAATTTGATATTTTCTCATAAATATCATCTTAATGTGGTTCATCATGAACCTTATGTGTTTACTCATTTTACGAGAACCAAAACGTTAGATATTTTTATTGCATGCTTAATAACTCTCATGTTGGTTCACTTTCACATGACTATGATTTCCTTGATTTCATAAAAAATGATTTCATTGTACTTGTGACCAAAGTCAATGTGTTGACTACAGAGTGTGGTAGGGATTTTAAAAAGAGAAACACTTTTTAGAGAAATATGGATTTTAGGTCACATGGAGATGTTCTTTGGAGAAACTTGTCCTATGTACCGTCTCACTTGCATGGAAATTGGAGATTTGTGGTGAAATTTTTTTTTGTGTAAAAGGAAATTTTCAAAATTAAGGCAAAGTGAATTTTAAATCACAACTTATGATAAGGGGTTTTAGTAAATCCAAGAATTGCATTTCAAAGGAAGATTGGAAGAAGATGTGAGTTGATTGTTGGTATATATGTTTTCACCTCTAAGGGTGAGTCATCGTCAAGTGATCTCCCACCTCTCACTAATACCGGATAGGTTTCTACTCCTACTTAATTGCTAGTTACCTATGATTGATGGGGTATTCTTATATCGTGTTTCATATCTTTTTATAAGCTATGTTTAAGGGAGTGATAACATTATGAGTATGTGTTCTGTGTGCTTTATGTTTATAATCATTTGGAAGTGTCTTTGTTTCTAGTTTGGTTGAGAAAGAGTGCTTTTGTCTCTTCAGAGTGTGAGGTGCATCTTGATATAGATATATCTTAACATTTTTTTTTTTTCATTTTTATACATATTTTGAAAAATACAAAAGGATTTTTTGTTTAACTGTGTATTTTTTGTCAAATCTCATACTAAATATATTGAATAGTCTATGACTTTGCATGTAATGAAGTTTTATTGGTTTATTGATTACTTTTTATCCTATTGTTGAATATACTTTCGTCGAATTAAACTTTACAAAAATATAATGACAGACATTGAGTTTGGTTTGGCTTTAAGGATTTTGAGCTTATATCTTCACTACACAACATGCATTCACAAATGCTATTGATAATTGGTATTTCTACAAGAACTTGTAAATTTATGATGAAAACCAATCTTGCAAAAGTTTTAGTAAGTGCTCCATGGTCCACTTGTGAAATTTGAGAGTTTATAATTGAAGGAATTCCATTTGTATGGTTTTATGCATTGATAAGGTCTAACACAAGAGCGCTAATGACCCAATTAAATTTGAGTATCATTGGGTAGGTTTCATCTAGGTGTTTGAAAATTCAATCAATGGAAAATCCTATGTGCTGAAAAGATCCCCAACCCACGTGCTTAACAAGCAATAAAAACAAGAATGAGTTACAGTGTATTTCTAAATAAATTGCTATTTTAGTTTGGCATTCAAAAGAGTCTTGCAACATCGGGAGATTTTTGTAGATTGGGATGAGGATGTTCTTAGAGCTAAACACATGATGATCGTATTGAATTTTTTATATAAAACTTTGTTAAATGTGTCAAGAAATGCGATTATTTGTTGATTTATTTAATTTTCCATCTTCTATGAACGTGCATGAATAAATGATTCATTTATTATATTTGTTGTGTTTAGAATGTGAAATGAAAATTTTTAACTTGTTGACCTTTTGAAGAAATACTTGTTGGTTTAGTGTGCATGCCTATTTTGACATCGTGTGCATAGCTAAGAGACCTTATCATACGCTTATCTTAAATCCATTTCGTGCGCATAGTCCCTATATCAACAATTTTTTTTTATGATTATTATCTCTCGATGTATCATGTTTGGTCTAGTATTTTTTTCCCAATTTGTACCATGTCTATATCTCTTTTGTTATTATATGCTTTATGATATTTTATCTTATTCCTTGAAAGAATTGTAAAGGAGGGGAGATAAGTTATTTTGTATTTAAGAGGGGATTTGAGTTATTTTATCGATGCTTTGATTGAGATGTTTAAGGGGAGTATATTGCTTTATATGGCTGCTCATATGTTTGATTTAGTGGGATTTTCATTGCAATTCTTGTCTCTTTGTTTATCATTCATATTTGTTGATGTAAAAAAAGTAGAGTGGTCCTATTATATAGTCAATAGTACAATCCATGAATTCGGTCACAAACAAGACAAATTAAATTCAATCAAATTTGGTTTTTATTAATTATGTGAAACTAAATATGCAAGATATTGAATATAAATTGAATCAAACAAACAACTGTAGGAGATACTAAGGAAAAAAACATTTCAAGAAAAACCCTTTTTAGTACTATTATAACTAAGGAACTACAAAATAACGCCAACAGACTTACAAACTTAGACTTCACTATGTATCGCAGTTGTGTCGCCGTCCTTGTTTATAACTGAAAGTGGTGAAGATCCAACAACGCCACACAACAAGCTCAACTTGCCTCGGTGTACATCGATCCACCTTGGGAAACTCCTTTCCTATCTCCAACATGAAGAATTAACTATATATGGATTTTAATATGTGATGTGTTTATTAGGGTTTGACAAAGTGATCACAAAACATCCAAGATGTTTGGAATTTAAAGACCAGAGTGTTTGATAAAAAAATGGGTTAAAAAGGATTATAATTAAGTGAAAATTCATATCTCTTAAATAGAGAGGAAGATCCCCAAGAGATAGATTTGAAAAGATTTCTTTTGAAACTAAGTAAAATTTTTTTTTTTTTTCAGTCTCTTTCCAATAAATTGGACCTCGTTTCAATGGCCTATACAAAGTTATTTCAACAACATTGAATAGAATATCGAATGAAATTCCAAAATGAAGATGGTAAAGGTTCCTTTGAAGTTTCTTTAGAACGTCGAATATCCAACGAGTTGAAGAAACTCGATTGAACGACCCACCATAACTCGTTCTGACGTGATGCCAACAAAATATTTTTTTTAAATCTTTTGAAAATTATTTTATGTTTCAAACACTTGTAAAATACCCTTGAACATAATGTTTACACAAAATCAATCTCGTATACCTTCTATGTATGTTGTGATGATAAAATATGCTCTACGATCTTCGATCATTGATTGTTGCATTCGCTCAGTAACTTGCCTTAATTTAAAGCTTTGAGAATGTACATGATAGTGTAGTGGGATGTAATGAGAAATTCCGAACTAAAAACATAATGAGCAATCATAATTTTTTCTCTAACAAATCTTCCCCTTTGTCTATTCCGATACAAAATTAAAAATTAAAAAAATAAACCCTAAGACATGTTCAACTAATGTCGCTCCCGAAACCTAAAAGGAAAAGACAATTGCAACTTTTTCTATACTAAATATCTTCATCGTGTAGTCCATGATATCATCACAGCAGAAAAGGACCTGCACATATGAAGCAAAGAAAACACTGTGATGCATGGGGTTTAAACAAAAACAACACTCCCCCTTAATTTGTATTCCTTTTTTTAGTCGTAATAGACAAAGTGTTGGAAGCTAAACCTGAAAAGTTATCATCGTGAGAATGCTTATTTGAAATATCATCAAAAAGTATAGACAATTAAGCATATGCGATGAAACTTCAACAAACTAAAAAGTTATTTCTAGAATTTTAAAAAAAATTTAGTATAAAAATATATGTATAAGTACAAACAAACACACCATGGAATAACATGGAAACATACGAATCATTGAAATGGAATGAAAATATGTGAACTTGATTCACGGGAAGGTCAACATAGGCCCTAACAAGAAGGATTAGTTCCTAGTACATTTGGTTCATTATTAAGCATGATTGAGATGAGAACATCCTATTCAACAGATGACAAGAAAGTGCAATGTTCAAAAGTTTGTGCATGTGTGTAATCAAGGCAATATAATGAGTTTATGATGAAGGTAGTAATCAACAGTTAAGGATGCAATGCTAGTTATGAATTCTTATGCACCAAAAAAAATGTTTCCAAGTCTAATAACACCATGATTAAGTCACAAGAATGTCTCGAATAAAATTATTATTCTAACATCTTAAATGTGCATCCATATATAGTGTTAAACTAAATACAAAAATATTTTTGAAATTTTGAACAAAAGTTCTAAAAGAAAAGAAAATCATTTCGGAATTTTTTTCAAGTTATTAACATAAGAATGCAATCTAGTTGTAGGGACAAATGATGGCAATGTGAAAACCTACCTAAACTAGAAACAATATCTGAACTCAATCAATGGAATAAATACCCAAAGACATCTTAAGATCCTCAAATCTAAGTACATTTAAAGGTTTAGTAAAAATATCGGCAAATCGATGTTTGGTACTCACGAAGCTCAAGAAAACAATGTTCTCCTAAAAAATCACGAGTAAAGTGATCATGAATCCTAGTGTACTTTGTACGATAATGTTGTACATGATTATGAGAAATGTGGATTTCACTCATTTTATCACAAGAAAAAATCATCATGCCTTGATTAATACCATAATCCTCCAATATTTCCTTTATCCGTAAAATTTTTGTGCAAAAACTTCTAGAGGCTATTTACTCATGCTCTGTCGTGGACAAAGAAATGGAGTTCTGCTCCTTTCTCAAATATCATACAATAACACTCCTAAAGTAAAATCATCCACCGATTTTCTTTTATATCCATTAACATCCCCGTCTCAATCAACATCCAAAAAAGCTGACCAATGGTCATTGGTATCAAAATAATACTAAATGCCATAAGGAAGTGTCCCACTCACATATTTAATTAAACATTATGCAAGAAAGTTTCGATATTTTGATGATACTTTTAACCATGAAAAACTAAAACACTAAAGGTTATATCAGAATGTATAGCGATAATGTAGAGGAGACTACATATCATAGTCCTATAGAGTGTTTTCTTTTCGTCCTTCCCTAAAGTGTCTTTGCTAAGATTTGTGGCGGAACTGATAGGTGGGAGAGAGTATTTATCCGAGTCCAAACCAAACTTTTTCACTAGATCCCTACCACATTTATGATGAGATATAAATATCCCATTCTCAAGCTGATGCAATTGGACATCTGCTAATAAAGTAAGTTCACCAATCATACTCATCTCAAATTAGCTCTTCATCTCCTCCTTAAAAGTGTGAGATTGTTGGGAACATGTGGATCCAAATACTATGTGTAATGGCCCGACTTGGATTTATGGTTACCGATAGTCAACTTGGTATTACTCGAGCATTAGGTGTGGAGTGCAATGAAAAATACTATATAAAGTTGATAGTAGAGTTATATTAATTAACGTTTTACTTAATTAGCATGTGATTCCAATTTCAAGTCAAACTACGTAAGTGGCCCGCGGGAAGCATACTCGAAGTTGAAGCATGCGGAGCTACTAATGTAAAATAAAACAGAGAACTTACTTCTGTAACACTCTCAAAATACAAACCCACACCCAACCTTTCGTAACAATGACGAGGGTATGAGTCGATTACTTAGTGGGAAATATACCAATACAATATAAAATTGAATAGTAGAAAGAAGACTCAAACACGTCATACCTCGTGAACATCCAGATACCTTATATATATACTTAATGCATGAAACTGTTTTTATTTATAAAAACATGATTTATCATGATTAAACCACCATAATCATACAATGAAATTCCTCTTTCTTGAGTTGAAATTTATCCCTGTACTTAACACATGCGGTTAAGTTGAACAAATATACTTTATTTAACTGGAAACCGTTTTTTTATCAAAGTCATCTTTTTCATTTCAAACAAGTAACATTAGTAATTTCATTGAAAATTATCCCTTTCAACACATGTGAGCACCGTGTAAGACAATACCTATTTATCTTTGAAAACCCTTCAGAACACATCCTTATGTTACTTATGGTTAAACATTCTTCACTTTCTTAACTCACCCGTTTAACCATTATACTTTACGGTTCCTTTACTTTATGGACATTAATCGATTCACAAGCTTCTTATCCACTTTAACTTTTTTCAGAACACTTATTAATTCATTCAAGTTAGGTTGTCTTCACGCATTTTCACCATGTAAGGTTAAAATTTCCAATTAAGTACATTGTATATATTTGACTTATTCTCGGAACAAAACATTGTTTTGAGTCACAAATAGATTTTTTACTGTCACGATCCCACACAGTTTATGACATAGATTTTATGAAATACGTTGCATCCAAGCTTCAAATAAATATCATGCCGAGATTAATTTAGTTCACGTTTCTCATCTTCATTACATTCCAATCTCTCGGGTATGAATGTTTAATGTTTATAGGACTCAGAACATGTTTTTTGGATGTTATTTTTATTAAAATAATGTTTTGAAAGTGTTTTAACCTCATTTTATCTGAGATAAGGATTGTTGAGAGTCATATAGAACCTTCCCTTGTGTTGAGATGGTTTCAATGACATTCACTTTCAATCAAATGACATGTGGATGTATCTCAAACAACATGGATTTATCATTCAAATGGCATAGCTATCTTATTCGAACGACGACCTCCTCTTGTTCGAATGACACACCGACTTAAGTTTTCTTTTTAAGGAATGTTTCTCTCCGAATTTGATAAATTATTGGACCAAAAAAATAGTTTACATTCAATATGTTTTCTGCACAAATTTTCTAAGGTTTTCAAAGTCTAAAAACATCCTTAGAGTTTCAAGATCTGACCTTTCATTATCATATGCTATAGAGATCTTGGTTTGCACCATTGGGGTTTGTTCATCACTTTGAACATTGGGTTATGTGGTGAAAAAGCGAAGGAGTTCATGTTCAACGTCTTATATATTACCAAGTAATATAGGTGGAAAATGAGACATTAATGGACGCGTGTGATGTGGATCGGTATCGTAGAAGTATTTTTGTGTGGGCACTGTGTAGGAGTTGTTGAAGGATTTGAGGAGTGTCAAGACTTGTGAGGATCGAGTCATTGAGTAAGTATATAGTTTGTACTTTATAATACAACATCATAGTGATTATCTTTCTTGGGTCATCAGAGGTTTTTTCCCTTTGTTGTTTCCTCGTACATCAAGCACCTCTTTTGTAAACTTATTTATTTTACTTGCTTTAATCACCTAGATGCATATTTGGGATTAAACAAGATAAAATTGGTCTTAACTAAAATAGGTTCACATACTTGGTGCGTTTGAAATGTGGAAAAAGGTTTTTAAGAAAGAAAGTTGGTTTTGACATCCTTAAAAAACATTCGAAAGAAAAAGGGGCCTATAAATTGGTATCAGACCTAGAAATAGATTTTTTATTGTGTTGATGCCTTGTGTTTTTAAGAATGAATTCCAAATATTTTAAAAGTTTTATAGCTCCTATTTTTTACGGCACAAACTATGGTTATTGGATAGTCTAAATGTGAAGTGTTTTGAAATCAATTGATGAGCGTCTATGGTTAGTGGTCGAAAAGGTTTGGACACCACCGATTACACGAGAGGGTGATGCCACTACATTAATACCCGTTGAATCATGGACCAAGGATGAATCTAGACTTGCACTTTAAAACACTGAAGGTGTACATGTTATTTCCTCACATTTCACACCGGATGAGTATAGTAGAATCATGACGTGTGAAACCCCGAAAGAGGCTTGGGATATTCTTACACTTACTCACGAATGTACTAGCACGATTAGGGCATCTAAACTTCAAAACCTCACTACAAAGTTTGAGATGATAAATATGTTAGAGAGTAAGTCGTTTGATGAGTTTTATGCCAGGTTGTCCAATATTTCCAACTCATCTTTTAACTTGGGAGCAAAAATAGCCGACGACCGAGTCCTCAAGAAAATCTTACGGTCGCTGTCGAGCAGATTTTATGCTAAAGTGAGTTTTTGAACTCCTTGGGTATACTTGAATCGAGTGCCAAAGAAAGAAAAGGTCATTGATTTGAAAGCCCATAAGGAGGAGACTAAAGTTTCATATGATGATTTCGATTTTGATTTTGAGGATGTTTCCTTGTTCACAAAGAAGTTCAAAAAGTTTCTTAAATTCCAAAATAATTCGAAAGATTCCAAAAGAATTTAAAAATTCAAGAACAATAAGGTGGATCCCGCCCCTAAGGATAAGAGTGACAAAGTTAAAAGGTATGAGTAAGATAGGTGTTTTTCGTATGAGGGGTATGGTCACAACGTTGCCTAGTGTCCCACTAGACTTAAGAAGGAGGGTAAGAAACTGATAGCTTATAATCAAACTTAAGTGATAGTGAACTAGAAGAGGAAAGAGTTCCTGCATTTAGCATAACTTTGTAGTGTTCATGGAATTTCATGTGAGCGATGACGATAAATAATCCATTGAATATTCTCATGTTTATGAAACTTTCGAGGTTATTGATTGTGAATACTAAGTGAGTAAGGGTGAACTTAGTGGGGATGAGGAGATCGATGTAGGGGAGTTGTAAGTTTCTTTAGGGAGTTGTATGTAGAGGAGGTAAAGGTTAAAAAGAAAACTTGAAATTGCAAGATAAGTTGAATTAGCGTATCATAGAGAATAATGATGATTTATTGAGGATCTTAGGGCATGGCAGAAGAATCTTAGGGAGAAACTAGAATACGTGGAGAAAGAGAGAGATAATCTTTGTGGTTTGATGGAGGCTTTTAAGAAAGAGATTCTAGAGTTTGAGGAGTCTACGCATTTTCTTGAGTCTAGGATTAGTGCGTTAGAGGAGAGATTGAGAGACTCGAGTAAGGTGAAGTTTGATTTTGACGCTAGATCGGAAAAATTGGATAGGATGTTAGGCACCATCCAAATCAATGGAGACCGGTTTTGTATAGGCTACGATGATCGCATTGTCCCCATTCCAAAAGACAGTACCAATCGTGTGAGAGAGCCCACAAAGAACATTAGGAGAGATCGTCATTTTGGTAATCATTACCACCATGTTTTTACTTTCAATCATTGCGGTAGGAAAGTTCATCTTAGATGTTTTTTCAATGACCATAGAAATGCTCCTACGATGTTTAGGAATAAAGTCATTTCGATTCCAAAAAACCCCATAGTAATATCTCACCTATTTGGGTTAGGAAATCATACATAGAGGCTTTAGGAATTAAACATGATGGTTCTTATATGGTTGCACTTCATTCTTCCCATGCTAGATCTAAAGGATAATTTTTTTCCCAATTTTATCATATGATAGTCTTTGCATCATGATTTATATCTTGCTAGTATTATGACATGTGTATCTTTTGTATTATATTTTTTCATTTATTTAGTCATACTTGAAAAAATACAAAAAAAATTCATTTTTGGTAAACAAAAGTTAGAAAAATACAAAAAGATTTTATTTTGGGGTCAAAAATGTTTTTTGAAATGTTTGACATGGCATATTGTGATGATTGAACCCCCATCATTTCGATATCCATGTGGCTTGGACATTGGTCATAATATTGATGCGTTAAATGATCTTAACCATTGTCATAATGAGTTTGTTTAGAAGTTGATATGCTTTTGAGTTCAACTTTGTATATATGCCATAATTGCACACATGCACGAGTTTATATGAATATTTGACATCTCATGCATATTTTAGTTTGGTGAAAAGTTCTTATCTCAACCTTGTCATCTATGTGTAAGTAGTCTAAAGAGGAGGTGTGCATGTTATAACCGTTTACCCGTGAGGATTTGATTGTTTATACTAGAAAATGATTATTGTACACGGGGAGGGGCTATGAAAGGAACACCTGTCTTTTGCGATTAAGTCGTCATTTAACTCGATCCTAAAAGGTATGGCATTGTAAAATGTAGCCTAGCTCCAAAGAGTTTGAAAAGTGATCGCAAAAAATTAAGCCAATAAAAAGAAACACATGCCAGAATGGGACAATGAGTTTATGTTCATTCCAAAGGAAAAGAAATATTTGTACGATGGAGTTTGGATGGATATATAAATGGGTTTGCACCGTGAATCCTTAGGTTGAAAATACTACCATGATGCTATTGTTTATAGAATCGTCAATATTCCAGATTTGTGTGTATGTTGATTGTTTAGTTAATTTAGCATAATATATTAATTGTCACATATGGATGAAACTGAGTTTGATCAAATTTAGCTATCAATTAGGGCTTGTTGAACTTTTTAATGTGACGGAGTTGTGATTCATTTATTGTAGTTCATGCCCATTCACTCCATATTCGTGTTTGAGCATAATGATTCTATATTGGTGTGAAACTCACAATGTTTTACTTATTTTTATTTTTCTATTTTGAGTCTGTTTTGCTACTATTTTGTATTTTCGGTTGACATTTTCAGGATAATTATGCGCTGGGAAAAACTTTTCTCTTTTTGGAACTGAAATTGAGAATTTTTTATGTCGTTTGAATGATATTTGGACCTCGTTCGTGCGACAAGTCCATGTCGCTTGAATTTTTTATCTCACGAGGTTCGCGCGACAATATGAAATGTGTCAGGTATGGGTCGGGAGGTACTGTTTGATGTCTCTTGATGCATGGTTCAAATGAGAAGCAAAGTCGTTCAAATGACCTAGCATTGTCATTTGAGCGACTTTTATTTATGTACCTAATTACATTTTATATGATGATATCATACTGTTTTCGTACTTCTGGGTTGTTTATATGTAGTGTATAGGTTGATTATGCATTATTTGTTTAGTCATATCATTACTAATTTTGAAGATTTCTTTTATGTGACTCCCATTTGCTAGCTATGATTTGATACTTTGAGATAAGTTTTAGCTGGCAAGTTTATGTTTATCTAGATATACTTCATTTCTTATCAAATGCCAGATATTTGATGTTTGTGTATCTTTTTCACTTATTCTCCATTCGAGACGAAAAGGGGGAGAGATGTATATGATGCAAGGGGATGTTTTTTTATGAGTATATAGTTTATTGTTGCATTGAAAATTGATATCATATACTTTCATGCTTATATATTGGTATTAATTAGTTTGTACAAAATGATATCATGATTTCAATGTTGTTTTAAATTGGTATCAAAATATTTTTCTCGCATTTTTAACAAATGGTTTGTTTTGCCATATTAGTATCTTTATATCATTTGTCCCTTCATACTTCACTGGGTATTTGTTTGTTTCGTGTGTGTAGATATTCTTTAGAAAGTCAAGATTTTAAGACTATATCACATACAGACAACTCATGATTGCCGGACCAACATTTACTAGTCTTGTCCTACAATTTTGTATTTTGGGCTTTATGGGATGGGATTTAGGCATCATACGGCTTGAGAGCCCAGCTTAGGCATTTTCACTATTTGGTTTTTGTCCCGAAATAGTCAAAGGGGGAGATTTGTAAGGACAAAATTTCTAATTGTGTCCAATGTATGTAATTGACTCATTCTCGAAACAAAAATTATTTTTTAGTCATAAATTGATTTTTTATTGTCACAACCCCACACAATCTATGACATAAACATTATTGAAGACGTTTCTGACAAGCTTCACAGAATTATCATCCTTTGTTTAATTTGGTGCACGTTTTATGTCTTCATTGGATTATGATCTCTCGTGTATGAGTTCTTAATGTTTATGGGACTAAAAAAAAATTAAGATGTTATTTTATTAAAAAAATGTTTTTAATGTTTTTTAGCTTCGTTTATTCTGATATAAGCATTGTTGAGAGTCGTATAGAACCTTCCCTTGTGTTTATATGGTTCAAACGACATTCACTATCATTCAAACAACATGTGGAGGTCGCTCAAACAACATGGATTTGTCGTTCAAATGACATAGTTATCTCATTTGAATGAAAGACTCATCTCATTCGAACGATGCCCCGAATTAAGTTTTCTATTTAAGGTGTGCTTCACTCATAATTTTGTAAGTTGCAGAACCAGAAAAACAATTTATAATCAGAACATTTTCTGCACAAGTTTCCTAAGGTTTTCAAAGTCGAAAAACATCTTTAGTGTTTCAAAAACCGAGCTTTCATTCCCATATGCTATAGAGATCTTGTTTTGGACAATTGGGGTTTGTTCATCACTTTGAACGTTAGGTTTTGCAGTGAAGAAGATAAGGAGTTTGTGTTCAACATCGTAGATGCGGATAAGTTGTATCGGTGGACACCAAGACATTCATGGATGCGTGTGATGTGGACATGTATCATGGAAGGACTTCTATGTGGGCACTATGGAGGAGTGGTTGGAGGATATGAGGAGAATGAATACTTGTGTGTATCGATTCGTTGAGTAAGTCTATTGTCTGTACTTTATAATACCCCATCATACTGATTGTCTCGCTTGGGTCATCTGAGGATTTTTTCGTTTGTTGTTTCCTCCTACATATATCATCGCTTTTGTGAACTTATTTATTTTACATGCTTTAATCACCTAGATTCATGTTTAGGGTTAAACAAGGTAAAATTGGGATTAAGTAAAATAGGTCCACATACTTGCTGTGTTTAAAATTTGGAAAAAGGTTTTTAAAAAATAAATTTTGTCTTGACATCCTTAAAACACATTCGAAAGAAAAAGGGGCCAACATATTTGTATCAGAGCTACAAACATATTTTTTATTGTGTTGATCCCTTATTTTTTTTAAGGATGAATTTCGTAAATTTTGATAGTTTTAGGGATCCTATTTTTTATGGAACAAACTATGGTTATTGGAAAACGAAAAAGAAAAGTGATTTGAAATCAATTGATGAGCGTTAGTGGTTAGCGGTCTAAAAGCGCTGGACACCCCCGGTTACACGAGATGGGGAGGCCACTACTTTAAAACCCGTTGATTCATGAGCCGAAGATGAAAATAGACTTGAAATTTACAACACTATAGGTCTACACAGTATTTCCTAACATTTCTCATCGGACGAGTATAATAGAATCACGATGTGTGAAACTTCGAAAGAGGCTTGGAATATTCTCGCACTTACTCACGAAGGCACTAGAATGGTTAGCGCATATAAACTTCCAAACTTCACTTCATAGATTGAGACGATTAAGATGTTATAGAGTAAGTCGTTTGATGAGTTTTACGCGAGATTGTCCAATATTTTCGACTCATCTTTTAACTTGGGGTAGAAAATAGCCGACAACCGAGTCCTGAAGAAAATCTTAAAGTCATTGCCGAGTAGATGTGATGGGAAAGTGACCATTTTGAACTCCTTGGTTATGCTTGAATCGAAGAAACTTGAAGACATTGTAGGTGACCTACAAACCTATGAACTCGAAATTTTTACCTCCAAGCAAATGCCAAAGAAAGAAAATGGCATTGCTTTGAAATCTCGAAAGGAGGAGACTAAAGTTTCAGATGACAATTTCGATTCTTAAATTCCAAAAGAATTCAAAATATTCCAAAGGAATTGAGAAAATAAAGAACAATATGGTCAATGATGATGCAGGAAACTGCACCACCCTTCAAGGGGTTTGTGAGCTCAATTCAGTGTTAACAATGGCAGTATAAAGATATATATATATATATATATATATATATATATATATATATATATATATATAGTAGAAGGAGGTGAGGAGAAGAGGAATCAACACCGGAAAATAAGTGGTTCATCCAATCAGGCCTACGTCCACTGTGCAAGTGTATGATGTGTATCACTGTATGAGGGCTCTAATGGCCATGTATACAATCTCTCAAGCTTTCTCTCTCTACTTTGTATCTAGATAGAGTTTCAGCTAGGGTTGTATATCTGGATCCCTTGTAAGGTAGGGGATGACCTCTATATATAGTACCTGGGGGGTGTAATGTACCCCCTATGCATGTAATGTGCATGTGTGTGATTGCCTCACCAATATGGGAAAGCCATTTGTTACTGTCACATGTGGAGAATGATGATGCAATATTCTCCCCGCATGTGGGGAATAATCTTTCTATAACTGATTTGTGTCCATGTGCCCTTATCCAAATATCAGCAGATGCTCGGCTATCGCGCCTGGTGTATGACCTCGGCCTGGTAGAGGCCGAGGTTGGTAAGTCTAGGTACTTGTTCAGTCCGAGTATCCCATGGAGGTCTCGGTCTAATACCAGCCGAGATAATGGACAAGTTCGGCCTGAGACGAGGTTGAGATGGAGTGTTTAGAGTATCGTTTAATGTCTTGATGAGGTTGTTGGTGGCTTCCTGTGAGCTCGACCTATGTTTGGTTGAGGTTGCCATTCCAAGGTATACGAGAATGCTGTTGATCCTTGTGATGTACCTTGGAGAGGTTCATGTTAGTGTCGGCCTGGGCCGACCTCTCTATGGTCGAGGGCGGATATCGCGTGTCCAAGACATGTCCAACGTTGGCCATAATTTGTGCCGAGGTTGGTGTCTCTGGGCTGAGGTCACAATTGGGGCATATCAATCACCCCCCGGACCTTAGTCATATGTGGGAGTAGGTGACTAGGGGATTATCACACCTCCGAGGCCTGTCTATTACGAGCCAATATTTGTTTGACACTTGTCCAATGCTAAAGTATGCTTGCTTGGTGGGCGTGTTCCGTTAGCCTCCCTTTGGTACTCCCAAGACAATGATGGGCCTTGGGAATTGCACTTTTATATTTAAGGGTTTTGAACCCTATTTCCCTTCTTTCTTCTTCACTTCTCTCATTTCAGCCAAACTCGTTCCCGCAACCTTCTCTCTCTAGAAAGATCTTTGCTGAGGCTTTTGGAAGGTGTTCTCTTGCGTTTTCTCATCTCCTCCTTACTATTTCATCCTCAGGTAACCTTCGCCATACTTTTTCCTTCATTTTTCCTGCAAGTCTCCTTATTTTCGCATATTCCGGCGAGATTTTGAGTTTTCCAGCGAGACCACCATTATTTCAGGCGAACAATTCTTGCCACATTTAGGTAGTTTGATATTTTACTGCTTTACTTCACTAGCCAATCTTGTTTGTAGTTTTAAGAAGTCTCCTAAGTGTAGTGTTTACCCCTGATGCTCAGACCCTTATATCAGCTTCTTGAGGAGTTCCCCTCCCTTAGAGAGAAGACTTTAGAAAAGATTATACAAATAGAAAGAGCACAGGAGGAGGCTCATAGGTCACAAGAATTTCCCATTAGGACCATCTTTCCACCACCTCTGAAGGTTATATATCCTGACCCCCCAGAGTTTTTCACTCAGACAGAGATTCCTGCTGATCCTATACCGATGTCTGAGTCTGAATCTTCTACCTCAGACCCCATGTCTGTGGATTCCTTTCAGGAGGCCATGGACTTCACACCTCGGCCTGATTAGGCCCCTGATCAGCCCGAGGTCTCAAGCCGAGCCTCATCCCATAATAGCTCAAGCACCTCAGCCTCTTCCTCGGAGGTTGAAATTGTTGAGCCAAGTGTGGCTATACCACCCATCCTTAATGCCATCCCTCTGTCGGTCGTCACTGGGGCAGAGTTCGCTTAGAGGATCTCGAGTAAGCCATCAACATCTGCTCTGGCCGACGTTGAGTTATATGATAATGATGAGGTTGAGAGCGATGTCGACGTCTCTAAGGCGGTCGAGATCAAGAGTACTATTACTGAGGTAGATCTTCTCTGCTTCAGATACCTGTATGCTATCAGTCCCTCAATAAATCTTAGGATACCTCTAAGGGAGGAGAGGTCTTATCATAGCCGAGACGATGAGATTTGCCTGTATGAGGAGATGTTCAAGTTAGGGTTTCATCTGCCCATTCACCCAATTATCAAATCCATCCTTTCCTATATCAATTTCCCCCCCTCTCAACTATCCCCTAATGCCCGGAGAGTTATAATAGGGGTCATAGTCTTATGGAAGGCTGTCCACCACTCAGACCTTCCAGTTCAGGTCTTCGTAGGTTGCTATGTCCCTTCCTCGGCCAAAAATCATCCGAGCTACTACCATTTTGTCGCTCGGAAGCCTGGGAAGAAAATGCTTCAAATAACTCGGACTTCCAACCATAACTAGAAGCCTCTGTATTTCTTTGCTTCTGGGCCATGGGAATTTGGCCCATGTGTTCCCTCATCTATTCTAGAACCGAGGATGCCCCTGAGGTGGGGTAAAGTAACAATTTCTGCGAGGGCTGACCCTGGTCTGAGCCCATCCAACCTTCAGAAGGTGAAAGCCCTTCAAGATCAGGGGGTATATGGTCTGTTCGTCCGGTTCGAACACTTGATGACCCCCCACTACCTCTCTGGGACAGGTCTAAGTGTAAGTTCCCTTGCCGAGCTTGGTAATCATTTTTGTTTCAAGTTGAACCTCTGAGTCTATTCATGTTTGATTATCTAACTCAGATCTACTATTTTTTTGCAGAGTGACCACAGGATATTTTAGACGAACTTTGGGAAATGGATGCACCCAGCTTGATGAGGCTCCACCCCCAGTTCCATCTACCTCTAAGCCCTAAGCCATGAAGAAGAGGGCTCCAGAAGGTCATGCCCCTGAGGATCAGAGGCCGAAGAAGAAGAGTGATGACGCTGCCATCCCCATCTCTTCAGTTGACGCCCTATCGACTTATCTAGATCAGTTGAAAATAACTGACAGCATAGTCGGCCACAGTCTTCAGGCCCTAGATGCCTTCGGCTCTGCAATGACCGAGGCTGACAAACGCTTCTTCAGGTCATTGGACACCCCATTGCTGGTTGAGTTCGGTATTCACAGATCCATTCAGGTATGACTTGATCTTTCTGATTATTCTTCACCCCAAGTGTAATATCTGATTATTCTTCAGCTCATTCATGATCACAAAATATGCAAGGCCTGGCATCTCTGAACCACTTATCCAATTGGACTCTGAGAAAATTGCCCCTCATCCAAAAGGGTCAGGAGGCCGAGAAGGTCCAGAGCACTCTGAATGCAGAGATTGACCGCCTCAAATCTGAGCTGAAGGATTCTAAGAAAAAGGTGAGGGTGCTGGAAAAGGACATCTCTCAGCTTGGTAAGGATCATGCTGCAGCTCTGAAGGCTAAAGATGATGTTCTGCAGCAGAAGGTCAACTCAGCTGTTAGGGCAGCCCTCGATGATGCCTCTGAGAAGATAATCTCTGACTACAAGTCCTCTGACGAGTTTATGGGCTTCGGCTTTGAATACCTTGAAAGAGGTATCAAAGCCACTATTAAGTGGGCTGATGTCAAGGAGAGGGAGGCTGGTACTTTGAAAGCCTCAGATTTTGTAGGCCTCAGCTTTGTCGATCCCCAGTTTGCCCAGGCCCTTCAGGAGGTGGAGGAGGAGGCTGTAGCGCCTGCCGAGACTGCCACATTGGACGGCACTGAGGTTGAAGGGGCAGACCATCATGAAGACGTGGCCGAGGTGACCAATGTTGTCCAGCCTAACCAAGCCGAGGATATCAACATTCCCCCCTCAAACCCTTAGATAATTTTTTAACATTGTTTGTAACCCATAACATTTTAAAACTTGTTCTGTAATCCTTGATCATCTATTATTTTTGAATGTATCAACCTCTGAGGAGGATCACCCTCACTTATTTGTATTGAATGTCATGTGATGTTTTCGCTCTTAGTCTTGTTGCAATGATATCTTATTTAAACTTAATCAATGGTGTGACCTCAGCTGTTATTCCCATAATTAATCTCACCAAATTAATGATGTTAAGGGTCTGCGTTTATCCCGTATGGTGTCTGACCTCAAACCTTGTCACCACTTAATGATGTTATAAGGTCTGAGGCCATCAACTAAGAGGTCATCTTCATAATTAATTTCACCAAATTAATGATGTTAAGGGTCTGAGGTCATCCAAGTATGGTGTCTGACCTCAGACCTTGTCACCAAATCATGATGTTATAGGGGTCTAAGGTCATCACCTAAGATGTTATCCTCATAATTAATCTCACTAACTTATTGATGTTAAGGGTTTCAGGTCATCTATTATGGTGTCTGAGCTCAGACCTTGTCACCACTGAATGGTGTTATAAGGGTCTGAGGTCATCACCTAAGATGTTATCCCCATAATTAATCTCACCAAATTAATGATGTTAAGGGTCTGAGGTCATCTGAGTATGGGGTCTGACCTCAGACCTTGTCACAACTTAATGATGTTATAAGGGTTTGAGGTCATCACCTAAGATGTTATCCTCATAATTAATCTCACCAACTTATTGATGTTAAGGGTCTGAGGTCATCTATTATGGTGTCTGAGCTCAGACCTTTTCACCACTGAATGGTGTTATGAGGGTCTGAGGTCATCACTTAAGATGTTATCCCCATAATTAATCTCACGAAATTAATGATGTTAAGGGTCTGAGGTCATCTGAGTATGGTGTCTGACCTCAGACATTGTCACCACTTAATGATGTTATAAGGGTTTGAGGTCATCACCTAAGATGTTATCCTCATAATTAATCTCACCAAATTTATGATGTTAAGGGTCTGAGGTCATCTCATTATGGTGTCTGACCTCAGACCTTGTCACCACTGAATGGTGTTATGAGGGTCTGAGGTCATCACCTAAGATGTTATCCTCATAATTAATCTCACAACATTAATGATGTTTAGGGTCTGAGGTCATCCTATTATGGTGTCTGAGCTCAGACCTCGTCACCACTGAATGGTGTTATGAAGGTCTGAGGTCATCACCTAAGATGCTATCCCCATAATTAATCTATGACCTAAGAATGAAGCAAGAACTATTATGGGAACTGATCTTTATTAATAAGCTCTTCATAATAAGATGGTACATTTACATAAAACTCTATGCTATCATCATATGTAATCTCTTTAGGTGATCAGCATTCCATGGGTTAGCGAAAGGTTCTCCTTCTAGGTTTTCTAGCCTGTAGGTGTCAGGCACAACCTCTTCTGCCACTTTGTAGGTGTCATGCCAGTTTGGGTGGAGTTTGTTTTCTTTCTGTAGGGTCTTCTTTAGCACTAGGTCTCCCACTGCAATGGGTCTTGACTTCACCCTCTGGTTGTAGAATTTCGCTGCCCTCTGTTGGTAGGCTTCTTGTCGGACCTCTGTGTCCTATCTTCTTTCTTCGATAAGATCTAGGTATAGCCTCCTCTCTTCCCCATTATTATCAGGGTCATAGGTCTGAATCCTATGAGTCAGGATCCCTACTTTCGTTGGTATGACGACCTGTGAGCCATGTGCCAACATGAACGTGGTTTCTCCTGTTGGTGTCCTTGCCGTGGTTCTGTAGGCCCATAACACAGTGTAGACCTCTTCAGTCCATCTTCCCTTCGCATCTTCTAACCTCTTCTTGATTCCATCCCGGATAGTTCTATTTGTGACCTCGGTCTGACCATTTTCCTGAGGTCGGCCAGGTGATGAGAAGAATTTCTTTATTCTTACTGTTAGGCAATACTTTTCTAAAGTGGATTTCTTGAACTGGGTCCCATTGTTCGAGATGAGAGTGTTTAGGAGGCCATATCTACATATGATATTCCTCCAAATAAATTGGAAGGTCTTCTGCTCTGTGATCGTTATCATCGGCTCTGCCTCCACCCACTTTGAAAAATAGTCGATGGCAACTATCAAGAATCTATAATTGTTGGCAGCTCTTGGCGGGGGTCCTACTAAGTCAATCCCCCATACTGCAAATGGCCATGGAGAAGTGATTGACGTCATAAGTTGATGAGGCTGATGAGGGATGGTGGCGAATCTTTGACATTTATCACACCTCTTTATGTAAACTGCGGCGTCCTTGGAAAAAGTTGGCCACCAGTACCCCTGTGTGATGATTTTCTTGGCCAAGGGTCTTCCCCCTATGTGGCTAGAGCAACAACGCTCATGAACCTCCTGTAAGACCCGGGGAACTTTCGTGAGATGCACACATATGAGGAGAGGCAATGGAAATCCCTTTTTTACAAGACGTCTCCTATCATCGAGAACATGGCAGCCCTATATCTCAATTTTCTCCTCTCTAGATTCGACTCAGGTAGGTCTCCCCCTTTAATATACCTGACGAGGGGGTCGATCCATGAGTCTCCTAGGTTCAAATTATGACACGAGTTACATACCTCTTCTTCCTAGATGGTTTCCTTTCTCGAGACCTCGATCGGAATGGTCCTTCTAACATCTGTCTTCATTGCTGAGGCCAGCCTTGCTAATGCATCTGCGTGACTATTACTTTGTCTATGCACTCTCTTCAGTTTTGCCTTTTCAAAATATTCTAATATCGTTCTTACCCTCTTCAAGTACATGGCCATCCTTTCATCTTTGGCCTCATAGATCCCCAGTACTTGATTGGCAACCAACCTTCAGTCGTTGTGGAGTAGGAGTCACTTTACGCTAAGAGTTGTTGCCAATAAGAGACCTGCTATCATGGCCTCATACTCAGACTCGTTGTTTGAGGCTTGGAAATTGAACCTCAGAGCATATTCAATGTTTGCACCATCTAGATCCGAGAGTATTAACCCCGCACCGCTTCCACTGTCGCAGGAAGAGCCATCAACGAAGAGGCTCTAGATGTCTGTATCTGATGAAAAGGGTCCTTCTGTCATGACTCCTTATTTGAAGAGATATCGATCCTCCTCGTCCTCCATAATTCTGCTCATAACTTTTTTGGATGCGACCTCTTCCAGATCTCGGAAGACACTTGGTGTCGTCTCTTCCTGCTTTCGGAAGACATTTGGTGTCGTCTCTTCCTGATTTTGAAAGACACTGCGGTTTGTCTCTTCCATGCCCCCTAGGCCTTTCTCTGCCTCGACCTCTTCCTATGTGAACTCAGCAATAAAATCTGCGAGGGCTTGCCCTTTGATGGTTGTCCTAGGTTGGTAGGCAAGATCATACTCCCCCAACTTGATGGCCCAGGTCATCAACCTCTCGAATTTCTTAGGTCTATGCAGGACATGTCTTAGCGGGGAGTCAGTGAGGACTACCATGGAGTGAGCTTGGAAGTGGGGATTCATTTTTCTTGAAGCATGTATCAGGGCATACGCTAACTTTTCCATGCAAGGGTAATTTTGTTCAGCCCCTTGAAGGGATTTACTTTTAAAATACACAAGCCTTTGTATCCCATCGTCTTCCTGTATTATGGCTGCACTGATGGCTGATTCAGAGACCGCCAGATACACATACAACTTTTCTTCTGCGAGGTCGAGATAGCAATAAGGGGGATCCCAAGTAAGATTTGAGTTGGTTGAAGACTTTTTCACACTCTTCGTCCCATTGGAAGGCCTTTCTCAGAACATTGAAGAATGGAAACACTTGTTCGTTGCCCTAGAAACAAACCTGTTAAGGGCAGCCACTCTCTCCGTGAGTCTTTGGACATCCTTGATACTCCTAGGAGTCTTCATGTCAAGTAATGCCTTGATTTTCTCAGGGTTCGCTTCAATTCCTCTCTGGTTAACGATGAATCCCAGGAACTTCCCAGATCCTACTCCGAAGACACACTTCGCTGGGTTGAGTTTCATTCTGTATGAGTCTATAACATCGAAGGTCTTCTCAAGGTCTGCTATGTGAGTGCAAGCTTTCAAGCTCTTTATTAGAATATCATCTATATACACCTCCATAGTCTTACCTATTTTCTCTTCGAACATCATATTGATAAGACATTGGTATGTTGCCCCTACATTTTTTAAAACAAAGGGTATCACTTTGTAGCAGTACGTCCCTTTGTCGGTAATAAAGGCTGTCTTCTTTGAGTCTTCAGCATCCATGAAGATTTGGTTATAGCCTGAATACGCGTCCATGAAGCTCATGATCTCATGTCCTGCCGTGGCATCCACCATCTGATCTACCCGAGGTAAGGGTTAGCTGTCTTTTGGGCAAGACATGTTCAGGTCGATGAAATCAACACACATTCTTCACTTCCCATTAGCCTTGGGCACGATGAGTGCATTTGAAAGCCACTCCGAATAGGTAACTTCTCTTATAAACTCAGCCTCTTCTAACTTTTTGACCTCTTCTCAGATGACATCGTATTTCTCCCTGGAGTAGACTCTTCGTCTCTGTTTGATAGACTTGGCATCTTTGGTCAAGTTGAGCTTGTGACTCATCACCTCGGGGTCGATGCCAGGCATGTTTGCGTGACTCCATGCGAAGACACTCTGCCTCCTTCTGAGGAAGTTTATCAACTCTTCCTTAATTTTCGAACTAAGGGCTTTGCCGACCTGGATGGTTTTTTTCGGCTCGTCCTCATTGAGGACGATGGATTCTACCTCTTTCGTGACCTCTCCCTTCTTTAGTTTCGTCTCATCCCTTGGATCAAGAGTATCAATGCTATAAGTGGTGGTTTCCCTCTTATGGGCCTCCTTCTCTTCGGTCGAGTTGAAGTAACATTTTCGAGCTATGATCTGGTCACCTCGTACTTCCCCTACCCCATAGGGGGTCGGGAATTTTAGCATTTGATGGACCGTCGATGGTACAGCTTCAAACTCTTTTAGGGACACTCTTCCTATGATGAGGTTACAGGCCGAGAATAAATTCTCGTCCATTACGAAAAAAATTATCTTCCTCGTCAGCCTCTTAGGCCACTCATCACCCATCTGTATGTCCATCTCATACATTCCCAAGGGGTGGACATTTTCTCCACTGAAGCCTATCAAAGGGGGATGATAGGGTATCAACCTTGCTCTACTAAGACCCAGGCTCTTGAAGCAAGGCCAAAACATCACATCCGCCAAGCTCCCCCCGTCTACCAGGATCCTCTGTACCTCACACCCATGCACCCTTGTCGTTATGACCAAAGGGTCATCTTGGGGGGCTAAGATACCCTTGAAGTCGAGTCTGGAGAACCCAACTATGAGGGTGTCCATGTCTACCTTCTTCCTCTTCTGCACTGTATCGGAAGATGTTAGATTCACAACTTTAAGCTTGGCCACTAACCTGGCCTCTGCTACGTGAGCCTTCCTATCAGCTACTTCAGACCCGCCTCCTACAAATCCTCCACATATGGTGTCAACAACAAAGGAGATCGTATCGACCCTCTTCACCGAGGTGTTATCATCTTTCGGCGGAAGATCTGGATCGTCTTCATCATCACCTTCTGAATCTTCGTCTCTTCTGGCCGGGACATTATCACGGCATCTGTCATTTCTCCTTTTCTTAGGGTCATCTCTTCAACCCTTTGGAGCCTTACAATCCACATACTTCCCCAGCTTTCCAAATTTTAACATCTTTTTAATCTCATCTTTTAAAGAGAATCATCTATCCGTGACATGGCCATGATCCTGGTGGAACTCGTACCATAGGTTTTCGTTCCTCTTATGTGGTGGGGATTTCAGTTTCTCTGGCCATCTCAGAGTCCTTTCATTCTTAATCTCGTTGAGGATGTGCTCGCAGCTTACAGTCAGAGGAGTATAGTGAGCGAACTTGTCATCACCCGACCTCTTCTTCCCATATTTCTTGCTTTGCGACTTTCCACTGCCACCGCGATTCTCATCCTCATACTTGGCGGCCATTGCCTCTTTCGCATTCATTACTTTCCCTGCGATTGCTAGGAGCTCCACCATAGACCTAGGGGGTCTTCCGCAAGTTTCCACAATAGCTTCCCCTTCTGAAGACCTCCTATAAGGGCGGTCATGGCTATGTTCTCTTCATAATCTTCGACCTCTAATTTCTCTTTGTTGAATCTCGCTATGTAGTATCTTAGGCTCTCATCCTTGGCCTGCTTGACATACAACAAGTGGGTAGTCTTCTTTTAAGGCCTCACCCCAAAGCATAAGTCTTGGATGAATCGTTCAGCCAAGCCTTTGAAGTTCTCAATTGAGTTCTTCGGAAGGGAGGTGAACCAACTATGCGCTGCCCCCGTCAAAGTCCCAGAGAAGGCCCTACACTTTATCTCATTGGGTATCGAGTAGATGTTTGCTGCCGACTGGTACATCTCGATATGATGTATAGGGTTAGTGCTTCCATCATACATGGGAGACACCGTAGGAGGCTTGAACTTAGCTGGGGTTGGGAAACCCACTATCCTAGCCACAAATGGGGAGCCCTATGAGTAACCCCTTTGCAATGGGTCCCTGCTTTTTATGAGTTCTCCTATCTTCTCCTCAAGGTACTGGATAGAGTCATTCCATGGTCTTCTGCCATCGACTTGGCCGAGGTTATCCCCTGCCACCTCCATGAGATGGACCGAGGGTTCCCCAACCGCGACACATCGGTTGTTGACCTCTTCCTATTCCCTGCCTCTTCTTTCACAGTGTTGGCCTTGATCTGGCCGACCCTTCCTATTCCCTCTCTGAGAGCCTGCTACGCTCCTTGATCTCGATAGTCTCTGTCTTAGGTCATTCATCGGGCCCAATCTCTCAAAGGACGACCCTCTCCTCAACCTATCAAAGGCTGACCCTCTTTATTGGGCCTCTTCACCTCTTCGGTTGACGCAACCTTGACTTTGCCTAAGAGGTCGTACAGTGTTATTTGACACCTTATACGACTCCCAACAGTCTTTCGGGACTTTTTCCGCCTCTAGATCATCATACTTGTCCTCTGGGCAAGGGTTTCCCTGCCTCCCCAGGCGCAAGAGCCTAGGGTTAGCAACATCCATTCTCTGTTGGGGTGTAGGCTGGTCCTTTATTTGTGCCTGGAGTGGTCCCCTGGCGTCGGGATGAGGCTGAACTGTCGCCAGAGTAATCATATCCGGTGAGACTCCAGGTGGCCTCATCATAGTTTGGCTGAGCTGTGCAAATTGCTCCTGCATAGATGGTTGTGTTGCAGCTAAAGATCTCAAGGCTGCAGCTACTTCCGCCATTTTGGACTGGGGGGGCGCCTGACTGGAGCTAGGACCTCCACCCCCAGGTGGCGGAAGAGGCGGTGGTAATTCTGGTGCCATATGTTAACACTATAGAGCTTGAGTATCAGATGAGCTTAGTACCTCAAAGGACCTCTTTCAATGGTGAAGCAGCTCCACGCCAGGGGCGGTTCCTGGTTCACCACCAGAGTCTCCGGTGAGTTTAAGATGAAGAGGAGGAAAAGAGCTTCTTTTCTCTTCCCACAGACGGTGCCAAAATAGTGATGCAGGAAACTGCACCACCCTTCAAGGGGTTTGTGAGCTCAATTGAGTGTTAACAATGGCAGTATAAAGATATATATATATATATATATATATATAGTAGAAGGAGGTGAGGAGAAGAGGAATCAACACCGGAATATAAGTGGTTCAGCCAATCAGGCCTACGTCCACTATGCAAGTGTATGATGTGTATCACTGTATGAGGGCTCTAATGGCCATGTATACAATCTCTCAAGCTTTCTCTCTCTACTATGTATCTAAACAGAGTTTCATCTAGGGTTGTATATCTGGATCCCTTGTAAGGTAGGGGATGACCTCTATATATAGTACCTGGGGGTGTAATGTACCCCCCATGCATGTAAAGTGCATGTGTGTGATTGCCTCACCAATATGGGAAAGCCATCTGTCACTGTCACATGTAGAGAATGATGATGCAATATTCTCCCCACATGTGGGGAATAATCTTGCTATAACTGATTTGTGTCCACGTGCCCTTATCCAAATGTCAGCAGATGCTCGACTATTGCACCTGGTGTATGACCTCGGCCTGGTAGAGGCCGAGGTTGTTAAGTCTAGGTACTCGTTCAGTCCGAGTATCCCATGGAGGTCTCGGCCTAATACCATCCAAGAAAATGGACAAAGTCGGCCTGAGACGAGGTTGAGCTGGAGTGATTGGAGTATCGATTAATGTCTTGATGAGGTTGCTGGTGTTTTCCTGCTAGCTCGGCCTATGTTTGGCCCAGTTTTCCATTCCAAGGTATACGAGAATGCTGCTGATCCTTGTGATGTCCCTTGGAGAGGCTCATGGTAGTGTCGGCCTGGTCCGACCTCTCTATGGTCGAGGGCAGATATTGCGTGTCCAAGACATGTCCAACGTCGGGCATAATCTCGGCCGAGGTTGGTGTCTCTAGGACGAGGTCACACTTGGGGAATATCAGTCAATACCATCCCTAAGGATAAGAGTGAGAAAGTTAAAATGAATGAGTCAGATAGGTGTTTTGTGTGAATGGTATGGTAACAAGGTTACCTAGTGTCCCACTAGACTTAAGAAGAAGCGAAAGAAATAGATAGCTTATATCTCAACCTTAGGTCATAGTGAACTGAAAAAGGGAGAGAGGTCCTGTATTGAGCATAATTTTGTAGCGTTCGTGGAATGTCATGTGAGTGACGACAATAACTTATCCCACGAATATTCGCATGTGCATGACACTTTCGAGGTTGTTGAGTGTGAATCCCAAGTGTGTGAGGGTGAAGTTATTGAGGATGAGGAGATCGATGTAGGAGAGTTACAAGTTTCCTTTAGTGAGTTTTATACGGAGGCGGTAAAGGTGAAAAAGGTAAACTTTAAATTGCAAGATAAGTTGAATGAGTGTGACATAGAGAATAATAATGATTTGATTGAGGATATTAGGGAACGAAAGAAGACTCTTACGGAGAAAATAAAATACTTGGGGAAAGAGAGATATATTATTCATGGTTTGATGGAGGCTTTGAAAAAAAATATTATAGAGTTTGAGGAGTCTAGGTGTTTGCTTGAGTCTAGGATTTGTGAGTTAGAAGAGAGATTGAGAGACTCGAGTAAGGTGAAGTTTGATTTTGAGGCTAGATCAGAGAATTTGGATAGGATGTTAGGCACTGTCCAAATGAAGGAAGATAGGTTTGGTATAGGCTACGATGATCATGTTATCCCCATACCAAAAGCCAATACCAATCACGTGAGAGAGCCCACTAGGAACGTTAGGATATGTCGACACTTTTGTAATCATCCCAAGCTTGTTTTTACTTGCACTCATTGTGGTAGGAAATATCACCTTAGATGTTTTTGATATGACCTTAGAAATGCTCCTAGGAAGTTTAAGAATAAAGTCATTTTTATTTTTAAAACCCCCATACGTAATGTCACACCTACATGGGTTAGGAAATCGTACTGAGAGGCTTTTGGAATTAAACTTGATGGTTCTTATTTTGTTGCACTTAATTCTTCCCATGCTAGATCTGAAGGATAATTGTGTTGCCATGTTTGTCATACTCTAGTCTTTGCATCATGATTTATATATTTCTAGTATTATGACAAGTTTATATTTTGTATTATATTTTTTCATTTATTGAGTCTTATTGGAAAAAATAAAAAAATATTTTATTTTTGATAAATTTTTTCTGAAACATAAAAAAAGATTGTATTTTGGGGTCAAAAATATATATAGAAAAATACAAAAAGATTTTCGGTTTATTTTTATGTTATGAGTTTTTCATGTTTGATATGGCATATTGGTGCTCTTGAACCCCCGTCATTTCTTTATCCATCTCGCTTGGACATTTGGTCATAATATTAATGCATTAAATGATCTTAGCCATTGTCATAATGGGGTTATTTAGAAGTTGATATGCTTTTGAAAATGACTTTGTATATATGCCATAATTGCTCACATGCACGAGTTTATATGAATGTTGAACATATCATGCATATTTGAGTTTGGTGAGACATTATTCTCTCAACCTTGTCATCTATGTGTAAGTAGTCTAAAGAGGAGGTGTGCATGTTAAAACCATTTACCCATGAGGATTTGATTTCTTATATTGAAAACTGATGAGTGTACACGAGGAAGGTCTATGAAAGGAACACTTATCCTTTAAGATTAAGCCACTGTTTAAATCGGACCTAAAAAAGTGTGTCATTGTAAAAAGTAGCCATGGTCCGAAGAGTTTAAAAAGAGCTAAAAAAAAAATAAGTCAATAAAAAGAAAGATATTCAAAATGGGCCAATTAGTTTATGTTCATTACAAAAGAAAAGAAATATTTATATGAGGGAGTTTGGATGAATATATAAACGGGTTTCCACCACGAATCCTTAGGTTGAAAATCCTATCATGACGCTATTTTTTGTAGAATCGTCAATATTGCGGATTTATGTGTATGTTGATTGTTTAGTTCATTTAGCTCAATATATTAATTGTCACATATGACTAAAGCTAAGTTTGATGACATTTAGATATCAATTAAAGCATATTGAATGTTTCAATGTGTCGGAGCTGTGATTCATTTGTTATAGTTCATGCCCATTCACTCCGTATTCATGTTTGAGCACACTGATTCTATGGTTGTATGAAACTCACATTATTTTACTAATTTTATTTTTTTTGTTTTGAGTCTGTTTTGCTACTGTTTTTTATTTCCAATTCACGTTTTTAGGATAATTCTTCACTGGGAAAAGCTTAAATATATTTGGAACTGAAATCACTAAAATAATTTTAGGTTTAGATGACGTTTAAAAACCGTTGGGAAAATAGAAAAAAGTGTCTGGAATTCACGACGTTTATAAAGCTGGACCAGGAGAGATTGCATCCATTCCAGGTCCTAGTGGAGCTGTGAAAACGACACTGCTAGATATTATTGCCAGAAAGATATCGCCAAGGAGAATCTCTGGCCACGTACTAGTCAATGGCTGAACCAAAATTTAGATTATTATACCAACTAAATTTTAAAAATTACTCTTTGACAAATTAATCAACGGACGAGAAAAGTGTTCATACCTATGGAGGAAATTCATGAGGAATTGTAAACTTCTCTTAGCACCAGCTGTGAAAATCATGGTATCACATTATTTAATATTCTACTTGCTTAAATGAAGCCTGTTTGGAATGATGAAATTTTCTAATGAAGGACTAGGGCAAGTCTAGATGCACAGATTTTAGAGATAATCTTGTAACAAAAGTTACAAAGACTGATTGGATTAAAATCAGTACCTTCAGAAGGTCTATTGGTTTTAATAATATGGAAAATGTGAGTAGCACACCATAACTTTGGAATGATAACTCTTAAGAAGAAGCTTTGAAGCAAATCCAACTTTATTATATACCAGCATTTATTATAGAAGATCTCATTAAAACCATCCACTCCTGCAACACCATCTTCACTAAGAGATGTCACTGTTATGAATATATTTTATTCTTTAGGTATTACAACCAAGTATTGATTCATCTCTTCAAAAACTACTTTAGGAATGACATTAAGTAACTAACTACCATTTGACGTACCTTTAGAGGTTAAATGTTGTTTAAAATGATTGGTAAGTTCGTCTTTAATATCATCCCGAGTATCTTACCATACTCCATCTTTATTTTTCAATCTAGGGAAACATAATTTCCTTCATCTTTATATTACCACAGAATGGTAAAATTTATAATTTATATCTCCTTCTTGAATCCACTGAGATTTTGGATTTTTCTGAATAGGTATAAAATGAGACTCTTCCAACTTATTTATCTTGCGAATTTTTACCGGGATACTAGTATGATCTTCTAAATGATAATCAATAGGGGCCACTTCTGAAAAATATTCAATCCAATTATCATGAGCTACCTGATTAGGTTTATGGACCATGTTTTTCAGGTTCATGACTAATCCACTTCAACAAAATAGGATCATGGTTATTATCTTGGTAAGCTTCATTAATTACTTGAATATGTTCTTGAGAAGGTATATAGGTAGGAATATGATGTTTTTGAGCAGGCATTTTTAAGGTGATTGGATTCTTAGGATATTTAACATTAGTTTTCAAAACATTATGATTTTTGATGATACAATTATCAATACTATTACCTTTTCTTAGATAGTGGAAGGAATAAAGAGGTCCGTTCTCATAGAATATTTCTTGCCAAAAACTTTTAGAACCTGATCTAATCCAAACTCTGCGTGGGTATTTGAGGGTGATGTCCATCTATACACAAAATCTATCTAGACTAAGTCTATCTAGATTCATTGTGGAGTTATCAAGTTGTAGAGGTTTCCCCACCACTTGTGTAATTGAGAATACTGAAGCTTTTGCGAAAAAATGAATTGGAAGATGGGATAAATTAATCCACATAGGAGAAATGTTACTCTCTATGTCGAAGTTGTAATTTAAAAGACTTGTCATCTATTTTGGATTAGAATCACTAGGTAACACATATATATTAGATACCCAAATGTGTTGAGATAAACCCCAAACCATAAAAACAATACTTTAATGCCATGCCAACTAATCTGGTCGATGATTTAGGGAATGTAGTTGTTATTGGGACTCATAGAACGAGCAGAACCTCATGTGAGGAGTTTGAATATATTTTTACTTTGTTTTTCAAAATATTTGAAATGATACATTAAACAACACCGAAGATGACCTTCTCGTAAACGTCGGCAACTTCCAAATTGGCAACTAGCTATGGTGAATCTTGTAGATGAATGGGTTCAACAATAGGTTTCTGAAAAACCTACTTATCTAAAATGGAAACAAGGATTCCTAATCTTTGTATGTCATCATCTGGGAATTATATTTCTTCATTCATTTTATCTGTCTGTATGAGGTGGGTGTTTTTTGTTTGCTGATGATAAGTTTTGACTGTAATCTATTATGGATAGAGATTATTGTATTCCAAAAACGTTACTTTTAGTTACGTTCTAGATTTCCCAATCCTATTTTTCTTAGTAGTCTTTCTCAGAAATGAAGTTAAAAACAAGACTTGAAATGACCAAAATAGCACAAATATTATAGCCCCGAGCATCGAGAACATAACATAAATACTATGCACTCATTTCATCCAGATTCAAATCCAGGCCTTATATAGAATAGTATTTGTATGATTAAGCGCAAGTAAAGGAATTGTTAAGTATCCAATGAACAGTTGAGTATGAAGGGATGATGATCAGTTAAGTATTTTAGTTATTTACTTTAAGTATCCAATGATTAAGTAGTGGTACTGCTAAGTTTCGAATGTAATCAATTAACATTATGACTACTACTTTTGAGCCTGATTTATTATATTGGTTTCACATCAATTATGGAATGAACAACATGTTTTATATTTTTACACATGGGAAACCTCCAACCTATCAATTTTAATTTTTCAAAATCTTAGTTGTTCAAAAATAAAAAAGACAAGTGCCTCACAACTACTAACTCGTTCCTAACTATGCTTATAAGTGGGCTAGATATACAGAATTAACGATCTCCACGAGTATCTAAGGTGATGAATTCTAATTTTGTTGTCAAACCCACCTTTCATTTCTCTTTTGTGATGATGATTGAATTAGTTTTTTGACAGTGTGCATGATCAATTTAAGGTTTTATATTTTTTTATGGGAATAAATAATGTTTTCTTGTAGTTTGATGTTTTTTAAATTTGGTGCATTAAATAATTAGATTCATGATCTCTGTTAACATCATTTGTTTGTTTTGATATTTTCATTGGAACGGGTGCATATGTTTATCTTTTTTTATTTATGTTAACGGTTACCGTATCTCCAATTATAACAATGATAACATCACACACACACATAGTTGGTATTGGGGATTTTTTCCGGACCTTTTAAGGGTTTTGTTTTTCAATTTGTGTATTGATTCTTTTGGTTGTGGCATTTCTTTGTGGATACATCTAATTCATTCATATCTTTCTTTCACACTTTTTTCTTACAAATTTTTCTAAGTAGTCTATAATTTGAATAAAGGATATGATGGTTATTTCTATGAATTCACAATGGCTAAAACACTGGTATGATATTGGACATAGATGTTAATCAAACAACACACATAATATACAGAGGGGCAAAGATAATACATATTCCATGCTCGAAACAGTAAAGATCTGAGCACACATTTCCATCTTGATAACTAACATAATAGAAACATTGAATACATATATATATTCAATTATACACACACTTCAGTTGAGTTCTTTCATAAGGTGTTGGAACTCGGGTGTGACGAGTGGCAAGATAGTAATTTTCATTCATGGGGGGCGAATAAGAAAAGAAACATATTTTTATGTACTAAAACGTGCGAAACTTATCAAGAATGTCATTCAAATAAAATAGTCTAAATCAATTTTGAGGTTAAAGTGTCATTAATTTCTTATGTGCAAAAAAATTTCAATAACCAACTTCCAAGGAAAAGAATCACAACTAAGACATTTATCCAGATTTGACATGATGTGTAAGATTTTACACAGGTATGTATGCAGAATTATGGATATATGCGAGTAGAGTGAAACATGATTAACTTATGAAAAAAAGAGAAAGAAATATTTATTTAATAAAATAGACTAACTAGACAATATTTTTGAAGTTGGGATCATGGTATGATTTTTGGTGGTGTTTTCCTTAGTTGTTGCAATTGTCGTTGCAATTGAACCTCAAATTAGAATCGCATCGACCGTTGTAATGCTGCTAAAGGATCAATATTGGCTCCGTTAGGAACCTATAGGAATACAAAAAAATTCAAATGGAATGCATGAAAATTAGCCGACCGTACTCGTATAAATCAATAATTAATAATCCTTGACCTGTTCAGTGCTTAAAGACATATCTCGTGGAAGTTTAATAAAACTACCGTTAGCACGCATATGAGCCTACATAGCTTTCATTGAAGATTCTATAGAATATACTTTTTCTTGCATTTGAGCTTCCATCTGCTCTTTCATTTCGGATTTCATCCTTTCATAATTCGCCTCCATCTCACGCCACAACCGCTCATTTTCAGCCTCTGTCTCACGGCGCACACTCTCATTTTCAGTCTCCATCTCACATCATATCCTCTCTAACTCTTATTGAAGTCGCATCTTAATATTCCTCCTCTGGGCCTCGGATATCATATATGATCAGTTGAATACCATACTCGACATGACACTGAGCCCAAATATCCGCACACGAACATGCCTTTCAGGTCCCACAATTCTCCCAAATTTGTCATCTCATGCAACAATGGTATCCGCAATCTCTAGATGTTGCGATTATGTTTCATGCATTACTTGTTGTAAAAATCAAATCAAGCTATTATCATCATGAATACCGTTCCAACAAATATAATTTGATAATTATCACTTGATTTGGCACTCAAATCCATTTTCAAATGAAAAATAATGTTTTCTCAAAAGATAATACACACGCAGACAAAAATCAAGTTGTTTAAATTGTCATTAAAATCCAACATATACATACAATTAATCGAGCACCTTCTTCATTAACTGGCCCTTTATCCTTGGTTATATGTGTCTCCTTTTATACCATCCTACGAGTTGGTTGGTGTCCAATTATTTAAGACATCTATGCGCACAAGATTTGAAGTGTCAAGATATCATCTCTTTTCACTTAATTTGTCCGCAATGAAAAATAAACATAGTAATCATTAAAATTATCAAACTTTTACGTTGTTTTTAACTTGATCATGACTAGTCCGCCCAGATGTGTGTGGCATTGCCAAACATGCACGAATGGCTTTATTCTTCGCACTTTTTGCCTTTTACGTGGAAAAAACAATTGATATATATCATGTGACAGTGTCAATGACACTACCATAATTTTTACTCTGGTGTATCCACTATAATGGCACTACTACTTAATGTAATCCAGATTAGAATCCCAATGGGTAGTGTACTAACACATAAATATTGGTTGGAGACCTTGTTTCACCATAGATGTTATTTATTTTAAAAAATTCTACTCGTGCCTTTAGGCATAGGCATTCACCAATGCATGCATATACACGTGTACAATCACTATATGGATCTCATGGTCAATGTGCTAAAACTCATAATCAAAGCTAGAATCATGTAAAGAATTTTGCTAAAATATACCTATGCTTTAGTTGAGTTCCAATGATAGACAAGCGTTTTCCATTGATCTTCTTCGACCCTTGGGGGATAATGCGCCAAACGTTCCTCATTAGTCCTTTATTTACTATAACCCTCACTTTTTATTGTGGCCTTCCACTCCTTCCACTTTTTTCAACGGACTCCATGAGAAATTTTCTCATATCATTCGTGGCATTTGTATTGTCCTGTATTAAATGGCATGTTAGAGAACTGAACAACAAATTCAGAACCAAAAGAATCAATCAATGTTATTTTAGAATGAATAAGTGAAAATAAAATATCTATGCAAATTATGGTTACATAAGGTCTATTCAAATTATGGTTACGTAAGCTCTATGCAAATTATGATTCTCATTTTTATAAAACTACATCCACGAGTATGTATAAAATTACCCCGATATCTATCTTCATGTTTAGTGATAAGTGAGGGTATTGTGAGAAATTGAAAATTTGACAACCCATAGCTTTATATAATAGAAGATGATATCGGGATATGAGTCCAAATAACATTCTTCCCTTCTTTCGGAACATGTCTCCAATCAAGGAATGTAAATGGTGCTAGTTGTCCATTGCGTGATAAAAAACCCAAATTTTAAGCGAGTCTAGATGTTGTCTTCTAAATGGGTTGTCCATGCTCGTTCAACTCGATGTTTAAAATTCCACCATCTTCACCCCACCCACTATGCATTAATGTGGGGCCTTGAACTCTTCTTTGCTCCTCCTTTGCTTGACCGGAACTAGGATCTAAGTATTATGTCAGGAAAGATAAAAATTAGTAATCTTGTTATATATATGCATTTAGATAAATATTAGTGTATCTGGACAGTAATTTCAGTAATCTAATTTAGGTACGGGAATTCAATAAGTCGTCTTTTTGTATATTCAACCAAAACCACCCATAAAATCAGTTGTGTAATATTAGCTACATGTGTCATACTCTTGTTGTTCACTATTGCATGTCAATGGATGGCTAAATGGTGCAGTAGTAGCGTTAGTAGGTGGCCAATTCGATGGAGGTTGAGGCATGACAAATGATCTTTCACCTACTGTAACACCTCGTAATTTTGAGGATTTAGTATTTAATTATTTTTGGAAAAAATAAAAATATTTAAATTGGAGAAACTTAAATTTATGATTGGGATAATTTAATTGAGTGGGAAGAATTATTTTTAATTGGTGACTTTAGGTTAAATTGTTCGAATTAATGGGTGTCGCATTTTGAGGTCAAAATTGGAGAATGTTATAAAGTATTTCGAATGACAAATCTGAGCACGCGGTTGAGTCCGGATGGGTCGAGATAGTCATAAAAGAGTACCCGGGGTAGCAATTGGGTCTCAGGGAATTTTTTGGCATAACCAGGCCCACACGGGGTGATTCGGGCCATTTTAATTAGGCCCATGTGACCAAAAACGGGATTAAGGGGTTTTAACCTAATTGAGCGACTAGGAACGACAGATAGAAAATTCTAAACCTAGGGTTTGAGAGAGGATTAGTTGAAGCTAATCAAGAAGCCAATTGGGGGTCTTTTGGTGCCAAATTATGGGACTAATTGGGGGTGTTCTGAATCAACCATTCTCTACACCGACGGATCAGACCCTACGAACAATTCTAGGCAAGTGGTTAACTTGCTGTAATGCTTAGATGTTGATATCAAATTCATGTTTTAGTGATGTCTAAATTAAAATTCATTTTTGGGTATAAATGGGAAAAAATGGGGTTTCGTTAATGGAACACTTGAATGAAATTCAAAGTAAGAGTTTAAGGTGTATTATATATCTATGAGTTTAGATATCTGATTGGAATGAGAAACCCAAAATATAAAATGATGGAATTTGAATCTCGAATCGAAATTGTAGAACAAAGTTAATTGAAATTTATGGAAAGGCCCAATTCGTGAGTCAATGATTTGTGGTGGAGATAAAGGGTAGTTATGGTTGTATTCATGTCGTAAATCATTATAATAGAGGGTTTAAAGATTATGTCATTTTGATAAAAGGATGGATTGGGAAAAAATGAGCTTGAAAGCTCATTAGTGGTGGAAATTATGTAGGGAAAAAGATCTGCCTCGGAATGATCGATCGATTGACGATGGGAAAATTTTGGCAGGTTGGGTTGGTTGTTATTTACGCACTTGTTTTTCTTTTTGGATTTTTGGGTATAATTTTAATTGGTGAAAAATTATAGAGCATTTAATAGATAGGGGTTCAAAAGATGGCTATTAGGAATTGTTAATTTGAGTTAAGAGTTGAGACTTAAAGCGAGAATTTTGGGCGAAACATATTCAATTTAATTATGGATCGAGTGGATGAGTCCAGGGGCATTAGGGAGTGAAGCCAGGTTTATTTATTTAATGGGGAAAGTAACCAAATAAAGTAATAGTCGGGCCTAAAGACTTGAAAATATTTACGGGACGAAGAAAGAGTCTGGATAGGTTGGTTAAGTGACACCAAAGTATTAAATTAATTATTGAGAGAATAAATTAATTTGGAATCGGAAAATAGACTCGGAAAAATATTAAGTTATGGACCAAGTGAGCGAGTCCAGGTATAATGGTTGGGCGACAACAAGTATTAAATTAATTGATGGGTTAATTAATTAGATTAGAGTCGGGCTGTAGACTCGGGAAGGTAATAAATTAATTGATATGCTAATTAACTAAATTAAGGTCGGACCACACACTCGGCTTGGTATGAAATAATTAAGGTGTAAATTAATTAAATTAGTGTCAAATTATAGACTCAGGTAAATATTATATAAATTAATGTGTGAAGTATTTATATAAGAGTCGGACCATAGACTCATGGAAAAATTATATTAATTCACGTGTGAATTAAATAAATTAGAGTTGGACCATATGTAACAACCTGAGGCTTTAAAGACTATAATTTATTTATTTTGGGAGAAATAAATATTATTATATTTGGAGAATAATTAAATTGGCAATTGAGGTCAAAATTTGAAGTTGCTAGAAAGTGTGTCGAATGGAGATTTTGAGCCTGTAGTTGTGTCCAGAAGGGTCGAGAAAGTCAAAATGACGGTACTTGGGGTCTATTTAGGTTCTGAAATAATTTTAAGTTCGTTTGGCCCGAATTAAAGTTACCGAGTCATTTAAAGTGTGTATTATCATTTAAAGATGTGTATGTTGGGGGACAAGGCTTAAAAGCCTAAGGGAGATCAATTCTCCTTAGAGAGAAAGAGAGAAGTAGAAAGAAAGAAAGAAGAAAGAAGAAGAGAAAGAAGGAGAAAAGAGAGAGAAAGTGGAGATTTCTGGCCAATACGCGATCTCGAGGACGAATCAGACCCTACGAACTTGAGGCACGTGATTAAACATGCTAAATAATTGTTGTGTACCATTTATTGCATGATTTGTGGATTAAATCTTTGGGTTTTAGGTTTAGTTTGATAAAACAAAACTTTTGGGTATAATCTTAGATTTGTTTAGTAGAAATGGATTTGAGGTTATAAATTAGTTTATATGTGTTCTTGGATGATTATTGATGATATATATGTGATTGGGTTGAAGAGAAAAGAAGAGAAAATGATTAAAATGAATTTTGGGGATTTTAGGCTTACTAAAAAGTAGCCATTTTCGAGAGTTCTGAAGGGCCGAATTGATTTGGCCCCTTACCGAATCGATCCGGAATTTTGCAGGTGCCCAGGTCTGAGTGACTGAATCGATTCGGACCCCAGCCGAATTGATTTGGCCTAAGACAGAATCCCAGGTCTGATGACCCGAATCGATTCGCCTTGGAGGCCGAATTGATTCACATGGCCGAATCGATTCAGAATTGTCCCGAATCGATTTGGAAACAGGGCTTTTTAAGGGATGTTTTTCTAGGGAGAATTTCATTCCATTTTGTTCGAGGTTATTGATTGGGAACCTCTATAGGAATCGCATGAAGTACATTTTGGATATTTTTAGGGAGTTTCCCTTATAAGAAACTATTGGAGTCATATTGACTTAAATTGAGGAATACCGACTAGAGATTTTGGTATAATCTAAGTGGGGCAGTCCACTATCTTTGGGAATTATATTTGGAGATAATTATTAAATTTATATGAAAGAATCAGAATGAGTTTAGAGATATTGGATCTTAGGATCAAATAACAAATGGGATAACTTTAAAGGTTCATAAAATTAATTGAACCCTATCATGGATAGATAACTTTAAAGGTGCATTAGGATAAATAATATCCTTAACTTAAAAAGAATTGAGAGACAATTCATAATTAGAAGTGACATGTGAGCTTCAAGCGATAAATAGTATAGTGTATACTAAGCGGGGAAGATGTGTGAGAATTGACGGATAGTATATCAAAAGAGGGAGATATACTAAAAAAATGATATTAATTCAACTACGCCTAAGTGTGTAATTTGAAAATGTAAATGATATGGTAGGTATACCTGATATGATGGTATATCTTTATATGATGTGATGATGTATGTATACCTTATGTGATGTTATATATATATATATATATATATATATATAGTGAAGCATACCCCCTCCTTGCTATCATTGGGAAGTTGCGGGTGATGAGGGTGAGCATCCTGGCTCGATGAGCGAGGTGTGGATATTCCCTAGGTCATAGTCGCCCATGGTGATTATTATGTGATATACATTTATTATTTTTGTGGGTGAGAAGTCGTGGGTATGTGTCGTTCTCACTTGCCGGTTAGGAGCTATGATCGCTTCCCGGGACGTTGTGTGCGTGAGTTGATCACGAGGTGGGTGCCGTTGAACCCCACCAGGTGGTTCCCAGTTTGCTATGTGGATGGGCAACTAGAAGATGATAGCATAGTGAGCCTATGTCCTCGAGTTATATCTCGGTTGGATGGTTATTATATAATTTATGTGGTTGGTACTTGGGTATCGAGGGCTTAATGGACCTCAAATTCTCAACATTGCCAAGGAGTAGTGTAACTGGGGGGGGGGGGGTCCTTGTTTGGATTTCGCTTCGGCGAGACGTCCCACACATGAAATGCAGTGTAATGCTGGGAGTGAGGACAAGTTAGTCCTTAATGCTCATATATATAGTATATACATCTAGACGATCGACAGTGCCAGAAGTAGTGTATCGGGGGGTTCCTTGTTTGGATTTCGCCTCGGTGACACTTCCCACGCACGAACCGCGGTGCACTGTTGAGAATTGGGAATAATTAATTAATTAAAATGGAGTAATAAGAATTTGGGTTACATGCATCATGTGTTGAGGGCATAATGAATCTCGAAAATCAATAATGTCAGGAGTAGTGTAACGTGGTGTTCCTTGTTTGGAATTCTCCTCGTTGAGACGTTCCACGCACGAAACGTAGTGCAATATTGAGAATTGGGAGAAGTTTAGTCCTTAGCACTTAGATGCTAATAACTCATCTATATAATTATATATTTTTGGCATAACTAGAATATGAGAAATTCTAGTAAAGAATATGTTTATATTTATTGTATGTTGGATTGGAAAACGGGTATGTAAACCCAATATCTTAAGAAAATGAACAAATAAATAAGAACCCTGACATTAAAAGTTATAGTATATGATTTAGATGGAAATTTAGATAAGTATGGATTGGAAGATAAGTTAGATGATTTTAATCAAATACTTATATTGGGTTTTATTTAGATCTAATTGCCTAAATAGATTTGGGCATTAATTTGGAGGTCACATGCATACCTTTAGTTGCGCGCTTTAGTTAACAGGTGAGTTGGATTATTATGGAAAGTACGACTACTTTAAATCATGTAATAATGCATTTATAATTATTATGCATTTTAATTCACTTGCTATAAAATGTTTTCAACTCGGGCTCTGACCCATTTATATTTTCTCTTGCTATGTATTTATATTGTATTACTTTAGGTGTTCCTCCGCAAGGACATCATTGTTGACTACCAATCCAAAGTATTCGTGGAGCTGTGGCATTAGCAGACTGTTGCGGCACTTTACCTTAGTCGATTCTTATCTTTTGTAAATATAGATTAGGATTCAGTTGTATTTTTTGGTCTATACTCAAGTGTTGTAAATTAACAGTTTTATATTTATTTTCCCTTATCAGATTATTGTATTGTTAGTGACCCGATAGCATATTCGGGTAATTTACTTTGTTCATTGTATTGTACTCTTTTATATTATTGGAGTTTTCATGCATTACTCATCATAGTTAGATGTAGTATTTTGTGTTATTGGTTGCATGATTGGTTTTAATTGGTGTTAAATAAAAGTTTTAATTTTTTGGAAATTCACTTTTAATGGTTTCGGTTAGTTAGCCTTATATTATTGTGTATTGTCAGTTGATGTTGAGACTGTGCCATCTGAGATACCTGATTTAATGTAGTATAGGGTTGGCCACCCGTTATTATTTGGAGCGGGTTGTCACACCATGGACTCGGGAAGATGATAAATTAATAAGTGAGAAAATTAATTAAGTTGAGTTAGGCCATAGATTCGGGAAATTACAGGCTAGTGTTACGGGTTTTGAGTACACGGTAAAGCCGGGGTTTATAATATATATATATATATATATATATATATATATATATATGTTTGTGTGTGCTATTAAATATCAATGACTAGATATTTATTTAATTTATATACTCTAGTGCTATCAAGGGAAGTTGCGTGATGTGGGTGAATACCCTTGATTGAGGAGTAGGGTGAGTATATCCCCAGGTCATAGCATCCGGTATATGGGTGAGGGATTTATCTCACTTTCAGGGAAGGAATATGACTGCGTCCACTACGTTTATAATTTGAGCCAAGTTTTAAGAGCCATTCCAACTCGGGTAACTAGATTATGTGAGCACACCTAGTAAGCTAGCACTTTAGTGGGAATCATTTGGTGATGGTATACTCGGAGGGATGGATGTATATTTATATATATATATATATGTGTGTGTGTGTGTGTGTGTGTGTGTGTGGATGCTATGGTAAAGGTATGTATATAATGGTAGTAAATATTATATGCGGGTAATAATACAGTGTGTGATGTAATTGTTTTATATAACTTGTGACACAATTATAGGATTAGTATTTAGAGGAAATTAATTAAGTTAATCGGTGAGATAAATTATAAATCAAGGAATTTTTATACTCGGGTTAGAGTAGTATGGCAAGGGGAGATTATACCAGGACTAGTTGGACGGGGTATTACATCTAGGTGGGGTTAAGGTAACCGTTAGGTGTGCACAATAGTGGAGGGGTAAGAATGTCCTCAAGAGAGTGCAACACTAACTTATATATGAAGCGCATTCATGCATTTTAAATTACTGCAGTTAATTCACTTGCTAAATATTTTCAAAATGTTTTGGGTTCTGACCCTTGCTATAAAACAATTTTCAAAACCTTTTAGGTGTCCAACCACAGGAACGCCAGGATTGATATTCTATTCCAGGAACACGGAGCTGCGGCGTATGTGGATGCTAGCAGGAACGTGGATTAGACGCATCGTTCTTTCATTCCTAGAGTAGGAATCATTTATCAGTTCCAAATTTATTTAGGGCATGTCGCCCAGACATTTAGTTCAGTTTTCAGATTTATTTTATTCCGCTGTTGAATATTTTTGCTGGATTATTTACCTTTACGACCGATGGTTTATTCTGCATTTAGTCATTATTTATTCAGTTGATTTGATTCAGTTGTGTGAATGGATTATATTTATTTCCGCATGTACTGCTTGGTTTAATTAATAATATAAAATTTGGCATAAGCTTTTTGGAATAATAGGTGGTTAGTAAGTTTTAAAAAGGTTTTCGACAATGATGCTGAGGATGAACCAGCTAAGATTCCTATTTTAATTTGGTATAAAACTGATCACCCGGTAATTTATTAGGCGGGGTGTCACACATGGTATCAGAGCATCAGGTTCTAGTGTCCTTAGGATCTGTGCAGCTTTTCACGTTTCAGCTTAGTGTCCTTTGATGTAGAGCCTTATCGTAGGATTATTATATTCATATTTGTATGTGCATTTACGTTCTTCTGCAAATTATACAATATTTTAGGGTGAACTCATACGATTCGATTATCATTTCAGATGCCGCCCAGGAGAGAGAGAGAGCAGCTAGGGCAACAGGGGGAGATGAGACTAGAGAGGCTCATCAGTAGCAAGATTTACCGCAACTACTGCCAGAGATGATTTTGGTAGCACTGGTAACTGAAATAGTGGCGCAGGTAGTTGAAGCGACGATGGTCGTAATGTCAAGATACTTTCCACGAGATCAATCACAGGCGTTAGTGGTTCTGGATGTTCAGGTCCACCCGAGGCAGTCGGAGTGGCAGCAAATACAAGAGGTCTTTCAAAAGGTCCACCCACCAGAGTTTCGAGGGGGTTAAGATGTTGTGCTAGCGTGTCAGTGGAAGAGGGATATCCAGCATCACCTACGTATGGTAGATTGCAACGAAGTGTAGAAGAAAATGCTATCAACTTTTAGGTTACAGGGAGTAGCGCTACAGTGCTGGGAGTCGATCACCATTGTTGAGGAAAGGGATATAGTAACTATTGATGAGTTTTGGGTGCGGTTCGACCGCATATATTTTTTGCAAGCAGTTGAGGCTGAAATGAGGAGGAAATTTAGAGAGGTAACACAAGGGGACCATTCAGTGGCTGATTACGAGGAAGAATTCACTCGGTTGGGTATTTTACTAATCCACAAATCATGTGGAGTGTGAAGAGTGTGTGAATACATATCAAACCTTTTCATCGTGTGTCATATGGTGTTAACCTCCTTCGCCAAAAATCGTCTAGGTGTGTTCCTATCAAGGAGCATATATCGTGCCCTCTCTAGGATAGTCCTATTTTTCATCTCAATAGTCCCATTTTGTATGTAAACTATTCTAGTCCTCGAGTAAAAATAAAATTTTAGAATCTAACTCACTTTCATACGAAGAAAAATGTAACAACTCGTCCTTTTGGAGACCATTAAATTCCATAAATAGATATAAATTGACAATTTAGAGAATTTCTCGAAATAGTGATTTTTGGGATTTTTGAGGATTTAATATTTTTCGATGGGTGTGGTAATTATTTTTGGGACTAAATAGGTTGAAGTATTTTAATTATATGTCGCCGTGGAGTATAGCGACGAAAGAGGTAAGATTTTAATTAGAAAACCCGCATTTACTTTTATGGGTTAGAATAGTGATTTGTGGTCAAGTACCTCGGATGGGAATTTCGACTGCGTCATAAGTCTCGGAATGTCAAAGATAGTCGAAAAAGTGTGTTCGATTGTCAAAATTGAGTTTCGGGGAATTTTAGAGTTAAAAGGCTCGTAATTGAGTAAACGAGTCGTTTTTGGGTCTTAAGGGGTTAAACCCTTATTTTCTACCTTATAAGTCAAGAGAGGGAGGAAGATAAAGAGAAAAGGAAAGAAAAGAGAAAATAAGGAAGAGAGAGAGAGAGAGAGAGAGAGAGAGAGAGAGAGAAAAGAAGAGAAAAGGGGAGGTTCTGGCCAAACTCAGCCGGATTCAACTCGAGGTCGTCGGATCTCATCCTCGAGGCAAGTGTTTACTTCCTTTATTTCATTTTGTGCAATTATCTCATATCATAGTTGGTAAAAATATGATTTTTGGTTTAGAACCCTTAAATTAAAATTGGGAAAAGTTGAATATGAGTTTACATATTGATGTAATGTAAACTCTTAATGATTTCTAGTGTTAAATCCAAGTAAATGGAGTGAAGAAATGGATTGAAATGGGTTAAAATCATAAGTTGGAGGTTTAATGGTTTTGGGGTTTAAATCTAAGAGAAATATTTAATACCCCAAATATATTTATGTGTTAGTTGTAAAACATAGATTAGATGTTTATTGAGCCGTTGGATGAACTTAGAAATAACAAAAATGGAGAATAATGTAGGTTTGGATTTTTTTGAAGACGATGAATAATGATAACATCCTTTTCGAATCAATTCGGCCTAGGAGCGAATCGATTCGGCTCTTGGTCAAAAAATAAAAATTGTAGATGTTTTCAATACAGTTGCGTGGGCGCTAACCGCGTATTTTTCTAAATTTTTTTGGATTGATAGTGTTTTTTCTACGGAAAGCTGTCTGAGATCGAAATCGTTAGTTAGAAATCATACCTGATATTGGGAGAATTAAGGATAGAATTGTTTGGAGATAAACATTAGGGGTTCCTAAATATAGAGTGGGGACCTCTAGATCACTATTTGAGTGAAATGTAGTTCTTGGGTTTGTGGGAAGGAAAGCCACAACCTATTTAATTTAAGGGTATTCGGGGGAGAATAATCCCTGAGAAATTTCAGTAGGGCATTTAGGCCTATATAATTATGCCCGTAGCAAAACATAATTATTTTGATATTGGTTGAGTGTATCCTACGAGATAATTAGGATAAATTGGGAATATAGATATAATGAATTGGCTTTTTAATATATTTCCTGGATATAAGAAGGGAAATAGAAAGTTTTGATATGAGTATAGAATACACCTCAGTTCGGGAGATAGATCCGGATGTATATTGAAATATGAATATATATATATATATATATATATATATGGATAAATTGAGTGCCGAGGGTCTAATGGATCCCGATGATCTACCTTACCGCATAGTAGTGTATCGGGGGGGGTTCCTTGTTTGGATTTTGCTCTGCGAGACACCCCACGCACGAATATGGCATTGTGTTGAGATTAGGGAGACGTTTAATCCTTAGTGTTCTAATATTAATATTTCTTATACGATGTATATATATCTATACGTTACGTACTAAGGGTCTGATGGAGATTGACGATCGACCTTGACGCGTAGTAGTGTATCGGGGGGGTTCCTTGTTTGGATTTCACTTTGCGAGACACCCCACGCATGAACATGGCATAGCGTTGAGACTGGGGTGAAGTTTAGCCCTTAGTGCTTGGACTATCTAGGTTTGATAGTAGTTGGGTGATAGACTAGTTTAGCAGGGTAGCTTGACTAGGATGTTAGAGGGATGCGTTAGGAGTGAACTAATAGAAGAGAGGTGAGGGGTATCTCATGGGATTGCCATACCAATTTAAATATGAGTTAAAATATTTTTTTAAAAATAAAGCATTTATGCACTTGTAAAATATTTTCAAACTCGGGCTCTGACATGTTTATGTACTTTTCCTCTCTTGCTATATATATATATATATATATATATATGTGTCCAGACACAGGGATGCCTGGATTACACTTCCTTCGAGTCAGACGTCCGCTGTAGCAGCTGTGGATGCGTTCAGGATTTTTGGTAGACGCTTCTACCTTTGTACTCTAGATAGGAGGTACTGTATAAATATTCGGGCCAATGACCCAAATGCATTTAGTTATTCTTTTCGCATCATTCGATATGTGTGTTTATTTTTGACCGAGTGTTCGGTTATTTTATTTCATTTCAGTTTCATTTCTACAAAATTTGTGTGGATGTTTTAATTGTATTCGTTTAAAAAGAGTAGTTAAGTAAAAATTTGACACCAGCCTAATAGGTTATTAGTAATTAAATGGATTTTCGATAGTGATGCTAAGAATGATCCATATGAGAGTCCTATTTTAATTTAATATTGGAGTGATCTCCCGGTATCTTATTAGGTGGGGTGTCACAGATGGTATCAGAGCATCAGGTTCTAGTGTCCTTAGGAATCTGTTCGGACGTACTACGCTTTCAACGTTGCTCTCGATTTGTTATAGAGCCTTATGATTAGGATTGTTGAATTCCTATGGTGAGATTTCGTTCTCCTGCCATATTACGAGATTATAGTAATCTTTTCCGCGCTCGTTCGAGATTAGTGTGCTGATCGAGGAAGGCGTCAGAAGGTGGGTTTCGAAAGGGATCTTACGGATAGTTTTAAACCATGAGTCCTCGTGATTCAGCAAGAATGAGAAGAGTGTTATTTTCGAGTATTCATGAAAGGTTCGGTCAGAGGCCGACTGTGGATAAAGGCGAAGATGTTGTTATGAGTTTTACCTCGGAAGAAAGAGGTATATGTAATACCCTGTGATTTTTAATGATTTTTCGAATGGGTTATATTTTAAATTAATGGATTAATTGGATTTTATTATTAATTAATTCATTTGGGTTTTATCCGAATTGTGGATATTAAAATGAATGATTCTGAATATTACTTAATGATATTTAGGTAATATATGAATGTGATGCTATTGATATGGTTATGAGTTGTCAATTTAGTAATTTGTACTTTTTTTAGTCGGACGCAGTATGGGACATGTCGGGACTAATTTATTAAATTAAAAAAGAAACTTATTTTTACATCAACCTTATAATCTTTTCGACTGCGTCATTGCATCCAGAAGGGTTGAAATAGTCATAAAAGTCTCGGGTCATTTGGAAATGAAAAGTCAACCCAAAAGAGCATTTTGGTTATTTTTACAAAGGGGATGAATAGTGATTTCGGGTTTTGTCCTATTATAAATATTTGGAGATTAGTTGAACATGGGTTCATTCATCTCTTCTACACAAAATTGAAAGGTCATCTTCTTAGAGAAAGTGAAAGGTTGCTTGGGAAGAGAAAAGTTTACTTGGGAAGGAGAAGAACCAAAGACCAAAGGTCACCACCACCAACCACCCCCGAAAGTTAGTTGGAAAAGGGAGAACCACCTGTGATATACTACACTAAAGGATCAGATCTTCATTAGAGGCAAGTTTTTGATAATTTCAATCTAAGTTTGTATATTTTCTATGTTAGGATAGTTATAAAAATGAGATTTTACATGTTTGGAATATGAAGAGATAGAGTGGTTAATGGATTTCTAGAATCTGAAAATATATAGGAATCAAAATCATGTTGTAGGTAATTAGTAATCCACCATATATTAATAAATATGTTGAATAAATTATGAGAATCAATGGTGTGTTCTTGAAGATATCATGTAAATAATTTTCTGGGAAAATAGGATGAATATATGCTTTTAATTCAAACTCTTGATGATTCTAGGATGTTTAGAGCATTAGAAATCATTCACATATGTTTCTATATCATGTAGTAAGGATTATATGGAATTTTGGTTATTAATATGAAGGTTTGAAGGATCAAAACTTATAAAACCCGTAGTAGAAGAAATGCAGAAAACTGGGTTGGTATTTGGGCGATCGATCGATCGACCTCCCCAGAATCCTTGAAGTTGTTTCTTTTTAATGCTCGTTCTTATTCCGAACCTTTTGTAGGTCTTGGGTGATTATTAATTGGATATTATGGGACTTAGATAAGATCAGTAAGCCCTACATAAGATTTGAATTAATTTGATTGGTATTTAATTGATTAGAATTATGATAATCAAATTTAAAGGTATTTCAGTTGCTAGACTCATTTGTTGGATTTTGATTTGTCTGCATGAGGATTAAGGATAGATCCAGTAGGGGAGATTGAATATAACACCTGGGTAGCCTTAGGGTTACAATTTGAATATCAAGGACTGAGTTTAAGCACATTATTGATTGCACAAGGACTGAGTGTAGTACAAGCGCTTAGTGGTATGGCTCCTGGATAGAGATGGGACTTCAAACCACATTTGGTTGAAAGAGGGGATGAGGTTATCCCGATTGCATATTTGAAGTTGACGAACCACCACGATCGACAAAGTTAAGTAGCAGTGTATAGGAGGGGTTCCTTGTTTGGATTTCACTTTGCGAGACGCTCCGCGCATGAACCTTAACGACGTCAGGAGTGGAAAGATGTTATAGGATGCGAGGATGTTGATTTTGTTAATAAGTCATATAGTGTGAATGAATTCAATCCTAGTTGATAGAATATGTGTTTATAAGAGATTAGAAACAATCGATTATAACCCTAATTAAGGGAGAGTTTAATTCGTAGTAATTTGGGAGATAAGATGATATGGACCAGTAGGATATTAGTGATTTTCTTACTGAATAAAATGTTGAGGAAAAACCTATTCGAACTTGAGTAATGATTGAGGTTGGGGGATAATTAAATTAAATAATTAAAGTCATAATATTTTAATACGTAGGATTGAAAGAGATATAATGCTACGTATGAGAATAATCTAAGGGTAATGTGAGTACCTTGTTGATAGTATATTATAGGTATGATAATGCCTATTTGATTAATTGATGATTATGTATATGACATACCTAGCTTACTTGCTATCGACGGAAGGTTTGGGCGTGAGGGCAGTCATATCCTGATGAATCCATGGGATTTTGATTTGTGGCTCGAGAACATAGGTCTATGAAAGACTTATCGGGGAGTTGATAAGTCCGCTGACTACAGGAACGTACGTATGTGTATGACCCATGGGCATGAGAACTACGTTCGCCTCCAATTTTTGTGTTGTTGTATGTGGTACGAGGAATCCTTACCGAACCTTTAGTCCCCTATTCGACGACCAGCGATATTGGGACATGATAGCAGAGTAATGCATTGCACCGCAGTTGTGACTCGGGGTGCCATATTATATATGTATATATATAATGAATTGTATGAATGTATATAGTGGTTAAATGATCTACTATGTGATAATTGTAGAAAACGGTGAATAGAGAAAGAGAATTGAACTAAGTTAATGAACAATTATTCTTATAGAATTGAAGAGCTTAATTCATATTAATGAGAAACGATTCATGTTAATGAGAAACGTATAAGAATGATTGTACTACGTATGGTATGGGACATACGAGATGATGATGTGGGATGGAAATCATATTATGGAAACTAGTGAGGAAAAATCATTAACTAGGGGGTTAATAGGAAACGTTAAGCGTGCACTCTAGATGAGAGGTGAGAATAGATAGTGAGAGTCTGGATACTAACATGTACATAATAAATGCTTTATTGCACTTGTTAAATACTTGTTATTTTCAAAATCATTTTCACATTGGGCTTTGACCCGTTTCTTTGCATATTTTTTTTTCTATTGTACCTTCTATATCAGGTGTCCAGCAGCAGGGATGCCAACCTTAGCGGATTATGACGAGCTATGAAGCTATGGAATATTGCTTAGACGCCTATCTTCATTTGATTCATGTCGCCCAACGAAATTCAGTTATCTCTTCTATATGAGTCAAATACTCTTGTAGTCGTGTCTTTTTAATACATTTAATATTGCTGGGATTATTGTATTGAATTGCGTGGGAATTTTTATTCCAATTACATTTAAATTCTTTTGTATTATCCGTTCGGTTATTAGTGTTATAGAATAATATGTGTAGTGTTATTCGTAAACTAAAAATTGATTTTGTTGAATTAAATTTTGGAAGGTTTTTAACAGCAGCTTAATTAGGTATTGGGTGAGTTGTAAATGTTTTCGACAGTGATGCTAAGAATGAGCCAACTGTATATTATGTTTTAATTTATCCATATATATATATATATGGATAAATTGAGTGCCGAGGGTCTAATGGATCCTGATGATCTACCTTATCGCATAGTAGTGTATCGGGGGGGTTCCTTGTTTGGATTTTGCTCTGCGAGACACCCCACGCACGAATATGGCATTGTGTTGAGATTAGGGAGAAGTTTAATCCTTAGTGCTCTAATATTAATATTTCTTATACGATGTATATATATCTATATGTTACGTACTAAGGGTCTGATAGAGATCGACGATCGACCTTACCGCCTAGTAGTATATCGGGGGGGTTCCTTGTTTGGATTTTGCTTTGCGAGACACCCCACGCACGAACATGGCATAGCTTTGAGACTGGGGTGAACTTTAGCCCTTAGTACTTGGACTATCTAGGTTTGATAGTAGTTGGGTGATAGACTAGTTTAGTAGGGTAGCTTGACTAGGATGTTAGAGGGATGCGTTAGGAGTGCACTGATAGAAGAGAGGTGAGGGGTATCTCATGGTAGTGCGATACCAATTTAAATATGAGATAAAATATTTTTCTAAAAATAAGGCATTTATGCACTTGAAAAATATTTTCAAACTCGGGCTCTGACCCGTTTATGTACTTTTCCTCTCTTGCTATATATGTATATATTATATAGGTGTCCAGACACAGGGATGCCAGGATGACACTTCCTTCGAGTCAGACGTCTGCTGCAGCAGCTGTGGATGCGTTCAGGATTTTTGGTAGACGCTTATACCTTTGTACTCTAGACATGAGGTACTGTATAAATATTCGGTCCAATGTCCCAAATACATTTAGTTATTCTTTTCTCATCATTCGATATGGTTGTATATTTTTTACCGAGTGTTCGGTTATTTTATTTCATTTCCGTAAAATTTGTGTGGGTGTTTTAATTGTATTCATTTAAAAAGAGTAGTTAAGTAAAAATTTTACACCGGCCTAATAGGTTATTAGTAATTAAATGGATTTTCGATAGTGATGCTAAGAATGATCCATATGAGACTCATGTTTTAATTTAATATTGGAGTGATCACCCGGTATCTTATTAGGCGGGGTGTCACAAAAAAATACACTTAGTATGTTCAAAAAATCGTTAAACCCCGAGCTCACCGTAGTGGACAAGGTTTGTATCATGAGGGCTTGTAGTGAAAATACCCACAACATTCAAAAACTTGACTCAATTTATAAAAGACACCTTAGTAATATACGAAATTCTTAAATGCAAACTTCACAAATATAGTACAACTTCACTCTCAAATATTGACTTATTGTGCATGTATACCCAATATAACCGTACGTTTCAAAAGAGTTAATCATTATGTTAACACAAAAACATCCACTATTTTTTTTCTCGGCATATGTGATTAAAAGAGTAAATTTAAATGAGCAAATTTCACATATACATTATGAAATATGGACTTTTTATAATGGATCAATATGATATCGTGGACGATGAATCGATTACTTTTTGAAAATATTGAATCACACCATAGATCCTATTCATATTCTCTACACGTTATAATTAATTGCACTTGAGATCTATTAGGATTTATTTTTCAATTGTATTGTAGGCTCGGATTTTGGCTAGAAAGAACGACTTTTGAAATTTCAAAAACATCTGAAAATATAGATTTTTTTTTTTTGTATTTTGACTTTTTAGGAACTTTTTATAACCTCCATTTTTTCTCTTTCCCTTTTTCTTTTATAAACGCACATACTCTTTTCTTTTCTTTTTTTCATTTCATTTTCTCATTCTTTCTTTCTTTCTTTTTGCACCATTTTTTTTAATCTTTTCATGCATTATTATTGCAAACTTTCTTTTCTTTTGTCCCTTTCCTAAAGTGATTTTACCCTAACATTCTCATAAATGGGTAGGCATTTTTGGGTTTCAAATAAAAACTTCGTTTTTCTTTTTGGCAGAAATGGGCTTGCAACGAAATAATGTAAAAGACGATTTAGGATGAATTTTTGGGATTTCAAACGATGGCCTGATCTCATTTCTCAAGTTTAGTTAAGTTAATTTATGTCTTAAGATGGCTTACTAAGACTTTTAGTGCTTAATATTTACATTTTCATATTTATTTCTAGTAACCAAACAAAACAAAGAATTTTGAGATCATCAAGAATTTATTACTGAAAGAAAGTTTGAGTTATTTCTACTCGGATTGATGTAATTCTCTGAGAAATTATGAAAGTTAAAAAAATATCACCAAGTTAAAATATCCACAGTAATTCATTAAGTTCTTTAACTTTCACCTTAATATCCATTTTCAATCATACTATATGGTTAAGTGTCAAAATTTATAAGTTGAGAGATTTTTAAGTGAATTTCAAAACTCAATTATATTAAAGAAAATGTATTTTTTTGTTATGCTTATTTTTATTTTTAATTTTTTTCCAAAAATTTCATCCTTACCCCCAAACCTGAATTTTACCTTGTGCTCAATGTATTTTCAAATAAAAATATGGACATATCAAATAATGTAATTAAGTAAAAGGATAATATTACCTAGGAAATCAACCCGTGTTACAAACTTTCAACTGATCTCACATACATTTCATCATAAACAAAAACACGAACTAATTAGGAGCTAATCCAATACACAAGATAAATACATGAACACGCACAATAAGTGTAGTGACTGGAATAATAGAGATGTGAAAACACGATATAGCATGGATGGTCACACATGAAGATACTTTGACAATGAGATCTTTAAGGACATGTTAAGATTAGGTTCCCCACAAAATCGAGAATGAATATATCAGTCTTTAAGTCAGACAAAACAATAGTCACTTCCTCGATCTCCATGAAGTACTCACACAATGCGGGTGGTGGACATGGTGAAAAAGGGTAATGTGGTGTGATAAATCATGCGTCTCCATGAAGTAACATTTGAATAATGTCGTTGACCATCCCTTCACAAATATCATATGCCAATGCACTCTCGAAAGGCTCGTCATGTTTTAGTTCATAGAAAAGGAATTATTTGAACTTATCGTCATAGTCTCTCTCCTCTAAGTTTTGAAATGATCCCAAGAAAGATTGGACTTCACGAGTGAGCTATTTCTCAACCGAACTAAGTTCTTTCTCAAAATCTTCGAGACTCATATATAGAGATAAATAAGGTGTCCAAGCAACTAGATCAAAGTTTTCACTATCCATTTGGGTAATGTCATCATATATTTCATGAATGTACTTGACTTCATTTTCATCACTCGATGATGGATTTTCTAAATTGAACAAATTGAGTCTGATGGTCATGTTTCCAAATGAGGGGTTCAATTGCCCACTACGACATCTAATGACCGTGTCAGATGTGGATAAAAAGGGGCGACTGCGAAAGATAGGGATTTGGGTGAATGGGTTCAGTATGTGTTGAGTGTCTAAGACCACTAAATCTACAAGAAACACAAACTCGCCCATTGTAATCAAAACATCCTCTACAACACCTCTAGTCCCCTTAATGGATGGATCGGATAAAGATAATTTTATCTTAATGGAATCAAACTCCCCCAAACCGAGTTTATCATACACGGTGTATGGAAGAAGGTTCATGATCACCACTAAATCTAAGAGATCTTTCTCGATAGTGTGGTCCCCTATCTTGATAGAGATCATCAGCATCCTAAGATCCTTATACTTGAAAATAGTTTTGTACAAGATAATTGATCTAGCTTAATAGGCGAGAAATTATTTCTTTGCAATGTTGGTGGATCTCTTAAAGACACAAAGGTCCTTCAAATTTTTTGCTTAAGACGGGATTTGTTATATAGAGGCAAGTAGTGGGATATTAATATGTATTTTCATTAAAGCTTCTAATATCTTGTCCACTTTCATCTTCTTCTTTAGAGGCATAAAACTTTGGGGAAATGGAGATTTAGGGATATAGGTCTCTAATGATTGCTCAAAAGACACGGGTGGAGGAGTGGCTTGGCCCCAACTATTTTAATGGTTTAGTTGGGATTCTTGCTTCTCCTCGAATTTTTCATTTTCATTTTTGGTTGACTTGTGGACCTCATTGTCTACTTCTTTTTCGGACCTAAACATGATTTTGGGATTGACATCTTCTTGGGTTTGGTTCTAAACATGTTACCTTTCCGATTGGGTTCGGATTGAGTCGAGAACATGCCTTTTTCTCTTTCATTAAGACTTTGGGATGTCTGGATCACTTGAACATAAAGTTTAGATATGGATTCAGTATTCACATGCAATCTATGTTTGGGTGGATTAGTGATCAGTTTGAGTCAACTGATGAAATTAGAGGGTATTTTGAGTAAGAAAATTTATCATATCCTTTAAAGTTAGATCTTTTGGGTTAAAGGATATAATGGTCCAAGTTTAGTCTATTGGTAACCTTAGAGTGGGTTACTAAAGACTAATCTCCCTGTTACTAACCCTTGGACCATTAAAGATCGGGGTGATCTTTCCACCCTGAGTTGTAAGATCTCGAATACGAGTTGTACCTTAGCCTATTTTCATAAGGAGAATTATCTTGCTTGACCAAAACCTTGTTATTTCAAAATAAGGGACAATTTTCAATTAAATGGTCTAATGCATCACAACGTAGACACACAGGGTGGCTATGTAGTAGATGGAAACTAGTGAGACATGGGTCATATTCTACTTATTTCGGGGGCATCTAAACGGCGCACGAAGGTGGCCATTTTAGTGCTCACATCAAAATTATGGTAAACTTAGTGCATGGTACTAACGTTGGGAGGTTTTAATCAAATATCTCTATGAGGTTCCCAACTTTGGTACTTTTTAACTACATCTTCTAAAAATTCCAGGCACTACTTTCAGTCTTTTTCATAAAATCTCCATTGCAAATTGGATCTAACATTGCTCATGTATTAAAGTTAACTCCTTCGTAGAGAATTTGGACATAACATCCTATCTCAATCCCATGATGTGAACATTATTATAGAAAGTCCTTTAATCATTCTAAGTACATAAACAATGATTCTCCATATCGTTAGATAAATGTGTTTAAGGTGTGACATATCGATGTTGTCATTGGATTACAAAATAATTTTTTAAGAAACGTTATACTCATTTAGTTCCAGATAGTGATGGATTTTGGGTCAAGTGATTAAAACTAGCTCTTGCCACTCAAATAATCTAAGTTTAACAACCTCATGGGGAAGTTTCTAGTATCTCACTGTCCCATAAATGTCATCAAGTTTGCATATATGCAAATAGGGATATTCTTTCTACATACCCCTAAACATGGGTAGCATTTGGATTGTTACTAAGTTAAATTCAAAGGTATTGACATTATGTGGTCGAAGAACGATTACGATGGTTGACTAGACCAATTGGGGTATAGGTAGTCCTTAAGGGCTTAGGTGTTCGGCTCCTATTTAAAAAAATGAGATTCTTTCGATAAATGTGATTGAGAATTATGTGGATTCCTATCTTGCTAATCTATCGATATTGTATATAAACCAATTACGCATGCACGATATCCCTAGTCGAATATCTCATCTTCTTTTTTAGGAAAACAAAAGAAAATAATTTGACTCAGAACCACATAATTCCTAAACTAACACAAAGAAATTTGATTTATCTAATTTAGGAGAGGGGAATTTCAATTTTTTAACTTCGATTTTCTTGAGATTAATCATTAACGACATGGGTCCCTGAATTAATCTCCTTAATTAGATAGATCCTTGATAAGCAAGAATATAAAAGATGGACAACATTGCTTATAGCCTCAAATCCCTATTTTATATCGAGTACGAAGATGCATTAAAAACCAAAAATTCTAGATAAGGTAAAACGAAACCGATTTCACAAGTCTGCGTTAGAGTAGCTTTGAATTATAGCATATTAAGAGTTTTCCTATGACTATACAAACACCCTAGGGCCAAGATCTATTTAATTTTAAATTAAAACGATTGCTCGAGTTATGCAAATCCTCGATTAATTTAATGATTTTAAGGCCAAGGAAGGGTGATAAAATCCCCACGTTATCTTATACACTGGTTTTTGCCCTTCTGTCAAATTTATGCAACATGCTAATTGAAATATACAAAAGCAAACACACGTATGGAGCACACCAAACGTACCTTTGATATCGACATTTTTTGGTCACTTTTTTACGTCGGGCCGAAGATGTATTTGACGTCGATAGGAGGGAAGCGACGCATACATCTGAGTCCTCTTCGATAGTACCTTGTGTGCATGATAAGATTTCATAAATATCATTAGAATTCTCACACCGTTTCTTGCTTTTTCGATATTTTTCCCTTTACTTTTTGGTTTTTTTAATGAATGTGGTACTGAAAAATTATATAAAAATGACATAAAAAATGCACTAGCAGTGTAGTTTAACATGGAAAAATAATAAAACAAAAATCACACTATGAAAAAAAATTATACATATATTCTGAAAATAATATATATATATGCTAATGGAAATTAAAAGAAAATGAATTTTCAGATTTTTTTTCTAAAAAGTTTTTTCAGGGACTAACTAAGCAAAAAATGAAATCTGGAAATTTCAGAAAATTTATTTTTTTGGGGGGTCTTTGTAATTTTATGGTTTTCTATGTTAACATGAAGTAAAACTAAATTATCGAAAGTCCAGGGGCTAGTATTGTATAGCTAATGGAAGTACGTGTTGAACTCACACAGATTTGTTCAATTTTTATTGATTATCGACTTTCCAACTAGACAATATTGAGGTAGAAATATGGTGTGGAGATAAATAAAATAAACAACAGTAAATGACTAAACTCAAGGTATGCAATAAATATGAAAGGGATTAGTAGGATTTCCTATTTGTTTACCATTTTTACTAGCTTATGTTTAATTAGTATAACTCATAATTAACTTTTTACAACTCAAAATTGTATCAACTCTTGTCGCGTAAATTTGGGAAGATAAAAATTTGAAAGTTCAAATAAAATATATTTATATCTCTTTTTAGATGCCAAAATTTTATATTCCCTTAAAAGTATCACTTCTAAACATTAAATGTAAAAAAAAAATCATGGATTACCAAACAATTTAACATAACCGTAATCCATTGAACGTAAGTAAAACATGAATTATCAAATAATTTAACTGAAGCATAATTCATCAAATGTTAAGTACATAAAATCGAAAGATAAAAATAAAACAATGAATTTTCAAGGTTTAAAATATCACTCTTATGACTATTTTAATTAATAACTAATGCTTAAAATGATTTTAGAACAAGCACGAAATTAAAGAGAATTAAACTAATTAAAACATACACTAATTAATCATGGTAAATTTCACATAATCCTAGCAATAAAATTATGCTATCATCATAAATAAAACAAATAAATTTGAAGATGAAAATATAATTCTCATTGAAATAAAAACTTACAAGATGGAATGCAAAATTTTGAAGGCCAACGCAAAAAGTTTCTCTTGACTATTGAACAAAAAATTCCTGGCAAACACTCACAAATGAAAATATATAAGTATTCACCATTTTTGGTGCTCCTAAAGTAAACTCACATCTTTCCTCTTCCTAAAACAATGTCTAAAAATGTGTCAAAATGTGACAACCCGAATATAATTATGATACATTATTTTTAAATCATGATTAGCTTATGTGATATGGATAATGTGTTATTAGTATATATAATGTTAAGTCATCATTTTTAGTCTAATCCTACCTTCATAAAGCATGAAATATTGAATTACTTACAAATATAAAATTTTGATGTTTTCGCTAGGAACGTTCATGCTTAAGACTAGTTTTGACCTTTATAAATTATCAATTGACTTAAGGTTAAAACTAGATAGTTGTTGACATGGGGTTAGGGTTGTAACCCAATAAATGGTGTTTGAAACGGAGGTTTGAGTAAGAAGTTATACCGAAATTACTAACCAAGGGAAAATATGTCAATCCGTTTAAGTAGTAATTTGTCCTTTATACCCAACAAGTGTCTTAAAGTGATTGGTTGGAGGTGTAGGCTGGTTTGTCTGACCTTATACCTTTGAAATAACATTATCCTTAATCGAAGATAAGCCATGAAAGATTTTACCTTGAGGAAAGAGAATTTGGGAGTATATGAAGAAAAAGTGAGGAGAAAAAGTGTAGAAAAATCCGTAGAAATTATGTAAAAGTCCCGAAGGTAGTCCTAAAAGAAAATCTTGTTATTTTTATTATATTACTGATTTAAATGATATAAATAATCATTTTTTTACTAAAATTTCATCCCTTTATATATATTTATGGTTAGATGCAAGTTTAAGTTAAGTTGAATGTACAAACCTTTAAAATTGCTCTGTATTGAAACCCCTTGCATTCAAACTGGAATATATTTTTGTGTACTTACTGTAATTGAGAAATTCCAATTGGATATGAAACGATACTCATATATTCATATCATATATGAAAATTAGAATTTATATCCTTGTGGTTAGGTCTTAATGACAATTTCAAGTTGGTACATAATTGTTAATTCTATATTTCATTTCGGTATGCCATGAGTTTGGTCAAGCTTTGGACATAGAAAATGAAGTCAAGAAATTTTGAAACTTTAATTTTGAACAATTCAGTATGCTTAATCAAAATGGGTTGAAAATCATCCAAATTTATGTGGTAGAAAAAATATAAAAATTCTTGGAAGTTGAAGGAACAATAGAGGAGCTTGTAGGGCAGATTTCTTGTGTTGTAAAGAAATGGTCATAACTTGATCTAGAAAGCTTGAAAAATTACATTGTCCATTGTAATGGAAAGTATATTCAGATATGATTTAATATTGATAATATTGGATACCTATAGTTGTGCAATATATGAATATAGGATGGTTAAGTATGTAGGACAATATTTTGAGGCCATACTAGATACCCCATGAAAGAATATTGTTATCTCCTCTTTCCAAAGAGTATTTTTAGTACATGTTTCATGTGTATATAAATTGAGAAGTATGTTTTCATATTTACTTATGTTTAGTTCTAAACTTCTTATGAGGTATTTCTTACGATTGAATGTTCATAACTTTATCAACATGTGTACCATTGTTTTCTCTTTACTCATGTTTCAATGAATGTGACTTAAGTGGAATTATATTGTTGTTGTATAGTCATGGAAAGTTACATAATTATGTTAGAATAATACGTGTGAATGAGATTCAGGATTGATTTAGTTGTATTGATAGGTGTAAGGTCTAATCAACCCAGTTCAGCTCCTCCCGAAGGAAACGTGAATTCGTAGTTGACAACCCAAGGTGAGTGTACTCATTGGAAAAAGATATTTGTATCATGTTATTGATATGATAATAACATAATTAATATGAACTTGTTCATTTCGGTTTATAGAAATGGGAGGTTAATCCCGACCCGAAATGGGGGAGATTTGTCTATTAATGAAAAGGGGCTACTCCTCGACCAAGAATAGGGGAGAATTGTCTATTATAGACATGATACGTGAATAATGATTAAGAAAGTTAGGTCATTATTTTTGAATGAGCCAGATAAGTTAATACATAATTGTATGGACATGATTTATTGCATTTAAATTCATGCAGTAGTATAATAGTGATGCATTCACTGGGATATTTTGCTCACGGTTCCTATGTTCACATTTTTTTCAGGTAACGCGATGTGACTGTAAAATTAAGGAGGTCATGTTAGGTTAGCCAGGAATGTGAGAAACAAAGATTTTGTGTAAATAAAAATGATGTAATTAAGTTAACTTATCCTTCAAGAAGTTTGTAAATGCATAATTACTTTAATGTTGTAAAAAGTTTTTAGAAATATGGATTTATGTTGATGACTCTGAAATTAAATCTCATGTTTATGATTTTGTTAAATTAATCATGGTTTGACTAACTTTGACTTCCAAACTTAATTATAAGTAATTGGTTTGGGGGGTGTGTGCTTTTTGTATCAGAGCCTAGGTTTTAGAGGTTCTGGAGTTAGAAGAGTCTAGATTTGGCAGTGAATGTAAGAAATATATTTTGTCTGATACTAACTGTTATGTTAGGAAAACTAGGTATATATGTATGTTGTTATATATTTGATTCATTTTAGAGATAAAATAATGGAAGGAGGGAATGTTAATGTAAGAATGGAAGATCAGGCTTGAAATATGCTAGAAGAAGCAGAGGTTGAACAACTTGTTCAGATAAATGCAGAACCCGAGATAGAACAACTGACATATGTGAAAAAAATGGCACGTGATATAACTTTAATGGAAGAGTAGAAAGCAAGATTTATGGCTCAGATGGAAGAACAACAAGCCAGGCAACTAGATGCACAAGCACTGGCTAGGGCTGAGGAGGTGATACATCGGGAAGAAAGGAGTACTTCACACAAGAAATTTATTAAAATGAATCGACGCTCATTTGAAGGAGCAGTTGATCCAACAGAGGAAGAAGTATGGAGTAAAGAGATTAAACTTAGTTTTGGGGTAATGAGAATGCCCAAAAATTAACGAGTGACCTTGGTGACGTATATGCGGAAAGGAGAAGCTAAATATTGGTGGGATGCCACAAAACATTTGTTGATTACTCCAGGAGGTGGAAAAGTGATCTCTTGTGATGCTTTTGTGAAATCTTTGTATGATAAGTATTTTCCCCTAATGTATCGGAAACGAAAGGAGAAGGAATATTTCATGTTGAATTAGGGGAGTAAGACAGTTAGAGAATATGAAGTTAAACTTACGGCCTTATCTCGGTTTACTTTGAGGTTTATATGGTATGAGGAAGATATTTGCAACCGATTTCTCGATAGACTTGAGTTTGTCATTAAATCACGTTTTTCGACTTTAGAGACTGTTAATTATTCATCCTTGGTGAACAAATCCATTCTGGTAGAAAAGGACTTTAATGAAGAGAGAGGGAATTGAGAATGAGGTGTAAAGATAAGAACATTTGATCTGAATAATCAAGGAGTTAGTGGTACAGAATATTCGAGACTTAGAGGCAATTTTTTTTAGAATGGTAGAGGTATGGGAGTTAGTTCGCAAAAGGGTGAAACTAGTGGTGGGAGAGGTTCAGGAGTTTCATCACAAGGAGATCCAGATGTTTTTTTCTTTTGTGGGACATCGGGTCATATAAAGATAAATTTCCCAAAGTTATTGAATATAGAATTTTTTAACTGTCATCAGAAGGACCATCTGAGAAATAATTGTCCTATGTTATCAAGAGCGATTTCAGTTAGTAGTGTGGGGACTCATAAAGGGTCCTCACCAAGAAGTGCAACGAGGAGAAGAGGTATAAAATAAGGAACTGGATCGAGGGAAGGAGGAAGAGTGTTTGCGATAACGCTGGAGGATGCACATGATACACCGGAAGTGGCTATAGGTAAACTTTCTATTGCAAACAAAGATTTATATGCCCTCATTGATCCTGGATCTACGCATTCATTTTTGGCCTTACGTATTGTTTCATATTTGGGTAGACCATGTTCATTTCTCAATTGTGCCTTATATATTTCTACCCTAATGGAAAGTGTAATTCTGGTGGAGCATGTTTATAAAGGTTGTGTCTTACGAATTGGGGAACGATATTTATATATTTATTTGATATCGTTGTCCATTCGAGATTTTGATATTATATTGGGGATGGATTAGTTATCATCGTATCATAATTCCATTAATTTTTTTCGAAAAGAAGTTACATTTCATCTGCTTGGTGAACCCGAGTTCCAATTTGCAGGGGAAAGGAATGTTGTTCCTAATTTTCTTATATGAGCAATTAAGAGTAGGAGATTGTTGAGTAAAGGTTGTACAGGGTATTTAGCTTATGTTGTTGATACTAGTAAAGAGACAGTTAGAATTCAAGATATACCAGTGGTTAGAGATGATGTCTTCCCAGAGGAATTGCCAGAATTGCTACCCGATAGGGAAGTAGAGTTTTCCATTGAACTAATTCCATGTACTGGTCCAATTTCCCTTGCTCCATATAGAATGGAACCGACAGAGTTGAAAGAATTGAAAGTGCAATTATAAGATCTGATAAGCAGAGGTTTCATTCGGCCTAGTGTTTCGCCATGGGGAACCCTGGTGTTATTTGTGAAAAAGAAAGATGGGACAATGCGATTATGTATTGATTATGGACAATTGAATAAGGTGACCATTAGAAACAAGTACCCTCTACCTCGTATCGATGATTTGTTTGATCAATTACAAGGGGCCATAATATTTTCTAAGATTGATTTAAGATCGGGTTACAACCATCTGAATGTGAAGGATAGTGATATTTCCAAAACATCTTTTTGGACTCGATATGGGCACTATGAGTTTTTAGTGATGACATTTGGATTGACTAATGCTCCAGAAATTTTTATGGACTTGATGAACCGGGTATTCCATCCATTCATTGATTCATTTGTGATTGTATTCATAGACGATGTGTCGATTCACTCGCGTAGCATGGAGGAACATGAGAAACATTTGAGACTTGTATTGCAGATTTTGAGAGAGAAGAAATTATTTGCTAAATTCATCAAGTGCGAGTTTTGGTTGAATGAAATTATGTTTTGAGGGCATATTGTCTCGAGAAATGGGATATACGTTGATCAAAAGAAGGTGGAAGCAATTGTTGAATGGGAGAGTCCTAATAATGTGACAGAAATTAGGAGTTTCCTTGGATTGGTAGGTTACTATCACAGATTCATTAAGGGATTTTCAGTAATAGCGTTACCATTGAAAAAGTTGACCCGTAAAGAATTGAACTTTATTTGGGATAAAGAATGCGAAAGGATTTTTAAATAATTAAAGAAGCGAATGGTTTCAGCTCCTATACTTACTATTCCGTGTGTGAATAAGTCTTTCATAATTTATACAAATTCTTAATTTCATGGGTTAGGATATTCTCTTATGCAGAATGGGAAAGTAATAGAATATGCTTCCGGACCATTAAAGATGCATGAACAAAACTACCCTACGCATGATTTGGAGTTAGCAGCTATTGTTTTTTCTTTGAAGTTATGGAGACATTACTTATATGGAGAAACTTGTGAGATATATAAGTATCATCGAAGTTTATAATACTTGTTTACAAAAAAAGAACTAAATTTGAAATAGAGACGTTGGATAGAGCTGATTAAAGACTATGACTACACCATTCATCATCATCCTGGTAAGGCCAATGTACTAATAGAACCTTTGAGTCAAAAATCATCAGGGATTCTTGGTTGCATATAGTGTGCACGTGTTGGAAATATTCTTGACTTGGAATCAATGTGGATTGAATTAATGTTTTCAAAAAGAGTAGGCTTATTAGCACATGTCACAATGAGACCTTCATTGGGAGAACGGATAAGAAATTTGTAGATCGGTGATCCATTCCTTCAGAAGAAGAAACGAGATGTCCTAGATGGAAAAGGGAGTGACTATGAGATTAAGAATGATGAATAGTTGTGTTATAAAAACAAGATTTGTGTACCGAATGATCTACCCTTAAATAAGGATATATTAGACGAGGCACATAGTTCTATTTACTATATGCATCTGGGAGGTACCAAAATGTACAGATATTTGAAAGGGTATTACTGGTGGAACAATATGAAATGTGAGATTATAGAGTTCATAGCTGAAATGTTTAGCATGCAAGCAAGTAAAGGTGGATCATCAGAAGTCGACGAGATTATTATCGTCATTGCCTATTTCGGAATGGAAGTGCAAACATATAACGATAGACTTTGTTTCAGGATTACCCCGATTACCAAAGGGGCATGATTATATTTGGGTGATTGTATACCGATTGATGAAGTCGAACCATTTTCTTCAAGTTAATAACACCTACACTATTGACAAGTATGAACGTATGTACGTTCATGAGATTACCCGTCTACATGGTGCACGAGCGTCAATTATATCAGATAAAGATCCAAAGTTGACTTCTATGTTTTGGCCTCGCTTACATAATGCCATGGGCACAAGTTTGAAGTTCAACACTTTATTTCATCCACACACCGATGGGCAATCTGAAAGGACGATTCAAATATTAGAAGACATGTTACGAGCTTGTGTATTTGACTTCAAGGGCAGTTGGGATGATCATTTTCCATTGATGGAATTCTCGTATAATAATAGTTATAAGTATACCATTGTTATTGATCCTTATGAAGCTTTATATGGGAGGATATGTAGAATGCCATTATGTTGGGATGAAGTAGGTGAAAGGAAAATTTTTGGCCCTGAATTGATAGATTTGACAACATAAAAGATTAAAATGATTTGGGAACGAATAAAGATAATGCAAAGCATGAAAATTTTTTATGCAAATAAAAAGAAGTATCCATTGGAATTTAAGAAGGGAGATTTTGTATTCCTTCGTATTTCACCATGGAAAGGCATCATGAGATTTGGAAAAAAGGGAAGACTAAGTTCAAGATACATTGGACCATATGAACTGCTGGAAAGAATTGGGATCCTGGCATATAGATTAGCATTACATCCATATTTATCCCGCTTACATGATGTGTTTCACGTATCTATGCTTCGTATGTATTTGGAGGATCCATGTCGTCAGTTGAAAACTCAACCAATTGAACTGAACGAAGACTTGTCGTACATCGAGGAACTATTGGAAATTATTGATCGTAAGGAGAAGGTATTGATGAATAAAGTTATTACATTAGTTAAAGTTATGTGGATGAGCCATGGAGTTAAAGAATCAACTTGGGAAATGGAGGATAGCTTGAAGAAATAGTATCCCCATTTTTTTGGTAAGTGACCTTTATATTAAATTTCGGGGACAAAATTTTCTAAGGGGGGTGAGTTGTGACAACCCGAACATAATTATGATAAATTATATTCAAATCATGGTTAGCTTATGTGATATGGATAATATTTTATTAGTATATATAATTTTAGGTCATTATGTTTAGTCTAATTCTACCTTCATAAAGTATGAAATATTGAATTAGTTACAAATATAAAATTTTGATGTTTTCGCTAGGAATGTTCATGTTTAAGACTAGTTTTGGCATTTAAAAAGTATTAATTGACTTGAGGTGAAAACTAAAAAGTTTTATAAAGGTGAGTTAGGGTTGTAACCCAATAAATGGTGTCTGAAACGGTGGTCCGAGTAAGAATTTATACCGAAATTAATAACAAGAGGAAAATTTGTCCATCCTTTTAAGGAGTAATTTGTCCTTTGTACGCAACAAGTGTCTTAAAGTGATTGGTTGGGGGTGTAGGCTGGTTTAGCCGACCTTATACCCATTAAATAATCTTATCCTTCATCCAAAATAAGCCACGAAAGATTTTTACCTTGAGGAAAGAGAATTAGTAAGTTTAGGAAGAAAAAGTGAGGAGAAAAGGTGTAGAAAAATTCGTAGAAATTACGTAAAAGTCCCGAAGGTAATCCTAATCACAAATCTTGTTATTTTTCTTATATTACTGATTGAGATGATAGAAATCATAATTTTTTTACTAAAATTTCAGGCCTTTATATATATTTGTGGTTAGCTTCAAGTTTAAGTTAAGCTGAATATACAAACCCTTAAAATTGCTTTGTATTGAAACCCCTTGCATTCAAACTTGAATATATTTTTATGTGCTGACTATAGTTGAGAAATTCCAATTTGATATGAAAGTAGACTTATATATTCATATAATATACTAAAATTAGAATTTATATGCTTGTGGTTAGGACTTAATGACGATTTCAAGTTGGTATATAATTTCTCCTTGAATATTTCATTTCGGTGTGCCTTGAGTTTGGTCAGGTTTTTAACATAGCAAATGAAGTAAAAAAATTATGAAACTTTAATTCAATACTATTCAGTATATTTAATGAAAATGGGTTGAAAATCATGGAAAGTTATGCTGTAGAAAAATTATTCAAATTCTTGGAAGTTGAAGGAACAATAAAGGAGATTGTAGGGTTGATTTCTTGTGTTGTAAAGAAATGGTCATAACCTGCTCTAGAAAGCTTGAAAAATTACATAGTCACTTGTAATGGAAAGTATATTTAGATATGATTTCATATTGATAATCTTGGATACCTGTAGTTGTGCAATTTATAAATATAGGATGGTTAAGTATGTAGGACAATAATTTGAGGCCATACTAGATACCCCATGTAAGAATATTATTATCTCTTCTTTCCAAAGATTATTTTGATTACATGCTTCATGTGTATATACATTGAGAAATATTTTTTCATATTTAGTTGGGTTTAGTAATAAATTCTTTATGAGGTATTTCCTATGGTTGAATGTTCATATTTTTATCAACATTTGTACCATTGTTTTGTCTTTACTCATGTTTCATGGAATGTGACTTAAGTGGAATTATATTGTTGTTGTATAGTCATGGAAAGTTACATAATTCTGTTAGGATAATATTTATGATTGAGATTCAGTACTGATTTAGTTAGATTGACAGGTGTAAGGTCTAATCAACCCAGTTCAGCTCCTCCCTAAGGAAACATGAATACATAGTTGACAACCCAAGGTGAGTGTACCCACTGGAAAGAGATATTTGGGTCATGTTATTGATATGATCAGAATATAATGAATATGAAATTGATAATTTTGGTTTATCGAAATGGGTGGATAATCCCCCACCCAGAATGGGGGAGATTTGTCTATTAATGACAAGGGGCTACTCCTCGACCAAGAATGGGGGAGAATTGTCTATTACAGACTGGATATGTGAATCATAATTCCGAAAGTTAGGTCATTCATTATGAATGATCCAGATAAGTGTAACAACCCTCGCTTTTGAGGTCCTATTTTATATTTAATTTTGCTAGATATAGTAATTAGATATAAATTGTTGATATGTGGAGTAGGTATTAATTTAATGAAGAAAAGTTAATATCTACTATGATGTTGCATATTTACCGTATGTAGAGGTGACTTTTGCTATGTTATGTTTTGTAATCTCATATGATTTAAAAATGACATTTGGCTTAAAATGAAACCAGAACCAAAAATGAATTATAAAATCTCCAAATGATAATTTGGAGGGTGCCAATAGTTCTGGGAGGTTCGAGACAGTCAAATTTTATGTCATATTATATTTCGAGATGCCAGGCACTTTTGACTGGTAGTAACTTAAATGAGTACTTGCGTATTATTTTACCGCGTATTAATTAGTTAAGCTGGAACTTTAAGCCTAAGCCACAATTTATGTCTTGAACTAAGTCACTATTCCCTTAATTAATTTGGTAAACCTAGAGAAAGAAAGATAAGAAGAAACCTAAGGAGAGAAAGGGTGATTGAAGCTTGGGTGTTTGATCTTGCCTACAATCCTCATCAAATCTGAAGTTACAACCTTGAGGCAAGTTTTCTACTTGCTATTTTATGATTTAAGAAGAGTAAACTGCATGGATAGTTGTGGTTATACGTGGTTTAAGAAAACTAGGACTTTTTAGTGGATTCATGGGTTTTAACTCCTTGGAGGTTGCTTTGAATTGTTATTGGTATAGATGTTGGGTGTTGGATGCATTTAAAATCAGTTGGTAGCAATAAATGATGTGGAGAATTGTTGTTGGAAGAAGAAGGGTTTTTGGGTCTACTACGACCAGTCGACCGCGGGTCCAGGACCGATCGATCAAGCTTTCGGGGGAGGGCACACTGATTTCTCTCTAAAGCCTGATTTTTGGCGTACGGTCGACCGCGGTCCCCGACCGGTCGACCGACCCCCTTTTCCTGGACTTTCTGCTTTCCTACGAAGGCAAAGATTTGAGACGCGGTCGACCGCAGCCTTAGGACCGATAAACCGGTCCCCTGTTTTTCACTCTTAGACTTATTTTTGGTTTCCTAGCTTTATTCTTTTACATAGGAAATAGGAACGTTCTTCCATTAAGTAAACTTAGAGTTTTAGTTGAGCTTGGTCGTTACCCTATAGTTGAATGGGATCACTTGGGATTAATTCAGGGGTACTTAAAGTGATGCTTAGGTATCACTTCTCTTTTGGTAAATTAGTTAAAGTTAGAGTTCTAAGCCCATAATTGGAGATGTTAGAGGCCCTATTGAGATATGTAGCTTCTTGGGTAATAGTACGATTTCGGTAATCACTTGGAGGTTTACTCGGGACTTATAAATGATGAATATTAATGAGAATATTCAAGGATAATGGTTTCAAATAAAATGAAACACATGTGATTTACGGTAATGAAAATGAGATTAAATTGGTAATTGTTAAATTACTTAAACACACCTCTTTAAATGCTATCATAAGGGAAGCTCGCGCATGAGGTATTATCCCCTGACTATTGAATGTAGGTTGACTATAGTCCTCGGCCATATGCGGGGTTTGTATATATTTTTCTGTGCTAGTGAGGTAATTCCGGGTGTGGTTATTACTCACTCTTCTGGGAAAAGGCCACTTCCCGACGTACGTTAGGTGCCCAGGTTGTCTTGTATAGATAGGCCCTGGAAGATGATAGTCATTTAGGGGCGCACCCAGTGGGAAAACTCGAAGGAGCAGACTTAGAAACGTTATGTGTATAAATATATAACCTTTCTAACACAAGTGGGACTTGAGGTACGTAAATTGCCATAAGTTATGAGATGGTAATTGTATTCCTGCTAAGGAATGGAAAACGAAAAGATATGATGGAAACTATATTCCTATTAAGGAATGGAAAATGATAAGATATGAGAAGAAATGAGATTTAATTATATTTCTCTTGCTTAATTTAATAACTGTTAGAAACCTATATAATTGAATCATCAAATTTTTTATGATTAGGTTGTTAGAATCACATTTACATTATTTATGATTCATTGTCCATATCTATCATGTTTCTTACTCTTCTGGGAATCATATATAAATCGGGCCCTGAACCATTCATTTTCCATGTTGTGCATGTTGTTGTATCCGCTCAGGTGCTCCTCCGTAAGGGCTCCCATTATGATTTTCCTACTCTTATGCTTTTGACGAGTTGTATGACATTGCGGATTATTACAGGATGTTTGTTAGACGCCTTCGTTTTTGGGATCTAGTAATGATCGGGTCTTTCATCCGGGCTAGTGGCCCATCTTTTTTACTTGATAATGAATGTAGTATGTATATATATTGAATTGTGGAAACACTTTGAATGTAACTGTGGACCGACACATTATTCAGTTCTTTATTGTATGTTGTTTTCGTATTTATCTATATGTTCCCTTGAAATTTCACTTTCATCAGATTTGGGTTGTTTAATTTATTTCTTAATTCTTTATTAAACCAAAATTTTTGACAACCTGCTGTCTGATGTATGGAGTGGCCCGTATACCTATTTTATAGTTATGATGCTGAGGATGCTATCCATTCATGATTTCGTTATGTCGAGGTATCGGGCTGGCCACCCCTTATTTTGAAAGTTGGGTTGTACCAGATGGTATCAGAGCATCAGGTTCTAGAGTCTTTTGGATCTTTGTGGACTTGTCACATTCTACCGTAGCGTTAATTGACATAGAGCCTAATGTTAGGCCTTCTTTGTTGCTTATTCTTACGATCTTCTGCAAAAATAGATTGTTTTAAGTAGAATTCTAACTCTATTATTTCTCCATCTCAGATGCCGCCTAAAAGAGGTCGCCCGGCAAGACTTAGTAGGGTTTTAGATGAGGCTTTTGGTCCTCCTCCGTCGCCACAAGGAACATTCAATGCCGCGGATGTGGAGAATATAGTGGCTCAAGCCGTTAATGCGCCCATGACTGCAGTGGCCCAACAAGCGCCACAGGCTCAACAGAGAGCGCCAGATGTCCAAGTTCCTACTGGACCTTCTCCGTGGGAGAGAGCTAGGGAATCTTTTCAAAAGGGTCAGCCCCCGGAATTTAACGGGAGCTTGGATGTTATAAAGGTGAATCAATTGAAGAAGGATATACAACGCCATCTACGTATGGTGGATTGTGGAGAGGACAGGAAGCAAGTCCTTGCTACTTTTAAACTGGTTGGGGACGTATTACACTGGTGGGAGTCCGTGACTACGCCAGAACAGAGGGACACAATGTTGATCTCTGAATTCTGGGTTTTGTTCAATCATAAGTACTTTACTCCCATAATTCAAGGGGCGATGATAAGGAGGTTGCAGGACCTTGTATAAGGGGAGAGGTCAGTAGCGGAATATGAGGAGGAATTCACCCGGTTAGCAAGTTTTGTACCGAATGAAGTGACTCCCAAAGAAAAGAAAGTTTCGAAGTTTATGAGAGGGTTGAACTGGAGAATCCGACAACACTTGCTGGGTAATCCGAATTTACAGATTTTTGGGGATGTGATGAGTGCAGCTATATTACATAGCCAAGAGCATAGACTATTTTTGCAAAGTGGTAAGAAGACCTTCGTAGTGGGGCAATCGGGAAGAGCGGGAGGTAGTGGGATTGGAGGAGGAGTCTTTGCCTTGTCCCAACCTTCGGGCAGTAAACAGAAAGAAAGGGATCCTCAACAGGGGGACTTGTCAAAGAGGCAGCGTTCTGGTGGGTTTAATTTGGGGAACCATAATAATAGGCACGGTCAGGGTGCCCCGCAACAACAAGCAAGCCGTGGTGGTCAGGGAGGTAGAGGCCAGCAAGGCCAAGGCGTGAATCAGTTTAGAAACAATCGTGGTCGAAATGCCGAGAATATGATAGGTTGGTGTTCCAATACGGGGAAGCGGGTCACTATAAGAAAGAATGTCCTCAGTTAATTGGGGGACAGTTTCCTCGAGCTTCATAACAGCCGTACGTTCAGTTCCCTTCGCAGGTGCCTAACCCAGTTGCTCCTCCACAACAGGGCCAGTTACAGTATAGTAGGGTCTATCATATTCAGGATGCTATGCTTCCTCCAGCTCCTCCTGCACCGCCAGCCATTAAGGGTATGTTCCTTATTCAGGTACATATGGGTCGTGTTTTATTTGATACAGGTGCAACGCATTCTTTCATTTCTAGGAGCTTTGCTCAGACCACCGACTTGATTAAATATGCTGAAAGAACTTTTACTAGTGTGGAGTCCGCTATGGGTGATGGTTCACTCATCTTCTTTGTTGGTAAAAATATAGAAATCTCTCTCGATAATATATGCTTTGAGGACGATTTACTCGTCCTGGACATGGTCGGGTATGACGTGATTTTGGGTATAGATTGGCTTATAAAATATCATGCAATAATAACTTACTACGGGAAGAGTATAGTCTTTGCCGTTCCAGGACAAGAAATGTTCCTGGTAGTTTTACCTCGTTTAGAGGGGAGTACTGGTACTTATTTGTATTGTATTGCCGAGGAGACTTCTAGGGATGTAGTTGTTCCCTTGGAATCCATTCCAGTTGTGAAAGACCTTGAGGATGTTTTCCGGGAAATACCGAGTTTTCCTCCTAGCTGTGAGATTAAGTTTGTGATTGATTTAGCGCCGGGAACGAGGCCTATTGCGAGGGCTCCATACGGAATGGCTCCTATTGAAATGAGGGAGCTAAGAGATCAAATTCAAAAGTTGTTGGAGCAGGGATTTATTCAGCGTAGCACATCGCTGTGGGGTGCTCCATTGTTGTTTGTTAAGAAAAGAGATGGTTCTCTCCGGTTATGTGTGGACTATATAGAATTGAATAAGATCACCATCCGGAATAAATACCCTTTACCTCATATCGATGATTTGTTTGATCAACTTCGAGGAGCGACGTACTTCTCCAAAATTGATTTGAGGACGGGGTATCATCAATTGAGGATACGGGAGGAGGATGCATCCAAGACGGCTTTTCTAACGAGGTATGAGTCCTATGAGTTTTTGGTTATGCCCTTTGGACTAACCAATGCCCCCACTGTAATTATGGATCTCATGAATAGGGTGTTTCGAGATTTCCTGGACCAATTTGTTACTGTGTTCATCGATGACATTTTAGTCTATTCTCGAACGGAATCTGATCATGTTATGCATTTAAGGTTGGTCCTACAGAGATTACGGGACCATCAACTGTATGCCAAGTTCGAGAAGTGTGGCTTTTGTCTACATGAGGTACAATTTTTGGGTCATGTTGTGACGTCCCGGGGTGTATCTGTGGATCTAGGCAAGGTAGCTGGGGTGAGGGAGTGGGGTCAGCCCACGACACAAATCGAAGTTCGCATTTTTCTAGGTTTGGCGGGTTATTATCGTCGGTTCATCAAGGGTTTCTCTAAAATAGCTAACCCTTTGACAAATTTGACCCGAAAAGGGGTGAGCTTCATTTTGGATGATTCTTGCCAAGCTGCATTTGATGAACTTAAAGATAGATTGACTTTGGCTCCGGTCCTTGCATTGCCAAAATCAAGATTGGAATATCTAGTCTTCACCGATGCATCTCTTCAAGGATTAGGAGGTGTACTTCAGCAAGAGAGACGGGCTATCACTTATGCATCCCGTAAGTTGAAGCCCCATGAAAGAAACTATCCGGTGCATGACTTAGAACTAGCCGTAGTTATTTTTTCCTTGAAGATATGGAGGCATTATCTCTTGGGAGAGAAGTTTAGTCTTTTCACATACCATAAATCGCTGCAATATTTATTTTCACAGAAGGACTTGAATATGCGACAGCGCCGATGGTTAGAGTTCGTAAAAGATTATAAATTTGATATTCATTATCACCCGGCTAAGGCGAACGTTATAGAGGATGCCTTGAGTAGGAAAGCTGATCGAGAATTAGCGGAGGTTTGGAAAGCTAAATGGAAGGAATTCAGCCAGGAGGATGCGGTGGTGAGAGCATTCATGTCCGTAATGACCGTTACTCCTACTATTGTGGCAAGGGTGGTAGAAGCCCAAGGAATCGATAAAGGGTGTCAGGACCATATTCGCCAATTGCTATCTGAGGGAGCGGATTCCTACTCAATTGGTTCGGAGGGTGGATTACGCTTCCATGGAAGACTCATTGTTCCGGAGGAAGGAGATTTGAGATGGGAAGTGATGGCTGAAGCTCATGGGTCTAGGTTCACGGTTCATCCTGGAGGGGACAAAATGTATCAGGACATGCACCATCAGTATTGGTGGCCAGGTATAAAAAGGGATATTTCAAAATTTGTGTCCCAATGCACTACTTGTCAACTAGTCAAGATTGATCATCAGAAACCGACATGTTTATTGCAACCGTTAGAGATCCCGGTGTGGAAATGGGAAACCATATCGATGAATTTTATCATGGACTTGCCAAGATCACAAAGTGGATGTGGTTTTATTTGGGTGATTATTGAACACTTGACAAAGTTGGCACACTTCCTACCCGTACGGACAGATTATGACACTGCTCGGTATGCTCGCTTATTCATCGAGGAGGTGGTGAGACTCCATGGGGTGCCTTTGAATATAGTTTCCGACCGAGACAAAATTTTTGTTTCCCCCTTTTGGAGGAGTTTCCAAGAAGCGATGGGGACAGAATTGAGGTTAAGCACTTCGTACCATCCTCAAACAGATGGCCAAACGGAAAGAGTAAACCAAATGTTGAAGGATATGCTTCGCATGTGTGTGCTTGATTTCAAAGGTGGTTGGGAACAATATCTCCCATTAGTTGAGTTTGCTTATAACAACTCTTACCAATTTACGATTGGGATGGCACCTTATGAAGCTTTGTATGGAAGACCGTGTAGATCGTCCGCTTGTTGGATGGAGGTGGGTGATAATAAATTTCTTGGACCTGAAATGATCCAAGATACATCCTCTAAAATTGAATTGATTTAGAATATCATTCGTATAGCCCAAGACCGTCAAAAGAGCTATGCCGATGCGGGTCGAAGACACATGGAATTGGATATTGGGGACCAAGTTTTGGTTCGAGTGTCGCCCATGAAAGGCATAAAGCGTTTCGATAAGAAAGGGAAACTTGCACCACGTTTTGTTAGACCTTTTACAGTTATTGCAAAGGTGGGTCCAGTGGCATACCAACTTGCTTTACCGGAACCATTGCAACAAATTCATGATGTATTCCATATTTCCTCCCTAAAGAAGTATAGGAGATGTGAAGGTGCGCTTTGGCATATTCCTTTCGAGGATATTGATTTGCAACCCAATGTTTCATATGAAGAACAACCGGTTGCTATTTTAGAGCATGGGGAGCGTAGATTGAGGTCTCGTGTGTTACCCTTGGTGCGGGTTCAATGGAGTCACTATAACGCCAAGGACTCGACATGGGAATGCGAGGATGACATGCGGGAAAGTATCCGCATCTCTTTATCCAATGTATGCTTGAATTTTGGGGACAAAATTCTCATAAGGGGGGGAGTATGTAACAACACTCGATTTTGAGGTCCTATTTTATATTTAATTTGCTAGATATAGTAATTAGATATAAATTGTTGATATGTGGAGTAGGTATTAATTTAAGGAAGAAAAGTTAATATCTACTATGATGTTGCATATTTACCGTATGTAGAGGTGAATTTTGCTATGTTATGTTTTGTAATGTCATATGATTTAAAAATGACATTTGGCTTAAAATGAAATCGGAACCAAAAATGAATTATAAAATCTCCAAATGATATTTTGGAGGGTGCCAATAATTCCGGGAGATTCGACATAGTCAAATTTTGTGCCATATTGTATTTCGAGATTCCGGGCACTTTTGACTGGTAGTAACTTAAATGAGTAGTTGCGTATTATTTTACCGCATATTAATTACTTAAACTGAAACTTTAAGCCGGATCCACGATTAATGTCTTGAACTAAGTCACTATTCCCTTAATTAAATTGGTAAACCGAGAGAAAGAAAGAGAAGAAGAAACGTAAGGAGAGAAATAGTGATTGAAGCTTGGGTGTTTGATCTTGCCTACAATCCTCACCAAATATGAAGTTAGAACCATGAGGCAAGTTTTCTACTTGCTATTTTATGATTTCAGTAGAGTAAGTTGTATGGATAGTTGTGGTTATGCGTGGTTTAAGAAAACTAGGGCTTTTTAGTGGATTCATGGGTTTTAACTCCTTGGAGGTTGCTTTGAATAGTTATTGGTATAGATTTTGGGTGTTGGATGCATTTAAAATCAGTTGGTAGCAATAAATGATGTGGAGACTTGTTATTGGAAGAAGAAGGGCTTTTGGGTCTGCTATAACCGATCGACCGCGGGTCCAGGACCGATCGACCGGGCTTTCGGGGGAGGGCACACTGATATCTCTCTAAGGCCTGATTTTTGGCGTACGGTCGACCACGGTCCGCGACCGGCCCCCTTTTCCTGGACTTTCTGCTTTCCTACGAAGGCAAAGATTTGAGACGCGGTCGACCGCGGCCTAAGGACCGGTCGACCGGTCCCCTGGTTTTCACTCTTAGACTTATTTTTTGTTTCCTAGCTTTCTTCTTTAACATAGGAAATAGGAACCTTCTTGCATGAAGTAAACTTAGAGTTTTAGTTGAGTTTGGTCCTTAACCTATAGTTGAATGGGATCACTTGGGGTTAATTCAGGGGTACTTAAAGTGATGCTTAGGTATCACTTCTCTTTTGGTAAATTAGTTAAAGTTAGAGTTCTAAGCCAATAATTGGAGATGTTAGAGGCCCTATTGAGATATGTAGCTTCTTGGGGAATAGTACGATTTCGGTAATCACTTGGAGGTTTACTCGGGACTTAAAAATGATGAATATTATGGAGAATATTCAAGGATAATGGTTTCAAATAAAATGAAACACATGCGATTTACGGTAATGAAAATGAGATTAAATTGGTAATTGTTAAATTACTTAAACACACCTCTCTAAATGCTATCATAAGGAAAGCTCGCGCATGAGGTGATATCCCCTGACTATTGAATGCAGGCTGACTATAGTCCTCGGCCATATGCGGGGTTTGTATATATTTTTCTGCACTAGTGATGTAATTCCGGGTGTGGTTATGACTCACTCGCAGGTATACGACCACTTCCCGATGTACGTTAGGTGCCCAGGTTGTCTTGTATAGATAGGCCCTGGAAGATGATAGTCATTTAGGGGAGCGCCCAGTGGGGAAACATATAGGGGTGGTCTTAGAAACATTATGTGTATAAGAATATAACCTTTATAACTGAAGTGGGACTTGAGGTATGTAAATTGCCATAAGTTATGAGATGGTAATTGTATTCCCGCTAAGAAATGGAAAACAGAAAGATATGATGGAAAATATATTCCTATTAAGGAATGGAAAATGATAAGATATGAGAAGAAATGAGATTTAATTATATTGCTCTTGCTTAATTTAATAACTGTTAGAAACCTATATAATTGAATCATCACATTTTTTATGATTAGGTTGTTAGAATCACATTTACATTATTTATGATTCATTGTCCATATCTATCATGTTTCTTACTCTTCTAGGAATCATATATAAATCGGGCCCTGAACCGTTCATTTTCCATGTTGTGTATGTTGTTGTATCCGCTCAGGTGCTCCTCCGCAAGGGCGCCCGTTATGATTTTCCTACTCTTATGCTTTTGACGAGCTGTATGACAATACGGATTATTACAGGATGTTTGTTAGACGCCTTCGTTTTTGGGATCTAGTTATGATCGGGTCTTTCATCCGGGCTAGTAGCCCATCTTTTGTACTTGATAATGAATGTAGTATGTATATATATTGAATTGTGGAAACACTTTGAATGTAACTGTGGACCGATAGATTATTCGTTTCTTTATTGAATGTATTTTGGTATTTATCTATACGTTCCCTTGAAATTTCACTTTCATCAGATTTGGGTTGTTCAATTTATTTCTTAATTCGTTATTAAACCAAAATTTTTGACAACCTGCTTTTCTGATGTATGGAGTGGTTTTCCCGTATAGCTATTTTATAGTTATGATGCTGAGGATGATATCCATTCATTATTCCGTTATGTCAAGGTATCGGGCTGGCCACCCCTTATTTCGGAAGGCGGGTTGTCACAATAAGTTAATACATAATTTTATGGATATGATTTATTGCATTTAAATTCATGCAATAGTATAGTAGTGATGCATTCATCGTGCTATTTTTCTCACGGTTTCTATGCTCACATTTTTTTTCCGTAGCGCGATGTCACTGCTAAATCATGGAGGTCAGGTTCGGTTAGCCAGGAATGGGAGAAATATTTATTTTGGGTAAATGTAAATGATGTAATTAAGTTAACTTATCCTTCAAGAAGTTTGTAAATGTATAACTACTTTAACGTTGTAAAAAGTTTTTAGAAGTATGGTTTATGTTGATGGCTCTGAAATTAAAACTCGTGTTTATGGTTTAGTTAAATTAATCATGGTTTGACTCACTTTTACTTTCAAAATTAATTATAGGTAACTGGGTTGGGGTGTGTCACAAAATATCTCCATCAATTCATGTGATGAACTTTCTTTTTATTGGCCAGTGTGTGGAATTTTGAGTTTGGGAAATAATGCTCAAAGTGAGCACTCAAAAAGCAATCTTATGTTTCAAAGGTTATGAGTCCTATTTTTTTGGGATAAAGGAGGTGAGAGAGAAAGAGCAGTGGAAACCATCAGGTATCATTTCTTCCTTGGAAGCAATAAAATGCCAAAATCATCCCACTAATTTTCCTAGTTTTTTTCTTTTTTTCTTTGTTCCCAATTTTCGCCACTATTCATAATAGATTTTTCAAACTGATTTTTAACATTCAAACTTCGTATTTTGAATTTTTCCCGGACAAGTAAGATACAAATATTTGAAATACCTTTTTGAAAATATATGGAACAACCTCAAGAGACACTCGGGCAAATTTATAAATACATTTTAGTACAATTCTTTCGATCTTATCGTGTCGCGACATATCCTAACCAATTTTTGCATATCAACTCATTTATTATTCAAACTCCCACGGAACTTGTAAAAATGAAAAATTAAACTTAATAATTTAAATTTAGGTCATTATTAATTGAGAAAATTTAAAATTACCCCTATTTGCACTTTGGTCCCCGAAATTCATATCTCACTCATGTTAACTTAGAACTCAACCAGTTTTCAGGAGAACATCATAGTGCCTAAATAAATATTGAAAATTACTTTTATCCTCATAAATTTTTTGAAATTATGATTTCATCCCTTGGGATTGTTAAAATTTCATTTTTAAGTCGAATTATTTTTAGACTTGCACTTTCTTCTAAATAACAAAAACGGTTGTCAAAACTCCTTATTTATGATACAACGGGTCTGAAAACTCTTAGATTTGGGCATAATTATTACAAAGTAATGTAATAATCAGTGTAACTATAATTGCAGACTTGTGGTTGATGCCTATACAATCATAATATGCACCAACACCAACGTCATTAAACTCTTTGTCATTATCAATTATCAATTTATTAATGGAAACATTATGTTGGTTTTGAAGTCGATAGTACTTGGTTGTAAGGAACTCATAAGAATCAATATTTTTCCCATGAAATACAACAATGGAATATCTCAGAATGTCATCTACCAACACTAAAATTTACTTCTCGCTACTAATGATCTCGGTGCGCTTTGGACCCATAAGATACCGTTGCATTAGCTCTAATGCACATGAGATGGTAATAGTATATGACTTCCTATGGGGACCCTTGATTTGTTTCCCTTTGTGGAAAGGAACACAAAACCAGGAAGTTAGGTTTTCAAGTGATGGTAATCCAGGAACTAGGTCTTCTTAAGTAACCTTGTAAGATCTATAAAATTGATGTGACCTAGTCATTGAAGCCAAGAATTCATGGTGTAGACCATAGAACTATTACACATTAAATAGGACTTGGGAATGATACTGTATAATTCGTCATTAGTCCTCAAACCTTATAATAAATTTTACCGCATTGATAAAAATATTACATTCTGATCATTCAAACTTTACCGCAAAGTTAGCATTACAAAATTAGTTTTGCTTCTAAAGCTAGCCTTTAACCCTTCAATGTACAACGCATTTTCTATCTTATGAAAATCTAAAATCTCCATGCAACCTCGTCCTAATATGCTTGACCAACTCTTATCCCCAAAGGTTACTTTTCCTTCCTTGTGATTGATAAGGTTAGTAACATGACTTATCATTGGACATGTGTCTAGCATAGCCACTTTAAAAAAACTTTGAGAAGTATCTTTAACCTTAAGAGAAATGTGAACAATAAGGGATTTTTCATCATTTTAGGTACCCAAGTGGTGGTAACCTTTCTACTACATGTATCATTATTGGCACTAGTCATTGTGTTGGATGTGTTATCGTGAAGCATAGACAACGTTTGAAATTACTCCATTAAACATCTTGAAGTAGTAACTAGAAACTCAAATTTCTCTCTAAGACTAGATAGGTTTCTAAAGAGGTGTGTGGTAGCATATATGTTAGAGACTCTACCTATATTGTAACAAAGCTTACTAAGGTGACCTCTTCATTTGCAATGGGTATAAACATATATTTGTTTGGTTTGACCTTGGTTAACATGCCTAGGGTAGGTTTTCATTGATGGGTTAGGTGGAGGCGTATATGGATATAACACAAACTTGTCAACTGATTCGGGTGCAGTATTTGAAGTGCATGCTATCATAACCTACGTTATGACACTCTTCAAAACATAAAGTATGACCTAGTAATATATTTTAGACTTTTATTGGATGTCTCTTCTAAGGTGACTTTGACCTCCTGAAATGTTCAAGATCTTTCTTGAGTTGAAAATTTTAGGCCTTAAGTTTTTCATGAATCTCTAATGATGCTTGAAGATCTCTCGTATAGCTAACCATTTCGTTGGTCAAGTCGACCTTTTCCTTACCCATCGAAATAATTTGCTCACATAAAGATATTCTAACTGAGGACTATATATCTCTCAAAACTTTTAACTCCTCCTCTAATAATAACACCCCAAGAGTCAAATTATTATTTTTCTTTTTAGTATTTATGACTTGGTGTAAAGTTCGAAGTAAGCGTATTAGAGACCACGTTATCCTTCACTCAAATCATCACCCCAAAACTCTATGGAATGATTCGACTCATTGTTGAGATTATCGCATTTAGAAACATCCTTATCGTCATAATACATACTTGAAGTGATAACGTGACTAGCGATGAACATGGTGAAGTTACGTCCATGTGGCGATTCATCCCCGAAATCCACCGACTTAACATCACTATCCCTTAGAGTGGCATTATAGGTAACTTTGCCTTTGCCTAGTCTCTGAGAACTAGTGGAAAAATCACGAGATTTATGACCTTTTCCTTCACACTAATAACGCCTCTCTAATTCATCTTTCTTAGGATACTCATCTATAGCATTCTTTTGATCATTGTCGAAAAAATTCTTGCCTGCCTTCTAATTTTTTATTTTCCAATTTGAATGATTTTTAAGTTTTGAATTTGAGAAACGTTTTTATTTGTTTAGCAAACAAGGCAAGGTCATCTCTATCAAATTCATAATTAGAGTAAAAAACCTCCTATTTTTTTTATTTAGATTTTAAATCCATTATTTTTCTTTTTTTCTTTTGGGTTTTAGGTAACATGTCGAATTCATAAGTTTCGAGATCATATACTAGTTCTTATAACCTAATTATGTCCTGAATTCCCAAAGAGTCAAGGATGCTAACTTTCACACTAAAATGAGGCGGGAGCGACCTCACAATTTTTTTAATAACTCTTATTTTCAAAATTTCCTCGCCCAAATTAAAATAAAAATTCACAATATGATATATATGACCATAAAATTCATCAAAAGTTTTAGTTTCAAATGTTCATGTAGTCTCAGATTGTGTGGTGAGGTTATAAATATTAGAATGATTAACAACACTAGTAATCTCGTGTGTGAGTTATTTGATGTTACACACTTCTTCAGACCTGGTACACGTCATGGTGAGATGAAATTCATCGGGTCTGACAGAACCAAAAATAACATTCAAATCACGAGAGTTAAAATTACTCAATATAAAGTCATCTTTGGTCTAATTTGGGAATGGATTAAGAATAATGATAATTTGATTAGTGAAAATAGGACGAGTGCACCCGCTTTCAACAACAAGCAAAACGTGCTCATCGATCAATTTTAGAGATGATCTCATTTGAGCTTTATAATAAGCATAATTCTTGCCATCGAACAAAGGTGTTCTGTTGTATGAATTATGTATTTAACCACCAAGATTCATCACCGTAACTTGTAGAAATATTATGTGGTACCAATTTGTAAAACATGTAGAGCGGTCCGGTTATATGGTTAAAGGTAGAATTCGTAAATTAGGTCAGTAGTAAAAAAAATTCAAATTAATCTAGTTTTATCTAAATTAATTAGGTGAAACTAAACATGCAAGATATGAAATCTAAATCTCATCAAACAAACCACAACATGAGGTATGAGATATGAGAAAAAAAACTTTTCAAAAAAATCCCTTTTTAGCACTGTTACAAATAATGCAATACTGATTGACACCAATAGACTTATAGACATATATTGCACTAAGTATTGAAGTTATGTCTACGGTCTTGTTCATAATAGAAATAGGTTAATATCTAGCAATTCCCCACAATAAGATTCATTTGCCTCGGTGTCCACTGATCAGCCTCGAGAAACTCTTTTCCTATCTTCAATGGTGAAGAATTAACTCCACAGGGAACAAGTGATGTGTTCTTCAAGTTCTGATAAAGTGAACACAAAACATCCAAGAGCTTTAGATTTGGAAAACCAAAGTGTTTGATCCAAAAATAGGCGAAAAAAAGTCTTGTAAAGAAGTGCAAGTTCATATCTCTTAAATAGGGAGGAAAATCTTCAAGAGGTATACTTGAAAAATGCATTTGAGACTAAGTAAAAAATAATTTTTTGTAGGCTAATTCAAAATAACTAGACCTCGTTAGAATTAACTATGCAAACTCATTTGAATGAGAGATCGAACGACATTCCAATACGATGAGAAAAAAACTTTGTTCAAATGTTTAATATCCAACGAGTTTATGAAACTCGTTCGAACAAACCTCCATAACTCATTATAACATGATTCCTTACAAAGATCTTTTATTTTTAACAACTGTTGAAAAATACTTTATGTTTCAAGGACTTGTAAAATACCCCTGAACATATTGTATAGACAAAATCATCCTCATATAAATTATTTGTATGTTGTAGTGATGAAATCAACTCTTAGATGTTCGATGGTTGTGTTTAGCCACTAACTTGTCTTCAATTACAGCCTAGAGTATGTACATTATAGTATTGTGGGATATAATGAATAATTCCAAACTAAAACAAAAATGGGCAATCATATTTTTTCTTGTACAGTTAATTTTGTAAAGTTTGGAAGGATTACTGAGCATGGGGGTTACTTCATATGTGCATTTTTGTGCAATGGTTTTTTTATTGATATTTTTACACGATTCCTTTCATTGTTGAAGACCAAAATCTTATATTGAATATTTGAATTGGTATCATGGATTTGTGTATTGTGATGAGCCTCTCTTATTATATGTATAAGGGGGAGTGAGTCTTGATTTTCGTGATCAATAGTATTTTGGGTCAGTGGGAGTTTTTCCATGGAATATCCAAATGGAGATATTTCATTTTTTTTGGCTATCTTCTGTCTCAAAGAAATAAAGTCATTCATTAATTCGATCCCAAAATCTTGATGCGCGTATATGTTTGTTTGAGAGTTGCTTTGCCTACTACCTATTGATATTTGATATTCGTAGACTTTGTGAATGATATACTTTGAAGACTTGCGTTGCTAATCTACTGAAGAATATCCTTTTTGTAGATTGTTTAAACATTTTGGTTTCAATATAATCACGTTTTTCAAAATGATAGTTTCTTTGTGAAATTATTTATTGAAAGAATCGTTCAAGTGTGTGTGTATATTTTTTAAACGAGGTTAAGGCCTGGTTTGGGTTTTATAAGTCAGTTTGAAACATTTTATATGATTTTTCCTTGTAGCCTTTCTCATAGTAGTGTGGTTTGCTGTACAAATAATGTACATAACCATGTGACCTTTCAAGTCGGGGATCATACTATCCAAATACCCTTCCTCGTTTTCAGTTACACTTACTCTGAGGATATTTTCAAATATTGAGAGCATTTATTTTTCCCTCTATTTTGAAATTTAGTGTTCAAATAAATTTTGGTGAAATTTTTTAGATCTATTTGTGAGAAATATTTCGAGAAGACCAATCCATAATAAGCCACTATTTCTATTTGAATTCACTTCAATCCACATGATCTAGATTTTGAGGTCTAAAAGTAGGTACTCGAACTATCTTAGAGTTCAAGCACGGTATGGACCAAGGATGAAGAATAGACTTTCATATTCAACTAATGGAGTTTTAATCGTATTTCTTATTAGAACGGGTACAAGTATTGATGTTCATAGGAAATTTCTTTTGAGAGAACGAGAGAGAATTATCTTCTTGTATTGTGTAAAAGTATATTTCAAACTTGATAAGAAACTAGGTCAAACGGAGATTTTTTATTCATAGGTTGGGGTTTGTCGAGTATAAATCTATCTTATGCAATTGATTTGTGTTTTGTTTGATTGGATGTGATCGATTGCTTGATATTTCACTTTGTTCCAATTGGTAAAAGTGAAACGACTTAGCTATAGGTCTTAACTTTAACATTTTATTATAAATTGGATAAAATTGTTTGGGAAGACTATTCAGCCCCCCCCCCCCCCCCCCCAACACACACACACACACACACACCCACACATTTAGGTTTATTCTTAATGTACACACACTTTCATTCTCAAAATTATTAATGTTGTATTGGTTGATTTATGGGAAAATTTGTAGAATGTTTGAGGGTCTATAGCTAAAATAGAATGAGGAGAAATTAAAATATCATGATTAAAAGATAAATTTCCTTTATAATAACCTTACAATAGAAACCCGCTATAATAGTGCACGGTCAGCCCGCGATTGTTATCTCCCACAGTCGCGGGGCGTTCAGCCAATAGTCATGCAAGCCTACTTGTGGCTATGCCCTCAAAACCTGGGATCATGGACAATATATGCAACCAAATTCAAATTAAATTTCAAATTTCACCCATGTTATTAAACCTATAAAAGCCGAGTCTTGCTTCCCAAAAATTGCCCTAAAGACCATAGTACCCATGGGGTTTCACCCTATTCCCCCATACAACCTTTCTATAATGAGTTACCAATTAAAATTTCATCACTTAATTTTTATGCTAACAATTATAAATCCACTTCAATTATTAATATTATAAATTTGAATATATCATTATTAATACATAATTTTAAAATAAATTCCAAATTCCAAATTCAATTTAATTATTATTTCATCCCTGTATTTAATTCTAAAAAATACGGGTTATTACAGTCTTCCACTAAAAAAATTAAATTGTCCTAAAAATTCACAAAAGCACTTGTTGTCTCAATGTATCCTCACGCTCCCAGGTAAACTCATCCTCGCTATGATGACTCCTCTTAATAAGAACTAATGGGATATACGTATATCTAAATATTTGAACTCTAAAGTCTAAGACACACATAGGATCCGCATTATACAATGCTTCAGGTTCTAACTGGATATCTCTTTTGTCTATGTGTTAACAAGCAACTTCACCCCACAAGAATCTACAAAACACTGTTAGACGGAACATGTTATGTACTTAATAAATGATCTAGAAGTTCTAAAAAAGTAAGAAAAAGTCCACACTCGGTCATTAATCATGAAAGGCCCAACAAATATGGTTGAAACATCTCTTTCTTCCGTAATCACATCACCCCTTTAATGGGTGATACCTTGAGAAGCACAAGGTCTCCAACCTCAAACTTCACATGCTTCCTCCCCGAATATAAAAACCCTTTTACTGATATTGGGAAGTCTTAATCCTCTCTTGAATCATCTTGATCTTATTTGTCATACCTTACACAAACTCCGGTCCCGGTAACTTACTCTCTCCCGGATCCACCCATATATGTGTGAGCTACAAGGTTGATAATACAAGGGATCATAAGGTGCCATACAAATAAAAAATTCTCAAATAATATCCTATATAATTTGGTTCACCATCTTTGTCTTCCCACCTGTCTCATGATGTTATGGTTAAATAATGTGTAATCGTGTCCCCATCACCTGTGGTAACCTGATCCAAAATTGAGAGATAAAAGTTGGATCTCTATATGAAATGATCGACAAAGTGTATAATGTAACCGAATAATTTAGGCCACATATAACCATTTATATTATTCCATCTATAATTTGGTACACACTGGAAAGAAGTGAGACACCTTCATCAAATGATTCAATATCATCCAAATAGAATCGTGCCATTAGGGTTTTAATTGCAATCCCACGTGTCTCCATTCTTGACCATCACCGGTAGAGTGAAATGCCTTTAAGATTACATGTGTGCTCTCGCGCATGTAAATGCAGTGGGAAAGGGGTATATATGGCCAGTATTGGCATTATGAGGTGTATGAATGTGTAAACAGGAAAAAGAGGGAGCCACCTTCGAAGAGATGGATGAAAGACAACTAGTGCATGTGAAACCAAATTAGGATTGGGCTCGGAGACTAAGTTAGGGAGTGGGAAGGTATTTGTCACCCAATCTGCCCTTTTGGTATCTCCTGGTCTATACAAAATGTTCTCCTCCTCCTAAATGAATTAATATTTTTATAGGCTTAAAATGTGTCATGTACAATACATGAATGTGAAAGTATGTATGTGTGAAGAGTGAATTCATCATATCCATACCATGGAAAATATGGGAATTAATCTTCCTGAGGATATAAACTAGCTAAAATGAGAAAAATGCTAGGAAGAATGTATAAACATGTCTAAAATAGGAGTGATCCCTCAAAATCACAATTTCACTTTGGGAAAGTGAATTGGTGTGTATGTAACTTCTAAATAGATAACAAATGCAATAAAACTAATTACATGAGTAAAACATACTAACTACATGATTATGATGATAATATATGAATTTTGACTAACTGAAATAAGTAAGGAAAGACAAAAATCCCAAAAATATTTTGGGATGCCTATGTAACCAAAATCACATCGAAGTACACATGGTTCTCAATATGAACATATTGGAGTCTAATCCATAATCTGAATATTGGATGCCTCTCTATATTTAAGAAAACTAGGTGAAATGTGATAAAAATATAAGAGCAATCTAAATTGGGAATTATGCTTTAACCCCCCTTTCTTGTTTTTTTTTTAAAGTTTATGCAAAATAAACTTGAGGATATATATTATAAAAATGTAGAATTATTGATTAGAATAGAATGCAACAACTAGAAATGAAATAGTGAAACTAAAATATACAAAATAGCATTATTGGGGCTAGGAAAACATAGAAGATTCTTTAACTTTAAGCACTTTTGAGTTCTATTTTGAACACTTAGTGTGCTAATTTCTAGTGTGTGAATGATGGTGGTGGAATGGTGGTTGAAGGTAAGGCAAGGTGACATAAGGGAATGTAGAAGAGAATGTAGTAATAGTGTTGTGTGTTAAATTCTGACTAGTTGTCACATGCAAATCGAGGTCATGTGCCAATGGGGTAAGGGTTTCCTCATATAGGAAAACCTTAAAAGTGAGAAGGATATTTTTTACTCAAGAGACCCGCCTACTGGCATGTTTTCCTAACTTATTAAGGAAGTAATACTAATCTACCTATATGTAGGTGACATTTCCTACCTATATATATGAAGAATTGTTTTTTTGCCATAATTTACAAAGTATATGTCCTATTCTTTCCCAACGAGGACCGTTGGAACGACTATTCAGAGATTTACAATTTTGTGATGGAGGACTCTCAGGGTCAACATTTAACAAAATTCAAACAATCTCGAGAGAGAAATGTTTTTCTTCAGTTAGGGTTTGTAGAGGATTAGAGGTCCGAAATTTGAAAGAACTTTGTTTAGACCCTATGGATGAGTGTAAGGGTGCTAGAATAGGGTGTGTATATAAAACCTCAACGGGGATAGTTAGGATAAATAAAAGGTAGTCAAAAAATGGACAAACAATAAAGTTTATGCAAGTTAAGTAGTATACCAAAACTCTAGTGGGGAGTGATGAATGGTAGTTGGGAAGAGGATTGAGGCTTTTCTAAGAGACTAAGGTGAGTTACGATCTTGCTGAGGGTAGAGGCCTAATTTTGAGGATTGTGGTCTGATTTTGAGGATCTAAGTGAAGTATATGAGGGTTATAGCTTGATTCTGATGTCTTAGAGTGTATATGAGAATTCGGATCTGGATTCATGATCTGATTCTAAGGGAATTGTTGCATGATTCAAATGGTCTAGAGGATGTGGGGTAAGTCATATGACCCAGTTCAAAGTGCCTAGTGGTTATGTAAATGTTTATTGTGACTTGATTTTAGGGGACATAGGATTGAATCTAAGGACTTATGTAGTATCTGTGAGGGTAGTGGCCTAGTTCTGAAGGCCTCCCTAAGGAGTGTATGCTACCAATACGAGGATTATGACCAAATTTTGAAAGCAAAGGTCTAATTATGAGGACCTAAGGAGTGTATGAGACCAATATGGGTATCTCTATCTAATTCTCAAGGCCAATGTCTATTATGAGGACCTAAGAGTGCATACAATGAATACATGAATCATGGCCCAATTTGGAGAGGCAAAGTCTAATTTTGTGGACCAAAAGAGTACATCATACCAATACAGGGATCGCAACCTAATTTTGAGAGACAAAGTCTATTTTGAGGACCTAAAGATTTTACACAACAAATACAAGGATCGTAGCCTAATTCAAAGGTCTAGGCTCTATTTTGAGGGCAAAAGGACTATTTGCAACCAATATGGGGATCATGAACTAATTTTGAGGGCCAAGGTTTATTGTGAGGACCTAAAGAGTGTATACAACCATTATGGTAATCACATCCTAATTCTGAGGGATATGGTTTATTATAAGAACCTAAAGAGTGAATGCGACTAATACTATGATAACGACCTAATTATGATTGACAAGGTATGCGACCAATATGGGAATCACAACCTAATTATCGATGCCAAGGTCAAATGTGAGGACCTAAGGAGAGTATGGTGTCTTTTTTCAGGATCTATGATGATATGAAGACTTTATGAAATGTTTAAGATTTTTTCGAGAAGTTTAATAATTTCGATGAATTTTAAATGCTTGTGTAATCTTAAATCTTGATAAATTTTATGAAAAATGTGCATTTTTCTGTGGATTTTGAGTTTTTGTGGTCTTTTGGATTTATTGTAAATTTTTGCAATTTTGGGGATATTGGATTTTTTGTAACAAAAGATGTGAGGTCGTGCCTGCTGGAAGGGTCTGACATTTACCTCTTGGCATGGGCACATAATTTAAAAGGTTACATGGATTTCCATGGGGTATTTGTTGATTTGTAGGCCCAGGGGGTGCCGATCTCTAGTTCCCTTAGCCTTCCATAAAAAAGGTTGAGGACAAATCATATTCTCGCACCATTTTCTTGCAATCTAACTCTTTAAAAAAGTCATTCTAAGTGTTTTTGTGACATTTTTTTAAGAATGGCGCATGGTGTTGACTATGCCAAGATCGAGATGGTTACCCACGGGGCGAGGCCCATCATGGTAGAGAATTTGTATCGCATCGCTAGGTCGATGGAGGACATGCGGATTCTAATAAGGGAGCCTTTTAATCACCATTCGAATTTTTTATTGAACACTAGCAGTTTAGTAAGTATTTATTTTTGCACTTTGATTATGATTCTTCATTTTTATTTCTTTCCTTTATTCTTTGAAATGGTTTTGTTATTATTTTGGATTTTAAGAATATTATAGGCTTATTTGAGATGTGATTTGAAGGTGGGGACTTCTCTTTTGGTCATCCGTGTTTGGGGATCGACTGAGGTGAAGATTGTGTTGGAGCACCTTCCCGAGCCACTACAAAACATGGTGAGGAAATTTGTTTTTAGTGATTTAGTGGATGAAAGATAGTGATAGTCGAAAGTCATATGCGCTCTTGGAGAGAAATTATGGGATACCTCCCATACTTTTGACTTTGGAATGGAGGAGATAACGGTAATGCCTACAAACGTCTGCCAAATTCTAGGTTTACTGTGCGAGGAGACACGCGTAGTGGAAGATATCTCTCTCCACTTTATGAATGAGGAAAGAAATGCGACATTAGAGTGGGTGGAGGGAGCCAGCTCGAAAGAGTCAGTAAGTGTAGAAGATTTCACATTAGTGGATGTGACAAACACGCAACAAGTACGACAAATGGCGTATTTATTCATCTTATACTTTATGGGATCACATTGCTAGAGAATAATGGAGATGACATCCACTTATGGTTTTGCCTGTTCTATGGGTATTCACGTAGATTCATTTCTATAAATGGGAGTGTTTGGCACTGGCATCATTGTATGCTTCTTTCGATGTCTTAAGTCATTGTTATAGACCTACCTTCACAGGGGCACCATATCATTTGGAAGTATTTTTCTTTTGTGATTTTTTTTCTTGCATTATTTTGGTGTTTTATGATAGTTTGGGAATATTATTATATTTTTTTCTTGCTTTTCAGATATGGTTTAGGTCATTAGGTATAAGACTTGATTGATGCATCTGAAGGAGTTGGAGGTTTATGTGTGGCCTAGGATGAAGATATAGAGGAAAGGTAATAGGGTTTAAAAAACCATTCTGGCTATCAAGGATGTGAGGAGGTCTCAAAACACCATTACATGTTCTCAGGAAGGTATTATCATTATTTTTTTATATTTTGTACTTTCTTGATTGTTATTTTGGATTGAATTTTTATGAGAGGATTAGACTCCCCATTTTGCCCTTCAAAATACTAAAGGAAAATGACACAACTTGTCATTCTTTGGATCCCAAATAAGGCTCAAAACCATGCAATCTCAAGGATTACCCAAAGAACACCCCAAAATAAAACCCAAAACCTTCATAGCACAAGGAATGATCCAGCAACACCAAAAACCATCCTTAAATAAGACATATATCAAGGACAATACCAAAAAATGATCGAACCATGGGCGAAGTGAGCCTTGACCGACTAGTCCTATTAGAGGGCCCATAATTCCTAGGCTTGAAGTAGTTTGCCTAAAAAGTAGCCCTGACCGACCACTTCAGACACTTAAATCCACCTCTTAAATTCATTTTTCTATTTTGTTGTTATTTTTCTCTAGAAAATCCTAAAAACCCTCTAATTTAGCTTACCAACCCTCTTAAAAACCAAGATCTCAAATTCTAACCCAAAGGTTCAAACCTATTTTTTTTCCCACAGAACTCCCCAAAACCCAAAAATATTTTTTCTCACTTATTTTCTTCTTTTCTTCCATGAAGTTATTTTTTCTTAAAGAAACCTTATATATATCTTCCAAGGAGTTGATTTGAAATCGAAATGCTACTAAAATTGAAAGTTACACGTGCAACACCGCATGTACGTGTGACACCCTACCTAATCAAATCCCGGTGATCCAATCTAAATTAAATTAAAACTGGTTTCTCAGTTGTTGCATTCTTAGCATCACTGTCAAAAACATTTTTTAATTAGTAATCACTTAAGTGAAATTTGACCGGTGCCAAATTTTATCTTTCATTAGCCCAAGAAAATACTCATGCGAAAAATAAATTATACAATCACACCATGGAATAAAACAAAACCATCTCACAATATATAACGCATAAAGTCTTGGGAAGTCAACATTCGACTAAAAATCCACAACTGCTAGATAAACGAAAAAAATCCAAAACTGAAATCTGGAATAAAGACAATGGACAACATGTACCAATAGAGAGTACTTAAATGGATATCCTACACTAGATCAGAAAAAATGAGTAGTCATTGTGAAGTCCTGCTAGCCTCCACAAAGCAGCATCTACGAGTCCCTGAACAGAATCCTCAAGTCTAACATCTCTGTGGATGGACACCTAAAAGGATTTTGAAAATATTTTGATAGCAAGATTTAGTACTCAAAACATTTCGAAAATATTTAGCAAGTAATTATCATAATAAAATGAGTTACTGATTACACATGTTAAGATTTTGTGCAAAATCTCTTGATTTACCTCACATCTCATCTAGTTCATGCCTAACAACATGTACTTAGACCACATAGCTATACTACCCAAGTTAACTAGACTATAGTATCCAACTAAAATTATCTACGCACTAAGTTCCCATGTCGTCCACTTAGTATGTAATAGTAATCATATCTCACGATTTATATACTTAGATAATTGTTCACACTCTGTTATCCTTAATCGATTTATAATAAAGTTTTACTATTTAATTCTCTTTTAGATGTAATCCCGGCATCTCATTATCTACTAACTTGCATAAGTAGATTATTAATATAGTAGAAATTTCACACACAATATATACTTATAAATTCGTTCATTACTAGTATGTCCTCTTAATACACATCAAGGACTCTTGGTTCGGAATGGTCCATCGACACCAAGTAAGAGGAAAAATCACCTCGACCCAACTAATGAAATTTTATACATAGATTGGTTTGGAACTCTTTCGTCACGACCCCAACTTACTATTTCCATATATTAGTTCGGAATCCTACCTCGACCCTCATATAGGGAACTGTACTTTAGGTATTATCTCCACCTAAGTATCTACACAATTCAGTAGGTACACACACAACCTAATAATAGTGTACGCACGTAATATTTCCTCTTTAATATTCACCGTACTTATTAATTTATGATTTATCTAACTATCGTATTTTATTTGTGTAATACCCGCACTTTTTTTTACGTACTTGTATTTCGACCTATTTATATGTCAAAAAAAAAATTGACAAACTCATAAAAAAAAAATTCATTTATTTCATCAAAAAATAAAAGTGCTCATAAAAATCTGAAATTTTTTATACAAATGTAAAATTTAATTTTGAACAACTTTTCCTTCTTCGGCATCCTCAAAACAAATGGTTTAGAACCCGTTTTAGACAGATTTATGTCGAAATTCTAGTAAAAAAAATATTTTAGATGGTGTGGTTGGCTCATTTATTGGGTGGTTGGTTTTTCTATTTTCCAAACTTGGGAAAAATGTATTTCAGTTATATTTTCAAGCCTAGGAGACTTAAATAAGTCAAAACATTGAAAAAGGAAGCTTAAAATTGATATAATTAAGGGTGGGAAGATTCAATGAACCTAGTTAACCAAATAAACATAAAATCCTCCATCCTCTTTCTCTCTCTTATATTCTCAAGAGCAAAAATACCTCTAAAATTCGTAGCTCACATTTATACTCATAATATCTATCCTCAAAATCCATTAAATAAGCTCAAAACTCCATTAAAACACCACACAAGGGGTGGGGTAACTTGGTGTGGCTTGAAAGCTTGAATTTGGGAGCATAGGAGTGGAGTCTAGGAGCAATCTAGGAGGACTTGAAGATTTCTTCTCCAAAAGTTATCTCCTCTTCATAAATCAAGTAGGGTTTTCCTCTCCCTAAAATTATGTTTTCAAAAGCTTAAAACACCCATGTTAATGAAAGATGATTTCTTGTTAAAAAAAAAAAAATTTGCTAGTTCTTGTATTTTCTATTATGCAAACTTATTCTTTTTATGAGTTAAAATGAACTAGCTTTATTGATTAAATTTCATAATATCATGCTTGTATAAATTCATGATTAGAACATGAAATTTGTTAAGAAGAAATGTTATAATCATATACATTTGGAAATAAATGTGTAGGATGCATATACACGGATTTCTTAGGTAGAAATCCTCATTTCATGTGAATATGCTTGCAAAAATTTTTAGACATGATAAATGATGTGTTTTGAGATGATATTGATAGATTTCACTATGTTTTGAAGAAATGATAAATTTCAGCCCCTACTTTGATGTTGTTAAAAAGTAAAGATAATGACTTAAAATGGTGTAGAAAACCCACTTAAAACCTTATATTTGGACACTACATTAATATGGCAATTTTAATGATAAATGAGTATAATAATGTAGTAAAACAGTTAATAAATATAATATCATGATTCTCACTTGAAAACCCGTTAAAAGGATGACAATTGGTGTAAAAATGACGTAGAAAACCTATTTGAACTTTGTATAATAATGTCTATAATAAAATGATGATTTTAATTACTAAATAAATGTTAGAATGGGTAAAATATTATAAAAAAATAGAAAGGTATTATAAGGATATTTTTCATAAAAGGATGCATTTTGGTATAAAAAATGGAATGATGGAAATTATGTGGAAACTAATGAAAGATAATATTTCTTTATATTAAAATGCTAGTGAAATCATTTTTAAGATACTAAAAATGTGTTAAGGCATGAATGAATAAATAAAGTAAATGATGATTGCATATAAGTGTTCAAGTATGGTGTTAGTATTAGTTGGCCTCCTCGGCTATTTTAAAAGTAAGGCAACCAATGAGTAAAGAAGTGACACCGAAAGATTAAAGCGAGTACTTGGAATAATGAGAATAATTGTAAGAATGTGAATATATGAAAAGATAATGATATTCGGATGTTGCCGGAAAGAATAATTAAGGAGGGCATGACGTCCCTAGTGGTGAAAGACCCCAAACAACCTGGCCAGTGTAGCATATGTGTGCTTGATACCGACGGTGAAAGGCCGTGAAATCGTGGAAGTTGGCAAATCCCAAAGCAATAAAAGTAATATCCATGAAAGATTGAGAAAATGAATGTATTAATGAATTTGAATAAATGGAATTTATTAATATTATGATAACAACATAGTTGAATTAATAAATTAAGTCTCTGGCATGAGACATGAAAATACTTAAGTGTGAGTTGGGCACATAGCCCAGGTGCATTGCATGTAGTTGTACTAACATTTAATGAAATGGAAATTGTTTTACAAAACACTGAAAGACATTGTATATGTATAGTATTTTGTTTATCAAATTATTGCTTAGTATTTCCCACCCTACTGGGCATTCTCTCACCCCTTACTTTTCCCCCCAGGAACTTCAGTTGGTGACACTGGAAAGGATCTCGGTAAGGAAGCTGAGCGTGCGACTCGACCTTAGATGCTCTGTTGTCCATTCCATAATATGTTTAAGATTTATATTTGAAGTACCTTAATTAATATGTTGAAACTCTATTATGGGATTTGAACTATTGTGTTGTCTTACACGGTGAACTTCATTTCGATAGATTAATTGTGGTATTAAATGGTTTTTCATGGACAATTTTATAAGTTGCATTTATTTTGCATGTTAAACGTTTATTCTTCTTAAATTGAAATTGACAAATAAATATCATATCCTTAAATCAATAAAATAAATATTTTTCTTAAATAATAAAGTAAATTTTTTCCCCTCCCCCTTTAACACCCCAATTCGGATTCGGGTTATTCCAACGGTAATCTAAATCCGGGTTGAGGCGTTACAACTTGGTATCAGAGAATTAGGATCCACGTGTGTGACGGAGTGATAACACGTCTTCCTTGTTTATGTTTCCTCGAATAAACTAGTATATTAAATTACATGTTCTTATAGGATGGCAGTTAGGCGTAACAATGCTGCTTCTGGGAACAGCGAACTTCAACGCATGGAAAGGGCTGTGCGTCAGTTAGCTGACACTCTCTCTCAGCGAGAGAGGGGTAATCATAGCGGGACTGTAGAGAGTACTACTGCAGCTTCGATGCTGAAGGATTTTAGGCGATTGAACCCTTCAACTTACAGTGGTACCACAGGAGCTGATGTGGCAGAAGAGTGGCTTGATGAGGTCGAGCGGATTATGGATGTTATCGACGTGCCGACTGGGCATAAAGTTAAGCTTGCTACTTTCCAGTTGACTGAGCTGGCATAACGGTGGTGGGCCACACACATGGCGAGTTTGTCTGATCCCCTGGATTGGGATGGCTTCAAAGCTGCTTTTCTTGATCGATACTTTCCTAAGGCCTACCAGGATGCTAAAAAAGATGAATTTGCCCAACTCATCCAGGGTAAATTATCTGTCAATGACTATTTGGTACGCTTCGAGAGTTTGTCAAAGCATGTGAAGGCTGTGAAGACTGATGAGGCTGAAAAGACTAGATTGTTCATTAAGGGTTTAAATCCCCACATTCGTAAATTGGTGGTGGGGTTTGATCAGTTGAGCTTCAGTGAGGCAGTGAACAAATCTATCAGGATTGAAATTGAGGGGAAAGATTCCCGTACTATTTAAGACAAAAGGAAGGAGTCTGGGGGAGCTTCAAGGAAGGAAACTAGTGGGTTCCAAGGTGGTGGAAACAAGAGGTTCAAGGGTGGACTGAGGGGTATTATTGCCCAACTGAAGGCGGCATTAAGTGCCGATTCCACAGGGCAGTGTGGTAGTGATCAGGGTTCCACACATCTCCATAAGACTTGTTATCTTTGCAGGTCCCCCGATCATTTCAAGCGGGATTTCCCTCGAAACAGTGGTCAATAGGTTAGTCTGCAGGGCAACAGTTATATATATGGAAGGAACTCGCGCTTTTCAGGTTCCAATCAAGAGCACCAACAGTTCTCCCCTGGTAAGTATCAACAGAACAAACAAGGCTCTGAAAATCCTCATCAGGGATATGGAAGTCGTGGGCAGACTCAAGTGCCGAGTGCTCAAACTGGAAGGTTCAGCCAGGGTCGTGCATATGCCATTTCCCAGCAATCAGTCCCCACTCAAAACTCTACAGTTATGGAAGGTATGATTTTGCTATTTAGTACTTGGGTGAAAGCCTTATTTGATTCAGGAGCATCTCATTCATTTATATCTAGTTCGTTAGCTTTCTGTTTGGGCTTAGAGGTAGTTGAGTTTAGCCCACCCATATTTGTGGGATTGCCCATAGGTGGCGGTGTTGTCCTTAGTAAAGTTTGTCGAAATTGTGTAATCATAGATGGAGACTATATTCTGGAGTATGATCTTATACTAATGGATATGAATGACTTTGAAGTTATCCTCGGTATGGATTGGCTGTCAAATTTCAACGCCACTATCGAGTGCCATCGGCACAGTGTGTCAGTATCTCTTCCAGATGGGTCTCGCTATCATTTTGATAGTGAGCAGAGTATAGATTATCCTTGCAAATTCTCTTCTACCAGAGATCAGAAACATTTCTTTGGTTGGTTAAGCAGCATTGTGGCACAAGAAGATCCTATACGTGTGATTGCAGATTATCCTGTTGTGCGGGATTTTCACGATGTATTTCCTGAGGATCTTCCAGGATTACCCCTGAGTCGAGATATGGACTTTGCTATTGATATTCATCAGGGTGCTTCACCTATTTCTATCCCTCCTAATCGAATGGCCCCAGAAGAGTTGCGAGAATTAAAGTTTCAGTTGGATGATCTCACTAGAAAGGGTTTTATACGTCCTAGTGTGTCCCCTTGGGGAGCACTGGTCCTTTTTGCAAAGAAGAAGGACAACACTCTCAGACTTTGCATTGATTATCGACAACTGAACAGGGTGGTGGTAAGAAACAAATATCCTATTCCTAGGATTGATGATTTATTTGATCAATTACGGGGAGTGGGTAGGTTCTCCAAGATTGACCTCCGATCTGGGTATCACCAATTGCGAGTTAGGGAGGAAGATATCCCTAAGACAGCTTTTCGAACGAGGTACGGACATTACTAGTTTTTGGTCATGCCTTTCGGCTTGACTAATGCCCGAGATGCATTCATGGACCTCATGAATCATATTTACCGACCATACTTGGACCGATTTGTGGTGGTCTTCGTTGATGATATTCTTGTATATTCGGCTTCTGATGATGATCACGAGGAGCATTTGCGTACTACACTTCAGGTACTCAGAGAAAATCAATTGTATGAAAAGTTTACGAAATATGAATTCTAGGTGGATGAGGTCAAATTTCTTGGCCACGTAGTGTCCGGTGCGGGCATTTCTATTGATTCATCCAAGGTTGAAGCTGTCCTCGGATGGGAAAGACCGAAGACAGTCACAGAGATTCGGAGTTTTCCTGGCTTGGCTGGATACTACAGGAGATTCGTTCAGGATTTCTCTCAAGTTGCATCGCCCCTTACACAGTTGACGCAGAAAAATGTCCATTTTATGTGGTCAGACGAGTGTGAAGCTGCCTTCCAGGAGTTAAAGTTTAGGCTTACCTCTGCACCTATTCTTGTTCTTCCCGAGCATGGAAAAGGGTATACAGTGTACTGTGATGCCTCCAGATCTCGTCTTGGTACAGTTATTATGCAGACGGGTTGGGTGGTCGCTTATGCGTCTCGACAACTTAAGACGCGTGAGAGGAACTACCCCACTCACGATATTGAGTTAGCCGCAGTGGTGTTTGCATTGAAGAGTTGGCGGTATTATTTATATGGCGAGCGGTTTGAGGTATTCACGGATCATAAGAGTCTCCGATACATCTTCACTCAGCGAGATCTTAACCTTCGTCAGCGGAGGTGGATCGAGCTTCTTGAAGACTATGACTTTTCTTTGGAGTACCATCCGGGAAAGGCGAATGTTGTGGCTGATGCCCTTAGTAGGAAGTCGGGTCCTGCCTTAGCAGTGATGAAATGCTATCGTGGAAAGATGTATGCCGAACTTCAGCGTTATGACTTGCATGTTCAGCGGAGTAATGATAGGGCCTATTTATGGGGTATGTTAGTTAGACCAGTCGTTCAGCAAAAAGTCTTGGATGCTCAATTATGTGATGATGAGATAATGTTTTTTCGAAACCGCATTTATCACGGTGAAGAATTTGATACTCTCACAGTTGATCAGGACGGTGGTGTTCGACATAAGGGTAGGTTGATTGTCCCAGCCATCGAGGAGCTTCAAGCTGAGATTCTGGCAGAGTTTCACCATTATCGGTTCAGTATACATCCAGGAGCTACTAATATGTATAGGGACCTTTGCAGAGATTTTTGATGGTCAGGGATGAAACGAGATGTGGCTTTGTTTGTGGCAAGGTGTTACACGTGCCAGCAGGTGAAGGCCGAACACAATAAGCCAGCTGGATTATTGCAACCACTTCCAATTGTCGAGTGGAAGTGGGAGCATATAACTATGGATTTTGTTACAGCTTTGCCTCGGTCTGAGTGAGGGCACGATGCGGTTTGGGTTGTAGTAGATCGTCTCACTAAGTCAACAGACTTTCTACCGATTAGAGTCACAGATAGCTTAGCAAAATTGGCTAGGCTTTATATTCGGGAGATTATTCGACTACATGGTGTTCCACTCACTATTGTTTCAGATAGGGATCCTCGGTTTGTCTCTCGATTCTGGAGGAAGGTTCAGGAGGAATTGGGTACTAATCTGAATTTGAGTACGGCTTATCACCCCGAGACTGATGGGCAGTCTGAGCGTACTATTCAGATTTTGGAGGATTTACTGAGAGCGTGTGCTTTAGACTTTCGGGGTAGTTGGGATGAGAACTTACCTCTTGCAGAATTCTCTTACAATAATAGTTATCAGTCAAGCATCGAGATGGCCCCCTTTGAGGTATTATATGGGAGATCGTGTCATTCCCCGGTATGTTGGGCATAGGTTGGCGAGAAGCATCTCACGAGTTCTGATATGATTAGGGAGATGACTGAGAAGGTTGAGTTGATTAGACAGAGACTTATTACGGCCCAGATTAGGCAGAAGAACTATGCTGATAATCGTCGTATACCTCTAGAGTTCCGAGTAGGTGACCATGTGTTACTCAAAGTTAGGGCCCGAACCGGTAGCAAGGGGTTTGGCCAGAAGGGCAAGCTCGCCCCTCGATATATTGGCCCCTTTGAGATCTTGGATCGGGTTGGGGAAGTCTCTTATCGTTTGACATTGCCTCCTCAATTGAGTCACGTTCACAATGTGTTTCATGTTTCTATGTTGAAAAGGTATCTGCATGATCCTAGTCATGTGATCAACTGGCAGAATATTGAGTTGCAAGAAGATACTACGTTTCTGACGCGACCTTTATCTATTTTGGATCATGAGGATAGGGTACTTTGCAATAAGGTTATCCCTTTGGTGAAAGTCCTTTGGGAATCACAGGGTGTTGGAGGCGCTACTTGGGAACGCGAAGCCGAGATGAGGGAGAAATATCCTCAGTTATTTGAGTGACTTAGGATTTATTTCGGGGACGAAATTTTCTAAGGAGGGAAGAGTGTAATACCCGTACTTTTTATTACGTACTTGTATTTCGACCTATTTATATGTCAAAAAAAAAAATTTGACAAACTCATAAAAAAATAAATAAATCATTTATTTCATCAAAAAATTAAAGTGCTCAGAAAAATCTGAAATTTTTCATACAAATGTAAAATTTAATTTTGAACAACTTTTCCTTCTTCGTCATCCTCAAAACAAATGGTTTAGAACCCGTTTTAGACAGATTTATGTCGAAATTCTAGTAAAAAAAAGTAGTTTAGATGGTGTGGTTGGCTCATTTATTGGGTGGTTGGTTTTTGTATTTTCCAAACTTGGGAAAAACGTATTTCAGTTATATTTTCAAGCCTAGGAGACTTAAATAAGTCAAAACATTGAAAAAAGAAGCTTAAAATTGATATAATTAACGGTGGGAAGATTCAATGAACCTAGTTAACCAAATAAACATAAAATCCTCCATCCTCTTTCTCTCTCTTATATTCTCAAGAGCAAAAATACCTCTAAAATTCGTAGCTCACCCTTATACTCATAATATCTATCCTCAAAATCCATTAAAGAAGCTCAAAACACCATTAAAACACCACACAAGGGGTGGGGTAACTTGGTGTGGCTTGAAAGCTTGAATTTGGGAGTATAGGAGTGAAGTCTAGGAGCAATCTAGGAGGACAGATTTCTTCTCCAAAAGTTATCTCCTCTTCATAAATCAAGTAGGGTTTTCCTCTCCCTAAAATTATGTTTTCAAAAGCTTAAAACACCCATGTTAATGAAAGATGATTTCTTGTTAAAAAATAAATAAATTTGCTAGTTCTTGTATTTTCTATTATGCCAACTTATTCTTTTTATGAGTTAAAATGAACTAGCTTTATTGATTAAATTTCATAATATCATGCTTGTATAAATTCATGATTATAACATGACATTTGTTAAGAAGAAATGTTATAATCATATACAGTTGGAAATAAATGTGTAGGATGCATATACATGGATTTCTTAGGTAGAAATCCTCATTTAAGGTGAATATGCTTGCAAAAATTTTTAGACATGATAAATGATGTGTTTTGAGATGATATTGATAGATTTCATTATGTTTTGAAGAAATGATAAATTTCAGCCCCTACTTTGATGTTGTTAAAAAGTAAAGATAATGACTTAAAATGGTGTAGAAACCCCACTTAAAACCTTATATTTGGACACTACATTAATATGGCAATTTTAATGATTAAGTTTGTTATTAAATGAGTATAATAATGTAGAAAAGCAGTTAATAAATATAATATCATGATTCTCACTTGAAAACCCGTTAAAAGGATGACAATTGGTGTAAAAATGACGGAGAAAACCTATTTGAACTTTGTATAATAATGTCTATAATAAAATGATGATTTTAATTACTAAATAAATGTTAGAATGGGTAAAATATTATAAAAAAAAATAGAAAGGTATTATAAGGATATTTTTCTTAAAACGATGCATTTTGGTATAAAAAATGGAATGATGGAAATTATGTGGAAACTAATGAAAGATAATATTTCTTTACATTAAAATGCTAGTGAAATCATTTTTAAGATACTAAAAATGTGTTAAGGCATGAATGAATAAATAAAGTAAATGATGATTGCATATAAGTGTTCAAGTACAGTGTTAGTATTAGTTGGCCTCCTCGGCTATTTTATAAGTAAGGCAACCAATGAGTAAAGAAGTGACACCGAAAGATTAAAGCGAGTACTTGGAATAATGAGAATAATTGTAAGAATGTGAATATATGAAAAGATAATGATATTCGGATGTTGCCGGAAAGAATAATTAAGGAGGGCATGACGTCCCTAGTGGTGAAAGACCCCAAACAACCTGGCCAGTGTAGAATATGTGTGCTCGATACCGACGGTGAAAGGCCGTGAAATCGTGGATGTTGGCAAATCCCAAAGCAATAAAAGTAATATCCATGAAAGATTGAGAAAATGAATGGATTAATGAATTTGAATAAATGGAATTTATTAATATTATGATAACAACATAGTTGAATTAATAAATTAAGTCTCTGGCATGAGACATGAAAATACTTAAGTGTGAGTTGGGCACATAGCCCGGGTGCATTGCATGTAGTTGTACTAACATTTAATGAAATGGAAATTGTTTTACAAAACACTGAAAGACATTGTATATGTATAGTATTTTGTTTATCAAATTATTGTTTAGTGTTTCCCACCCTACTGGGCATTCTCTCACCCCTTACTTTTCCCCCCAGGAACTTCAGTTGGTGACACTGGAAAGGATCTCGGTAAGGAAGCTGAGCGTGCGACTTGACATTAGATGCTCTGTTGGCCATTCCATAATATGTTTAAGATTTATATTTGAAGTACCTTAATTAATATGTTGGAACTCTATTATGGTATTTGAACTATTGTGTTGTCTTACACAATGAACTTCATTTCGATAGATTAATTGTGGTATTAAACGGTTTTTCATGGACAATTTTATAAGTTGGATTTATTATGCATGTTAAACGTTTATTCTTCTTAAATTGAAATTGACAAATAAATATCATATCCTTAAATCAGTAAAATAAATATTTTTCTTAAATAATAAAGTAAATTTTTCCCCTCCCCCTTTAACACCCCAATTCGGATTCGGGTTATTCCAACGTTAATCTAAATCCGGGTCGGGGCGTTACAAATTGAGTATGCACGCAACTCCAAGGGCCCTACTTACCCCTCTATTCATCTCAGTAGTTAAGCCATCTACAACCTACTAGTATACTATTTGGGACGATGTTTACTCTCTCCGAAACTCAAACCCTAAACTCCCAAAACTCTACTCGATCGGTTTATCCTCCTCGGTCCCTCACTTCAAATCTTGCACTCAATGAATATAACAGACCCCCATTATACACCTACCAGTACTCTCTAATTACCTACATAGGTATAAAGTCATCACTAAGGTTCTCATAAAGCTTCGACCATTGAATAGAACTATACCAATGAAAGAACCCAAAATCAATCAGGGTCGATTCATCGACTAGGATCATCGATCGATCGACTCCATCGATCGATCAACATTCAAGGGTCGATCGATCGATCGAGAAGTGCGAGACGCAGTTCTTATTCTTCTTCTTATTCTTCATGCATTTTCCACCATATTAAATTATCTGACTCTCATGATAATTCACTAAACTTCTAATTAACGATACCTAGCAATTCCTACATGAACTAGGATGATTTCTAATGAATTAAGCATTATAAATGTTTCTAATTTATCCCAGAATAATTCAAATCTTCTAATTCTTCAATAACCTTAATATGACATGTCCTTCCCATGTTTTCAATCATCAACCCAGGTTTTAATTCGTTTTAAACATCATGATTTCTCAGATTTTCAATCCTCTACAGATATAAATTTAACTACATGTGATTCCAACCCAAACATGCAATTAATCGATTCATTTTCTCCAAGAATATGCATCAAAATCAATTATTTAAAAATCCTACTAATGGATATTATAACTCAAAATAATTTGCAAATAACCACTTTCCTTGTTCACAGATTATCTGATTCCGTGATTGTTGTTGGTGATTGATTGTCTTTATCCTCCAATCTTCCTTCCCAACTAGTTTTTGGTGCGAGAACCTTTTGAATCCTTCATAAATTCTTTCTTAGGATTTGAGAATGATCTCTCTTGTCTCTCTAATGGTTTTACTTTGTGTTAGGTGGTTTCTAACTCTAACCTTACTTTTTATGAACTGATAAAACAGTCCAAATTCGTAGGTCTCCTTACCCCATATGCCAAAAGACTAAAACGCCACCGTATGGTCCCGGTTTAGCCTAAAAATGCCACGGTACCCGACTAGTACCCCCGGGTACACTATTTTGACTAATTCGATCCATTCGGAATCATCTGTGACCTCTAAATCATCATTTGAGTCGCTAAAAATATATTTCCTATCTCATCCTCAATTTATTCTATGCACGACACTCGGTTGAGATATAATCAAGTACGTCCATGTCACTCGCTATGTCGTACAGATTAACTCTCAACATTTACTATTTACACTTAGTAAATTTGAATCATAATATTAATCAGTGTCTATCTCTTGATTAATATTTAATAATCACAATTATTATTTACTCGCTTAATAATCATAATTATCATTAAATCATATTAAATTACTCTACTCACGTAATTTAAATTAAAATGCATTTTCTATTTAATTACCCAATTAATTAAATTCTAAATACGCAAAAATGAGGGGTATACATAATTCCCCCCTTACAGAGGAATTTGTCAACTTTCAGAGAAGGATATGCGAGAGCAATATACGAGTTATTCCTCCTCATTTTTATAGCATTCCTGAAGGTCTTTGATTGTCAACTTTCACGAGCTAACATGTAACACACTTCAAGACAAACTCTTATATGTCTCGCTTCATACTCGACCACCAATATTGTCATCGCACATCTTGGTACATCTTATCCCCACTGGGATGTATCGTAAATTTTGAATCGTGCGACTCTGTCATGACTGCATGTCTTAAATCTTCATCCTCGGGTACTACTAGTCTTCCATTGAACTATAGTCCACCCTCGAAGATGATGGAGTAGGAATCTTCCCCATCTGCTAGTAACTATCGTACTTTGTCCTAACAGAATCGGTCCTCTACCTGTTCCCCCACCACCCGCATAACTCTATTTGGAGTTATAGATAAAACTACCATGTATGCTCTAGATGCCTTATCCTCTTGTCAAAGTTCGCTCCACTTCGCCTTTTAATCTTCTGCCAACTCTCCAGTAGGTCTTCGGCTCAATGCGTCTACCACCACGTTAGCTTTATCAGGATGATGTTGTATATCAAACATGTAATCCTTCATGAATTTGAGCCATCTCCTCTGCCTCTTATTCATATTGTTTTCTGTGAAGAGATACTGAAGTGACTTATTATCCGTGAATAGAGTAAACTACTCCCCCAAAAGATAATGTCTTCGTATCCTCAAAGTAAAAATAACTGCTGCCAACTCGAGGTCATGGGTGGGTTAATTATAATCACGTGGCTTTAGCTTTCGAGATGCATAAGCTATCTCCCTCTCCTCCTAGTGTAACACACCGCCAAGTCCTTATAAGGATGCATTAGTATAGACTTGGTACTCCAATCCACTCCTAGGTAATGCAAGTACGGGTCCAGATGTCAACTTGTCCTTTAGCTCATCAAACTCTAACTAACACTAATCGCACCACACGAATGGTACTCCCTTCCGAGTCAAGTTTTTCAAAGGGCCATCAATCTTTGAGAACCCCTTGATGAAGCGATGATAGTAATTGGCCAACCCTAAAAAGCTCTAAACCATGATCGGTGTCATGGGTTTTACCGACTCCCTCATCGCTAATTTCTTACTTAGATCAATAACAATGCCTCTTTTGGACATAATGTGGCCAAGAAACTGAACTTCACGAAGCCAAAATCCACACCTCCCGAATTTGACATACAACTGATGGTCCGGTAATGTCTAAAAAACCATGTGTAAGTGCTCAGAGTACTCTTCCTCTGTGCGAGAGTAAACCAGAATATTGTCGATTAATACGATCATAAACTGCCCCAAAAACTCCCTGAATAACCTGCTCATGAAGTCCATAAACACTAAAGGCATATTAGCGAGCCCAAACGGCAAAACCCTGAACTCGTACGACCCATACTGTGATAAGAAAACGTTCTTAGATACATCCTACTCTCGAATGCACAAGTGATGGTAACTTATACCTTTCCATAACCTTAACCCCAAACCTACTTTACAACCCTAAGGCAGTCCTATGTGATTTTAAAGTGAATGCAACTCAAAAGTTTAAATACTTTCAATAATTTGTGAAAATGCATTTCGTCTATCTTAATGAACATTATCTTTCATTGAGATTACACATTTTTCATTTTATATATAGTGTACTTCAAATGTGACATGTGTGCGGCTTAGTTTCCATTTACATTTACTCTTTATGCCTAAATGTTTCGTGTATTACCCTTCCAATTCTTTATGATTCCATTTATTGAGCATAATATCCAGAGATGATTTATATTTATGCACGTGTCAACATTTATTCTGTTTACAAAAGGTTTTTCCAAATCATACTTTTCAATTTCTCGCTCCCCTCCCACTTTTAAGGTTTCAGTTTGATGAAGTTCACTTTATAATGCTAATAAGTATGGACTTTTGTGTGAATTCATTCACTTTTCTAATAACATGTTGAAATCTATTTCGTAATTGTTGAACATGTCCATTCGATTGATTAGGCATATTTTGAGGAAACTTTGATGTTTGTGGGTTACATCCCTGAAAACCTCGTGAGACAACACTCGTCCACTAGGGTAACCTAGGGGTTTAACATCTTATTGCATATTCTAAATCCAATTGCTCCCCCACAAAAGTAGGATTTATCCTTTCTACATATGTCCTCCTTTTTGGTATTTGTTTCTTATCTGGTCTCTTTTCACTTCATTGATAGGGACTAGTAATGTGTAAGTTAGGGGGGTGATTCGTCCCGAATATTGTATTTTGTACCCCTTAATTCTTGCGCATTTTCCCCTCGTGTATGCTAATTCCTATATTTATGCTCATTAAATGTACAACCTCTATTATTGAGGTTTATATTCTTTTTTAGGTATAATTGAGCTTTTGTAGGTGTTATGCGTGCAGAGTGCAAAGTTGGATGCTTTTCGAGAAAGTTTCATCAAAAGATGCAACTTCAAGGGAAATTTGGTTAATTAAAACTTCCTATTTTGTATGGTATAAAAGTACCAATAAGTATATTTTCAAACTATCTTCACTTGGTCACCGACCATGCATCAATACAATCTCGAATGAGGAAGTTATGGTCATTTTTGCAAATTTTTGGCATTTTCTTCCACTTCAATGGCATCTTTGGTATTTTATACTACTTAGTTTGGAGGTTTTCATAACCTATTCATGTATATAATTGAATTATCTTTGCTTTGGTTCCTACCACTCATCATTCCAATTCCATATGAAGAAGTTCTAGCCATTTATGTGTGACGTACCCATAATTGGATTGGAGTAAGAATGGGACAATCAGGTTCCAAATCGATTCGAAATTTGATCCGAATCAATTCGAAATGCGTAAAAGTTCATAAATGTGTATTTTTGGGTTTTTTTTTTTGTTATTAATATGTAAACATCCTCTTAAGTGAGAAACTTCATTTTAGACATTAGTTAGGTTAGAAAATCAGATTTTGGAGGGATTTTTGTTGGACCTTCCCTCTCCTCAACACTATGGGTTTAGACACACATATGTTAGTATAGTTACCATTAATTGTCACTTTCTTTTGTTTACATACTTTATTAATTGTTTTTTTTCTTTGAAGTCAGTAGTTGTTAATTTAATTATTGTTTTCCTTAGTTAAATAGTTCCATTTAGTGTTTTAATTGTGTAATTTAGCTAGTTTAAGGGTTGGGGTCATTTCTCCGTCAATAATGGGCATCTCACTCTGAAAGTTAGGTTTTGAGTAAAATTTTGTTTAATAGAAAACTCATGTATTAAACTTGGAATATTATGCATTTAACTTACTCTGTCATGCAATGTTAGTGTTAAAGCGATATTCCGAAATTAGTCCACGTGTAACCATTTTCGATTAATTATTTTATCTCGCATTTTTGGGTTAGTTATCTTCATGCCTGATGTTTATAATTAATTTAATATACTCATTTATATTGCTCTTGAACCAAAATTATAATTACGCGTTGTTTAGCCCATGGCGGAACGTGATCCTAACTCTCATTTTGTTAATATTGTTTACTATACTTTTTCTTTTCCGTTTTCCCTTTTAAACCATCACACACCTTTTACACTTTTATTCTTGAAGTAAATAATCGATTAAAATATGTCGAACACTCCCTGAGGGTTCTCGATACCCGGACTGGCCGCTATACTCCATTATTGAGTGTAGTCATAGTTCAGGTTTTTTGCAACAGAGTCAAAACACGAAAACAACAATTGGCGCGGATGCTCGATTTCTATCGCATCAAAATGAAATAACATTTCACTAAAAGTAAGTCTTTCTTCCCTTAAATTGAATCTATTTGTGATGATGAGTTACTTGATACTGAATTTATGTCATAACCATTTTCGTTTACCGTTATTGAACCATTAGAACTGTCGCTTGACTTCTATAAGTCGCTTGAAACTCTTGAAACTTTTAAACCTTTTACCGACGATGAGTCTTTTCTTGAGTTGTTTTCTAAGATAGATTTTTCTTGTTTGTGTCCCCTACCTCCCATTCTACTTGAAAAAACTTTGGGAGGTAATTCTATTTTTCTTTGATTCCAATTGTACTTGTCCCCGTTAGCATCCAAATCCCGCATCACCACCCCTCTCAAATTTTTAATTGGTGATGGTTACTTTCATCTTCCTTTCACATGACTACCATTGTTCAACCAAAATTCTTATTTTTAGGTAGACATGCATTCAAACCAAGGTACACCGATTATCCGCGAAAGACAAATCATATCTTTCGTGGACCCTCAAAAATTTAAACTTCTAGTGTATACTTAGTTATAAGTTCAAATAGTAGGTTGTATACATATGGAGTTTTTTTTCTTTTTACTTATTGTCTAGTGTATTTAGTTAATTATTTTATTCGTTTTTGGTTATGTTAGGTTCTATCATTTTTTCTAGATTCAACGGACTCGTACTTATCGGGAATCGATCCAATTTTACGTAATATCTTTATTTTTCTCTCTTTATGTTGTGTCCTTGGTTAGCATTGAGGACAATGAAACATTTAATTCAGGGGCATTGTTTATTAATCCCATTACTTGTTTAGTCATATGATTTGATCATATGTTTATTACAAATCATGCTTTGTAGAAAAATTGAAAAATATGTTCTTTCTTTTTTCTCTTTTGTTAGGATTTTTTCCTTTGTTTTCGATGATAAATTTTAACAAATGCCTGATCCAATAGACAATTCAATAATGCATGTTCTCGATTTTAGAAGTTATTAGACTTTAGTCCTCAAATCATTGATATTACAAATAACTTCATGAATTAAACTTTAACCCATGAGCACATGTGCTTTTGTTGTTTTATTGATTTGGTTTAAGTTTTTTATTACTCGATAATCTTTTGTTGCATTGTATATACTTACACCCAGTGATCTTTGTGCTTTACATCATTCGGGAGTGTTTGTACATTACTCTTTCCTCATTGAAAATGTCAAATTTTTCGGTAATCTTGTTATTCTTTCACTAATCATTCATTAATTGAGTTCTTTTATGAAATATGTTACTTAAGCATGATTTTTAAAGTTATTTTGACTCGACAATTGTGTAGACTTTAGGAAATGATCACAAACCATCTTTGTTATATAACCCATATTGTTCTTGACCTCACCTTATAAATTTCCCTAGTCAACCCCTTTGAACCTTAATATATCCTTTCATTTCATAATCGAAAATCCCATAACCAAGTCCACTTTGATGTAAAAAATTAGATTATACCTAATTATTTAATAACAGATAAAAAATAAATAAGACAAAGGATTTTAAAGTGGTTCAGCCTCGAAAGAATGACCTACGTCCACTATTTTGTTATTGATGACTATTTGGAATTCTCTATAATAGATGTTTTACCAAGAAATTTCGAGTCCCCTGCTAATGAGGAGGTTACAATGTATTTATAGCCTTGAGGCTATACATGCGAGAGAATATGACATAGTTGTCCAATAGGCGTGTACATCTATATGATAATAATTAGCATTTAATGCGCATTGAATCCTCTTAATTATTAGGTTATAAATGCTCTGTAGGAGGTGCAGCTCGGACCGCCTAAGCTGCTCGGACTGCCTAAGTAGCTCGGTACAATAAAGTTCTTTGGAGAACACTTGCTGCTCGAATCACCTGAGTTGGTCGGGGAGGATGAGTTCCTGGGAGTCAAGGTGTTGTAAAAAAAATTCGCGGGTGCCTTGTAGATTGATACGTGTCTTCACATAGTCGGTCCACGTCACCAGGCCAAATTTAGTATCAACAGAAGCCCCCATTGTTTCATGGTTTGATGTTAAAGAAAAATATGGAACATTTATTCTGCCTAAACTTTATGGATTTTAGACAACCGTTCATTGTACATAACTCCTTTTTTGCGTACATAGTATCAGGATTTTAAAGTATTTTGAATTTCCATAACCGCTTCGTATTTCATGCCTTTTTCTTCCTTTTAGCCGCCGAATACGTAATCGTCCATCTTGGTAATCATTTCTTTTCTCCATTCTCGAGGTAAACTATTTAAACGCTTCAGAAAACTCGATCATCTTTTACTTTTTCAAATATGCATCTTTAGAACTTCTTCACTTCTTCTCTATTTTGTGCGTCCGTTTCTTCCATTGTTCATTGTCACCTGATTCATCTTTTTCCTATAAGATCTTCTTCCTTCTCTTTTATTTCTTTTGTTCATTATGGTTTACGTCGTTGAATCTCTTGACAAATTTCATTCTGAGTTTTCAATTCCTTCTTGGGTCATTTTAGAGGAACTCTCTAAACCTTCTGACTATTTCTCTTTGGCTGAGGGACATTGGTTCCCTAGTCTCTTTGTGGTCGAATGTGGCTTTTCTTTTCCTCCAAATCCCTTACGTTTGGAGTTCTGTCAGTATTTCGATGTTGTTCCTGCAAAAATAACACCCACTACTTGGAGAATAGTTAATGGAGTTCATAGGTTAAATCAAATTCATGGAACTCGTTTAGGAATTCCAGAAATTATGTTTTCTTAAAGATGGGTTGTTAGTAATAGCACATTTTATTTAAATACTAGGTTTTCAAATAGGGCTTTAGTTGTCAATCTCCTAGATGCCAACAGGAATTACTTCGAGCATGGGGTTGTTAAGAAAAATTGGCAACATGCTCCATTAAATGGAAATGGTGTGTATCAGAGTCCTAGATGCCCTCCCTATGGCAATGGGATATGTTGTTTTTATTTTATTTTCGAGATTTTGTTTTCTTTGTGTTTGATAAAATGCGTCATTGATATTTTAATTTTTGTTTATTTGCAGTTGATAGCAAAAAGAAATCCCCTAAAGAAACTGATGTCAATTTGAGGCACTTGAAACTTATCTGGAGTTTGCACCAAACTGTTGCTGACGAACATATCAGATTAGCCTCGTACTTGTTGCAGTACAAGAGTTACACTTCTTCTTTTACTGCTCGTCCAGTGATAAGTGACATAGAACCAGCACTAGCTTCTGAAGGTTCCTCTCCTGAATCAAATATTCCTCTCAGTGAAAAAATGAAGAGAAGAATAGCTCCTGCCTTCTTTGATAAGTCTGCCTCTACTGCTGGAGAGGCAAAGAAAAATAATCCAAATGTCCCAGAAGAAGGGACAAAAAATATTGATGCATCCCCTCCTGCTGCTGTTAAAAAGATTGCCGAGAAGCCCCCTGTGGCTCTGAGCAAGATTGTAGTTATTTCTCCTCCAAGAGAGGTTATAGTTATATCACCGACCAAGAAAACATCCATGGTCGAGAATGTTTCAGCTCCCACAAGGAACTTGAAGAAAATCTCCTCGGATAAATTGACTGAATCCATCTCTCAACCTCTAACTTTTGTAAGAGGTGTTCCCACTTTTGTTGCTCAGAGCTCTGCCATGGGCTCTGTGAAGTCTTGGATTATCCCAGAAATCCAAGGTCTTGAAGACACTCTTTCTTGGGATATGGTTACCACCTTGGAAGCTCAACATATTGCCTTAGTAAGTATTATTAATCTAAACTTTCATTTTTTAATGTTCTATTCTTGTACTGACTCAAAGTTATTTTTCTTATCAGCTGGTAACATGTTTCAATACTATTTTGAAAAAGGATGAAGCTCTTAAACCTTCGAGCTACTCGGGAGGTGTGGAGGAGGCTTTTGTAGGTCTGACTCAATCCTTAAAGGATTCTCATAAAAAATATGAAGAAGATGAGGTTTATTGGGAGAAGCAACTGAAGTCCATTGAGCAAGAGAGAGAAAAATCTGGGGAGGCCTCTCAGGAGTTGGAGAGGAAAATGAAAGAGTTTGAGAAGAAAAATGAAGAGCTTGAAGAAAAGCTCAAGAATACTGGAGAGCTTGAGACCAAGCTTAAAACTACTGAAGAGGAACTAGGCAAACTCCGTGAAGCTGATCGTCAGAAGGAATAGGCAGAAAGGAAATTAAAAGCTATCCAGGAACTTCTATCTGAGAAGATTTCCTTGGAAAAGGTGAAGAGGAAACTGGCTGTTAAAAAGTCCTTCAGCGCTGGCTGGGACAAAGGTTGGAACAAATGCCTAGCTGTCATGTCCTCTCAGATGGAGTTTGCTACCCTCGAGTATTTTAGGGACGGATGGGTCACAGCTCTGCATGAGTTAAAGGTCTCTGAGGATTCTGAGCTGTTTCAACGTCATGTTCATGGTCCTCCTCCCTCCCCTGGCGAAGAAAAAGAGGATGAAGATGCCTCTGAAGAGTCTTCAATGATGGTTGGGGATCAGGTACCTTATGTTGAACTTTGCTATGAGCAGCCCCAACCAACTATTACTCCTAATGAGCAGCTTCAATCTACCAGTACCTTTGTCGAGCAACTGCCAATATTTTCCGAGCAACCAACCTCCTCATCTCATCCTTCCGAGGAAGTTGCAAAACACAAGGAGAAGGTGTAAAGTTGCTTGGGCTTTAATTTTATTATTTCTTTTGAATGTAACCCTGAACCTTGTACTTGTCTTTTGATGAATACAAATTCGAGTTTTGTTGTTCATGTTGACTCTCTTTGTCTTTCTATGCCTTTATCATTTATTAATCCTAATTATTGCTTCTCTTTGCTAGTTTATAGCCAGGATGGAACTCTTGTCAGCTCACAATACTGAGTTGATGAAAAAATGTAATGAATATTTCAAAGCTGGCCATACAGACTTGAATGGGTCATAAATTTTTTATATCCTTGGCTCAGAAGCCTCTAAACGAGCAGTGGAATCTTACCAATATCTGAAATGCTTATTCGACCGAGATGTTGCCAATAATGTGGCTTATTATGAGATAATTGAAGATCTCCAGGGTACCATCGAGGAACTTCAGTAATAATACAAGGATTCTTCTACCCCTTTACATCAGGGTTATGAGAAAAAATATCAACAACTAAATGCTGACAAAGGATATGATAAGTTAATCGCTGCTTATGATTTTAAGGAAAGGACTTTGAAGATCGAGGTTGAAGAGCATAGACAGATCGCGAAATTGCTGGAGCAGGAAAATAATAGCTTGCGAGGAGAGATATCCCAATTAAAATCTGCACCATCTACCTCGGGAGCCTTGGTCGCTGTCAATGACGAAGTTTTCTCCTTTCTGGAGGTTGAAAATGATAATTTGAGAGACGAGTTGGAAACTTTAAAGAGGTTGGGACCCTATACATCTGCTTATGGACGAGCAAGGGCTTCTCGGGGACGAGCAAGGGTTGCTCGGGTAACTATTGAAGAGGCAAGAACTCAAGCTGTTTTGAAAAATCAAGCAGTTCAGTTAGTTGCGAAGAATAAAGCTCTGGCAGAGATGTCCAAAAGATTCTGGACCTTAACGAGCAACTTTCCACACAAGGATCCACCTTGGAGAATAAAGAAATTTTTGTGAAGAATCTCCACGAGCAGTTGGAGAGGTTGACTTACCAATTCCATAAACAACCTAGAGAGTTTTGGATGGCTTGCTATAATGAAGCCCTCTACCACATTGATGATCAAATCCAACAGGCAAATAATGAGGGTTATAAACAAGGATGGTTGAATGCACTGGGTGTCTTAAAATTGGAGCAGCGTCATTATCTATGGGATTATCATAACCCTGGATTGATCGAATTGCCTATGCCACCTTTTAAACTTGACATGAGCTGGATTCCTGCTTGGGCAATCGCTTAGTGCTTAATCTCCAAATATCTCGGCGACTACAGTCTTCATTCCAAATGCCAGTATATATGGAGAATCTCCTGTTACTGCTCGTGGTGTAGTACGATAAGCCCACAATACAGAATGTAGCTCGTTGATCCAATTTTCCTTCGCATCATCCAGTCTTTTCATTGAACCATTCAGTAGTAATCTGTTCGTCACCTCAGTTTTTCCATTGCTTTGAGGATGGCCTGGTGCAGAGTGGGGTTTCAATATGTTTGATTGGTGATAAAATGCAATAAACTCCTCGTTATCAAATTGAGTTCCATGATCAGTGATGAATGCATGGGGAAGACCATATCTTCAAATGATATTCTTACAAATAAATTAATACACCTTCTCATAAGTTATATTAATAAGAGGTTCATCTTCCACCCATTTAGTAAAATAATCCATAGCGACGACGAGGTATTTGAACCTTCCTCTTATCGTCGGGAGTGGCCCGACTAAGTCCATTCCCCACATGGAAAATGGCCAAGGGGATGTTATGGGTGTTAGTAATGCCTGAGGAGTTCTTTGAAGGGACGAGAAGCACTGACATTTGTCACATTTCTTAGCATACGCTATACAATCAACCCTCATCGTCGGCCAATAATATCCCTGCATCATTATTCTTTGTAAAAGCGTCTGACCTGCTACATGAGCTCCACAGGACCCTTCAAAGACCTCTTTAACCAAATATTTCACCTCGGAAGGGTGCACACATCTTTGCAGACCTGCTATTATTCCTCGTCTATATAGAATTCCATTAGTTAATACATAACGAGCAGCTTTAAACTTCAGTTTCTTGGCTGCGAGCTTATCAGTTGGCAAAAGCCTTTCTTCAATATATGCCCTGATGGGATCCATCCAAGATGGTCCTAAATCAAGGGTAATAAAGTTCATCATCAGATCTTCGCCGATGCTCCTGCTAGTCAAAATCTCTATTGGAATTGTTCTTCGTAGCTCGATGCGTGTGGCTGAGGCTAACTGAGCTAATGCATCTGCTCTTGCATTCTCTAATCTTGGTGTTCTAATTAATTGCACAGTGTTAAAGCTCAATTCAATCTCCATCGCTTTTACATGATACTTGATCATTAATTCTCCCTTTATTGCATATACTCTCAGCATTTGATTTACGATCAACTGTGAGTCACTGAATGCGATGACCTGCTCTGCCCCCATGGTTTTTACTAAACTAAGACCTACAATCATAGCTTCATATTCATCCTCATTATTAGAGGCTTTGAATTGAAAGTGCAGAGCATAATCCACATCGACTTCATCCCGGCTGCTTAAAACAATCCTTGCTCCACAACCTGTTCTGGAAGATGAGCCATCCACATATAGATTCCATATACGTACTTCATCCTCAAATTTTTTATCGGATAGAGTTCCTCGGTGGAATATTTATTATTTCTTTATCTCCTCTCCTATCACCTTCGGCTGCTCGTTAACCATCTCCTCTTGATCATCAACCGACTTAAGTTGGTCGGTGTTCCAATTTGATGATTCTATAACATCCATAGGCTAGTCGGTATTCAGCTTTTGCTCCTCGGAGGTGTTAGGATAAGTGAATTCTGCGATAAAATCTGCTATTGCTTTCCCTTTAAGTGACGACCTAGGCTCATAAATTATATGATATTCACCAAGTTCTACTGCCTAGTACATCAATCTCCCTGATTTTTCTGGTTTATGAAGAGCTTGCCTCAGTGGCATATCGGTATACACTACTATGGTATGAGCTTGGAAGTACGGCCTCATTCTTCTACTTGCTTCGATCAATGATAGTGCCAACTTTTTTAGCCTTGGATATCTGATCTCTGCTCCTCGGAAGGCCTTGCTAGTGTAATAGATCGGTTTTTGCACTCCATCCTCCATTCTTATCAATGCCCAACTAACTGCATTTTTTTAAACTGCTAGATGCAAGTACAATCTTTGTCCCATCACTGGCTTGGACAACGGCGGGGGTGCTCCCAAGTATTTCTTTAACTCTTGAAAGGCCTTCTCGCATTCATCATTCCATTCAAACGTTTTTCGGAGTATTTTGAAAAATGGGAGGCATCTATCAGTTGCTCGTTATGCAAATCTATTAAGTGCTGCAACTCGCCCTGTAAGACTTTGCACTTCCTTCTTCGTCGTTGGAGATCGTAACCCTAATAGATCCTTGATCTTTTCTGGATTTTCTTCGATACCTCGTTGGTTGACAATATACGCGGGGAACATGCCTTCCCGTACTCTGAATATACACTTGGTTGGGTTCAACTTAATTTCATATTTATCTAATTGATCAAAGGTTTGACCTAGATCAATTAGATGGTCAGCAGCCTTCTTGCTCTTCGTCAGCATATCATCAACATAAACCTCCATATTGTGACTGATTTGCTCTGCAAACACCTTGTTCATCAGCCGCTGATATGTTGCACCTGCATTTTTCAAACCAAAAGGCATAACATTATAACAGTAAGTTCCCTTAGGGGTAATAAAAGAGGTACTCTCCCTGTCTTCAGGTTTCATTTTAATATGGTTATAACCAGAATAAGCATCCATGAAGCTCAAAAACTCGTGTCTTGAGGTAGAATCCACTAATTGATCAATTCGGGGCAAAGGAAAATGATCCTTTGGGCATGCCTTGTTGAGGTCGGTGAAGTCTACACACATCCTCCACTTGTTGTTCTTCTTCTTCACCATCACCACATTAGCTAACCAGTCTGGATATTTGACATCTTCAATAAACCAACCTTTTTGGATCTTCTCAACCTCCTCTTGTATAGCTTGGTTCTTCTCGGGGCTAAACACTCTTTTTCGCTGCTTTACAGGTTTGATTTCCTTGTTCACATTAAGTTCATGACACAAGAAATTTGGGTTTATTCCTGGCATATCTTCGTGGCTCCATGAGAAAGTTTGTTTTATACTTTTTAGGAAGCCTATCAATTCCTATTTTAGTGGGGTGTCCAATGATGAACCGATTTGAGTTGTTCGTTCTAGGTGTTCGTCGTCCAGAATGACATTTTCAGTAGCTTCCACCACCTGACCTTTTACGAGCTACGACTCATCTTTAGGATCTAACGTTTTAATTTTTGCACCTTCATCCACTTGATAGGTGGTAGTCTTTCTCCTGGATTCATCCAGTTCTTCTTGCTCGACTGATGAATAGTAGCATTCTCGAGCTACTTTTTGGTCACCCTTCACAATTCCTACTCCAAAGTTGGTTGGAAATTTTAGGCTTTGATGTACAGTAGATGGTACTGCTTCGAACTGCTTCAATTCTACCCTTTTCCCATGATGATATTGTAATCTCATTAAACATTCTTATCCATAATAAAAAAGCGCACTCTTTCTGTTCGATAAGCAGGCCATCTACCGATGAACATATCCAACTTGATCGTCCCAAGTGGAAAAACTTTCTCGCCAGCAAAATCGAGGAGGGACCTGTGATAAGGCTCTAAATGAGATAAGTTTAGATTTAAGTTGTCAAAGAATGAGTAGAACAAGATATCCGTCGAGCTAATGTTATCCACCAGTACTCTTGAGATCATTACTTCCTTCATCCTCATTTTGATCACCAATGGATCATCATGAGGATATAACACACCTGCGAGGTCATTCTTGGAGAATCCAATGACTAGTTTTTCTTTGTTCACCTTCCTCGGGTGATTATCCTTAACTAGATTTATTCTCTGAATATATGAACAAGCTTGAGCTTCATTGAGGTATGATTTCCTCTCTGCAGTAAGGTCTCCACCTCCTGCATCTCCACATGTAATAACATTACAATCAAATGATCCAAAATGAATTGAAAATACCTCACGCTCTGGCTATCTTGGTCTTTTGGGGAGATCGGGGTCGTCTTCTGGATCATCTTCATGGCCTCTTTTCTTATTTTCTTCTGCTCGACGAGGAGATCTAGACCCCTGTCTTGCTCGGTCGTTGCTTTTCCCTACATTTCTGCGATCAACATACTTGGCCAACTTTCCTCGTCTGATGAGTGCTTCAATTTCATTTTGAAGAGCTATGAAATTTTTGGTCGTGTGACCATGGTCTTTATGGAACTCGCAATATTTGGCCTTATTCCTCTTGTTCGGATCTGTCTTCATTTTCTCAGGCCAGTTTAACTCCTCGTTGTTCTTAATCTCTTCCAGAACGTGGTTTATATCTACCTTCAAAGGAGTATAGTTTCCAAATTTCTTCAAATGTTCCAACGTTTGCTTTGCTTTTGACTGCTTGTTACCACCATTATTCTTCTGATCCTTCTTCTCAATCTTCTCGACCTCAACTTTGGTCTCCTTAGTGTCCATGCTCTTCTTTGCAGCCATGGCTTCCTCGGCATTCATGATTTTGGATGATTTTTCCAATAATTCTAACATGGTCCTAGGTGGATCTTTGGCCAGAGTATAGTACAATTTATTTGGCAACAATCCACTCATCAGAGCAGTGATTGCTGTCTTTTCCTCGTAATCAATAACTTCGAGCTTCTCGTTATTGAAACGAGTGATATAATCCCTGGTGATCTCACCTGCTTTTTGTCTAACACTTAACAAGTGTGCTACTCGCTTAACTGGTTTTGCTCCAAAACAGAAGTTTCCAATAAAGAGCTCGGCCAGTTGAAAGAAAGTTGCAATCTTCCCCCGAGAAATATTGTTGTACCATATTTGAGCAGATCCGGTGAGGGTTCCTGAAAATGCCCTGCATCACATCTCGTCTAGAACAACATAGATATCAGCAGCTTCCTGATATTGTACTATATGGAGAACAGGATCAGTTTTCCATCATATTTTGGTGTTACCACTGGGGCTTTGAACTTTGATGGTGTGGGAAAATCCACAATTGCTTGTATAAAAGGTGTCCCTTGGACAAACGTTCTTTGTAGAGGATTTTTGGCCTTAGCCATTTCCCCTAATTTATCTTCCAACCTCTGAATAGATCCTTTCCATGCGTCATTTGCCTCCTCGAGCCTGTCGGTCTGAGCAACTGATCGTGTTGAATTTTTCCTCTTGGTATTTTTCACGTTGAGCAGCTGGTCGGGATTGGGCAGAACCTTCCTTTAAATCAGTGAATCATTGAGAGTTCCTCGACACCATCGTAGGGGGACTTTTATTCCTCCTAGGACCCAAACGAACAAAGGGAGAGACTCTACTCAATCTTTCAAGAGCACTGGTCCTTTCTGGAGATAGAGTGGCGTTTTGTTCAGTATATGTGGCTCGTACTGATGAAGTTCATCTAGGTTGATAAGAAAAATCATTAGATCTATCAGTGCGATATGAATCGACATGTCTAGATCGAGATTCCACTGGGAGTAATGTTCGTCTAGCTCATGAGGAAGTCAATTGGGTATTTCTCTGAATTCTTCATTGTCCTGACTGGGCAAGTGCTCCACCCTGGATAGTTTGCATGAGTTGTCGCATTGTTTCTTGCATGGAGGTCTGGTCCTGAGATAAATTAGCCATTATTCCATCCAGATCTTGGACACTTGGAGGAGTGGATGGATTTGGGGGGTTTCCAGCGTTTCGAATACTGGGTTGAGGATTATCAGCCATTGGGGATGAATTGTTTTGGTGAAAAATGATAGTTTCAGTCGTTTTCCCACAGACGACGCCAATCTGTTGATGTAAAAAATTAGATTATCCCTAATTATTTAATCATAGATAAAAAATAAATTAGGCAAAGGATTTTAAAGTGGTTAAGCCTCGAAGGAATGGCCTACGTCCACTATTTTATTATTGATGACTGTTTGGAATTCTCGATAATAGATGTTTTACCAAGAAATTCTGAGTCCCCTGCTAATGAGGAGGTTACAATGTATTTATAGCCTTGAGGCTATACATGCGAGAGAATATTACATAGTTGTCCAATAGGCATGTACATTTATATGATAATAATCGGCATTTAATGCGCATTCAATCCTCTTAATTATTCGGTTATAAATGCTCTGTACGAGGTGCATCTCGGACCGCTTAAGCTGCTCGGACCACCTAAGTAGCTCAGTATAATAAAGTTCCTCGGAGAACACTTGCTTCTCGGAGTGCTTGAGTTGGTCGGGGAGGTTGAGTTCCTCGGAGTCAAGGTGTTACCAAAAATGTTCGTGGGTGCCATGTAGATTGATACGTGTCTTCACATAGTCGGTCCACGTCAGCAGGCTAAATTTAGTATCAACATCCACATTGGAGTTATAAACCATATTTATCACCCTCCATACCTATGTTTGGAATGATACCTGGGATTGAATGATGTTTGTGTTACATGATTGCAATTAAGCATATGAGAGTGAAAAAAATGAAGAAAATGGTGTAGTTAAAAAGAAAAGAAAAATTAAAAAACAAAAGAAAAACAAGAGAAAAAGAAGAAAAGAAAAGAACGAAAAAGTTGTATATGTTGTATATAACGTTCAATAACCTTTGTTTACTCTCTCCATTGTTATATTCATTGCTTTTTCTGGATAATTTTTTTCAAATTTTTAATGTGCCCACATTTTCCATTACTATGAGTTTTCATCTCCAAACACCTTTGAATCCGTGCTTATACCTTTTCTTTCATAACCTTACCCCACACCTACTGTACAACCCTATACAAGTCCTATTTGATATTAATGTGAATGAAATTCAAAAGTTTCAATAGTTGCAATAATGTGTAAAAATGCACTGTTTCTCACTTAATGAATGGTATATTTCAATGAGATTACACATTTTTCATTTTATATGTAGCATTCTTCAATAGTGAAATGTGTGCAGCCTAGTTTCAATTTAAATTTACTCTTTGGACCCACGTGTTTCGTGTATTACCCGTCCCATTCATTGTGATTCCATTTGTTGAGCGTAATATCCGGAGAGGATTGATATTTATTCACGGTTTAACGTTTATTGTGTCTATAAAAGTTTTAGCCAAATCATACTTTGGAAGTTCTCCCTCCCCTCCCACTTTTAAGGTTTTAGTTCGATGAAGTTCGTTCTATATTTGTTAATAATTACGGACAATTTTGTGAATTCATGCACTTTTCTAATAACATCTTGAAATCCAATTCATTATTGTTGAACATTTCCTTTTATTTTATTGGGACTATTTTCAGTAAACTTTGATGTTTGTGGGTTACATCCCTTAAAACTGTCACGAGGAAACACTCGTCCACCAGGATAACATAGGGATTTAACGACTAATTGCATATGCTAAATCCAACCAATCTCCCACAAAAGTAGGATTTATCCTTTGTACATATTTTCTCCCCTTTGGTATTTGTTTCTTATCCATTTTATTTTCACTTCATTACTAGGGACTAGAAATGTGTAAATTAGGGGGTGCGATTCGTCCCGAATATTCTATTTTGTGCCCCTTTATTCTTGCATATTTTAGCCCCCCCATCGCGGTGTATTCCTACATTTACTCATTAACTATACAACCTCTATTATGGATGTTTATATGCTTTTTGAGGTATAACTGAGCTTTTGTAGATGTTATGCGTGCATCGTGCAAAGTAGGATGCGTTTCGAGGAAGTTTCATTGAAAGACGCAACTTCGAGGAAATTTTGGTCTTTCAAAACTCCCTATTTTTTATGTTATAAACTTACCAACATGTATCACTTTAAATTGTCTTCGTTTAGTCGTCAACCATGCATCATTACAATCCCAAATAAAGAAGTTATGGCCATTTCCAAAACATTTTTGCGTTTTCTTCTAGTTCAAGGGCATTTTGGTAATTTTATACTACATAGTTTGAAGAGTTTAAAAATCGAATCATGTAGATAATTGAATTATCTTTGCATCGGTTCTGACCACACATCATTCTGATTCTGTATGAAGAAGTTATAGTCGTTTTGGTGAAACGTACTCACAATTGGATCGAAGTAGGAATACGACAATCAGGTTCCAAATCGATTCGAAATTTCACCCGAATCGATTCGGAATATGTAAAAGTCCAAAAATATGTCTTTTTGAGGGGTTTTGGTTGGGTATTAATATGTAAACATCCTTTTAAGTGAGGGACTTAATTTTAGACATTAGTTAGGATAAAAAATAAGATTTTTGGGAGATTTTTATGGGAGTTTTCCTCTCCTCACCACTATGGGTTTACACCCACTTATGTAAGTATAGTTACTATTCATTATCACTTTCCTTTGTTTACATTCTTTATTACGTGTTTTCTTTCTTTGTAGTTAGTTGTTGTTAATTTAATTATTGTTTTCCTTAGTTAATTAGTTTCATTTAGTGTTTTGATTATGTATTGAAGCTAGTTTAAGGGTTGGGTTCATTTCTCCGCCATTGATGGGCGTCGAGCTCCGAATGTTAGGTTATGTCTAAAAATTTGTTTAATTGAAAACTTGTGTATTAAACTTGGAATATTATGTGTTTAAATTTCTTGTTCACGTAACTCTAGTGTTTAAAGTGATATTCCGAAATTAATCCACATGTGACCATTTCGATTAAATATTTTATCTTGACTTTTTGTGTGAGGTATCTTCATGCGTGATGTTTATAAGTAATTTTATATGCTCGGATAAATTTCTTTCAAAAACAAATTATAATTACATGTTGTTTAGCCTATGGCGGGGATGTGATCCTAACTCTCGTTTTGTTACTACTGTTTACTCAACTTTATATTCCTTCTTCCTTTTTAAACCATCACCACCTTTTACACTTTTATTCTTGAAGTAATAAATCGTCTAAAATTTGTCAAACACTCCTAGTGGATTCTCGATACCTGAACTAGCCGCTATACTCCATTTTTGAGTGTAGTCATAGTTTAGGCTTTTTGAGTCGCAGTTGGAAGCCACTAACAAGATTGGCGTATCTACAGGAACGCTCGGTTTCTTACGCATCAAAATAAGATAACATTTCATTGAAATTAAGTCTTTCTTCCCTGAAATTCAATCTCTTTGTGATAATGAATTATTTGAGATTGAATATATGTCATCACCATTTTGGTTTATCGTTATTGAACCATTTGAAGTGCCTTTTGATTCTAATGAGTCGTTTGAAACTTTGAAACCTTTTACCTATGAAGTCTCTTTGCTTTGGTTGTTTTTCAGGATGGATTTTTCCTCTTTGTGTGCACTACCTCCCATTTTACTTGAAAAATCTTCGGGAGCTAATTATTTTTTTCTTATATCCCAATTGCACTTGTCCCACTTAGCAACCAAATCCTCTATCACTCCTCTCTAATTTTTAGTTGGAGATGGTTCCTTTCTTCCCCCTTACACAATCCTTCCATTGTTCAAACAAAACTCTTATTTTTTGGGAGACATGCATTCAAAGGAGCGTACATCGATTATCCTTCCAAGACAAATCATATTTTTAGTGGACCATCGGAAATTTAAACTTCTAGTGTATAGCTAGTTAGAAGTTAAAATTGTACGTTGTAAATAGTTAGTTTTTTATTTGTTTTTCTTTTTATTTATTATCTAGTTTATTTAGTTAATGTTCTTGTTATTCTTTTTTGTTATTGTTGGTTCTAACATATTTTGTAGATTCAATGAACTTGCACTTATCGGACATCGCTCCAATTATGGGTAATATCTTCATTTTCCCCTCTTTATGTTGTGTTCTTGATTATCATTAAGGAAAATTCAGCATTTAAGTTAGGGGAATGGGATATTCTTCCCATTACTTGTTCAGTCTATTGATTTGATCATATGTTAGTTACAGAGCATACTTCGTTGTAAAAAACTGAAAAACAATTCAAAAATGTTATCTTTCTTTTTGATTTTTTTATTGGGATTTTTGCCTTTGTTTCCGATGATAAATTTTAATAAATGCCCGATCCAATAGGCAATGCAATGATGCATGTTCTCGATTTTAGAAGTTATTAGACTTTAGTCCTCAAATCATTGATATTATAAAAAACTTCAAGAATTAAACTTTAACCCATGAGCACATGAACTTTTCTTGTTTTAATTCATTTAATTTAAGATTTTTATAAGTCGGTAATTTTTTTTGCATTGTATATACTTACACCGAGTGAGATTCGTGATTTACTTCATTTTTGAGTGTTTATACACTACTTTTTCCTCATTGAAAATGATAAATTCATCGGTAATCTCACTATTCTTTCATTGATCATTCATTAATTGAATGTATTTATGAAATTTATTACTTGAGGATGATTTTCAAGTTGTTTTGACTCAATAATCACGTACACTTTAGGAAATGATCATAGGCCATATTTGTTAAATCACCCATATTGGGCTTGACCTCAACTTATATATTTCCCTTGTCAACCCCTTTGAACCTTAACATAGCCTTTCATTCAACAACCCAAAATCCCATAACCAACTCCACGTTGGAGTTATAAACCATATTTATCCCCATCCATACCTATGTTTGGAATGATACTTAGGATTTAATGATGTTTCTGTTGCGTGGTTGCAATTAAGAAAGTGAGAGTGAAAAAGTGAAGAAAAATGTCTAGTGAAAAATAAAAGAAAAAGTGAAAAACAAAAGAAAACAAGAGAAAAAAGAAGAAAAGAAAGGAGAGAGAAAGAGAAAGTTTTATATGTTTTATATAGTGTTCAATAACCTTAGTTTACTCTGTCCATTGTCATATTCAATGCTTTTTATGGATATTTTATTCCAATTTTTAATGTGCCCACATTTTCCATTATTCTATGTTTTCATCTCTGAACACTTCTGAATCAATACATATACCTTTCGTTTCGTAACCTTAACCCCAAACCTACTTTACAACCCTATATAAGTCTTATCTGATCTAAGGTGAATGCAATTCAAAAGTTTAAATATTTTGAATAATCTGTGAAAAAGAATTTTGTCTCTCTTAATGAATTGTATCTTTCATTGAGATTACACAATTTTCATTTTATTAATAGCGTTATTCAATAGTGACTTGTGTGCGGCGTAGTTTCCATTTACATTTACTCTTTATGCATGCATGTTCCGTGTATTACCCCTCCATTCATTGTGATGCCATTTGTTGAGCATTATATCCTTAGAGGATTGATATTTATGCACTTTTTAAAATTTAGCCTATTCATAAAGTTTTTACCAAATCATACTTTGCACTTGCTCACTCCCCTCCCACTTTAAAGGTGTTAATTCGATGAAGTTCGTTCTATAATGTTAATAACTACGAACTTTTGGTTGAATTAATTCACTTTTCTAATAACATCTTAAATCCCTTTCATTATTGTTGAACATGTCTTTTTGATTGATTAGGCATATTTTGAGGAAACTTTGATGTTTATGGGTTCTATCCTTGAAAAATCCTCACGAGACAACACTCGTCTACTTGGGTAACCTAGGGTTTTAATGGCTTATTGCATATGCTAAATGCAATTGTTCTCCTACGAAAGTGGCATTTATCCTTTGTACATATTTTTTCCCTTTTTTGTATTTGATTTCTTACCTGGCTTCTTCTCACTTCATTACTTGGAACTAGCAGTGTGTAAGTTAGGGGATGTGATTAATTCCTAATATTGTATTTTATACCCCTTTATTCTTGCACATTTTAGTCCCATCGTGTATGTTAATTCATATATTTATGTTCATCAACTAGACAACCTCTATTATTGATGTTTATATACTTTTTTAGGTGTAATTGATCTTTTGTAGGTGTTATGTGTGCACAGTGAAAATTTGGATGCATTTCAGGAAAGTTTCGTCAAAACATGCAACTTCAAGGATAATTTGGTCTATTAAAACTCTTTATTTTGTATGGTATAAAATTACTAACATGTATATCTTCAAACTATCTTCGCTTGTTTAATGATTGTGCATAATTAAGATCCTGAATGGGGAATTTATGGTTATTTTCGAAAAGTTTCGGCATTTTCTTTTACTTTAAGGGAATTTTTGTAGTTTTATACTATATAATCTGAAGGGTTTCAAAACAAAATCATGTAGAGAGTTGAATTATCTTTGTGTTTGTTTGGACCGTGCGTCATTCCAATTTCGTATGAAGAAGTTATAGTCGTTTCCATGTGACGTACCTGGAATTTTTGGGGAGTAGGAATAGGCCTGCAAGGTTACAAATCGCTTCAGAATTTTATCTGAATCAATTCAGAATGTGTAAAAGTCTGCAAATGTATATTTTAGGGGGGGGGGGGGTTATTCGGTATTAATATGTAAACATCCTCTTAAGTGAGGGAATTCATTTTAGACATTAGTTAGTTTAGAAAATCAGATTTAGGGGGAATTTTTGTTGGATCTTCCATCTCCTCACCACTATGGGTTTACACCCCCTTATGTAAGTATTATTACTATTCATTGTCATTTTCCTTTGTTTACATGCTTTATTACTTGTTTTCTTTCTTTGTAGTTAGTTTTTATTAATTTGAATCTTGTTTTCCTTTATTAATTCATTTTATTTAGTGTTTTAATTATGTATTGTGACTGTTTAAGGGTTGGGGTCATTTCTCCACCATTGATGCGCTTCGAGCTCCGAAAGTTAGGTTTTGTGTAAAATTGCATTTAATTGAAACCTCGTGTACTAAACTTGGAGTATTATGCATTTAACTTTCTTTGTCACACCAGATTAGTTTTTAAAGAGATATTTCAAAATTAATCCACGTGTGACCATTTTCGATTAAATATTTTGTCTTGCATTTTTAGGTTAGGTGTCTTCATGCATGATGCTTATAATTAATTGAATATGCGCGATTAAAATGCGTTCGAAACAAAATTCTAACTACTCAATGTTTAGCCCTTGTTGATGATGTGATCCTGACTCTCGTTTTATTAATAATGTTTACTTAACATTTTCTTTTACCTTTTCCCTTTTAAACCATAACCACCTTTTACACTTTTATTCTTGAAGTAATCAATTGATTAAAATATGTCGAACACTCCCTATGGATTCTCAATACCCGAACTGGATGCTATACTCCATTGTTGAGGGTAGTCATACTTTAGGGTTTTTGCATCGTGGTCGAAATCCGATAACAACGATTGGTGAATCTACATGGATGCTCGATTTCCTTTGCATCAGGTATCCCAAGAGGGCATAAGGGGTTTTGTCAGACCAATCCTATAGCTTTCGATCATCTTGAAGATGATCTACTTGAGGCTCTTATTTTTTGCTTTAACATCCCCATTGGTTTATGGTATGTATGGTGAGGACTTATGCCTCTGAATTTTGAATTCCTCAGCCACTTATGTGACTTCATCTTCGAAATGGAAACCATTAAATAATACAATATCTTAAGGGACCCCATAGAGGCATATGATACTATTTCGTATGGACTTGGTCACTTTCTTGGCATTAGGCATTGCGTATAACTTGGCTCTGACCCATGTAATAAGTAATCGATTGAGATGGGTATAAAATCATGCCAATTAGATCTTTGAAAATGACTTTCCTAATTATTTCGATGTGCTAAGTTGAGAATGACTATTGAGTGGTCATATTTTATAACTCGCGGGGTGGCAAAAGTTGGAGATTGGAGAATTGTTGAGATTTGAGGAATCTTTTGATGTACACATCACAGTTTTGGACCATGCTAATCCAATAGTATCTCCCTCAAATGATCTTTTTATCATCGTGGATTTTCAGCATGATGTTTTCAATGTCAATCCCTATTGTGCATTGTAAATGGGTACCATTGAAGTTCCTCTTGAATATAGGTTTCTCATAAATGACGCAGTCAGATGTGAGTTTTTAGAGAGTCATTCGGTCTTTCTTGTCAGCCTTTAACTGAACCAACCATACTTGAGGCGGTACCAAAAGTCATAATACCACAGTCAAACCTTGTTTAAATCTTCCTCCATGGAGAGTTCTATGTGGTAGTACGGATTTGGATTGGATGGTTTATAAACTTGAAAGGGGCAATAATGTCTCTCTTCGGCATGTCAACCATTGTGTCTAAAGTTACCAATGCATCGAAGAAGTTATTTCTGGAAAGATAAAGGTAATGAAGGGTGACGTCTTTAAGTTATAAAGCAATCTCCTCAAGATGTGCATGGAAACGTGGAAGCTTATCATATTTTAGTATCCATTTCGAGAGGACATGTCATATGATAAGAGCCAAATGTCAGTAGACATCAAGGTATTGAATTACCAGTTTAATAGAAACTTTAAGACCAATGGTAGACGCCATGTATTATATCATATTTTTAGTGCAAGGGAGGTCTATCTTGAAGGTTATGGGAGTATAAGAATCATCAGGTGAGATCAAAAGTACCCTGATGTGCTCTCTTTTCTTATTGGTGGCCTATTCAAAGAACAACTACAACCGAATCTCTTTAATGATTGGTGTTGAGAATCTCTTCATCGAGAAATTTTAATATTCATACTCCAGCTTATTCCATGGGGTGATCTGTTCTAGCTTGATGGATCTTCATTTAAAAGCCTTTTGTGTGACATAGGCAATGTTAAATTTGGCTAGTAAAATTGTCCATCAAGTCATGCATCTTGATAAAGAGGGTTTCTCAAATAAATACTTCATAGGATCCATTTGGGACACCATCTTGATTAGAAATACAATCATATAGTGTCGAAGTTTCTAGGTGACCCGAGCTAAGGCGGCGCATGCATTTTCTAATGCCATAGAATTCACTCAATATCCTTCAAACATTAGAATGGAATAATATATGGAAATATCTTTGCATGATTTTGAGATGTATTAGGTTAGAACAACCCCAACGGAAGTATCGATAACGGTTATGAATAGAAATACAGGCAGGCCAGTCAGTTGGGAGGAGCACCAGTGGTTAAATAAGGTACATATTGATGTTGTTAAAGGCATCTTGATATGATCAATCATTAAAATTTGTTGAGTTATTTTAGAGAATCTTAAAGATAGGTTCATATATGGAAGTGATTTAACTGATGAATCTACTAATATATTAGGGCTTTTTAAAAAATCCATTTCTTTCTCAATTTGAGGTGCTGGCATCGAAAAGATCTCTCTGATGTTGATAGGGTCTATTTCAATCCCATTTCACTAACCATTAATCCTAGCAGTTTTCCTTTGGTGACATTGAAGATGCATTTTTCCGGGTTGAGGCACATTTGGTACAAGCATAATCATTCCATGAACATTATTAAGGGACGGATATGACCTTGTTAAGTCTTGGACTTAATGATCATACTATCAATATAGACTTAAAATTATAGATGATATCATGTAAGATGTGTATGAATGACCTCTGATAGGTAGACATTGAATTATTGTGACCTAATAGCATGATGGTGTAATAAAATGTTCCCTACGGGTTAATGAAATGTTTTAGCGGGGTTCATCTTAATATGATTATACCTTGCGAATCCATCGATGAATAACTTAAAGTAATTATTGGTTGTATTGTCCATAACCATATAAATATTTGGCAAATGATATAATCATTTGGGGTAGATTTGTTCAAGTCCCAATAGTCAATGCACATGCAAACTTTTCCTCTAGATTTTATCATAAGTTCTATGTTAAGTGAGACAACTAAGGTATTCGACCTCTTATATAAAACCCAAATTCACCTGTTTAACCACTTCATATTTAACCTTAAGGGACCATTCGGGTAAAATGTTTCTCAACTTTTACTTGACAAAGTTGCATTCCATGTTCTTAGGGATCTTGTATTGCATAATTTAGGGATTAATGTTAGGCATGTCAAAGTAAAACTTGGGGAATACATCCACAAACTCAATCTTAAACCCTTCAAATTCTGATCATTCTTTTTCCCTGACCGTTGATCCTATTTCGATCTCGTAGTGATTTCATATAGAACAAAGATTAAAGATAACCGTTTCCTCATCATTATTTTGAATGCATCTATAATGTTTTGCTTTTTCGTCATAAATATCATTTAAGAATTATTCATTCATTCAATCATATTCATCAATTATTTTATTAACATAATCAATGTAATAGATATAAGCACAATAAGATACTCAAAATCCACTTCAATTTCATTGATGTTATGATTTGGAAAAATAATCGTGAGAACCTCCTCAAAAGAGGCCTCGTCTACATGAAAAATGGAATTGGAAATTCAATAATGGGTTGAGTATCAAATTGGTAAATAGTAGGGTTGTTGGATGGAAGAAATTAACTTGTCGAGATGCTACACCAGTTGCATAGAGGCTTATCGGGATGGAAGATCTTCCCACTTGGGTTTGATGTATCAAATTCATCATTGAGCATGAAAACATCCATACCCAGCTCAATAAGGTCAAATGATTCATCACTTAAATTGATCTCAGTTCTTTCATTATCGAAAGATCTTAAGTCAAAGGATTTTATGGACTATGGTTTCACTTCATGCTTGAATCCAATAGTGCAAGTGATTTTATCTTCAAACAATATCCCAAAGACCTATTTTATGTTCTTCTCAGTTGCATCAAACCATAATAAGGAAAATCTTCATCTTTTTTAATATAGCAACCGTTTAGGGAGTCCCTAGAGAAATCTTTTCGCTCCATTATTATCTTCTTATACGATTTCTTGAGAGGTATGAGTTCTACATATGAAGTTTGGTACCACAAACAATGAGGCAATTAATAAGCCTTTAGAGTTATTGGTCCAGTGATACTTTGTTGTCTACACTCAAACCCTATTTTGGGCCTGAAGTGCATCTTCTTGAATATTTTGATCGCATTGACATTTCCTTGTGGGTTTTGTTAGGGGGTTACCCCTTCTTTGAAATATTCCCCTATCAATAAAGGGAGCATGTTAATATTGAAACATAAAAGAAACATATCGTTAGTACTGCACTGCATTTCTAAGACTGGATTGTTGGCACTGATACCGTCTAAATTATTTTCATCCCCAATGGCCTTGTTGATTTTTTTGTCTTCTAATAACTTAATCTTTCGATTGAAAGAAGAATTAATAACTTAAGGCAACCAATAAGTAATTTGAAACAAGTCACAATGTTGATCACTTAATAATCAACTTAATGGAAAATTAGACAGACCCCTAGTGTAATAAGAATTCATTCCATGAATTCTCAGTGAGTATTATTATATTTTCTCACAACGAAAAATGTGGGAGTTAGATCACTAACTTACGTCAGTCATCAAATCATTCGGAGTGGACAAACATTCAGAGAAGAACCACTATCAACTAATAACAATGTAATGTTCTTCTGTAGTAAATCAACTAAGATATTGAGAGAATAATTGTGGTCAAGCAAAACTTGACGATTTCCTCATTGGCAAATGGAATGAGACTGTTGGTGGTGAATGTGCCAACTATGTGGATAGCCTCATCAGAAGACATATTAAGAGTAATTGTGTCTTGAGTAAGGATTTTAATGAGGGAGTTTATATAAAGTTGAGATGACGTGAATTGCCCCCATAATGTGGTGTTTTCTTGGGTTTTATTCAGTTTGTCATTGATTTTTCTCTCCCTAATGGTTATTTCATATATTGGTTCTTCAACAACTGTCTTCCTCTTGTCTTTAGGAATATTATCCATAAGAGGAACTGGATCATTGTATTATTAGCCTGATCGAGTCATGTGATTAACTGATGAGGGATAAAATAGGAACCATGTTTCTTCATCCACCTCAGGGATACTAGAGACTTTGTTTATTTTAGAAAGGATTTCTTTGAATGAGACTATTGAAAACTTCACTGTTAGGGCCATTTTTTGGTTCAAATGAATTATTAGGGTTATCTCCCCATCTTGAGGTAGCTACCTACTTATTCCCTAAAAAGTCTATACATTCAACAACCCCCGAGATCTTCAAATTACAAGTCTTCCCATGTTGGAGAGAAGTGGTTCTAATATGGGATCAAATACCTCCTAGGTGGCATTATAATAAGGATATCAGGAGCTTTACAAATACTTCATTTCTAGAGATTTTCTTCTGTCAAAACTTGGACTATGATGTCTAAAATGAATTCTTCTGAAGACATAAACCATTCATGAGACTGATTGGCCCATTTATGGTCTTACATGTATATATCACTTATCTTTGCACGTGCTTCTTCTTCAAGAGGAAGTGTCGACAAAAAATTCATTATGAATCCATTCAGCTCCTTTAAGATAGAAAAATTCATGCTCTGGTATAAGATTTAGTGCGAACTTCTATGAAAGTTCTCCTCATCAAGGCATGGGATCGATTACAAAAAGTTTCAAGATGGAGTATATTCCATAGGCACTCTTGAAGGGAAGTTAAGGAAGGGTTTGAAGTGACATATGAGACTTAGTTATTTTTAGGATTGAATTTGGAAGAGGGATCAGAATCGTAGTCTTCATCAATTAGTAAGGCATTCATGTTGTAAGAGTTTAGTTCTCTATGATAGGGTGTTTACAGATAAATTGAGGTGTAACCTATTTTAATGGTGATAAAATAATGACAAGTGTACTCTTAATGATAGGTAATAAACTCATGTATGTATTACAATAATGGGTAATAAATACCATTGTATAGACAAAAATCAGCCACTATTGGAAATGAGTTAGGGGGAGAGAATAAAACAATCTAAATATATCGAAGGTAGGTAGACATAAAAGTATCGAGGTAATAGTGCGTAAAGCTTAATAAATTCTTAATTTCTTTTTAGGAACTTGGACAAGTGTGTTAATGGAGGAGAAGAAAATATCTTGTTCGCAATAAATAACTCAAAAATGTTTTTTTTTTTATCTCCAAGATCTCGTGGTTTATCAAGGGATAAATGGGATATATACCGGGTTAGATTACACGCAATAAACCTCATGCAAATTAAATGTTAGGTCAAACTACCATGCCTAAAATGTCATTATAATTAAATGTTAAGTGAAATTTCGAGAGATGAACTATTGTGTCAAGAGGCGCAACAGTGTGTTAGCGCTGCAGTAACCAATTGTTCACCAAACTGTTTAAAGTAAGTTTGATTTGACATTGATAGGTATAGTATGATGTCACAATGACATTTTATCTAAGGATACTATTTTTGGAGCCAAAACTTTTTGGCTACAAATTAAACTCGGGTAGCTCGGGTAGTGCTCTATTGGGAAAAGTTGTGTGTTTTACCTTGTGTATCTAAAATGGTAAAGTCATGCCTTAACGATTCCTTTCTCTTTATCCTCCTAAGTGAGTTTCCTCATTTGAGCATGAAATCTCTCCCAGGTCATGTTATGCCTAGTCCATTACTGGTACTGAGTAACCTCAGCAATATTACAACCTATCTCATAAATATATAAAAATTAATAAAATACAAGATTAATCAACTAGATTCTTTTAGAAGGATTACTTAGTGTTTGATCAAGATCTAGTTGTCTTGATATATTGTTAGTATATTAATGAGGGATTTTATCTCCATGTAAGGAGGTTTATCTATAAGTTCCTTCTGAATCTACCCCTTCGTAGCGAAAGTTTTTATGTAAACAAGAAGTTATTGTATTAAACACCTTCAATCGATACAAAATTATTGGAAACACTTTTGGACTAAACATCTTAATCTAACTCAACTTGATTTTGTGCGTGTCACCCAAATCATCTTATATCTCCAGTATTCAATGTTGATGTCCTCTCACCTCCTAACCGTGTACTTTTTTTACCCGTGGAACCTTGGGCTAAACTATGAACTGCATTGATTCATGAAATCATCCATTTTCATTCAATTTTTAAAATGTACATGGGTTAATGAACAGTTAAGGTGCCTCAATGGCTATTTTTCCTAACCTTATATATATCTTCCATCTCTTTATTTCAGAATTCTTATGATGTCCTCCATTAAAGAACTCAAAGATTTTATATTTTTTAGACAGATAACATCATCTTTATTCCTTCAAACTTTCTTGAAAACCTTATTTGACCCCATTTTCACCAATAGTTCTCTTCTAGCATCATTTCTATACCGATTTTAATTTGTTTTTAGCGTGTAAATCTCTTAAAATCATTATATCCTCTTCAAGAAAAATTGAGAAATATCCATTAAGACTATAATGTTGGAAATTATAGCACATAAGGCTCTATGCAAATTTTACCGTCGTGCTCCTTTCTTTGGGGATGATGATGAGTTTTGGACTCAGGCCAAGGTATTTTCTCTAAACATGAAGAGGCAAGGACGGGCCTTTATTAATGGCTAAGGGACCACATGACAATACTTAGGGAGATTACATATGTTCTTTTGGTGTGTTCAGATTCAGGTTAAATCGTGAGGATGTATCGTATTCCCATATTTTCTTCAAGGGAGCATATGTTGTGACACCCCGCCAAATTAAATACCGGGTGATCAGTCCTTTATTAAATTAATTCACAATATCCAGCTTGTTCATAATATGCATTACCTTCGAAAACTTTATTATTAACACCAACCACCTAATATTTAAAAAGGATTATGTCAAAATTTTATCTTTTAATTAACATAAAATCATATTACCAATTACTAATCATACACCATCCAAACAAATCTCATATGAAATAACATGACTAAGGTAATAAAGGTGACTGGAGTAAATACTTCAAGCCTGAATCCCAAATACAATAATCCAAAAAAGTAATCCAACAACTGAAATAAATAAATAAATAGATCCACAATCTATGACTATCTGAATAAGTAAAGGGGGGAAACATGCCCTAACTAAAATAGATAACTCAAGATGTAGGAATGAGAATCATGGAGGTGTCTACTACCAAGTCCTGTAACTACCACAAAAACTACAGCTCGTCAAATGAACGGAACTCCTATCCTTGCTATCCCTGTGGCTGGGCACCTAAAATAATTTGACAAAAGAAATGAGATTTGCAATAAAAGAATCAGAGCCCGAATTAAAAACGGTTTAAAAATCAGCAAGTGCTTAAATGAAAAAAGTAGCACATATAATGTACGTGTTAGATTCTCGTACTCTCCCTTGAGATACTCACCTCTCATCAAATGTGCTTACCTAACACATATATTTAACCCATCCTAGTTATCCTACCGCACCTAACTTGTCCGGACATGACTATCATCACACCAATAATCTAATGTATTTACCCATATCACCCGCGTCATGTAATACCATATCTTTAAAGATATTATTTCAACTACACAACCGTTGTTCTTACAGGTATACCCTTTCTTACTAAGAATATTTTTAACGATCGTTACTTCCATAGCTACGAAACAGGCACAGTAGAATAAGTAACAAGTACACATATATTTACCTATATATATATATATATATATATATATATATATATATATATATTAATTATGCACCCCTGTGTTAGGACCCATTGGTGCCATGCCTACTCTGCTATCATGTACCGGTGCCTCACTCATTGCATGGAGGACTATAGGTTCAGTCTCCCACGAACCATCAAAATAAACACACATATTAGAGGCGAACATAGTTCCAAGTATATGGGATACGCACATACCTACGCACCCATATGACAATGAACACTATCATTCTCACTGAAAGCCCCTACCAAGGTTCTATAATCTAGTGATACGAATCAAAATCCCCCCATAGGATCCTAAAGATATGATTTCCCTAACCACACAACCTCCACCCGATAGCAAGCAGCGTAGGTATGTAATACACACAATATTTCAACCAAAAGGTACATATACATGACATAATATAATCATTAGGTATTCATGCAACCCAAATCCCCGAATTCATATGTAGTATTATTACTTCTAATACTCACGTTAGTCTCTCTATCGTATATATTCAACAAGGTCCTCTTATTCCAACATATTCCCTTTTGTAGTTACACAATCATCTCACCACTAGACTATGTAATGAATTCACTCTAGAATAGCGTAGATTATTCTTTCTCACACGAATTAACCTCGTAAGATTTTTAACTTGTCCGGGCAAAAATTAAATTTTATGAAATCTCGTTAGAAGTGGGGAAATTTTCTCTTTCAAACGAAACTTCGAACGAACTAGACACTGAATTTTCGTTATAAACTCGTTCGAACAAGGTTGTTCCAATGAGGTCATTACAACGAGATCCCCAACTTCGAATGATCTACACTTTGAATTCTCGTTGGATAGGTCATTGGAAATCTCTTTCGAACGAGATTACAGAACTTCGTCTATGACCTCTAAAACCTGTGTTTTTTTAACCGTTTCATCGCCCAAATCATCCAAAAGTCATCATAACTCAAATCCAACGATTCCAAACTATACTCCCTAGTAATAGAATGCTTTTAAACATATTTAAACATCATATCCTTTAAATTTATAACATAAATTCAGATAAATTCCTCAAATTATTGAAAAGACCTAAATTCACATAATCACCATTAATCATAACTAACCCATATTTAAATTTGTGATTTCAACATATAAAATTTAGATTTCTAATCCCAAAAATATTGTTATTCGTCTACATGCAAACCCTATACCATAATCATAAGTTTAAAACCCAATTTCGATCCTAATTCCATAATATCACGAATAAATCACAAACTAATTTAAAATGGACAATATATGCTCTAAAATTAACCAAGATAAACACTTGCCTTTTCATGAAGTTCTGATTCGTCGCTTGAAATTGGTATAAATGCGTTCCTCTTTTCCTCATCTACACGTTGATGATGTTTTTGGTGAAAGGTGACTGGGTTTGTCCTTAGACCTCTTAGGAACCTCCTCCACTTCTTCCTCTTGGACTTTCTCTTAGGTTTACCAGTTATTTACCCTAACTCTCCCACGTGCATGCATATATATTTCTCCAATTTTCATCCATTAATTAATCCCAATTTTTCAAAAGACAAAAATTCCCCTACAGGGTGTTGGGTTGATTTTCTTACTGTTTCGACCCTTTCAAACACACTGGCACGCTTAAAACGGCCATCTGATTAACCAAAATTAATATAATATTATTATTCCTCATTTAAGTCTCGACACGACTCACACGTGCATCCCAACTAAGTGTACTATAACTGCCGTATTTTTCACTCACAACAACTTTAATATTTTCATAATCTTATATTGCTTTACTCACAAAGTAATATTCAACATAATTCTCTCCAATAAATACTAACTCTCATCACTCTAGTAATTATTTACTTAAATACGAATTAATTATAAATTATTTCCCATTTAAATGAATTAATCCCATAATTAAAATAAAATCTTTCAAAAAAACGCAGTATTACATAATTCCCCCTAATAACGGAATTTCGTCCCGAAATTCGGAAAAGAGTAAAAATAACGGTATACCTGGTAGTAACACCTCTGGATACTTGTTGCTCATCTCATCCTCGTGCTCCCAGGTAGACTCCTCGACATTATGATGCCGCCACTGAACGCGTACTACTGGCACTACCTTTGGCCTCAATTTCCTCTCTCTACTGTCTAGGATAACAACTGGCCCCTCCTCATAGGAACTATAGAGTTGTAGGTCAATCTCTTATAAAGAAATATGAGTGTGGGTTATATCATCCTTAAGATATCTCCTCAATCAAGAAATGTGGAAGCCGTAATGAATCCTATGCAAGTTCCCCAATAACCTCAATAATAGGGAATGGCCTTATGTACCTCGCTGCCAACTTCCCTTTCTTCCTAAACCGAATTACCCCCTTCGTAGGAGATACTAATAACAACACCTAGTCCCCCACATTGAACTCTCTGAAAATCCTCTTGGCTTTAGCGTAGCTCTTCTGTCTATCTTGAGCAACCAAAATACGGCTCGGAATCATCTTAATCCTTGATGAGGTATCCTGAATCACCTTTGGACCTAGTACATTGTTGTACCCCAACTCTATCCAACACACTGAATAACGGAAAGGATTACCAAATAATGCATCGAATGGATCCATGCCAATAGTAAACTGGTAGGAGTTATTATTAGCAAACTCCACCAGTGGGAGGTACTTCTCCTGACCCCTACTAAAATTGAGGATAAACATTCGCAACATATACTCTAACATATAATTTGTTCACTCTATCTATTCATCCGTCTACGGGTGATAGGACAAACCCTATCGTAACTCTGTACCCATGGCCTCCTAGAAGTTCTCCCAAAATTGGGACACAAAGATCTTATCACGGTCAGACACAATTTCAAGGGGAAACCCATTGAGTCTCACTACCTTTACAATGAAGATATGAGTGTACTGCCCCGTAGTATAATCCGTCCAAACTGGAATAAAATGAGGTACCTTGGTCAACTGATCCAAAATCACCCATATGAAATCAGGACCCCTCTGCGAGACAGGAAGCCTTGTGATGAATTCCATGAAAATGCTCTCCCATTTCCACATAGGGATCGCTAACGGTTCTAGGAGCCCTAGCGGTCTCTAGTGGTCCACTTTTATAATTTGACAAGTGGCACATTTCGAAACAAACTCGGCGATGTCCTTCTTGATTCCACTGCACCAGTATTATTTCCTCATATCCTGGTATATCTTATCTCCTTCAGGATGTACCGCAAATCGCGATCCATGCAACTCCACCATCATTTCATGTTATAACTCCTCCCGCTCTAGAACCATTAGTCTTCCATTAAAGCGTAAGCCCCAATCTGAGATCATAGAATATGACTCTGCCCCCTCGACGAGAAGCTATACAATTCGATCCTGACAGAATGATTCTGCTGCCTGAGCCTGTATCACCTTTGTAATTATCTTGGGTGTAACCGTCATCACTCACATGAATGAGCGGGCAACCGCATCCCGATGTCCTAATTCCTTCCATTTTGTATTCCACACCTTGTCCACCTCACCTACTTGCCTACGGTTCAACACTCCTGCTACCACATTACCCTTCCCAAGGTGATAATGGATGTCGAACTAGTACTCCTTCACAAATTCAGTACAACTCCATTGATGCATATCCAACTCCCATTGTGTGAATAGTTACTTCAGTCACTTATGATCTCTGAATAGGCAAATCTTCTCCCCCAAGAGATAATGTCTCCATACCCTAAGTACAGACATAGCTACCGCTAACTCCAAGTCGTGTCTGGGGTATCTCCTCTCGTGAGTCTTAAGCTTGCGGGAATCATAAGCTATAGACTCATCCTCCCGTAGAAGCACACCCCCAAGTCCTAGTAAGGATGCATTAGTGTAAACCAGGTATTCCACCCCTAGCCTCGGTAGTGACAAAACTGGTGCTAAAGTCAGCTTTTCCTTTAGTTCATCAAAAGACAACTGGCAGACATCATCCCATATAAATGTCACCCCTTTACGACTAAAATTTTTCATCGAACCCGCTATCTTCAAGAATCCCCGAATAAATCGCCTATAGTATCCTGCCAGCCTCAAGAAACTATGTATCTCTATCGATGTCATGGGTTGTCCCCACTCCGTCATTGCTGACACCTTCCACGGATCTATGGATATCCCTTCTTAGGACACAATGTGCCCCCAAAACTTAACACTCTCATCCAGAACCCACATTTATCATATTTTGCATACAACTCGTGCTCTTAGAGTGTCTACAAAACCAGAATCAAATGCTCGGAATTTTCCTCCTCAGTCTGAGAATAAATCCGGATGTCATCAATGAAGAAAATAACAAAGTTATTTTAGAACTCATTGAACACCCTATTCATCAATTCCGTGAATACAGTCGGTGCATTGGTTAGCCCAAATAAAATAACTCCGAATTCATAGGATCCATATCACGTCAAGAAGGTAGTCCTAGACACGTCCTCCTCTGTGATACATAATTGATGGTATCTCGACCTCAAGTCTATATTCGAGAAATATACCGAACCCCTCAACTCGTCGAATAAGTCATTACTTCAGGGCACGAGATTCTTAATCTGTATAGTGACCTTATTTAACTCTCGATAGTCAACACACAACCGTAGTGACCCATATCTTTTCTTTATGAACTGTACGAGAGCGCCCAAAGGAGAGGTACTCCTATGGATGAATCCATATCCCAATAACTCCCTCATCTTCACTGAAGTTGTACGGTAAGGTGCATGGTCTATTGGTTGAGTGTCGGCAACAAGTCTATCACAAACTCTATCTCTCTGCTAGGCGGAGTCCTGATATATCCTAAAATACATCAATGAACTCACAAACAACCGAAATCAAATCAAGTGGAATCACCACCTCTTTAGAGGTATCCTCATATATTTAATATAAATAGGTGGACTAACCTCCCTCAGGACGAGGCATCACCACCAAAAACATATCCTGACCCGGTATGACAAACATAGTACTACAACTATATCATTCAATCATCACCCGATACATAACTAACTATTCCATTCCGATAATAGAATAATCCTCGAGTATATCAAAGATAAGCATGTCGATCGGTAAGATCATTCTCCCAATATCTATTCCCACTCCCTGACATATATAGAATATCAAAGACCCATAGCCAAATAATAAGTCTACACAGGTAACGTTGCTCTCTACGGTGTTTATTAACCCCTAAGCGCATGAAAAACTAGTGGTAATGAAACTATGTGAAGCCCCCATGTCAAATAATATCTACCCAAAGTCCCCTGGATAGAAAATGTACCCTCAATCGCGCGTGGATCCTGGGGAACTACGTCTTGGTGGACATTATAGAGACGCCCATACTATTGTTATCCCTGCTGGATCAGAGCTATTGGAACGACCGGAAAAGCTAGTACCTACGGTGTTGCAAGGAGGGTGACTGGAAATATCGATCACTGGGGCTCCTGAAGCATCTCCCCGGAAAGTGTCCTCCCATCTTTCCCTACTATCCTCAGCCCTGATGGTCGTTACAACCCCTCCCTTGGCCCTATTGGCCCTAGTGAAAGTAATGTTGCCCCAACTGGCAAGGCTGGCCCTGATAGCCCTATCTAAAACCTCCATATCCCTACATATAGTCACTTCAGGGTCCCCCTAGTGGGAACTCTTCTCTCCCTGTCTTTGCTAACCCTAAGCTGGTTGTGCCCCATTGGCACCATTACCTCCTATCCTGCCATGGAGGATGGACTCCCTTACTCGTGTGATTGAAGCAGTGATCCTGGAAGTGTGGTGGGGAAGCATTAAGTACATCAGTATACGTACCTAATAAAAGATTACCCAAAAGGGGCTGGTGAATTCTCCAAGTCAAGCCGTCCATGAACATCTAAATTTTCTTCCCCTCACTAGGAACCTTATCTGGAACTAGATTAATCAATCTTATAAACTCTTCCTTGTACTCCGCAACTATCTTCCCCTCCTGGGTGAGATCCAGTAATTTTTGCCTCATCTCATTCTGAATGGTAGAAGAGAAATATTTGCGTTCAAACCGCACACAGAAGTTGTGGATATTCATTCTCTCTCTCTTTTCAGTAGTGGTAATAGACTCCCACCACTATAGTGCCTCTCCCACTAGATCAAAAGTGGGTAGTATCTTTTTTTGAACCTCAGTGAACTCGTACATCCTCAAGTGCCACTAAATTTCCTTCTTCTAATTTCTCGCTACCACAACATCTGAACTCCCTACGAACTACAGAGGATGTGCCTTCTGGGTTAGGAACCCTTGGTGCCATGCATACTCTTCTATCACGTCCCGATGCATCACTCATTTCATGATGGACTACAGGTTTAGTCTCTCACCAACCATCAAAACAAACACACATATTGGAGGCGAACATAGTTACAAGTCAATGGGGTATGCACATACCTACGCTCCCGTATGATCGTTAACATTATCGTTATCACTGATAGCCTGTACCATGGTTATATGTTCTAGTGATACGAATCAGAATCCCTTATAGGCTCCTCAAGGTGTGATCGGCCATAACACACAACCTCCACTCAATGGTAAGCAGCGTAGTTATGTAATACACACAATATTTCAACCAATAGGTACATACACACTACCTATAATAATCATTATGTATTCACGCAACCCAAATCCCCGAATTTATATGTAGTATTATTACCTCTAATACTCATGTTACTCTATTTGTATGATTAACTCCGTGTCGTATATATTCCATAAGGTCCTCTTCTTCCAACATATTCCCTTTTTTAGTTACACAATCATCTCCCCACTAGAATATGTAATGAAGTCACTCCAGAATAGTGTAGATCATTGTTTCTCACTCGAATTAACCTCGAAAGATTTTTAACTTGTCCGGGCAACAAATAAAATTTCTCAAAATCTCGTTAGAAGTGGGGAAATTTTCGTTGGAACGAAACTTCGAATGAACTAGGCACTGAATTTTCATTAGAATATCTTTCGAACAAGATCGTTCGAACGAGGTCGTTCAAACGAGATCATCAACTTCGAACGAATTACACTCTAAATTATCATTGGATAGGTCCTTGGAAATCTAGTTCGAATGAGGTCGTTCGAACGACATAGGTCGTTCGAATGAGAGTACCGAACTTCATCCCTGACCTCTAAAACCTGCGTTTTTTCAACTTTTTCATCACCCAAATCATCCAAAACTCATCCTAAAGTAAATCCAACGATTTTAAACTATACTCCTTAGTAATAGAATGCTTTTCAACATATTTAAACATCAAATCCTTTAAAATTATAACATTAATTCAGATTAATTCCTCAAATAATTGAAAATCCCTAAATTCACATGATCACCATTAATCATAACTAACCTAGATTTAAATTCTTGATTTCAACAAATAAAATTCAGATTTCAAATCCCCAATATATTAGTATTCGTCGACATGCAAAACCTATACCACAATCATAGATTTAAATCCCAATTTCAATCCCAATTCCATAATATCACGAATAAATCACCAACTAATTTAACATGGACAATATATTCTCTTAAATTAGTGAAAATAAACACTTTTCTTTTCACAAAGTTCTAATTTATCACTTGAAATTGGTTTAGATGCATTCCTCTCTTCCCGATCTACACGCTGATGATGTTTTAGGTGAAAGGTGACTGGGTTGGGCCTTGGAGCTCCTAGGAACCTATTCTCCTTCTTCCTCTTGGACTCTCTCTTGGGTTTACCAGTTATTTACCCTAACTCTCCCACGTACATGAGCATATATTTCTCCAATTTTGGTCCTTTAATTAATCCCAATTTTTCAAAAGACAAAAATTCTCATCCAGGGTGTTGGGTTGGCCTAAAACAGCCCCGGACCCCCAAACTAAACAACTAAGTAGACATTTATAACTATTTCAGCCCTTCTGGACGCACTGGCGAACTCAAAAATGCCATTTGATTTACCAAAAATAAAATTGCATTATTATTACTCATACGACTCACTCGTGCATCCCAACTAACTGTATACTAACTGCCATATTTTTCACTCACGACAACTTTAATATTTTCATAACCATGTATTACTTTTCCCACTTAGTAATATTAAATATAATTGTCACCAATAAATACTAACTCTCATCATTCTTGTAATTATTTACTTAAATAGAGATTAATTATAAATAATTTTCCATTTAAATCAATTAATCCCATAATTGAAATAAAATATTTCAAAAATACGGGGTATTACACATGTTCCCCATATGGTTTTGGATCTCGGTCAAGATACATATATTACATTTGTGATGATACTCTCGTCAAGGTTGGTCTGGCCCATGCTTCCCTTTGGTTTGGGGACTTTACCTTATCCAAGAATGAATCTACTTTCCAATTATTAATCTCTAGATGGAGTGTGGTATTTCTCACTTTGTTGGACATTTAGGATGAATTCACCATCAGTTTAGAAGACGTATAAGAGTTGATGGGTCCAGATCCTTATGGTGCTCTCATATCTGATAACCCACCTCTTGATGAACGTTAAGTTAGAGAATGACCTCAGATGGACAAACTAGTTTGTGAATGTGTTGGGAATTTTACGAAGGCCACTTTGTCCAATTCATTAAGTACTTCTTCAAACCTTATGTGAATACCACTAATGAGAAGAAATGATAAGGAATTATGCCAGATGAATCTTTTGGCCCGGTCAGGGAAGACCTTTAGCGTTAGAAGTTCATGTCTTGAGCATGCTTTCTCATTTATTGCTACCTGGAAGGTCCACCGATCAACCATGAAGGGACCTGATAAATATCTTAGTTACATTGACTCCTAGAGTAAACATTCCTCTCACTTCCCTTGACCTTACATCTCTATATACCTACTTCGACACCCATTTTTTGACATGCAACACCTTGTTGGATATTAAGATATATTTAATTTTTCAATTAGTATTCTCTTGATGGGGTTCCTCTATTCTAGGTTCCGCGCCCTTCTCCCAAAGAATAACCAATTATAAACTTCGCCACTAAACATCCACGTTTGATGTACTAAAATACGAAGATAATCAAGAAGGAATTTTTACCTTTGATTGAATATTATAACGCTTTTATGATCGTCCTTATTATGGGGATACCAATGATCAATCTTGGTCTTTTTTTTTTAAATAAACCTTATACGGTGCAGCTTCTTCCAAGAGAATAGGTTATTAAGGATTATATATATCTAGATATGGTGCTTCTACTCATACCTATACATCTTCCTTTATTTATAAAGAGGGTTGTTGAGGGTGAAATATATAACTCTCATCGGTGTGATAGGCTATTTTTTATGACCTAAGGAACCCCTAGTTAGTTTATAATAGCAACAGAGTTAATGATTCATTCTACTCTTCCTATTTTGACTTCACCTACCATGTTGTAGGCTTTATGTGAGTAGAAATCATGATCGATAGGTTATTCAAGACCAAAAGAGGGTGCATGATGTTTCCTTTGGTTGCCGTTGTTGGCCAACACATCTAAAGCTTTTTAGGGAATTTGTTAAAACAAAGCCAATGTATCCCATAATGAAATGATATGGGCCTCTTGAGTTTGGTATTTAAAATAACACCATTGTTGGTCTGAGTTTGATTTGAGTAGCCCAAAAGACCTCTTCTTAAAAATATGCATCCTTTAGCTCCAACTGGCAAAGCTCCTCAAGATTTGAAAAAGGATAAAAAATAAAGGTTCCACTGCAATTGGTAACACTAAATGAAAAATAACATCAGCACCAGGTTCCTATAAAGGATAAGTTATTTTGTAACTTGACAATAAAGCAAAGGCCACCAAGAATCATCATAACATGTGAGTGGCCCTTCTCCAAATCAGGATTTATTTGATAAAGAAAAATACTTAGTTTTTGAAGTTATTTCTTGCATGGAGTATACTCATGTGAATACTAATGAGATTATAGATTCTTTGGAAAGACACCGTCAAGCTGAAGACTTTATTATTTTTTAGGTTCCTCGTTAGAAGGTTTCTCCTGTTGAGCAAGTGGTGAAGGAATCTTCCACTATTGCACCTCATCAACGCAAAAAGACTTTGACGACAAAACTTAGTGGAAAACACGTTGTTATAACTCTAAATACCACACCCTCACGCTCCTCGGAGAAAACTTTGGAGGCAATGCCAAGTTATGTCCTAGTGGATTATCCCACCCAAGTTGATCCATGTGTTCTCCCTCGCGATAATCGATGGGTATCCCTTTTTTTCCTTTTTCCCCTCGCGATACACTGATACCCTTTGTTTAGGATGCCACGCCACCAGGATTGGAAGTTGTGTCCATTCTTGATAACACTCCTCCTATCAGAGGTTATTTTGTCCTAATAATTAAAATAAAAACTATTATAACTTATCCATTTCCCCAACATCAAATAATTGGCATTTTTTTCCAGGCATGCTCCTTTGGGGCCATGATTATTCTGTGGTAAGAAAATTGCTAATGAAAGAAGAATCTATGGGTTACTGAGTTGGAACTTTATAAATGACCACTCCATTTATTGCCCTAATTCCTCCTGAGCTACCACTAGTAATTGTGAAATTCTGTTACTAAAGTCGTTTAATATAAAATTAAACAATTTAAGTAACTCCGAACTATTTAAAATCAAATCAAAATAATCACAAAACGTGTTTAACAAAATATGTACGAGATATGTTGAAGATTGGATAATAGGTTTAACAAATCAGTTTAAAAAACTGAAACTCATCACAACCATAAGAATTAGATGAGGAGATGCAGAAAGATTAATGACAAGCTATTTTTAACGTGGTAAAACCTCAACCAACTGAGGAAACAAACACGACTCCCTCTGGAGTAAACAAAAAAAAAATTAAACAAATTATAACAGTTACAAACTATATAACACACATGCACACAAACTAGACCCATTCAAGTTTAGGAATGTACCCACTAACGTCCTTCTAACTTTTTTGCAATTCTGTTTGTTGATGTTGTTCTCCAGTTTGCTAACATCCATTTTTTTCCAGTGCTTTACGTCGACTCTTGTTCTTGATATCTTGTTACCAACACTTTTAGTGTGGTAGGGTGATAGTGTTTGTGAAGGTGCTTTCTAACACATGCATGCACACACTCACGCAAACTTATAAAAACAGTCCTATCAAATTACATATAAGATCTATATGCTGTGATTTTCTATTTCTCTCTTCTTAGAACACTTAAACCTTATTTGACCTTTATTATAATCCCAGAGTCCACGGCTATCATGCTCGGAAGACGTATCTAGATCTTAATCAATCTCAGCTTCTGAAAATATTTTTAAGATTGAAAATCACCGCGTGCGATTCCAACTAGATCGAAGGTCTTGTTTCAAAATAACTAGAAATAGAAAATGTTTTTGTTGAATTTGAAGTTAAAAGCATTTACAGAAACAAATCAGCAAACTTTTCTCAAGATGAGAAACTATAGATGAATATCTATGTGTAATATAACATGAAACAACTAGATCTAAGATTTCTATAAAAGTGGAAACACAGATCTAATCAAATGTTTAAGTTGAAAACAAGATCTGAGAACGAAGAGGTTACAGCATCAAACAATTATCAAACCAACACTCAAAACTCTCAAACACTCAAGGTTGTGTTTGGAATATACTTGGTTTTGAAATAGGTTAGGGTTTCAGAAATGTTTTGGACGATTTAGGGTTAGGGTTTCATAACTCTGGTTTCTCTCTTCTCTCTCTTATCTCGTCACTCTCTTCTCACTCAAATAGACAAAGTGGAAAAAAGTTCCATTTGGATGAGGGAAGGTCTCCTAATATAGGGGGCTGAGAAGGATCGAGAAGGCTATCTCAAATAAATGGCTACGATTTGCTCTCATTAGGTTGGCTTAGATATAAGGGCTATAGATACGCTGTCATTAAAACACTTGTAATTGGCTTGAGAGAGTTTCACATGGATTGTATAAGAATGCATGCAGATTGTCAATTAAAGACTATTACAAGGGCTTGAACTAAGCACGGCTAGTGTCTCACAAAGAAAACACAAAATGGTTCAATGGCAGGCTGACAGGTGTAGGGATATGAATGGACATCAAACGCTCATCCCAAAGAAATTACAAATGCACCATGATGTCTCTAGCGCATTTAGATTCTACCCAAGTGAACTTCCAGCCAATAAAAGCAATAATCCATCATTACAAAAAGACCCAATTACTTTATAAAACAAATTTTAATTAAAATAAAAATTGTTTTAAAATCATTTAAAATTCCCAAAAATATTGAAAAAATCAATTTGATGGAAATTAACACACTCAACATACACACCCTCAATTATATGCAAAATGCAATGTATGAATGCAATACTAATGTGTGTGAGTGTTGGTAAGTTTACTTTGGATCAAATAAACAAGAAGAATGAAATGTAGACAATCTCTGAGGCTTTTTGGATTCTAGGAAATGATACAATTTTGTCACTAATTCCAAACTAGATGAGCACTTATACAATATAGACTTAAGTGAGTCAAGAGCATAAGGTTCTTCACATTGTTCCCTAACTCCTTCAACTTGGGTAGTTTTCATTAAACTTTGACTTGTTGATCTAGGTGTTCACAATAATGATAATTCTCAAGACTTAGTTATATTTTGCGTTCATACGTAACTGAAGACATTCCACATTTTTGTCCTTCTAAAAATATGATAGACCTCATAAAATCCTTCCCCATAGCTTTGTAAAGCCGGTTGTCAATTTTGACTTTCCATTTTTTATACCATCATTTATGGTGTCTCTGGATGTTTTCTTCCAACGTTCATCACATTTATGTTGAGGCATATTCCTCGTAAAAAGGAAAACTTTATATTTTTTGACATACTAAATTATATTCACCTTCATGTTAATCTTCCTCTATTTTTGGCTTTTTCAGCCTATCGGTAGTGAAGAAAAGGAGAAGATAGCTCCATTCGGTAAGGTTAATCTTCCCTCAGTAGATATTACTCCTTCTTATATGGAGTTTGATCCTCCTACAATGGAGCCTATTATTTTGGATATTTAGGACACTCCTGCAGTTAAAGATCTAACTCAATTTAGGAATCTGGACATTCCTCAAACTTTGGACAATGTTGCGGCTGTTGATAATGTAAAATTATATGCTCACCTTGTTGTGGAACTTGTTATTGTATTATGATTCTTTTGTGTATGAATGATTTTCTTGGTGTTATAACCTACTTGGATATAACTTAACAAAAAATCTTACCAGAATGGTGATTTTCTGTCTCAATTAAGCAATGTTCAAAATTGTGTCACCTGCTTGGTGACGGATCATGCTTGGGTGTGGTTACTCTAAAAAATACATTTGCAAGGTGATTTAGCTTGATTTTTTGCTAAACTTTTTTGGTAATTTTACTTCTTAGTAAAAAAAATTATACATTTTTATGACTCTTTTAATTTTTTTATTTTATACCCCTTGCAAGAGTTTAACCCTACTAAAGTACCTCATGTTGCACTTCCTGTAAGCGATGGAGTTTGATTTAAACATGGATGATCATAATAAAGTTTAGTCATCTGATCAAACCAATCATAGATTGATGATTAGTTAGGATGGAGAGTAAAGTGAGTCAGTTTGTGGTACCCTTATGCCAAATGTTGCTATGATTTAGTGTTATCGATAGGTATTTCAAAGTAGTGACTTTAATGAAGGCTTTATATACACTGTTTTAGATCATTTGATTTATTCACATCTAGATACTTTTACTATTGAATGTCTGAGGCCCCATAGTGTGATAGGCGGTTATCGACTTCAAAGTGCAGTGGTGATGGTGTCAGAAATTATGAAAACCTAAATTTCTTCTCTCAAAAGGTCAATCCTTAATTGCCATTTGGGAAACCATAGGGACAAAAGTAAGGACGTGTTTCAATTCCCATGGATCATCAATAGTTTGAAGTATCTCAATGATGGACACATGACCAATTATCACGCTCAATATCTCAAAAATGTGGAAGGTTTGAAAACCAAAGAAGAGAAGTTGAGGGAGATTGCTTCCCAAATCAAAAAAAGTTCCCAAGAAATGAAGATGGATGAAGAATGTTTGGCTTAAGATAAAAGGAAGCATGAATCCAATATAAAGTTAAAGGAGAATTTGAATCGAACATTTTGGTGATGTCTGATTATCAATGAGAATTCGCTTCTCATGTCGCTCCTTCGATTGAGGAGGGCTTCTTCAAATGTCCAGATCTATGGTTCCTCTTAGTATAGTTTCTCTTTGATGTATTTATGCGTTGTAGTTACCATTTTTCTTTGTAACTATATTTACAAATGAAATACACTGAGTGGTTGTTCTTCAGCTTATGTTTATATTATACATATTATTTGTGTTAACACTTGTCTATATTTTATAAACTGTAACCCAAAATTTACATGTGTTCCCTCGCAAACTCTAAGTACAAAAATAAGATTTTTTTTTACATGTACACTCTATATATGATAAACCTTGATCCATTGTTATTAACTTTGAATGGTCCATCATCCTCTATCTTTTACATCAAATAGCAACTTAAATTATGTGCCTCCTTAATAACATATGGTCCCTCTCAATTTGTAGCAAACTTTAGCAAAGGGTGTCCTCTAATTTGGTTAACAACAGGTTTTAAAACAAAGTCACCTTCTAAAAAATTATTTATTTCTCCAAGTTCTCATAAGCTTTAGAGAGTTATTTTATTTATATTTGGAAGTTCCTTCCCCTATTTCGTTTAGAGCTTAAAATCAAAAACACACTATGCCGTAATGTACGAGGAAATGACAAATGGTAAAAACCTCGGACGAACCTGTCTACAAGTCCACTAAGTACGATATTTTTATAAAAGACGCGACAACAGAAACTTACAATAACAACTTGACTCTGTCCAAGCCTTGACGCTCCATCGTTCTTCAACCACCTTCAGTTGAAGAGCGAAGGAGCGTCATGGCTTAGATGAAGCCAAGTCGTTGTTGTAATTTTCTCTTAGATGAAGCCATGTCTTCTATATAAATACCGTACTTAGTGGACTTGTATATAGGATCGTTGAAGGTTTTTCCCATTTGGGTTTTCCTCGTACATCATGGCGTAGTGTGTTTGTGATTTACTTTATCTTGTCACTTAGATGCATGTTACATTAATCAAGATAAATCTGGTTTCATTCACAATTACAGTTTAATTTGGTGCTAATTAATATTTTGGCAGTGTTTGTTTAATTTAATTCAAGTTTAAAAATTAATTTGAGAAAATTTGTGCTTAATTTGTTTGGCTTAATTTTAACTTGAATTGAATTGATGTTATTTAATTAAGATTAAAAGAAAAATTAAAATATGTGTTTTTGTTGTTTGATATAATTTTGATTTAGAAGAAATTAAAATTTGGGAACTTTAATTGCTAAATCAAAAAGAATACTTAATCATGAATTAATTTTTGTTAGGCTATTTTTAGACTTGATTTGAATTTACTTGAATTCAAAAGTAAAATTGGAATTAACTTTGTTTAAGTTAAGTTGAATTGTTTATTGATTCAATTTTAATTGTGAAGAAATTAAAATTAGAATTTTATAATTGTTAAATTTGAGAAGAAATTTTAATTTGGAATATAATTGAACCATCTAATACTTAGTAGTTTAAAATTTTGAGGTGTACCCATCTCTCAGACCTCTACATTTGGTGTGAAGGCCTAGTTATTTCCTCTGTGCTAATTATGTGAGGTTATAGGGCTGGGACACCTTATAATTGTACATAGTACACACGAGTTATCCCCTTATGCAGTAGGTATTGGCTTTCATTTATGTGCAGGATTATGAGTAGCCCATTCACATGTACGTGTCAAGGACCATACTTATGTGGATGATAGACATAGAGATTTTAATTCCTCTGATGAACGTGATTCTTTGTTAAGGTATTTTAGTTTGTTGTACCGATTTTTATTTAATACTTGAGATGTATAACTATAAACTTATGAATCGAGAATGAGGTAATGAATATACTAGAGGTCTATATACTACATTAGTGGCATGAGACTATTCTGAATTTGCAGATGTGAGACATATTGTAACAACCCCTATTTTCCACGTAAAGGTTGGCCAAGCATAACTAGAAATAACAAATTGAAATAAATACATCTCGGTCTTATGCCCATACTATCAATGGAATGTAAAAACAAAAATAAAATAAAGAGTAGCAACTTATGCTAGAATCAAGGAGCGAAATCCGTTACTCAGCAAGTGAAACTTAAGGTCTAATCCTTTGTCGGTCGTGTTGTTCCTATCTAGGATAACCTGGAAAATAATTTTGATGACATGGTTCAGCACCCTAGAGTTGCAGGAAAAAACGTACAAAACTAATAGATAATATTGCAGTGAATTCACATTACATACCGTCCATAGGCGCTCACATCCAGTAAGTGTCACTCCTCTTCTAAGTGTAATACAATACGCATCTCCAACCCAAGTTCAAATATATAATCCAATATTTATGCTAACATAAAAATATTAAGGACAACTAGCCCACATAAAATCGGGAGGAAAATTTCAACAAATATGATTATTGTCCAAAAGACTAACCCCCAAATACTACCCCATAGAAACACAATCACATCACATTATGCATTTTATATAGCATTGTGTCCATTAATAGTTGTCTATATCATTAGAATTCATTGATTTCATTCTTAATCACTATATATATACCACATGAAGTCTTCTACCTTCAATGTCCAACTCGTGCTCTATCGATGAGTCCGAAGGAGTCCCTCACTAAATGGACTTAAGCAAAACACACATAAGTGGGGTGATCACTGTGCATTACACCACCCCTAACTATGTAGATGGATCCAGACATCCAACTTCTCTCATAACTATGCAGTTCCCCTAAGCGTATGATCTAAAATAACGACATATGGAGCGCCTAGCACATTTTGAGCTAGTGTATCGTACACTATCCTACAACGAAATCAATCCCGACGGATAGGCCTTGCACGAACACTGGTATGTCCACATAAATAATAAATACATACATATAAGGAAAAAATATGTATAAATAACTATCCTCATAACTATCATAACTTGATTTAATAATGTTTGAAATATAAATCCTTATCTTGAATATTAACACTCTAGTTAATAATTAATTTCACCGTTTCTTAAATAACGACAAAAAACATTTTTTAATTAAATACCCATTCATATAAACAACCTCCCATATAATCTCTTGGACTTATAAAAATCTCCTCAATATTTCAATGGACTATCCCTGGCCCCGGCCCAGGAGCCGAATCAATTCGCCTTTGAAGCAGGAGTCGAATCAATTCGTTTATTGCAGAGAGCCCAGATTTGTTAATTTTGTTAATATGGGTTTCTTCCCCCAAATTCCATAATTGTTTTAAAGGATTTATGCAACTTAATTTTAATAACTATGTCCATATCACAATGAATAAAACATTATTACATCGGTCTATAACCAATCTACACATGATAATCCCCTATAATTAAAGTTATTGGATCATAAAGTCGGAAGTTGCCTAAACTCAACAAGTTTATAATTCTCATTTTGATATTTTCATCATATTAAGATCAATACATGATTTGAATTTATCAATATAATTCAATCCCTTCATATGGGTTCTAAAAGATATTTTTCCAATTATACGATATCAATTCCGGGTTTTTTTACCAAGGTCTTTAATTCTCATGATGTAATTAATATAAATTAATTCTAAACAACCCTAAATCCAAATTCATTTATATTTCAATCTCTAATCAATTTTATAACCCAGAATTGTTATGCGACAAATCCATATGAATCAAAAAACAAATTATTAGAATTTTTGCAAGAAAATTCTTGCCTTTAGATATGATAGGAGCCTCCTCCCTTGAACCTTTGTTCCTCTCTTCTCCTCCAAGATGGTAACTTCTCCTAGAAGGTGTAAGGTTGCTAAGTGAACTAAGAAGTGGATGGAATGTATAATTAAGTTAGTTTATACTCCCTTTAAAAATGTTAATACCATACCCCCTTTTAATACCTAATTTTTCACCCCCAAATATGCCTATAATGATGCTCAGGTTCGTCCAAAATCAGTCCTAAAGGACCTATCCCTCAGGCCTAACTCAATGTGTTCAGAGCATATAAATGGGTTCATGAATCACTCTAGAATGTACTCAAACAAAGCCTGCCATAAAATACACATTTTAGCCATACTAATAATGTAATAATAATAATTCACGTAATAAGCAAATTAAATATTCTACCAATGCACATATTCGGTATAATCGAATTACTAAATCATGCATAGTCATATCCAAGAAATTTATTGATAAAATTTTCTAATTTTATTTCTGATATACCCGTTTATACCCTCGGTCTGGACAAGGATCACCTCCCATACGGACGACCCTACGAGGGGCCGACCCTTGACCAAGCTCCAGCTGGCCCCCACCAGGCCCAGACGACCCTACGAGGGGCCGACCCTCCACCAGGCTCTAGACGACCCTACGAGGGGCCGACCCTTCCCCAGGCTCCGGACGACCCTACGAGGGTACGACCCTTCCCCATGCTCCGGACGACCCTACGAGGGTACGACAGTACGAGGCCAGAATCAAGCCAGGCTCCCTACCGGAAGAAACTTTGCCCTCGGCCTCGGCTCATAGGCCGAGGGTGGTATCATGACGGCGCGTGGTTTGGGAGACGCGTGGAACAGTGCGCGTCAGGCTCATATGACACGTGGCAGACCGTTATAACAGAATCACACCCTCACGTGAGGGAATATTATGTCATCATTTGGCATCTACAGGTGTCAACAGGGGATAGGTTAGATCATCATTCACATGCACCATGCTTACTTGGGGGGTACACTACACCCCCCAAGACCTATATAAACTTGTCACCTACAACCCTACAGGGGATCGATCCATGAACAGTAGCCCTAGCTAAAACTCTGCTTGTACACACACAGTAGAGAGAGAGAGAGGGTTATGTGCATTGTATCCAAGGCCATTAGTGCCCATACTTAGTGGATCACACACTCACAGTGGATGTAGGCCAAATTGGCTGAACCACTATACATCATTGTCTAATTTCCTCTTATACTCATCCCCTTCTATACACTCATATACATCTCTATGGCTGCCATGGCTGCTACTGCTTGAGTTCACTATCACTTACCCGGTGGTGCTAAATCTTAGCATCATCAGTTTGGCGCCGTCTGTGGGAACGAGAAGACATCTCTTCCTTTGTACAGCTTGACCTCACTGGGCACTCTGGTGGTGAACCAACACTCCCCCTGAGAGGAGGTGCTTCACCATTGAAAGAGACCCACTAAGGTTCCCAAGCTAACCAGTATTTTCTTCAGTTCAGCTTTTCATAGCTCAAGCACATGGCACCTGAGATGCCACCGCCACCACTTCCCCCGCCGGATGAGGGGGGAAGACCCAGTTCCAATCAGCCGCCGCCTCAGTCTGAGATGGCTGATGTGGCGGCAGCCCTAAAGTCTCTGGCAGCCAGCCAGCGGATGATGCAGGAGCAGTTCACAGCTCTAAGTCAGAACATACTGAGACCACCGGGGGTCTCACCTGAGATGATTACTCCGGCAGCAGCTCCAGGACAGCATGAGGCCAGGGGACCACCCCAGGCGCCACGTAAAGACCTGCCACCCCCTCAGCGGCGTAGGGATGTTGCTGACCCCCGGCGTTTACGCCTGGGGAGGCAAGGAAACCCTTGCCATGAGGACAGGTATGACGATCTGGAGGTGGAAGAGGCTCCAGTAGAATGCTGGGAGCCGTATGAGGTCTCCAACAATACTGTACGACCTCTCCAGGACAGTAGAGGAAAGTGCGGGAGACCAAACCCTGGTGATCGCCCAAGAGGCTCTGCTTTTGACCGCCTGAGCAGGGGGTCGGCCTTCGAGAGGCTGGGCCCAGTGAATGATCTGCGGGACAAGTTGTCCAAGTCAAGAAGCGTAGCGAGATCTAGGAAAGAAGCATAAGGCCGACCCCAAAGACGGGACGACGGCCAAAGGGAAGTAAATAGCCGACACAGGCCTTCCGTAGCGGAGCCCTCCATCCACCTCCGAGAAGCAGCAGGGGATAACATCGGCCAGGCCGACCCTGTGAGACCCTGGAATGACTCAATCCAGCGGTTAGAGGATAAGATTGGCGACATATTGAAGAGCCGGGACCCTCTTCAGAGGGGGTACACCGTAGGCTCACCCTTTGTGGCAAAGATAGTCAACTTCCCCACGCCGTCAAAATTCAAGCCTCCTGTGGTCACCCCAAGATATGATGGGAGCACCAACCCTGTCCACCATGTGGAGATGTATCAATCCGCGGCAGACATATACTCTATCTCAGATGAGATGAGATGTCGTGCTTTCTCTGGTACCCTGACAGGGGCTGCGCATGTGTGGTACACGTCTCTTCCAAAAAATTCTATTGGAAACTTTAAGCAGTTGGCAGACCTGTTCATCCATAATTTCTGCTTTGGGGTGAGGCCACAGAAGAAGACCACACACCTGCTCTATGTTAAGCAGGGAAAGAATGAGACTCTGAGAGACTACATAGCCAGATTCAATAAAGAGAAGCTGGAGGTGGAAGACTATGAGGAGAGCATAGCTATGACAGCCCTGATTGGAGGGCTCCAAAAGGGGAAGCTATTATGGAAACTTGCCGAAGACCCTCCGAGGACGATGGCCGAGCTGTTGTCAACAGCAGGAAAGGTGATGAACGCCGAGGAGGCGATGGCTGCAAAATATGAGGACGAAAGAGGAGGTGCAAGTGGGAGTAAATACCCCAAGAAGAACAAAGAGGGGAAGAAGAAAACCATGGATGATAAGTTCGCAGGGTACACCCCTCTGATGGTCAGCTGTGAACAGATCCTGAATGAGATTAAGAGTGACCGGTCCCTGAAGTGGCCTGAAAAGTTGAGGGCAGCCCCCGGCAAGAGGAATAAGAACCTGTGGTGTGAATTTCACCAAGACCACGGCCACGTAACAGACAAATGCTTTGCTCTGAAAGATGAGATTGAGAAGATGCTGAAGGAAGGGAAGCTCAGAAAGTACGTCGATAAAGCCGACTTCAAGAGGGGCCGAGGGGACGACCCCAGAAAGAAGCGAGTCGATGCCTGCAGAGAAGGTCCTCAAAAAAGAGGGGACGACCCCTCTGATGATGAGGACGACCCTGACCTCCCGCCGAGAGACGACCAAGGCCCTGTCTAGAGGCTCAATATGATCTCGCTCGGGGTGGGAATGATCTCCGGGGGACTTGCAGGAGGAGGGTCTGAGGTCGCCGACAGGAAGGCCCATGTCGCTGAGGCTAAGGCAGTGACGAAGATGGTGCACTCAACCTTCCTAGAGGTCAAGTCAGAAAAAAGGAAGAAGGTTGATATGGACACTTTGATTGTGGGATTTTCATGAATGGACTTCAAGGGCCTATTGGCCCCGCATGATGACCCTTTTGTCATCACTACCAGGGTGCACGGGTGCGAAGTGCCGAGGATCCTGGTAGATGGGGGCTCATCCGCAGATGTGATGTTTTGGCCATGCTTCAAGGACTTGGGCCTCAGTCGTGCCAGGCTTGTCCCATACCATCATCCATTGATTGGGTTCAGTGGGGAAAAGGTTCACCCCCTAGGAATATATGAGGTTGATGTCAGGATGGGGGACGAGTGGCCGAGATGGCTCACCAAGAGGGTCAATTTCTTTGTGCTGGATGAGCATGTGTTTTCGGCATACAACATCATACTGGGACGTGTGGCCCTCAAGAGGTTTGAAGTTGTGCCGTCCACAGTCCACCAGATGGTTAAGTTCCCTACCCCTTATGGGGTGGGGGAAGTTCAGGGAGACCATACGACAGCGAGAGAGTGCTACTACAACTCCGCTGAAGAAAGGGAGGCACACAAGAGGGCTACAGCCACTTACAACATTGATACCCTAGACCCCAGGGACGAGACGAAGCTCAAAAAAGGAGAGGCCGCTGAGGAGGTAGAACCCATCATCCTCGATGAGGATGACCCGGGAAAAACCGTCCAAGTTGGCAAGTCTCTGAAGCCCAGTATCAAGGAAGACCTCATCAAACTGTTGAGGAGAAGGCGAAGCGTCTTCGCGTGGAGTCACGTAGATATGCCAGGGATCGACCCTAAAATCATGTGCCACAAACTCAATGTGGTAGAGGGAGTGAAGCCGGTAAAGCAGAAGAGGAGGATTTACTCTAGAGAAAAGTATGAGGTCATGAGGGATGAGGTTAAAAAATTAGAAGACGCTGAATTTATCAGGGAGGTCATCTACCCTGAGTGGCTGTCCAATGCAGTCATCGTCCCAAAGGCCAACGGCAAGTGGAGAATGTGCATGGACTTCACAGACCTCAACAAGCATTGTCCCAAAGACAGCTTCCCTCTCCCCCGCATCGACCAGATGGTAGACGCTACCGCAGGCCATGAGCTCATGAGTTTCATGGATGCCTACTCAGGGTATAACCAGATTTTCATGAACCCTGAGGACTCGGAGAGGACCGCCTTCATCACTGACAAGGGGACATACTATTACAGGGTCATGCCCTTTGGCCTAAAAAATGCGGGGGCAACGTACCAGCGCCTCGTAAACAAAATGTTCGAAGACCAAATTGGGAAGTCTATGGAGGTTTACGTAGATGACATGCTGACTAAGAGTCTGAAGGCAGAGGATCATGTAGCAGACCTGGAAAGGACCTTTAATACAATGGACAAATACAAAATGAAGCTCAATCCGGCCAAGTGTGTCTTCGGGGTCGGAGCGGGGAAGTTCTTGGGGTTCATTGTCAATCAAAGAGGCATCGAGGCCAATCCTGAAAAGATAAAGGCCCTTATTGAGATGAAGACCCCCAAGTCCATTAAAGACGTTCAAAGGCTCACAGGGAGAGTGGCTGCCTTGAACAGATTTGTGTCAAGGGCTACAGACAGGTGTCTACCATTCTTCAAGATCCTCAGGAAGGCCTTCGAATGGAGCGAAGAGTGTGATGAGGCTTTCAAGGAGATAAAATCATACTTAGGGTCTCCCTTGCTACTGTCACGACCCGTGCAGGGTGAACGACTTTACGTGTACCTTGCTGTCTCAGAGTCCGCTATCAGTGCAGCAATCGTAAGAGACGAAGACAGGATACAGAAGCCCGTATATTTCAACAGCAAGGCACTCCAGGGGGCAGAGCAGAGATACCCGAGGATGGAGAAGTTGGCCTATGCCTTGATCCATGCCTCAAGGAAGATGAAGCCGTACTTCCAGTCCCATACTATGGTCATCCTTACTGACTCTCCTCTTAGGCATGTCCTACACAAGCCTGAAAAATCAGGAAGGCTAATGACCTGGGCTATAGAGCTGGGGGAGTTTGACATTGTGTATCAACCTAAGACAGCCATTAAGGGGCAGGCCTTGGCAGACTTCGTGGCTGAGTTCACCTGGGAAGATGATGAGGCCGAGGGTGAGACCCTCGGGAAGACGGATACAGAAGACAAACCCGCAGACACACTCGCAGATATGGCTGAGACGAGCACCGCTAGAAGAAAAGTGACTGAAAACGAAGAGGGAAGATACATCTTTAGACAGGGGTCCCTCTCTGAGGGAAATTTCTCTGAAGGAAAAACTCCATGGAGCCTCTTCGTTGACGGGTCCTCCTGTGATAGCGGAAGTGGTGCTGGACTGATACTATCAGCACCCGATGGCACAGACGTCGAGTATGCCTTGAGGTTCAATTTCAAAGCCTCCAACAATGAGGCTGAGTATGAGGCCTTGATAGCTGGCCTCTCCTTGGCCAAATCCCTTAGTGTCGGCCAAATTTCGGTTCACAGTGATTCAAGGCTGGTGGTGAATCAGATACTAGGAGCCTATGAGGCCAAAGACGAGAGGATGGATAGGTATCTTGATAAGGTAAGGTCATTGCTAAAAAACTTCAAAGAAGTGAAATTCAAGAGGATACCTAGGCTCGACAATGGCCGTGCTGACGCCCTTGCAAGGTTGGCCTCAGCTACTAGGACAGACATAAGGAGGACAGTCCCGGTAGAAATCTTGCTTCGACCAACTATCGAAGACGTCGGGGGAACACTTGGTGTTTGCATGAATGTTTCTCAAGAACCTTCATGGATGGACCCCCTGATCAGATACATTAGAGGGGGAGAGATGCCAGAAGCGAGCCAAGAGAGGAAGAAGCTGAGATACAGGGCTGCAAAGTTCGCTGTCATCGGAGACACGCTGTACAAAAAGGGGTTTCTGCTCCCCTTACTTAGGTGTGTGCATCCCTCAGAGGTCCCTTCCATTTTGCAAGACGTGCATGAAGGGTCGTGCTCAAGCCATATTGGGGGTAGATCCTTGGCAAAGAGGGTGATCACCCAAGGCTACTGGTGGCCGACCTTGGGGAAAGATGCTGCCGCATATGTTAAAAAGTGTGATAAATGCCAATGATTTGCTACCATCCCTCACCAACCTCACCAGCCTCTCACCTCCATTACATCCCCATGGCCGTTCGCAGTATGGGGGATTGATCTGGTAGGACCCTTACCAAGAGCAGTCAATAACTATCCGTTCCTCATCGTAGCAATTGACTACTTTTCAAAGTGGGTAGAGGCCGAACCGATGGTCACGATCACGGAGCAGAAGACCTTCCAGTTCATCTGGAAGAATGTGATATGCAGATATGGTCTACCCAACACCCTCATCTCGGATAACGGGACTCAATTCAAGAATGCCTCTCTGCAGAAGTACTGTGAGAGGGTAAGCATCAAACAATTTTTCTCCACCCCAGGCCGACCTCAGGCCAATGGGCAAACCGAAGTTACGAATAGGACAATCCTAGATGGGATTAAGAAGAGGCTTGAGGAGGCAAAAGGAAGATGGATCGAGGAGTTATATGCAGTGTTGTGGGCATACAGGACGACAGTAAGGACCTCTACCGGGGAGACCCCATTCATGTTAGCTTATGGATCAGAAGCAGTCATCCCCACCGAAGTGGAGTTTCCTACTCATAGGGTCCAAATGTATGACCCCCAGGGGAATACGGAAGAGAGAAGACTTGACCTAGACCTGATTGAGGAAAGAAGGGAGGATGCTGAGATAAGGCAAGCTTCCTACCAGCAGAGGACCGCAAGGTTTTACAACCAAAGGGTGAAACAGAGGCCTATCGCAGTGGGAGACTTGGTTCTTAAAAAGACTTGGCAGAAACCCAACAAGCTCCATCCTAATTGGCATGGCCCATATAGGGTCATCGATGAAGTTGTCCCAGGGACCTACAGGCTAGAAAACTTAGAGGGGGAACCTTTTTCAAACCCCTGGAATGCAGATCATTTGAAGAAATACTATCAGTAGTGTTGTAAGGTCTTGAAAGGCCATAATTGTAATTAGGGTTGCTCCAACAGAATACTTGGAAAATTAATAAGAAATATCAGTGTTTCCTTCATCCTATTGTCAGTCCTAGCATGCATGGGAAGTTGATCCCTCGGCTATAATGGGGACCAGTGGAGGGGACGACCCCTCCACTCTCCTCAAAAAAGACGAGGGAAGACTAAATTAAAATCCATTAATTTGGTTAGTTGAACCCTCGGCTATAATGGGGACCAGTGGAGGGGACGACCCCTCCACTCTCCTCAAAAAAGACGAGGGAAGACTAAATTAAAATCCATTAATTTGGTTAGTTGAACCCTCGGCTATAATGGGGACCAGTGGATGGGACGACCCCTCCACTCTCCTCAAAAAAGACGAGGGAAGACTAAATTAAAATCCATTAATTTGGTTAGTTGATCCCTCGGCTATAATGGGGACCAGTGGAGGGGACGACCCCTCCACTCTCCTCAAAAAAGACGAGGGAAGACTAGATTAAAATCCATTAATTTGGTTAGTTGATCCCTCGGCTATAATGGGGACCAGTGGAGGGGACGACCCCTCCACTCTCCTCAAAAAAGATGAGGGAAGACTAAATTAAAATATATTAATTTGGTTAGTTGAACCCTCGGCTGTAATGGGGACCAGTGGAGGGGACGACCCCTCCACTCTCCTCAAAAAAGACGAGGGAAGACTAAATTAAAATCCATTAATTTGGTTAGTTGAACCCTCGGCTATAATGGGGACCAGTGGAGGGGACGACCCCTCCACTCTCCTCAAAAAAGACGAGGGAAGACTAAATTAAAATCCATTAATTTGGTTAGTTGATCCCTCGGCTATAATGGGGACCAGTGGAGGGGACGACCCCTCCACTCTCCTCAAAAAAGACGAGGGAAGACTAGATTAAAATCCATTAATTTGGTTAGTTGAACCCTCGGCTATAATGAGGGCCAGTGGAGGGGACGACCCCTCCACTGCCCTCAAAAAAGACGAGAGAAGACATTACTTAAAAGTCATTTGGTTACTTGAACCCTCGGCTATAATGAGGCCACATTAGGGGACGACCCCACAGTGGTCCTCAAAAAAGACGAGGGAAGGGTTAGTAGCATCAACAATGAGCAAGCCGTAATAAAATGAAATAAGGAAGACAACAAATATGGAAGAGACTGGTATTAATAAAATATAAGTGTCAAGTGTTTTTACAGAGCCTTTGAACAAAAAGTACAAAAATAAGGGTATGGGCTACAGGCAGCCACCCTAGGGGACGACATCGGAGGGCTGGGCCTCAACAATGGGAATGGTCTCCTCAACAATGGGAATGGTCTCCTCAACAATGGGATGATCTTCAGATGTACTGACCCCTTCAATCTGGACTTGCGACTCCACTTGGTTGAGGGCCTCTGCAATTAGAGGATCGTCCAATTGAACACCCTCCAGGGATGGGCGAACAGAGGAGACGACATCGCCAAATTTGAGGACGACCCATCGGCAGGTCGTCCTGATCCCCCTCTCAAGATATTCAAGGCCGAAGCCCTGAAATTCATCTGAGGTCTTGTACGCCTCCACAACATCAGCCTCAGCTTTCTTGATGGCTGCTTCCAGATCAGTCTTATGCTGGGCCTCCAGGTTGATCAGAGCCTCGTCCTTGTCCTTGATCAACAAGTCCTTAGCCTGAAGATCGGCATCATATTGCTTCGTCAGCTCATCAAGGACTCTAGCGTGCTCAGTCCTTGCGCTCTCCAGCTCGGCCCTAGCAGTGTCCAACTCTGTCCGTAGGTCAGCCTCTTGTTGAATGGCCCTCTCAGCTTCATGGACTTTCTGTTGGTTCTCAGCCATCGACTTGGTGGCTGAGGTGAGGGCACAGACAGACTGCAAGAAAAAATGAAGAAATATCAAAGGGGGCCGAGGGAACAGTTTTTGAAAATGAAATTAAAGAAAGTCAAGACCAATACCTGAGCAAGGGAGTGCAGACCGTAGTCATACACTTTGGCAGGGGGCATATTTGCCAAGAACTCGTAGTCAGAGGCCGACGGTGCAGAGAACATCGAAGCCTTGGCCGCCCTCAAATTGGCAATAAGAGATGAGGGGTCGGCCCTCAGATGGGTCAGACTCTGAGACCAGAAGGCCCCCATGCTTGATGAAGAGGTTGCCCCCTCAGAGGCCTCGGCCCTGGCCCTCGTCTTAGGGTCAGGATGAGGCTCGACTGGAGCCTCAGGCTCCTTCCTTTTGTGTCTAACAGCTGTCGGATCAACAACTGTCGGCCCTGAGGCCCTTGTCTTCTTAGGAGCTTGCTGAGGCTCCTTCCCCTTCTTCTTTGACAGACCAGCAAGAAGGCTTGGAGCAGTCATATCCCAGAGATAATCTGACACGCCTGCAGGATGACCTGAAAAGGATACGATGAATCAGGAAAGTTCAGAGATAAAGAGAGAACACTTCAAAAATAAGTAAAGAAGGGAAAATATTCAGTATAACTCACATAGTTCTGTTAGAGGGCCGACCCTCAGACCAGCTTCTTTAAGGAAGCGAGGGGTCATCAAATCTTCGAACTTTGGGATCTCACCCTCTCTCCCTCGTCCCCTCAGATACTCAACAATATCCCTCTCCTCCAAGCTAAGTCCGGGGTCTGACCTAGCTTTCATGGAGGGGTTAGACCATCTGTTAGGAACCCTCGGAGCATCGGCAGAAGGGGATGCCTCGGTGGAGCTCTCCCATGCCCCAGATATGAAGAAGAACCTTTTTTTCCAATCATGATTGGAAGTTTGAGCCACGTGGAGCAGCTTCTTCTCAGACCTCCTCGCTCCCAGATGATAGTATCTGGGCTGTTTAGATGAAGAGGTGATATTGTAGCAGGCCAAGAACACGTCGGACGAGGGCTCATCAGTGAAAGAGTTTTTCCACAAAAAGATGTACCCCAGAATCGTCCTCCAAGAATTGGGTGGAAGTTGCGAGGGGGAGACGCCCAGAGCCGACAGAATATCTATAATGGCAGGGTGAAAGGGAAGTCTGACACCTACTTTGAACATTTGCTCGTAGACTGCAACTTCTCCCTCTTCACCCTCAAAGACCCTCTCATCCTCAGAGGGAACCCTCATAGTCACCCCAGGTGGCACTCCGTAAATATGCCTCCATATCAGAAGATCCCTATCCCTGACAGAGGAGATAAAAGACGAGGCATGGGAGGTATCAACCTCATCGTCTGTATCATCGTCCTCATCCTCCTCATCACCTGCAGGAGGACCCTGAGGAAATGCCACATGGAAGGCGTTGGGGGATAGGGTTGTCACAGGGACAGCCTCAGAGGGGATCGTACCCTCGGCCTCTCGGGGAGGGCTAAGGTCAGGTGAGTCCCTTCTACCAGAAGTTCCAGAACCAGTTGGAGAGGAGGTTCTCTCGTCCATCTCACTTGGGTTGGGTGTCTCGGCTGGATGAGACGACGACCCACAAGACTCAGAGGGTTCAGATGGTCTAATGGTGGAAAGAGGAATGGGAAAGATGGGTCGTACCCAATTGGGGTCGGCTCCTCGTCTCCTCTCTTCCTCTTCCTCTATCCGTCTGATCTCGGTAAATAGTTTCTCTCTCAAGGACGGGAATTCAGACACCAGGTTGTAAAGCCTCCTAAGCATTAAGGGGAAGACCCTACACTTAAAGAAATTATACTAGACTTGGCTAATTTAACCACAAACACTTGGGAGATTGACCAGGATTGACCTTTGGATTAAATAAAGAACTCGAGGGTTTTCGTCAAGAACGTCCGAAGAACCAGTGACCGGAGAAGACGCCGGAAAAAGCTGTGGGGGAACTCTAAGAACCAGACGACCTACGACCCTAAAAAATAGACAGAAATGAAGACAAAAGAAGGCAAAAGGAGAAAAAGGTTACCTGATGAGGAGAAGGGCAAGAACGCTGCTGAGACCTGGGAAATCGGAGGCTGAAATGGCAATGGGAACTGGTTCTAGAGAGAGAATAGACTTGGGCGCGAAGAAGAAGAAGATGAAGACAGAGTTTGAAAAATCTCTTAAATACTCTTGTAATGAGTGGACCCATTTACCGAAGAAAGATATAATTAGGGCACAAGGCCCCAAGCGTACTGCACAGCCGCCCTGCCTTGAAAACTGGAACAGCAATGAGTACCTGCCCAGGTGTCACTCACCTAACTGATCGTACACGCATCTGAATTTCAGCATTATCCCTCAGCCATCTCAATGACACCTATGGCTAAGGGCTGGGGGGTGATTGATATACCCGTTTATACCCTCGGTCTGGATAAGGATCACCTCCCATACGGACGACTCTACGAGGGGCCGACCCTTGACCAATCTCCAGCTGGCCCCCACCAGGCCCAGACGACCCTATGAGGGGCCGACCCTCCACCAGGCTCTAGACGACCCTACGAGGGGCCGACCCTTCCCCAGGCTCCGGACGACCCTACGAGGGTACGACCCTTCCCCATGCTCCGGACGACCCTACGAGGGTACGACAGTACGAGGCCAGAATCAAGCCAGGCTCCCTACCGGAAGAAACTTTGCCCTCGGCCTCGGCTCATAGGCCGAGGATGGTATCATGACGGCGCGTGGTTTGGGAGACGCGTGGAACAGTGCGCATCAGGCTCATATGACACATGGCAGACCGTTATAACAGAATCACACCCTCACGTGAGGGAATATTATGTCATCATTTGGCATCTACAGGTGTCAACAGGGGATAGGTTAGATCATCATTCACATGCACCATGCTTACTTGGGGGGTACACTACACCCCCCAAGACCTATATAAACTTGTCACCTACAACCCTACAGGGGATCGATCCATGAACAGTAGCCCTAGCTAAAACTCTGCTTGTACACACACAGTAGAGAGAGAGAGAGGGTTATGTGCATTGTATCCAAGGCCATTAGTGCCCATACTTAGTGGATCACACACTCACAGTGGATGTAGGCCAAATTGGCTGAACCACTATACATCATTGTCTAATTTCCTCTTATACTCATCCCCTTCTATACACTCATATACATCTCTATGGCTGCCATGGCTGCTACTGCTTGAGTTCACTATCACTTACCCGGTGGTGCTAAATCTTAGCATCATCAATTTCTATCGATTTAAATGCTATAAATATACAAGGTGTTACATTCTCCCCCTAATAAAGGAATTCCATCCACATAATTCAAAATATACCCGACTTGAAGAGTTCCGGATACTTCTCTCGCATGCCATCCTCCCTCTCCCACATCTAATCATCCTCGTTGTGGTGCATCCATTTCTTGTGCATTAGATGAACTACCTTGGAATGAAGTCTACGCTTCTTTCGGTCCAAAATGTCTATAGGTCTCTCCTTATAAATCACGTTGGGCTAGAGATCTATCTCGCGAAGATCTATATTCTAATAAGTTACCTCGTCTCAAAGGAATATCCATAATGCCAAAACATGGAAAACATCACTGATCCTCTGCAAGTGATCTAGTAAGTCTAATATATATTCTACTTGTCTAATCATCACAATAATAGGGAACGAACCCACATATTGAGGAGACAACTTCCCGTTCTTCCCAAATTGCATGACTCCCTTTGATCAAGTGGAAAAACCGAGCGTCCATGTAATACGCTAGTCGTTGTTATCGGCTTCCAACCTCAATACAAAAAAAACCTAAACTTGTAACTACACTCTTAAGGAGTATAGTGGCGAGTCTGGGTATCGAATCCACAGGGAATTAAGACGTGTGAACGTGACGACAAAGGTAAGGTAGTTTAATCCTAAAGTTGATGTTAAAAGAAAAGAAGAGAAAAAGATGATTGAAACAAATAAACTATGTGCACAAAAACTCGAAGTATTATAAGAAACCAAATATGAATATGAGAGAAAATAGGGTGGAGTACAATCCTTCATTCCTTAGTAAATTATCGTATAGAATACTAGCATTGAAAATTGAAATTCTTGACTAAATCCAGTCTTTATAGATCCTAAGCATTACATATATGAGGGAACTAGCCCGCATCATATGAAATCAAAGGTAAATATAAAGCGGTGAATGGGCAATTTCACTTACATAGCGTTCTTAAACATCCCAAGTACCTAGGGCAAGAGAGATTAAAAGGTCGGCTATGTTCGTATAATTTCCATACACGATTTGGTCAATATTTAATTTACCCTCTATTTTCTACACAGGTAATTTATACCGGAATGAGTTCATGTACCCCAGCCCTTGAAAATTTAGCTAGACATGATTTTATGGGAAAATAATTTCATAACAATGCATATAATTGTGGATCTAAGAAACATGGTAAAAACAAAAATTACAAAACAAGAAAAGTTGATTAAATTGAAAATAAAAATTGAGATTAACTAAGAGAATGGAATTTGATACTTGAAATCTGCACTAGGGAAGAGAGATGATTGAATCCAGAAATAATTCTTGTTGTTACAAACTAGGGCTTTTGTAAGAATATGAAATTTATTTACTAAAAACTCTCTATCTCTCTCTAAAATGATATTGTACTCTCTAGAATTCGACTCCCCCTTGTAAAGAGGTAGGGCTTGTAAAGAGGTAGGGTTGAAATTTATGCACTAGTGTTCTTGTAATTTAGATCTCTTCAACTTTCTAGTTGGCCCCACCTCCGGACTAAGGCTAAAAAATTACGAAAATGCCCTTCAACACTCTATTTATTGGTTTCTTTAACTGTTTTGAGTTCTCCTCCGCACTAACTTGCATGAAATACCTATAAAGCACATGATAAATACACAAAACACAAAATACTTGCCAAAATAGGTTAGTAGCATAAATACAAGACAAATCCAAGCTATTTACACTGCACGGGATCATAAAAATACCGAAATTGAAGGGATAAATGTGAAGAATATGTGCCTAATCACCCTTAATAGGAGACACCCGGAGTAGCACTTGATTACCAACCTCAAAATCCAAGTGTATTCTCTATGCATCAGCATAACTCTTCTATCAATCCTGGGAAATCCTAATCCTAGCCCTGATCATCTCCACATTTTTTTTATGTATGCTAGATGAATTTAGATCTGAGAAGCTATTTTACCCGACTTCTAACCAACAAGATGGCGAACAAAAAATCATGTCTTACAGTGCCTCCAAAGGTACCATATCGATATTAAACTGGTAACTATTATTGTAAGATAACTTCATCAATGGTAAGTACTTCTTGAAACTATCTTTGAAACCTAATATGCACATCTGTAACATGTCCTCTAATATCTGATTCACCCTCTTTGTCTGATCATCTATCTTTGGGTGATACAAGGTACTCAACCTCAACTTCACCCCTAATTTTTGTTAAAAACCCCTCCAAAAGTGGGAAATAAATATCTTGTCCCGATCTCACATGACACTGAGTGTTACACCATTAAACTTAACAATCTCTATAAGGAATAGCTTGGAATACTAATCCAAAATATAATTTGTTCAAACTGACAAGGGATGATCGACCTTTGTCAAACAATCAATAATTACCCAGATGACATTGTGTCCCAATTGTGATGTAGGTAACCTCGTAATAAAATCCTTAAAAATTCTCTCCCATTTCCACATTGAAATCTTGAGAGGTCGTGGAATACCTATTTGTTCCTGATGGTCCACCTTCACCATTTGGCATGTAGCGTACTTGGACACAAAATGGTAATGTCTTTATATTCTTTCCCACCAATATTGGTGCGTCATGTTTTGGTACATCTTATCCCCTCTTCGATGTACCAATGATAACTGATCTACATAATTACTCATCTTTCAAAACTACTAATCTTACATAAAATTTCAATCCCCCATCAGAACTAATCGAATAATGCCTTGCCCCCTCTAATAATAACGTCCTAACCTTCTAATGGATAATAGGATCTCTCGCATGTGCCTTCAAAACCCCAATAATGATTTCAGTTACTAAGGTAAGAAGTTATATGAAATCACGTGAAAGTTCATCATTTGTATAAAGAAAACCCCGCTTTATCTTCCACACTACTACTTACTTCATTGTCAGTTTACAGCTTCAGGCATCTACCACTACATTTGCCTTGACTAGATGATATTTAATATCAAATTGGTAGTCTTTCATAAACTTAAGCCACCGACACTATCTCATGTTGAAGTTCCTCTGTGTGAACAAGTATTTTAAGCTTTTTTGGTCCGTGAATAACAAAAAAAAAATTCCCTGAAAAGATAACGTCTCCAAATGCGCAAGGCAAACACTATGGCTGCTAACTCTAGATCATGGGTGGGGTAGTTCCCCTCATGAGGCTTAATATTTTGGGAAGCATAAGGTATCGTCCTCATCTCCTACATCAATATTCCACCAAGTCCTCCGAAGGATGCATCAATAAAGATATTATAGTCTATTCCTCCATGAGGTAAAGTGAGTATCACGGCCGAAGTCAACCTAACCTTCAACTCCTCAAAATCCTGTTGACATGCATCATCCCAATAAAATGGAACACCCTTTCATTTAAAATTTGTTATAGGGACATCTATCTTTAAGAACACCTTAATGAATCAAAGATAGTTGTCACACCCGAGGTTCTATGTCTTGTAATACTAGGTAACAATAATAATCTATTCAGAAGGAAGATAAAATTTTATTTATGTGGATGTATTGCGTCTTATTACATAGCTTGTAGTCTTCATAATAAAAAAATAAAAAAGGGACTCTCGGATTCTTCATAGCATAGAAAAAACAAAGGAAATAAAAGGACACATGGGCAAGTAAGTTGTGGTAAAAGTATTACAATGGGTGCTCCCATCTCTTCTTGTTACCGTGCACACTTATGTAACTGAAAATATTTTCTTTGATAAAACTGAATAAAAAAATCAAATGGGGCTGGGGCATTTCTCCTTCTTCAAGTTCATTGTCCATCTGCAAGGGTAACAAATAAGAAAAACATTAGCAAGTAGAGAATTTTGTTCCTATAACTGTTGAAATATGTGAATCTGTTTAGAATTTAAATCAAGCATGCAAATATATATCATAATTATAATAAAGAAACAAACTGAGAGATCAACAGTAATAAAATATGGTATATGGAGTTTTTTTTATATTTATAAGAATGGTATGGTGATTATAATTGGATAAGTGTTTTATCGAATCATAAGGATAAGATTCAGACGATAGCAGGATAAACCATAATTATCAATTATAGAGGCTTCAACTGTATATAATTATCCTTATAATAACATCCAAAACCTTTGGATAAAATCAATCCATAACCTTTGGAGATATAATCAAGCCAAAACTTTTGGGGAAAGTAACGATCTAGGTACACAAATTATAGTGGTACTCATACATATGTAGCGATAAAAACTAGGCACTCAAACATCTGAGTCCTACAGTCCAAATAACACTTCTGTCGGTATACAAAAAGTCTAGTCGCTGAATTATAAGGTATGCTAATGGTTTTTAAATGGAATCATAGGTTCCTTGAAATTATCGGTCTAGGGTTTAATCAGATAAAGATCGAATCAATCCTCAAGGTATGTGTGAACTAAAAAAAAGTTCATAAATGAGAACAAGAGTGTGGGGGCTATCATATAATGATATAAACAATTACAGTAGTTCAAGGGGTAAGATCAAAAGTAATATCAAAATAGAATTACGTATATTTGTTTATTTTTGGGTTATTTGAAATTGCTCTTCCTTTTCACAAGAGTACACAAGGTTTTCTGAAATCATTAATACTATAAATGTTTAAAGTATGAAAGAGAAATGACATTCTTAGTAAAAGTAGGGGTGGAAAACAATTTGGTTTCAGTGTAAAATTTAATGTTGGGGTTTGATATATAATTATGCAAATATCGGTATTTGTATTAATCTCCTTATTTGTAGACATTTTTAGATTTGGTGATAACGAACAATTTTATTGTATTTGTAAAAAGGGACTTATATTAAAAGTATGGGACTGTTTTGAAATTGTTGAAAATTTCAAGGGTTTAAAGTTAAATTTTAAAAGTTGAGTTTCAATTTCAAAAATTGTTTTCTCGAGAAATTGCTTTCTAGGAATCCAAACAGGGTGATGTAATATACCAATTTGATCATAAATTTAAAACAATTTTTTTTTTTGGGGGGGGGGGGGGGAATCAGAATTTTTTGATTGGAAACACACCCTAACGCGTTGGGTAAAGTTTGGTTCCCAGGGATAAAAGGAAGTGATTGAGTAAAGATTGGTTCCCAGGGATGTTTGAAATGCTTGCAAAAACCTTCCTATGAATCAAGTATGTTAATCAGATACAATGGATAAGGTTATTCCATGGAGTCTAATAATTTCTCGGATGTAAAGCTCATTGAGTTTTTGAAAAGAATCCATTGCTTTCGTTGATAGAAAATGGGAAGATTTGGTAACTCGATCATTAATAATTCATATTGAATAGAAAACGTGGGATGTTCAAGGTAATCCACTCATAAAATCCATTGTAATGTGATACCATATCCATTCTGGAATCGGGAGTGGGTGTAATAGTCCTCCAGAATGTTGGTGTTCAATTGTTACCTATTGGGTGGTTAAACATTTTTCCACAAAATTGATGATATCATTTTTTATACCTTACCATCAATATTATTGTTTAAGATTGTGATTAATCTTGTTGCTCCCAGTATGAATCATAAATCTACAACTAAATGTAAGCTCGCACGATGCACAGGCGAGGTGCCATGTTCAACATTATTGTTATTTTCAAAACAGACATTCTCAAAGATTGAAACATACCATACACACAACTAGTATTCATGTAATAGAATGATAAATGATGATCAAATCAGTAAAAAGGCTCGAGTATTGTTGCGGTTCTATTCCACTTGAGTTTGATAGTAATCTTATCGAAATGTAAATCTATGTTCTTTACTCTTTGACTGAAACATAATTTCATACATTAAAACATAATTTTATATTCGTATTGGAGTTTTCCTTTTCAATGAATTATAAAAAATGCTAGTAATAGAAAATATTTACATGAAAATACTAATTAGTCAAACATTTTCCCTGTTTGAAATTTAACTAAACATTTGGTGAACATTTAAAAAAAACCCATTAGATACTGACTTATTTTTCCTTCTGTTTGATTATTCACAGCTCAAAGCAAAAAATTGGAGTAATGAACTAAATTAAAAAATGAATGTTATGAGATGAACCAATAGATAAATCAACAAAGTCATTTTCTAATGAAACAATTTGATTATGAAATAAGGGCATTAATAACAGCCACTTAAAAAAACACCACGATGAGGTGGATCATTATATGCCAAATGTTAACTCGCCATCACACCCAATCCCGTTAATCATACCGATCCTAAATCCTTCCACCTAATAACCTTTTAATCCTTCTCACCTTGCCTAGTGTCCCACTAAACACAACAATCTCCGACCATTGGGTAACATCCATCAAATGCATATTTTAAATTGGGAGGTTCGTAATCATTACCAGCATACACCCTTTAGCTAGGCCCTCATCAATCCACAGTATGTTTGGGGCATCAGACTATAATTTTATGGTGGATTAATGCTAAAATGAATATATACAATTTATATAAAGATATGAAAGTATAAAAATGATAACAAAATTAATCGATTTAATTGATTACATTACTTTGTATAATTATTTTTTTCTACAAATTAATAGAATAGTCTAATTCAATTCCCCATATCGATAATTACAATGGAAGAATTCAGATATCAACATAAGTCAATGAATTTCACTCTGTTAGAAAAAAAATCATATCATACATAATATTTAGAGTATATAATTTTTTACACATAAAGAAATGGTTATTTGAGTTCTTATCTTAGGACTTCTGTCCAACCACTCATGGTACGCAAGATCCCAGCTTCCATAAAAAATGACCCTTATGACCTTTAATTCCCCATCTCAAACCCATTTTATCACTTAAAACCATTCTTATAAAATGATGTCATGAAAATAAGGAAATGGAGGGAATATTTAAGATTGTTTGGGTATATCGGAATAAGTGAATAAAGATATAACACCACATATGATGCTTTAATCTTCTTCATGCTGTTTTATGGAAAAAAAAATTGTTTCAAGTAGATCTAATAAGAATATTAAGTGGGTAGTGATCATCAAAAAGTATGAGAGATCAACTATGATTGACTAAACAATTACTAAAATTGAGGCCAAACTCCTAAATAAAAATTAAAATGCAAAAATCTCACTAAATATTGAAAAACGAAATGTGAAAACTGTGACAACCCGCTCCAAATAATAACCGGTGGCCAGCCCTATACTACATAAATCAGGTATCTCAGGTGGTACAGTCTCAACATCAACAACTAAACACTATAATATAAGGCTAACTACCCGAAATCATTAAGTGCGAATTGCCAAAAATTTAAAACTTTTATTTTTAACAACAACAACAAAACCAATAATGCACACAACCAACAATATACATCTAACTATGATGTGAAATGTGCATGCTCCAATAATAAAAGAGTGCAATACGTTGTACAATAAAATCTCAGCAATGAAATACCCGAATATGCTGTCGGGCAACAGACAATACAATAATCTGATAAATAAAATATGAAAGTGTTAATCTACAACACTTGAATACTAACTCAATACAACTGAATCCTAATCTAGATGTACAATAGATAGGAATCGACTAAAGCAAATTGCCGCAACAGTCCGCTACTTCTACAGCTCCACAAATCCTAAATGGATTAATATCAAAGGCGTCCTTGCGGAGGAACACCTGAAGTAATACAATATATACAAGGAGGAGGAAAATATAAACGAGTCAGAGCCCGAGTTTTGAAAAGCAGTTTATAGAAAGTGTATTAAAAAGCATAATAATTATAAATGCATTATTACATGATTTAGTTGGAATCGAACACTCCATAAAATTCAACTCACCTCTCATCTAAAGCGCGCACTAGGCGTATGCACGTGTCTCCAAAAGGATGTCCGATTCTAATTAGGTAAGAGGATTCTAATTTAAACCCAAATAAAGTATTTAAGTGAAACCATCTAACCTATCTCCCAATTCTACATTTATTTCTATACTTTAAGTTATATACATTATCTTTAATGTAATAGTTATAGTTATCTTTATAATGTTCATTTGTTGAACATATAAAGTTACATGATCCAATCATGTCCACATCATCACAATACATCAACAATCTCAATTACTAGAATTTATATTCTAGTGATGCCCATATAAGGCATGAAACCATATATATTATTATTATAGATGAGTTATTAGAATCAAGAGTTAAAGACTAAACTCCTCCCGATTCTCAACACGGTACTGCGTTTCATGCGTTGAACGTCTCGCCGAGGCGAAATCCAAACAAGGACCCCCCCCCCCCCCCCCGTTACACTACTCCTGACCGTATCGATCCTCGGGGCTCATTATGCCCTCAATGCAAGATGCATGTAACCCAAATGATTATTGTCCAATTTTAATTAATGAATATTCCCAATTCTCAACAGTACACGACGTTTCGTGCGTGGGACGTCTCGTCGAAGAAAATCCAAACAAGGAACCCCCCCGTTACACTACTCCTGGCACTGTCGATTGTCGGGATAGGTGATATATATGTATATATATAATGATGAGCATTAAGGACTAAACTAATCCCCAAGTTCCAACATTACACTGCGGTTCTTGCGTGGGACGTCTCACCGAAGCGAAATCCAAACAAGGAACCCCCCCGATACACTAATCCTGGCAATGTGGGTCATTGAGGTCCATTATGCCCTTGACACCCAAATACAACCACAAGAAATAATAACCATCCAACCGAGCTATAACTCGAAGGACGCAGGTTCACATACTATCATCTTCCAGCAGCCCATATACATAGCAAACTGGGGCCACCTGGTGGGGTTCAACGACACCCACCTCGTGATCAACTCACGCACACAACGTCCTGGGAAGCGGTCATAGTTCCTAACCGGCAAGTGAGAGCGTCACATACCCCCGACCTCTCACCCCCAAAATAAATAGATATATATATCATAAATGTCATTTGTTGACCACAAAGGAAGACTATGACCTGGGGAATATCCACATCCTTCTTTTTTTAGTCAGAATGCTCACCCTCTATGCACGAAACTTCCCAATGATAGCAGGGAGGGGGTATGCTTAACATGTATATACACCATCATATAAGGTATACATACATCCCACATAATAAATATATACCATTTTATATAAGGCATACCTGCAACATCATATTCATTTTCATATTCATTATACGCTCTTAGGCGTAATTTGATTAACATCATTTGTTTAGTATATCTCTCTCATGATACACCGATCGCCAATACTCACACATTTACCCCACTTAGTAAATGCTATACTAATTCTCGCTTGAAGCTCTCATGTCACTTTTAGTATGAATTATCTTTCAATTCTATTTAAGTTAAGGATATTTTATATCCTATTGCACCTCAATTAACATTTCTCATTGTATGAGATATCTCCTAAGTCAATCATCAATAAGGATATTTCTATATCCATATGCACATTAAATAGCATTTATTATTTTCCATCCATAATAGGGTTCAATTCATTTTATGAACCTTTTTAAAGTTATCCCATTTGGGATTGGATTCTAAAATCCATTATCTCTAAATTTGTCTCATTTATTCACATAATTATAATTATCATCCCCAAGTCGAATCTCCAAATCAAGGTGGGCTTCCCCACTTAGAATATACCAAAATCTCTAATCGGTAATCCTCAACTATAATTAATATGACTCCCATATTTTCGTACGATGGAAACCCTCTAAAAGTCTCCAAAACATACTCCAAATGTCTCATATAGAGGCCCCAAATCGATAACCTCGAACAAAACGGGATGAAATTCTCCTTAGAAAACATCTCCAAAACTTCCCCTGTTTCCGAATCGATTCGGCCCATCCGAATCGATTCGGTCCAAAGGACCTGGGAGTCTGCTACATGCAGAACTGATTTTCAAGGGGCGAATCGATTCGGCCCTAAATACCTGGGCAATCTTCAACAGACCGAATCGATTCGGTAGGGGCGAATCGATTCGGTAAGTGCGGCAAGCTACGAAATGGGTTATTTTATTCTTAACCCAAAATACCCAAAAAACATTTATATCATCTTCCAACCATTTTCATTTAATCCAAACACAGATATGACATTTATATTCATCCAAGAACACATATATACTAGTTTTCTAATCTTAAATCCATTAATACAACACAAATCTAAGATTTTTCCCAAAAATTAGGTTTTGTCAATTTAAACCTAAAACCCAAAATTCAATCCACGAATCATGAAATAATTGATACAGAACAATTATTTAGCAAGTTTAATCACTTGCCTCGGGTTCGTAGGGTCTGAATCCGCCTTGAGATCGTGTATTGGCCGGAAGAATCCTCTTTGTCTTTCTTTTCCCCTTCCTTTTCTTCTTCTTTCTTAATCTCTCTTTCTTTCTTCTTTCTATTTCTCTTTCTCTCTTTTGGAGAAATATCTCCCGTAGGTTTTTTTAAGCCTTAACTACCTATGTATACATCTTTAAATGACAATACACACTTTAAATGACTCGGTGACTTTAATTCGAGTCAAATGGTCCTAATTTATTTCGGAACCCAAATAGACCCCAAGTACAGTCATTTCGACTTTATCGACCCTTCCGGAAACAATGGTACCCTTAGAATCGACATTCGACACTCTTTCTGACGACTCTAAATTTTGACCTCAATTGCCAATTTAATTATTTCTCCAATGAAATATTATTTATTTCTCCCAAAATAAATAAATTGTCGACTCCAAAACCTCGGGTTGTTACAAAAACCCCAAAATAATCCTACATTTATCGGATAAAAAAATGAAGAGGTACATCAATTTGAAAGTTACTTGTTACCAAATAATTCCTAGGAAAGTTTATTGAGTCACATGCTCTGATTTGTGGATTTACCGAGGAAGACTAAACAATTTCAGAAAGTACACACTGAGACATGTGCTTTATTCTATGGAACTTTTCTTGCATATTACTTCTAAGAAAAAAATAATCTTGCAAGATGCAAACCAAATTAAAAATAATTATACCCATTACTAATATATCATTCAAATCCATTTCTATCATGATATTGTAAGTTTTCATACAATATTTGTACAAAAATTCATAAAAAATTTATTTAAATAAAGAGATCTTTACATCTCTACAAATAATATATTTATTGTATAAAGTAACATACTCACACTAGAAATAAACCACCCAATCACCCATTACAATTCCATACACCACAAACAAACCTCCCAAACACCTGTTGCCACGCAGCAGGTGGGTTCTTACGCTCCTCCTAAGTTAGCTTCCTTCCCACAAATTCTTTATTCCACAACACATACTTATCACACATCTGATCCATACACCATCACTTCTTAACATAACCCCCACCACCCATTCTCCTTCACCCTATCGTCAATCTCATATAGTTTCCCAGCTGGCATGACACACACATACGTATATTATGTATATATATAAACACACATACCAAATCTTGAGAAGTGAAACCTAAAGATCTCGTTTTAAATAATAATAAATAAAGTTGAATAAATAAGAGGTACAAAAAGATTTTATAAGACAAAAAAAATCTACAAATTTGGGGATATGATCAAAGAGAGGTAGAGGTGGATACAACAGAACTGGGAAAAAATTTAAAAAATATTTCATCATTTGAAAATAAAAACTCTCAAAACATCGATAGAAAATACCACCTTTAAATTTACATATAAGATGAGCATGAGGAAGATATATTAGACCAAAATATTGTGCCAAAACATAAGCTTGAAAATAAAACATATATACAAAGGGTAAAGATACATAAGGTAGAAATATAACCTAATTTAGTCTCAGCGTCCAACCATAAGGACAATGTATAATATAATTCCCGAATAATTTAGTGAAGGCCTCTAAAAGTTTATTGTCAACTAATTTATAGAAGAATAAAGAAAAATAAAAGATATTTTCTACTATAAGAAAAGAGATAGTTTTGCATATTATAATTTAACCAACAAATAATTCACCAATCATGATATTTACAAAGACGGTAATAGAGAAATATTTCTTATTCAAACAAAAAACTAAGACTTGAATCAAATTCACTTTTTTAAAACCAAGAACATTAAATATGTGCCAAATAAAAAGAAAATCATATTAAATCGATCACGAAAAACCTGTCGAGTAGCAGTAATAATAGAATCTCTCATGAGAAATGTGTTTTGGGCGAATGATAGGTGGTGCGATGGTGATTGTAATAGTGGAGGCTTGCGGCAGCGGTGACTTGGAGATGATTTATGGCAACGGATGCAAGTGATGTGTTTGGTGGCTTGTAATGGGTTTATGGTTTGAGTAGTGGTTGAGATATGGAGATGAATATCCACGGTTGCCCATGGTGGGTGTCGATTTATGGGTTCCCTTTATGGTAGGTGTTGGTGTGAAACCTTGGGCCTTTTTTATATGTAGAGATGGTGTAGAAAAATGATTATTACCTTTCGTTGAAATACGGAGGGAGAGGAAGAGGAAGAGGAAACATATGGGTAGGTGAAGAGACACGGGTGTTCATTAATGTGGAGAGAGAGAAGGTTTTTGGTTTTCGCATGGAGCAACTATTGGTTTTAGAAGGAGAAGTGAAAATTAGGTTGCTTTTCTCATATGCCATGGGTACACCTCCAATGTTTAGAATAATTAAAGGCTTTTTAAGCATTTTATAGCAATAGTATAGATGATGGGCTTCCTTAAGTATTTATCTTTGTAAGAAGGGTTTTAGGGGGAAACATAATCGATTCTCAAATCATAACCATCTCATAGGCCTATAGGACCAATCTTCCTCCACTATGCTATTTTATAATTTTTCCTTTTGGCTTTTCAGGAATCCATCCCCTTCTAAGTGCTCCAAAATTCTTTTGTGGTGGGTTGGAAAAGTAATGATATTGCTCATAATGATCATTTTTTTATAAGATTCTCTATGCAAGTTGCACTCCCCTTCAGTAGTTAAAAACAAAAACATACTACTTAGTGGTTCTTTTGATCTTTGACTTAAAGCGTTGGAAACTACGTTTCCTTTCCTAGAATGGTATGTTAAGACAAATTTATAATCCTCTTAAAACTCAATCCATCTTCCTTATTGAAGATTTAGATATTTCTGAGTAAATTTATATTTGAGACTTTTATGGTCGGAGTGGTCGGAGAGTACATGAAATTCTTCTCCGTGCAAGTAACATCTCCAATTTTTCAGGGTGAAGACTAAAACTGCCAATTCTACGTCGTGTACCGGGTAAATATGTTCATGAATCTTTAAATGTCATGATCCATACTCGATCACCTTTTCTTATTGAAATAATATACATCTTAATCCTTGCAATGATGCGTCCTTATATACGTTTAAGCAATGTGACTGGAAGGAATAGTGAGGACCAGATTTATTATTAACTTTTCCATTAATGTAAGGAAATCTTGTTCACATTCGGGGGTCCAAATAAACCAGACATAATTTCAGGTTAGCTTCATCAAAAGTAAGGCAATCTTTAAAATTCATTCTATAAAGTTTCGATAGTAACCTATGAGTCCTAGAAAGCTTCGTATTTTTGTAACATTTGTAAGTTATTGCCATTCAAGTCTAGAATGTATACCTATTTCGGTGATCACATACCCTATAAACTTTACCTCTTTAACAACAAAATTGCATTTCCTCTTCCTCGCATAAATTTTATGTTTTTCTAAGATTTTTAGTACTATGCGCAAGTGCTCTTCGTGGTCATCTCTATTCTTATAGTATATAGTCTATGAAGATGATTATGAATTGATCTAAAAAAGATAAAAATACTCTATGCATCAAGTCCGTGAAGGTTGCAGGGGCATTAGTTAATCCAAAGGACATGACTAGGAATTCAAAATAGTCGTATCGAGTTCGAAAGGCAATTTTAGGTATATCTTCTTCTTTCACACAGATTTGGTGATATCTAGATCGCAACTCAATTTTTTTAAATATCTTTGACCCTCGCAATTGGTTAAATAGGTCTCCTACCATGGGCAAAGGATATTTATTCTTAATGGTCACTTGATTTAGTTGACGGTAGTTGATATATAATCAAAAAGCTCCATCCTTATTTTTCATAAATAGAACTGGTGGTCTCTAAAAAGATGGTCTTGTTCGTCTAATACCTTTCTTTAACAAGCCATCAAGTTGGGTTCTAAGTTCCCGTAGTTCTAATTGGGCCAAATGATAAGCAAGTATTAAAATGGGGGAGGTGTTACACTACTAGAAAAATGATAATTAAGGACACCGGTATTAGGAACAACTTGGAAGCTGTCCTTTAAAAAAAAATATAAGGGACATCAAATTATAACTGTCCTTTTAAATCTACTATAAAGGACAAAAAAAATTTTAAACATCCTTTATAATAGTTTTAGGGACATAAAAAAATTACCGTCCTTTATAAGAGGTCTAATAGTACAACAAATAGTTGTCCTTTAAAATTTTCGATTCCCTCTTTTTTTCCCTCCATTCCTAATTTTATTTTTTCATTCCCTCTTACTCAAATCGTACTCACTCACTTCTCTCTCCTCTCCTCACCGTATCAAAGACAAAACCTAGATTACCCCCTCCCAATCTCCCTTTACGAACCCTTCATCATGGAAGATAAAGCCCCCCAAACCCTAGATTACCCCCTACCAAACCCACCCACACAGACGGTTTTCCATCGAAGTCGATCGAGATTGTAGAGAGATTCGACAACCTTCTCCTAATCCAACAATGTAGTAGAAAATTTATTCAACCAATATGGAACCGCATCTCAGGTTCCTATATCTCCACATGATTAACTAATATTATATTTATATGGGGATGTACCTAATCTTTATTAACACTTTAGAGGGTTTTGAATTGAAGGTTGCACCCAAAAAGGAGTTTCCCAATACCTCTTCTACAGGTATGTTATTTGTGATTAAATTTTTTTATGTTCTAATAGTAGGTATGGTTTAATCCTCTGTTTTAATTTTTATCAGTTTAATCCTCTGTTTGTTTCAATTTTGTTGATGTAAATGTTCTTTGGAGGTTACGGTTATGGTATTTCCGAATTTGTGATTAAGTGGCGGTATTAGTCATACATAGGTTATGGTACCATTGGGCTTCTAGGCATTTGACACTCATGTCGAACTATATTCGAATCTGTACAATAATTTATGAACACAAAACTCTCAGGCTCCGAAGAGTCACACCACCAATACTCTTCAGCAAAATCAGAATGATAAAATATAAATAATGCACTGGAACATCGGTTGCCATCTTCTCTACACTTTATAAGCTCTTATTAGATTGTTCCATCTAAACCAAACAAAAACCCTAACTCCTATTTATTTTTCCCAAATTTCGTCTTTATTTACAATTTAATTATAGGGCAGCAGAACAGTTAGTGGGAATCCAGCAAGATACGGCTAATTACACTCCGTCTCACACTCGATTCCAGCGAGGGAGTTCCAGTATTCTCCACAGATTCCGCACGAATGAGTTCACATCAACTCCCATTACGGGCATCTCCTACTCAACTCCAGTTCCCAAGGAAGATTCTAAATCATTAAACAGTGTTTTTCACCTTCTGGCTAAGTCTTACTTTGATTGTCGGGAGTATAGGAGAGCTGCTCATGTTCTCCGTGATCAAAATGGCAATAAAGTCATGTTCTTGAAGTTTTACGTGCTTTACCTAGTCTCTTTTCAATCTATTCTTCCTTTTGATTCACAAAAATAACTAAACTGCACATGAAATTTCCCATTCAATTTCTGATATGGTGTTTGGCTTTCAACTAAGCATCTGCTCACTATTTGATACTTTAAGGGCATTGTGACTATTGTAAATAAACCAATCTTGTGATGCATTATGAATAGTCATTGATTTACTCATTTTATAGACATCAAGGTACAGATTTGCGATATTAATATATGATTCCGCCACTTAATCACAATATCTGTTTCATGACTTACATATCAAATCAGTATCCACTAATACCGACATTCTCCACTTAATCACAGTTTTGTCAGTTTAATCCTCTGGAAGCCCAATGATATAATATCGTTTCCATTGACTTACGTACCAACAGTAGTTCGATACCACCCTGGAAATCATCTACTGTTTAAATTTTAGCATATATTCTTCCCTCATCTATATGAGTTAATGATAGTACACAAATATTTGTTTTGATCGATTATTGGATCTTTCATTTGTGTAATTGTACAATGTAGAATTTAAGATATATGCAGTCCTCTGCCAATTGTTTCAAATGACACGTTATGTTTAGATAGTATCAAAGTGAAGAAACATTTTATATATGTTTTCTTGTATACATTTCTTTAATCGGTGGGTTAATTTGTAGAATGATACGACTTATACAATAGTATTTGTCTAAGAAATTTCAGTGCCTCGTCCAAACATAAAATCATGTTCAAAATTTAGTGAGGACTAAGAGAGTTCTTTATTTCTCTTTTTGAAGGCTCAATGAAGCATATTATTAAGATTATGACATTAATGATGGCCATTTCTACATTCTTGATTGAACTATTGCAGATATCAATAATTCCACAGAGTAATTCTTGGTTGGTGAGCTCCTTCCTCTAGTTTATATGTAGACCTGGAAGATGGGCTTGTTCGGGCATATGTGGGCTAGATGATGGCAGGATTTTGTTAAAAAAGGCGTGGGTTGGAAGTATTAGTTTGGGGGCGGGATATATTTTTATTTATAACATACTAGCGAGATTGAGCTACCCTTCACCAAACATATGACCAAAGAAAAGGAAGATGAGAGAGTGAGAGAGATGTGGGTAGAAAACGGGGGAGTAAAATTGAATAGGGGAAAAGATTTAAAGCATTTAAGCCAATATGGGTTTGATGATAAGTTATAAAAATGGTTAGAGGCTTTGAACCTGCAAGAACCCTCAAGTCTAGTTATTTTCAACTTGCATATAAAAAGAGTGGCCCAAATTCAGTCCGTCAAGAGTCGATGTTGGTTGATCAATAGACGTAGGCTGCCTTGCCACTGCTGTTTATATTTTATCTATTTATTTATAAATTTCTTCATTTTTTTTGTACAATGGCTTTTCATTTACTAGTTATTGCTTACGACTTGTTGTATTTTTTTGAATTCTCTCCCAGCTACCTATCTACTTTATTGTGTCATTAGGTTGCGATGGCCTACTAATGGTTGGGGTTGGTCTGATTCAATTTCCCACCTATCCTCAAGAGGCTCTCCTGTTACACCAGGTGCATATTACTTTCCATTTTTCTTGTGCCTGGTGTTGCAAATTATAATACTCATTTAGTTTGAAGAGGTGTTTGCAAAGTAGACAACTCCTTTCTTTACTTTTCAAATAGGAGTATTTATCTGCTACACACGTGAGGGTTGGGGGGGGGGGGGGGGTTGTAAAGATACTCGTTCTAATATTTCATCATCAATTGACCATTTGACACTGACAAATTAAGAGGGAACGGTCTCCAAATGCAAAGCCTCACTAAAATTTGGACTGTTAATGTTGCAATACCCAACCTACCACGAGTTGGAAAACCTTTTTATAAGAAATAAAAAGAGAAAAAATAAGTTAATTTTACAATACCATGATGGTTTTTGTTTTGAGCTTGTAGATTGAGCAATATAATGTGTATTCATATTCATTTGGAGCCTATATATCTTGGATTGAGATTATATATTACCTTTTGTTTTTTAGGACATATTAGAGGACAGGATATTCTTAAAGCAAAGAGGCATTGATGTGAGTTCTGATTAATTGAAAGATGAAATTTTCTTAAACTATTTTTTTATCTGAACAACATAGGATATAAAACAAAACAAAACAATACAAAATTGTCTACAAAAATATATTTTTTAATTTTTGTAAAATAAGACCTCAATAGTTTTTTGGTAACCCTTCTTGTAAAATAAGACCTCAACAGTTTGGATTTTCTATTAGTTTTAATAATCTTGAGCATGAAGTTCTCATAACTGTTTATTTTGGGTTTTATTGATTTTATCATAGAAATACATAAGGTAGGGTCTCTTGTACAGTACGAGCGAATAATTATTGCGGGTGAACATATGGATGGTGATAGTGTCTGATAAGACAACGAATGGTACCATATGCGATGAAGTTGGCGAGTCAACTCGGTTATTATGCACGTTAAGGGGATTTGTTTCCTTTGACTTTGCCTTATTGGACAAAAGCGAATCAACGAAAGCTTGACATTATTTGAGAACAAGTGCAGGTAACATTAAATTAATCTCGTATTAGTAAAATCGAATATTTAAAATTATTAGTATTTCTAACTAATGTATTTTTTTTGTTCTTAGATTAACACAAATGCGTCGAAGAATTATCGAAAGATATGTTGTCGTAAGCTTGGAGTTCAATGGAGATCCTTTAAGTATGAGACAAAAAAATAAGTATTATACGAAATTGAAAAACGAATGTGGAGCGTTTAGCAACTAACCCCCCCCCCCCCCCCCCCCCCCCCCCAAGCGAGTCTGAATCAATGGAAAGTCTTGGTGAAATAGTGGGGTCAAGAAACAACAAATGTATCACATTGAATTGGTAGACGGGATTTTTCATGTTTTTTTTTAATTATTGATGTTATGTTGATGATTAAACAGGTTGGATTACATGTAAAAACAAAGAAGACTCTGTCGAAATTTTCGAAAAATAATACATTGAATTGGTGATGAGAGCATAAAATGCCAAGTAACTTGAAATGTCATTAACATTATATATTTTCACTTGCAGCGAGTGGCAAATAGGATTATCATTAACGGATCTTATCTTTATTCCCACCCTAGAATTGGGAGAACTTCAAGTGCCGTAATAATGCAACAAGTTAGTATTTGTTCTAACTTTGTATAATTATATATATGTTCTACTAAACTATTATTATAATAATTTTCTTTTAGGATTTTGTTAACATATTTTCTATTTATATATAAATTAGATGAAGTCAAAACAGGAGTCCATCGACAAATTGAGTGTTTGGGGATGGAAACATAAGAAAAAGAATCTCACATACGATGTCGAAGATGGAATGGCTATTAGAGAGCTACAAATATGTTGATAATTGCAATGTAAATGACTTAGTTACATTACGAATTTTATTTTGGTGGATGTTTTCAAGTTTCATTTACGAAAAGAGGTTGATTGTGCTATATGTTTTTTCTCAATTAGTAGGAAACGATTAAAAGACAATTAAATGTGCCGCCATTTGATCAGAAAAATCGGATTGAAGTGAGGGATGGTATATTTGAGGACATGATATGACCTAACGAACATGGACGAGCATTGTGTACGGGAGTATGCATTAAACCAACTTCTTCATGTTCAACCACATCATTTAATTGTTATCATAGTGAGATTGTTCGACTAGAGAAGAAGGACAATGAGCGAAATATCGTTATCGAGAAGAGGTTGAGGTGTGAGAGAATTATCATCAAGAAGAAATTGATACTATCGATAACCACGCTTGACTATGTATTAATGTAACTAAGTTAGAAGGGGAAATTACAATTTTAAAGTATGTGGTGGTGTTTATTATTGGACGTGTGATAAGATACTGTTTGGTGTTGTTATTATATATAAGGTTAAATAATGGTATAATATGTCTTTACGTCTTTGTTTTTTAATTTAATGTTATTTAGGACAGCTATAGTTGTCTTTTAAAGTATTGATTTGGCACCACATTTTATGTGCCAAAATATATTTGGGACAGCTACTTCTATCCCTAATACTTCATTTTAAAGGACATCAACATCTGTCCTTATAAATATGTAATAATATTTGGATTTAAAAGGACGAAACAAAAAGAATGGCAATTGATGTCCTAAATACTCAAAAAGGACAGCAATTGCGGTCTTTTTAGCCTTTTATGGCGCCCATCTATTAGGACAACTCTTTATGTCCTTATGGCTGCCCTAAATGCTATTGGGGATAGCGGGTGAGCTTTGGGGACATAAAATTAATTGTCCTTAATGGTCATTTTTCTAATAGTGTTAGGTAATAATATGATAACAAATGCAAGTTCTCGGGGTGGTGCTAGTCCAGGAAAATCTTTCGAAAATACATCATCGCACTTATCTATGATAGTAGTAGGAGATATAGATTTCTTTCATGAAGTTCAGAAAGTATTCTTTGATATGACTCTTCCCTTGGATGTAAAATAGAATTTGATGTTGTCTTCTGAATTTAACATCTTTTTGTGGTAGTTGATATGGGAAACGATTGGGTGGTAAAATGTCCATTCATATGATTAATTAGAACTCTGTTAGGTCTAGGACTATTAAATCTAGTTTCAACCTTCCTATCGCAAACTGTCTAATTTTTATTGGCATACACTACTAATGACAGTGTATTCTCTAGTTGGCATCCCTATGGATAATGAATATGCTAAGGGACTAGTAAATAATTGCAATCGAATCATAAAGGCATGGATAATGAAAGAGTGTGTTAAACTAGAGTCAAATAATCTATGTGCTGAGATGTTATGAAAATATATGTTACCTTCTACCACATTGTGATAGTTTTGATGTTTTATTGGGAGAATGAAAAAATATATTTAAAGAGTCATAGCCACTTGTTCTAGCCTCTTTTTTACGAAACCTTTATTACGATGGTTGATTGTTATAATTATCGATGGGTGTAAAAATTGTGGTTTGACAAAATTAGTGGTTTCGGTTATTAAGGGGGAAGAACAATTGTAGGAATAAGATGGTTGCAAATTAGGGCATTGTGGCCTTATGTGTTCTACTTGGTCACAGTCATGACATCGTGCTATATATTCATAACTGATATGACTAATTTGGCTAAAGACTCGATTCTCTTTTGGTTTGGCGTACAAATGACCTCGTTGATTGGATTTGTTCCTAATAACATATGAGCTTCTAGGGGTGGAGTTATGATTCAATTAATTCCTCCAGATGCTAGATATTTTTTAATAAGGGAGTCTACCTCTATCATTTGGTCAAAATCATGAACTTGTAAGAGGATGATAGAAGCTTTAATGTTCGTTCGTAAGCCCTGTTTAAGGTTTTTACACTTTTTGGATTCAGTATCCACATAATCTTGGGAATACTGAGATAATTCTATAAACTTGGACTTATATTGTGCGATCATTACTGGTTGTTGTTGCAAGCTTAGGAATTCCACTATCATCCGATCTCTCACTGATCCATAAAAGAACTTTCTGAAGAAAATCTCTTCAAATTGAATACAAGTTATGTTATCAACATCTCGTGATCGAAGAATAGACCGCCACAAATAATCTACTTCTCCTTCAAATAGATACGTGCCCAATTTCACCTTATTTTCAGGGCTTATACCTACTATGTTTAGAACTTTAAGTTTTCGGCATATCCATTTTTCTACTTGTTTAGCATAGAGTTATCCATGGAATCCTAATGGTATTTGTCAGAGAAAGTCTGTAAGAGAATTCATTCTTTGGGTCTCATTCATAATCTCATTATTAACCATGCGTAGTGGTAGATTTTGTTGCATCCTGGTCAAAGTTGGTAGTTTTTGTAACTAACGTAATATTCCTTCATTGGTCATTGGTGTATTAGGTACATGTGGAACATTTTGTTGTTCTTCTTAAATTCTAGTGTCAAATGCTCGTGTATTAATTATCTTATACACGACAACATACAAAGGATATAACGATAATGGAAGTAACCAAACAAACTTTTTTTTTATATTACAACCATGTTAAATGGAGATAAACTATAGTCAAAATTTTTGTAAATAAAAGTACCCACTTATAGGTTACTATCTTACAACTCCTATGAGTACAAATGGTTAGTCAGGTTTACTATGCTTAGTGAGGAAAACGGTGATCACTCTTTCTCACACACATAAGCTCAACGAAAGATTCTGAATCCCTCGTGGGTTTATTTATTCATAACAAAATTCCTTTCCTTAGTTTAATTTAAACAAGCAGAGGTATGATGCTATCAAATTTGTATCCTGGGGCGGAAGGGTCGGAGTCACTCGATGTAGCGCTAGAGGAAGTAGAGGTAAAACAACTGGTGTTGGATAAAATTGGTCCCTAACTGATTAGGGAATTTGGAGAAATAATGATAAGTTCTTCGAGTGGGTCCATACCCCAAGATATATGAATGGCTTGTTGGAGCATATCGGGATCTGTAAAAAAAAACATCTTCCCTTTTCTTATGGCTTTTGGCCCTCCCATCAGGTGACCAATTAGAAAAATTTGTTTAATATCAGGAGTGGCTATAGCCTAGTCTCAGTTGATACTTCGAATAGTTTTACATAACTTAGCTTATCCTTTTTCTCTAATGGCTTGCTAAAACTTCTCATGGGTTGCGCCGCGGATGTCTATGTAAATTTCATCCTTTATGTTCATGTTGGAAAGACAAAATTAGTTACCGAATATAACAAGTAAGGTTTTAATAAATAATATGTTCATTATAGGTTTCATATAGGCATAAAACCCTCTCAGTCTCGTATAGGCATAAAACATGGCGCTCTGATACCATGTTGTCACACACGTGGTTGTATGCCTTGTAATTATAAGGTAACAATAATAATTTAAGCCTAAGGAAAATAAATCAATTTTTATGTGGATGTGTAGCATCTTATTACATGGTTTGTAGTCTTCATAATATAGGGTAAAAAAGGTCTCTCAAGGTCCTCATATCATAAAAACAACTTAAAAGTTCACATAAGTTGGTAAGTTATGATGAAAGTATGCCAATGGGTCATATCGTTTTTCCTTGTTATCAAACATACGTATGTAAATGAAAATATTTTTCTTGATAAAAATGAATAAAAACTCTATAATAGGGCGGGGGTATTTCACCTTCTTCGAGTTCATTATCCATCTAGAATGGGAAAGAAAAAATAAAAACACTACCAAGTTGATAATTTTATTTCTATAATAGCTATAAATATGTGAGTCTGTTTAGAATTTAAATGAAGTATCAAAAGTTATGTCAAAGTTATAATAAAGTAGACCAACGGAGATATCGATAGTAATGAAATAGGGTATATGAAGTTTTGTTGATATTAGTTTGAATGGTATGGTGTTATAACTGGATAAGTGTTTTATCGAGTCATTAGAATATGGTTCATAAAATAATAAGATAACCCATAATTATCAGTTCTATAGGTTTCAACTGCGTAGCGATACCTTATAATACCATTAAAGACCTTTGGATAAAATCAATTCAAAACCTTTAGAATTATAATCAACCTAAAACCTTAGGAGTAAATAACCAACTACGCACACTAACTAGAGTGGCACTCATACATATGTAACGATAAAAACTAAGAACTCAAACATTTGAGTCCGACAGGCCAAATACACATCCATGGGTATACCGAAAGTCTAGTTCCTGAATTATAAGGTATGCTACTGTGTTTTATATAGAATAATAGGTTGCATGAAATTATCATGCTAGTGTTTAATCGGGTAAGGATGGAATCAATACTCATGGTACATGTGAACTACATAAGAGTGTTTGTAAATGAGAACAAAAGTGCACGGGCAATGAGATAGTGAGATAAACAATTATAATAGTTCAAAAGTGTAAGCTTGAAAGTAATATCGAAGTAGAATTACCTACTATTTTAATTTCAGATTGTTTAAAATTACTCTTCTATTTCACGGGAGTAAATCGGGTATTCGGAGTATGAAAGAGAAATGTCAGTCTTATTCAAAGTTTAGGTGGAAAACAATTTGGTTTCAATGTAAAATTTAAGGTTCGGGTTTAATATATAATTATTCAAAGTTTAAGATTTTTATTAATTTCCTTATTTTCATTCATTTTTGTAATTGGTGATAAGAAACAATTTTGGTGGTTTATAAGAAGGAACGTATATTAAAAGGTTGCAACTAGTTTGAAATAGATGAAATTTCAGAGGTTTAACGTGAAATTTTATAAGTTGAGTTTATACTTCGAAACTTCTTTTATCGAGAAACGGCATACTAGGAATCCAAATACGGTGATGTAATATACAAATTTCATTAGAAATTTAAAATAAAATTTTGGAAAAAAAATATAAATTTTTTTATCGGAGATGCGCCCTCGTGCTCTAGGTGAAAGTTCATACGCACATGGGTTTGACTCCAATATCGTGTACACTTAATCTTCTACCCTTGATTTGTTGACTTTAGGGTTTAAAAACGTTGACATTACTTTCGAATAGTTATAGAATACCATTTTGGTTCATTTTTGAATGATAATTGTCTAATTTTTTTTAGAGGAATACAAATATATTGGTTTCACGGGTTTAGGTTAATTAGTTCAAGCTATTGGTTTTCAGTAAAAATGTTGTAAGCTCGACATTAACATTCGCGGGCTTAGGCTCTTATTTGAGCTATGACATGGTTGTTTTCATGATTGAGGATCAAAATGTAGTCGAACTAGCTTGGTTTCAAATATTTTGATTTAACATAGCTCCTAAAATTTGTTTATGAAATTTCTAGATCTGTAAATTTCAAACATCAATTTGGGGTATAAAAACTCATTCTGGGTTAAATTAAGCTTTGCAACTAGGTTTATTAGACCTATAGATTGAGTTCTCTCAATTTAAAACTGGTTCAAATTAAAGTGTGAAGGTTCCAAAATTAAAGCTCAAGTTTTAATGGAGGTTCCCAATATTCAATCCTAGAATAAAGTAATTGGAATTATTTATGTGAAAATAATTGGAATTCATACAGATTGAATATTACTAGAATAAAGTAAATATGTGTATTATAATCATATATTACTTTTAATCACTAAGTAATATTCAATATAATCCAATATTTACTTTATTCTAGTAATATTCAATCCGAATTAATTCCAATTATTTTCACATAAAAACTTCCAATTAATCCCCAATGATTCAACCCATTCACTTTTAATTTATCTCATTTTAAAGGTCAATACAAATACGAGGTATTATATACTCCCCCCGCCCTAACGGAATTTTGTCCCGAAATTCAAAAAATAAGCCATATCTAGTAAGGACAACTATGGGCATTAATCTCACATCTCATGTAACCTCCGCCGTACTGCCCATACAGTACATTATTGAATACCTCTAATAATGAAAATTTTACTGATGTTATACTCCAAGCCTTACCATTTAAGTTTCACTACTTAAATTTCAATTTATAGATAATCACTATATATCCTCCTACTATTTTCACTATAGTAGATTAAGTAGTCTTTAGATATATACAAACTCGTCTTACTACTATGTCACATCAGTAGTTAGACGAGTTTGTATATATATAAAGACAGATTAATCTACTGTAGTGCAAATAGTAGGAGGATAGATAGTGATTATCTAAACTTAAAATTGATGTAGTGAAACTTAAATGGTAAGGCTTGGAGCATAACATCAGTGAGGTGTTCGTTATTAGGGGTATTCGGTAATGTACTGTATGGGCGGTACGACGAAGGTTACATGATATGTGAGATTGATACCCAGAGTTTTCCTTACCAATTTTGCCCTATTTTTTGAATTTCAGGATGAAATTCCGTTATAAGGGGGAGTATGTAATACCCTGTATTTTTAATGAATTTTAAAATAAGATAAATTAAAAGTGAATGGGTTAAATCAATGGGGATTAATTTGAATTATTTATGTTAAAATAATTGGAATTAATTCGGATATAATATTACGAGAATAAAGTAAATATGTGGATTATATTGAATATTACTTAGTCATTAAAAGTAATATATGAGTATATGGTCGCGTGTGAGTCATATCGGAACTAAATTAAAAGGTCAAAAGGGAAATTATTTTTAATTGATCCATATGATCATTTCGAGTACGTATTTGGGTTCGGAAGGGTCAAAATAGGCACAAAGTCCACCCGAGGGTTTGATTTGGGTCTAGGGTCAATTAGGGACCAAAAGGAAACCCCAGAGGGGTATTTTGGTTATTTTTTAAGGGAGGTAAATAGTACCTGCGAGATTGGAGTTTTATTATATAAGATTAGAGTGTGTTGAACAAAGAGATCATTTACCAAAAGACTAAGGAGAGGAAGGGAGAGAATTCTAGGAAGAGGAGGGGTTTTGAGAGCAAACCAAGGGTCGCACCACCACCGAAAAAATGATTGGAAAGGAGGATGAAGAATCCTATATACATCTTTACCAAAGGATCAAACATACACCTTAAGGCAAGTATAATTCTTGTTCTAATTCATGAGTATAATATCCATGTTAAATTAGAAGGGATGAACATCCATGAAAACTATATATGAAAAATGAAAATTATTCATTGTTGTGGATTGGATTATATGATAAATGATTACTATTGTTAAAGAGGAGTTTTATTTAAAATTTGAAGTTTTAACACTAGCTTACTTGATTACTACGTGGTTAATAATGAAACAAAAACTATTTTTCAATAGTGATGCTAAGACTGAGCCAACTGAATAATTAAAATTAATTGGATAAAGGATTGTCCACCCGGTACTTAATTAAGAGGGTTCTTACATGTAATTTCTCAAACTTTTTGGGGTTTGGTTGTGTAATTGATACAAAGTACATTTACTTTGATGACATTTTATTTTTAAGTTTCGGTCCTAATTATATAGAAAGGTATTGATAATTGTATTTGAATTTCTTAGGGGTATTTAGGTAATTTTGAATGTGTAACGGTTTCCATGGTAATTACTTTATCTTTTATGGATATTTATTGCATATTGGTAGGTTGTTACAGTACTACCCTACCAAACCCAGAAAATTGCGTACCTCCGTAGGTGTAATGGGTCGTCCCCACCCCATAACCACTGAAACCTTTCCCGAATCTAATTATATTCCCATCTTAGATATAACATGGGCCAAGAACTGATCCTCCCTTAACTAAAACTCACATTTCATGAAAGTGGCATAAAATTTATGGTCTCGTACTATTTGTAAAACTATTCGGACGTGTTGTGCATGCTCATATGCAATCCAAGAAAAATCAATATGTCATCTATGAACACGATCACCAGTTGATATAGGAAGTCACTGAACACCCTATTCATCAGGTCCATGAACACTACCGGAGCATTGGTTAGACAAAAAGTCATAAACATGAACTTATAAGACCCGTATCTCATCAAAAACATTGTATTTGGAACATCCTGATCCCGAATCCTCAACTGATGGTACCCCGACCACAAATCAATCTTAGAAAAGTACGATGCACCCCTCGCACTACACCAAAAGAGGAAAATTATAACCGATATTCCTATTTGTATCGGATTTTATCCATTACACATTTCTAATCGATAAAATCCATTATTAATAGAAAAAAACGTTACAAATATATTAGAATTATATGCAAAAGTCATTTAAAAAATAAGAAAAAAGTGGGAGATCCAACTCTCCAACTCTCTCTCGTATGCTTCTCTAATACCTCCCCATACCTGCTTCTCTCTCTAGGATACACCGCCCTATTTCTCTTGTCTCTCTCCCTTCATAGCCTTAGTTTGATCAGATTCGGTAATTCTCTCTTGCTTCTCTCGTATGAAACGCACTCGATTCTCTCATCTCATGTATATTAGGGGCTTTGGATGAGTTAAGAAGGAAAAAAACATTTATTATCTCCTAACTCTATTTTTATGTTCCCCCCAAAAGGCATTTAGCTTATTAATTGTTGAAACTAGCATTGTTGTCTTTTCTTCAATATTCCTACGAAGTTTATTGGACCAAAAAGGCATTGTATTATATCATGTTTAAATGTTGTTAACATGAATGATAAATTGATATTTGTTGATGATGTGAATGGATCTCAGTATGTGGTATTATAATTTCTCTCATATTTTTTACTTTACAATACAAGTATTCTAATTTAATTTTTCATGCAAGTATAGATTTAAATTTGGGTTATAAATTTTAAACCCGGGTCATCTTATATTCCTTAGTTAGTCTTTCATTGTTATATATGTAGATGTTTATGTAATTTAAGTGCGTTCATTTCCTATTTTAGTGGGTGTTTTCACTAATGTCCATCAGAGGAAACGGGTACTATTATGTTTAATCTTAGTATTTTGTTTTCATTTAGTTTTTTAATTTTTTTTCCTTTTATAGGTCACAAAGTGATCCAATCACTAATAATATTGATTAGTTTGATGCATATTGTTTTACCAAAAGAAAGTCTTTCTTTAATAGTACTATATTATACTCAGTCCAAAGTATGTTGCTTGGGTATTTAATGTTATCGTATGATAGCTAATGTTAGTGACAAAGTGAAAATTTAAGGTTAATAAGTTATCCATGCAAATAGTTATACAATGTATGTATTTATCAACCAAAGTTGTTGATACATATTCGGTGTTAAAAACACGGGCTTTAGGATAAGTATCCATTTTAGGTTGATATATTATGAGGAGGGTCATTTCCTTATCTTTGTATCTTAAGTTGATTAGTATTTAGTTTATCCCAATATACTTATTGCGATACACATATTATGTTTTCTTCTAGATCAAAAGGAACCCCATGAATGAATACGTTAGTTGTAAATAGAAATCAGGATGAATTATGTGTTTTACATACTTGATATGATGAGTATGATCAAATTTTGTTTTTATCCGTTAAAAGTGTGTTTAGGATTTTAAAATCATGAATTTAGCATTAGTCGTGGTATAATTAGTTGCCATAAATAGACACCAACAACTACTGAAGACTACGGTTGCAACTTATTATTAATGTGTGTTTTATCTTATTTTATAGAATGTTGGGACCGATTAACAAATAATGGATGACCGAAGAGAACAAATTCATCTTGTTGTATTTAAAGGGAATTGAAAAGTTTATTAAATTTACAAAAGAGAACAATGATCAGGGGTTGACAATGATACCTTGTCCATGTTCAAAGTGTTGCAATAAATTACGTATGAAATCAAAAGACGTAGCGAGACATCTGTGGAGGAACAGTATCCATCAATTATATAATGTATGGTTTTTTCACGGTAAATATATATCCGTGAACACTATGGATCCCCCATCAGTAGAACATAATAGAAGAAAACATCGAGGAACAAGTTGTTGGGGTGGAAAATCTTGTTTATGTTTGCTACAGAGTGCATGGGGAACCTTATGTAGATGTTGTATGGGGTTAGTTGGGAGTTTCCAAATAAGATCATGTCAGAAATTATAAGTATGAATATAAGACATTATCAATTGAGAATTTATATCCTTCATGCGAGGATCCTGAAATAACTCTTTCTTCAATTGTAGAACTTCACAACTTAAAGAAGCAATTTGGTTGGTCATAAAATAGTGTCACAGAACTATTCCCTATCTTAAAAGGGTTGCTCCCAAAAGGTAATGCACTACTAGAAAAATATCCAAAGATGAAGCGTATGATGAAAACCTTGGGGATGAAGGCCAATTACATTCATCCATGCGTCAATAACTACGTCTTATATTGGAAGGAGAATGAATATATGGATGAATATCCCCAATGTGTAGAATCAATACTATGAGTAAACGGGGAAGGATTTCCAATGAACCTAAAAAGGTTTTGAGAGATTTCCCTGTGATTCTAAGGTTGGTTAGATTTTATACTATTATGTGCATAGCCCGAGAAATAGCATGGCGCCATAGGGCTACAACTTCATGGGATTAACATTGACATCCATGTGATTCATCCCAATAGAGGAGTTTCAAATCAAAATGAATTGAATTTGATAATGATGGACGTAATGTTTGGCTCTCGATAGCAACCGATGGGTTTAATCCTCGTGGCATTCAGTCTGCCAGTTATACTTATTGTCCTATTATCACGGTGGTAAATAATCTTTAACCTTCATTATGCATAAAGAGAAAGTTTTAAATGTTCCCTTTCCTAATACCTGGTCCAAAGGCACCAGGTCAAGACATCGACATTTTTCTTGAGTGATTAGTTGATGAGTTGAAGGAATTTTGGGAAGTAGGTGTTTCGACTTCTGACATGTATGAGATTAAACCTTTTACATTGAAAGTTATGTTAATGTGGGTGACTCATGATTTCCCTGCATATGGGAATTTATCTGGGTGTGTTACACATGGATATAAAGCTTGCCCTATTTGTGGGGACGATACTCCATCCATCTGATTGATGCACAGTTGCAAGATAGTTTATACAAATAAACATATTTTCCTTGACATGGATCAAGGTTTTAGAAAAGCTGGGAGTTTGGGGATTAGGTCAACAAAGTATATACCTCCTCCACATCAGTTGAATGGGAATGCACTTTTGAAGAAGCTATGTTGCATCAACTATACACCGAAAAAGTCTCCAAGAGTTTTGAGTAAGAAGAAAAAGATCGATGATGCAAATGAGAATTGTACTGTTGAAGTTAATGACGCATGGTATAAAAGGTCAATTTTATTTGACTTGGAATATTGTACTACTTTCATAAAATTTGACATGTTCTTGATGGGATGTGCATAGAGAGGAATTTTTGCAGAGCATTTAATAAGTACAGTCCTTGATGATAAAATGAAATCTAAAGATACAATAAATTCATGGAAGGGTATGAAAGACTTAGGCATACATAGTGGTTAATGGATAAGAGAAGATGAGCAAACTAGGAAAGGGATGAAAGTAAAACCATCATTTATATTGGATAAAGAAGAGAAACGATATTTTTGTTAAATTTTGAAAGACTTAAAGGTACCTTCCAGATTATTGTCCAACTAGAGAAATATCATCACCATTAATCAACCTGGTTTGCACTCAATGAAGTCACATGACAATGACGTTATTATGGAGTATTTGTTGCCCATATTACTTCAGAATGCATTTTCGAAATACGAACACTTACGAAGAGCTATTCCACAATTGAACTTATTTTTCAAAATATTATGCTCAAAAGTCTTAATTTGCGAGGATATGCAAAGGGACAAGTTTATGGTTAAAGAGGCATTGTGTGTGTTAGTAAAACACTCTCCACTATAATTTTTTTATATGAGTATCCACCTTACTGTTCATTTAGCCGATGAAGCATGGCTTATGGTCCTACAGAAACACATTTGATTTATCCGTTTGAATGTTATACTCTTTTTCTTAATTTGTATTTTTCACACGAATAAAAACACAAAAACAATCACATACATATAAATCATTGTTCATGAATATGTCACATATAGTTTTTTCTTATTCACACGAATAGGAAGAAGTTGATTTTTAAGATATATACCTAGCAATAAGTGATACATTAAAGGTTCAATTGTGGAGTCCTATGTTACTGCTGAATTTCTTAGGTATTCCATGGAGTACATACCTAATTCTCTTAACATAAACCACAAATGTACTCGTGAAGTGTTTCTAGATGAAGATGGAGGGTTTTCTGATGAAGGACCGTCGTTAGATTATAATATTGTGATTTTGGAACCTAAATAACTTCAACAAATACGTCGATGTGTCCTATTTTGACTTAACGTTAATGAATAATTCTACTATTTTGATCAATTTAATAAGTATATATCAAAATTCACATTTAAATACGAATACACAAACTTATGTGAACAAATTACAGTGAGCATAAATTGTTACTAAAATCCACTTAGCGTGGTAAATGAAATGGAAGCTAATTAACTGGAGTAGAGATGTAAACGTCTTTCATTCTGTGGTTATATGTTAAGGTGATCTTCATTTTAATAGTATATTAATGTATATTCTATATTATCCAAACTCACTTTATAGCTATTATTTTTTTTCAATTGCACAGTTGGTCACTTCTAGAGGGACAGACAAATGCTATGTTGTGGCGGTTAATACAAGGGCCAAAACTCAAGCTTAAAACATATAAAAATACCACAACAATGGCTTCGTATTCTCTCCCAAGTATCACGACGATACTCTCGTGACAAAAGACAGTTGTGTTTGCATCAAGGATTGGACTCAATTTAGGGCAAGAAAAAGTGATAAAAATCTTCAAGATGCTTGGACAATGTATTACACAGTAATCAGGAAAATAATTGAGTTGCACTATACACTATTCAAGGAGGTAGTGTTTTATTGTGATTGGGTGAGGGTAGAGGACAAGATCAATGGTTGTAAATATTTTCCAGACTCTAATTTGTTGATGGTTAATTTTGATAAGTTTAAGAGTACCAATAATGAACTTAATGAGCCTATAATTCTTGATTATGATGCTAGTCAACTCTTCTAATCAAAAGATCTTAACACTCCCAATTGTTGGATTGTTATACATTCCACGAAGAGATTAACCAGTTGAGTAGATGAGCTAGAGATACCAACTGTGTTCCAGTCTACTCTTGAAGATGAACCTCATTTGGAGAACCTACTAAAGCAAAATGACAAAGTTTAGCTATTCTTTTTTAACTAGTTGTGAATGTGTTTTTGTTGGTGAATTGTAACACTTTTAATTCAATGTAGTGGTGTTTTTACATAAGTAGTTAACGTGTCTTTTATCAATTTAGACTGGTCCTTTAAATTCAATTGTTCTTGTCTTTATCATGATTAGTAATATGTTGATAAGGACAAATGATGCATTAGTTGTTATATGCTTTTAATTCAATAAGTATACTATTTATGTTTTATTTTATACTAATATTATCACTGAACTAATGTTTTGTTTTGAAATTTAGAAAAGTTAAAATGTCATCAGGTATAGGTTCAACCTAACCTTCCTCCTTGATGGCTAAAACCCCAAAGGAGAAAATCAAACTCATTGTTGAAGATGATGGGTCAATATTCGATGATAATGCAAAGTTGTGAAGTTCTCGTATCCGAGTTAATTTCTAAAAATACTTATCCCCCACCTAATACAGTCTATACCGACTTTCGGATGCGATAAGTACATACCTCGTCATTAATACTCTAGATCAGTCCGGATGGGACGAGATAGTCGGAAAAGTGTACCCGGGGGTAGTAAACAGGTCACGGGACGTTTTTAGACATAGCCGGTCCCACTCAGGGACATTTGGGTCACTTGGGCTTGGCCCATTAGTCAAAAAACGGGATTAAGTTAATTAATCTAATAAAAAGAAATAAGGGGGTGGCTGAACTTAATTAGAGAAAGCAAATTAAGGGTTAGGAAACCCTAACAGCAGCCAAAGCCAAATTGGGGATCAAAGAGAAGCCATCAAAGGTCATCTTCAACCTTGGGATTTAGCTCCAATTCAGACTCTACAAACCTTGAGGCAAGTGGATAACTTGCAATAGCATTAAATATGTTTTCGATTCATATTCATGTGTAGTGATTATGTAGAAATCCGTTTTTGGGTGTTAATGGAATGAATATGGGATTTTGAAAACTACAATTATGATTTACGAAACTTGGGTGATGATTCTTGTAAAATATGATAATGGTGAGTTATTGCATATCTGATAAAATGTTATCTGCATATTTGGAAACGAATCTGATGATGAAATTTGGGGTATAAATGGACCTAGGGTTTATGATGAAACTTTCCCCAAATCTAGAAACTGGAGTAAATGGACGAATTATTTATGTTGAGGAATATTTTGGAGATCCCTAATGAGTTTCCTAATATGTACAAATGATAAAAGAGACTTAGTTTCAGTGTAGAAGGAAATTAGGGTTTGCAGATTTTCGCCCATGGCTGTCCGTCTTCGAGAAGAAGACGAGTACCTGTTTGATCGATCGATCGACGCCATGCAGTCGATCGATCGACGGTCGGCAGACACGAACAGTTCGCCCAGTTTATTTATATAGGATGAGATTTATATAAAAAGTTGTTATGCAATTAATTATTGTTGAGAAATTAATGCATGGGGTATACCAAATTAAATGTGAGTGAATTAATTAGGAGATGGGAAGGGAAATTTGGATGACACGTCAAAATTGGTTGAGTGACATCGAGGTAAATTATATTACGTAGTAATGGACTAAGAAATTTAGGGTCGGGATTTAGACTCGGGTGAGGTTAATTCGGGCTATGAGATTTAGTCCAATTAAATGGTGAGGGCAACATTAAATGTAACTGAATTTATTAATGTGCTATTATTAATAATTCGAGTTGGGTAATAACCTCATAATAAAAATGGAATAGGCTTGTGTCACGGGTTAGTACACGGTGTAGCTGGAGCATTTTTATGTATGTATATGTATATACGGTGTGTGATAGTATATATATATAGTGTATGCCTTAATATCAGTGGTTAGATATTATTATACTCTAGTGCTATAGGGGGAGGTTACGCGCAGTGGATGAATCCCCTAGCTTGAGGAGTAGGGCGAGTAGATTCCCAGGTCATAGCGTCCGTTGCAGGGGGTGAGGGGCATCTCACTTTCCGGGAAGGAATATGACCGCCTCCAATCGTATACTAAACCAAGTTAGTGAGCGATTCTAACTTGGATAACTAGGATATGTGAATATACCTAGTGTACTAGCACTTTAGAGAAATTATATCCGGGGAGTACTTTTACTCGGGTGGATATTAGTGGTTTATGTATTCCAGTATGTGTGTGAATGCTGTAATAAATTCTAAGTATATAATTAGGTGATTATTATATACGGGCTAAATAAATACAAGCATGTGTTGTTGTATATGTATAACGAGTGGAGTAGTTATATGAATTAAAAAGGGAAATGATTTAACTAAGTTGATGTTACTAATGACTTAAAAATCATAATCACATTTTACTCAGGTTAGAGTAGGGGAGGAGTATAAGGAGACTTTAATAATTATCTAGTCATGATATAGATAACTAGGTGATAATTAAAGCGTTAGTGGTGCACATTAGAGGAGGGGCAAGGAAGTTCTCAAGAGAGTGCGACACTAACTAAAATATGAAGAACATGCATATTTATTATTACTGCAAGTTAATCATTTGCTAAATGTTTTCAAATGTTTTGGGTACTAACCCTTGCTATAAAATTTTTTTAAAAAAAACCTTTTAGGTGTCCAGCCACAGGGACGCCAGACTTGACTTAATTCCAGGAACTCCGTTGCTGCAGCATATGTGGATGTTGCGGGACCTTTGATAGACGCCTCTTCCTTTCATTCATAATGTAGAGACTCATTATTATTTATTCGAGCATGTCGCTCACTTTCCATTTATTTGTTTCTTAGATTGTTGGAATTTTATTCTTGTCTTTATGGGATTTATTATTTGGACCGATGGTTTATTCGGTTAATTATTTTACTTGTGGAATGATTAGTTCAATTATCTGTGATGGTTATATTGCTTTATTTTCCGCATGGGTTTTAGTTTAATTAATGAAAGATAAAAATTGACACCAGTCTATTTTTCTCACTTAGGCGGTTAGTAATTTAATAAAACGACAGTGATGCTAAGAATGGACCAAATGAGAAACCTGTTCTAACTTGATTTAGGACTGATCACCCGGGATTAATTAGGCGGGGTGTCACAGATGGTATCAGAGCATCAGGTTCTAGAGTCTTTAGGATCTGTACGGCTTTCTACGTTTCAGCGTAGCGTTCGGTTGTTGTAGAGCCCTATTATTAGGACTGTTGATTATATTTTCCGCTTGTGAGATATCGTATTCCTGCTATTAATTTTTGTATAAATTGTGTACTTATACAATTCAATCTATTTCAGATGCCGCCAAAGAGACAGAGAGCGGAGAGGGCTGAGGTTAGAGATGAGGTGAGGGAGGCTCGACAGGAGCCACAGGTACCGCCACCACCACCACCGCCCGAGTTGATTTCCACCACTCAGGTGGCAGTGATAGTGGCCCAAGCGGTCGAGACAGCGATGCGAGCTATGGCATCTCATTTTCCACAGCCCCAGGCACCGCCTCCATTGGCTCCAGCAGTTCAGGCTCCAGTGGGACCACCATCTTGGCAGCGAGTGAGGGAGACCTTTCAGAAGGGTCACCCACCTGAGTTTCGAGGTAGCACCAATGTGGTTGAGGTTTGTGACTGGAAGAAGAACATTCAGCGCCATCTGCGCATGTTAGAGGGTACAGAGGTGCAGAAACAGATGCTGGCTACCTTTCGTCTGTCAGGGGCAGCCTTACAGTGGTGGGAGTCCGTAACCACCGCTGAGGAGCGGGATTTGATGCCGATTTCTGAATTCTGGGTGCGGTTTGACCGCAAGTACTTCCCTCCAGCAGTAGAGTCTGAGATGAGGAAGAAATTCAGTGAGTTGGTACAGGGTGACAGGTCAGTGGCAGAATATGAGGAGGAGTTCACCCGTTTGGCAAACTTTGTGCCAAACGAGGTGAGCGATGAGGAGTGGAAGAAGTCCAAGTTCATGGATGGTATGTCTTGGAGAATCAGGCAGCACTTGATTGGAAACCCGGCATTGGTGACCTATACAGATGTCGTTAATGCCGCACTTATACATTGTCAGGATCATCGTTTCCACACTAAGGGGAACAAGAAGGCAGGTGAGACGAGCCAGCAGGGCAAGGCGGTCACTAGTAGTGAGACGAGTGGCACACAGCAGCAGGTCATCATTCAGCAAGGGAATCAGGCTAAGAAGTTTAAGCTTGGTGGGTTCCGACCGGGAGGACAGGGGTTCAGACAGGGGCAACGAGGCCCTAATCAGCAACAGCAGGTTCCTCAGGGCCGTCAGGGCCAAGGAAACAACGGGGGAGGCCAACTGGGCCAGTAACGTCAGGGCCAGCAGGGCCAACGGCAGGGTGACGACCAGAAACGCTATTTCTCCTGTGGCCAGCCAGGACACTTCAAGAGGGAGTGCCCGCAGAGGGGCAGAGGCCAGCAGCAGGGTGCCCAGCAAGGGCAACAGGGTCAGATACCACCAGCAGCACCAGCACCACCCGCCCCACAGCAGCAGGGGTAGATGCACTACGGGCGTGTGTATAATGTTCGGGATGTTCCCAATCCTCCAGCACAGCAGGCGCTGCCCGCGATCGAGGGTACGTTCTCTATCCATGGCACTATGGGTCGGGTATTGTTTGATACGGGAGCCACTCATTGCTTTATAGCTACACATTTTGCGAAGGCTTTAGGGTTGTTAGCCACCGCAGAGAGCACTGTTACGTGTGTCGACTCACCGTTGGGAAATGGGTCGCTTATATTCTTTATATGTCGGAGAGTAGGAGTGGAGATTGGCGGTTTAGTTTTACCTGCGGACATGTTGGTACTAGATATGCATGTTCATGACATGATCATCGGTATGGATTGGCTCGCTGACTATAGAGCCATGATTGATTGCTTCGGTGGGAGCCTTATCTTCGCCATTCCGGGACAGGAGATGTTTGTTGTGACGATGCCTCGCCCAGAGGGAGGCTCGACCACTCATCTATACTACATTGAGGAAGAAACCTCGCAGGAAGTGGCAGTTCCTTTAAACTCTATCCCTGTAGTGAGGGACTTTGAGGATGTATTCCAGGAGATACCAGGATTACCACCCAGCAGAGAAATCGAATTTGTTCTAGACTTGGCACCGGGAACGAGGCCTATTGCTCGGGCACCTTACCGATTGGCCCCTTCAGAAATGCGGGAATTGAGGGAGCAGATTTAGCAATTACTGGGTCAGGGTTTTATTCGGCGGAGTACATCGCCGTGGGGTGCGCCGGTGTTGTTTGTGAAGAAGCGAGATGGGTCACTCCGATTGTGCGTGGATTATAGGGAGCTGAACAAGGTGACGATACGGAATAAGTATCCGTTGCCTCGGATTGATGATTTATTTGACCAACTGAGAGGGGCGTCTTACTTCTCCAAAGTCGACTTGAGGTCAGGGTATCATCAACTGCGTATCCGAGAAGAGGATGTTCCTAAGACCGCTTTCTTGTCGCGGTATGGATCGTATGAGTTCAGAGTGATGCCCTTCGGGCTCACTAATGCACCAGCAGTGTTCATGGACCTCATGAACAGGGTTTTCAGGGAGTACCTAGATCATTTTGTCATCGTGTTCATTGATGACATCCTAATCTACTCGCGTACCGAGGAGGAGCACGCAGAGCATCTGCGCCTAGTTTTGCAGACACTGAGGGATCATCAGCTCTATGCCAAATTCGGGAAGTGTGGATTCTGGCTATGGGAGGTACAGTTCCTTGGTCACGTCGTGTCAGATCAGGGTATTGCAGTGGATCCGGATAAGGTGTCGGCGGTGAGGGAGTGGGGACAGCCCACGACACCGATCGAGGTGTGCAGTTTTCTAGGATTGGCCGGTTACTACAGACGATTCATTAAAGGATTCTCTAAGATTGCAGGACCTTTGACGAATCTGACTCGGAAAGGGGTGCCTTTCAAGTGGGATGATAGTTGTCAATTAGCATTCGACGAGCTAAAGGACAAGTTGACATCTGCACCAGTGTTGGCATTGCCAAAGGGAGGGCTAGAGTATCGGGTTTACACAGACGCATCCTTACGGGGTCTTGGGGGTGTGCTCCAGCAGGAGGAAAGGGCTATAGCTTATGCTTCCAGGAAGCTAAAGCCCCACGAGAGGAATTACCCCACTCACGACCTAGAGTTGGCAGCGGTCGTTTTTGCTTTGAGGATATGGAGGCATTATCTTCTAGGAGAACAGTTTACTCTATTCACGGATCACAAGTCACTTCAGTATCTCTTCACACAGAAGGATCTGAATATGAGACAAAGGCGGTGGCTAGAATTCGTGAAGGACTACCAGTTTGATATCCAGTATCATCCTGGTAAGGCCAATGTAGTAGCAGACGCATTGAGCAGAAGACCGACTGGGGAAATATCGGAGGTATGGAAAGCGAAGTGGAGAGAGCTTCAATATGAAGACGACGTAGCAAAGGCTTGCATGTCGGCTTTGTCCATCACACCCGAGATCATTATGCGGGTTGTGAAGGCTCAGGCAGAGGATCAGAATTACCGGGATAGGGTGGGCCAGTTGTTAGCTGAGGGAGCGGAAGGTTACTCGATTAGCTCAGAAGGAGGCCTACGTTTTAATGGGAGGTTAATGGTGCCAGAGGATGAGGATTTAAAGCACGCAGTTATGACAGAATCCCATGGTTCGAAATTTACAGTACATCCCGGTGGGGATAAAATGTACCAAGATATGAGGAGGCAGTATTGGTGGGCAGGGATGAAACGGGACATAGGGGAGTTTGTTTCGAAGTGTGCCACGTGTCAGCTTGTGAAAGTTGACCATCAGAGGCCATCAGGGATGCTACAGCCGTTAGAAATTCCCGTGTGGAAGTGGGAGAGCATCTCCATGGACTTCATCACAGGGTTACCGGTATCGCAGAAGGGTCACGACTCCATATGGGTTATTGTGGATTGGTTGACTAAGGTAGCCCACTTTTTGCCGGTACGCACAGACTTTGAGACGATGCGTTATGCACAGCTATTCATAGCAGAGATTGTTAAGCTGCATGGAGTGCCGATAAATATCGTATCCGACCGAGACAAAATCTTTGTTGCCCACTTTTGGCAGAGCTTTCAGGAGGCAATGGGCACGGAGTTACGCTTGAGTACAGCGTATCACCCACAGACTGACGGACAGACTGAGAGAGTTAATCAGATGCTGGAAGACATGCTCAGAATGTGCATTTTTGACTTCGGGGGAGGATGGGAGAAATATCTTCCTTTGGTAGAGTTTGCGTATAACAACTCTTACCAATTCACAATTGGGATGGCACCGTTTGAGGCACTATACGGGAGACCTTGTCGTTCACCCGCTTGTTGGTTAGAGGTGGGGGACAACAAACTCTTGGGGCCGGAGATTGTCCAGGAAACATCTGCTAAGATAGATTTGATTCGAGGAAGGATTCGAATAGCTCAGGACAGGCAGAAGAGTTATGCTGATGCTTCTTGAAGACATGTGGAGCTAGAAGTTGGGGACCAGGTTTTAGTCCGGGTATCCCCTATAAAAGGGGTGATGAGGTTCGGAAAGAAGGGTAAGTTAGCACCGCGATACGTAGGACCTTTCCCTATTATTGAGAGGGTGGGACCGGTGGCGTATAAGCTTGGATTACCAGATCATCTTCAGCGGATACACGATGTATTCCATGTGACATCGCTGAAGAAATATCGAAGGAGCGAGAGAGCCTTTTGGCATATTCCACTCGAGGAGATCGACTTACAGCCAGACATCTCGTATGAGGAGAGGCCGGTAGCAATTCTGGATCATAGTGAGCGGAAATTACGATCCAAGGTTGTTCCATTGGTTAGAGTACAGTGGGGTCATCACAATGTTGACGAGTCTACCTGGGAGCGAGAGGAGGATATGCGGGAACAATATCCAGAACTTTTCAACGCAGGTACGATCTAATTTCGGGGACGAAATTCCTTTTTAAGGGGGGGAGTATGTAACACCCCGTATTTTTTGGTACATTTAATTTAATTAATTCGGAGATTTTAAATTACTTAGTGTGTTGTAATTTAATGAATTAATTAGAACATAAATATATATAAATATTAATCTGGGATTGAATGGTTAATATTTAGGGAAAACTTATTTACTAAGCGAATAGTAATAATGTAATTATGTCGTCTAGAGTATTAATGACGAGGTATGTACTTATCACATCCGAAAGTCGGTATAGACTGTATTAGGTGGTGGATAAGTATTTTTAGAAATTAACTCGGATGCAAATTCTGAGGGTACAGTTGAGTCCGGATGGGCCGAGATAGTCGGAAAAGTGTACCCGGGGGTAGTTATACATTCCACGAAGAGATTAACCAGTTGAGTAGATGAGCTAGAGATACCAACTGTGTTCCAGTCTACTCTTGAAGATGAACCTCATTTGGAGAACCTACTAAAGCAAAATGACAAAGTTTAGCAATTCTTTTTTAACTAGTTGTGAATGTGTTTTTGTTGGTAAATTGTAACACTTTTAATTCAATGTAGTGGTGTTTTTACATAAGTAGTTAACGTGTCTTTTATCAATTTAGACTGGTCCTTTAAATTCAATTGTTCTTGTCTTTATCATGATTAGTAATATGTTGATAAGGACACATGATGCATTAGTTGTTATATGCTTTTAATTCAATAAGTATACTATTTATGTTTTATTTTATACTAATATTATCACTGAACTAATGTTTTGTTTTGAAATTTAGAAAAGTTAAAATGTCATCAGGTATAGGTTCAACCTAACCTTCCTCCTTGATGGCTAAAACCGCAAAGGAGAAAATCAAACTCATTGTTGAAGATGATGGGTCAATATTCGATGATAATGCAAAGTTGTGAAGTTCTCGTATCCGAGTTAATTTCTAAAAATACTTATCACCCACCTAATACAGTCTATACCGACTTTCGGATGCGATAAGTACATACCTCGTCATTAATACTCTAGATCAGTCCGGATGGGCCGAGATAGTCGGAAAAGTGTACCCGGGGGTAGTAAACAGGTCACGGGACGTTTTTAGACATAGCCGGGCCCACTCGGGGACATTTGGGTCACTTGGGCTTGGCCCATTAGTCAAAAAACGGGATTAAGTTAATTAATCTAATAAAAAGAAATAAGGGGGTGGCTGAACCTAATTAGAGAAAGCAAATTAAGGGTTAGGAAACCCTAACAGCAGCCAAAGCCAAATTGGGGATCAAAGAGAAGCCATCAAAGGTCATCTTCAACCTTGGTATTTAGCTCCAATTCAGACTCTACGAACCTTGAGGCAAGTGGATAACTTGCAATAGCATTAAATCTGTTTTCGATTCATATTCATGTGTAGTGATTATGTAGAAATCCGTTTTTGGGTGTTAATGGAATGAATATGGGATTTTGAAAACTACAATTCTGATTTACGAAACTTGGGTGATGATTCTTGTAAAATATGATAATGGTGAGTTATTGCATATCTGATAAAATGTTATCTGCATATTTGGAAACGAATCTGATGATGAAATTTGGGGTATAAATGGACCTAGGGTTTATGATGAAACTTTCTCCAAATCTAGAAACTGGAGTAAATGGACGAATTATTTATGTTGAGGAATATTTTGGAGATCCCTAATGAGTTTCCTAATATGTACAAATGCTAAAAGAGACTTAGTTTCAGTGTAGAAGGAAATTAGGGTTGGCAGATTTTCGCCCATGGCTGTCCGTCTTCGCGAAGAAGACGAGTACCTGTTCGATCGATCGATCGATCGACGCCATGAAGTCGATCGATCGACGGTCGGCAGACACGAACAGTTCGCCCAGTTTATTTATATAGGATGAGATTTATATAAAAAGTTGTTATGCAATTAATTATTGTTGAGAAATTAATGCATGGGGTATACCAAATTAAATGTGAGTGAATTAATTAGGAGATGGGAAGGGAAATTTGGATGACACGTCAAAATTGGTTGAGTGACATCGAGGTAAATTATATTACGTAGTAATGGACTAAGAAATTTAGGGTCGGGATTTAGACTCGGGTGAGGTTAATTCGGGCTATGAGATTTAGTCCAATTAAATGGTGAGGGCAACATTAAAAGTAACTGAATTTATTAATGTGCTATTATTAATAATTCGAGTTGGGTAATAACCTCATAATAAAAATGGAATAGGCTTGTGTCACGGGTTAGTACACGGTGTAGCTGGAGCATTTTTATGTATGTATATGTATATACGGTGTGTGATAGTATATATATATAGTGTATGCCTTAATATCAGTGGTTAGATATTATTATACTCTAGTGCTATAGGGGGAGGTTACGCGCAGTGGATGAATCCCCTAGCTTGAGGAGTAGGGCGAGTAGATTCCCAGGTCATAGCGTCCGTTGCAGGCGGTGAGGGGCATCTCACTTTTCGGGAAGGAATATGACCACCTCCAATCGTATACTAAAATAAGTTAGTGAGCGATTCTAACTTGGATAACTAGGATATGTGAATATACCTAGTGTACTAGCACTTTAGAGAAATTATATCCGGGGAGTACTTTTACTCGGGTGGATATTAGTGGTTTATGTATTCCAGTATGTGTGTGAATGCTGCAATAAATTCTAAGTATATAATTAGGTGATTATTATATACGGGCTAAATAAATACAAGCATGTGTTGTTGTATATGTATAACGAGTGGAGTAGTTATATGAATTAAAAAGGGAAATGATTTAACTAAGTTGATGTTACTAATGACTTAAAAATCATAATCACATTTTACTCAGGTTAGAGTAGGGGAGGAGTATAAGGAGACTTTAATAATTATCTAGTCATGAGATAGATAACTAGGTGATAATTAAAGCATTAGTGGTGCACATTAGAGGAGGGGCAAGGAAGTTCTCAAGAGAGTGCGACACTAACTAAAATATGAAGAGCATGCATATTTATTATTACTGCAAGTTAATCATTTGCTAAATGTTTTCAAATGTTTTGGGTACTAACCCTTGCTATAAAAATTTTTTAAAAAAAACCTTTTAGGTGTCCAGCCACAGGGACGCCAGACTTGACTTAATTCCAGGAACTCCGTTGCTGCAGCATATGTGGATGTTGCGGGACCTTTGATAGACGCCTCTTCCTTTCATTCATAATGTAGAGACTCATTATTATTTATTCGAGCATGTCGCTCACTTTCCATTTATTTGTTTCTTAGATTGTTGGAATTTTATTCTTGTCTTTATGGGATTTATTATTTGGACCGATGGTTTATTCGGTTTATTATTTTACTTGTGGAATGATTAGTTCAATTATCTGTGATGGTTATATTGCTTTATTTTCCGCATGGGTTTTAGTTTAATTAATGAAAGATAAAAATTGACACCAGTCTATTTTTCTCACTTAGGTGGTTAGTAATTTAATAAAACGACAGTGATGCTAAGAATGGACCAAATGAGAAACCTGTTCTAACTTGATTTAGGACTGATCACCCGGGATTAATTAGGCGGGGTGTCACAGTGTTAACCCTAAAATATGGATTAAATTTATTGAAGTGGAAAATGGTCAGAAAAAGAGTCAACATAAACTAAAAAATGTTGAGAACCACTCAAAGTTGAAGTATACCCATTGTCTCGAGCATCGTACCTATGACCAAAAGAAATACTTGTTGGTGTGTATCATCTTGTTTTCCTTTTAACATTAAAAATTTATAAGATAATTTGTTAATTTTAACAATGTACAACAAAAAACTAAGCCTGAAGTACAAATTCCGAGGGTAGACACTTGGTTGTCAAAACATATACGTAGTGATAAAACGGTGTTGGAGAGTGACAAAAGTATCTATGTGAGTATAATATTTTTAATGTTGAATCTTTCAATTTTCAGTTAAACTTTTAACAAATTTATTTATAATAATATAGCAAGACGTGAAGGTTGCGAAAGAGAATCGAAAAGCCATAAGTATGATTGGAGAGGGTAGTAGATTGCCTTTTCAGAATTATGACAATGATGATTAAACAGAAATGTTTTTAAAGGATGTTAAAAGACAAATACGTGGAGTGGGTTCCTATGTCTCTTACAAACAATTGATTCTCACGGGGGTGGCAAAGGCAAAATTTGTACAACATTTGAAACGAAATGAAGAAATTACCTCAATAAAGAATAAGATCTCTAATGTTCACTCACAATTGAAAGAGGTTACTAGTATGTTGCATGTATTTTTGTCAAAATTAGAAAATGGAAAGGATAGCTCCCCTGTAGGGGTGACTCCACAGAGAGAGTTTGGTTCCACTTCAAATCATCGTCCTATAACTTTATCTCATAATTTGATTATTCTAGTCAACTCTCCCACTCCCCCTCTCAATCCACTCATACTCCTAACCCCCTCGCCCTCCCCTGCCTTCAAAAAATCCACCATCAATATACTTGATAGGTTTGGTGCAGAATTGGGAAAGGGGAATGTTGGGATACATAATGGTGACATGTTTCACTTCAAACACCTTAGACTTGAGGAAAAGGTAGTTTGGGCTGAGACAGTTCTTCAACCAAATGCTTCTCTGTATAATTCTCCTCAAAATGGTTTTGAAACTTTGGAAATATTTTCAGATGGAGAATTTTTTATTTGTATGGAACGTTGGTTGAAGTATGTTTCGAATGAATATCTTAGTTTGGCATATTTTAGTGTGGGAAAGATACTTTTGGATTATTTTTTGGATGATAGTTCTTAATTTTTTATGTAGAAAAGATACTTTAGAATTAATTATTTGGATGATTGTTATTAAATTTTATATGTGCTTGTTTTTCTCATTAATATTGCTTGCTATGTTAGGTAAAAGATACTTTGAGGTTAATAATTTGGATGACATGTGACACCCCGCCTATTCTAATCTTGGGTGATCAGTCAATTATTAAATTAAATAGGAATAATCAACGGTTTCATTCTTAGCATCACTATTGAAACATAATTATATTACTAATACCCTAATGTCCTGGTGTCAAAATTTTAATCTTTTTATTAACATGCAATAATTTAAACTACTAAACTATAATTACCATTCCGATAAACAACGTAATAAATGACAAAACAACTGACCAAATAAATGTGATGGGAATAAACACTCGAGACTGAAGTCCACATACATTAGTCCATAATTAAAACCAAATCCAAAAACTGAAAATAAAATGGAAATATAGTAGCTCTGAAATAACCACTAACTAAAGATGGGAAACAATTCCCGACTGAGATAGATGAATGATGAAAATGAACTGATAAAAGTTGAAGCGTCTGCTACCAAGGTCTTGCAACATCCATACCAGCTGCAACACATCAAATAAGAATGGACTCCAAAGCTTGGTGAACCTATGGCTAGACACCTAAAATGTTTTTACAAAAGTAAATTTGAACTGGGTCAAAGCCCAAAAGCATTTGAAAAATATTTGTACGTATTTGAACTGGAGTAAGAGCAGATATTGTATATATGTTAACTTCATGTGCCCTATCTTGAGACCCTCACCTCTCAACTATTGTGCACGCCTAACGTATTCTCCTAAACCAATCTAGTTAAGCTACCTCGCCTAACTAGTCTGAACTAAGTCTCGCCCTGTCTACTAACTCATTGCGCCCACCCTATTGCACATACAATACATTACCAAATTTCCAAACCCCTTTAGCTAGTAAAAATCACCAAGTAAGTATTAGGTTTCTACGTACTTAGGTTACTTTAGATATCACTATCTATCTTATATCCTAATGCACACACAATAGAATAAATCACACGTATATATGTATATACCACTCTTGTATTATATATGAATACGCCATCCTTGGGCGGAGACCCACATTGTGTGCATACTCCGCTATCGAGTCCCGGTACATCACATACTGGGAAAAGGACTTTTGGTTCGAAATCGCTCTCGAACCATAAACTTACAATTCACACACCTAACGCACCCAAATCGCTTTTCACACTATCATACACATAAGTAGTGCTCAACCCTAAGTTCTATGTTCTGAGGCACAAGTCTAAAATCCCCCCTGCCAACGGGCTCATCAGGATAAGACTATCCACGATGCGAAACCTCCCATGATAGCAGGTAGCGTATGTGTGGGAGACCATTTAATACAGTCCATGAGAGTAGTTGACCAATCTTGGTAGATCAACACGTTCCCCGACCCAAATCATTACTTAAATTCCACACGAGTAGTTTAGTAGTATAATAACACTTAAGGATATGGTCAAATTAGGTACCAAAAATCTTGGCTGAGATATTCAAGTACCTCATGGAAAATCCAAATTGTATTTTGAGTTTCTTTAACAACTCAAACTCTGTAATGACATATCTATAAATTATACACCCTTGCCCAGGGCAAAGGGATTGAAATGTGAGATTTTTAATGAAACTTAATAAGAACATGTAACCTCTCCGTGGACATAGGAAAGTTTATGAACCACATATATTGTTGTTATACTTGTGATTTCTTTTAAATTTTTATCTATGTGATTATTTACATTGATTCCTTTATTGTGATATTTTTTTCTCTCATAATTGGCGCCCTCTGTGGTAAACGATTTATATTATTATGAAAACACTCATCAACAGAAAGATCATGATGTCTCCCTACATCAGCAACCCTTCTCAAGTAGCGATGTGGAAGATAACTAAATGTGACAAATAAGAGCATAGTCGATCAGAGGGTGGCCAGCTGGAGAGATGACACATAAGTAATGATCGACAAAACCATGAGGTTAGAACTCTAGTTCGTAGAGAAATGGATCAACACCAAACCCATAGTAGATCCGGATCCACTAGAGAGATAGCTAGAAGAGATGTCATCAAGCAGATGAAATATCCTTTCCTGAGGGCGATTGAATAACAGGAGTCCCCCCAGGAAGTTCAATGTTCCCATTTTCATGATTTACAATGGGAAGACCGATCCAATCGACCACGTACGATAATACAAGTAGGCCATGACCTTGTGGAACCATAATAACGCATTAATGTGTCGATTCTTCCCTTCTAGTGTACAAGATGTTTTAAAGAAGTGGTTTGAAAGGTTTCCACACCGGTCCATAAGGAGCTTCAAGGCTCTGGCAGAACTTTTCACCGCTTATTTCATAACCAGCATCTCCCATCCTAAGAGGATGGATGCACTTCTTATGAGGGCTTTTGGGATTATGCCAAAAGTTACTTGGAAGGTTTTTAATGATATTAAGGATTGCTCGTACCAAGACGCCGTAGTATCCTTTAAATTTGTCCTTCTTACCACCTCTTTGTTGCACCAGTCCCTCACCAAGAAGGAAGCCAGCCCCATTAACGATATCATGGCTCGCATTAAAATATATGCTAAGATGGAAGACGTGGTTCACTCTAATATAGGGGACAATAATCTAGCAAAAGTGAACAAGGGAATAAAAAAGATCGATACATAGAAAAAGGGAAATAAGAATGGGGGTGACAATGGCCCCAAGAATGGGAACAAGGTTGACCACTCCAACACCTTCCAGTATGTTAATACAGTCTTTAAGGAAACCATTTATAAGATCCTTAGTAAAATCAAAGATGATCCATTCATCGAATGGACAAAAAATATGGATGGTGACCCAACTAAAAGGAACAACACGCTAAGATGCACATTTCATAAGGAGGGAGATCACTGAATCGAGAATTACAAAGCTCTAAAGTCACATATGGAGGAGATAGTTCAAGCAGGATACCTCAACGAGTATATCAAGAAGAAAGTAAATAAGATCGCAACAAATTGTGATCAGAAGAAAGAAAATGTCCTCGATGATATTACAAGACACGAGTTCGTAGTAATCCACGAGCATCAAACCTTAAGCAGATCAAGGGAAACACCGTTCGAATGGAACTCAAGAAGGTGACTTTCATGATGGAAGATTTTGAAATTTACCCCGCTAAAACCAAGGTCGAAAAGAGTCGATGACCAGAAGACGTCGACTACATCAAGCATATCGTGTTCACCAAAGAAGACTTGGTCAGGGTAAGAACCCCACATCATGATGCGTTGGTAATCACACTCAAGATAGATAATTGGGACTTATACAAGCTACTTGTGGATAAGGATATCGCTTTCAAAGTGATGTACCTTGAACGATTCCATAAACTGAAGATGAATATTTCCAACCTCAAAGAGGCAATTATTCTGTTGGTCGGCATTATAGGGACGATCACGATGCCACTAGGGAAGATAATGTTGTCAGTCAACGCAAGAAATATCTAAAATCGAATTAAATTTTTATTTGTGGACATTGAGTCCCCATACCATGCTATTCTGGGCAGAGGTTAGCTCCACACCATGAAGGTTGTACCATCCACCTATCATCAAAAACTGAAGTACATTACAGATCGAGGCGTAGTCAAAATCTGCAGTGACCAGGCTACAATAAGAAAGTTCTTTATTGTAACCATCCGCCCAAAGAAGGAGATAGAGAATGCTCAGGAGGAATCCCAGGAGGGGGTTTCTCCCTCCAAATAGCAACCACGTTACGACAAACCAGGGGTGGAAGATACCAGGATCAACGTTGTTGACAGGGTCACTGAAAACCTGGAAGAAGTATAATAGATGACAACTTGACCAAAAGGAAGTTTCTTATCGAAGTTTCTCTCACCGATCAAGAAAAAAGAGTTAGTTACATTTTTCTCGAGCAATCTAATTTTTTTTGCTTGGGAACCATACGAGTTATCGAGGATTGACCGAAGTGTATCCTATAATCACCTGCACACTGATCCAACCTTCAAGACGATCACTCAAAAGGATTTTCGAACAACCACCGAAAAGGATAATGTTGTGGGGAATGAAGTAGAGAACTTATTGGATGCAGAATCTATCAGGTAGGTTTAGTTCACTAAATGGTTGTCCAACTCAGTGGTAGTACCAAATAGCAATGGCAAGTGGATGGTCTGTATCGATTTTATAGACTTCAATGGAGAATGCCCCAAGGATATCTTCCCTTTCCTAAAAATAGACCAGTTGGTTGACACTACAACGAAACACTAAAGGATGAGATTCCTAGATTCCTACTCTAGCTATCATCAAATTCTTTTATTCAGGACCGACCAAGATAAGACCTCTTTTCTAACCCCCATTGGGTTATACTGTTATAAGGTTATGACATTTGGCCTCAAGAATGCAGGGGTAACTTATCAACGATTGGTCACCATGATGTTTAGCAAAAATATGGGAGAAACAATGGAGTTATATATTGACAATATGCTAGTTAAAAGCACGAACAAGTCTGACCACCTTACAGACTTCGCAAAAACCTTTAAGATCCTCAAGAAATACTAGATGAATCTTAACAAAAGTAATTGTTCATTCAATGTCCAGTCAGAAAAGTTCTTAGGCTACCTAGTTTGTAAAAGGGGAATGGATCCCCATCCGGATCAGATGGACGCTATCACTAGAGTTCAGCCCCCTGAGACATTGAGAGATATTCAAAATCTTACTAGAATGCTCACAGCACTCAACCTCTTCATTTCCAAGTCTTTGAAACACTGTCGACCATTATTTCAGCTTCTAAAAAAGAGTAAAGGCCTGATATGGGACGATGACTATTCGCAAGCGCTAAAAGAGATCAAATTTTACCTCAGTAAGCCACCCCTCCTAGTAATCACAAACGATGGAGACCCACTTTACCTTTACCTGGGAGTATCAGACCACGTTGTAAGATCTGCCCTAGTGTGTGAAGAAGAAAGAGGAAATAATTTGGTTTTCTATGCCAACAAGACACTCTTGGGTGCTGAACAACGGTACCTACCTCTAGAGAAGCTTATCGATGCTCTAGTGGTTGCCTCAAGGAAGTTAAAGCATTACTTTGAAGCCCACTCCATAATCATAATAAATTCTTACCCACTCAAGTTCATTCTATGGAAAGCCAACCTATATGGATGACTCTTAAAGTTATCAATCAAACTCGGGAGATTCAATAGCCACTTCCACCCTAGAACCAAGATCAAGGAACAGTTCTTAGTGGATTTCATTAGTGAGTTCATAGGAGATCAACCCATAGACCAACTAGGCATTGAGCAGTTGATAACACAGGAAGCACAGTCTAATGACTCGACCTTATATGCTGATAGAGCCTCCAATTCAAAGGGGGCGGGAGTAGGGATTGGCCTCATCACCCCTAACGACACTATGAATGTTCAAGGAATCAGATTGGGATTTAAGGCCTGTAATAACGAAGCTAAGTACGAAGCACTGATTGCCAGTTTGCGAAAACCCAAACTACTAGGGGTAAAGCACCTCCGCATATTTGATGATTCCAAACTAGTCTCCATGCAGGTAAATGGGGACTTTAATTCCAAAGATCATCCAATGGCAGATTACCTCATCATTGTGAGAATTCTCATGGAAAACTTTGAAAATGTGGAAATTTAAAAGTTCCCTTGAGGACAGAATAGTCATGCTGACGCTTTAGCGGCACTAAGCTCAACCATTAATTCTGACCTAAGGAGAACTATTCAGATAGAGTTCCTCGCATTGCCTAGTATCGACTAGGCAATCATAGCCAAGAAAGTCCTCATCATATATAAGGCCCCATGTTGGATGGATCCCATTGTCAATTATCTATGAGGAGTGGATTCATCATATCCACGCCATAAGATATATAGGAATGAATATTACTAAGGATATAAACTAAATAAATAAGAGAAGAATGTTATGACCAACATATAAAAATAGATAAAATATGAGTGATGCCCTGGAATTGTAATTCCACTATTGGAAAGTGAATACACATATATGAGATTACTGATGAGATAATAAATCCAAGAAAACTAATTACATGAGTAAAACATACTAACTCCATGAGTAGGATGATAATATACAAATGTAGACTAAGCAAAATAAGTAAGGAAGGACTTGAATCCAAAAATGACTTTGGGATGCCTATGTAGTCAAAAAAGGCATCAAAGTTTACGTAGTTACAAATATAAGCAAGGTTGGAGTCTATACCATAATACAAATCAAGGATGTCTATCTTGATTTGAGAAAAAATTGAGGTAAAATTTTAGAGAAATGTGAGAACACTCTAAATTGGCCTTATGGTTTAAAACCCCCTCTTTTAGTTTATGAAAATATACTTGAATATATATATAATAAAAAATGGTAGAATTAGTGATAAGAATAGAATGCAACAACTACATGATATAGAAATACTAGAATATAAAAATAACATTTATGGGACTAATAAAAGATAAATGATTTTGACCTTTTAGCACTTTTAAATTGTGTTTTGAACCTTTGTTTGTTTATTTCTAGTGTGTTAATGATGAGGGTGGAGTGGTGCTTAAAGGTGGGACAATGTGATGTAAGGGAATGCATGAGAGAATGTAGTGAAAGTGATGTATGCTAAATTGGGATTGGTTGTCATGTTGAAATCAAGGTTGGATGAAAACATGAAGGGAATCCTTGTATAGGAAAATACCAAAAGTGAAAAGGATGATTCTTACCTCCAAATAACTGTCGAATGACAGGGTCATAGACATTAGGAAGTAAGCTAAGTTTGCCTATAGGCAGGTGAGGTGTCCTACCTATAGGTAGGCAAAAATGTTTTTCAGCCATAGTTTGCGAGCACGGACTGTTAGAAAGAGGATTCAAAGTTATATAATTTTTTGATGAGGAAATATCAAGTTCTAGAGTTTACCAAAGTCAAATGGGCTTTGAGAGAGCATTTTTGTTCTCTAATTAGGGTTTGTAGGAGGATCGAAGATTCAGAATTTGAAGGGTCTTGTTTGGACCCTATGAAGGAGTTTAGGGGTGCTAGAATAGGGTGTCTACACTATGATAAAATCTATGAAAATGATATCCCACTTCAACTCAATAATGGGTAAGTGTTATAGTGTACCTGACGACCTTTAATGACCCACCTTTACCATCTGATAAGTACGATGCTAGGACACAAGAATAGCATTGTCCCTCTTAATACCTTCTCATTAATATTGTGTCCTCATATCTTTGTAAATCTTATACCATTGAGATTCAACATAAATAGAGAACCATGGGTCTTTTACATGACCTCCCTTTTTAACTCCTCATCAAAAAGAACAACCAAGATCCCCTTATACCTCAAACCACCCTATGATCCCATTGTGTGAAGAGTCACACCGACAGATAGAATCATTACCACCATTTCCATGTATTCCATCCCAACCTCTTGTGATTGTAATACACTTATAATAACTGGGAGTCAATATGAGCATCCACATAAAGGATTCCACTAACTCACCAAACATTTACACCTAACCCCAATCTATAACCTATATCGTAGGTAAATTTCCACTCCAGCATCGACTCAAAGCATCCTCCATAACAATTCACTTCCTTAGGAGATACTGATTAATAAATTATTAATCTTTTATAAACTCAAACCACTTGCGTTTCCTCATGTTCAAGTCCTTGTGAGTAAACAAGTATTATTGGATTTGTGGTCACTAAAGAGACTAAACTTCTCACCCCACAAGTAGTGTCTCCATACATGTAGTGCAAATGCTACCTCTGCCAACTCCAAGTAATGAGTTCGATAGTTAGACTCATGAGGCTTGAAATTCGGAGACTCAAAAGAAATTGGTCGATTTCAAGCATCAATTCCCCGCTTAGTCCCTATAAGGAAGCATCATGTGTAAACTAAATACTCAACCCCATTTCTAAGTAGAGCCAAACTGGTGGTATAGTAAACTTCTCCTTTAGACTGTCATAGACCTGTTGAAATATATCACACTATAAAAATTGAATCCCCTTCCTTGTTAACTAAGTCAATGGCTCTTCTGTCTTCAGGAAACCCGTAATAAATATTTGGTAATAGCCTACCAATCCCAAGAATCTAAAAACCTTCATATGTGTCATTATTTTTCCCAATCCAATATAATCGACATCTTACTTAGATCCACCTGCAAACCCTTATCCAAAACAACACTGATATGAAATCAAAAAGATAATCAATCTTAGGGAGTGGATATTTTTATTTTGGGAAAGACTTATTGAGATCGGTGAAATTAACTCAGACCCTCAACTTTCTTCTACTTTTCTGACAATAATAGTGTGTTAGAGATCCAATCTAGGAATTGTACCTTCTTAATGGAGCCATCTTAGAGTATATTCACAAATTCATTCACCATTGATCTAACTTTATTTGGGTCTAACATACTTGGATTCTACTTGACTAATCGGCATGCAAGACCCATGTGCATCCAGTGACGAAAAATATATGAATCAATTCTTAGGAGATCATAAGGCTGCCAAGCAGAAACATCCAATCTCATTATGAGAAAGTGAATGGGATTCTCTTCCTCATATTTCGGTAATTTAGACCTCATGAAGACATTTTTTTTAGTAAGATCAGACTATAGGAATGGATACAAGTTCCTCTATCACTAGGTCAATTGAGGCTAGTATGGTCCCCTTTACCCTAGGTCGAACTTCCTTTGATTTCTATTTTGGGCTTATAACAGTCCAAATCATCATCATTCTGAACGTTATTTTACTGAATCTTCTTGGATTCGATATCTACGACAAAAAAACTATGATTTGTCTCATGATAACTTATAAATTCAATGATCCCCTGGTCACTCACAAACTTGAACTTTTGGTGAAATGATAAGGGCACAAATATCATACTTTGGAGTCATCACTTACCCAAAATGGCATTATAAGGGGAGTATGATTGGATTACATGAAATTTAATATTAATAATTATAGTACCGACTTTAACAAGTAATTTGATTTTCCTCAATGGGGTTTATACATCTCCATTGAAGTTGATAAAAGGGACAACATTGAAGTCGAGATCCTAGACGGTGTAACCGAGCTCAAGTCTCAAGTTGAGGTGCATGATCTCTGAAGATGATCTTCCTCAGTCGATCATTATTCTCTTTACATCAAAATTCTCCACTCAACGGATGAGAACCAAAGGGTCTATGTGAGGTATATTAACGCCGACTAAATCCTCGTTGGAGAACATTATCGCCTTATTTAATTTAATATTTTTCACTCATGTTTAATGAGAATTCACTCCGAGAATTCAACCTCGAAAGCCTCATGTATTCAAGTTGCGATCTTTACTATTTCACCCAGCTTCTTGATAGTTCCATGTAATGGATAAGTATTACTGTGTGTGGTTATTGTAGGAGGGTAGTTTAGATAAGATGTAGGCGTAACCCCTTTTTAGTACGGCAATGATAAGTTAACTAGTAAAACCTTGGATTAATTATAGGACATGTAGACACAACTTAGTGAAGATGAACTAGGTTAAAACTCACAATCTCTCGTGTATAACTCAAATGATAATAATGAACTCAGAAGTAACTCAGTTAGAGGGAGAGATAAGTAAGAACCCTAGATGCATCTTGGCAGGCAGCCAAAAACACCAACCACCGTCAAGAATCTCTATCAAGTATTAAAAGCTTTGTAATAAATGATAATGGTGGGTGAGTAAAATATGGTTTGTAATAACTCTCTCTAGCAATAACTTCTGAATTCTCAAAAGAACACGATGTCCCTCTGTAGGGGTGGGCATGGTCTTTAAATAGCCCCCAACACCATCCCTGAGGAAACTCCGCATTTAATGCCTGCGAAAGACATCCATCATACTTTTGTCACAAACATAAATACCTGATGCATAAGTTGTCTCCACATCATAAACATTAAATGCCAAGACATGCCTTTTACCTAACCACTCTGTGTGAGGGGGATGTTATCACAGAGGTGGCTCACCAACTATTTCATAGCCCCAAATACCACGGTGGTTTATTCAAGTACATATTTGACGTCATTTTATCTTACTAGTGACATCACCTAAAGTAGATATGACATTAATTAGAGGGCTATTTGGTTCATAATTCAATGCCCGATGGAAATGCATGTTTCTCCACTTGTGGTTCCACGGTAAGGGTCCTTCGGAGTTTTACCTAGTCTATCTAAGATGGTCAGGAAAAGCCCCAATGATGCCTCACTTCTCAATCCTCCAAACAAAGTCCCTCTAGAGGTCCCGTGACAAGGTTATTCGATAGAGCATGAAATCTCTCCCAGGCCCTGCCAAGCCTGGTCTCTTGCGAGTACCGTTTGACCTCACACTAAAACTCATTATTATTCGCGTTACATCATTACAACTGTTATAGATCATAGTCAATATAAACAAAAATACAATATGACTAACTAACATAGGAAGCTATAAGTTGCCATGCTGAACTGCCTCGTGTTGAATTGACACGCTCGAACTGCCATGCTGAACTGACTTACTTGAGACTTAATCCCCAAACAATGTTGATAATGGGGATTTATCTCTAATCCCAAATTACCTTCAAGCCCCCTCTACATTTTCCCCTTCGTGGAGAGATTTGTTGTTGGAATTAGAAATGTCTGCATGAAACTTCTCTATCCAATGAACCTTCTACTGAGCTTCAACAGTTCTAACTTTATTATTTCAAAGTCTCCCAAAAGGCCTACTAACCTTCTCAGATACTTGTTTTGACTCTTGGTAGGTTAAATTCTCCTGTTCATGTCATTTGTGGAGTACAATTGTGAGCAGTGATTCTTTCGTTGAGAGTGCCCCTATCATCAGGCCTTATGAAATTATCCCCTGTAATGTTTTGCTATGTTCAAAAAAAGAAGAAATTATCCCCGATGTCATCGAGTCACCATTAGACAACGTTTGAACTTGTGGCGAGGGGACATCATAGCTTTTTGAACCATTGAGGCAGTGTATTCGTTACGGGTTAGTGGATATGTCTAACAAAAAATTTGGCACCAAAACTCAAACTTGATTAAGAAGGCAACCTTTTCCATTCCCCAAACATAACTTCGTAAATGGCATGGCGCTGTCTTTTCAGCTGTCAAAACACTTCCTGAAGTTCCACATGTTCCTTTGAAATGATTATAGGCGGCCTTGCATGTGCAGTGGTGGGAAACTCAATAGACAGGTTTAAAAAAGGTTTAAAAAGTGTTTCAAACGTCTTTTTTTTCAGAACCCTTCTCTTTCCTTCGTCTTCTTCAAGCTCCCGCCTTCTTTAGATACGGAAACTCTGCAAGAACTCCATTGTTCCCAAGATTTGACTTAGTTTTCTTCGTTCTTTTCCTTTCATCACCTCTTTCATAACCACATGTGGTTGTGTTCCTCCATTTTCGTGCCCCTCTCCACTTTTTTAAGCTTTTCTTCTTCCATCATTCACTGTTATGGCTTCTTCTAGTGTTCCAAGCATGCCCACCACCAGTGCTCCACCTTTGGCCACCTTGGACGTCGGTGCATTAGTGGCAGCACGCCAAGAACAATTACATTTTTACCATCTATCACCTATCTTTGGCAAAGATGATGAGTTCTCTGAGGGGTGCAGGACCTGCCATTTTTCAGCCAAGTATGACGTTTTGCTACTAGGTGATGAAGACCAAGATTCCACTTCTTGAGGATATTTTCCTCCCGAGGGGACAATGCAGTTTCGTCTTGACAGGGGTGACTTCCCCTGGTCCCATATTGATTTTGAAGGACCTGGTGGCTCCCCTTTCCCACTTTGCTACTTGGAACTCGTTCATGCAGGCAACTTACTTTGATGTTCTTTCCAAGGTCGGTATACATAGAGCTGCTTGGTTTGGGGAATTTACTCTTTCAAAACATAATGCCGCCCTTTAGATCTTGGTCTCTCATTGGAATATCACAACACACGTGTTCATTACTTCGTGGGGAGAGTTTAGAGTTACACTTGAGGATGTTTGCGAGCTACTTGGGCTTGAGCCCATAGGAACTTTGGTTTTCACGATGAGGCTTGGGATTTCGAAGAGGCAAAGGCTCGAGCAGACTTAGATCAAATCTCCATGAGATGTGTTGGTAATTCCATCAAGGTAACTTTTGCTCCCCTCATAAACTACTTCCACCGTACCAACCCCACAGCAGAATTTGGCCCGAGGAAAGGTACATATCTTGAGTTGTCAGCATATATACTTGTAATTATGTCACGTTTTGTCTTGCCTGGAAAGACCCACGATCAACCACGCAGGGACTTGATTAATCTATCTATCCATTTGGCCAGGGGGTATAAGCTTCCTCTGGCAGCCATGGCCCTGGGCTCACTTTATACATGGATGGACAGGACCCATATAGACATGGAATGGTCCTTTGGCCGATATAACTTGTCCAATTTTGCCAATTCCATTATTCTGACTGATTTTCTTTGCCTCCGCTTTCTCGAGATATCTGCTAGCCGCACTACACTTCCTGCTGGGGAAATCATCAAACCCCGTCGCCTTTTTTGCTTTCACATGAAACAGAGTAGGAAGGAGATTCTGGGCATCTTTGATAAAAACAAGTTGCTTCGTGATGAGGCCTTTTAGTGAAGATTCTTTTTCCCATACTTGGGGTTTTTTTGGTGTCGCATCTAGGGTCGTGGGGCCTACGTTAGATGATCTTATAACGGAGGACCCTTCGTTTGTCGTGGTTTTATATTTGACTCCTAGCTATTTTCCCTCTTACACTGACTGGGGGTATTCCTCTAAACATTACAACCCCAACCGTTGCACCTGTCAGTTTGGGTACGACCAACAGGTTCCTCGGCTATTATTTCAAGATTCTCACCCTAAGGCATCTTTCTCTGAGGCCTGTGCATTTTACACCGTGTCGGATGCTTCCACGATCTGCTCAGCCATAAGTGGTCGTGTTACCATTCTTGACCTTTCTAGGAAGGGGGCGTGACCAGTGATTTTGTGATGAAGTATTGGCCAAGACAGATAGAAAAAATTCATGAATTCATCCAAAGTCCCCCAAACTACCCCATTGTCATGGTTTTATCTTTGACTCCTAGATATTTTCCCTCTTACACTGACTAGGGGTATTCCTCTAAACATTACAACCCCAACCGTTGCACCTGTTAGTTTGGGTACGACCAACGGTTTCCTCGGCTATTATTTCAAGATTCTCACCCTAAGGCATCTTTCTCTGAGGACTGTGCATTTTACACCGTGTCGGATGCTTCCACAATCTGCTCAGCCATAAGTGGTCGTGTTACCATTCTTGATCTTTCTAGGAAGGTGGGCGTGACCAGTGATTTTGTGATGAAGTATTGGCCAAGACAGATAGAAAAAATTCATGAATTCATCCAAAGTCCCCAAAACTACCCCATTGTTCATAGTTTTCCTTCCTTGGAGCTGGGGATGTAAGGAAGTTCCATTTTGGGAATTTAGTTCCCACTTAGACAATCACCGAAGGACCCCTTAGTGAGCTAACTCCCTATTGCCCAGCAATCCCCGTCGTTGCCCCTAAAGTTAAAAAAGCTTCAGCGCCTAATCCTCCAACTGGTGGTACTTCTGTCGTCGTGACTTCTAGCGAAGGTCTCTCGTAACCCCTGTCCCAAAAATCTAAGAAGACCAAAAGTGGGGCCTCTTCGAAGACCATGTCCTCACGCAAATACGAAGTGCCTATTGATGCTTTTCACATTGCCTCTATTCCTCCAAATGCCAATGTTGCTGAGGAACTTCGGGAAGTAGTTAGAAAAGAGGTTGAACGTATTCAACAAATATTTTGCCAAACTGCGTACCTAATTCCTCCTACTGAGGCATTTCCCACTATCGTGGTGGATCCCACTGAAGGGGCTTCGTGAATAAAAGGAGGCCTTCAGGTGCTGGTGTTGCTAGAAAAAGGAAGAAGACTTTGGGCACCAAGTCAAGTAAGAGACAAGCCTCTACAGTTCAACCTGCAATCGTCACCTCTACTCCTAGGCGTTAAACTTCTCCTTATTCTAAGGTCATTATACCAATTGATGATAGTCGTGAGACTGCGGCTGATTTAACATAGAGAGGGCTTCTCCTCACACATCTCCCCCAGCTTCGCCTGTTATCATACCCTCACATTCTTCTTCTGATCATGAGGTCGGTCTTTCCATCTTTAGTTAATTATGACTTAGTGAATTTTCTTCTCTTTTCTAACACTTGTTCTTTCATTCTTGGTTTCATCAGGAGGCTAGTGAGGGAGGGTCTTCTCCTCTAGTCAGTCCTTTTATGGGAGGACACTTTGGTGTATCTATAACTGAATCATCTCCTCATTGTTCGCCCATGATAGGACTTGCCTAGTCTCGTCTTTTGTCCACCCAATGGGCTAAAGATGCTGTTATGGGGGGTGCTACCGTCGAATCAGTTCTTCCCAACCCGAGATAGCTCCCCCGGCTCCTTCTAAATTATGACTTCAGCCTGAGGTTCTTTTACCCCTGGTGACGGCTGCAAAAAGTTCCCCCGAGGTAACATATTATCTATTACTTGTTAGATCTGACATATTTTCTCTCTTCCACCCCTTTTTCTGTTTAACATGCTACACTTTTATATGTTTGGATGCCCCAGGTTGAAATGGTATCCTTATTAACTAACATTCTTCTCCCCACCGTGACGACGAGACCCCTGACTACGATTCCTCTTTTTGGTGATATAATTGAGGTAAGTCATGCTTATAGGTACTTCTCCCTTTTCTGTACTTATTTGCCATTTCTAACACTTGGCTTCATTGCTGCAGCTTTCTCCAAGTCTTTCTCCACCCTCTGCTCTTGGTGGTATGTATATTTCTAAAGCCAAGGTTGATGATGCTGCTCAGCGTGATGGTTCTTCAGTATCCATCAGCGTTGGGGTATTTCTTGAAGGTCCAATATATTCTCCTGATGATACAGCCGTGTTATCCTTAGCACCTTTTACTGGCAAGGGAAGTTTGCCTACCGTTGAGGTTTCTTCAGCCAAGGTCCCTATTGAGTCTACTAAAGCAATGAGCCTGCGCCCAATGGTTCCTGCTGCTATGGCCTCCATGGCGACTCCCATTCTCCCCCTTGCTAAGGTATTTTACTAATTCTTTTGTATTTCTAAGCCCTTCAAACACCACCTATGATGGTGACTGAACAACGAAAAACGATTGTTTAAATTTTTCATAAACTCCACCTATGATGGTGACTTAATAATGAAAACACTTGTTAAGATTTTTCATAAACTCCACCTATAACGGTCACTTAACAATGAAAACGCTTATTAAGATTTTTCATAAACTCCACCTATAACGGTCACTTAACAATGAAAACGCGTATTAAGATTTTTCATAATCTCCACCTATAACGGTGACTTAACAACGAAAAACTTTTTAAAATTTTCGACAAACTCCACCTATAATAGTGACTTAACAACGAAAATGCTTGTTAAGATTTTTCATGATCTCCACCTATAACGGTGACTTAACAACGAAAATGCTTATTAAGATTTTCCACAAACTCCACCTATAACGGTGACATAACAACGAAAACTCTTGTTAAGATTTTTCACAAACTCATTATTTTTACTATATGTTCTCAGGTTGCATGGTAGAATTCCCCACAAGTGCTTTCGCCCATTATCTCGCCCCCTCAGGAACCTGTCATCTCAGAAGATTCTAGCCATAATGATCAAGGTTCCACGACCGGTGCTTCTGCTGAGAGCGAATCTGGCTCTGAGCTTCCTTTGCCCGACCTGGCTCCTCACACCTTCTGCCTATTGGTGCTTCAGCATTCTCCTCACATGCCTGTCAATCATTATTTGGTAGTTGAGCATCTTGTAAATCATCATCCTGAAATGTTCACGGTGGATTGTTTACGTTCAAACATCTCTGTTATAAGTTACAGGCTTCAGGGCATGGCTATCGCCATTGCTAAAATTGCTAACCCTCCGACCTCAAATGTTGCCAGACCCCTATTTAACCAATTCCTGGGGTATATAAGGGAGTTGGGTCACGACGACTTCCATTTTGACTGGATTATCATGTATTTGAAGACTTTGAAAAGTCAACGACTGGACAACCAGAAGGAACTACTCTGGAAACATCAGGAGAATTATCGAGTTGAGTAAGCTAAGTTGGTCGAGTTAGCACCTCTTCTTGATTATGTTGACAAAGAGGTGGAGGACATCGAAGAAGCTCTACATCTGGCCAAGCTGAAATGAGAGAAACTCCTTATCGAGCGCACACAAGACCAAACAAGGATAGAGGTTTTTGTTAATGCCTAACGGTCTTGACTAGAAGCTTCTTCGGGCCTTCCTAGAGATTTTTTCTCTTCCTCGGATCTGTGGTTCCTTCTAGGCCAATGAGCTATTGTATATATATTTTCTTTTTTTCTCCTTCTTTTGTAATTTTTGGGCAATAGTTCCCAATTTTTTGTAATGCCCCAAAGTTTATGAATGAAGAAAGATATATGTTTTCTAATGCTTTTCCTTTGTGTTATAACTATTTGCGTACATTATGGAGTTATGTGGTTATTTCATCTCCACTCGAATTATAATAAAGAGAACTTGCATTTTTGTCATATAAAGAACTTGTATATTCATAACAGCTAGATACATAGGTGGCCCAAACATAATTGCTTACACATGATAAACCTTCAACCATTTATTGTTAATTTTGAATGGTTTGTCTTCTTCCATCTTAGAAATTAAGCAATAACCTGAGTCATGAGCTTTCTTTACAATGAAAGGTCCCTCCCAATTTGCTACAAACTAGGGGCAATTCTCTAATGTGCTTTACTATTGCTTTCAACACGAGGTCTCCTTCCACAAACTTCATTGGTCTCGCCAAGTTATCATATGCCCTAGAGAGCTACTTCGTATACATTTGAAAGTGTTGCATCACATTATCTCTGTGTTCGTCCAACGGTTCCAACTGCACATGTTCATTCTGAGGGAGCATACTACTTCACAAGGCATATCGAGCAGAGGGAACTTCTAACTCTACTGGGAGGATTGCCTCATCCCCGTAAAGAAGAGAGAACGGGGTATACCCTAAAGTCTTCCTCTTGGTTGTTCGATAGGCCCACAATACAACTCGTAACTTATCATCCTACGCTCCTAGGAAATCCTCCATCATTTTAACCAGTATATTAACCAAAGTTTTGTCAGTTGCTTTGGCCTGATCATTTCCCTTTGGGTATGCTATCGTTGAGATATGATGAACAATGGAGTACTTGTCTATGAGCATTGTTACTTCTCAATTGACGAAAGGGGTTCCATTATCAGAAAGATAACCTTTGGGGTCCCAAAATGGCAAATGATGTATTCTCTGATGAAGTTGCTCACCACCCCCGTCATTGCCCTTGTTAGTGGTATCGCTTCAGCCAACTTTGTGAAGAACTCTGTTGCTACTAGTATCCATATCTTCCCCCTCAAAGAAGGGTGTATTTCCCCTACCAGGTCAAACGCCCAAGTGTGAAAAGGATAAGGCATTACCAGGGAGTGTTGGTCCACCGATGGGGCATGGATCATATTTCCATGAAGTTGGCAAGCTTTACATTTTTGAATGAACTCAGCGGAGTCTTTCTCCATCGTTGGACAATAATACCCCAATGTCATCAACTGATCATATAACTTGGCCCTTCCTATGTGAGTTAGTTTGTGCGCTTATGTGAGGACCTCAGTTGCATCTTCCTTCGTGATACAACACAATGGTCTATTAAAGTAGCCCCTTCGAAAAAGCTGCCCCTCTTAAATATAGAACCTCGGGCCCTTCGCTTAATCCCCATCGAGTCAATCTTCTCTGTTAGGATAACTCCATCTTTAATAAAGTCAATAAAGGGCTATCTCCAATCATCTTGAGCTTCCATGAAATGACATTCGACCGCCTCGATGAATAACTGGCATTTTTAACACTTTCGTTGCAGCTCTGTCATGCCTTGTTTCATTCTAGGCCAAAGATACCCCTCCCTTGTAATCCTTCGGTAGAGAGGTATCTCAATTGTCTCACAGTGCTCTTCATATGTTTTCTTCAAACTTCTCTCTACTTTTTCTAGGTCGGCGCACCTTAACAGCCATCCTCCTGCGTTCCTAAAGTAAAGGTTCCCCTTGTTTATAAAGTATTACACTAATTCTTTTAGTTTCATCGTTCCTTCACCAGAATCTAATTATATCCTGATCTCTCCCCTCCAGTTCGTGTCCTCCTCCATCGGTACACTTGATTGTATTACCGAAGGCGCCATCCTTCATTGGATCACAATAGTAGTTGCATCATTCTTCATGACCATTTTCTAGGCAATGGTGGCATAGGCTTCTGGATGTCGGTTGATTGTTCTGGGATGTCTCTTGATCTTTGTCTGATGGAACTGGCAGAGGAGCCTCTAAATGATTGTCATGTATGGTGCCAAACTCATTTACTTTAACGCATATTCTCCGTTCACCTGCTGAATTACCAAATTCGAATCACCTTTGATGCAAAGTGTATGAATTGCTCTTCGAAGAGCCTCTAGAAACCCCAGTACCAATGTTTCATATTCTGCCTCATTATTGGAATAAGGAAAATCTAACTTGTAGGAAAGGCAAATCTCCTCCATTCCTTTTAAAAGAATAACCCCTTCTCCTCCTTTCTTTTCTGTCGAAGATCCATCAAACTGCATCGTCCATTCTTCGTTTGTTGCGTCTATGTGATCAGCCTGTAAGTCATCTCCTAGAATACTTTTTTGTGGTGGTTCAAACATTCATAAGGCTAATATTGCCAACAGGATGGCATACGCTTGGCTTTTGACCACGTGAGGAACCACACACTTCAAGTCATATTCGGGGAGAATAAGGAACCACCTAGCTGCCCTTACAATCAATATAGCTCTTGCCAGCAAATACTTAATAGGATCACATCTACTTACAATATGAATTGTAAAAGACAACATATAATGTCTAAGTTTTTGCACTACGAAGACTATGGCTAAATAATATATTTTTAAGCTACTATATTCGACTTCTGGCCCATAGATGATCCTGCTGAGGTAGTAGACTGGTCGTTATTTCTCATTAATCTCTTGTTCTAGCAAATCTCCCACTGACCTCGGGGTAGAGGTGAGGTACAGCTGCAATGGTATTCCTGCCTTTGGGGGAACCATAGTCTATGGTGAAACGAGCATTTTTTTCAGTCCAGCGAGAGACTCCTGGTGTGCTTACTCCCACTTGACTTTTGTGTTCTTTCGCAACAGCTGCATCAACGGGTGGGTCATTTTGGCTAACTCAGGCGCAAATCTCCAAAGATAGGAGACTTTACCAGTAGTTGCATCTATCAAGTTATCAATGGAGGGCAGAGGGAACTCATCCTTAGGGCAATCTCTATTCCAATCTCTGAATTCCACACAGATCCTTATTTGATTTTTGTCTTTCTTTCCCACCGGGACAATGCTAGACAGCCAAAGCAGGTATTGTATCGGTTTGATGAACCCTGCCATTAGTAAATATTGGAACTCTTCTTCGATCTTCAGATCTAGCTTAGGCTTGTACGTTCTCGTTGCTTGTTTCACTAGAATTGCTAAGGGTATCACTTCAACTTGTGGCAGCTCACTTCCTCATCCAGCCCTTTCATCTCTGTCTAATTCCATGTGAAGATATCTATGAATTCTCGATTCAACTCAACTAAGGCCTTTCATTTTTCCTCGCTGATATCTTTCGAGATAAAGAGGCCTTGGTTCCTTCTCTTTTTTCGCCAAGTTCAACTGTTCCAGTTCTTGTGCTTGCGATTTTGGCTGATCCGCCATGTAATCTGGTTCCTCGGTGACTTCCTCCATAAATTCTTGTATGCTAGAGTTATTTATCACCATACATTGTCCATGTTGATCCACCAAAAAGCATTCATATATTGGGTCAACCTCATCATCAGTTTCTTTGGCCGCCCGCTCATACCGTTTTAATCGATATATCACTTTTCCTTCTTCGGTAATGACCTTCTTACACTTCCTGCTGGCGGTCATAACTGCCTTCCTCTTCTTTTCACTAAAAGCCTCAGCCACTTTTTTTTGAAAATTTTCTCAGTACGCTCACTACACCAAATCTGCACTATTGTCAAGGTCATTGACCCTGACAAATCACGCTTGTCAAGGTCAATGACCGTGACATTTCGAGGCGAGACAAATTTTTTTTTCACGGTCGTGTCACGGTCATTGACCTTGACACAAAACTCGCGTTTTGTGTCATGGTCGTGTCGCGATCAATGACCGTGACACGTTTGTCACGGTTTATAACCGTGACAAATCCGTGACCCTTTTTAAAAAAATTGTCACGGTCATTGACCGTGACACGTCCGCGATAACTTTTTGTCACGGACGTGTCATGGTCAATGACCGTGACAATTCTGGACAGAATTTTAAAAAAATATGTTGGGGAGTAAGGCCACTGCCACTGCCCAGCAGTATATTTGTACATGTTATAGCAATGTCGTACCTGTTCCAAACATCATATATCCAAAAAAACTAAAGATAATGCAAATATATATTCATGACGATATAATCCAAATATTAAAAATAGAAATAATATACATGACGATATAATTCAAATATAATTAAAATGGAAAAACTTAAAAATAATGTTACTACATGTCTTGGGTAAATGTGAGGAGGTGAGTAGGCCACACGACATACGAATTGACGCACCCACTAATATACGTCGTGCCGCATTGTTTGCACAACCACAATAGGGAGTTCTCCTTCCCGGGTATGACATGGGTGACGAGCACCCTGGACTCCATCTGTTGAAGCACACGTCCATGAACTATTCCACCCTCGATGATATTCGGGTCCCTCAACCCCCGCCCTATCCGCTGACCATCAAATATGTCCAATATGAACACGCTTGGCCAAGCAAGTGTCGACAATGGTCTGTTGAAGGGCGCCAAATAGGCAAGTGGATCATCAAAGTACGAACGTGTCGGTGATGAAGCAGCGAGGTCCACATACTCGTCATCCTGCGCCTCGTCCTCCCGCACCTCCTCCTCCACCGCCTTATCCTTCCCTTTCCCTTTCCCTTTACGGTCTCCTCCCAACGTACGCTTCATGAATGCGTACATATCTTGGACCGTCGCCTCCAAACGGGATAGATTTACGTCGTGTGAATCCACCGTTCGAGCCAACCCGGTGTCGCTCGTCTCTAATCCGATGATCCGAGATTTGGCCACCCACGAGCTCACTCCCCTTGTCCTCCCCTTGCGATCAGAGCCAAGCACTTGGCTGAGTGCGTCTATGGACAAAGATTCCTTGTTGGCATCAGACTGCGACTCATGCACTTCCTTAAGCTTTGCCTGAAACGAAAAAAAGCACATGATTAGTAAATAAGTAAACTAAAAAATTATAACGTAATTAACAAAAATTAAACTGTCGAATTACATACAATCGTGGCCGCGACGCTCGGGGACACCTCCTTGTCCTTCCCCTTCTTTGTCCGAAGAGCCACATAAGTATCGAGCCTATGTGGCTTACCCCCTGGCCCACTCCCTACCCCCTGAAATAACATAAAGAAAAGTAAAATTAGTATCGGCCCCACAAAGTAAAATAATGAAGAATAATATATTTCTGTAGTTATAGAAAAATTAAATCTTACCTGCATCCTATGCTCCACCTCGGCGTAAGATGTCCGGCCGGAGTAGTGCACGTCCGTCTTTCTTGCCCGATTTTCCCTCCCCAATTGGCGAGAAACCAATTGTTGATCCTCGATCTCATTGTCAATGAACTTCTGCCATTGTGCCAATGAGATTGGCTCCTTGGGCGGGACGGATTCACGTCATTGGATAATCGACTCTCTTGTTTTCCCAAAGTACCGTGCCCGCATATTCTTTTTCCATGACTTGAGTTGCTCCCTAATCGGCTCCAAGACGGAATCGCGTAGCTTTAGATCCAAGTTGAATTGTTCCTGTCCAACAAATACAATGTTAGTTGCAAATAAATATAAATATAAATATAAATATAAATATAAATATAAATATAAAAATAAATTTGAAATTGAAATTGAAATTGAAATTGAAATTGAAATTGAAATTGAAATTGAAATTGAAATTGAAATTGAAATTGAAATTGAAATTGAAATTGAAATATTCATATAAATATATTACCTGTAGTGCCGCCCAAACAGCTAACTTGAGCTCATATGGCACCTCCTTCCAACTCATAAACCCCGGTCCGATGACCGTCTTTAGCAGCTCGAGGGATCTCGCTAATAGCTCTGACTTGTTCTCGACGGTAATCCAAAATTTTCCATATTTGGGGAGCCTAGGGGCGGAGGATCCCTCGTCGCCTCCGCTACCACCGAGCCCAGACGACATCATCTTCGCCTTAATATCTGAAGGAGACATTTTTGCTGTAAAAAAATGTTATTAGTACAGATTAAAAAAAAATGTTAATAGTACACATACACACACCCCTACCCCACCCCCACCACACACACGCACACGTCATGCCACTTTTAAAACTAACCAACCCAACATTTCATCAATTAAACTAACAATTAAAGTATACAATTATTAATTTACTAATTTACTAATTTACAATGAGGGACAATCCTACTTTCATATGAAATTGGCACTAATTATTAATTTACTTTCATCTAAAACTATACAATTAAAATTACAATTAAAGCTATACAATTTCTTAATTAAAGATATACAATTATTAAAATTGCCCCTCCACACCCCCCACACCCCACCCCCACACCCACCACACCCCTTGCCCCCCTCCCCCCGCCACGCACACACGCACACACCTACGCACACACACACACACACACACCACCCCCACACACCACCACGACCCCCTTCCCCACCCCCACCCACACCCCCTCCCCCCACCACACCCCACCCCCACTACCCCCTCCTCCACCACACACGACCATACACTACGCACACACACACACACCCCACCACTCCACCCCCACCCCCTCCCCCCACCACGACCGTGACAACTACAGTTATTATTTATCAATAAAATTATGGCATGAGATAATTATAATTGGAGCATAAATTTCATTATCGTAATATAATAAATCTAACCAAGTACAGAGATTCTACAAATTAAAGTGAGAATTAAATTTAAGACTTTCTAACAACATGCATGTGTATGGATTCTAATGATATTACCAGTGTATGGATTCTAACGAAAGTAACTAGTGATATTCCTAAAAACATACAATTGGCAACATTTTGTGAATTTACTAAACTTTATATAATATTGTCAAATTCTGTTAAAAAATTATCTAGGGTTTTACCTAATTGAATTAATTTCATGAATAAAATATTATCAATTTAAATATTTATATAATTAAATTTAACATATGAGTTCTAGAACTTTTCTAACATTTACACAATTTTAACTATCACTAACATTTACACCATTCTAACTATCACTAACATTTACACATATATATACACACATACACATATACACATACACACCTATATATACACACATACACATACACATACATATACAAATGAAAGAGAAAGAGAGGAAAAAAATATACCTTAGAGAGAGAGAGAGAGCAGAAATCGCGGATGAGAGAGAGAGAGAGGGAAAACCAAAAGAGGTGGGAAAAAAAAGAAGCCTAGGGCTTTTTTTGCTGCAAAAGTTGTCACGGTCGTGTCAAGGTCAATGACCGTGACACAAAATGTGAGATTTGTGTCACGATCAATGACCTTGGCAAGGGTGGCCGGCTGAAAGGTGACAATTTGGCCATTTTGGTGTAGTGGCTTTTTCGTTGGACCTCGTGCTCTATCAGATCCATTCTAGGCCTCATCCTGTCTTTGAGCTGCTTCGAGATATTTTGGGGCCGAGGGACCACCTGGGGAGTTTCTCTGGTCATCGTTCTGGTGCTTCTCACAACCTCCTTATTCTGCTCGTTCAAGGGACCCATCCTTTCTTTGATCGAGGGAACCCATGCTCCTTCCATTCTTCTCGTTAGGATGCGCACATACTTCTCCAATTCTGTGTAAAATGTCTCATCTACTAAATGAGCTTCTACGATAGCGAAGGGAACTTTTATAGCCCTAATGGTTACCTCTATTCCCTTGATATTTTCATTGGTGCATTGGTGATACGTCGAGGGAACTAGCCCTTGGTTGTGCATCCACACTCTTCCTTTCAACAGGTGGTAGGAAGTTGCACTCTCAATTAAATGAAACTTGATATGAGAACTCAGATTTTCCATCACAATCCCCACATTGACATACCCAATAGACTTGGAAGACTATTTGTCTTATCCCGAAATCACCAAAGGCATGGGGACCAACCTATCCTCTTGAGTATTAGCTGTGTGAAAAGATTTAATTGGCATAATGTTGATGGAAGCTCCCCCATCCATAAGACTCCTTGTGAAACTAACTCCATTGATGTTGGCGATCATATATAATGGCCTGTTATGAGGGAATCTTACAGCTCTATCTGCATCGCTGAAAGTTACTTCTGACAGAAACCTCTTTACTAGCCTGGCAATGGGTCCCTTCCATCTCAGCGAAGGGACTGCATTCTTCCTCGCAATATCCAGTATCCCCTGGTTTATTTTCAACCGAATCTCCTTCGGTATCCCTACCTGGTCGAAGAACCAGGTGAACTTTGGAGATTTTGAAACTGCATAGTACTGTAGGACTAGGTCTGTTTCCTCACCTTCAATGTTGTACACATCCTCCACATCCTTAGTGCTTTCTTCATCATAGGATAATACTACATTATCTATTCCCTCAGTATAGTCTTTAAAAGCTTCTTTGTCGATGGCTCCCTTTCTTCCCTCTCTGCCTCTTCATCATAGGCCACCACCAGTTTGTCCCCATGTGCTGGAAGTGGGTTGTTATTGATGTTCTATGGAGGGATTTGCAACGTCCCTGCATTCACATACTTGGTGATGATCCTCCTCGGCATGAAACAAATCTCTGTTGGGTGCTAAATCTTTCAATTATCCTGGCAATACTTGGGATCCGCTCTTATTACCACATAGGGTTCCCCAATGGGAATGCCCTTTGGTTCGTAGACCGTTCCTCCTTAGACCATTGCGTTGTAATAGCTGACAGCCTCTTCCACTGTACAAGGCAATGGTGGTGGATCCTCCCCGTCTCTTCTAAACTTCCTCTTATTATCCTTCATTGGGACCTTTCCCCCATTTGTTCCATCGGTGTACCCTACCCATGGGGCTGAGACCTCCCCCCCCCCCCCCCCCCCACGGGTTGTATAGGATGCCTAAACATTATGTGCACCACTACTGGGTTGGGTCACACCACCAAGGAGATATTTCTTGCTTCTTTTAAGAACGTCGAAAAGGTCCCCTCATGTATTTCATTAATGAGATGACAGATGTACTCCGGAAGCAGCCTTTCCGCACAAATCTGCAATAACTTGGATTATTTGGCCTCCTCCCTCACATAGAGGGACCTTTCCTTGAACCTTCGAACGTATGCCACCACTTCTTCCCATGGTCGTTGCTTCTCCCCCCCCCCCCCCCAGTTGGGTCAAAGTAAACTCATCTTCTGCTAGAAAGAACTTTTGGACAAATAAAACATGCATCTCATCCCATGTAGAAACGCTCTTGGCAGCCAAATCAGAATACCTGGTATATGCTTTATCGGTTAAGGATTTAAAAAACTACCTTAACTTTAGATTCTTATTATTACAATGCACCCCCAAGTGTTCAACAAAGCACTTAATATATTCCTTCATATTTCCACCTTTTCCTGTATATTTTTCAAAGATATGAGGGATATAATCTTTTGGATAAGGCTCATCATTGTATTCCTGGGAGTAAGTTGTTCTAAAGTCGTCATAGACCGAAGCAACCTCGCCCACCGATTGTAAGGAAACTTGCATGAACTTCAGCATCTCCTTCCTTATCTCCTTTATGGGTGATGCCACTGGAACAACAACCAACGGGACAATTGGTTGAGTGCCCGTTGCAGCTAGAGTAATCATCACAGTTCATACCCTTGATACTCCTGATGTTCCTACTGCTAGATTCACAACAGAGGGTATACTCACTGGAACTGTTCCCGTTACACCTGCACTCGGTGGGGTCATTGGGGCAGCCCTTAGTGTTACGAAAGAATTGGCTTCCAATCCTCCCAACACCGTTGAAGCTAACGGAGTTTGCAAAAACTCATAAAACTTACTCATGAGGAGTGCCACCTAAGAGGGTCCTAACCCTGCACTCGTGGAAGCTTGTGTCACCCTTGGACCGCCTGTCGTCCCGTGAACTGGAGGTATCTCTATTTGAGGAGCCCCATCCCTTAGAGCTTCTAGTTCTCTCGATGCTTGTTCTTCATTGTGTTGGATGTCATCAAAGTTGAGCCTTTGATTAACATTATATTGTGTCATACTTCTTACATAGAAGAAAGCCTCCCAAGTAGAGTCATCAAATGTAGGAGGGTAGTTTAGATAAGATGGAGGTGTAACCCCTTTTGAGCACGACAATGATAAGTTAACTAGTGAAATCTTGGATTAATTATAGGACATGCAGACACAACTTAATGAAGATGAATTGGGTTAAAACTCACAATCTCTCATGTATAACTCAAATAATGATAATGACCTCAAAAGTAACTCAGTTAGAGGGAGAGAGAAGTAAGAACCCTAGATACACCTTGGCAGGCAGCCAAACACATTAACCACCCTCAAGAATCTCTATTAAGTTTTAAAATCTTCGTAATAAATGATAATGGTGGGTGAGTAAAATCTATGGTTTGTAATAACTCTCTCTAGCAATAACTTCTGAATTCTCAAAAGAACACGATGCCCCTCTCCAGGGGTGGGTGGGGTCTTTAAATAGCCTCCCACACAATCGTTGATGTGATCGAGCGGTAAAATTGTGTTCGTGTGAGGACACAATTGTTGTGTGTTTCGTCGCCGCGATGCAAAAAACCTAAACTACAACTACACTTGACAAGCAAGCACAGAGGTAAGTTGGGTATCGTAAGAAATCCACAGGGAGTGATTGAATTTTAGATGTTAATTTCTTTAAAACTTTAGGAATAAAAGTGTAAAATAAATAAATGAAAAGGTGATGGTTGGGAATGGTGACAAAAGAGAAAAAGGAAGAAGTTAACACTATACTAAAATCAATAAAATGAGAGTCGGGATCGCATCCCCACCATGGGCTAAACAACTAATAATTCGAATTTCGGTTCAAAAACATTTAATCGAGCATTTTCAATTAAGCATAAACATCACAGAATAAGGAATTTAACCCAAAGTTGCGAGATTAAACATTTAATCAAAAATGGTCACACGTGGATTAAATTCGGATTATCACTATAAACACTAACGTTGCATGAAAAAGAAAGTTAAACGCATAATAATCCAACTTTAATACACGAGGTTTCAATTAAATGCAATTTTACCCAAAACCTAACTTTCGGAGCTCGACGCCCATTAATGGCGGAACACAATCCCGACCCTATTTATCTAAGGGCAAGACATAAATGAAACTAATTAACAAAGCAATAAACTAATTACAACAAGAAATAAATTAATCTAGGCAAGAAAGTAGAGAAATCAAGTAAATCAAAGCATGGAAATTAAGGAAGACAACTAATTTAATGTAATTAAAGTTAAGGTACAACTTACAAAACAAAGAGTACAAGAGAGGAGTAGGATTTAGCTCCCAACTACAAACCCTAAAATCTAAGACAAAATGGAGATATCCCTCTTCAAAGTGAAGAGAAAGTGTATTTATACATAAAAAATCGCATGGCAAACTTGTGAATAAAGAAGAAGAAAAATAAAAATCTGCAGGACCGAATCGATTTGGGGGTTCTGAATCGATTCGCCCCTACAGGTCTGCAATTCTGCAGCTTTGTCCTGTTTTACGAAAAATGCCGCCAATTCTTTGTTATAGCTCGGAATGAGGCACGGTCGAAGGCTACGCGAAGATAACTCAGAGGAATACAACATCTAAGAAGACATTAGGACAAAAAACCAAAATATGAAATGACTAAATGCCATTGAATGTGACCTTGAGTGCACTTTTGCAGTAAAAACCATCCAAAAAATGCCATAACTCCATCGATACAACTCGTAATCATGCACCGTTGGCGGCCACGCGAGGAGAAATCAAAGGTCATCAACTTCCATGAAGTGCTCGGGATTCAAACCCGAATGCTGAAATTACTAAAATTCCCCCGAAGCTGAAAAAGTCGACGAAACATTTCCGGAAAGCGTCCGAACTTCATACTAAGCATCCAAATACCTACAAAAGCGCAATTAACCCCTGCAAAACATGTTAACAAAGAAATAGGAGGTTTTCGGGTTAACGAGCATAAGTATAGGGATTAAGATACCCAAGGGGGCTAATAAGGCGTAGGTTAACGGGTGAAATACGCAATATTTGCGTCGTATCATGAGGCAACTCCGCATTTAATGCCTGAGAAAGACATCCCTCATACTTTTTGTCACAAAGATTAAATACCTGATGCACTAGTTGTCTCAATGTCATAAACATTAAATGCCAAGACATGCCTTTTGCCTAACCACTCTGTGTCAGGGGGATGTTGTCATAGAGGTGGCTCACCAACTACCTGACATCCCCAAATACCACGGTGGTTTACTCAAGTGCAGATTTGACGTTATTTTAGGTAACTAGTGACATCACCTACAATAGATGTGACATTAAGTAGAGGGATATTTGGTTCATAATTCAACACCCGATGGAACTCCAAGTTGCTCCGCTCGAGGTTCCACAGCAAGGGTCCATTGGTGTTTTAACAAGTGTATCTAAGATGGTCAGGACAAGCCCCAACGGTGCCTCACTTATCAATCCTCCAAACCAAGTCCCTCTAGAGTTCTCGCAGCGAGGTCATTCGATAGAGCATGAAAGCTCTCCCAGACCCTGGCAAGCCTGGTCTCTAACGAGTACCGTTTGACCTCACACTAAAACTCATTATTATCATTACATCATTACAACCGTTATAGCTCATAGTTAATATAAATAAAAATACAATATGACTAACTAAAATAGCAAGCTATGAGTTGCCACACTGAACTACCTCGTGTTGAACTGCCTCGCTTGAGCTTCCACGCTCGAGCTGCCACGCTGAATTGACTTGCTTGAGCCTTAATCCCCAAACACTATTGCTAATGGGAATTTATCTCTAATCTCAAAATTACCTTCAATCCCCCTCTACAGCTATAAACATCCCAGGTGGCAGAAGGTCATCATTCACATCCTTTTTATGTATCGTGTTGAACCGTTCTGAGGATTTTGTCTTGCATGGGTCACCAAACTCTTTCAGGTGACCATCATGTACGAGGTACTCTAGGTGTCACTCCAACATCTTACAATTCTTTGTCAGCTGACCATGGTCTCAGTGATAGGTTCACCTGAGGTTGGAGTCCCTACCATTCAAGTCACTGGCCATATTTGGAGGGGTCTTGAAGAACAGTTTGTCATTTATATAGGGGACAAACTTGTATATTAATTCCTCAAACAAAATGTTCACTGCCTAATAGGAATTTTCACGAATCTGTGCTTTAGATCACCTTTTAGGAGAATCAATATTTTCACCCTACGTGGGAGAAGATGGATGATTCCTTCCTTTGGAGGACTTCCTTGAGTCATTCTTTTAGATTATTTATGAGTCTATTCAGCTGGAGCATCCGCAAGATCACCTAAACCTTAGCATAATTATCTATGCGGGCCGTGAAATCATCTAGGGTTTGTGTTGGCTTGTTGGTTAGAGATCGATAAAGGGTGTCCAAAATGGGTAGGCCAAAATTGAACGATGATATCATCAATTGCTCACTGTAATTATCAATATCATTTAATAATGCCTCGAAATGTTAAGTGAACTTATAAAGAGATTTACTTTTTTTCCTATTGAGTGCGATTAAGGAATCGACTTACTTTACTTCCTCGTTGTTGGTAATGAAGCAATCTCAGAACTTTTTGACCAATTTTCTAAAAGATGATATTGACCTAAAGTCTCATTTTTCAAACCACCTGAGGTCAATTTCTCTTATATATGAGGGTAAGACGTGCCACATGAGGGCCTATAATGGATCTATGGAGACTTGTATTTGAAGAAAAGATTTAATGCTAAAATCTTGTTTACAATAATAATAACAAACTGTTATAAGTTGTGTAAACTCCGAATTAACATTTTGGGCAAAACTATTTTCGAAAAACACAAGATGTGTCATAAAAAACTTTCTGAATGTATGTTTTAGATTTAATAGTTGATTTCCTTTCATTTTAAATTTTAAGGAACATCTACTAAAGTTACTATGCTGTCCCAATCAAAACCATAGTTAAGAACATTCAAAGAAATAGACACATGAATTTTTAACGTGGTAAAACCCTTAATCAAGGGAAACATCCACGGTGCCCTCTACGGAACCAAACAAAAATTCATTAGAATAAAGAATCAAGTTAAAACACTTTAGCAAACGACAAAGATCCTAACCTAAGTTCAGAATATACGTACTTGAGATTCTCCACTCCAAAGGACATCTGAATTTGAATGATCTTTTCTTGCTTCTTCTTTATTTTTTCCTTGATCTTCTTCTCCTTGAATTCTGATTCCAGCAACTCGTTCAAATCCAAGATTCTCAGACATAACCACAGTGTCTAAGTGTTCGTGTGAGATAGTATTTGTGATGTGCTACTACATGCAAACATGTTACTCACCCTCTCAAAATTATACAAACATACCTAACAAATTACAACAATTCTAAAATGATTAGGTTATTTCCAAATCTGTATTTTCAAATCAAGACTTCTTAATGTTTTTATAAATCCACATATCTCAAAGATACCTTGCTCAGAAGGCGGTTCAAGGTCTTAAACAATTTTTGTATTCTGAAAATATTTTTGAAATTGTAAAACTCCAATTGAGATATAAACTAAACTAGAAGTCTATTTTGATAAAACAGATTCAGACTTAACATGTAGTGGATGATTCAATATATTTTGACATAAAACTTCTTTTCTCAGATCTATGGTTATTCTTTTAAAAATTTAACTAAAGTTCTTTGCGATCTTTTTAGTTTTTCACTCACGTATTTCATACAACATGAAATAGATAACCAAAAACACAAATAACTCACTAGATCTGAAAAAAATTTAAACTTAGAAATTTATATTTCAAAATTTATTGAAACGGAGTGGATCTATAATACCAGATCCATACAGAAGAAAAAGAAAATAAATCGTGTCATGTTCTCTTTTTAGTTAAACTTAGTTTCAACAATGAAACTTAAGTTTCTCTTAGAGATGAGTTCTGAGAGAACTAAGAACTTGAAGAGGTCTTCGAAGAATAAACTCAACACCAAAAACACAGTAACCCTAAAATATCATACTCTCAAGAGTAGGCTTTCTGGTGTATGGAACGTTTAGGTTTTGGTGCTTGGTTTGGGAGAAATCACACAGAGGTTAAACTATGAAGAACTTAGGGTTTCTTCTTTTTTTATCTCTCTTTACTTTCCCTCTCTTCTCTCTTATCTCTCTTTTCTCTCTACTCTCTCTACTCTCTCTTTTCTCTCAAGTTTGATTAAATTCCAAAAGTCTGTAATGGCTGAGGCTTGGGTCCTATTTATATTAAACGAAGAAGGATCCAGAAGATCTAACTCAATCCAATGGCTGGGATTGAATCTTGACTATTGACTTAAAATCCAACGATTCATCACAGGCGGTGGGTTAAACAATTGTTGATTGGTTTACATAGGTGTTACAAGGATTGACTCTCAATGCATGAAGATCGTTGATAAGATTGATCCAAGGTCTGATAAGACACACATGGTTTGTTTCTTAAAGAAAACACAATCTTAGCGGTCGAGAATACAACACGTGTACGAGCAGGATGAAAGTAAAACATGCGTTACAAAGTAATTATAAGGCGTACCCTGAATTCTCTAGATCTTTTATATTCTACCTAGGCAAACAATCAGTAAAGAAAATAACTTCCTGTAATCCAAATTTTAGCCACAACACGTTTAAAAAGATGTTTTTAATTAATTCAAAAATTATTTTAAAGTTGTATAAAATGTTTTGAATTGAATTAAATGATTTGAAAAGGTCTTAAAGTGTTGTAAAACCATAAATTCAAATAGGATATATGAATAATGCAATGAGTGTGCCTATTTTGTGGTTTGAAGGAAAGAAATAACTTCTCTTTATGTTGATCTTAAGGATTTTCTTGGACAGCATTTCTTCATTGAACTTGAACCTTTGAGGAGATGGAGTTCTCATCAAATCTAACCTATTTTGTCTAGATATCCAAACTAGTTGGAACTCCTATATATGTAGACTCAAGTAAGTCAATATATAGTGTGTTCTCAATCTCCCCCTTTGGTTATTAGAGACTAAATTCCCTTGAGTATTCGGAACTCATGGGTCAAAATAAAAAATCCTATTTGTCCTATACAAAAATTATAACTACCAATTCCCACCGGAGAACCGAAAATAAGGTAAAAAAAATACATCACTCAGCTATATACATACCAATACCCTACAAAGTAGTAACAACCTATACAACGGGTCTGAAATGCCTATGATAAAATAAACACTAAATGGCAGTTTAGTTGAGTTAGAATCAGGAATAGATAGAAAAATCGCTAAGCAATACTCACAATGTTCTCCCCCAATTTTTCTCAAATATGCAAGTGGTATAAAGCACAAAAAAATAGATTAATTGAGAGTTATCATGCCTATAGTTGTGTGCAAATACTTAAATTGAATGTTATCTAATGGTTTGGTAAAGAGATCTATGAGATGCTTTTGAGTATTTGGATATTCAGTTATGAGATCTTTGGATTCGACAAGGTCACGGATAAAGTGATGTCTAACATTAATATGCTTAGTTTGTGAGTGCATTATAGGATTTTTAGAGATATCAATGACACTTTGGTTATCATAAAACATGGTTAATTATTTTTTTGTGAGACCATCATCACTAAGCATCTGTCTAATCCATAGTAATGGTGAACAAAAACTACCAGCTGCTATATATTCAGATTCAGTGCTAGATAATGAAATACAATTATGTTTCTTACACGACCAACCTACGAGATTATTTCCTATGTAGTAGCAAAACAAAAAATGCTCTTACTATCGTCTGAACAACCAGTCCAATCGGCATCGTTGTATCTTGTAATAGAACTGGTCGTATTGTTTATGTACCAAATACCAAATTTTAGAGTACCCATACTATATTTAATAATTCTTTTCACACTTAATAGGTGAGATTCTTTAGGGTTACTTTGATATCTAGCACAGATACAGACAACTAAGGATATGTTAGGCCGAGACGTTGTAAGATCAGGAAACTCCCTATCATACTTCTATAAAGAGTGGGATCAACACTTTTCCCATTATCATCCTTAAAAAGTTTTGTTGAAGTACTCATGGGGGTTATAGAAGTTTTAGCATTTTCTAAGATGAATGTTTTAACTAAATCTGTAGCATACTTGGATTGAGAAATAAAATGACCATCACTACATTGTTTTACTTGTAAACCCAAAAAATATTGTAGTTCACCCATTAGAGACATCTGAAATTCGGTATGCATGATATCAGAAAAATTATCTACTTGTTTAGGACATGTGGAACCGAAAATAATATCGCCCACATATACTTTTGTGATTAAGACATGTTGATTTTCCTTTCTAACAAACAACGTTTGATCGTTTCCACTGCAAACAAATTTGTGAGACACTAAAACGGTACACAGTTGCTCATACCAAGCTCTAGAAGCTTATTTTAAACCATATAAGGCTTTCTTAAGTCTAAAGACGTAATTCAGGTGTAAAGGATCAACAAATCCTTTGATTTGTTCTATGTAAACTACTTCAAATAAAATTCCATTCAAAAAGGCAGATATAACATCCATTTGAAACAATTTGAATTACATATGACAAGAGATGGAAAGTAGGAGATGAACTGATTCTAGATGAGTAACAGGTGCAAAAGTTTCGTCGAAATCAATTCCCTCAATCTGGGAGTATCCCTATGTAACCAACCTAGATTTATTTCTAATGACCTCCCAATTTTCATCAGTTTTATTTTTAAAAATCCATCTTGTGCCAATAACCTTCGAATCTTTTAGTCTGGGAATAAGATTGAACATATCGTGACTCTTAAATTGGATTAGCTCTTCTTGCATAGCATTTATAAAAAATGAGTTAGTAAGGGCGTCATTAACATTTTTAGGTTCCTCGGGAGAAACAAAATAAGAAAATTATGCCACTTGTTGAAGTTGGGATCTAATTTGAACTGGTTTCAAAGGATTACCGATAATGGTTTCAGTGGGATGATCTTTAGAAACCCAAGTGGGTACTGAAGGACTGTCCGGTGGAAATGAATCAGTCTCATTTGGAGGATCAATGGATAGATTAAGTTCGTCCTCATCAATTATTATTGGTTGATCGTCACTTTTCCTTACACTGGTGTCATCTACAATTAAATTAATTGATTCCATAATAGTTTTGGTTCTATAGTTAAAAACACGCAAAGACCTACTATTTTGGGAATAACCAAGAAAAATTCCATTTTCTCCTCGGGTATCAAATTTTGAAAGTTTCTCTCTATCTTTGCAGATGTAGCAGATACTACTGAAGGTTTCAAAATATTTTAAGTTTGGCTTTTTGTGGAACCATAACTCATAATAAGTTTCGTTGGAAATTTTTCTAAGGTAGAAATGATTAATAATGTGACACGCAGTTTGGACAGCTTCTACCCAAAAATATCTAGGGAGATTATTAGCATGTAACATAACCCTAGACATTTCTTGTAAAGTCCTATTCTTACGTTCAACTATACCATCTTGGTGCGGGGTCTTGGGATCTCTAAACTCATGCTTATAGCCATTAGCTATACAATACTTAGAATTGCAAGAGTCCTTGAACTCCCCACCTCTATCACTCCTAATTTGACATATCGGGATATCCTTCTCATTATCAATTTTCAAGATGATTCTTAAGAATTTATTGAAGGTATCTGATTTATGTTTCATAAAAGCTACCCGTGTATATTTCGTATAGTCGTACACTATAACTAGGATGTAAGAGTTTCCACAGAAACTGACAGTTCTTGAAGGACCCATAAGGTCCATATGGATAAGTTCTAGAGGCTTAGTGGTAAGGACATATTTAACTTCTTATGAGGGGATTTACTTATTTTGCCTTCCTGATAAGGTCCACATACAAGATTAAAAGAAATTTTAATTTTAGGTAAACCTCTAACTATTTCTTGGGGACTCAATCTTCTAAGGTTATCATAATTTATGTGTCCCAATATATTGTGCCACATATCAGAATCCTCTAATTAGGAAACATTACAAGATTCAGAATTAGGGATTATTGTGTAATATTTTTTCGGGGTTCTATTTCCTGTTAAGATAGAATTACCTTCTTCATCAATAATTTTGCAACCATTTTTTGAAAAAGTAACGGAGTGATTGGAGTCACAAAATTGTGATATACTTAAGAGATTTTCTTTACGGCCTTTAACTAGGAGAACATCATTCAGTTCAGGAAGCCCTTGCTCACTCAGTGTTCCCTTAATTATGATCTGAGATGAAACACCATCTCCAAACATGACACTACATCTAACGAAGTTTGTCTTGTTTTTCAACTTGGTTTCATCCCCGATCATATGTTTAGAACATCCAGAGTTTAAATACCATCCAGTTGAAGTGCTTTGTTCCTTTAAAGCAGAAATGACAATGTTGCACTTGAGTTGGGGTAGTAGATCATCTTTTCTAATCCAAATAGGCCTAGTTTTAAAAATTTTGTGGCCTTTTGACTTAGAAAATGTTTGAGGGGCCTTTCTAAATGATTTTTTCTTAGTCTTGGACCCTCCCTTTCTCTTTTTACAGTTACATTTGTTTGTGGTCTGTCTAGGAAGTATGTAAGTATTTCTTGATTTCCTAGAATAGTTAAAGTTTAGGTAGGTTGGGGTGTATAGCCTTTTCTAGAAACATTCATCAAGAGTATGGACGAAAATATTGCAGTATGAACATAACTGATGGGTATAGGACTTGAATTTCTTGCTAAAATCTTTGAAAATTGGCTTGGATCTATTTGGTATAGTAATCCAGTTGTCATTAGGTTTAGGTTTTTGTCTTTGGTCTCTGGTATAAGGACAAACATATTGGGTCTCACTGTTTGGTTTCAACTGTTGATTGTATTGATTATGTGTTGTTTGAGAAAAATTGAGACTAAGTTCACCATTTTGAACATTTTGATGAGTTTGGCCTCCTTTTATAAAAGTAACATTTTCAGGAGAAACTTTAGTCTTACTAGTATGCACTATTTCGCCAAAACCTAGGTCAGACTTATCTTTAGAGTCAAATTTGCTTCCAGTAACAATTTTTTCATAAGATTTAGTTTTTGTTTAAAATTGTTGGCATTTTTTAAACGCATTTGAAACCATTTGCTTTGACTCTTCTAGTTCAACAAGGGTTACCTTGTATTTTTGTTCAAATTCATGGTTCTTTTGAGTCAAATCTTTTATTTTTAAGGCACAGTCTTCAATCTCAGTCTCATGAGCAACACATTGGGAAGTAAAATCTTCAGTGTTTATCCTAATGGTTTGGTTAAGTAAATCGATACACTCACTTAAGTTTTTTATCAATTTTTTCTAGGCGAGCACTCTTTTTAACCGTTTTAGTGTATAACTAATGTAAATCAGACAGATTATCATCATACTCACTACGTGCATCGTGTGAAGTGTCCCCTATGTTTTTTATAGGTTCTTTACTCACACACACATTCAATTATTTATCAACATGATCACTTTGACTCACACACGGTCTTTCAGCAGTAGTAGGAACAAAACTATCAGCAATATCATTAACAACATCAAAAGGCATAACAAGTTCATGAGCAGTCAAGCATGCATCATCATTATATAATATTTTAGCAAAGAAAGAGATCCAGTACTTGATTAGGCATGAATTGTTCCTAATTTTTCCCTTAATTTAGTTACTTTTAGGACCTTGAACAACGTAATTGAGTTGACTTTATCTCATAATCTTACTACTGACTGATCCTAATGAGTACACCGAGTTTTTGGTATTTTTTAGTCATTCTACAGGTATTTGATGTCAAGAAACGAAAGAAGGAAACCGGAAGAATCAAGAAAGAAAGAAGGAAAAGTCAAAAGGGAAAAAATGTCATTTCCACCCGAAATTCAGATGAGGTACCAAAAGAGAAGCTGAAGATATCACATTCATGAGCACATAGGAAGAAACGACACCTCAATCGGAATCCCGGAATAAAAGTTATGAGCAGTCAAAGTTGGTCCTAAAAGTCAAATAGCAGGACCGGTCCTCTTTGCCAAACTCCAGAAGACCCCGGATCGCATGCAACCCGAAGAAGGCAAAAATAAAAGGAACCGGTCCGACCCCGGACCGGTAAGCCCCAAAATAAAAAGAACCGATCCACTTTTGGGGCAGACCGGTCCGCCTAAGGCCCGAACCAGTCCGGGCTTTGAGATTTGCAAATCCTATCTCTTCCTAAAAAGACTCCTAGTGAAGCTGACCTCCGAAATTGTTGTAGGGTACAAAAACACAATTTATTATTGTTATTAGGATGGAGAATTAGGAGGATTTTCCTCTCTTTTTCCAAAAACCCTAGTTTAGCCAACAATTGCAGTTTTAACTCAAAGATTGAAGGTTTATTCAGGGATTTTTGTGAGTATCAGTTTCATTCCTTGTTTCACTTATTGCTTGGGTAATTTTAGTGAGTAATTCTTAATTTTAATTCTTTTCTACATCTAATTACTATTTTATTTAGAGTAATCATGAACACCTGCACAATAATCATTGTTTCCATCATTTTAATCATGATAGGCTAGATTTTCTAAGGTCGGGGTACATGAACCCAACCTGATGTGTTAGTGCGTGTTTATAAAATTAATCCGCTGAATTTAGTGATTGATTAGGACCGTATTGCGTAGTTACACAGCAGTTGTAGATCTTTATATCTCGTTTGCCTCTGGGTATTCGTGATGATTTAGAGTGCAATTCGAGTGCTACTATCGCAATATTGATTTACTCATCCTCAGATTAGGCATGACGCGGGCTTCAACCTCGTATACATAATGCTTGGGAGTACTATTCCAGGTCAAATCAATCAGATAAATTTAAGATTAATATTATAACTGCACTACACTAGGGTTGGGGGATTTGATTCCCGTCCTATTTTTCTCATCATTTAAACAAAACGTTTCAGATTATTTTTCATTCATAATTTAGGTAGATTAGTGTAGTTGCATTTCTTCATAATTTCATAATCGCATTTAGGTGTAATCAATCTCAAAAACCAAATCATTTTTCCGTTTCTTTTTAGAGTCAAATTTAGGATACCTTCGTCTTTCCCCGTCGTCACAACTCAATTGTCCTTTTTCCCTGAGGATCGATACCCGACTTACTGGGATTACTAATTGAACGACAGGCTTTCACTTGAGCCTAGAGTGAACGCACTTCTGAGACACATTTTCAGTCGCGTCAAGTTTTTGGCGCCGTTGCTGGGGATTTAGGTAGACTTAGGATTAGATTGAGTCAATCCAAGCTTTGACCAAAAATCTCCAAAAATCCAAAAACATACAAAAAAATTTCAAAAAAAAGTACAAAAAGATTCACCGCCATCTCTCACAAGCTTTTAATGCAAAATCCCACCCCCCATAATACTCCAACCAGTATTCACGAAAATCCAATAGTTGAGTATAACCCAGATAGTACCCACACTCCAAATGCCCCACAGTTATGGATCCCGCCTCCCACACCGTCACACTCAATCTCCAATAACACTCCGTTTACCTTCTTAGGACACACGTACGAGCACACTTTAAGCACACCCAGTGAGAGCACCGAGTCGTTAAGTGAGAGATAGATGTCGCAACACAGTAATGCACCCACTGGTGAGGAAGAGCCCCCATACCACCCGCTGAGAAAATTTCTATATCCGGAGCGCACTGTCACTCCGGGATGCATTAAACTCCCGTATAATGCCGGGAAATTCCGTTTCAAAAACGGAATGATCCAGATGCTACCACATTACCACGGTATGGATTCTGAAAAGCCATACCTCCATATTAGGGAATTCGAGGATGTGTGCGATACGCTCAATGATCAAACCAGCACCCAAGAGGTGATCCACCTCAAACTCTTCCCTTTCTCGCTAAAAGATAAAGCTATGACCTGGCTATGGTCTTTACCTCCGAGCTCGATTCCATCTTGGAACGAGTTATAATCAAGATTTCTCAAGAAATTATTCCCACCACATCGAATAATTTCCATAAAGGCTCAAATTCAATCGTTTAGACAATCTAAAAATGAGCCATTTCATCGATGTCGTGAGCTTTTCAATGAGTTAGTTACTTCATACCCCCATCACGGATTTGATGCAGCACAAATCATCTCTTTTCTCTATACTGGGTTGAATCTCAACTCCAATCAAATTGTTGAAACCATGGGAAGTGGTCCCTTTGTCGACTTAGACGCACAAGATGCTGAGCTTCATTTGAGGTATGTCACCGAGACTACCAAATCCTGGGACACCTCCGATCCTGATGCTCAAAATCGAAATCATCAAGTGACCACCACTCCGTCAGCGTCCGGCCTATATCATGTAGAAAAGAATTCTATAGCGGATAGTCGAATTGATATACTTGAGAAAGAGATGCGAGACCTATAAGGCATATGTGGGAGAGGACTAACTGGATCCATACCGAACCCCGTTGAGAAGGTTTCTACCATTTGTGAGGCGGGCCATTCAACTGCAGAATGCCCGATAATACCCGCCTACAAAGTAATGCTTCAGGAGCAAGTTAGTGGTATAGGAGGCTTTAAGGGTAATTTCGGTGCCCCGTATGGGAATTCATACAACCCTTCGTGGAAAAACCATCCCGGTTTTAGCTATGGGAAATAACATGCCGCAATGAACCCTCCTTCATATGTTTACCCTCCTCCACCAAAACACTTCCAACAAGCTCCACACATGCAAGGACATGTACAAGCACCACCACCTCAAGGAAATTATATCCCGCCACAGCGGAGAACTCTCGAGGATACCATGAATCAATTCATCACAAGACAGACCGCAACTAATGCCAAATATGATCATCTGATTAGCGACATAAATGCGAATCTGTCAAAAATACAAACCTCATTGAGTGTTCAAGAGAAGGGCAAGTTTCCTGCCCAAGGCCAAAGACCTCCCCAAGGTCAAACTAGTGTTAGCTCCACCTCCACTAAACATCAGGAGAAATTTCAAGTTGTGACCACTCTTCGTAGTGGGAGGGTCGTTGATTTATCACCTCCCCACACAACACAACGAAAGACAAGGAGATTTGACCCGACACGAAAGAGGCCGAAGATGTCCCCTTGAATGAGAGTGACCAAGAAGATGCTAGTGGGCCAGAGGTAGTTGTGAAACCTCCCTCCACATCACCGTTTCCTCAAAGGTTGATTCCCTCCTATAGAGGAAACCCATGTGAAGACGTGCTAGAAGTACTAAAGCAGGTCAAGCTGAATTTGCCTTTTTCTTGATCCCATTAAGCAAATTCCAGCTTATGGCAAAGTCATCAAAGATTTGTTAACGGTAAAAAGGAAGATGAAGGTAAAGAAGAATGTCTTTCTAACCCAAAATGTGAGCTCCATTCTATGAAATGATCTCCTGCCTAAATTCAAAGATCCCGGTGCACCCACCATATCCTGCATCATTGGAGAAAAGAAAATCGAAAAAGCCTTACTTGACTTGGGAGCAAGCGTTAATATCCTCCCTTACTCCATCTACAGGCAACTAGATTTGGGCGACCTCAAGCCCACAAAGGACACTCTCCAATTAGCGGATCGAACAGTGAAGATTCCAAGAGGCATAGTCGAGGACGTGATCGTCGAAGTTGAAACTTTCTACTTCCCGATAGACTTTGTCATTTGGGACACAGAACCCTACTTTAACTCAAGTAACCATGTTCCCATCATCCTTGGGCGTCCTTTCCTAGCTACGGATAACGCAATCATCAATACTCGGAATGGACGAATGCAACTCACCTTTAGGAACAAGACCTTTGAAACCAACATCTTCCACATAGCCCAAAATGCAGGGGAGGAGGATGATCTTCATGCGGTGAGCCTCATAGATGAGATAGTAGAGGAGTATTTTGAGGAGAATTATTGTGGCGACGCTTTAGAGTCCTATTTAGCGGCGAAACATGAGGGTGAGGGAACGTACACCGACTTTGAGAGGAATGTTGGGGAGTTAAGAGAGCTACTCAATGAGAGTGCTTCCGATGAGGACGTGAGAGAGGTTAATTGGGTTTTTAGATTCGAGGAATTACCTCTGAGGGAAACACACATGGTTCCCTCGAGTGAAAAATTTCCAACCCTCGAATTAAAGAAACTCCCCTCCCATATTAAATATGCATACCTAGGAGAGGATGAGACATTCCTTGTTGTTATCTCCTCTAGCCTAGACGAAGGGCAGGAGGGTAAATTATTGAAAATTCTGAGGAAATACCAAAGTGCTTTTGGTTGGTGCATTGCTGATTTGAAAGGGATAAGTCCTTTAATTTGCACTCACAAGATCTATCTCGAAGTGGATGTCAAAAGCTGTAGAGAAATGCAAAGAAGACTGAATCCCAACATGAAAGAAGTTGTGAGAACTGAGATCATCAAATTATTGGATGTCGGGATCATCTACCCAATCTTGGATAGCAAATGGTTAAGCCTTATTCAAGTCATCCCGAAGAAGTCAGGTATGACTGTGATTGAGAATGCCACGGGAGAGCTAGTCCCCCAATGTACCACCACCGGGTGGCGCGTTTGCATTGATTACTGGAAACTCAATGCGTGAACTAGGAAATACCATTTCCCCTTGCCATTTATTGATCAAATTCTTGAAAGAGTGGCAGGCCACCCTTACTATTGCTTCGTTGATGGTTATTCCAGATATAACCAAATTGAGGTAGATGTACTTGACCAAGAGAAGACGACCTTCACTTGCCCTTTTGGTACGTTTCCCTACAAACGTATGCCATTTGGCTTATGTAATGCACCCGCGACCTTTCAAAGGTGCATGTTGAGCTTATTTAGCGACATGGTCGAGAGAGGACTCGAAGTGTTCATGGACGATTTCAGCATTTTTGGCACCTCTTTCGATCATTGTTTAGAAAGGCTGGAAAAAGTACTTACCCGATTTGTGGAAAAGAACTTAGTGCTGAATTAGGAGAAGTGCCATTTCATGGTCACCGAGGGAATAGTTCTTGGCCACATAGTATCATCCAAAGGAATAGAAGTTGATAGGGTAAAGATAGATGTCATAGCTGATTTGCCCCCACCAAAATCACTTAAGGACGTGCGCTCTTTCTTGGGCCACGCGGGATTTTATTAAAGGTTCATTAAGGACTTTAGCGCCATCGCTAGACCCGTAAGCAACCTACTCATGAAGGACACCCCATTCCAGTGGACGGAAGCATGCCAAAGCTCTTTTGAAAAACTAAAAACCATGCTTGTGTCCGCTCCCATCATGAAAGTTCCGGATTGGTCCTTACCATTCTAACTTATGTGTGATGCAAGCGATTACGCGATCGGGGCTATTTTGGGCCAACAAAAAGATAAGCAATCTCATGTCATCTACTATGCTAGCCGGACCCTTACCGGACCTCAACTCAACTACTCTACCACGGAAAAGCAGTTGCTAGCGGTAGTCTTTGCCCTTGATAAATTCTAATCATATCTCATTGGTTCTCCTATTACTGTCTTCACCGACCACGCGGCTTTGAAATACCTACTTGCAAAGAAAGATGCCAAGCTGCGCCTGATGCGGTGGATCCTACTCCTACAAGAGTTCAATCTCTCCATCAAAGATAAGAAAGGAGTAGAAAACGTCGCTACCGACCATTTATCTCGGTTTTTGGCCAACGTACCTAGTGATCCCATACACATAGATGAATACTTTCTGGATGAGCAACTTTTTGCTACCTCTTCGTATCCCTGGTTTGCGGTCATAGTGAACTATCTTGTCACGGGAGCCATCCCTCCTGACTGGACACCGCAAGATAAGAAGAGGTTTCTTACTTGGTCGCGCATGTTCTTTTACGATGATCCCTTCCTTTTTAAATATTGCACCGACCAAATCATCCGACGATGTGTACCGGATGACAAGATCCAGAGAGTCATCAAGTTTTGTCATTCGGAAGCTTATGGAGGCCACTTTTCGATGAAAAAAATGGCCGCTAAAATTCTGCAATGTGGCCTCTGTTGGCCCACAATCTTCCGGGATACGAACGAAGCTTGCAAATCGTGCAATAGGTGCCAACGAATGGGATCCATTACTCGACGAGACATGATGCCTCTTACCCCCATACTCATCATTGAAATATTCGACTGTTGGGGTATTGACTTCATGGGTCCCTTACCCCCATCCTTTGGTTTCCTATATATCCTTGTCGCGGTAGACTACATTTCTAAATGGGTGGAAGCTATAGATACCAAGAATAATGACAACAAGGTGGTGACAAAGTTCTTGTAGGAACACATACTTTCCCGCTTCGGTGCACCGAAAGCAATAATTAGCGATAATTGCACCCACTTTGGCAATAGGCCATTCGCGAAGCTCATGAGAAAGTATGGTGTCGTTCACAAGGTGGGAACGACTTATCACCCACAAACGAATGGGCAGGCCGAACTAGCGAATCGAGAAATCAAGAACATTCTCGAAAAGACCGTCAATCCTACCCAAAAAAATTGGTCACTTAGATTAAACGATTCCCTATGGGCCTATCGTACCGCATTTAAAAATTAGCTCAGCATGTCCCCTTTCGGCTTTGTATATGGCAAACCTTGCCATCTTCCCGTTGATCTCGAACAAAAAGCATATTGGGCCATTAAGAAATTGAACTATGCCATGGTCAAGGTCGATGAAGCCCGCAAGCTTCAATTGAATGAGTTAGAAGAACTACGCAATGATGCGTATGAGAATGCCAAAATTTTGAAAGAGATGATGAAACTCGCTCATGATAGCATCATTTGACAAAAAGAGTTTCTCCCCGGGCAAAAAGTTCTCCTCTACAACTCTCGGCTTCACCTCTTTTCGGGCAAGTTGCAGTCACGATGGTCTGGCCCGTTCGTTGTGAAGAATGTTTTCCCCTATGGAGCTATTGAATTGGATAATTTAAAAGGGGGAAATACATTCAAACTAAATGGACAATGCCTAAAGATATATCTAGAGGCGTGTGGTGAAGAATTCGACACCATCTGGTTATCGAACCCCATTTACGAGGTTGAATGAGGTCGTCGCACCCCCGACGCGTATGGGGTGAGAGTCATGTGTTTGAGAGTAGTGTGTGTTTTGATAGTTGTTAGGACTAGGTTTCGTTCGGGAGAAGCATTCGTGTGTTTTGGGAATTTTGAGTCAAAGGATGTTGACCAGTGAAACCGAGAGGGTTTGTAGTCCAATTGGATAGAGAGTATATCGGGAAAGTGAAATTTTTTTGAAGAAGAGAGCTCAAAACCGAATTAGGAGAATTCCAGCCCAAAAGCCCTGGGGCGGACCGGTTCCTTTTCAAGGCGGACTTCGGTGCACTCAATACTTCGGTTTGGGCCGCAATATCCATATGGAGTGCGCTGTCCAATGGGAAGCCCTGGCCAACTTCGTCACCACCCTATTCATGGCTCGGGGCTGGCGCCGATTCCTCAACCAACCTCACGAAGCGGTTTGGGCAATCGAAGTCCGCTTATTCTATGGTACACTCATCCGGACGGGCCAATTCGAGACCGAAGCTTTCGTGGATGGGACTCCCATTCCATTTTCCTTGGCCCGTCTCACGGCCAAGTTGGTCGAGTTTGACGTCCCCGACGTCCAAGAATTTACATATCCCCAAAATGTCCCCCCGGTCGACAAGGACATTATCATGGCCCGAATTGCACCGAATGTGGCTTGGACGGGGAAAACCGTCGTCGTTGGATGCCTAAACGAAAAGGAACGCCTCACATTTTAGATTGTGTGTGCCAACTTATTACAAACGTCCAACGATTCCGCTATGTGGCCTCGACAAGCTACTTTGACATATCATCTCTTCGACCCCCAAACTTCCATCCATTTGGGCCGCACCTTATACGCGGACATCATTAACGCGTCCTTGGATGAGAAGGGCATCGCCCCACTTCATTATGCCCGATTGATCACTTCCATCCTTAAGGATGCTGGCATAGCGGCGCCAAGCGACCATACGCGCCTCCCCGGTCCTTTCGGACAAGGGACGCGTACCAAAAGTGCCAAACAGCTAGTTGTCCTCCTGACTAAGCGGGGTGATGATGTTGAAGACGAGGTTGCCTCGAGCGAGAGAGAGGAGGAAGAAGGGGCAGCCAGTGAGGACGTCGAGATGGGGGATATCGGTCCGGACGAAGAGTCGGCGAACGAGGAGGACGACCCAAATTTCGAGTGGGAGGGCACGGACCTATCCACGCGTATGTCGGCACTTGAAACAAATTTCAACACCTTTCAGACCAACTACAAGCGCGACATGAACATCGTTCTCCGCTTCCAAGAGGACATCAATCGGCGCATAGGGGATCCGAATGAGACACTACCTTCCTACTACCATAACCCCTATGATCCCACCGTGCCCGATTCCTCCAATCCCCCACCCCGGTGAAGCTCTATATGGTGCTGGCAGCTTTTTACTTGTTTTTCCTGTTCACGGTTGTATGTTTTTTCCCTGCACATGTAACACAGTCCTGTTGTAATAAACACTTCATTTTCACCATTTGTTTGTTTTATTTATCGCACTTATTATTTTGCCTTGTTTAGATTTTAGTCCTTTTTGCTTGAGGACAATGCAAAAGTCTAAGTTAGGGGGGTCACAAGTGCGTATCTCTAAAACTTCACAAATTTTCAAAAATGCCCAGAAATTACGAAAAAAATCATAAAATTTTGAAAAATCCAAAAACATTTTTGTTCAAAATAAATAAAAATTGGAATTCAAATTTTTCAAAAATATCATTAAAAGTCGGTTTGAAGTTTCAAGTTGTAAAAATTCAACATACACAAAGCCGAAATCGACCAAAGTTGGAAATTGAAGGAAAATTGACGACTTAACGAATAAGTGTGGAGATTAACAAACCCGGTGAGATTCGAACCTATCACTTTTTGCGAGTTTTTAAATCAATCCGAGTTAATTGTTAACTCAAAGTTATTTTCAGCGCCTAAAAAGTTGTCGAGGATCTCAATCCTTTCATTTTGATCGGTTTTGAAAAATGTGTGTAATATTGCCTTGAAAAATGTGCCAAATTAATCTCTAAACGTAAATTCATCTCGAAACGCATATGGTAACGCAATTGGCATGTTGGGCAATGAAGTAGGCCCTCGTTTGTCACCCAAAAATATTGGCCAGAAAAAGATGCGAACAAAAAATAACCCCTTTTGCAACCCAAATTGAGCCGAATAAAAAAATTCCTTTCGTTTGGTAACCCCAAAAACCCAAATAGCCCGGAATTGTGAAAAATGAAAAAATTCAAAATTTAAGTCCGGAAAGTGCGTATAAAGGGGCAAAAAAAATTAAATATGCTCAACAAAAATAGAAAAGAAAAGAAGTAAAAAACAGAAAAAAATAGAAAATGAAGAAAAAAATGTGTAATAGCCCAAAAAAAGCACAAATGGACTTCATTAATGACTTTTCCAATTCCATCCTTCCCTACCTCCTTCATTATACCCAATATACCCTAGAAACCCGAAAAAGTCCTAACCGAGTCCAAATTGGGAAAATTAACTACCGCGTGGAGAGCTAAAACACCAAAAGATAATAAAGGAGATTAAGTGCACGAAATAGAAGCAATGTTCTCGTTTTTAAAACCGTAATCCTTTGATGAGATCATTTCACCATAAAATTTCCGCCTTTCTAATTGTATGCGAGATTTTACTTCCATTACACTTACTCTTCATATCACGCATACCAAGAGAATAGCCATAATTCGAGAGGTTCGTTTGTGAGAGCATCCCATGAAAACTTGAAATCAAAACGAATATTCGGATAAGTAGCGTAATGATCAATCGGTGAAAATTGGCGATTATATTTCCTGCTCCGCACACACGTACTATGATTTGAGACTATTGAACATGACTTCATGATGACTATTTTCTGGAAAAGTTTGAATTGCACAATTTTTGCATATTTTGAATTTTCTTTGAGTCGAATTTTGTGGGTATATTCTCTACAAACCCTCACGAGACAACACTCGTCCTACTAGGGTAACCTAGGGGTTTAACGCCTTATTGCATACGCTAAATGTAATCGCTTACCCGCGAAAAAGGTATTCTATCCCAATAAAGTTTTTTCCAAGAGTTGAGCCTTGCTAGGATTCTTTTACATTGCTCGGGACGCGCAAAGTTCTAAGTTGGGGGTTTGATTAGGCATAAATTCTTCATAATTTATCCCTTAATTTAGTTACTTTTAGCACCTCGAACAACGTAATTGAATTGAATTTATCTCATAATCTTACTATTGACTGATCCTAATGATTACACCGAGTTTCTGGTATTTTTTAGTGATTCTACAGGTATTTGATGTCAAGAAACGAAAGAAGGAAACCAGAAGAATCAATAAAGAAAGAAGGAAAAGTCAAAAGAGCAAAAGTGTCATTTCCACCCAAAATTCGGATGAGGTAACTAAAGAGAAGTTGAAGATCACATTCACAAGAACATAGGAAGAAACGGCACCTCAATCGGAATCCCGAAACAAAAGTTATGAGCAGTCAAAGTTGGGCCTAAAAGACAAATAATCGGATCGGTCCGCCTAAGGCCCGGACCAGTCCGCTTTGCCAAACTCCAGAAGACCCCGGATCGCATGCAAACCGAAGAAGGAAAAAATAAAAGTAACCGGTCTGACCTCGGACCGGTCCACCCCAAAATAAAAAGAACCGATCCACCTTGGGGGCAGACCGGTCCGCCTAAGGCCCGGACCGGTCCGGGCTTCGAGATTTGCAAATCCTATCTCTTCCTAAAAACACTCCTAGTACAACTGGCCACCGAAATTGTTGTAGGGTCTAAAATCCCAATTTATTATTGTTATTGGGATGGAGAATTAGGAGGATTTTCCTCTCTTTTTCCAAAAACCCTAGTTTAGCCAACAATTGCAGTTTTAACTCAAAGATTGAAGGTTTGTTCAGTAATTTTTGTGAGTATCAGTTTCATTCCTTGTTTCACTTATTTCTTGGTTAATTTTAGTGAGTAATTATTAATTCTAATTCTTTTCTACATCTAATTACTATTTTATTTAGAGTAATCATGAACACCTACAGAGTAATCATTTTTTCCATCACTTTAATCATGCTAGGCTAGATTTTCTAAGGCCGGGGTACATGAACCCAGCCTCATGTGTCACTGCGTGTGTATAAAATTAATCCGCTGAATTTAGTGATTGATTAGGACCGTATTGCGTAGTTACACAACGATTGTAGATCTTTATATCTCATTTTCCTCTGGGTACTCGTGATGATTTAGAGTGCAATTCGAGTGCAACTATCGCAATATTGATTTACTCATCCTCAGATTAGGTATGATGCGGGCTTGAACCTCGTATACATAATGCTTGGGAGTACTAAATTCCGGGTCAAATCAATCAGATAAATTTAAGATTAATATTATAACTGCACTACACTAGGGTTAGGGGATTGTATTCCCATCCTATTTTTCTCATCATTTAAACAAAAAGTTTCAGATTATTTTTCATTGATAATTTAGGTAGATTAGTGTAGTTGCATTTCTTCATAATTTCATAATCGCATTTAGGTGTAATCAATCTCAAAAACCAAATCATTTTTCCGTTTCTTTTTAGAGTCAAATTTAGGATACCTTCGTCTTTCCCCGTCGTCACAACTCAATTGTCCTTTTTCCCTGAGGATCGATACCCGACTTACTGGGATTACTAATTGAACGATAGGCTTGCACTTGAGCCTAGAGTGAACGCACTTCTGAGACACATTTTCAGTCGCGTCAAGTTTTTGGCATCGTTGCCGGGGATTTAGGTAGACTTAGGATTAGATTGAGTCAATCCAAGCTTTGACCAAAAATCTCCAAAAATCCAAAAACATACAAAAAAATTTCAAAAAAAAGCACAAAAAGATTCACCGCCATCTCTAACAAGCTTTTAATGCAAAATCCCACCCCCCATAATACTCCAACCATCATTCATGAAAATTCAATAGTTGAGTATAACCCAGATAGTCCCCACACTCCAAACGCCCCACAGTTCTGGATCCCGCCTCCCACACCGTCACCCTCAATCTCTAATAACACTCCGTTTACATACTTAGGACACACGTCCGAGCACACTTCGAGAACACCCAGTGAGAGCACCGAGTCGTTAAGTGAGAGAGAGATGTCGCAACACAGTAATGCACCCACCGGAGAGGAAGAGCCCCCATACCGCCCGCTGAGAGAATTTATATATCCCGAGCGCACTATCACTCCGGGATGAATTATACTTCCGTATAATGTCAGGCAATTTCGTTTCAAAAATGGAACGATCTAGATGCTACCACATTACCACAGTATGGATTCTAAAAAGTCATACTTCCATATTAGGGAATTCGAGGACGTGTGCGACACGCTCAATGATCAAACCTTCACCCAAGAGGTGATCCACCTCAAACTCTTCCCTTTCTCGCTAAAAGATAAATCTATGACCTGGCTATGGTCTTTACCTCCGAGCTCGATTCCATCTTGGAATGAGTTACAATCAAGATTTCTCAAGAAATTATTCCCACCACATCGAGCAATTTCCATAAAGGCTCAAATTCAATCATTCAGACAATCTGAAAATGAGCCATTTCATCGATGGCAAGAGCGTTTCAATGAGTTAGTTACTTCATACCCCCATCACGGATTTGATGCGGCACAAATCATCTCTTTTATCTATAATGGGTTGAATCTCAACTCCAAGCCACTTGTTGAAACCATGGGAAGTGGTCCCTTTGTCGACTTAGACGCACAAGATGTTGAGATTCCTTTGAGGTATGTCGTCGAGACTACCCAATCCTGGGACACCTCCCATCCTAATGCTCAAAATCAAAATTGTTAAGTGACCACCACTCTGTCAGTGTCCGGCCTATATCATGTAAAAAAGAATTCTATAGTGGACAGTCAGATTGATATACTTGAGAAAGAGATGAGAGACCTACGAGGGATATGTGGGAGAGGGCTAACTGGATCCATATCGAACCCCGTTGAGAAGGTTTGTGCCATTTATGAGGTGGGCCATTCAACTGAGGAATGCCCGATAATACCCGCCTACATAGTAATGCTTCAGGAGCAAGTTAGTGGCATAGGAGGCTTTAAGGGTAATTTCGGTGCCCCGCACGGGAATTCATACAACCCTTGGAGGAAAAACCATCCTGATTTTAGCTATGGGCAACAACATGCCGCAATGAACCCTCCTTCGCATGTTGCACCTCCTCCACCACAACACTTCCAACAAGCTCCACACATGCAAGGACATGTGCAAGCACCACCACCTCAAGGAAATTATATCCCGCCACAGCGGAGAACTCTAGAGGATACCATGAATCAATTCATCGCAAGCCATACCAAAACTAATGCCAAATATGATCGTCTTATTAGCGACATAAATGCGAATCTGTAAAAAATACAAACCTCATTGAGTGTTCAAGAGAAGGGAAACTTTCCTGCCCAAGACCAAAGACCTCCCCAAGGTCAAACTAGTGTTAGCTACACCTCCACCGAACATCAGGAGCAATGGCAATCTGTGACCAGTCTTCGTAGCGGGAGGGTCGTTGATTTATCACCTCTCCCACACGACACAACGAAAGACGAGGAGATTTCGCCCGGCACGAAAGAGGTCGAAGATGTCCCCTTGAATGAGAGTGACCAAGAAGATGCTAGTGGGCCAGAGGTAGTAGTGAAACTACCCTCTGCAGAACCGTTTCCTCAATGGTTGATTCCCTCCCATAGAGGAAACCCACGTGAAGACATGCTAGAAGTACTAAAGTAGGTCAAGCTGATTTTACCTTTTCTTGATGCCATTAAGCAAATTCCATGTTATGGCAAAGTCATCAAAGATTTGTTGATGGTAAAAAGGAAGATGAAGGTAAAGAAGAACGTCTTTCTAGCCCAGAACGTGAGCTCCATCTACGAAATGATCTCCCACCTAAATTCAAATATCCCGATGCACCCACCATATCCTGCATCATTGGAGAAAATAAAATCGAAAAATCCTTACTTGACTTGGGAGAAAGCGTTAATATCCTCCCTTACTCCATCTATAGGCAACTAGATTTGGGCGAACTCAAGCCCACAAAGGTCACTCTCCAATTAGCGGATCGAATAGTGAAGATTCCACGAGGCATAGTCGAGGACGTGATCGTCCAAGTTGACACTTTCTACTTCCCGATAGACTTTGTCATTTGGGACACGAAACCCTCCTTCAACTCAAGTAACCATCTTCCCATCATCCTTGGGCGTCCTTTCCTAGCTACGGCTAACGTAATCATCAATACTCGGAATGGATGAATGCAACTCACCTTTGGGAACATGACCTTGGAAACCAAACATCATCCACATAGCCCAAAATGCTGGGGAGGAGGATGATCTTCATGCGGTGAGCCTCATAGATGAGATAGTAGAGGAGTATTTTGAGGAGAATTACTGTGGCGATGCTTTAGAGTCCTGTTTAGCGGTGAAACAAGAGGGTGAGGGAACGTACACCGACTTCGATAGGAAAGTTGGGGAGTTGAGAGAGCTACTCGATGAGAGTGCATCGGATCAGGACGTGAGAGAGGTTAATTGGGTTTCTAGATTCGAGGAATTACCCCCGAGGGACACACACATGGTTCCCTCCAGTGAAAAGTTTTTAACCCTCGAATTAAAGAAAATCCCCTCCCATATTAAATATGCATACCTAGGAGAGGATGAGACATTCCCTGTTGTTATCTCCTCTAGCCTAGACGAAGGGCAGGAGGGTAAATTATTGAAAATTCTGAGGAAGTACCAAAATGCCTTTGGTTGGTGCATTGCTGATTTGAAGGGGATAAGTCCTTTGATTTTCACTCACAAGATCTATCTCGAAGAGGATGTTAAACCCTCTAGATATATGCAAAGAAGACTGAATCCCGACATGAAAGAAGTTATGAGAACTGAGATCATCAAATTGTTGGATGCCGTGATCATCTACCCAATCTCGGATAGCAAATGGGTAAGCCCTATTCAAGTCATCCCGAAGAAGTCGGGTATGACTGTGATTGAGAATGCCAAGGGAGAGCTAGTCCCCCAACGTACCACCACGGGGTGGTGCGTTTGCATTAATTACTGGAAACTCAATGTGGGAACTAAGAAAGACCATTTCCCCTTGCCATTTATTGATCAAATGCTTGAAAGAGTGGCAGGACACCCTTACTATTGCTTCCTTGATGGTTATTCCGGATATAACCAAATTGAGGTAGATGTACTTGACCAAGAGAAGACGACCTTCACTTGCCCTTTTGGTACGTTTGCCTACAAACGTATGCCATTTGGCTTGTGTAATGCACCCGCGACCTTTCAAAGGTGCATGTTGAGATTATTTAGCGACATGGTCGAGAGAGGACTCGAAGTGTTCATGGATGATTTCAGCATTTTTGGCACCTCTTTCGATCATTATTTAGAAAAGATGGAAAAATTACTTACCCGATGTGTGGAAAAGAACTTAGTGCTGAATTGGGAAAAGTTCCATTTCATGGTCACCGAGGGAATAGTTCTTGGCCACATAGTATCATCCAAAGGAATAGAAGTTGATAGGGAAAAGATAGATGTCATAGCTGATCTGCCCCCACCAAAATCGCTTAAGGACGTGCACTCAAAATCACTAGAGTCATCCCATGTCTTACACATGTTGGCCTTGTTGTTGTTATTAAAATTAGTTGGACATTTACTAGCATAGTGACCTAGTTCACCACAACGGTGGCACTTAACATCTTTTATGTCGGGATTAGGTCTGTTGGGGTCATAGTTCTTCCTATCGTCATAACTGTGTTTGGTATTGTCTTTGTCATGAGGTCTGTGAAATCGCTTGACTTCATAATTTGATTTGCCTTGTTTAGAGGCTACAACATTTATAAATTTCAAAATCTTTTTTAAATTCTTACTCATAAGAGATATTTCATTGTCAAGGTTTTCAAAATCACAGTTTTGAAGATAGTCATTATCAAAATCTATGATGTTCAATTTAGGCACTGGCAATTTAGATGAAAACACAACATTTGAACTAGAGGTTTTATTAGTCTGTCTGGTCAATTGCTTTTTGAAGTCTAGTTCCAATTCTACAGTCCTCAGTTTACTGTTAAGTAATTCAGGAGTCATATAAGGGTCATTCATTTCTTCAATGGCATATCTTTTGTTGTCAAATTTAGATGGTAATGACCTAAGAATCTTTGAAACAACTACCTTTCTACTGTAGGTTATACCATTGGCATGAATTTTTGTAAAAATATCAGTTAACCTTATGTAGAAGTCATCAAAAGATTCATTGTCATTCATAATCAGGGTGTTATATTGTTAGATGACCATTTGAGTTTTTCCATCATTGACATGTTCATCACCCTCATGAGTAATGACTAATTTTTCACATGCCTCTTTTGAAGTAGAACATTTGGATATTCTTTTGAATTGATGTTCATTAATGGATATAAAAATGGAATTTTTCCCTTTGTTATTATCTAGAGATAATTTTTTTCTCTTCCTTTGTAAATTCACTGAGAAGTTTCTTAATTCTTGTTGGATCAGAAGTAGGTTTAGTAAGATGTTCACAACCTATTTCAATCACTTCCCAGACTTCATCACCAAGGGTTCCTTGAATGGAAGCAGTCATTCATACTTTCAAGTACGAAAAATTGTTTCCATCAAAGATTGGTGGTTTGGATAGGTTACCTAAGTTCTCAAATCTTTCTTCCATATTCAGAGATTTTTTCAAAAGGAAGTTTCGAAAACAATTTCTCAACTTTTAAGATCACAAAATGTGTCCCTTATCCGATACCAGTTGAAGAAAAGCTTTAATGTTAAAATCTTGTTTACAAGATTAATAACAAACTGTTATAAGTTGTGTAAACTCCAAATAAACTTTTTGGGCAAAACTCTTTTCGAAAAACACAAGATGTGTTATAAAAGACATTTTGAATGTAGGATTTAGATTTAATAGTTGATTACCTTTCTTTTTAAATTTTAAGGAACATCTACTAAAGTTACTATGCAGTCCCAATCACAAGAACAGATAACGGCATTCAAAGAAATAGACACAGGAATTTTTAACGTGGTAAAACCCTTAATCAAGGGAAACATCCATGGTGCCCTCTATGACACAAAACAAAAATTCACTAGAATAAAGAATCAAGTTACAACACTTAAGCAAACCACAAAGATCCTAACCTAAGTTCAACATATACTTACTTGTGATTCTCAACTCCAAAGGTATTCTGAATTGGACTGATCTTTTCTTGCTGCTTCTTTGTGTTTTCCTTGATCTCCTTCTCTTTGAATTCTTATTCCAGCAACTCGTTCAAAATCCAAGATTCTCAGACATAACCATAGTGTCTAAGTGTTCGTGTGAGATAGTGTTAGTGATGTGCTACTACATGCAAACATGCTACTCACCATCTCAAAATTATGCAAACATACCTAACAAATTACAACAGTTCTAAAATGATTATGTTATTTCCAAATCTGTATTTTCAAATCAAGACTTCTTGATCTTTTTATAAATCCACATATCTCAAGAATACTTTGCTTAGAAGACGGTTCAAGGTATTAAACAATTTCATTATTTTGAAATTATTTTTGAAAATGTAAATCTCAAATTGAGATCTAAACTAGACTAGAAGTCTATTTTGATAAAAACAAATTCAGACTTAACATGCAGAGGATGATTCAACATATTTTGACATAAAACTTCTTTTCTCATATTTTGAAACTTTAACTAAAGTTCTTTGATGTGACACTCCACCTAATAAAATACCGGGTGATCAACCATATACCAAATTAAAACAGGAGTCTCATATGGTTCATTCTTAGCATCACTATCGAAAACCAATTTAATTACTAATAACCTATTAGGCGGGCATAAAATTTTTATTAAACTAATCTTTTTAATCAAACCATTCAAACAAAACATTCACACAGTTTATATATAAAACTAAAATGAAATAAAATTACCGAACACTCGGCTCAACGTAATTAAACCAAAACAAATTATGCACGAAAAGGAGGTAAAAGAATAAATGAATACAATTGAGCTTTCGTCCCGAGTATTTCTACAATGCTTCTTATCTAGATCATAAGAAAAGAAGCGTCTAAAAAATAAACCTACATGCATCCATAGCTTCTGCAGCAATGTCTGACTCGAAAGGATCATCATACAGGCATCCCTGTGTCTAGACACCTATATATATAATATACATAGCAAGAGAGGAGAAAATAAAGAAACGGGTAAAGGCCTGAGTTTTGAAAATGTTTTAGCAAGTGCTTAAATGCCATATTTTAAAAATATGAATTTATCTCATATTTAAATTGGTATAGTACTCCCATGAGATACTCCTAACCCCTCTTCTAATAGTGCACACCTATTGCATATATTTTAAACAACCTAGTTAATCTACTCTACCTAACTAAACCAATCAACCATCCTCCAAAAATCCTCATACCCAAGTACTAAGGGCTAAGTTCTCCCCATTATCAACCTTGCTCTACGTTTGTGTGTGGGGTGTCTCGGGAAGCGAAATCCAAACAAAGAACCCCCTGATACACTACTATCGGGCAATGTTGATCGTCAGGATTCATTGGTCCCTCAGAACATAACGCTTATATTAATATGTCGCTTGTATATATATATATATATATATATATATATATATATATATATATATATATATATATATATATATATATATATATATAGAGAGAGAGAGAGAGAGAGAGAGAGAGACAGAGAGAGAGAGAGAGAGAGAGAGAGAGAGATAAATAGAGAGATAGTTCTTATTAGAACCTATAATTCATTTTCATATAAATACGGATATGAATCTACCAGAAAGGGAATCACTCTTGTTAATAATTATCACTTTGCACAAGTTTAATTTATATAATTATTCATCTTCATATACAAACAATATTCAATACATAACAAGTATAATTATACCTATCACAATCATAAGTGTAATAACCATCCCTCCAAGCTATAACTCGAGGATGTAGTCTCATAGTGCCTATCCGAATTTGGGTTTACTCACTCAACCATGGTACCAAGCCAGACTCACTCAAGGTCATGGTATAAATACACAACCGTGGAGGGGGTCATATTCCCTCTGCAAGTGGAGTACACACATTGCACTCGAACGCGGGATGACATGACCTGGGGATATTCTCTTTCTGCTCCTCAAGCCAGGGGATTCACCCACATCGCACAACCTCATCGGATCGCACTAGAGAAAATATATAATCTAGCTATTCCAACCTTGCGCCAAAGGAAAGCCTGTGGAACGAGCCTCTAAGATACAAATATACCAATCACTCACAGATATATATGTATTCGTATCATATTATATATACTCTAAATATATAATCTATATCACTTATCAGTACCTATGGCTATAATTGCCAAACTCTCATAGCGATAGCCAACAACCTTGAATATTCCCATTCGTAATAGTATCTAAGTATTTGCACAGTTGCAATACTAAATTTATAAGTATTCTTTTACTTAATATATAACTCGTTCCTTAAATAACTTTCAAGGATTTATATATACTCTCCAAATATACCAATTCATAATAATTAAATAAGTGTACTCTCAACTTATTTAAGTCCCGTAGGCATCGCATTACCCAATAATAATCATCAACCGACACCGGATAGGCACTCAAACATATCTAGCCCCATCATTAATTCTATCCTACTCTCCTCTTAGGATTTACTCACCCTCAATTCCATCGTCTAGGAGTCCAAATGTCATATCTATAATCCCCAAAAATATAACCTCCAGATTTATAATTAACTTCCCCCAAAACTTAAAGGAAGAAAATTTCAAATATTTTTAAGGCAAATCGATTCACCCCATCTACGAATCAATTCGGACCAGCGAATCGATCCGGTCTAAATCCGAATTTATTCAACCTGAGACAGTTTGACTAGTCTTCCTATGCGAATCGATTCGGTCCAAATACGAATCAATTCGTCATGTCCGGAGTTGATAGTTTGGACATTTTTCTTAAATTTCCCAAACCCAAAAATCATCCCAATGTCCATTTAAATTATAACTCGGATTTATTTCTAAGAACCCAAAGTTTTTATATATCCTCAAGTACTTTACAGGTCCTAACACTCTATTTGGTAACCCCTAATATTTATCTCCAAATAATTCTAGCCTTAATTTATCACTAACGATTTCAATATCGGCCACCCTTTAGTAGAAAAATCAAGACTAATACAAAAAATTCAGAAAAAAATGCGATCGTCACCCACGCGACCGTACCGAAAAGATATACAAATTTTATTTTTTGACCAAGATCCTAATCGATTCTCTTCCTAGCCGAATGGATTCAAAAAGGACAACATTACTATTCACCTTCTTCTCCAAAAATCCTAAACCTCGATTAATACACCTCCAAGCTTTTTATCTTCTCTCCCATCATCATCCAACCTCAAACAACCATATTTACACACATAAAAAGGGTTCTAATCATCCTAGAACCCATAACCAACAACTAATTTCAATTAATTCCTAAGTTTCCCAAATTGGATATTATTCGGGGTTTATTCGTTAAACTTCTGAAAAACCCGTTTTGATTACGAAAACCCATCCCGAAAATCTTTATAGCTTTACACACCAACTATAATATGATAAATAAATACACTAAATTAATCAAGAAAGTAAACACTTACCTTGTAGATAAAATTCGATGACCTCGAGTCGAATCCCGCGGAGTTTGGTCAGAAATCCCCTTTTTCTTCTCCCTCTCTTGTTTTCTCTTCTTTCTCTTTTTTCTTTCCTTCTCCCACTCTCTTGTGTCTTTTATGGAGAGAAATAAGGGTTTATCCCTTATAAAACCAAAAATGACTCGTTTACTCAATTACGAGTCCCTACTAGTCTGAAAGTCCCCGGAACCTAAACACTACCCTTAGATACTCTATTCTAACTATCTCGACCATTCCAACACCAACCGAACATTAAAAATCTCCATCTGAGTCACTTAACAACAATTCTCTAATTAAACCCAACACATCTCAATACGAGTTTTCCAATTAAAATATTATCCTTTGTCGCTTTACCCAACTGCGACATGTAATTACAATAATCCGACTTATTTACTTAGTCCCAAAAGTAAATGTAACACACATCGAAAAACATCTAACACTCTTAATTTCCAAAAATTATTATTCACAGAAATTCCTCAAATTTCCAAATTACTCCCACTTAGCAATTTAAAATCTATAAAGGTACGTGATATTACATACTTCCCCCCTCACAATGGAATTTCTTCCTCAAAATTCAGATATAACCTTCACCACCAACCTAGGATCGCTAATTACACTAGGTCCTAGTTCACCAAAGTCGAATGGTACTACCCAATGGTCCCCGACCATGTACCTATTAATGGTACCCACCTATCTCGAGGCGTATGCTCTAACGCACTAGCTTAACCACAAGCTTAACTAACTCTAAATGTTATAGCACTACCTTGAGTGTAAGGTAAACTCTAACAACGATAAATTGCACCTAGTGCTTCTATAACCGTATATAAAGAAAATGAGCCTATAACCGTCGCTCTAACGTATAAATCTCACTGGAGAATCACGGCTCTAAGTGTCTGCTCATCTACATCAGGAAATCTAATTTCCCTCAAAAGGAGATTACACTAATGCTCGACTACTCCCGTCAGTTTTCTCGCTTATCTTAGGTGTGATAACTCTTATTGAAGAAATATAATTGGATCATTACGTACCTCCTACGACATTCCATCCAACCCATTCCAAATACATCTATAACTGCCTCGCAGCATAATCTTCCATTTTATATACTATGTCCCTTTAATTTTGGGCTAAATATAAAATCAACTTACCAAGGTGCCCATAAACCTTTTAACCCATGCCTATCTACACAACCATTGTAAATGTTCAACACATAACACTATCTATAAAAATATGGGCCTCACTTTCTTGACCTGTTGCTAACACCTGGGTATTCTCAATAATCTTCTCAAGTTTCAATTATTCCTATACCTGGGAATCCAGTACTTCATAAAGTTAACCCACAAATCTTCTGGTGGTAAACTCACTACGACCTTCCTGAAACAGCGTCACATGACCCACTAGTCTTACTTCCTAACAACCTTAAGATCGATGCGTTTCCTGCGCATGTAAAATGAATACTATACTAATCGTGTCCCTAGTTCCCAAGACCTCTCCCGAATTTCGACATACGCCTTCCTCGCATCGCCGTTCATCGAGATATGACGGCCTAAGGCACACCATCGGGACGTTCTAAAATCCTATCTCGCTAACCTACTAACGTACTTCTACCACTACGTCCTTCCATCATGGCGAGATGGAAAGTTTAACTAATCGGAGCGCCTACTCCCTGCTAAAGTGTTACGAACATCGTAACCAAAACATACCACCTCCAAAATTTACCTTTTCATCAAGGCCTGGCTACAAGACTTAGATCAATTTCTTTAACCTTACCTCACCCGCTTACTTGCCATGTGAGAAACACTTCTAGTTCTTTTCCACAGCACATCTACTTTTTATTAGCCCGTAGTCATCACATGGCTCTCGGCTAATTTCACCAAAACCAACATCCTAGCATATAAAAACATCTCTCCACTCCCAACAACATTAAGGTTTGTGCATGGAGTGTCTCACGAACATAAAAAATTAACTTTGTCGGTCGTGGAGGTATGTCAGCCTAAAACATGAAAAATTATATATATCCCATATACCCCCATGCACTTAAATCATGCTAGTGAAAAATATTATCACTGAAGTTCTAACTAAACACATAATAAAGGCGATCTCAACCTGTATCCAGGTGAGATATAGCAACAACAACAAGTTCCACCCTGGAACCGTGGATTTGATAGTCTTTCAATGATTAGCCTGCTATCGCTCCGATAATCCACAAATACATTACTCTTACAATAGTACTATACTCGTATAACACACACAAACTGAGGAGCACAAACCTGATATAAATTCAAAATAGAACCCCTCTATTGCGGAAAAACATACGGATATACACTATATAATGTTTTGGATACTACCAGTAAACTCGAATCACACACACGAAATACTGTGACTCAATCTCCTTCGTCGGAGGTGAAACTCATAACAATAACTTCGTCAATCTCCCTGACTGCTCCGATTAGTTTTTGGACATAGTAAACTTGTCCTAACTGAACCAAAACTACTTTAATCAATGCTTAATTCAAGCGCTCTACTCTTGTCTTTCAACTCCTACCGGGCAAGGACTAAACGTGTGGTTCTACACTCCACCTCTCCAAATTCCCCCTCGCTGGCCACCCTGACCATTTTAAATTATCTGTACCTCGGACATATAGCCTCGATCCTGAAAATCATCCTCATATTTCCCTTAGATCCTCCGTCCAAAAGGAAACATACTACCGAACTCAACTACCCTGATTCAATGAATTCCTCGGGTGGATGTCCACCAATGGGGTTCCACGTACACAAATTCTCCATAAGTGTTAGCAACACTTACTAGTGAGGCTATCATTCTTCTGAAGGCTCTCTCTGCATTGTACCTACCTTACTTCGATACAAGGTTCACTTTTCCATATCACTCTTTATTCACTGTCAGCCTCTGACCGATCCTTATGTGAATAATTCAAAACTTCATTCTTTTCATTCCTGCTAAATTATGGGAACTCGCGATTAAAATAATTCGTAAGATCCCTTTATGATCAAAACATCCTGATCTGTTAAACATGGTGACTACCGTTCCCACCATTTCAATATTGTTCCCACGAGTGAAAAAATTTCCTCGAATTTTAACATCTGGGCATTTCCATACCCTGTTCAAAGACCAAAGCTTCTGAGCCTTCTAGTTCCATTGAGTATAGATACACTGACTTCACATGGCTTAACTTCAATGTATGGTCCTTATCAAAGACCTCTTTCAAACGTTTTCCCCAACTTAACTTCACTGGGTAATTCAACTTTAGCACCATTCTCTACTACAGTGGTACTTAGATGATTATAACTACTATACTTTAGTAGTCGTTGCAATAATCCTCGATAATGCCACAAAGGGAGTGACCTCTGCTGTGATCCTCATCCCTAACTTCAACTTATAGCTCCAACTAAGCCCCACCTCTTGTCTCCCTAGAAATGGCCTTCTATGGTCACTCCTCATCGATCAGCACACGAATCTCAAACGAGCGTGCAAAAGATTAACTATAATCTTACATAATTGCAGGAGAACGAAATCTCACAAGAGGAATCAACAATATTAATAATAAGGCTCTATATCCAATCGAAAACAACGTTGAAAGCATAGTAAGTCCGCACAGATTCCTAAGGACACTAAAACCTAATGCTCTGATACCATCTCTGACACCCCACCTAATAAAATACCAGACGATCGATCCTATACCAAATTAAAATAGGAGTCTCATATGGTTCATTCTTAGCATCACTATTGAAAACTAATTTAATTACTAATAACCTATTAGGTTGGCGTAAAAATTTTATTTAACAAATCTTTTTAATCAAACCATTCAAATAAAACATTCACATGGTTTACATATAAAAATGAAATGAAATAAAATAATCGAACACTTGGCTCAACGTGATACAACCAAAACGAATGTCGCACTAAAAGGCGGTAAAAGAATACATTAATACAATTGATCTTTCAGCTCGAGTGTTACTACAATGCTTCCTATCTATATCAAAATAATAGAAACGTCTAAAAACAATAAACATGCATGCATCCACAGCTGCTGCAACAACGTCTGACTAAAAAGAATCATCATATAGGCGTCCCTATGTCTGGAAACCTATATATATAATATATAGCAAGAGAGTAGAAAATTGAGAAAAGGGTTAGAGCCCGAGTTTTGAAAATATTTTAGCAAGTGCTTTAATGCCATATTTTAAAAATATAAATTTATCTCATATTTAAATTAGTATCTCACTCCCATGAGATACCCCTCACCCCTCTTAAAATAGTGCACACCTATCGCATATCTTTTAAACAACCTAGTTAAGCCACCCTGCCTAACTAAACCATTCAACCATCCTCTAAAAATCCTCATACCCAAGTACTAAGGGCTAAGCTTATCCTCATTCCCATCCTTGCTCTACGTTCATACGTGGGGTGTCTCACGAAGAAAAATCCAAACAAGGAACCCCCGCAATACACTAATACCTGGCAATGTTGATCGTCGGGATTCATTAGACCATCAGCACATAACGTGTATATACATATGTAGCTCGCATATATATATATATATATATATATATATATATATATATATATAGTTCTTACTAGAACCTATAATTCATTTGCATATAAATGCGGATATGAATCTACCGGAAAGGGAATCACTCTTATTAAATATTTTCACTTTACACAAGTTTACTTTATATAATTATTCATCTTCATATACAAACAATATACAATACAAAACAAGTATAATTATACCTATCACAATCATAAGTATAATAACCATGCCTCCAAGCTATAACTCGTGGATGCAGTCTCATACTGCCTATCCAAAATCGGGCTTACACACTCAACCACGGTACCAAGCTAGACTCACTCATAGTCATAGTATAAATACACAACGGTGGAGGTGGTCATGTTCCCTCTGCAAGTGGAGTACACACATCGCACTCGAACGCGGGACGATATAACCTGGGGATATAGATTCCCTGCTCCTCAAGCCAGGGTATTCACCCACATCGCGCAACCTCCCCAGATTGCACTAGAGAAAATATATAATCTGGCTGTTCCAACCCTATGCCAAAGGAAAGCCTGTGGGACCATCCTCTATGATACAAATATATCAATCACACACAGATATATATGTATTCGTATCATATTATATATACTATAAATATATAACCTATATAACTTCTCAGTACATATGGCTATAATTGCCAAACTATCATAGCGATAGACAAAAACCTTAAATGTTCCCATTCATAATAGTATCTAAGTATTCGCTCACTTACAGTACTAAATTTATAAGTATTCTCTTACTTAATATATAACTTGTACCTTAAATCACTTTTAATGATTTATATATACTCTCCGAATATACCAGTTCATAATAATTAAATAAGTATACTCTCAACTTATTTAAGTCCCATAGGTATCGCGTTACCCAATAACAGTAATCAACTGACACCGGATAGGCACTCAAACATCTCTAGACCTATCCTTAATTCCATCCTACTCACCTCGTAGAATTTTCTCACCCTAAATTCCATCGTCTAGGAGTCCTAATATCATATCAAGAATCCCCAAAAATATAAGCTCCAGATTTATAATTAACCTCCCCTAAACTTAAAGGAAGAAATTTTCCAATATTTTTAAGCCGAATGGATTCACCCCATCTACGAATCGATTCGGACAAGCGAATCGATTCAGCCTAAATCCAAATCAATTCGACCTGAGATAGTTTGACAAGTCTTCCTATGAGAAATGATTTGGTCCAAATCCGAATCGATTCGGCCTGTCCGGAGTTGACAGTTTGGCCATTTTGCTTAAATCTCCAAAACCTAAAAATCATCCCAATCTCCATTTAAATTATAACTCGAATTTATTTCTATGAACCGAAAGTGTTTATATCTCCTCAAGTCGTTTAGAGGTCCTAACACTATATTTAGCAACCCCTAATATTTATCTCCAAATAATTCTGGCCTTAATTTCTGACTAACGATTTTGATCTTGGACACCCTTTAGTATAAAAATCATTACTAATTCAAAAAAAATCAGAAAAATACGTTGTTGGCGCCCACACGACGGTACCGAAAAGATATGAAAATTTTATTTTTTGACCAAGAGCTGAATTAATTCGTTTCCTAGCCAAATCGATTCGGAAAGGGCGGAGTTACTATTCACCTTCTGCTCCAAAAATCCTAAACCTCCATTAATACACCTCCAAGATTTTTATCTTCTCTCCCATCATCATCCAACCTCAAACAACCATATTTACACACATAAAAAGGGTTATAATCATCCTAGAACCCATAACCAACAACTAATTTCAGTTAATTCCTAAGTTTCCCAAATTGGATATTATCCGGGGTTTATTCATTAAACTTTCGAAAACCCCATTTTGATTCACGAAAACCCATCCTAAAAATATTTATAGCTTTACACACCAACTATAATATGAGAAATAAATACACTAAATTAATAAAGCAAGTAAACACTTGCCTCATGGATAAAATCCGACGACCTCGAGTTTAATCCCGCAGAGTTTGGCTGGAAATCACCTTTTTCTTCTCCCTATCTTCCTTTCTCTCTTCTCTTTCTCTTCTTTCTCTCTTTTCTTTCTTTCTCCCACTCTCTCGTGTCTTCTATAGGGATAAATAAGGGTTTATCCCTTATAAACCCAAAAATGACTCGTTTACTCAATTATGAGTCCCTACTAGTCCGAAATTTCCCAGAACCTAAACACTACACCCGGATACTCTATTCCGACTATCTTTGACATTCCGAAACCAACCGCACACTCGAAATATCCATCCGAGTCACTTAACTACAATTCACTAATTAAACCCAATACATCTCAATACGGGTTTTCCACTTCAAATATTATCCTTTGTCTCTTTACCCAACTAGGACATGTAATTAAAATAATTCGACTTATTTACTTAGTCCCAAAAGTAAATGTAACACACATCGGAAAACATCTAACACTCGTAATTTTCAAAAATGATTATTCACAGAAATTCCTCAAATTTCCAAATTACTCCCAATGATGCAATTTAAATACCTATAAAAGTATGGGGTATTACATTTGTGTTCTTCTTATTTTTGTACTCACATATTTCAGAAAACATGATATAGAAAACCAGAAACACAAACAACTCACTAGATCTGAAAAAAATTTGAAACTTAGAAGTTTCCACTTCAAACTTTATTGAAACAGAGTGGATCTATAATACCAGATCCAAACAGAAGAAAAAGAAAACAAATCGTGTGATGCTCTATTTTTAGAAAAACTTAGTTTCAACAATGAAACTTAAGTTTCTCTTAGAGATAAGTTTTGAGAGAACAAAGAACTTAAAGAGGTCTTCGAAGAATAAACTCAACACCAAAAACACAAAAACCCTAAAATATCTTACTCTCAAGAGTAGGCTTTATGGTGTATGGAACGTTTAGGTTTTTTTGTTTGGTTTGGGAGAAATCACACAGAGGTTGAACTACGAAGACCCTAGGGTTTATTCTTTCGTTTCTCTCTCTTTTCTTTCCATTTCTTCTCCCTTCTATCCCTTCTCTCTCTTCTCTCTCTTCTCTCTCTTCTCTCTATACTCTCTCTTTTCTCTCAAGTTTAACGAAATGGAAAAAGTGTGTAATGGTTGAGGCTTGGGTCCTATTTATATTAAACGAAGAAGGATCCAGAACCTCTACTCAATCCAATGGTTGGGATTGAATCTTGACTATTGACTTAAAATCCAACGGTTCATCACAAGCGGTGGGTGAAACGATTGTTGATTGGTTTACACGGGTGTTATAAGGATTGACTCTCAACACATGAAGATCGTTGATAAGATTGATCCAAGGGAAGAGAAGACACACACAGTTTGTGTCTTAAAGAAAACACAATCCTATCCATCGAGAATACAACACTTGTACGAGCACGATGAAAGCAAAACACGTGTTACAAAGTAATTAAAAAGCATACCTTGAATTCTCTAGCGCTTTTGTATTTTACCCAGGAAAACAATCAGTAAATAAAATAACTTCATGTAATCCAAATTTTACCCACAACACTTTTAAAAAGATGTTTTTAATTAATTCAAAAATTATTTTAAAATTGTATAAAATGTTTCGAATTAAATTAAATGATTTTAAAAGGTCTTAAAGTGTTGTAAAACCATAAATCCAAATAGGAGATATGAATAATGCAGTGAATGTGCCCTATTTGTGATTTTAAGGATAGAAATAACTACACTTTATGTTGATTGATAACTTGACTTTTCATCTCCCCGACAACGGCGCCATTTGATAACGTGACTTTTGCGTATTGTCGTTGTTGAAAGCCAAGTTAGTCAAAATCCTCAAATACCTACAAAATATAACAAATCAAGCGTAGAAGTAAGTAAGGGTATCAATCCACTTCCTAGGGAGTAAGCTAGAGAAAAATTCAATTGTAATTCACTTTTTATTTTCTTTTTATGCTTTTTCACTTTTCTAATTTTTTTAGCTTTTTCAATATTAAAACAATAGGGTGAGGTGAGGTGAAATAAGACTAAACTAAATTAAACTAAATGTGATATAATAAAAACTAACTAGAAAATGACTAAAATGAAAACAAAGTTTAACACTAAAATAAGAGATAAAGTGAGGTAAATAATTGTGAGAACAATCAAAGAGTGGGATTACACCACAAATTTTAGTTATTCTAACTAATTAATTGAATTAATTGAATTCTCCCAAATTAATATCAAAACTACAAATCAACTCTCGTTGCAAATGTAATTTTAATAATAACATTTTAGAATATTACGTTTAACACCCCACAACTCTAGAAAAATAGATCAACCCTCTTTTTAATTAATCACCCGCTAAGATCGATCAATTAGAATTTATGTAAATCTTATAAAATAAATTTAGAGTTGAAATTCAAGTTATAAAACCCCACTTAAGAAACCCCTATCTCTAGTTCGAATCTAAAATGGGTATTATAACTAGAATTTCGATTTTCTCTCGAAAATCATTTACACTCTCTCAATGCGTAAATCTAAGGGTGAGGGATCAAAATTAGCATTCAAAGGGAAATTTCAAGTAATCAAACTAATTAAACTAAAATAAAATCAAATAAGAGTTTCCCCCACCCCTTAAAAGGGGATTTAGCCTAACATGGTATCAAACATAATAAACAAATATTCAATAGGCATTAATATAATAAAAGAGTAGAGAAAGAGAACAAATCTTCACAAGTCTCCTTGAAATTGGTAATTTGAACTCTATCCTTGAAATTCAAGCATACAACCTTCCAAGTGAGTGATCAACAAAGATATAAATGAAAAATTTACTCAACATGAATCTCACACAATTATCACTCACAAATATCTAAAAAATTAAAATAAAATTATTTACAAATATTTCTACCTAATTTATTTTAACCTAAATCTCTACTTTTCTCTAAAATTTTCTCTCTCTATCTGATGATGAGTCTTCAAATGGTGTCTTGAGTCTTCTTTTATAGTAGATGCATGGCACAAATGGGCTAAGGGGTATTTTCGGGACAAAGGTGCAAGAAGGTGTATAAGGTATTGGGTGAGGGTTTATTTAGGAATTTAATGGAGGGTGCATGTGGTTTGGGTGTGAGGTCATGATAGTGGGAGAATGAGGGTGTAAAATCTGATTTGGTATAAGCGTTATTTTTGGGTATTGAGTAAAATAGGTAGTTGGGGGGTATTTTAGGAAAAAGGGGGTTAAGTGGGTTAAATGGTTTTAAGTGGACACATGGGTTTTTCTTTTGGTTTTATTTTATTTCGGAGGTGACGATTTGGCTTGGTGGGTTTAAGGGCATATTGGTTTAGTTATTTTGTTTTTGCTTTTGGTCTTTTGCAGATACCATTTGGGAGAAATGGGTCTTGGTTAGGATGAAATGGGTTTGGTTTGAAGTGGGGGTTCTTAGGTTGAAGATGGGTTGGTGAAGCTATCAGGTGGCGACGGTTGGGATTGCATTTTGGGTAGGTCATCGTTGACGGGCTGGGGGTTTCATCTGGGCGCGGGTGGAGCAGCACGCCGGTTAGAGGTGAAGGAGGGGCGTTGCGGGTTTAGGGTCGCTGGGGGGGTTATAGCTGGGTTCGGGTTGGACCGGATATGGAAATGGGGCAGCAGCGGCACCAACGTGACAGCGTTGGGGAGGAGTTGCTGCCTACGCGGGTAAAGGGGGCATTACCGGCGATTAAGGGAGTAGGGTCGGAAAGTGGGTGGCGACGGAGATTGGCTGATAATTCCGGCCATGGGCGTCGGAGAGGGGTTGAGATGAGAGAGAGGATGTGTTGTTGGTAAAGGAGTAAGGAGAGAGGTGGAAGAAGATGGTGTTTGGCTGTGGTGTTAATGGTGGGTTAAGAGAGAAAAAGGTTGGGGGTTGAAGATGAAGTTAGATTTGTTTTGGTGTGGTGAGGGTGTAGTTGAGTAGGATGTGCATGAGTTGGAGGATAAGTGGGGTATAGGATATTTAGTGTGTAGGTTTTAGGGGGTGTGTGTTTAAGTTGGACCCTTAAAAATAATAAAGACTCAACTAACAATAAAAGTAAAATCTAACTAAAATAAAACAAACTAAAAATAATAAAAAATAAAATACTAAGCTTATATAAAAACTAAAATAAAATAAAAGAAATAAAAACTTAAAATCTAAATGAAAAATAAAGTCCTAAAAAATATAAAATATAAATAACTAAAAATAAATTCCTAAAAACTAATTCTAATAAAACTAAAAACTAATCAAAATCAAAATAAAATAAAATTATACTAATATAAAAATAGTAAATAAAACCTAAAAATCTTAAATAAATCCTAAAAATAAAAATGACTCAAACTAATAATATAAAAAATATAAAAAAACGCAAACTAAACACACACAGGGTTAAGGGTAGGTTTAGGCTAGGCTCGGGTGAGGGTTTAGGTAAGTTTAGGGACAAGGTATTTAGCTCCATAAAATGCACAATTGCCTTAAAATATAGCTTTTGACACCACAACGTGCATTCGGCCTACAAAATAAACATTTAAGCGCATAAGACCCATATTACCAAGAATTAGCAACTAAAATACGTCTATTCGGGGTATAAATCGTACAGTTTTGGGTGCTTATCACACCACCCCCAAACAGAGAGTTCCTAGACCTCGAGCAATAAGATAGAGAGAAAGATAAAGATAAGTAACCAAAAGTGTACCACTTTCGCGGGCACTTGCGATTGCACTTAGCATGTGCAACAAGCCTTTAAACCTATAAGTTGCCCTACAGGACGAGTTGTGTCTCGTGAGGGTTTACAGAGAATACACCCCCAAAATTCTTATTTGCAAAAATTTATTGAAAGGCAGTCAATCTCTTATTAGACATAGAATAATCGCACAATCCATCACAAGAAAAATATTTTCAGAAATACAAGCTAGAAGCGTAAAAAGTTTAAGCTAAGTAAATACACAAGGCACATCCTTCCTATAACTCAACGTGTGCAATGTGAATCAGTCAAAACGGGTCGAGTATGACAAGAGTAATTCCTAGATTGCCTTTTCGGAATCAACGCTTCAACTTCAAATCTCACGGATATATCTCTCTCAAACGAACTCTCGATATTAGGGTTAGTGTATCATTGTTGTGTGTGAGGAGGTGAGTAAATGTAAACAAGTTCAAACATCTCACGCACATAAAAGAAATAACGAACATATAGAAAGAAAATGATATCATGAAAGAATGCTAATCACTACAGTGAGAACGTCGAGTTATTCAGCACGTTGACTATCATTTGCCCGAACACCTAGGGGAACATGTATGTAAATGGGTGAGGGGGAATGAAATGGGATGAGAAGGATATGATAGGTAGGATGGATGGGGTGAGGTAGGTAGGATGGGATAATGATAAGATGGATGGATGGTGGATATTTGAGAAGAGTGTATACACTTTAGGTACAAATGTCTTTATTACATAAAAATTAACTACAACTCTCTTTTTCTTTTCTTTTCTCTCTTTTTTTCTTTTTTTCTGTTTTTCTCTCACTTTTCAAACCAACAATGAAGACATTTACATTTGAAATCACACTCTTTATCTCAAAAATGAAGGATGATATATGAATGTGGTGGGGTATGTATATGGATGGGGAGAAGTATGTGGGAATGTGGAATAGCATTGGAATATAATGGGTGAAGTGAAGAAGGAGCTTGGAAGAGAGGAAATTCTGCAGAAAAAACTCCATCAAACCTACACCAAAATCAGAAATCGAACCAAGGCAAGTGACTTTATTCCATTTAATTTCAGAGAATGTCTTTTCCATGTTAGAAATTGAAAAATATCAATTGTTCTTGAAAGATAATGAAAACCCATGTTAATTGAACTTAGAACTTGAAATCTTGAGGAGGATTTGCATGTAGAATGATAGGTAGATGTTCCTACTGATGATATTTATGATTGGGTGAAATTTAAAACGGATTTTATTGGGTTAATTCATGATTCAAGAAGTTAGGGTTCATGTTCTTGAAATAATTGTAGAAAAAGTGTAGAGATTTATATTTTGATTGATGTTAAAGAGATTTAATCCTTGAAAACATGTTAGGAGTTGACTTGAATATGTTTAGGATGAATTAGAGACCCTAAAACGTTGTTGGGATGAACTTTGGAAGAGATTGGGAGTGATAAAATTGGATAAAAACGAGATGGGGAAAAATCTGGGACGAAACTGGCAGCTCGTTAGAAGCCCCTACCCAGGTCGTTCGAACGAACTCGTTCGAACGAGCTTCTAACGAGTTGACCAGTCGCTGCTAATGAAAAGGGATTTCGCTCGATATCTCGTTCAAACGAGATATCGTTAGAAGGTACAGTTCGTTCGACCGAACTGGAATCTCGTTCGAACGAGACTTCTAACGAGTTGACAGAGGAATCTCGTTCGAACAGTCTCGTTCGAACGAGACTTCTAACGAGTTGACAGTTTGGTCCTTTTTGGACTGTTTTGATTTTTGGAGTCCCGTAAACTGGTTCGAGGGTAGAGTTAACATTCCTTGATGATGTAAGGATAGATTTGGGACTTTTGGGTTATTGCGAGGAGTAAATTTATATACGAGAGATTTAATTCTATGAACCGTTTGGGTTGAGACGTGAGTGTCTACTACGACGTGAGAATCGATTATGGCGCGTATGATGATAAACCAGAATAAAATAAGTGTAGATATTATAAGTTAGTACGATAAAGCGATATGTACTACGATTAAACTATGGGATTACTAAGACGTGTGTTTACTTAGTACTGGTATATGATTTGTGTGTATGACATACCTACCATACTTGCTATCACGGGAGGTTTGCGTTCGCTTAGGGCCCTCTAATCCTTGTGTTGCCCGGATTTAGACTAGTTACCTTGATGAGCATAGGTCATAGAAAGACTTATTGGGATATTAATAAGTCCGTTGATCGTGGGAGCGTAGGTATGTGCGTGACCCATGTGATGTGACTGTGTTCGCCTCCATTATTTGTGATGTTGTTATCTGTGAACTATTCCTGAGAGATTCGGAATATGTAATCCTTATGTACGTGATGTACCGGGATGGATAGCAGAGTATGTGTGCACCACAGCTTAGTTCTCGGGGTGCTTGTATTGTATATTTATGATGTGAATAATATACACTTAATTAATGAGAACCTTCATGTTAATGATGTGAATATAATTACGGTATTGCTTCGAGAAATATAGAAAGTTAACTGATAGTGATATATATTGCATATTGAGCATCTGAGTTTGCATTAAACCCCTACTTAATTACGAGCGTTATAATGTTAATAGAACCGAGTAATATGGGTAGGATCTATGATAGTCTAGCTAGAGATGATGTCGCTTAGCTAGTGGTTTGCATCGTTATAGATGGGTACTTACGTTAGGAGTGCACAGTTAGACGAGAGGTGAGAATATCATGTGAGTGCACGTCCTAACATGTACTTTGCATTTAATGTTTTAAATGTTTTTAAAGCACTTGCAGGTTTTTAAAATATAAACTCCACATTCGGGCTCTGACCCGTTTGCTTTTCAAATCTTTTTCTTGTAAAACCATTTTAGGTGCCCAGCCACAGGGACACCAAGCATAGGATTCTCATTCAGGTGACGAGCTGTAGCTGTTTGTGGAAGCTACAGGGATTTGCTTATAGATGCTTCTATCTTTTGGATTCCAGAGTCACTATCTATCAGTTGTAGGGTATGTTGCCCATTTCTAGTAGAGACATCTTTTACATTACAGTTTTCAGACTTTGATTTGTATTGTTTTAGCATTCGGTTATTTATTTCAGTATGGGATTGTAGTGAGGAGTTTTCCTCCAGACTTTATTTACACTATGTGATGGTTATTCGTTTTACTTCAGTATGGTGAATGGTGTTACTTATTTCTTCATTACACTTGTTGCATGTTAATCAGACTTATATTAAAATTTGGCAACTTACTTTTTAAATACTAGGTGGTTAGTAATAATAAAATGTTTTCGACAGTGATGCTATTAACTGAGCCAACTTGGCATTTTGAATTAATTTAATAAAGGAGTAGCTACCCGGTATTTAATTAGTCGGGGTGCCACAGGTGGTATCAGAGCATCGGGTTCTAGTGTCCTTTAGGATCTGTACGGCTATTATGTTTCCGCTACATTTCTTTGATATAGAGCCCTATATTTTAGGATTGTTGTACTCTTTTTGTGTATGCTTCGTTCTACAGCTATATTAAGTTTATAACCATGAACTTATAAACTTTGTTCTTATTTCAGATGCCTCCACGACGTGCACGACAAGTTCCCAGGGATGCAACGCCCGAACCCCAGCCCGCTCCAGTTCAGGGTATGATGAACGCCGCTGAGGTTGCAGCTATAGTAGCTCAAGCGGTAAATGCCGCCATTGCCGTTGTTCAGCAGGCACCACCTCAGGCACCGGTTTCCGCACTAGTATAGGTTAATGCATTCCCGTCTGCTTGGGAGCGTGTACGTGACGCTTTTCAGAAAGCGCATCCGCCAGAGTTTGCAGGTAGCTCAGATGTGGTAGTCTCGAGCCAATGGAGGAAAGATATGCAGAGGCACTTAAGGATGTATGAGTGCACGGATGTTCAGAAGCAGGTACTAGCTACTTTCAAGCTAGTCGGATCTGCACTACAGTGGTGGGAGTCTATTACCACCATGGAGGAGAGGGATACTCTCACGATTCAGGAGTTCTGGGTGCGGTTCGACCGCAAGTACTTTCCGTCAGCTGTTCATACGGAAATGAGGAGGAGATTGATGAGTTTGAAGCAAGAAGGTAAGACAGTGGCCGAGTATGAGGCCGAGTTCACTAATCTATTGAACATCGTTCCAGACGAGATACCAACAGAGAAGAAGAAAATTGAAAAGTTCACCGAAGGGTTGACTTGGAGGATCCGTCAGCATCTGCTAGGGAACCTATCGTTGGCCACTTATTCTGATGTGGTTAACGCTGCATTGTTGCACTGCCAGGACCACCATTTTCATATGGCCGAGGGCAAGAGGTCGGGGGAGTCTAGCCATCAGGGCAGGACTGGAGGACATGGTGCCAGCGGGGCATAATCTAGTCAGGGGCAGAGACAGAATTAGCAGGGCTCCCAGCAGGGGGATAATAAGAGGTTCCGGTCAGGGAACTACAGACAGGGAGAGGGAGGTTTTCGTCAGGGCCATCAGGGTCCAAACGGCCATCAGGGTCAACAGGGGCAGAATGGGCAGCAGTTTCACCAGGGCCAAGGGAGGAACGGTAACGGCCACCAGGGCCGGGGACAGCAGGGACAGAAAGGAGGGAACTTCCCAGGGAAATGCTTTGTTTATGGCAAGACTGGCCATAAGCGACAGGATTGTCCTGATAGGGGCAGGGCCCCACAGCAGCAGCAGCAGTGTGCTCGCCAGGAGCCACAGAGGCCTATGTTTCCCGCACCGCAACAGATGGCAGCTCTGCCACCCATTCCAATAGTCCCAGTTCAGCAGGGGCAGCTACAGTATGGACGTGTCTACAACGCCCACCAGGCTGCAGTTCCACAGGCACCGCCCGTAATTGAGGGTACGTTTCCTATCCATGGCACTATGGGTCGGGTATTATTTGATACGAGTGCTACACACTGTTTTATAGCTACACACTTCGCGAAAGCTTTACGATTGTTAGCTATAGCAGAGAGCACAGTGACGAGTGTCGACTCACTATTGGGGAGTGGGTCACTTATTTTCTTTATATGCCGAGGAGTGGGGGTAGAGATTGGTGGTTTGGTATTACCTGCAGACATGTTAGTATTAGATATGCATGTTCACGATGTGATCATCGGTATGGATTGTCTCGTAGTATATAGGGCCATGATTGATTGCTTCAGCGGGAGCATTTTTTTGCCATTCCGGGGCAAGAGATGTTTGTGGTGGCGATGCCTCGCCCAGAGGGAGGATCGACCGCTCATCTGTATTACATAGAGGAGGATACCTCTAAGGAGGTTGTGATTCCTTTAGATTCGATCCCGGTTGTTAGGGAGTATTCAGATGTGTTTCAGGAGATACCAGGCTTACCACCCAGTCGAGAGATAGACTTTGTTATAGATTTGCTACCGGGTACGAGACCTATAGCACGCGCACCGTACCGTATGGCTCCAGCTGAGATGAGGGAGTTACGGGATCAGATAGAGCAGCTGTTAGGCCAGGGCTTTATTCGCAGGAGTACCTCACCTTGGGGCGCTCCGGTTTTGTTTGTGAAGAAGAGGGACGGTTCACTAAGATTGTGTGTGGACTACCGAGAGTTGAATAAGGTCACGATACGGAATAAGTATCCGTTGCCTCGAATCGATGACTTATTCGACCAGTTGAGGGGAGCTTCTTTCTTCTCGAAGATTGATTTGAGATCGGGATACCATCAGTTGCGTATCAGGGAGGAGGATGTCTCGAAGACTGCGTTCTTGTCGAGGTATGGTTCTTACGAGTTTCGGGTTATGCCTTTCGGTTTGACCAACGCTCCAGCAGTGTTTATGGACTTGATAAACAGAGTGTTCAGGGATTTCCTAGACAAGTTTGTCATTGTCTTCATTGATGATATTCTGGTTTACTCCCAGACAGAGGAGGAGCACGCCGAGCATTTGAGGCAGGTTTTGCAGACACTTCGTCAGAACGAGTTGTATGCAAAATATGAGAAGTGCGGGTTTTGGCTGAAGGAAGTCCAGTTTTTGGGACATATCATTTCCGACCGGGGAATATCTGTTGATCCGGGGAAAGTATCAGCGGTGAGGGAGTGGGGACAGCCCACGACACCAACGGAGATTCGTAGTTTCTTGGGTTTAGCAGGATACTACAAGAGGTTCATTCGGGGATTTTTGAAGATAGCAGGTCCTTTGACACATCTTACTCGTAAAGGTGTGCCGTTCATTTGGAGTGATGCCTGTCAGTTGACATTCGATGAATTGAAGGAAAAATTGACCTCAGCACCTGTGTTAGCATTGTCGAGACCGGGAGTTGAGTATTTGGTTTACACCGATGCGTCTTTACAAGGACTGGGAGGTGTATTACAGCAGGAGAGACAGGCCATAGCTTATGCTTCCCGTAAGCTTAAGCCTCATGAGAAGAATTACCCCACGCATGATTTGGAGTTGGCGGCAGTGGTATTTGCCCTACGGATTTGGAGACACTATCTTTTGGGGGAGAAGTTCCAACTGTTCACGGACCACAAGTCCCTACAGTACCTATTCACACAGAAGGAATTGAATATGCGGCAGCGTGGGTGGCTTGAATTTGTGAAAGACTACCAGTTCGACATCCAGTATCACCCAGGTAAGGCTAACGTGGTAGCAGACGCGTTGAGCCGTAGGCCAGCAGACGAGGTGGCAGAGGTGTGGAAGGCTAAGTGGAAGGAATTGGGACACCAGGATGCAGTGGCCCGATCTTTCATGTCTGTGATGACCGTTACACCGCGGATTGTCACGAAGGTAGTACGGGCACAGGCTAATGACTCGTTCTGTCAGGAGCAGATAGTTCGATTACTAGCAGAGGGAGCCGAGTCCTATACCATTAGCTCAAACGGGGGATTACGCTTCAATGGGAGATTGGTGGTTCCGGAAGGAGAGGAATTGCGACACGATGTGATGGCAGAGTCGCACGGTTCACGGTTCGCGGTACATCCCGGCGGGGACAAAATGTACCAAGACATGAGAAGGCAGTATTGGTGGAGCGGTATGAAGAGAGATATCGCTGAGTTTGTTTCGAAATGCGCCACTTGTCAGCTTGTAAAAGTGGATCATCAGAGACCGGAAGGATTGCTACAGCCGTTGGAGGTCCCGGTGTGGATGTGGGAGAGCATATCCATGGACTTTATTACGGGGTTGCCTACGTCGCATAGGGGTCACGACTCCGTTTGGGTAATTGTGGACAGATTGTCCAAGGTCGCTCACTTTTTACCCGTTAGGACTGACTACACTATGGGACAGTATGCCCAGCTCTTCATTTCAGAGATTGTGAGACTTCACGGTGTGCCCCTAAATATCGTGTCTGACAGAGACAAGATATTTGTTTCGAGGTTTTTGGAGAGTTTCCAGGAGGCAATGGGAATGGAATTGCGGTTGAGTACGGCTTATCATCCGCAGACTGAGCGCACAAATCAGATGTTGGAGGACATGCTACGCATGTGCATTATTGACTTCGGGGGTGGATGGGAGCAGTACCTTCCACTGGTGGAGTTTGCTTACAACAACTCCTATCAGTTCACTATTGGCATGGCTCCGTTTGAGGCGTTGTATGGTAGGCCTTGTCGTTCCCCAGCATGTTGGTTAGAGGTGGGGGACAACAAACTGCTTGGGCCGGAAGTGATTCAGGATACTTCGGCAAGGATTGAGTTGATTCGGAGTCGCATTCGGGTAGCTCAAGACAGGCAGAAGAGTTATGCTGATGCGAAGAGATTCTTCAGGGAGTTCCAAGTAGGGGACCAGGTTTTGCTCAGAGTATCTCTTATGATGGGGATTATGCGTTTCGGGAAGAAGGGAAAGTTGGCACCGAGGTATGTGCGGCCGTTTCCTATTATTGAGCGAATCGGACCGGTTGCGTATAGACTCGGGTTACCGGAGCATTTGCATCGGATTCAAGATTTTTTTCATATTTCCTCGCTAAGGAAATACCTTAGAGATAATTTGGCTCATTCTCACATTGATGTGGAGGACATCGATCTCCAGCCTGATAGCTCCTACGAGGAGGGGCCGATTGCTATTTTGGACCGACGCGAGAGGAAACTGCGGTCAAAGATAGTTTTGTTAGTGCGTGTTCAGTGGCGACATCACAATGTCGAGGAGTCCACATGGGAGCGCGAGGATGAGATGCGGGAATGTCATCCAGAGTTGTTTTTAGCAGGTACTTTCTAGTTTCGAATTTCGGGACGAAATTCAGTTATTAGGGGGGAAGTATGTAATACCCCGTACTTTTGGATATATTTATTTTTGGGATTAATTAATTAAATGCGTATTAATTGGAAATTAATCCAGGTTAAAAATACTAGCGAGATGCGAGTTGGTATTTGATTATGTGCATATATGATTATATATGTATTTGGTATTATAAAATTTGTCGTGAGATTGATATATGGCATTTGAGAATTTTGTTGAGACGCGTGTGACCGCCGCGTCATGGTATATTATTTTAATTATAAAAAGTGAATTTAAAATCTATAAACCATATGGTCGTTTTGAGTGCGCCAACGCGTCCGGAAGGGTCGAGATAGTCCGAAAACACTACCCGGGGGTGTAGTTTGGATTCCGGGGTATTTTTAGGCCATACCGGCAACTTAAAGGGTATTTTGGTAATTTTACATTTTGAGGAATTAAAAGTGACGAAAATTAGGAGTATTAATCTTATTGATTATTGACCCACTAAACCCACTATCCAACCCACTTTAACCCTTTAAGCTACGGAGGTTATCAATTAGGTTTCCAAGTTCCCCAAAACAAACCCTAGCCACCTTAAGGCACCATTGAAGAAGGAGCTTGGAAGAGAGGAAATTCTGCAGAAAAAACTCCATCAAACCTACACCAAAATCAGAAATCGAACCAAGGCAAGTGACTTTATTCCATTTAATTTCAGAGAATGTCTTTTCCATGTTAGAAATTGAAAAATATCAATTGTTCTTGAAAGATAATGAAAACCCATGTTAATTGAACTTAGAACTTGAAATCTTGAGGAGGATTTGCATGTAGAATGATAGGTAGATGTTCCTACTAATAATATTTATGATTGGGTGAAATTTAAAACGGATTTTATTGGGTTAATTCATGATTCAAGAAGTTAGGGTTCATGTTCTTGAAATAATTGTAGAAAAAGTGTAGAGATAAATATTTTGATTGATGTTAAAGAGATTTAATCCTTGAAAACATGTTAGGAGTTGACTTGAATATGTTTAGGATGAATTAGAGACCCTAAAACGTTGTTGGGATGAACTTTGGAAGAGATTAGGAGTGATAAAATTGGATAAAAATGAGATGGGGAAAAATCTGGGACGAAACTGGCAGCTCGTTAGAAGCCCCTACCCAGGTCGTTCGAACGAACTCGTTCGAACGAGCTTCTAACGAGTTGACCAGTCGCTGCTAATGAAAAGGGATTTCGTTCGATATCTCGTTCGGATGGGATATCGTTAGAAGGTACAGTTCGTTCGAACGAACTGGAATCTCGTTCGAACAGCCTCGTTCGAACGAGACTTCTAACGAGTTGACAGAGGAATCTCGTTCGAACAGTCTCGTTCGAACGAGACTTCTAACGAGTTGACAGTTTGGTCCTTTTTGGACTGTTTTGATTTTTGGAGTCCCGTAAACTGGTTCGAGGGTAGAGTTAACATTCCTTGATGATGTAAGGATAGATTTGGGACTTTTGGGTTATTGCGAGGAGTAAATTTATATACGAGAGATTTAATTCTATGAACCGTTTGGGTTGAGACGTGAGTGTCTACTACGACGTGAGAATCGATTATGGCGCGTATGATGATAAACCAGAATAAAATAAGTGTAGATATTATAAGTTAGTACGAGAAAGCGATATGTACTACGATTAAACTATGGGATTACTAAGACGTGTGTTTACTTAGTACTGGTATATGATTTGTGTGTATGACATACCTACCATACTTGCTATCACGGGAGGTTTGCGTTCGCTTAGGGCCCTCTAATCCTTGTGTTGCCCGGATTTAGACTGGTTACCTTGATGAACATAGGTCATAGAAAGACTTATTGGGATATTAATAAGTCCGCTGATCGTGGGAGCGTAGGTATGTGCGTGACCCATGTGATGTGACTGTGTTCGCCTCCATTATTTGTGATGTTGTTATCTGTGAACTATTCCTGAGATATTCGGAATATGTAATCCTTATGTACGTGATGTACCGGGATGGATAGCAGAGTATGTGTGCACCACAGCTTAGTTCTCGGGGTGCTTGTATTGTATATTTATGATGTGAATAATATACACTTAATTAATGAGAACCTTCATGTTAATGATGTGAATATAATTATGGTATTGCTTCGAGAAATATAGCAAGTTAACTGATAGTGATATATATTGCATATTGAGCATCTGAGTTTGTGTTAAACCCCTACTTAATTACGAGCGTTATAATGTTAATAGAACCGAGTAATATGGGTAGGATCTATGATAGTCTAGGTAGAGATGATGTCACTTAGCTAGTGGTTTGCGTCGTTATATATGGGTACTTACGTTAGGAGTGCACAGTTAGACGAGAGGTGAGAATATCATGTGAGTGCACGTCCTAACATGTACTTTGCATTTAATGTTTTAAATGTTTTTAAAGCACTTGCAGGTTTTTAAAATAGAAACTCCACATTCGGGCTCTGACCCGTTTGCTTTTCAAATCTTTTTCTTGTAAAACCATTTTAGGTGCCCAGCCACAGGGACACCAAGCATAGGATTCTCATTCAGGTGACGAGCTGTAGCTGTTTGTGGAAGCTACAGGGATTTGATTATAGACACTTCTATCTTTTGGATTCCAGAGTCACTATCTATCATTTGTAGGGCTTGTTGCCCATTTCTAGTAGAGACATCTTTTACATTACAGTTTTCAGACTTTGATTTGTATTGTTTTAGCATTCGGTTATTTATTTCAGTATGGGATTGTAGTGAGGAGTTTTCCTACAGACTTTATTTACACTATGTGATGGTTATTCGTTTTACTTCAGTATGGTGAATGGTGTTACTTATTTCTTCATTACACTTGTTGCATGTTAATCAGACTTATATTAAAATTTGGCAACTTACTTTTTAAATACTAGGTGGTTAGTAATAATAAAATTTTTTCGACAGTGATGCTATTAACTGAGCCAACTTGGCATTTTGAATTAATTTAATAAAGGAGTAGCTACCCGGTATTTAATTAGTCGGGGTGTCACAGGTGGTATCAGAGCATCGGGTTCTAGTGTCCTTTAGGATCTGTACGGCTATTATGTTTCCGCTACGTTTCTTTGATATAGAGCCCTATATTTTAGGATTGTTGTACTCTTTTTGTGTATGCTTCGTTCTTCAGCTATATTAAGTTTATAACCATGAACTTATAAACTTTGTTCTTATTTCAGATGCCTCCACGACGTGCACGACGAGTTCCTAGGGATGCAACGCCCGAACCCCAGCCCGCTCCAGTTCATGGTATGATGAATGCCGCTGAGGTTGCAGCTATAGTAGCTCAAGCGGTAAATGCCGCCATTGCCGTTGTTCAGCAGGCACCACCTCAGGCGCCGGTTGCCACGCCAGTATAGGTTAATGCATTCCCGTCTGCTTGGGAGCGTGTACGTGACGCTTTTCAGAAAGCGCATCCGCCAGAGTTTGCATGTAGCTCAGATGTGGTAGTCTCGAGCCAATGGAGGAAAGATATGCAGAGGCACTTAAGGATGTATGAGTGCACGGATGTTCAGAAGCAGGTACTAGCTACTTTCAAGCTAGTCGGATCTGCACTACAGTGGTGGGAGTCTATTACCACCATGGATTCTATTACCACCCGATGCGCCCGGTTCTTCCCATCCCCTGCCCCCAATGAAGCTTGATGTGTTTATTGCAGTTTTTATGTACTTTTCCCTGTTCACATTGTTGTCTGTTTTTCCTGTAATTGTACCACAGTCATGCTTGCTATAAAATCTACATTGTTCTCCATTTGTTAATTTTATTTATCGCACTTATTATTTTGCCTTGTTTAGATTTTAGTCCTTTTTTCTTGAGGACAATGCAAAAGTCTAAGTTAGGGGGGTCATAAGTGGGTATTTCTAAAACTTCAGAAAATTTCAAAAATGCCCAGAAATTTCCAAAAAAATCATAAAATTTTGAAAAATCCAAAAATATTTTGTTCAAAATAAATAAAAATTGGAATTCAAATTTTTCAAAATTATTATTAAAAGTCGGTTTAAAGTCTCAGGTTGTAAAATTCAACATACACAAAGCCGAAATTGACTAAAGATGGAAATTAAGCAAAAATTGACGACTTAACGAATAAGTGTGGAGATTAACAAACTCGGTGAGATTCGAGCCTACCACTTTTTGCGAGTTTTTAAATCAATCCGAGTTAATTGTTAACTCAAAGTTCTTTTCAGCGCCTAAAAAGTCGTCGAGGATCTCAATCGTTTTATTTTTAATCAGTTATGAAAAACGTGTGTGATATTGCTTTGAAAAACGTGTCAAAATTGATCTCTAATCTTAATTCATCTCGAAACGCATACGGTAACGCAATTGGTATTTTGGACAATGAAGTAGGCCCTCGTTTGTCACCCAAAAATATTGGCCGGAAAAATATGTGAAAAATCACCTTTTTTGCAACCTAAATTGAGCCGAATAAATTTTTCCTTTCGTTTGACAACCCGAAAAACCCAAAGCCCGGAATTGCAAAAAATGGAAAAATTGAGAATTTAGTCCAAAAAGTGCATAAAAAGGGGACAAGAAAAAAAATAGATATGCTCAACAAAAATAGCAAGAAAATAAAAGAAGTGAAAACAGAAAAAAAATAGAGAAAAAGAAAAAAAATGAGCAATAGCCCGAAAAAAGCACAAATGGACATCACAAATGACTTTTCCAATTCCAATCTTTCCTACCATTTTCATTTTACACCATATACCTTACAACACGAAAAAGTCCTAACTGAGTCTAAATTGCAATATTGGTTACCGCGTGGAGAGTTAATTCACCAAAAGATAATATAAGAGATTAAATGTGCGAAAAAGAGGCAATGTTCCCATTTTAAAACTGTTATCCGTTGATGAGATCCTTTTACTATAAAATTTCCGTCTTTCTTATTCTATGCGTGACTTTGCGTCCATTACACTTACTCTTTTAGCACGCATACCGAGAGAATATCAACATTCTGAGTGATTCGTTTGAGAGAGCATTCCGTGAGATTTTGAAATCAAAACGAATTTTTGGATAAGTAACGTAATGGTCAATCGGTGGAAATCCGTGGTTATATTTCCGGCTTCGCACACACACACACTAAGGTTTGCGACTTGTAAATATGACTTGATGATGACTATTTTCTGGGAAAGTTTGAATTATACAATTTTTAGGTATTTTGAATTTTTATTTGAGTCGAATTTTATGGGTATATTTACTGCAAACCCTCACGAGACACAACTCGTCCTACTAGGGTAACCTAGGGGTTTAAAGGCTTGTTGCATACGCTAAATGCAATCGCTTGCTCACGAAAAAGGTATTCTATCTTAATAAAATGTTTTTCAAGAGTTGAGCCTTGCTAGGATGTAACAACCCTCGATTTTGGAGACTGAGAAATTTAATTTTGGGAAAATTAAATTTAATTAAATTGGAGAATTTTAAAAATTTGGGAATTCAAGTCCAAAATAGAAGACGTTTCAAAGTATTCCTGATGATATTTTTGAGGGTACCATCGATCCCGGAAGGGTCGAGATAGTCAAAATGACTGTCATTGGGTCTTATTTCGGCTCCGGAATGTTTTTAAGTTGTTTTGACTTGAATTGGAGTCAACGAGTCATTTAAAGTGTGTATTAACATTTAAAATAGGGATTTTTGTTTTAAAAGGTTGGAGGCTTACGGATGAAGCCATTTCTCATTTGAGAGAAAGAGAGAAAAGCCCTAGAGAGAGAAGAAGAAGAGGAAGAAGAAGAAAGGAAGAGAGAGAGGAAGAAAAGCTTGGAGATTTCCGGCCCTACCGCGACATCGAGGACGATTCAACCTCTACAAATCTGAGGCAAGTGTTTAATCTTGCTAAATAGCTATTTGTGTATTTCATTTCATAATTTGTGGGTTAAAGAAATGGATTTTTGGGTATTAACATCAAAACCTAGATTTTTATGTTTAATCTTGAAATCAATGTTTGAATTGAGATTTAATGACCTAGAAATGGTTGGGATCAACTTTGGGTTGGTTAATGGGCTTAAAATCATGATTTGATGAAGGATTGGGGGTTGGAATGAGAAATTTAGGGTTTAGAATTCGTGGGTTTTGAAGAAACAGATGAACCCTTCAAAAATTGCAGGTCCGAATCGATTCGCCCCCTCAAGCGAATCGATTCGGTTTGGTAAAATTGGCAGGTCTGCATTGACCGAATCGATTCGGACCCCAAGCCGAATCGATTCGGCCTATTGCAGAAGACTAGGTCTTTGGACCCGAATCGATTCGCCTTGGAGGCCGAATCGATTCGGAAACAGGGCATTTTGAGGTATTTTCTCTATAGTGAATTCAAACCCTTTTTGGTTGGGTTTATTGATTTGGGGCCTTCTCTTAGGATGAAAGAGATATGTTCTTGGAGACACATAAGGGGTTTCTCACACATTAGAATTTTGGGGACTCCTTAGGGTAATTTGGGAGAAATGTATCCATGTATGTATTTGGGGTTATGTATAGAAATTTTGGGGAAAACCCTTTGGGATTGAGAATCCTAATTGTAGATTAAAAGTAGGTGTAGATGTGATGTGAGGCTAACAACTCTTAGAGAGGTCTCAGATGAGGGTATTCACAAAAAGTGATTGAACCATAGTCGAAATCGAGGGAAATGAGATTATTTGATGATTGAAAGAATGAGCTTGAGGCTTATAGACTATTAGTCATATGTATACCGATAGTCAAAACGATTACTAGATTCTTTAATGTACTCTCAGATATAGATGAAATGCGTAGTGATGGATTCCTAGGCAAACTCTTGGGTGATAGCCCTAATGTTGAATATATAGGTATAAATATATACATACGGTTTTGGGAGACTATTCATCATAGGAAAATGATTGAATATGTTTTAAGTATGGGATTATATTCGCATATCGAGGTAAATTAAAGGAATTTTGGTTACGGCTTGTATAATGAGGATTAAGTATACTTATAGCCGGGTATATATATATATATATATATAGATAAATGGATTATGTGAATATATATGTATATTTATGTATATATATAGATATGACTATATGGATATATTTATGTTGTGGGCATACATGATATGGATATTTAAACCGTATATGATGGTTTATTACTTGATCATATGATTGGATCATATTGATTATATATTATGCGTGTAAATGATATATATATATATATATATATATATATATATATATATATATATACTTAATTGGTTAAGCATACCCCGTTCATGCTATCATTGGGAAGTTGCGCGCATAGAGGGTGAGCATCCTGGCTAGACAAGCAGGGTGTGGATATTCCCCAGGTCATAGTCGTCCCGTGTGTTACTATATGATATATATATTTATTTTGGGATGAGACGTGATGGGTATGTTTCGTCTCATTGCCGGTTTGGAGCTATGACCGCTTCCCGGGACGTCGTGTGCGTGAGTTTACCACGAGATGGGTGTCGTTTAGTCCCACCATGGTGGCCCTAGTTTTGCTACGTGATCCGGGCACTGGGAAGATGATAGCATTGATGCAGTTTATCAGCGATATATATAGCCGGGTATATTACGTGCATGGACTTGTACATCATATGTAGTATGTACACTTGGCTATTGGATTGATGATGATATATATATACGGTTAGAAATAAATACCTATATATATATATATATATATATTTATATATATATCCTATAGATGAAAGGATATGGACTTTTATGAAGTACATCTTAGATGATTATGGTGTACTAGATTGATGGGGGTTGATGTATCGCACATAAGGTATTATTTCGGTTACATCATCCCAAGGATATTATTGGAGGTTCTTTTATTTTATCTTGTTTGTTTTCTTTCTTTTCTTTTCTTTCTTTCTTTAGGAGTTATAGTTAGTAGTAATGGTAGTATTAACTTGTATGTTGAGAATTATGGATCTCTTGGATCGACATTGCCCAGGAGTAGTGTAACGAGGTGGTTACTTGTTTGGATTTCGCTTTGCGAGACACCTCACACACGAAACGCAGTGCCATGTCGAGATTTGAGAGAAGTAATTCCATTGGTGGCATCACGGATCTCTGGTCTTGACCTTGTCAGGAGTAGTGTAACGGGGCGGTTCCTTGTTTGGATTTCGCTTTGCGAGACTCCCCACGCACGAAACGTAGTACAATTTTGGGATTAGAGAGAAGTCTTGCCAATATTCCATGTGCATATTATTAAGTATATTCATTCTTACGTTTTTTAGCCTATATAGATATATATATATATATATATATATATATATATATATATATATATATATGTATATGTATAGGGGTAATGTTTTAGGAGTTATGGTAATTATAATTCATAAGATTATTAATCGGAATTCATTAGGCCTTTTATGGCATAATTGTTGTAATCATAATCTAATAGGATTAGAAATGGGTGGATCCTTAGATTACGACGGGAAGGTAGCTCTCGTGGGTATAGGCTAGGCCTATGATAAGTTAGGTTGTCCTAAAATCAATGAGGGTATTTAATTAAAATTTGAGGACGCGAATAGGTGCGCGCCTTTAGAGGAGAGGTGAGTTGGGGTTCCACGAGAGTGCGGTCTCACTTATTTATGAAATTAAGTACACCTGTATTTATTATGCACGGTTAACACACTTGCTAAATATTTTACACATTCGGGGCTCTGACCCATTTTCTTTTCTCTCCTCCTTGTATATATATATATGTTACCACAGGTATCCTACCGCATGGATGCCGGATGACCTTCTATCCTGAGTCTTGGGAGCCGTGACAGGTGCGGACTGTTGCGGGATGTTTCATGTAGCCGCTTCCTACTTCTTTAAAATTCTAGGTAGGATTCATGTTGTATATCGGGTTGTACCCAAGGGATATTTACATACATGTTTTTATTTATTCCATTGAGTTATTGTATTGGCTGTGATCCGACAGCTTGTTCGGGTCTACTTTTGTAGTACATTCGGTTGTATTTAATTAGTTCATTTTATTTCTAGCATTTTAATTATTATAGTTCTTTCTTGCATCTCTCCTATTCATTAGTAGTTTTATAGTATTGGGTTGTTGTATGTTGCAAGTTTTAAATTTTTATAACATCTCGCTTATATGATTTTGGGTAGTTAGTCCTATATTATATAGTACCGTTAGTTGATGTTGAGGCTGGACAATCTGGAATTCCTGATTTAATATAGTATAGGGCTGGCCACCCGTTATTATTTTAGGCGGGTTGTTACATAGGATTCTTTTATATTGCTCGGGACGTGCAAAGTTCTAAGTTAGGGGGGTTTGATTATGCATAAATTCTTCCCAATTTAGCCCTTAATTTAGTTACTTTTAGCACCTCGAACAACGTAATCGAAGTGACTTTATCTCATAATCTTATGACTGACTTATCCTAACGAGTACACCGAGTTTCCGGTATTTTGTATTGCTTTTACATGTATTTGAGGTCAAGAAACGAAAGAAAGAAACTAGAAGAATAAAGGAAGAAAAGAAGGAAAGTCAAAAGGGCAAAAGCATAAATTCTATCCGAAATTCGGATGAGGTACCTAAATAGAAATTGAAGATATCACACTCATGAGCACATAGGAAGAAACGGCACCTCAATCAAAATCCCGGAACAAAAGATATGAGTAGTCGAAGTTGAGAAAGAAAGTCAAACAGGCATACCGGTCCTCCCCTACCCCGGAGCGGTCCGCTGTGTAAAACTCCAGAAGACCCCAGATCGAAAGCGAACCGAAGAAGGGTGAAAAATAAAATAACCGGTCCGCCTAAGGCCCAGACCAGTTCGGCCATCGAGATTCTAAAATCTTATCTTCTCCTAAGAAGAGTCCTAGTGCAGCTGCAACTCCTGAAGTTTTGTAGGGTATAAAAACCCGTTTTATTATCATTATTTGGAAGGAGAATTTTAGTTAATTTTCCATTATTTTTCAAAAACCCTAGTTTAGTTACAATTTACAATTTTAATTCCAATAGTTGAAGATTATTCTGAAGTTCTTTGATTACTGATTTTATTAATTGTTGTTGTTACTACTTTGGTGAGATTAATGAGTTATTTCTTCTTTTCAATTATGTTCTACATCAATTCACAAGTTTTCCTTAGATTAATCATGGTTTTCTGCACATCAAACACTGTTTTCATTACTTTCAGCATGCTAGGCTATATTTTCTAAGGCTGAGATACATCAACCTAGCCTGATGTATTAGTTGCATCTGTACAACATTAATCCTCTGAATTTAGTGATTGATTACGATCGTATTGCGTAGGAACACAAAAATTGTAGATCTTTATATCTCGTTTGCCTCTAGGTAATCCGGATGATTTAGAATGCAATTCGAGTTTCACTATCGCGATACTGATTTACTCATCCTCAGATTAAGTATGACGCGAGCTTGAACCTCGTATACGTAATTCTTGGGAGTACTAAATTCTGGGTCAAATTAATCAGTTAAATTTATGATTAGTATTATAACTGCAATACACTAGGGTTGGGGGATTGTATTCCCGTCCTATTTTTATCATACATAGTTTAAAGTTTTAAATCAATTTTCATTAGCAGTTTAGGTAATTTAGTATAATTTCATCTTTTCATAATCTCACAATTGCATTTAGTTTAATCATTCCCTAAACCAAATCATTTTTTCCTTTCTTTTTAGAGTCAAAGTTAAGATTCCTTCGTCTTTTCCCGTCGTCACAACTTCGTTGTCTTAGTTCCCTGAGGATCGATACCCGACTTATCGGATTATTACTTGAGCAACAGGCTTGCACTTGAGCCTAGAGAGTACGCATTTCTGAGACACATTCTTAGTCGTGTCACATCATTACTTATGTATCTAGTTTTTTTCCTAGAAGGAGTGGTTTCTCTTCACCGCCTGGCCAACTGGTCTTGAAAGAAGATGCCTCTGATCCAAAAGGGTAAGGATGCCAAGAAGATAGAGACTGGGTTGAAGGTCGACCTTGATAAGGCCAAGGGGGATTTGAAGGAGAAGGATGGCCACATTACCCGTCTGAAGGATGAGCACACCAAGGCTCTGAAAGCAAAAGATATAAGCATCCAGGCTATTATTGACGAGGTTGTTAAAACTGCAATGACCGAGGCTGAGGAAAATATCATTGCTAACTACAAAACTTCTGACGAGTTTGTAGATTTCGACTTTGAATATCTCAAGAGAGGAAATAGGGTTGCTGGTCAATGTGATTCCCTCGAGCATGGTGAATCTGGGAGCTTATCACTAGAAGGCTTTGTAGACCTCGGCTTTGGTGATGCTCGTCTTGTGCAGGCTTTGAGAGAGGTTGAGAGCGCTAGTGATGCTCCTATAGAGATGAGTCCTCTTGAGTTTACTGAGAATGTGGGTGCTACTAATCTGGAGGGCGAGGTTGAAGTCACTGATTCTATAATTGATAAAAAAAAATCTTCACTTGGTGATGTGTCAGCCCTAGTCGAAGTACAAGATCAGCCCTGAGGGCTTTCATCTATTATGTGTTTTTTTTTTGAAACTTTCTATTGTAATCTCATCTTTTCATGAACTAGTATAACCACTTAGGTTATTTTTGTAATCTCACACATGATTAATGCAAGTCTAGTTCGATGATGCCTTCTTATCAAGACATTTTATCTCATCATATTAATGATGTTTCATGATGTTTAAGGTCTGAAATCACCAAATAAATGATGTTTCATCTCGCATTTCACCAAATTAATGATGTTTAAGTTCTGAGATCACCAAATAAATGATGTTTCATCTCATATTTAACCAAATTAATGATGTTTAAGTTCTGAGAACACTAAATAAATGATGTTTCATCTCATATTTCACCAAGGTGAGAATGTTTAACTTCTGAGATCACCAAATAAATGATGTTTCATCTCATATTTCACCAAATTAATGATGTTTAAGTTCTGAGATCACCAAATAAATGATGTTTAGGGTCTAAGATCACCAAATGAATGATGTTAAATCTCATTAGTCATAAAACTAATGATGGTTTTGGTTTGAGATCACTAAATGAATGATGTTTCATCTCATTAAACCCCCCCTTGTGTTTTTACGAGTTTATGAATGTTCATCCAATCCATGCACTATCGTCTCATTAGAAGGAGAATTCATTTAGGCCCCAAGGATATCTCAAGCCCACTTCACCATAGATGATGTTTGAAGCTTAAGTTAAATAAATACAACATTGAACAAATAAGCATGTTGGGGGAACACTAATACTCTTTGATATTCATTCTTTTAAATCAAATACATGTATTACTATAAAATAATGAGCTCATTGATAATACTTCTTCAGATGATCAACATTACAGGGATTTGGGAAAGGTTCTACCTCAAGGTTCTCTAGCCGATAGGTGCTCAGAACAACTTCATCAGTAACTCTATAGGTGCCATGCCAATTGGAATGGAGCTTATTGGGTCTCTGCCATGTATTTTTGAGAATTAAACCTCCCACTGTTATTGACCTTTCTTTCACCCTCTGATTATAGAATTTGGCAGACGATCTGCTAATAGGTAATTTACCTCACCTCGACGTCTTCTCTTCTTTCCTCAATCAGGTCAAGGTCGAGTTTTATATCTGCTGCATTTCCTTGAGGGTCATACATTTGCATTCTATGAGTAGGAATCAAACCTCGGGGGAGACGACATCTTTTGAACCATAACCCAACATAAAAGGAGTCTCCCCCATAGGAGTTTTAACTGTCGTTTTGTAGGCCCATAATACAACGTGTACTTATTTAGGCCACATGCCTTTTGCATATTCCAACCTCTATTTTATCCCATTAAGGATAGTTTTATTTGTAACCTCAGTCTGGCCATTAACCTGAGGTTGGCCAGGTGAGGAGAAGTATTGTTTGATTCCGACCCTCTAATAATATTTATCCAAATATACATTCTTGAACTGTATCCCGTAATAATATATGAGGGTGTTAGGGAGGTCGTACCTGCAGATGATATTCTTCCACATGAATTAAAATGCCTTTTTCTCTTTTATGGAGACCATAGCTTCAGCTTCCACCCATTTGGAAAAATAGTCTATTACAACATTCAAGTATCTGTAATTTCTTATGGCCCTTGGAAGAGGTCCCACTAAATCAATTCCACATAATGCAAATGTCCAGGGTGAGGTAATGGAGGTCAGTGGCTGATGAGGTTAGTGAGGGAAGTTGGCAAACCTTTGACATTTATCACATCTCTTGACATAATCTACAGCTTTTTTATCTAAGGTCGACCACCAATATCCCTGAGTTATTAACCTCTTGGCTAGAGATATTCCTCCTATATAGCTTGAGCAAGAACCCTCATGCATGTCTTTAAGTATTTGGTCTACCTCAGATGGGTGGACACACTCGAGTAGGGGGGTCAATAATCATGTCTTGTATAAAACATCTCATATGATTTAAAACTAGCAGCTTTATACCTCGGTTTCCTTCTTTCGGCTTTAGAGTCTGGAAAGCTACCTTCTATGATGTATCAAATAAGTGGATCCATCTAAGATAGGCTGAGGTTCAAATTAAAGTAGAAACTCGACTTTAAGTCCTCATCTTCTATGGTCAGCCGATGCAATATTTCTATCGACACAGTCCTTGTGATTTCTATGCGAGTGGCCGAGGCTAGCCTTGCTATACCATAGCTCGGCTATTATCCAACTGAGGCACTCTTCTAATCTTAATCTCTCGAAAATCCTTCATCACCATTCTTACCTTCGCTAAGTACTTGTCCATTCCATCATCCTTGGATTTATAAACTCCCAGGACTTGATTAACTACCTATTAAGAGTAACTATGGACTAGTAGTTGACTGACATTCATGGCTCTTTCAAGGGATATTCCGACTATAAGTTCCTCATAGTCTGCCTTGTTGTTTGAGACCTTAAAATTAAACCTCAGTGCATACTCTATGTCTGTTCCATCAGGAGCTGACATAATGAGGCCGACCCCACTTCCATTTTCATAGGACAAGCCATTAACAAGAAAATTCCACACAGAACCATACGAGAAAGGCCCTTCTCCAATGACTACTTTCCTAATCAAAAACCTATCGATCTCAGTCATAGGAGGCTTCCCTATATTCGATGAGGCTGCTGATGACTTAGCACCCGTAACGGCCGACATTGCACAACTGCTTGCATCTTCACTCTTTGCTTCAGAATAAGTGAACTCTGCTATAAAATCATCCAGAGCTTGCCCCTTGATTTATAATTTAGGCTGGTAAACTATGTCATATTATCCAAACTGAATGGCCCAGTCCATCAACCTACCTAATTTCTCAGTTTTGTGGATGACTTGCTTGAGGGGTGAGTCAGTTAGGATGACCATAGTGTGTTCTTGAAAGTACGGCTTCATTTTTTTTTAGGCATGGATCGGGGCATAGGCTAACTTTTCCATTCTTGGATACCTCTGTTCGGCCCCTTGAAGGACTTTACTATTTAAATATATCGATCTTTGAATACCCTCATCATCTCGTACTATAGTTGAACTGATAGCTGACTCGCATAGAGCCGAGTAGACATAAAGTTTCTCTCTTTGAATAGGAAGAAATAATAAGAGTGGGGATACAAGGTAATAATTTAGCTCCATGAAGTCTTTTTTGCATTCTTTATCCCACTCAAAGGCTTTTCTAAGAACTTCAAAAAATGGAAGGCATTTGTCGGTGGCTCTAGAAACAAACCTGTTTAAGGCTACCACTCGTCCTGTAAGCCTCTGAACGTCCTTGATAGTCTCAGGGGTCCTCATCTCTAGAAAGGCCTTTATCTTCTCTAGTTTGGCCTATATCCCCCTCTGATTAACGATAAAACCCAAAAATCTGTCAGCTCCAATGCCGAAGACACATTTTGCTGGATTGAGATTCATCATGTACTTGTCCATCATATCAAAGGGTTTTTCAAGGTTAGCCACATGGGTGTTGGCCTTCAGAATATTGTTCAATATATAATCAATATAACCCACCATGGACTTTCCAATCTTTTCTTCAAACATCTTATTTACTAGATGTTGATAAGCAGCCCCATCATTCTTCAAGCCGAAATGGAATAACTTTATAATGGTGGGTTCCTTTATCTATGATGAAGGATGTTTTCTCTAAACCAGTTGGGTCTATAAAAATTTGATTATATCCGAAGTATGCATCCATGAAGCTCATCAGCTCATGGCCTGCTATGGCATCCACTATCTGATCAATACAAGGAAGAGGGAAGTTATCCTTAGGGAAAAATTTATTCAAATCAGTGAAATATATGAACATTCTCCACTTCTGATTGGCCTTGGGGACTATGACTGCGTTGGATAGCCATTCAGGGTAGATGACCTCTCTGATGTACTCATCCTCTTCAAGCTTCTTAACCTTATCCCTTATGACCTCATATTTCTCATAAGAATAAATTCTTCTTCTCGGCTTAACTGGCCTAGCACCTTCCACTATATTGAGCTTGTGTCACATTATCTTTGGGTCGATGCCTAGCATGTCTGCGTGACTCCAAGAAAATATATTATGTCTTTACCTCAACAACTTGATCAGCTCATCTGTAATATCCTATTTTAGGGATTTGCCAACTTGGATGTTTTTTTCTACTCGTCCTCATTGAGGATGATGGATTCTTCCTCTTTTGTATCTTCCCCTTTCTTGAGCTTTGTCTTATCTCTGGGATAAATGGTGTCAATACTATAGGTGGCGGATGCCTTCTTATGGGTTTCTCTCTCGTCATCCAAGTTAAAATAGCACTCTCGTGCTGACGTTTGGTCACCCTGAACTTCCCTTACTCCATAAGGAGTTGGGAATTTTATCATTTGGTGGACCGTTGAAGGCACGACCTCAAACTCTTTGAGTGTTACTCGTCCTAGTATGTGGTTGTAGGCTGAGAAGATGTTTTCATCCATAACAAAAAAAATGATATTTCTGATCAACTGCTTCGGCCATTTATCCCCCATCCTAATGTCCATCTTGAACATTCCCGGGGGTGACCCTTCTCTAGACTAAATCTTTATAGAGGATGATGGTATGGTATGAGCTTGGCCTCACTGAGACCTAGGCCCTTGAAGCATGACCAGAACATAACATCTGCAGAGCTTCCACCATCAACTAAAATTCTTGGTAATTCACATCCATGTACGCTGGTTGTTACGACAAGAGGGTCTTTATGAGGAGATAATATACTCATAAAATCATGTCTTAAAAAGTTAACTACGAGGGTATCCAAGTCTACCTTCTTCTATTTCTTAGATTTCACTTCAATGGAGGCTGAATGAACAACCTCAACCTTTATGAATGCCTTAGCCTCGACCATATGTTCTTTTCGATCATCTACCTCAGAGCCTCCTCCGGTTAAACCACCACAAATCATGTTTACCCCAAATGAGGTCATATTGAGCCTCTTGACAAGTACAACATCATCCTTTGGTGGTAGATCTGGATCATCACTGCCGCCATCTGAAGGGTTATCTCGCGTGGCCTGAGCATCTTCTCTACCCTTATCACCCCTCTTCTTTCTAGGGTCAGCTCAGCCTCCCTTTATAATTTCTTTATCCACATACTTCCTTAACTTCCTGGCTTTTAACATATTCTCAATCTCATCTTTCAAAACAAAGCACTTATCAGTTAAATGGTCGTGATCCTGGTGAAACTCACACCATAAGGCTTTATTCCTCTTTTACGACAGAGCCCTTAGCTTCTCAGGCCATCACAGAGATCTTCCATTCTTAATATTATTCAAAATATGCTCACAACTCACAGTAAGAGGAGTGTAGTATGACTGCTTGTCGTAAGCTGACCTCTTTTTACCATATTTGTTTTTCTTTTGGGACTTACTCCCACTACTTCCGCCTTTCTCGTCCTCATACTTTGCATCCATTGCTTATTCATCATTCATGACTTTCCCAGCCATTGCCAACAACTCGAACATTGATTTTGGTTGATCTTTAGGAAGCTTCTATAGTAACTTACCCTTCTGAAAGCCCCCAATGAGTTCTGTCATAGCTATATTTTCCTCGTAGTCTTTGACTTCTAAATTCTCCTTATTAAACCTCGCGATGTAGTCTCTAAGACTCTCATTATTCCCTTGTTTGACATAGAGAAAATGAGTAGTCTTTTTTTAGGTCTGTCCCCAAAATAAAAATTATGGATAAAATGCTTGGCGAACTGTTTGAAGCCGTTAAGAAAATTTTTTGGGAGTGAAATATACCAAACTTGAGCAGCCCCGATCAGAGTGCTTGAGAATGCATGATATCTCATCTCTTTTAAGATAGAATAAATATGGACTGTCGATTGGTACATCTCAATGTCGTGGAATGGGTTGGTGTTCCCATCATATCTTAGAGTTACCACATGTGGCTCGAATTTAATCAGTGTTGGAAAAGTGGGCTATCCTTCTAACAAATGGATAACCTCGTGAGTATCCCCTATGCAAGGGGTCTCGACTTTTCAAAATATCACTAATCTTATTGTAAATCTTTTTAATCGAATCATTCCAAGGTTTCTTGGCCTGGACGATATTGTCCCCTGCTACTTTCACAAGATGGATCGAGGGTTCACCATCTGCTGGTCATTGTCAACTGTTAACTTCCATATGACCCACGTCTCGATCATTCATGGGTAATCCTTGATGGGGTCGACAGTCGGCCCCTTCTCTTCTGGACCCACCAATGCTCCTTGACTTGGATAGCCTCTCTATCAGGTCATTAATTAGGTCGAGCCTCTCAAAGGCCGACCCTATGCTCAATTGATAAAATGCTAAACCCCTTGGATGAGGATTTGGGATCTTCCTGGCATTATCTCTCCTTGATATGCCTTACAATATTATTTGATATCTCATATGGCTCCCAACAGTCTTTCGGAGGATCTTCAGCCTCAACATCGTCATACATGTCCTCTGGGCAAGGGTTTATTTGCTCCTCCAGGTGTAAACGCCTAGGATCAACAACATCCCTCCATCTTTGGAGAGGAGGTATATCTTTTCATGGTGCCTGGGGTGGTCCTCTGGCCTCTTTGTGATGTCCATCCGGTGCTGCCAGAATTATCATCTTCGACGTGACCCTAGTGGCCTTATTATCATATTTTGGCTTAGGGTGGCGAATTTCTCCTGCATCACGTGTTCTCTAGCCACTAGAGATTTCAAGGTCGTAGCCACCTCAGCCATCTCGAATAGGGGTGGCACATGCCTAGAGTTGGGTCCTCCTCCAACCGGTGGTGGAGGCGGTGGTAGTTCAGGTGAAATTTATTATCCTGTAACTTTGAGCTGTGATCTGAAGATTGAAAGCTCGTGGGCCTGGCAGGAACTCTTTTAATGGTGAAATAACTCCACACAAAGGGGGTGGACTAGATCACCACTAGAGATTCTGACGAGGACAAGTTACTTAATTAAAGAGATAAAGCTTATTGATTCCCACAGACATCGCCAATTTAATGATACTAAATTTTGTACCAACAAAGAAGTATGAATGTATCAGCTCAAATCGGTACCACAATGGATTGAATATGGTAATATAACAAAGAATGTGATGAGGTGAAGAGGAATCAACACATGAATATAAGTGGTTCGGTCAGAGCCTAATCCACTGTGGTGGTGTGTGTGATCTTCACTCTGAAATAAGTCCTCTAATGGCCTTAGTGTTACAATCACTCCACTATCTCTCTACTGTATAGAATTGTACAGAGTTTAAGCTAGGCTTTGAAATTAGTCCCCTAAAATGAAGAAGACAAAATATATATAGATATATATATATATAGTGCTTAGGGGGTGTAGTGTACCCCCAAGCATATTATTTGCATGAATGACCTATTCTTTAGCCATCAAACATTGACACCTGCAAATCCTTCATGAGGAACATAATGACCAAATATTCCCTCATGTTAGGGAATGATTTAGTTTTAATGGTTTCATCCACGTGCTCCAGGTCTCTTTTGTACTTGCTTGAACTCAAACGGATTGATGTCATTAACTGGAACCTCGCCCTTCCCGGATATGAGGTTTGCTGGCTCCGACTAAGCTACCAAGCATACGACCACAGATAGAACCTCGCCCAAATAGTTCAGCCGAGGTTGGGTGATCTTGTCCACTCATGCCATCAGCCTCAATAGGGTATGATACACGTCCTAGGTTGAGCATATGAAACTATAGCTGATATCGGCTTTCTGTATAACCGAGGTTGATTCACGCGGACGCCGACCCTTTTCTGGACAATCATGCCACTAACTTAAGGGGCTCTTTTAACAACTCGTCCATCAGTCGAGGCGACGTCATTTCTCAGAGTGAGAGGGTGTACTTAGGACATATCACTCGTACCTGAGATTGGATATGACTCTTGGCATGCGAGTGGAATAACTTGTGAGTATTAATACTGTATTCAATTTGGTAACTGTGAATGGTGAGAATTCAAATCAATTTCCCACAGACGTCGCCAATGGTAGGGGATGTCAAACCCTCAATAATTGCAACATTATGATTTGGCCTAATTATATTAATGCATTATGAAAAGAACACACAAAAGATTACATAGTTTAGCAGGTCGGTTTGCCTACATCCACGGGGAAGAGAATTAGAGCTTTATTAATGGAATAGGGGGAAGACAATAGGAGTGGTATGGTTTTTAGTGGAGAGTCCAAGCTTTGATTACAAGAGTGCAGTTAATCATACCCCTAGCAGTTGGGATTACTACTAATTATAGATATAAGTTCCCTACACATCTAGGGATGTCTTATGGTAGGAGTATATTCACCCAGGTTCGGTCAATATCCCTCTTGATTCTCAGTTATCGAGTGTGTGTGACACCCTGCCTAATTAAATACCGGGTGATCAGTCCTATATCCAATTAAAACAGGTTTCTCATCTGGTTCATTCTTAGCATCACTGTCGAAAACTTTTTAAAGCATTACTAACCACCTAGTATTCAAAAAGTTGATGTCAAAATTTTAATCTTTTTATTTAACAATCAACAAAAAAAAATTATTACATAAATACATCCCATGAAAATAGTAATATAAATCCATCCATAATATAAAAGACTGGAATGAAATAATACTGAATAAACCATCGGTTTCAAAATCCAATATAAAGTCCAACCTGAATAAAAGTCTGAATACAAGGTCTGACTATCATAAATGAAATAACTGTGGGCAACATGCCTGAATAAAGTACTGCCCTGCACCCTACACTCGGAGTGAAGTAACTGAATCGTCTATGTCCAAATCCTGCAAGAATCCACAAGTGTTGTAGCAACGCATCCCTAGAATAGATCAGCCTGCTTGGCGTCCCTGTGGCTGGACACCTAAAAGGTTTTGGAAAAAGGTTTTGCATGTAAGGGCCAGAGCCCAAGTAAAAATCATTTAAAAACATTTAGTAAGTACTTAAATAACAGTTTAAATGAACAGTTATTAGATACACATGTTAGGTTGCGAACACTCCCTTGAGTTCCTCATCTCTGATCTATAATGCGCACCTAACGTTTGCTACTCAACCCCACCTAGTCAATTCTAGCCAATCTAACTAGGCAGCCATTATCTAATAAACCCAAATCAATATAGCTCCTCCGTACTGCCCATACAGTACGCTATCGAATACCCTTAATAATTATCATCTCTCTTATGTTATTATTAAACCCCAGTTACCCTTTTTAGGTAGGTTTTTGTTCAAACTTTACCATTTAAGTTTCTCTACTTAAACTTTATTTTAGATATTCATTAAATATCTTCCAACTATTCACACATTAGTAGCTTCATCATTATATAGATATACCCTATCTAAGCTCCCTACTAATTACTCTTTAGTAGATTAATCGTTCTTTAGATACATAGTATCTCGTCTCTCTACTAGCATACATAAGTAGATTATTCGTGTTGTATATATATTTTACACACTATATATAATATAAGTACACACTCTGCTATTATATCCCTATATCACACATTAAGGGCTATTGGTTCGTAATTTTACCCCGATCCAAATAGTTATTCCATATGTATTGGTCCGGAATGTTACCTCGACCCCAATATTCAGATTACTTTTAGTTTAGATACACACAACTAACTTGTTTGAAATCATAAGTCTGCTACCCATAACTCATAGCATCCACCCGTATTTCCATGCAAATATATTTTTTAAATATATACCCATTTCTGTTTAATATGGGCAAGGCTTTTCAAATTTTAGGATTAAGTGTTCACATACTTAAGTCAAATAAGATTTCACTATCTTTCTCGTCCATTAATTTTATATAGTAGATAACATAACGAGTGTGTGTATATATATATATATATATATATATATATATAACACGGCACCTCCCAAACCCAACTGCGGTGCATACTGTAAAACATATCAAAGGTATATATATTTATCATCCATTATATCTATACTAGTAAGGCGCCCCTAGGCATAGCTGCGGTGCATGCATACTTTGCCATCATGTCCGGATACATCTCTCGTTGTACAAGGGACTATTGGTTCGTCTTCTCTCACGAACCATATATATCAAATCACATATATTGGAGGCTAATATAGTTCACATATCCATGGGTCACGCACATACCTACGCTCCCACAGTTAGCAGACTTATCGACTCACAAATAATCCCTTTACAATCCTATGTTCTTGAGGTACCAAATCTAAAATCCCCCTGAAGGCAACACAGGATAAAGTTACGTTAATAATTCTGGAAGATTGACATCTTGTGTTCATCAATTAAACACTAAGTCATTCAAGATTCATGTTCTTCAATCAAGAAACCATCAAGATTCAATCTTAATCATCAAATATATTCTAATATCAGTTTATCTTCGTATAGAGATAAATTTCCTTTGAAAATTTACACAAAAATATCGAAGATTCAACCCAATAATCAAATTCTCCTTTAATTAACATAAAACCCAAATTGTATCATGTTCATCAAGTTTATAAATTAAGAAATCAAATTTATCTATTATTAGTCAACTAAAACCCACTAATTTCATATCATCGTCATTACGAAACATCTCTACATGCATTCCCGCTTTAGTTTACGAATTAAGCACTCTCAAATTCATATAAAACTTGCAAAAGCATAAAATCACACTCTAATCTACATGGGTAGTATAACATGCTTAATATAAATTGCCATTTAAGTACTTGCCTCTCAATAGCAGGTCTGAATTTCATTAATATGATGGTGTGATTGTTCTCCCCTCGCTCCGATCTCGATTCTGTTGCGTTCGGGGCGAAAAACTGTGTAGGAAGCTTTGGCTTTCTCTTCCTCTTCCTCTTCAATGGCCTCTCTTCTATTGTGATTGTGTTAACCCTAGCCCCTTCTCTCTAATGGCAGATATACACTTAATATTTTCGGAGTTCTCTAAACCTCCAACTCCTGAATGACCGAAATACTCTTAAACGATGCCGGGTTGGTCCAAAATCATCCCGGGACCCAAACTGTACACCCGAGTACACTTTTTTGACTATTTTGACCCTTTTAGAACCAATCGTAACCTCAAAATCACCATCCGAGTCACTTTAAAAAATTTATTTTAATTCCACCTCAAAATATCGAACGCATGAAATTAAACTTAAATTGAACTGATTTACTCTCAATCACTGAATTAAATAATTTCTCTAAATTAAATAAATTCCAAATCAACGAATCAAATAAATTCCAAATCATCGATTTATTTAAACCCTAGAGAACCAATTTAATTTAATTAAATGTCCTCAGAAATATGGGGTATTAGATACTTTCCCCCTTACAAAGGAATTTCATCCTCGAAATTCGAATAAATCTAGTACTCCTAGGTTTCGACACTACCTTAAACACAGACTCTAAAGATCACTACATATATTTCTACCCCTCCCAATTGTAGGTTATATAAACATCTCCACCAACCAGGGCGCCCAAGCAACCTATAAATATGCGTAACTTCATCGATGCTACCTGGCTCCACTAGCCTCTCATTATCGTATTGTTACTATCCTTTAGATATCACTTTATAAATAAATAATACTTAAGGTACTAAACCCATGTCTTAATGTCTAATCATCTCCCCACTCCCAACATTGTGCTAAGCTTCATGTGTGGGACGTCTAGCAAAGCGAAATCCAAATAAGGAACCCTCCCGATACACTACTACCTAGCATTGTCAGTCATTGCGATCTGTTAAGCCCTTAGTCCATATTACGTACCCTCAAATACCCATCTTTTGACATAAAAGTATAATCGTCCACTCGCATGCTACACAAGACAACATATATCACGACGCCTTTACTATCCCTAGTTTCTTAGCGCTGAAAAGTCACGAGCTATATCTCTCCGCTCGATAATAAGCTTTTCTACCCGGAATCACATCAATAACCGTCCCTGCGCACCGGGATTAATTATTACTAGACAAAATACACACAAAAGTCTACTACACAATATATATAATATATACGCATATATATAGGATCAACCCTCTTTCAGGTGATACCTCACAAAATAAATCATACCCTGGGACAGCGAACACGAGATCTCACTATCACAATCTATGATCGCTCAACCCATTGCTAACCAGTCAACTCTTGTAAGTAGTCTACCCTATTTTCATAACTCTTATAAGCAGTAAACTAATACATAATATAAATGTCCTCTTAGTGCATTCTCTTAGCCCAATTCCTCTATCAAAAATATCGTTCCTCAGACGGTTGTTGTTCCCTACTGACACCATTCCTATATACTTTTCCAGTCCGAGTAGTCTCACATTCTCTCTGTGGACAAGTTCAATATAGGTGATCCAACTCTTCACAAATAGGACACCTCTCTATACCATACCCTATCTCTAGCGCCACTGACCATGTCGGTGTGTCCTTCTCTTGGACCTGGTAATCTTAGCCTTATTTGCTACCCCCGTAGTCCCTTTAGCTCCGCTGGCCCTATAGACTCATTTCTAGCCTCGAAGGGCCTAATGGAATCCACCGTCACTCAGCTGGAATTAAGCAGATCCGAATCATATAAATGGGTCCCCTAATGGGTATACCCTCCTGTGGTGTTTCAATATCACCATTAAATCCAATCTTACTCTTCGTGTATATTCTTTAGCCCTCTCATGGAAGAATTAATGCAAACTCGTAAACATATGACTTTTGACGACCTCAAAACTATTCATCCTAACCGAATTTCTCATCCATGCTTTTGTATTCTACTCATGAGTCCATTATCAACATAAAGAACCTTTATTTTCTTCGTATTCCCGTTCGTCGAGTACAAAGTTCCCTTGAAAAGTCAGTTCCTCTCTCACAATCGTCCTATAACTCACTCACTTGTGATAAGTTTCAAAACTCAATTCGCATATATGTTCGAACAACAGATGGAATATCTATCAATCAAATTTCACTCAAATTTCTCATTAATCCCATATACTCCTTATATATGGTAACTGACTCTCGTCACTCTATTCGGCCCCTAAGAGCTCAAAAATTTTCGCTCAAAATTTTAATCTCGGGTGTCACTACACTCCGCCCTACACATTTGCCTTTGGATTTTATCCTTCCATTGGCCTATTACTCTCCTTTTTTTCCCTTATAGATGACTCTCCCAAAGAGTCCCTCTATTTTTCCCCCACCTCTTATCGACAACACTGGGTGAGTATAAAATTTGCACCAACGTTATCTATAAAAGTTCTTGGTAAAACTTCTCCTCCCGAGTGATTTTTCTATTGTCACCATCCTGAACAATAATCATAATAACTTCCATCTCAATCACCATTCCCGGAACACTATAGGTCTTTCTGCTGAGCCTCTCCTCCTGTAGTCCTTCTAACGGCCCTCACTGATCGTCTTATAATGTTCGGTGTATGAAGCGCAACCGAGCTCGTATACAAATCATATCAACTATATATAATGGCAGAAGAACGTAATCTCATACGTCGAGAAATACAACAATCCTATCATAAGGCTCAATATCAAAGAACTCTATGCTGAAACGTGAAAAGCCGCACAGATCCTAAGGACACTAGAACCTGATGCTCTGATACCATCTGTGTCACCCTGCCTAATTAAATACCGGGTGATCAGTGTTATATCCAATTAAAACAGATTTCTCATCTGGTTCATTCTTAGCATCACTGTCGAAAACTTTTTAAAACATTACTAACCACCTAGTATTCAAAAAGCCGATGTCAAAATTTTAATCTTTTTATTTAACAATCAACAACAAAACATTATTACATAAATACATCCCATGCAAATAGTAATATAAATCCATCCACAATATAAAAGACTGGAATGAAATAATAATGAATAAACCATCGGTTTCAAAATCCAATATAAAGTCCAACCTGAATAAAAGTCTGAATACAAGGTCTGACTATCATAAATGAAATAACTATGGGCAACATGCCTAAATAAAGTACTACCCTGCACCCTACACTGGGAGTGAAGTAACTGAATCGTCTTAGTCCAAATCCTGAAAGCATCCACAAGTGTTGTAGCTACGCATCCCTAGAATAGATCATCCTGCTTGGCGTCCCTGTGGCTGGACACCTAAAAGGTTTTGGAAAAAGGTTTTGCAAGTACGGGCCAGAGCCCAAGTAAAAATCATTTAAAAACATTTAGCAAGTACTTAAATAACAGTTTAAATGAACAATTATTAGATACACATGTTAGGTTGCGAACACTCCCTTGAGTTCCTCATCTCTCATCTATAATGTGCACCTAACGTTTGCTACTCAACCCCACCTAGTCAATTCTAGCCAATCTAACTAGGAAGCCATTATCTAATAAACCCAAATCAATATAGCTCCTCCGTACTGGCCATACAGTACGTTATCGAATACCCTTAATAATTAGCATCTCTCTTATGTTATTATTAAAACCCAGTTACCCATTTTAGGTAGGTTTTTGTTCAAACTTTACCATTTAAGTTTCTCTACTTAAAATTTATTTTAGATATTCTGTAAATATCTTCCTACTATTCACACATTAGTAGCTTCATCATTATATAGATATACCATATCTAAGCTCCCTATTAATTACTCTTTAGTAGATTAATCGTTCTTTAGATACATACTATCTCGTCTCTCTACTAGCATACATAAGTAGATTATTCGTATTGTATATATATTTTACACACTATATATAATATAAGTACACACTCTGCTATTATATCCCTATATCACACATTAAGGGCTATTGGTTCGTAATGTTACCCCGATCCCAATAGTTATTCCATATGTATTGGTCCGGAATGTTACCTCGACCCCAATATTCAGATTACTTTTAGTTTAGATACACACAACTAACTTTGAAATCATAAGTCTGCTACCCATAACTCATAGCATCCACCCGTATTTCCATGCAAATACATTTATTTAATATTTACCCATTTCTCTTTAATATGGGTAAGGCTTTTCAAATTTTAGGATTAAGTGTTCACATACTTAAGTCAAATAAGATTTCACTATCTTTCTCGTCCATTAATTTTATATAGTAGATAACATAACGAGTGTATATATATATATATATATATATAACACGGAACCTCTCAAACCCAGCTGTGGTGCATACTGTAAAACATATCAAAGGTATATATATTTATCATCCATTATATCTATACTAGTACGGCACCCCTAGGCACAGCTGCGGTGCATGCATACTCTGCTATCATGTCCGGGTACATCTCTCGTTGTACAGGGGAATATTGGTTCGTCTTCTCTCACGAACCATATATATCAAATCACATATATTGGAGGTGAACATAGTTCACATATCCATGGGTCACGCACATACCTACGCTCCCACAGTCAGCAGACTTATCGACTCACAAATAAGCCCTTCACAGTCCTATGTTCTTGAGGTACCAAATCTAAAATCCCCCCGAAAGCAACACATAATAAGATTGTCCTCTTTCGAACGCCAACCTCCCGTGATAGCAAGTATGGTAGGTATGTCATACACATAATAAACAATAATATAGGTACACATTCCACCTATATAAATATAACATCAGCGAGGTATTCACACAACCATATAATAACGATAGGTATTCACTCCACCTATATACATATATAATAGCAATAGGGAATACACACATCCCACATCAGAAGCCTCATACATAGTATATTTATATCCCGAATATTCTACGTATTCCATAATTTATAACTCCGTTTATTACCGTACATTCCCGAGTATTTATCACCACTTGAAGGGTATCCTTTATTCGACATATAATATCAGAAGGTAAACTCTCTACCCCGTACTAGTCTAAGTCCCCGTTCCTCTCGAATTCTTTAAACTCGAATTATCCTTCAATTTAGATTTTTTCCTCTCTATTAATCCAAATTAATTTAGCCCTTAAACTTCCCTCGTAGGCCACGCCTAAAACCCAAACTAGGCCTATGTAACAACCCGCATAATTTTTGGGGTATTTTCGAAATTAAGAGGAAAAATAAATTTTGAGATAAAATTATTTGTATTGCTCAAATATGTTGGTTATTATTTTTAAAGGTGAGAATTTCAAACGATTTCGAAATTGGAATTAAAATGGAGTTTTAATTGAATTTTTATTATTTAGAAGAGTCCTCAAAACATAAAACTCTCTAAGAGTCCTCGGAACATAAAACTCTCTAGTAAAAATAATATTTTTAGAAATTCGACCGTCTGATTAAGCTGATTTTTTGTCAGAAGTCCTGTCTCGTCGTTCGCTACAACATACTAAAATTTCAAGCGATTACAACGGTTCGATCGTCTGGCATAAAATTTTTAGTGTTTGTATCTGATTAGAACTCTTTTCTTAATCAAACTCTTAATCATTTATATATCAACAAATTCGTGGCTTGGCTTTTCAAATCACTTTTTCTCAAACTTTTCAACCAAAAGACCTCTCCAAAATTACTCCCTTTCATATACAAACCATAGCCCCAAACTTATTCAAGATTTCAACCTTAGAATAGAAGGCTTATTTGGTATTTTCTCGAGTTTGGGCTAGAACGAGATTCGATTATTTTCGCGAGAGGAACGTGATGTTGTGATTAGATTTTGAGACTGAATTATGTGATGACTCATGTTGGTTCTTTTTGGTGATTTTGAGGTATGGGGTTTTACACAATATGCTCCTTAATCTCGCGAGTATTATTCTCGTTGTTTTCTTGTGATTATTGACTCATATTTGATTTGTGAAATTCATTTGGAAATCTGAAAATATTTGTTGGAATCTAATTTCGATTCATGTGATATTATATATGTATTGAGCATGTTCTTATGAGATTTTAATATGGCACTGAAGTTGGGCACCCGCCAATATTCCTTTTTCCGGATATGCTAGAAAAATGCATAGGCGCGGTACAGTGGTGAGGCCTGGTGACCCGGTTAATGTGTTGTTGAGAAATTATATTGATATAATTGCCTATGAGATCCACATTTGATTTGAATATTCGTATTCGTATTGTGACGTTTTATTCACCGCTAATATTTGTTGAGCATCTTCCTGTCGTATTGTGTACTTCCCCATATTTTCTTTTAGTTGGCAGGTTAGTGCGGATTTGAGCGCTATGGACCAATTGGGATGATTTTAGCGAGGATTATTTGGGAAGAATTTTTAATACAAGAGATGAGAAGACTTGTATTTATTTTGATGTATAGAGCATTTGGAGATTTATTTTATTTTCGAGATAGTTGGATTGTTGTAATTATTTCGAGAGATTTGTTGTATTAATTTGAAGATGAGAATAGTGGTTTCTTATTTTATTATGGGATTTAGATGCTCTATACCTTGTTATTTGTGGATTTGAATTTAGTTTATCGACAGTAGCGCTCCGTTCGTTCTCCCCGGACGGGCGGGGTGTTACAGCCTACTGGCGTTTCAATATAATTCCATTACATTAGAAATTAAATCCCACAAATTAATTCCAAACGATTTCCAAATGTCTTAAGCAAAAAGGAAATTATTGGCCAAAACTGGGCAACCGAATCGATTAGAAAATTTTCTAGTAGATTAAACACTCTGTAGTAAAATAACGATTACTCCCTCTATAGAACTCTGATTGACCTGATTCAAATCGCATTTGAAAGATAAGACATAGATATTTCCAATCATGTACGGATATCACTCTAATTTTAAGTACAATTTAAATGGAATACATTTAAAGTTACGTCAAAAATTCTGACAGTTACTATGCTGGCAGATCAAATACCCTATAGTAAAACATCGATTTCTCCCTCTACGGAACTCCGAGTGACTTGATTCAAAGCTCATTAGAAATATAAGACAAGTACATTTCCAAAAATGTATGGATCCCACTTTAATTCTAAGTAAGATGAAAATGGCATACGTTTAAAGTTACGTTAATAATTCTGGCAGATTGACATCTTGTGTTCATCAATTAAACCCTAAGTCATTCAAGATTCATGTTCTTCAATCAATAACACATCAAGATTAAATCTTAATCATCAAATATATTCTAATATCAGTTTATCTTAGTATAGAGATAAATTTCCATTGAAAATTTACACAAAAATATCAAAGATTCAACCCAAGAATCAAATTCTCCTTTAATTAACATAAAACTGTAAGGACAATTTGTCCATCATTATGTATATTATATGTCATACGCCGTTACAAGAATGATAGTTGAAAAGATCACATCGTCATCAACAAAATCCGAAGATCAAAAGAAAGTAAGAATTCATAAATTCAGACAGCCGGACCGGTCCGCCTGATATTAAAACGAACCGATCCGCCTAGCCGGACCGATCCGCTGAGACCCGGACCGATCTGCCTTGCTCGTTTAAGACCAGTGAGCCCCGGACCGAATGTGAAACCGAATCAGCCTCAAAATAAAAGAACCGGTCCGCCATCGGACCGATCCGCCTAAGGCCCGGACCGGTCCGCCCTGGATAACCACGAACAGATCGTGTGCAGATTTTTAGGGCAAATGAATTTTTATTTATACCACGATCGGGGAGTTGGTTTTCTGAAGACTTACACACGATTTTCTGAGTTCCATAACTCATAACTCTTCATGGTATTTGAGTCCATTGATTCATACCCTTGATTCACACAAATTCTATACATTTGTGAGTCACTTTTGGTAACCCAAGAACACCAATAATGTTCAACCCTTTGTGAAGTGGACCGCTTCTTCCTCTTCATTGCAGCCCTACTGGACAGGGATAGTTCCAGCCGCCAGCCCTACTGGAAAGGGTTTCTTCCAGCCGCGACTACAGAATTCGATACCCGAGGGTAATCTTAGTCAAACTGTATTTCATTGTAATCCGATTGTAAACCGTCTTTTACAAATTATAGTGATATACAAATGGTTTTGCCCCTGTGGGGGATTTTTCCTTAACTTTGTGTGTTGAATATCTTGTGCATGATTTCATATTGGTTCAATCACACCTAGTTGCATGCTTAGGGTTAATTTGGGTTAAAAATGGCAGTTATTGTATTATTTCTTAATTGAACGCAAGCGCCAACTCTTTCAAATTGGTATCAGAGCAGGTTACGCTAATCTATCGCGTATTCCTTTTTCCGCAAAAATTTTCCAAGATATCAATTTTCTGAATAAATTGATTTTTGAAAAGAGCGTGTTCAAATGGAGAAGTCATATTATAAAATTCCTATTTTTGACGGGTCGAATTATGGCTATTGGAATGCCCGTATGAGGTCGGCTTTAAAAGCCATTGACGAACGTGTCTGGATTTTGGTTGAACGAGGGTGGACTCCTCCAACCGTGACTGTTGATAATGTGACCAACTTGAAACCTGACATCACTTGGACTGATGATGAATTTAAATGGTCATCTTTTAACTCTAAGGGTCTAAGTGCTATTTCTGGGTCTGTCACTCCTGATGAGTTCAAACGCATAATGACGTGCACCACGTCAAAAGAAGCATGGGATATTTTGCAACTTACCCATGAAGGAACGAATGCTGTTAAAGAGTCAAAATTGCAAAATTTAACAACTCAATTTGAAACCATCACCATGCATGAAAATGAATGTTTTGATGAATTTTATGCTAGGATTTCTGACATTGTTAATACTAGCTATAATCTTGGTGAACATATTCCAAATTCTAGAGTTGTTAAAAAGATTCTTCGTTCCCTTCCTAAGCATTTTATACCTAAAGTCACTGTGCTAAATTCCTTGGGTAATTTAAATACTCTAAAATTGGAAGAACTGGTTGGAGATTTACAAACTTATGAAATAGACATGTTTCCTAAATCTGCCAAGTCAAAAGATAAGGGAATTGCCCTTAAAGCCCAAGAGAGAAAAAGTGAGGGGTCGGCAAGAAAGAGAGTCGAGTCGTCTAGAAAGATAGAAGCTTCTGATTCTGAATGTGAGTTTGACCTAGATGATTTGGCACTTTTTGCTAAAAACTTCAAGAAAATTCTGAAATTTAAGAAAAATGGGAATTTCAAAGATAAAAAGAATTTTCAGAAAAATAAGTTTGAAAAGAAAGATTTCAAAGAATCCCCTAAAGACAGTGAGAGGTGTTTTGAGTGCGACGGTAAGGGACACAGAGCGTTTGAGTGTGCCACTCGTCTGAATAGGGAAAAGGGTAAAGCTGTCCTAAATGCTACCCTTAGTGACGACAGTGAGGTCGAGTCGGTGGACTCGGGAGATGAGTCACCGCATGAGCGTAACTTCACCGCGTTCATGGCTAGTCATGTGAGTACTCCTAGTGCATCTCACGACGATGTGAATGCTACTTCACAGGGACACCTCGACAGCGAGAGCGAAGAGTGTGAGGGAGAGGAGGAAGGTAGTGAGGACGAGAGTAACCTTCAACGCGCCTACGCCGAGTTATATAATGAGTCTTTCAAAACTAAAAAACGTAACAAGGTGTTAGTTCTTAGGATCACCGCGTTAGAAGAAGAGTTAGAAGAGACGAGAGAGAGAGAGTCCTCCACCTGCACCGCCATGAGAAAGAGTGAGTCTGCCTGGGTTAGTAAAGAGATTTTGCTTAGAGAGAGAGAGAGCAGTTTTGAGAAAGAGAAAGCGAACTTGACTAAACAAGTGGCTAGTCTTACTAGTGAGCTCCATTACTCCGTGGAGACTAGGAAGAAACTTGAAGCCCTTGTTGCTCAGCTTACTCATGACCTTGAAAGAGCTAGGAAAGTCAAGGTACAAATCGAGGACAGATCTGGAAAGATGGGAAAGATGCTCCTCGGTCCCGCTTTAGGTTTTGGTGACAGGCAAGGAATAGGTTTTGATGGTGCCTCCACATCCCAAATTGCACCCGGACCAATTCCTGAGTTCACTACGACTCCTTATGGCCGTCATAAAAAACCAAGAAGGAGAGTTCGACCAAGAAAAGCAAACCAAGGTCCTCCAAATACTGTACCCTTTTGCTCCCATTGCAAAAGAAATGGACACCTTAGGGATGATTCCTATAAGTTGGGTCGGACACGACGTACGTTTGCTCCACCACTTCAGACTGATGAGTTTGCCAGTCTGAGAGAGCGTGTTGAGTTCCTAGCCGCCACATCACAGAGTTTGATGGAGGAATTTCGACGGATGACCTTATCATCAATGAATGCGCCCCGCATTCCGGCTAAAACCAATAACAACAAGGGAATACAAAAAGGTACCTACTCTTGGGTTCCTAAGAAAGAGAAAAAGGCCCTTGTTGTCCATGTCGCTCTCAAAGCCCATAATACCTCACAGTGGTATTTCGACAGTGGTTGCTCCAGACACATGACAGGTGATGCCTCAGATTTTACCCATCTTGAGGATTATAATGATGGGAGAGTCACCTTTGGAGATGGTAGAAAATCTAGCATAGTTGGACGAGGTACAGTAGAGTTACCAGGATTTCCAAAGCTAGAGAACGTGTTGTACGTCAAAGGTTTGAAAGCAAACCTTCTTAGCATCAGCCAGCTGTGCGACGATGACTTTGCAGTGAAGTTTGACCGAAAAGCTTGTAAGGTCTATAATCAAGCAGGTAAACTTTTAGTGCAAGGGGTGAGGACAGAAGATAACTGTTATGGGACTGAGCCCAAATCCTCACTTGTCTGCAACAGCGCCACGATCACTCCTATGGATATGTGGCATCAACGTCTAGGTCATGTGAACGTTAGAGACTTATCTCGATTAGTCAAAAAGGACCTAGTACGTGGCTTACCATCACTTGGAAAGTCAACTTCCATGATTTGTGGACCTTGTCAGTTGGGAAAACAAATCCGTAGCCCTCATAGGAAGTTGAATTCCATTACCACCTCACGTGCTCTTGAGTTGATTCACATGGATCTTATGGGTCCTACTCACACGGAGAGTATAGGTGGTAAGAGATACATTCTCGTGATGGTGGACGATTTCTCTAGGTACTCCATTGTAGGTTTTCTGAGAGAGAAATCCGATGCTGTAGAATTTTTAACGACCAAGTGCCGTGTCCTGCAAAATCAACACGGAGTCACTATTAACAGAATACGTAGTGACAACGGCACTGAATTTAAGGAAGCAAAGGTAGATCTTTACTGTGATAGCCTCGGGATCAAACATGAGTTTTCTGCTGTGAGAACTCCTTAGCAAAATGGGATTGTTGAGAGAAAGAATAGAACGATCCAAGAGATGGCTAGATCTATGCTTCTAGGTCGTAAAGTTTCTAGGAGATTTTGGGCAGAGGCAGTGTCTACTGCATGCCATACGGTGAATAGGGTGTATCTGCGTCCACACACACTTCACACTCCTTATGAGTTGTGGACTGGCAAGAAGCCCAACCTAGAATATTTCCATGTTTTGGGGAGTAAATGCTACATCCTACGGGATAGAGAGCAATTAAGAAAGTTCGACTCCCAGAGCGACGAGGGAATATTTCTAGGATATTCATCGAACAGTAGAGCGTACCGGGTTTTTAACCTGAAGAGCTCTAAGATTATGGAATCAATAAACGTCACCATGCAAGATGACGAACCTTCAACGGTTATTGATCCTAATCTTCAGTGTGAGAATGAGGATTGTTCTGACAGTGATTTACCTGTTCCTCTCTCACACTCTGTGGACCCTACTCCTGTGTTAGGGGACACACCTACTTGGGTTCGCAAGAGTCATGATCCTTCAGCCATTGTTGGCGATTCCACTCTAGGGGTCAAGACTCGTGCTCAACTAGAGAACGTTGTTAGTCATCATTGCTACACGTCCAAAGTCGAGCCCAAGAATCACAAAGAAGCACTCAAAGATGAACACTGGATATCTGCTATGCAGGATGAGTTGCTTCAGTTTAAGAAGAACAATGTCTGGGATCTTGTCCCCCGACCTAGTGATACTAATGTTATTGGTACCCGGTGGATTTTCAAGAATAAAATGGATGAAAATGGTACCATAATCAGAAATAAGGCTAGGTTGGTCGCTCAAGGCTACACACAGATAGAGGGTGTAGACTTTGGGGAGACATTTGCTCCTGTTGCGAGGCTTGAGTCCGTCCGTTTACTACTCGCCATCGCATGTCATCTGCACTTCAAAGTATATCAGATGGATGTCAAGAGTGCCTTTCTGAATGGCATTCTACAGGAAGAGGTTTATGTGGAACAACCAAAAGGGTTTGAAGACCCTAAGCACCCTGATCACGTCTACTATCTGAGGAAAGCCTTGTATGGTTTGAAGCAAGCACCTCGTGCTTGGTACGAGAGGCTTACTTCCTATCTCTTAGCCCGTGGCTTCAAGAGAGGGGGAGTTGATATGACGTTGTTCGTCAGGAGAGATGACAGTGCTATCTTGGTTTCCCAAGTCTATGTGGACGACATAGTCTTTGGATCCACATGCTCCCAGCATGCTCACCACTTTGAGGAGGAGATGAAAAGTGAGTTTGAGATGAGAATGGTTGGTGAGCTTACATTCTTCCTTGGTCTCCAGGTTCGTCAGCTAGAGGATGGGATGTTCATCTCTCAATACAAGTATTCTAGAGACCTAGTGAAGAAATTTGGTTTAGACTCCGCTAAGCATGCTCGTACTCCTATGAGTACCACTACCAATCTTAGTAAGGAGACTTCAGGCAAGGACGTAGAGCAAACCTTGTATCGGAGTATGATAGGCAGTCTTCTCTACTTGACTGCTAGTCGTCCCGACATTGCCTTTAGTGTTGGAGTCTGTGCGCGTTATCAGGCGTCTCCTAAAGAGTCACACTTACTCGCTCTAAAACGTATTATCAAATACGTGAGTGGGACTCTCTCATACGGTATTTGGTATTCCTTTGATACCGATGACCGTTTGTCCGCCTATTCGGATGCCGATTGGGCAGGGGACGTAGATGGTTGTAGGAGCACTTCTGGTGGATGTTTCTACTTTGGTTCTTCTCTTGTCTCTTGGTTGAGAAAGAAGCAAAACTCCATCTCTTTGTCCACTGCGGAGGCGGAGTACATAGCCGCCGGGAGTTGTTGCACGCAACTCATGTGGATGAAGCAAATGTTGGAGGATTATGGGATTTCACAGGACACCATGACCATTTCCTGTGATAACACGAGTGCGATACACATATCTCGCAATCCTGTCCAACATTGATGCACAAAGCACATCAGGTTACGCGAGCACTTTATACGTCAGTTAGTTGAGGAGAAGGTCGTAACCCTGAGTTTTGTTCCTACCGACCGTCAGTTAGCCGATATTTTCACGAAACCTTTAGATGCCCTTAGATTTGAGAGTCTTAGGAAGTCTTTGGGGATTTGCACAGTTGACTGAGGGGTTGGTCTATGTCTAGAATAGGATTCTTCTTCATGATCATATCATATGCTTCATGTTGCTAGTCTGTTTATATGTACTATTCTTTGTTGTACAACTTTTATGTATTTTTTATTATTCTTAGAAAAATACAAAAAGATTTTCTTTTTTGAAAAATTTTGAGAAAAGCACAAAAAGATTTTATTTTGATAAATTTTTTTTGAAAAAGACCAAAAAGAGATGTGCCTTTTATGGATGAGCATTTAAGATAGCCAAGTCACAACTTCATTCCATATATCCATGTGACTGTTTGATAGAGATTTGAGAGGCTACATCATTTCATCCATGTGCTTAACATTGATTGGAGTCCTTGAGATGTAATTAGTGATATTTCCTACATTCTTGACTCCTATATCCTTTATTGCACACATGCACGGCTATATTTGATTGTTGCGCTTGTCAATCTCATGTTGGCTTGAGTGTTTCCATCTCAATCCTGTCTATACAATGTATAAAATGCGATAAAACTTGACAAGATTGGATTGCATGTAAAAACCGTTTTGGTGAGACTGTGTGATAATTTGCATAACGGGGAGGGGCTGCGAAAGTTGATTCTTATCCTTTGCGCAAAAGCCACCGTTAAAAGGACCTAAAAAATGGAGGAATTGTAATATCCGAGGTCCTAAGAGGTTAAAAGAGCCCGAAAAAATTGAAAATGCAATAAAAATCAATACATGCCATATATGGGCCATTTAAGTTTCACCATCAATTCTCCAAAGTTTGGGAATTTTGTATACCTCTATTCAAAATATAAATCTGAGGGAGTTTGGTTGGAGATTGAAAAATGGGTTTGCACTTCCTTGAAAGTCCTGAAAAAGCATGAAAATCATTTTGGACGTTATTGGTGTAAAAATCACTTTGATCTTTGATTTGTAGATTTGATATAGTCAATGTCGTATATTTCCAATCTTTTACACCAAAGGAAGCATTTGAGTTCATTCGTTAGGAATATCCAATATTCATCGTGCACATATGTCATGTTTGTATGCTTTGATTTACCTATCGAATTTTGATCACACCCATTCTTTTACGCTATCACCGACTTGGTTGTTTTATGTTCATTCATGGTGTGATTTTATGCCTTGTGTCACCCCGGTACTTGATTGCTTGATTTATTTCTCTCATTTGTCTATTTGGGGACATCATAAAAAGGGGGAGACAGAATTATCTGATTATGGGGGAATTTTGAAATTCTGAGAATATCATCTTAAATGGATATATATGCTTATGTTTATCTTATTTCAAAATCGATACGTCACTTGGTATTTGCTTTGTCTCATGTGTGTATATTCATCCTTGATAATCCCATGATTCACACCCTGATGAGAAAAGTGGTGAGATTTCTGAAGATTCGAAGAACAAACGATGCAGCCTTAGTCATTTGTACCTCTTTCAGTTTTGGGTTCATGGAAGGGTAGATTTGTATAGGCATTGTTTCATACTTGATAATTCGGATTTTTTTATGTTTGTTCCGGCATAGACATAGGGGGAGATTTGTAAGGACAATTTGTCCATCATTATGTATATTATATGTCATACGTCGTTACAAGAATGATAGTTGAAAAGATCACATCGTCATCAACAAAATCCGAAGATCAAAAGAAAGGAAGAATTCAGAAATTCAGACAGCCGGACCGATCCGCCTGATATTAAAATGAACCGATCCGCCTATCCGGACCGATCCGTTGAGACCCGGACCGATCCGCCTTGATCGTTTAAGACCAGTGAGCCCCAGACCGAATGCGAACCGAATCAGCCTCAAAATAAAAGAACCGTTCTGCCATCGGACCGATCCGTCTAAGGCCCGGACCGGTCCTCCATGGATAACCACGAACAGATCGTGTGCAGATTTTTAGGGCAAATTAATTCTTATTTATACCACGATAGGGGAGTTGGTTTTCTGAAGACTGACACACGATTTTCTGAGTTCCATAACTCATAAGTCTTCATGGTATTTGAGTCCATTGATTCATACCCTTGATTCACACAAATTCTATACATTTGTGAGTCACTTTTGGTAACCCAAGAACACCATTGATGTTCAAACCTTTGTGAAGTGGACCGCTTCTTCCTCTTCATTGCAGCCCTACTGGACAGGGATAGTTCCAACCACCAGCCCTACTAGAAAGGGTTTCTTCCAGCCGCGACTACAGAATCCGATACCCGAGGGTAATTCTTAGTCAAACTGTATTTCATTGTAATCCGATTGTAAACCGTCTTTTACAAATTATAGTGATATACAAATGGTTTTGCCCCTGTGGGGGATTTTTCCTTAACTTTGTGTGTTGAATATCTTGTGCATGATTTCATATTGGTTCAATCACACCTAGTTGCATGCTTAGGGTTAATTTGGGTTAAAAATGGCAGTTATTGTATTATTTCTTAATTGAACGCAAGCGCCAACTCTTTCAAAAACCCAAATTGTATCATGTTCATCAAGTTTATAAATCAAGAACTCAGATTTATCTGTTATTATTCAACCCAAACCCACTAATTTCATATCATCATCATTAAGGAACATCTCTACATGCATTCCCACTTTAGTTTATGAATTAAGCACTCTCAAATTCATATAAAACTTTCAAAAGCATGAAATCACACTCTAATCTACATGGGCAGTATAACATGCTTAATATAAATTGCCATTTAAGTACTTGCCTCTCAATAGCAGGTCTGAATTTCATTAATATGATGGTGTGATTGTTCTCCCCTCGCTCCGATCTCGATTCTGTTGCGTTCGGGGCAAAAAACTGTGTAGGAAGCTTTGGATTTCTCTTCCTCTTCCTCTTCAATGGCCTCTCTTCTATTGTGATTGTATTAACCCTAGACCCTTCTCTCTAATGGCAGATATACACTTAATATTTTCGGAGTTCTCTAAACCTCCAACTCCGAAATGGCCGAAATACCCTTAAACGATACCGGGTTGGTCCAAAATCATCCCGGGACCCAAACTGTACACCCGAGTACACTTTTTCGACTATTTTGACCATTTCGGAACCAACCGTAACCTCAAAATCACCATCCGAGTCAGTTTATTTTAATTCCACCTCAAAATATCGAACGCGTGAAATTAAACTTAAATTGAACTGATTTACTCTCAATCACTGAATTAAATAATTTCCCTAAATTAAATAAATTCCAAATCACCGAATCAAATAAATTCCAAATCATCGATTTATTTAAACCCTAGATCACCAAATTAATTTAATTAAATATCCTCCAAAATATGGGGTATTAGAGTGTGATCTTCCACCCTGACATATATGAAAGCCGTCTATTAAAATAATAGATGGCCATTCCGCAACCAAAATAAAATGGTAGTCTCATATGGCCCATTCTTAGCATTACTATCAAAAGTTAATTTATTACTAATCACCTATTTGTTTAACAAGCAGTGTCAAATTTAATCTTTAGTTAACATGCCAAAATAAACCATTCAATCATAATCCAATGAAAATAAAACGGGATAAACCATTCACGCCAAATGAGGAAGTCTAGATGCATAATCTAAAATTGGGCAACGAATAAACCATTGGTTACCAAAATCCAATATCCATATTCGAATGCAACGTAATAACTGAAAAAAACTTAGTCTGGAGTAAAGGGGGCAACATGCCTAGCAGATAACTGAAATAGAGTCTAGTCTAAGAAGCAATGAACAAAGAAGCTACCCAAAACTCTGTAAGCCTCTGCATACACTGTAGTTACGTATCCCTGGAAAGAGTGATCATCCATGGCGTCCATGTGGCTAAACATCTAAAAAATTTGGAAAATAATTTTGACACGGGTTATAGACCAAAACGATTTGAAAAATATTTGCAAGTAATTAACATACCGTAAATAAATATACAATAAAACTTTCCATATTTAAGTCGGTGTCGAACTCCCATGAGATACCACTCACCTCTATAATATAGTGAACACCTAATGCATACATCTTTAACCTCTTAGTTACACTACGCCTCCTAACTAGTCCCTTTTCTAGTCTCACTAATACACCACTCTACCCCGAGTATTGTTTATCATTCATTTCTTACTTCTTTCGCTCATTGACTTAATTAATCATTTCATCATTTATCCTTCTCCTAATTTTATCCCAATTATTTATTCCATTCACTCTTAAAGTATTAATCCCGTATATATAATTATCACACTAAAATATATACGTAAAGTCATACTTCAATAAACACACATATATCGCCTATAATCGTAATCCCCCGAGTAGTGACTCATTGGATGCCATCCCCCAAGTACTAACTCATTAGATGCTTTCCCCTCGAGTAAAAACTCATTAGATGCTTTTATCTACAATTTTTTCATCATCCATGGTATATTCACCTCATCTCAGTTATCAGCGATCGGACTCTCACACCGACTCGGTAAAATCGCAAATGTATTGCAGGTGGTCATACTCCTTCGATAGTGAGTCCCAACCAAACCCTAATCATCTCACTTTGAATAAAAATCACACAAGTTATAAACATGGTGTTATGACTTGGAGTCGATACTTAGAATGTTGTGTTTCGCTCGGGAAGATCACCCACATTACGCAACCTCCGTTGATAGCACTAGAGGGGTATGTTTCACATAAAATATCATACACACGGATGTTATTCATATTCGTGTATACACTATCTCCATACCCATATATATATATATATATATATATATATATATATATATATATCAATGCAATTTAGTCTAAACCGTGCCGACTACCTAAAGCATTAGCCTACTATTCCGAGTTTACAGCTCGAATCTAAAACTTATTTTAGATATCATCTATTAATTAAATAAAATAGCATCACTACGCTAAAATACTCGGAATTACCCAACTAACCCGTACATCAAATATTTATGAATTCATCCCACCTAATTAGTTATTAGAATTACTCGTTAATTATTTCTCTCACTTTTGAAGTCCAACTTTAATTACCTAGTCATTCCTAGGTAATATTATCATTCTAAATCGCCCTAATAATTGTCTCATATTTTTAAGGGTTTATCAATGTCATTTGATCCCTCTAAAAATCACTCATTAATCAAACAATCAATCTCGGACCTTCTAGAAAACTAAGACAATAGGACCAAAATGTGAACCGATTTCCCCAGCAATCCGAACCAGTTCAGTTGGAAATGCGAACCAGTTCTCTACCCCTATTCAGTGAACCTTCTTCTTCAATTTCGATCGAAACCCCTTCAATACGATAATATACATCCATTAAAATGTATATAACCCAAGGGAATGGATCCTAGATGGTTATAACAATAAAAAATCATCCAAATACAAATGATTTATCTAATGTCATCAATTAAATTCAGGTATTGGGTATATAAAAGAGAATGCCATCCAAACCCTAGAGTTGGATTTTAAGTCCCCAAATAAACATGTTCAACCTCTTTCTAATACGATTCTGATTCCAGTAATCATTGCACCAAAAGAGGTCAATTGTGACGGCCAAAACCATTACAAAAAATATTTGTAAGGGATTAAATCCCTTAGAAAATTGACGTTATTTATTTTACAGACGGAATTTGTAACGGATAAAATTCGTTGCAAATTTAATGTTTGAAACGGACTAAATCCATTACAATTTATTTTGTAATGGATTTTATATTGGTACACATCTCATATTAGTAACGGATTTACTAAACTATAACGCTCTTTACCCATTACAAATACAGAATTTAAAATGGATAAAAACTTTTACAAAATAGATTGTAAAGGATCGAGAGTGTCATATATTTGCAATGAATGTTTTTATTTGTAACGGTTAGTGTCCGTTAGAAATAATATTTATTTTAACAAAATTATTAAGTTTTCATTATACAAATAAATATAAATACAATAGTAAAATGTCGTGCTCAACCAATGGAAATGCATAACCAATGACCACAAACTCGAAACGTAATTCCAAAACACGAGTCACAAAATGAATGACACTACATTTCGGTGATATTAAATTGATCGAAAACTATTTCATTCATAACCATTAAACTCCCAAAACAAAATGTTGTACAAGATAAACCATATAGCTTTTAACCATAAACTTGAAATGAAGTCTAACATCATTAAAGTTCTAAATATAATAATTTCCTAAAAGATGTCTTCGTGATATTCCTTGAAAAGTAGACTTCATTATCCCAAAAGTAATCTTCATATTTTCCAATAAGAACTTGTTGAATAAACTCAATATTAGTAAATGTGTAACCATAAATGAGTAAATGATTCTTCTTATACATCATTCACAATTTTATAAGGTCAAGAATTTATGCCTCAAGAGTACTTTGGGGTCATATTTCTTTTACTTCTTAAGCCTATATTTTCCCTGGAGACGGACTTTAATTTAGTAAGAAAATCTCTACATTATACATAGTTCTTGATTACTATAAGCCATACTCACTTTTGAAAATGATGTTTTCTTCTCAAATGTTGCATTGTTTGTAATAAAAGTTTAAACCATTTCATCTCGATCACACAATGTCAGCATGAAAGTAATACATTACCTGTAGTATTTGTGAAAAATGGGCAAGACATAAATTTGAAAACTAAAGATGCTGGTAGACATAATTCACGCAAAACATAAAGTAGAGTTGTATTGCGTCATAGCCATTCCCCTTTACCACCCAAACATATTCAACATATGTATAACATAAATATATATGTTACACGTTTATATGTAATAAGATTAATGATCACATAATCGAATAAAAACACTATAAAATAATAAATACATATGTGTAAATATAATCATAAGTACTCATACAAACACTAAAACACCCACGCACACAAAAATATATTTACGTTTATTATGCAGACAGTAACTAACACCCACAAAAACCATGGCCGATATAGAGATGGAATAAGAACATAAATGCCTTTCTTTTTTCTTCTCACATACCTCTATGGATCTCAACATCATGATCCTTCTTCTTATCAATGGGTTTACACGGTGTAATTGCCACATTACTAAAGCAACAGTTTTTTGGTGATATGCAAAAATTACAGTTTTCATAGACCTAGTTAGGTATCAAAACCCTTACGCATAATATACGCACACACACAAGGTATAGCCCATGCCATCGGCATGGGTTTATATATATATTCTAGTATATTATCCTAGCACATTAGTGCCACTTGTTATGACATGTTCGTGTGTCATGTCTACAACGAATATGGTGTTAATAAAAAGGCATATATTTTAAATGTTGATAAATTTATAGGGGAAAAAGCACCACATCGGTGCAAGTTAGCACTTACTACCACCCAAAAATAATACATTGTAACCTTTGGGATTTTACAATAAACAATTGACCAAACAAATTTACATCTAATGGATTTATAAGGACTGGGTTAGAAAAAGTTTACAAAACATGAGTGTGCTTCCAAAATTAACATTAATGACAGTCAAAATAGAACAATTAAAATAATTTCAAGTGGTACCAAAAGGCAAAGGTTTAGTTTTAATCAAAGAAAACACTTTCTTATATATACAACTTGTATCAATGAGCCATTGAGATTCATAGCACTGTCAAAGCACCATCAAACTCCTCCTGAGTTTAAGATCAATTCCACTCAGTACAGTAACCAAGTATAAGCATTTAAATCAAATTAAAAAGAAAGGACAAACATAGTAACTTTTCCTCATATCCGAAGTTGTATCGATAAAAAATTGTAGTTAATAATAGGGTTTAAAAAATCATCACAAACTAACACAATTAATCTTAAAGTGACAATATTTTAATAAAATTAACTTACATCCTTTGCTGGAATGCAAAGAGGCCCCATAACCTCACTACCAAAAGAATAGAACCCAAGTAGAGAACAAACTTGAGTTTTTTATTCTTGAATGAGTAAATGAAAAACCATTAAACAAATATTAGTAGTGAATTTTTTATACTTTGTGCAAAATATTCAAGAATTGTGAAGTTTTTATCCAAAAGTGTAATTCAGTATTAGTCAATTTTTTGTTTAAAAAAAAAATTGTCGTTATTTGTACTAGTTGAAAAATATTCCAAGAGTCACGCAAATCCCATGTCCAATTTAATAAATTTCAATATTAGAAAAGAAGTGAATGTTAAACAAATAACATGGAACTAAATTGATGCTAAAAAAACATCACCATATTGTACACTATGTTCACTCTTGTGCCCACTCATGCATCAATTGCCCAATTGAGTAGATAACTTAATAATTAATATTTGATGCACAAACAGTTTTAAATTCTATGTGAACTATGTTATGTATTTTTTAATAAAATTAATACACACACTGCATATAAAGTATTTCACCTATATATACGTCTTCTAGTGTCATTTCCTCTATTTTAGAAGGGGGAACACTATGTTGTCATTTGTCAGCCTACATGATCATTTACTACCATGTGTATGGATGTAGGAAAACTAAAAAGAAATAGACAATACAAAGGCATACAATAATAAATGCAAATTTTTACACAACGGAGTTATGTCCCATAATAAAACGTGATTGATGCATATGCTTTGAGAGAATATTAAAGTGTATATATGATCTAGGTTAGTGAAACTTTTAGTAGCACCTATAGTCATTCTCATTTATGAACAAATGAAATGTGGTTTATAAATTACAACAACATATTAGAAAAATATATATAGATATAGCACATTTTTTCTAATGACAGAAAATAGATGAGGACCTAGTTGACAAAATAATAGAGAAAATAGGTGAGAGGTGTACCTAATAGTTTAGAGTTAGAGATGATACTCACATAATGATGTAGAACTTGTAATCTTTACATTAGATCTAAAACTCAAATGCATTTGAACAAAATTTACAACATAGGAAAAAGTGCTCAGATGAATTAGTGGAATTGTTATCTCAATTTTTGTTATTGGTAACCCATCTTGTTGCCAATCTATGTTTATATATTCACAGGCTTACAAAATATATATACACACAGACTAAGAGACATACTCATGTTAACATGCACAATATATATCTACTCAATAAATAGCATATATAACCCCTAATAACACTATACATGTAGTCACACACACTAAACTGTATCGATTCATTATCCACATTTATAAATGAGTACAAAAGAGAGGGAAAAGATAGATAACCTAGCCAAATTGAGAAACGTGATTTTATATTAAGTTCAAATTCTAAAAAATGTGATTTAAATTTGGATGATTCTCAAGGCACCACTACATTTGAACAAATAATTGTGTAGATGCAAGTATACAAAAGTAGTATAATAACTTTACTATTCCAGTATGACTAGCCTGGGGGAATAAATTCCATCTTTGAAATATCTGAAAACTGAAACAGAAGAAGAAGAAGAAGAAGAAGAAGAAGAAGAAGAAGAAGAAGAATAAGAAGACTATTTTTTAAATATTAGGGACATATTTCTTGTTCCTATTATATTAAGAGAATATGATAAGAGAAACTGTTAGTTGAGAAAATAAAAGAGATACAAACTTGGGAGTCAACAAGATTATGATCCTTTATCAATCATATCGACAAGGCACATCAAGGGATTTCCATTTGACTTGATGAAAGATGATTTTTTTTTATTTTTTTCGGTGAGTAATACACACACTCACGCATAACCACAACCATTGTTTAAAACAAAGTGAAAACGAATATGGTTAATTTTGGAATAAATTTCACCACAGTTGAACAGTAAAATATGTCATTATATATATCATTCCACAACATAATATCATAACATTAAGAAAATTCTTTGCACAGACAATAAACTGAAGGAATTTTTAAGTTTATGTATTCTAAGTTTAATCCAAAACATTACAAGAATAAGAAAATGAAAAATAATTAAAAAAAAACTTCCATCAGATAACCTACATATCAATGTCTAATATCTATAATATTACCTCCTCTCATATTACATCTTTGTCCAAGTGTCTATATGAGCTTCACTACATCACCTAAAGTAAAACATTTCTAAAAAATAACACATATTTCACCTGTTATAAAATATGCATCTAAAAACATGCCTTAAATGGGTATTAAATAAAGAAAAACAAGGATGAAAAAATAGACTACATACTTCCAAGAGTAGTCCAATCTTTAGTACATTTACACAAGTGAAGATCCAACGAAGAAACCTATTGTGGGAGAAATAGAATCAATCATGGGACCCACACATAGTTATCAACTTTATGTGTAGAACTATTGATCCTTCCGTTTTGAACATGAGAGGGGGGGAATCCTAAAGGATATAATGGAAATCCAATCCAAGACCCAAAATCCTTAACTGGACCATTAGAGAAAATGAAAAGTTGGGCTGAGCGATGGAGTAAACTGATAATTGGAGGAAAATAATGGGTAAGTTGACCTTAGAGATAGCATATTCAAGAAAATAGTGGGGATGGAAATAGGAACTAAGAAGTAGGTGATGGAAAAAGGGGTGGGCCATTCATTTGAGGAGAGGTAAGAGGAGATCCATTGAATCAAGAAGACGTAGGGGTAGAGCCGTTGGGCTAGGAAGCAACCCGAAAGCTGATTAAGGAGGTTTATACTTGATGCAATGAAACTTATTTAAACAATTGTCGTCATTCAACCGAAGTGGAGGAGGAGTATACTTTGTTGACCTAAGCCCTAAACTCCCACCTTTGTTAAAAGGGTGATACATGTCAAGGAAAATATGATAGTTTGCATAAACTAGCTTACTGTTATGCATCAGTCTGATTGATGGAGTATCGTTCCCACAAATTGTACAAGCTTTATAACCATGTGTAACACACCCAGAAAAATTCCCATGTGCATGGAAATTATGAATCCCCCACATTAACATAGCTTTCAATGTAAAAGGTTTCATCTCATACACGTCACAAGACAAAACTCTTACTTCCCACAATTCCTTCCACTCATCAACTAAAGGTTGAAGAAAAACGTCAATATCTTGACCCGGTGCTTTCGGACCAGGTATCAATAAAGACAACATCTAAGACTCACTCTTCATACACAATGAAGTTGGAAGATTATTTTTTACCATGATAACATGCCAAACACTATAACTTGCAAACTAGATGCCACAAGGATTAAACATATCGGTTGTTATTGAGAGCCAAACATTGCGACCTTCTTCAATAAATTTAGGCCATTTTTATTTCAAACTCCTCCATTGGGATGAATCACATGGATGTCACTAGTAATTCCATGAAGTGGTTTCCCTATTATTCTATGCCATTTATCGCACTATCCATGGTATATAATAAAGTCTCACCAACCATGGAATAAGAGTGAAATGTCTCATTGCCTTTTTTGGTCCTTTGGAAATTTTCCCTCTTTCCTCATAGTAACTGTATACCTCCACTCTTCGTAGCCTAATAACCTAATTTCGGGATTGGTGGGTAAAAATATAAAGTTTAAGTGTGTGAGTCATACCTACGTGAGTTAGGGGTAGTCTAAAAAGCCCCCGGAACCCAAATACTACCCCTGGGTATTCAATTCAGCCCATTCGGAGTAAACCGTGAACTCAAAATCACCATCTGAGTCACTCTACATAAATGTTATATCCCAACCTTAAAATAATCTACTCATAAGCCCCGGTTGAGATACCGTCAAAAATGTCGTCATTCTCACTCAATACGACGTGCTAACAATTCACTGTATTTTATCTACTATACACACATAGTAAATCTAACACATAAATATTAATCTTAATATCTTCCAGTTAATATTTAATAAACACGCAATATTCCATTTTAATTAAATTACTGCACACATGTAATTTAAAAATGTTAGAAATAGTTAAATTATAAATTATAAAAATACGGGGTGTCACAATATGTAAACACCACGTGTTATGACACTTGGTGTATTCGGCTCATTGTCCCTTCAATTACACACATAAATTTATAGTGGAAATTTTTGAATAAATCGTTGATTAAATATAGGTTTTTTTTACTTCATTACTAATTCTTGATTTCAGATTAAAATACAGTTTTATTAAAAAAAATTAGACTTTGTCCAAAATCATTAAAAATTATGTTAACCGTAAAGGACAGATGGCATTTTAAATCAAAATAATTTCAAATTCCAATCAAATGAATTAAAAAAAATAAAAAAATGGATAGAAAATCAATTTTATACTAAAAATAATTAAAAAGACAGATTTTTGTATGTAAAAATTATTCTCCTACATGGACCAATGATGAATGTACACTTGTCCTCCAACGTGGATGACCAACCAGCTTGATAGGAATTAAAGACACTTAGTTAGCTGTAATGTTGACCAACTCCAGAAGACCAACCAATATAAATACTAAAAGTTACTTGGATGGGAGGCCAACCAGCACTAAATTCCAAGAGTTTCATTTATTATACACAGATGTAAATGCCTATCAATATAAAGGTGCTTCAACTCTAGGATTTGACACCATTATATATATGAATTTCTCTCTTATCTCAAGGGACAACTCGAATCACTCATATGCACGCCATATTGAGCTATTGTAAATCCTACTAAATAAAACCAACTGTGGACGTAAACTATTTTACAACTAAACCACTCTAAAAAAATATTATTTTATGTGTCTTGTTTGAGTTACCTACTATATTATTATCTGTGATTATAAAGTCGGAGTTTGTCCATTTTTAGACATCAACAGATTGGCATCGTCTGTGGGAATGTTTGTCTGTCATCGTTCTCTATTATTTATTTCGTTTCTTTGCCTTCAAATAAATGAATGACCTAGAAAATAGCGATATAAATGAAGGTAATGCCATCAATCCATCTGCTCCTCCTAGTGAGGAAAATCTACAGGAAATTCTACTCAACCTTTCTAGAGGACATGAAGTCATGCAAGATTCTTTTAAGGAACTGGCTCGCACTATGTAAACTAAGTCTTCCAATTTAAGAAGGGATATGCCACATCCACCAGCTAGAAATGAAAGAAGTCGTCATTCTCATTCCTCCCATGATAATTCATGCTATCCTAGAGTAAGTTCTTCATTTCGATCAATGGATTACTTAATAGTGGATCTTTTTCCAAAGAAAGAGTAAGTTTCTTGGAGAGGTTGAGTAGGGAGCCTTCTTTTGATTATCTGGGCCCGGAGTAGCTAAAAGACATCATACAGAGAAGGAGCATCATCGTTAATATAGACAAGGGTCCACAAGATCTAGGGCCAGTATGAGGGGCTCTATGCATGCCAAGAAAACGTCTTAGGAGAAGAGTTCACCACATAGACACAGTAGCCGCTAAATCTACCTCGGCCAAATCTAATCCATAAGAACCCTGGAAAGGGGTCCATGCAGCAATTGGAAGATCGTCTAGGTGAAATGTCTAAAACCAAGTATCCATTGTAAAGGAGTTTCGTTAAAGGCTCACTTTTTATTTTGGCTACCGTGAACTATCCTACTCCATCCAAGTTGAAGCCATCAGTGATCATTCCATAATATCATGGAAAAATTGATTCAGTCCTGCACATAGAGAAATATCAAGCTGCTGTTGACATCTATTCGATGCCTTAAAAAAATGGGATATAGAGCTTTCTCCAGCTCTATAACAAGGCCAGACAAAATTTGGTATAATAATCTCCTAAGTGTTGAATCTATATTTTTCATCAATTAGCTCAATTATTCATTAATAGCTTTTGTTTTGGGGATAAGCCGATAAAAAGTGTCACTCATCTCTTGACCGTGCGATAAAATCCAAGAGAAAGTACCAGAGAATATATTACACATTTTAACAATGAAAAACTAGAGGTGGTGGACTATGAGGAGAAAACATCCATGGCAGCACTTTTAAGTGGGTTACTCGCTAAAGATCTCTATTATGCCTTGGAGAAGAATTTCCCCAAAACCATAACAAAATTAATGTCTAAAGCTAGAAAAATAATAAATGACGAGAAAGCTATGGAAGCCAAGTAAGCTCCTAAGACCAAGGTTAAAGGTCAGAAAAACAATTCTAATTCTTTCAATAAAGATCGAAACGAAAGAAAACTGGATCGGATTAAAAAGTATGAAGAATATACCCAACTCAATAAGGGTATTCGCCATAGCCTGGAGGAAATAAAAGGAAACAGAGAATTGAATTGGCCTGAAAATTTGAAGACACCCCCTAACAAGAGGGATAAGTCTAAGTACTACGATTTCCACATAAATCATGGGCACAACACCAACAATTGCATTGCACTAAATAATAAGATTAAAAAATCTTATTCTAGGGGGAAACTTGAGAAAGTTTATTGATCGTAATGGAAATCAAAAGGATCAAAAGAGGTCTAAATCTCAATAATGAGCAAGGGATGACAATAAAAGAGTAACAAAATAAAGATTTTGAAGAAGATCTAAACTTGTCGAATAAGTTTGATGAGTTAGAGGTAGAGGTCGGCATCATGTCCTTTGGATGATACCTTATTGTAGGAGGGGATGCTGGAGGATGAGACGCGATAGAAGAAAGGAAAGCTTACATAAATGATGTCAAGACCTTCCTAACTGTCAAAAATATTGATATGAATGAATCCAGTGATAGTCAGCCAAAGAAAGTCAACAGAGACAGGCTAGTGATCGGATTCTCAAAAATAATTTGAATGGGGTCCTTTATCCTCACGATGATCCATTAGTTATCACATCCAGGGTTTACCATAGTAGAGTTGTAAGGATATTTGTTGATAAGGGGAGTTCAGTTGATGTAATTTTCTACAACTATTTCCAAAGCTTAGGGCTGAAGGATAGTAAGCTAGAACCATATCATAAACCTCTCATTGGATTTAGAGGAGATAAAGTATACCTATTGGGAACCATCAAGCTAGAAGTCTTAGTAAGCACTTTGCCAATGAGTAGGAGAGAAATAATTATCCTCTTTGTGTTAGATTAAAATGTTCCATCATCTTACAAAATCATCTTGTGAAGAGTGGAAATAAAGTAGTTAGATGCAGTGCCATCTATAGTGCATTAATTCATGAAATTTCCAAGAAATTATGGAGTCGGCATAGTAAATGGTAATCATAAATAACCTAGGTAATGTTATTATACTTCAGCCGACCAATGGGAAAAGGTCACAACTACTTTCCTCACTAACACTCTAGATTTTCAGGAAGAAGAAAAACTGATAAAAGGGAAAGTTATGGAAGAAATGGAAGTTGTTGTGATGGACGATGAAAAGCCAAAAATAACAACCCGGATCGGTTCCAAGTTATCTCCTTCTCTTAAATAGGTATTGATTACATTCCTTGGAGATAGGAAAAATGTATTCGCTTGGAGCCATGATGACATGGTGGGAATTGATCCGAACTTTATGAGCCATGATCTTAATATCTATCCAGGCTCTAAGTCGATCAAGAAAAAATATAGTGAGCATATCCCTGAGAAGCATATAGAAATCTAGGAGGAAGTCGAGAAATTATAGTGAGCACAGTTCATTGAAAATGTCAAGTACCCTCGTTGGTTGGATAATTTGGTAATGGTCAAGAAGAAAAATAATAAATGGTGCATGTGTGTAGATTTGACAGATTTTAATAAGGCATGTCCAAAAGATCATTTTCCTTTACCAATGATTGATCAATTGGTCAATGCTACAATAGGCCTTGAGTTACTCAGTTTTATAGATGCTTATTCAAGTTATAACCAGATTAAGATGAAAATTGAAGACAAGGAAAACACTTCCTTTATTACCAACCAAGGAACTTACTATTACCATATCATGCCCTTTAAGTTGAAGGACGTTGGAGCTACCTATAAAAGACTATTAAACAATGTTTTTGAAGACCAGGTCGGCAAAAACATGGAGGTATACGTAGATAATATGCTCACCAAGAGTAAACATGTTGCCGACCACATTACGAACTTGGCTCAAACCTTTGATCAATTGGAAAAGCACGACATGAGGCTCAACCCGACCAAATGTATTTTTAGAGTACATGAAGGAATATTCCTACAGTACATTTTCAATGAAATGGTAATAGAAGTAAATCCTGCAAAAATTAAAGCCTTGCTTGAGATGCAATCCCCGACCAAAAAAAAAGAAGTTCAAAAACTAAAAAGAAGAGTAGCTGACTTAAACTTTTTTGTCTCCCGGGAAATTGATAAATGTCTTCCGTTCTTTAAGGTTATTAGAAATACCTTTAAGTGGAATGACAAAGGCCTTGAACCGACTTATAATTGGTTGTTTCAGCGTCAGCTATTAGTCCAGCTTTGATCCGACTGGATAGAGGAGTTCAAAGGCCAGTATATTATACTAGCAAGTCATTACAAAGAGAAGAAATTAGATATCCACGCCTAGAAAAGTTAGCCATCGCTCTTATTGAAGCCTCCAGGAGGATGAGGCTATACTTACAAGACCACACCATTGTTGTTTACACGAATTTGCCTTTGCAACAAGCACTGCATAAAATAGAGAAGTCTAGAAGGTTAATGTCTTGGAGAGTTGAATTGGGAGAGTATAAAAATATTAATGAACCTAGAGTTGCAATAAAAGGCCAGACAGTAGCAAGCTTCATTTTCAAATTCACATATGCATAAGAGTAACATAATCTATGTTTGCCTATCGAGTAGACTTCTATGAAAGAGAAATTAGCTCAAAAGCAAACAAAAATTATGACCAATCAACCTGACTTATTGGATGCTCAAGAAAGAATTCAACAAACCAAGAAGATATTAATGCATAGTATGCTGGTGGAATAAGAGTTCTCTGATTACAATCCAATTTGGCAGTTGGTTGTAGATAGATCCTCATGTGCTATTGGAAGTGGAGCAATCATCATCATCAACACTCAGATAACTTGGATGTGGAATATTCTCTGAGATTCCATCTAAGACTTCTAATAATAAAGCAGAGTATGAGGCATTTATTACTGGATTAGAGAAGGATTCATCATCAGGTGTCGATCAGCTATTAGTATATAGTCATTCCTAGTTGATTGTTAATCAAATGCATCAAATTTATGGCATCAAATGGGAAATTATGATGAGATAACCACAAAAAGAAATGGAAGTTATTTCTTTGTTCACTAAGGTCAGGATCGTGAGGATTTTAAGATTAGAGAATTCCCAAGCAGATTATCTTGCTCGACATGCTTCAGCAACTTAAATAGAACTAAGGCGAACAATCCCAATGGATATTCTTGCCCATAGAAGTGTTAATGGGATATAAGTCAGCATCATCTCTGTGGAATTAAGTCCTTCATGGATGGACCCAATTAGGGAATACATTAAAAGATGAACACTGTTGTCCGACTAGAAGGAAGCCAGGAAGATGAGGTACAAAGCATCCATTTATGTGTTAGAGAAAGGTGTCTTGTACAGGTGAGGATACATTATTTTCCTTCTTCATTGTGATCATCTAAACGAAGTAAATGATCAAATCAAACCGGTTCATAAAGGCTCATGTGGAGCCCACGCGGTCGAAAGGTCTCTAAGACAACGAATAGTTATTCAATGTTACTCAGGATGATGATGAAAGTAGATTGTATTGCTTTCATTAAGAAGTGTGATAGATGCCAAAAGTTTGTTACCATATACAGAAGACCGAGAGTAAGTCTAACACCCATAACTTCTCCGTGGCCTTTCAATGTATGGGGAATTGGCCTGATCGGACCACTACCGACCACCAAAGGAAGATTCAAGCGCCTAGTTGTAGGAGTGGATTATTTCACCAAATAGGTTAAGGTTTAGCACTTGATTCATATGCCTTATCAGAGGGTGTTTGAGTTCATATGGAAGTAGATCATTTAGAGGTATGGCATCCCTATGCCTTCATCACCGACTATGGCACTCAATTTGATAATGAAGAATTTGAAGAGTACTGTATTTGATCAGGCATTCAGAAACTTCATTCAACACCTGGGCATCCATAATGAAATGGTCAGCTAAAAGTCACCAACCCTTGTTAGATGGGTTGAAGAAAAGGTTAGATAAGGATAAAGGCAAATAGATTAATGAACTCCACAGTGTCCTTTGGGCATATAGGACTACTCCCATAACAATAAGAGGAGATACCCCATGCATGCTAGCTTTTGGCACTGAGGCGGTGTTACCAGTTGAAATAGGTCTGCCCACTCACAGGGTATTGAACTTTGATTCACCCAAGAGTGACTTCATGAGGTGACTATATCTGGACATGATAAAAGAAGTCTGAGAAGATGTTGTTATTCAGATGGCTGGCTGCCAACAAAGGACTATAAGGTTTTATAATCGAAGGGTCAAGCCGACCATCCTGAAGTAAGGAGATCTGGTACTTAAGAAAGTAATCCAAAAAAGAAAAAAGCTGGAACCTAATTGGCTTGGTCCATACCGTATATCGGCGATTATCCGACCAGGAACTTATCACTTGGAAACTCTGAAAGGAGAAGAATTTAAGAATCCATAGAATGCAGAGCATTTGTGCAAGTATTATCAGTAATTCAGTTTTCAAAAATTTTGTTCTTAATGTAATTAGTTATCCAAATTAATAAGATTCCAATTTTTTCTCCATTACACATATTTTTTATGTTTTATTTTTTGGAGTATGGTGGTTATACATCAACCTGTAAATTAATGAGAAATTTTAATTCAAATTTTTCCAACTTCAGAAAAGTTTCTAGAAAGTTCCTCACCAAAGAGCATGGTTCAAACTTTTCCAACTTTAGAAAAGTTTCCAAAGAGTTCCTCATCGAAAAGTGCGTGGTTCAAACTTTTCTAAACTTTCCCAACTTGTGAAAGTTAAACTTCATGTATAATTTGACCTCAGCAAATCATGAACAAAAGTCAGTAAAATTTCTTAATTTGAGGTTTTACCTGACCAGGTTAAAATACTAGAATAATTATATGTTCCTAATACACTTGGTCGCCACTTATAACTAATGCTACAACTTAGTAAAATATAGATATTTATAGTTTTATCTAAGTGCATTAGTCAAATCTAAGGCCATACAAATGATTCAAATATGAATCAGATATCAAACATTTGAGCAAGTTATTTAGTCTATAAGCCTATTAACTAATCATTATATAGGTTACCTAGTCGGCGAAAAGATTCATAATAACTGTAATCTTAAATAAAGAGAACTCAATTGAAAACAACTTTATTTCATTGATGAAAATGTCTTACAATAGTAGTAGTTGATCAAAATATAGTACAATAAGTAGAAATTTATTCTACTAAACACTTTCATTGTGCCTTATTCATTTCACGAGGAGGATCATCAAGGGTATATAGAAAATTTATTGTGTTAAAATCTCTTAGCATTTGCCTATTACGGTTGCTCGTCCTATCAATCAAGTGAGGAGGGAGAACTATCTCACACTCATCATGGGGGCCATAATCCCCCAAATATTTACTTATTAGGCATTAAGGAATGGAATCAGGAGGAATCCATCTCATGTCCAGTTTGAAAGGAGGTTTGTCATAATCCAAGAAACCTGGATTATTCTAATGCCACAAGTCACTATTTTAATCATACTTCAGCAAAATCAACAAGTTTGTCCACCCCTATTTATAGCCTTCACGTTTTATTTGAGGAAGATAATTATCCATGTGAGTTAAGGCCTCGGTAAAACCTTTCATCCAAACTTCACTTGGTTGCTTGTGAAACTGGAATGTTAGCCTATCCACTTAATCTTAATGTTTATTAAGGAAAATATTTTTGGATTTCAATAAAGAAGCTTGGTCGGTAAAACTCTTCTTAGTCCTCTTTTCCTCAATGTTTGGTCGAACAACTATACTTTTCCTAGAAGTTTGCTCATGTTTGGTCTTTTTCTTCTGTAATGCTTCCAACTCCTCCAACAGTCATTCATTTTCAGTCTCTAAAAAGAAAACATCCTTATTACACTAGTAGTGGTTGATCTCTTCAGGTTGTCAAGTTCATCTCTCGGGGCATTATTTTCTTGCTCTAATATTGTATCAATTTATCGGGCACTCTCCAAATCTTATTTCAAAGATAGTTTCTTCTTATTTAGAGAAGAAGTAATGTCTTTCAACTTCTTGTCAAAACCCCAAACTTCACTTAATGATTTATATTTAGCCTCACAATTAGAGTGAAGTAAAGCCAAGGATAGTTTGTGATATTCTCATAGATGCTCAATCATTTCGTAATAAGAAATGTTATTAGAAACAACCATGTCTAATAGGTAATAAATATGGATATATGACTCCTTCACTTAGTCGACTGACTCTTTCACTTGGTTGGAGACATCTCGGCCGAGCAATCCAGTTAAGTCTTCCTCAAACATGGGAACATGACCAGCCTCCAGAAGGTTTCTACTTTACCTAAGTAGGTCAAATTCAACATAATTATGGCCTCTTCCTAGCATCAAACTATAAAGTTACAAATATATAAGTTTATGGGTAAATCCAGATGAGTAGACAATATGAAAAATAATAAACCATCATAAAATATATATAATTCAAAGGCCTAAAGAGTTGAGACAAGAAAAGTTTTTCGTTCATTAATTAATTGTTGAAGTACAAGAGTTGATACATCGTCAAGAAAGAAAAGACAAAAAAAAGTAAACTTCCTAAACCTTCTCCTTATCCTTGGCCTGGTTTTGGCTAGTAGCAGGTTGATCGGCACTAGCATTTGTTAAGATTAAATAATCAAGGGTCATCACAAAAGACTCTCTAGACCCTTCTTATTATCAAACTCCTAATCCAGGTTAGGACGAGTACCAAGGTCATGCCTTGGGAAGAGTTTAGAATTTTCCTATGTGCCGACCACCTTCTAGGCCTCAGTCAAACCTTCCTTGAAGGACATCTTTTTGGCATACTTAATTTGAGTAGAGGCAGTAAATATGGCCTTCTCCCAATGTTTATTGAAGGAAGATTTGCCTTTGGTCTTCAAAGAATTCTCCTATGAATTCAACCTAGCCACATTATCTTCAGTAACTTGCGCCCTAGTTGTAACATCCAAAAGATTGTCCTCGACAACCATTCCGCTGACTTCAACATCATTCAGCTTCTTTTTTGTTGCTTTAGCTCTTTCCTCGATAGCATTTATTTTCCCTTCAACTTTAGTAGCACGATCATTTGCCTTCTTCAAATCCTCTTCCCAGGATTTTTGCTTTATCTCCAAAGCTTGTTTGGAAGCCTTCAAAGATTATTTTAGACCATCAAAGGTCTCTTTAACTTCACCAAGAGAGGACCTCAGTTGGTCTTCCTTCTCCATCAATTGGTTGAAGTCAATCAAAAACTACAAAAAGAGAAAAATACCAGATGTCAAAAATGAACAGAATAGTGATGAAGTTACTAGTGTCAAGGTATGGTAAGCTCTCTCAGTCAGCCTAGATTTAGACATGGGGATAATGCAGCTCTATCAGCAGGAAGTGTCCAAGACTTAATTAAACCTTGGCTACTCTAGGGCAAATAACAGAGGCTAACCCAATGTCAAGGTTAGCCTATTTTTTTCTTACCAACTCTTGTTGGTCGACAATCTTCTTAGTAGCCAATGCCTACTGGTCGGTTGGTGTTTTTTAGTCCTATTTTTTAAGATTATCCAAACGTCTCCTCAAGCTCTTCAATTGAGGATCTATAATCTGAGTCTCGTCATCACTAATAGGATTATTATCACAGACCTGAGACTTCTTTTTAGTTGGCTTCTTGCCAGCATTAGCAATTTTTTGGGTGATGGGAGATAAAGGTCCATCTATCAAGTTGGGCATCTTCCTCTTGGTCATATATATTGAAGGAGAGAGGGGGATCTCAGAAATATTAAATGATTCAAATGAGGAAGAACTTCCCCCTTGGATGAATTCATCACCAACAGACTCAGTAGTTGAAAAAGTTGGTACAGGATCGTCCTAAAGGTTGGCAGCAACTTCGGGCAGAACAAGTGTAAGTCAGGTAATAAAGGAAGTGATGGAACTTTATATTCCATCAGCAAGGAAGTAGACCTGGGATTCTCTTCTCCAATCTTATGATTTAATCCCCACAGGAACTTAAGTTCATCGATATTGATTTACCCTTCCTTAGGGCACCTCTTCTTACTTTCCTCTGCATAAAAAAGAAACAACAAAGTTAGTGAGCAAACATCATAAATGTAAAACAAAAGAGGAAAAATAATTAATATAGTTACAACCTATGCCATGTACTGATTGAGGACATCTACTCTAGTAGGGAGGGGAGCATGTTGCCAGTTCTTTACAATTATCCCATGATCCCAATAATCCATATTGGAATTTATTACATTTATTACAAAAGACCTATTGGCTTGCCTAGTCTTCAAGCAATAGTTATTTTCTCCAATATTACCCTATTTATTACAGAATATCAAGTCCCAGACTTAAATATGGGTCCTATAAAGTTCATTCAACCTATGTACACTGTTTACAACCTTCCAAGTATTGGTTACCTTTGTAGGAACTACATCAAAGTATTGGCAAAACTGAAGAAAAAGGGGGGTTGGTGGAAACATGATGACACACTCAGCTATGAATAAAATGAGGATCCAGTAACCCTCGGGGAGATAATAAACATCTATGGGACCCTGGGTTATCTCTAAATCTACCCAAGTTAGGATTTTACATATCTCTCTAAACTTATCTAATGAAATCTCATCTACAATGTTAACCATGGCAAAAATAATGAAAAAGATGATAAAATAAAGAAAAGGGAAAAGAAGGCTTACAGAGGATCTAAGAAGATTGCAAGAGATGATTGCAAAAAACTGAAGAGAAAATGGCAGCACACGATACAAAAAAAGCTCAAAGACAAAGAAAGTGCTAAGTTCAGAAGGTTTGAGGTAAAAATAAAGGAGCGAAATTTTGTACCTATTTATGGGTTGCCTCGATAAATGGGAAAGAAATTATTAACTAAACGATACGTATAGATACCATTGGCATCACGCTTCCCGAAGCATTAAAAGACTACTTTATCCTTTGGCGGTTCAAAAAAGATTGAATTACTTACAAAAATTACATTATCAAATAGTTCCAGTGGAAATTTTTACAAGTATGGGAAGTCGGCTACCGACTAAACACTCAAAATAGTATGACGAGTAACTTCCTGGGCTAAATACTCCATACTCACTCAAGCATCAAGCATGGAGCATTGGGGGCTTTTGTTGTATGTAAAAATTATTATCCTACGTAGACCTTTGATGAATGTACACTTGTCCTCCTACATGGCCGACCAACCAGCTTGATCGGCTTCAGAGACACTTAGTCGGCTGGAATGCCGACCAACTCCAAAAGTCCAACCAATATGAATACCAGTAGTTACTTGGATGGGATGCCAACTAGAACTGAATTCCAAGAGTTTTATTTAGTGTACACAGATGTAAATGCCTGTCAATATAAAGGCGCTCCATCTCTAGGATTTGACACCATTATAAATATTAACTACTTCCTTAGATCAAGGGACAACTCGAATTACTCATGTGCACACTATACCGAGCTATTGTAAACGCTACTAAATAAAACCAACTATGGATATAGGTTATTTAATAGTTGAACCACTCTAAAATTCTCTTATTTTGTGTGTGTGATTTGAGTTACGTACTATATTATTATCTGTGATTATAAATTTGCAGTTAGTCCATTTTTAGACATCAACACGGATATTTATCTCCCTCCCTCGCCCCGAAACACACACATGGACTCATATCACTTCCAAGCCCTGACACTAAAACCACTTACCAAACCCCACACACCCATACCCATCATTCTGACCACCAATAGGAAACATAAACACCCCTCCCTCTGCCCACCCACCCACCCTCCTACCCAAGTTCCACCTAAAATCCACCACCTACCATGTCATACATCACCACCGCCGACCACCACCTTCATCATCAAAATTGTCCTCCACCTTCATAACCAAAACTGGACACCAAATCAATTTCACTACCTATTCATTCAGATACGAATCCAAATCCCAAATTTTAGCCCAATCACCCCAAATCCAAACTCAATTTCACCACTGCACCCAATTCGTTTTTCAATTTTTCTTTTTTTTATTTTTTGTTGTTGGATTTGTTTTTTTTTTGTTTCAGTTTGATTATGAGAGAGAGAGTGGGGGGTTGGTGGCAATGCGGGAAGTGTGGTGAGGGGAGTTGGGGAAGAAGATAATAGTGGTGGAGTGATGTGGGTGGGTGGTTGATGGCTTAGTGTTAGCGGTAGAGGAACGTGGGTAGAGGTGGTTGTGGGTGAGTTAGGAGAGGTCACGAGGAGAGAGGAAAACCTAGTATATTTTAAGTTTTCTTTTTATTTTGTTATTCTTTTTTATTATTTTAAAGGGTTTCAAATTAATTTATAAATGTAAATGGCACGTGTCAGTTATGATTAACAAAAATTTTAACGATTTTGGGTAAAGCTTAATTTTTTAATAAAACTGTATTTAAGTCTAAAATTGAGAATTAGTAATGTATTAAAGGGAATAAAACTTAAACATAATACAAATAGTACATATAATTCAATCATAAAACTTTGCATTGATTGTGTATGAACATAGTAGATATGCTTTATAAAATCATTGCACATAAATTATTGTTTTCATCATTTTTTTATTTTGGATTCTTATATGTCAAACCATTCATTTTAATAACCTACGTCATTAACATAGTCGAATATAAAAAAGTGATTTTTCCAAATAAAATATAAATCGTAAAATTTTAATTTTACTATTGGTTTATATACGTATTGTAAAAATTTATTTACTCATTAAAAATATGTTTAGTTGTTTCCATCAATAGCATTCATAAATTGTCCAAAAATGCATCAAATACTTTATATAAAGATCAATTTAAAAATAAATAAAATATCATTATTTTACATTTTATACAACCTAATGCTCTCGAAAAATAAAATAATATCATTTAAGGAATGAAATTTTGGTCTTAATCAAGGTCGTCTCTGCCTATAGGTGAGCTAGGCAATCGCCTAGGGCCTCAAAATTTTTTTAAAAAAAATATATGTACAAAAAACAATTGGATAAAAGAAATTAAAGTTCACGACTTAAAAAGAGCATAAAATATATCAAACTTTGTCCACTTATAACAAATTCCAAAATTATAAGGCTCCAAAATAAATTAAAATAGACTCATTTATAATTAGAAAAGAATAATTGAAATGATTCAATTTATTTTACGAACCCAATCAAAATTGGTTCAAATAACTCACTTAACCCATTAATTAAACCCACCCAACTCACTCTCCAACACTAAAACCCACCAAACCCACTTTTTCTTTCTAAAAATGCTAACCCCTCTCTTTCTCTCTGAGAGTGCACTATTCTCGAATGGAGTAAGCGTATTTAATTCCTTAAATGCTTAATTCTTATAACCCTAAAACATGCAACTATGTGATTCAAATCAAGCATGTAAAGAAATCTCAATTCGAGGAAAAAAACTCGAAGGGAAATGTTATATGTGAAAACTATCTCTCCACGTGGATAAATGAATTACATACACCTGTCATCCTAGGTTGCATTGTATCTTTCTTAATCTACATCAGAAGAACCTAGTGGGATAGAAGGCCGACCAACTCTAGAATTCGAACCTTCAAGAATATCAAAAGTTACTTGACTGGAATGGCGACCAGCACTAAATTCTAAGAGTCTCATTTATTATGCACAGATGTAAATGCTTGAAAATATAAAGGCATTATATATAGGGTTTTACACCACTCTAAATACCGAATACTCCTCCATCTCAAGGGATAATTCAATCACTCTTAAGCACACCATACTGAGCTATTGTAATTGAAGAAAATAAAACTAATACTGGATGTAGGTTTTCTTAACAATCTAACCACTTTAAAAATATCTTATCTTATGTGTTTGATTTGATTAACCTACTATAGTTTATCTGTGATTATAAATATGGATTAAATCCATTTTTAAATATTAACAGATAGGCGTCGTCTGTGGGAACGGCTACTAGTCATTGTTCTCTACCCCATATATTCGATTCTTTGATTTAAAGAATGACAATTGTTCCTCAAAGAAGCTTGGCTCCTGTAGGCAACTTTCAAGAAATATCCACTCCCCTACTGAGACAGACCTCTAGAGGATCCTGTTTAATTTGGCTAAGGGATAGGAGGCCATGCAAGAGTCAGTAAGACAATTAGCTCACACAATGCAAGACAAGACCTCCCGTTCTAGAAGAGAAATGCCACCTCCACTAGCCACAAATTAAAAGAGTTAGCATTATCAATCTTCTCATGATGGATCATAACGTCCTGTCATAACTTCTTCATTCTGATCAACGAATTACTATGACGGTAGATCTTTTTCCAAAGAAAGACTAAGTATATTGGCGAGTCTAAGCAGGGATTCTGCTTTTGATGATCTAGGTCCTCGACCAACTAGAGGTCATCATAGGGAGAAAGAGTGTCATAATGAACACAAAGAAGGCTCTTCGAGATCAAGATCTAGTATGGCAGACTTTATGCATGCCGAGCATACCTCTTAGGGGGAGAGTTCATCACATAAATACAGTAAAACCACTAAATATGCTTCGATCAAATACACACCAAAGGAACATTCCTGGAAAGGATCTACGCAGTTAATGGAAGATCGTTAGGGGAAATGGACAAAATAAAAAATCCTTTACGGGATCACCTTTCGTTCAAGCTATTATGGACTACCCCACACCTTCCAAGTTCAAGACACCGGTGGTCACTCCTAAATATTATGGGAAAACTAATCCAGTTTTACATATTGAGCAGTACCAAGTTGCTGTTGACATTTATTCTGTCTTCAACGAGATGAGGCACATGGCTTTTTCTAGTTCCATCACAGGTACAGCCCAGATATGGATTATGAAGAAAAAGCAGTCATTGTGGCGTTAATGAGTGGGTTACTGGTAAAAGATCTTTACTATGCCCCGGAAAAAAATCCACCTAATACTATGACAGAGTTTAAGGCTAAAGATGGAAAAATCATGAATGTCGAGGAAGCCATAGAAGTAAAAGAAGCACTGAAGAGAAAAATTGTGGGACAGGAGAACAATTTGTTTAAGAAAGATCAAAAAGATAAAAAGTCTCACAGGACTAAGAAGTTTGAAGAGTATACTCTTCTCATTAAGGGTGTTCACCACATCCTAGAAGAAATCAGGGGTAACAAGGATCTGAACTGACCTGGAAAATTAAGGACTCCCCTGACAAAAGAGATAATTCCAAGAATTTTGATTTTCATCGCGATCATGGACAACCCACTGATAGTTGCATAGCCGTAAAAAATGAAGTTGAAACTCTTATTCGGTGGGGAAAGCTGACAAAATTTATTGATCGAAATGGTAGCTGAGATACTAGGAGAAGATATGAGTCACTCGATCGAGGAAAAGAGGAAGCCAAAAGAGCACACAACAAGGATTATGAAGATGACCCCGACTTGCCAAAGAATTCTAATGAACCAGAAATGGATATAGGTATGATATCTTTTGGATGTGATTTTATCGCAGGTGGATATGCAGGTGGAGGAGATGAACTTGCTGAAAGAAATGCGTACTAAAATATAGCCAAAGCTTGTCCCATTATTAGGTAAATAGATATGGCTGAAAGCACTGATGGTTGGCCCAAGAAAGTCAATAAAGATAAGTTGATGATCAGCTTCTCCAAAAATGATCTGAGTGGGGTACTTTGCCCTCATTATGATCTATTGGTAATTACTTGCAGAATTCACCATGGCAGAGTTGCTAGAGTTTTGGTTAATAATTGAAGTTTAGCTTATGCAATGTTCTACAACTATTTTCAAAGCTTAGGGTGAAAATACAGTAAGTTGGAACCGTATCACATACTTCTTATAGGATTTTTTTTAGAAAGGTTATATCCTTGGGAACTGTCAAGTTGTAAGTACTGGTCGGCACTTGGCCAGCAAGCAAGATGGAACGAATTCACTTCTTTGTGTTGGACAAAAATTTACCATCATCCTATAACATAATCCTTGGTTAGGTATGGTTTAAACAATTAATTTTTGTCTCATATATTGTGCATAAATACATGAAGTTCCCTACCAACAATGGAGTCGACGTGGTAAATTGTAACCAGATGGAATTGCGAGAATGCTATTATACTTCTTCCAACCAATAAGAAATGAAGAGAGGCACAACTACTTTCCATATTGATACTATGGATCCTATAGAGTAGGAGGACTTGGTAAAAGGGAAGGTCATGGAAGAAATAGAAACTATTGTTCTAGACGGTGAGAAACTAGAAAGAACCACCTAAATTGGCTCAAGACAAACACCTCCTATAAAACAGTAATTGATTACATTCCTTAGAAATAGGGAGAATGTGTTTGCCTGGAGTCACAAGGATATGTCAAGGATTGATCCCAACTTCATATGCCATGAGCTCAATATTTATAAATTGGCCAGGCCGATCAAGTGGAAGCGCATAAGTTTTCATCCCAGAGAAAAATACAACGATCCAAGAAGAGGTGGAGAAACTGCAGAAAGCACAGTTCCTTAAGACATTAAATATCCGACTTGGTTAGCCAATGTGTTAATGGTAAAAAAGAAGAACTATAATTTAACACCCCATGCATTCTGGTATCGACCTCCACCAAGACTATGTCGATACAAACATTGACATATTTGTAAATTCATTCTCATACTTAGTAATTGATTTTGAACCCCTTTCTAAGTCCAGAAACTCCCTCTTCTTCGAAGTCCTAATCGCATACGGAAATTTTTTTTCATTAATCTTTATCAAAAAATCTTCGTAGTTCAGACGGTCCCTATCCTCTGATGTGGTGACACTCTCCCACCACTATAATGCATCTCCGATCAGCTTTAGCGTAATCAACATCAGCTTCTACACATCTGTTCAGTCCAACATCCTCAAGTGTCTCTCCATATCTCTCCTCCACTGGTGCCCTTATGTAAGCTAACCCTCACCTTGTCCCAAGTCGAAGAGAGCATACCCTACTATTGTGCCTCTAAAGTCACCCATCTCTTCCTCCTTACCTTACAACCGATCGTTGTGGCCTCACGTACAATAGCCTCTAACTCCTCGGTATCCAAAACAATCAGCCTCGGCCTTTCCTAAACTGCGGAACCAAAAACTAAACCCTCTCTCCTATCTTTATCTCTTCTAGTGTTCGCTATCTAAAAAGATATGAACAAACAAAATTAGACTTGAAATAACTAAGATTACAAATCATCAAAAGGAATCAAAGATAAGCAATACGAAAGCTAAAATGGACGCACAACCTATGAGACCTAAGATCGTGATCTGATACCATCTGTAACACCCCGTGCATTCTGGCTTCGGCCTCCACCAAGAGTACATCGGGTGTTACTAAATTAAATACCATTCTTACCATGTGTCAGTGAAATGAGATATATACAAATTTTTCCATAAGGTATTAATCAAAATTATCCAACAATATAACCATTCATGCAATATTAAAATTCATCACCATGCTAATCTCCAAAATTAATCCAAACTCAAATAAATATAAACTCAAATGAAATGATCCAACTGTAAATATCTTACGAAAACCTTATGCAACTGTGGAACCGTTTGACCCACCAAATCCATAAATAAAGTCTCATAATAAATACAACAGAAAGAAAAGTAAATCCTAACTGATAAAGCATCAAAAAATGAAACTCCGACTACATCTCCAAATATCTCCAATCACTCATATGAAGCTACTCCAAAGCTATACCTGAAATGTTAGTTAACGTAATGGGTCAGATCCCATTGCATGAATACTAGCTACTCTCCCCAATTAGAATATGTGAATCCTAACAGTACCATTATATGTGATAAACACCACAATAGAGTATTTTAAATTTAAACGAGATATAAATATTAACATTCGAGTAAAATAAACTTCTACCATTTATCCACGCAACTAAGTCATGCCAAAGTGTAAGTCCTATTTACACCATTATTACTATTATTTAAAAAAATTAGCTCTTATCCTTACTTAATTTAATTATGAAATTAAGTTTATTTATGCGACACCATTATGGCTAGTCGACCCTTGATCGGTCCTGCACACACTCTTAGCGCGCTTACAATTCTAAGAATCACCCCCATTCCCCTCACTATAGCCAGTCAACTCGTATTCTGTCAACTCTGCACATACTTGTGAGGTTCCACACACGGCACATCACTATCGTTAGTCGGTCGTATTCTATCAGCCCCACACATTGACGCCAACACACACCCACGTCGCTATAATTAGTCGGCCTGTATTTTTTCATCCCTAGACATACTCGCGTCGCAAATTCATTTTAATACCCATTTATTTTCTTTGGCATTAATTCTCAATTTCTTAATCTCCCATTATTTTATTTTAGCCCCACCCAATTATAGAGAGTAAATCCTCAAACCTATCCCTAGTCCCATACCTAGAGGTCTCAAAATAAAAGTACGTCCTACCCTATTATATAGGATGAATCCCAACTATTAAACTCCTCCTAGTCTCGAGCCTAGGATATTAGTCAACGGAATGACACAAAAATCAGCCCCATCCCGGAACATCTCATCCGTAAAAATCTACACTAACTAGTCCCATACCTTGGCCTAGAATTTTGGGTTTGTTGAGAAAAACCTGCACAAAATCCATCCATAAAAATCTGTTGGGTGCCCATTTTATATATCAGTGGATTTGAACAGTTTAACTAAATCAAAGCTTCCGGGTAAGTAGCGGATCTAACCGCGGGTCAGGGAGGGTCAATTGTTAAAACTTAAACCCCATTTCTTTTTCCACTATAAACACAATCCAAACCTACGGTTCTTTTCCTCTTTCTCATAACTTGAAACAAGATCAAAACCTTAGATCAAAATCGAAAAAATAGCAAATTTAAATCTAAAAAAACAACAAATCAAAACCGAAAAAAACCTTAGGTCAAAACCCAAAAAAACTTCAGATAAAAAAAACTCAACTTCGAAACCACACAAAACCATCCAAACAGACACAAAACCGGAGCTATTATCATGGAGGTTGTCTTTATTTTTCTTTGACTAAAAGTCTTTCATACAAGTATGTTTCGGATTTATAGATAGATGTTTTCATTTTATTTAATGCATATTTCATTTTGTAGATAGATTTTTTTTACTTTTGAATTTATTATATTAAGGACATGTTATAAATTTAGACTTTAATTAGAAAATTATTATTTGTTAGTTTAATTTTTAAATTTAAACTCTATTTCATATTTGCTTAAAAAAACTCGAAGGTGCAACGAAAAAAAGTAAGGGGAAACAACAGGTCAACCCGACCTGACATGGATTTGACCCGACCCAACCCGAGCTTGACTCGACCAAACCCGACCACATTATTTTGCTTGACCTGCCCTTGATCCGCCCAAATTTATCCGTATCCATTTATGATCTACCCATAATCGGCCATTGGCCACCACTACCCATACCTATAAAGTGTTAACCACAATTAAGGCATACCCACTAGTACCATACCTAGCAAGTGCTCTTAACATTATAGTGAGAGCATAATTACTCAAAACTCCCATCATCCCCACAGTGATAAATATAATCAAATCAATCATTCGCATATGACATATTATGAAAAAATCTACAAATTTCTCATGCGATCACAAATAAATAAAATTTAATTCATTAAATCAATTTTCATAATTAAACAAATTATTATATGTAACAAATATGCTCATCACCATGCAAATTTATGGTACACACAACACAACACTTTCTTTTTTTATCATATGTACATAATTTTATGTGATTGCACAAGTCCTTATTTAATTTAAACAAAATCAATATGGTTTGTACATGCAACCTACACCCAGATTAAGAAAAATACAACATCTACCCTAAACATACAAGGGTTATAAGTCTTAATTCATATTAAAAAAATTCATAAAAATATTCCCAATATAGAATTCACTTTCCCCTAATTAATGTTGCTAATTTATCTTAAGAAAAATATGTACTTAAGGTTTGGGCGATATTTAAAATGCATAATACTAAAGAGAGAGAATAGAAGTATTCGTGCCCAATGATGTAACATCCCGCGCAATCTGAACAATGGAGTGGCCAGCCGCCGCCGTCAAACTATGCCGAGCATCACTAATAAAATATCATTCTTAGAAGGTGAAAGATATGAGACATATAAAATTTATACAACAAGGAAATAATTAAATCAATCGCAATAAATAATAATCATCAATACGATCTAAAATCCATCACCATACTAATCTCCAATAATATAAAAATCTCAAATTAAATAAAAACTCCAATAAACTGAATCCATGATGAAATATCTAAATAAAGCCATTATAATTCTGGAACCGAATTGCCCACCAAATCCATAACTGAGTCTCAAAATAAATGCGAAGGAATGGAAAACTAAACTAAACTACTAAGCATAAAATAAATACTTCAGCGGCACCTCCAAAACAAATCTCCAAATACTCATATGCAGCTATTCCAGCACTACTTCCTAGAAAATGTTAGTCCACACATAGGGTCAGAGCCCCGGGCATGAATACCAGCTACTCCCTCCAGTTAGGGTCCGTGAACACATACAATAGAATTATACATGATAAATATCACAATAGAATATTTTAAATTAAGAAAATATAATTAATAACGATGCGAGTAAAATAAACAACATATGCTAACGAACAAAACTACTATCCAAAGTCCAAGTTCAATTATCCAATTTCCAATAATATCATTTAATCAATTTACTTAACTTTATTTTACTCATTTTATTGTTATCAGGTGCGGTACCCCTACATATAAATCATACTCCATTTTAGTAGTGGGACTCGCCCCAATTATCATCATTTTAGTGCGGGACTCCCGCTTACAGTCTTTCTTTGTTTGGTTGTGGGACTCCCACATGTTCTACACCACACCCTTACCCTCACTATGGCCAGTCAACCCACTAAACTATCAGCTCTGCAAATCCTCGCAAGGTACCATGCATGACACGACACTATAGCCAGTCACCCTGTTTAACTATCATCCCGCACACACCCACAATGTCACACACACCCAGGACGATATAGTCAGCTGAGTCGTTTAACTGTCAGCAATGCACATACTCTCGCCGCAAATATATTTTAATACCCGTTTTATTATCTTACGTATTAATTCTTAACTTCTCATCTTCATATTTTTATTTACCGCACCCTTATTATCGATGTGAGATCCCCAAATATGTCTTACCTTAATTATAGGATAAAAATGTCTATCAAAAATCTCTTTGTAGTCTCGCGCCTAAGCTAACCCAATCAACGGAACAACATAAAAATCATCCCCACCCCGGAATCACCCATCCATAAAAATCTACACAAACTAATCCCATACCTAGAAACTGTAAATCGTAAATAAGACCTACCCACTAGTCCCATACCTAGAAAGCATCCTAAAATATTGGTGAGAGCCTACTACCAAACTCCCGTCGTTACTGCGATGATAAATATAAATATCAATCAATCACATAATCCAACAACAAATATAAACAATATCACAAATTTATTCGTGATGGCACAATTTAATTAAATTTAATTAATAAAACTGTCGTCTTTCCTAGCAAAATTATGTCCATCTATTAATTTTAGATTAATCAACATGCAAGTTTATGAAACACACCATAATCGTCCACTTTCATTAACTATAGAACTTTCATGCGTGTGTACACATCCCGATTTCATTTAACTAAACCCCATAAAATTCTACATGCGATCCTACTCCCATAATAACCAAAACTCAAAACTCTCTCCTACGCACCCAAGTATTTCAAATCTTATTTCATATTAAAAAATTTAATCAAAACCGTACCAAATTTAATTATCACTTTTTCTAATTAAGTTGCTGATTTATTTTAAGAAAAACATGATTAAATGTTTAGGCAGTACTTAAACTGAATATACTAAAGGAAGAGAATAGAGTATCCATACCTTGAAAATTCGGATGAAAATTCTAAATACTCGGTTGTGTTCGTCTCGTGAAAATAAGCAAGTTTCGTTCTTGGGGCTTCTTGAAAATATGTAGTTTAAACCTCCCAAACTATGTTTGAAGTTTTGTTTAATGGAGTTTGGAGTTGAAATATAAGGGTGTGAGTATTCTGCTTTGTGTAGGGAAAAGACAGTTTTAAAAAAGAACGTGAGCTTTTACAAGTGAGTGAATAGTCTTTTTATAAGATGAGATAAAAAGAGTCCAGTTAATTTCCAACTTTTAAAAAAAAATTGTTAGCAGTTCCATACATTCATGCACATCCCAACCAAGAAGCTAATTTCAAAAAAAATCATTTATCACCCGGCAGCCTCTTACATCCACATGATTACAAATGGTACAAATACTAAAGGAATAAATAAATAAACAATAAAAAGAACTTATTTCCTAATGGGAAAAGCAACCACTTTCGTACATACGTAAACATGGACCAAATAATAAAGAAAGTAATAATAACTAAAAAGAAGAGAACTTGGCTCCCAAATGATTGGGGAGGCATGTGGGCCAAGAGCAGAAAAGGGGGTCCAGTGTGTCTCTCTCCCCCTGACCTCAAGTAGTAAAAAGATATATTTTTAAAATTATATAATACTAAATATTTTACAAAAATTCCATTTATTTATTTTACTAAAAATCAACTGTTTGGATTTAGCAATTGATAAGGTTCAAAATTTGTTAAAATATTCAATTATAAAATTTTCGAATCCTCATATAAACATTATAATTAATCAAATTTTGACTAAAAATCTTTTAATTTAAATAGTCCACCTATTAATTGTCAAAAATTTTAAATCTAAAAAAAATACCTTTTCAACTTTTAATTTAAAACGCACTATTTAAGTTTTAAAATTACGGGGTATTACATACTTTCCCACTAGCACAGGAATATCGTCCTCGAAATTCGACGAATCATAAACGCACAAAATAAAATAAGGCTCACATATTCCTACCCATAGAGTACCATGATTAGACGCCTATACACCCACTCCTACCCGCACGTAATACCACGATCGAAAATACAATATATATCAGCTATATATATGAGTATCTAAGAAAATATTATGTACCGCGATACTCTATTAACTACATCGTGGCTCCTGCCTAGTTGTCTTGGCCTGAGGCACAAGTAAATAGCACCTACCCACTTCGATCGTTGTTGGTTCCATAGGAACTCTATGTACACCTAACACTAACGGTGCTACTAGCGCTCCTCATACACATGTCGTTATCTGTGCTGGAGGCCTTTGGCCCTGTGCCCCTTGACCCTGTTGGTCCTGCATCATCAGAAACTTCGAAACTCTATGACCTACCTCCCCACAACTGAAACAAGTGCCCCTAAAGGTCCATATTGCCTATTCGGTGCTTGTTAACCCGACTGTCCTTGCCTTTGTCCTTGAGGGCCCTACGAAACACTGCCCTGCTGCTCCTGAAATGTCATTTGTCTCTTCCATACTTGGTCGTTGCGACCCCTATTATCTCATCCATGACCATTATACTCTTGACTTCTTCCCAACTTCTTTTGGTAATTAACTTTCTCTTGCCATAGTAACATCGTGACATCCACTACCTGAGTGTAAGTAGTGTATGCCGAATTCCACAACACCATCTGTCTAATACACCAAGATAATCTCTTAATTAAACATTCCATCTTCATCACCATAGTATTTACTTCCTATAGTACAAACATAGATAAATTCGTGAACTCTTGTTCATATTCAACCATTAATTTTGATCCCTTCTCCAAGTCAAAAAATTATCTCTTCTTTGCGCACCTAATTGCGTACGGGAAATAGTTATTATTAAATATATAATAAAGCTCCCATAATTCAAGAGGTCCCTATCCTCCTCTGGGGTGACACTCTCCCACCACTGTAACACATCTCCAGTCACCTTGAACATGGTGAATATCTGCTTTTACACGTCCGTGCAGTCCACCATCCTCAAATGATGCTCCATGTCTATCCTCCACTGGTCAGCAACCATTGATTCAGATACTCCTGCAAAGGTGGGAGGATTTCCCTTGTGTAAGCTATCCCTCACCCTATCCTAAGTCGAATCGGGCATACCCTGCTACTGCGCATCTAAAGTAACCCATCTCTATCTCCCTATCTCCATCCCGAATGTTGTGACCTCTCACACTATCGCCGCTAACTCATTGGCATCCAATACAAACTGCATTTGCCTCTCTTGGCCTGTAAATTCAGAAACTGACCCCTCTCTCCTATCTCCAGTCCTCCTTATTTTCGCCATCTGAAAAGACATGAATGAAAACAACATTATACTCGGAATAACTAAGAGTAAAAATCATCAAAAGGAATCAAAGATAGCAATGTGAAAACTAAAGTGGACTCACAGCCTACGAGACCTAAGACCATCCTCTGATACCATCTATAACACCATGTTCAATCTGAACAACGGGGTGGCCAGTCGTCATCGTCAAACTACATCGAGCGTCACTAATAAAATATCATTCTTAGAATGTGACAGATATGAGACATATACAATTTATTCAAGCAGATAATAATTAAATCCATCCCAATAAATAATAATCGCCAATGCAATATAAAATCCATCACCGTGCTAATCTCCAATAATATCCAATTCTCAAATTAAATAAAAACTCCAATAAACCGAATCCATAATGAAATTTATGAATAAAACCGTAACAACTATGAAATCGAATGGCCCACCAAATCCATAACTGAGTCTCAAAATAAATGTGAAGGAAAGGGAAACTAAACTAAACTACTAAGCATAAAATAAATACTCCAGCTGCACCTCCAAAATAAATCTCCAAATACACCTATGTAGCTACTCCAGCATTACTACCTGAAAAATATTAGTCCACGCAAAGGGTCAGAGCCCCGAGCATGAATATCGGCTACTCCCTCTAGTTAGGATCTGTGAACCCAGACAATAGCATTATACATGATAAATTTCACAATACATATTTTAAATTAAGACGAGATAATTAATAGCGATTCGAGTAAAATAAACAACATATGCTAACGCACAAAACTATTATCCAAAGTCCAAGTCCAATTATCCAATTTCCAATAATATCATTTAATCAATTTACTTAACTTTATTATTTTACTCTTTTTATTTCTATCAGGCGTTGTTCTCCCGCATATAAATCTTACTCGATTTTAGTAGTGGGACTCCCACCAAGTATCATCATTTTAGTGCGGGACTCACACTTAAAGTCTTTCTTTGTTTGCTTATGGGACTCCCACATTTTCTACATCACACCCTTCCCCTCACTATGTCCAGTCATCCCTCTATACTTTTATCTCTACACATACTCCTAAGGTTCCACGCATAACACGTCACTATAGCCCGTCAGCTCGTTTAACTGTCAACCCTCACATACTCGTGACATCACACACACCCACGACGATATAGTCAGTTGAACCATTTAACTGTTAGACCTACACATACTCTCACTGCAAATATATTTTAACACCCATTTTACTCCTTAGGTATTAATTCTCAATTTTTCATCTTCATATTTTTATTTCCCTACCCTTATTATCGATGTGAGATCCCTAAAATCACCCATACTCCCATACCTAAGGGTCCCCAACACATAAATACGTCATACCTTAATTATAGGATAAAAATGTCTATCAAAAATCTCTTTGTAGTCTCGCACCTATGCTAACCCAATCAACGGAGACATAAAAATCATCCCCACCCCTGAATCACCCATCCATAAAAATCTACACGAACTCATCCCATACCTAGAAACTGTAAATCGCAAATAAGCCATACCCACTAGTCCCATACCTAGCAAGCATCCTAAAATATTGGTGAGAGCATACTACCAAAATCCCGTCGTTCTCGCGATGATAAATATAAATATCAATCAATCACATAATCCAACAACAAATATAAACAATATCACAAATTTATTCGTGATGGCACAATTTAATTAAATTTAATTAATAACACCATCGTCTTTCCTAGCACAATTATGTCCATCTAATATTTTTTTATTAATCATCATGCAAGTTTATGAAACACACCATAATCTTCCACTTTTATTAACTACAGAACTTTCATGTGTGTTTCCACATCCCGATTTCATTTAACCCCATAAAATTCTATATGCGATCCTACTCTCATAATAACCAAAACTTAAAACTCTCTCCTACGCACCCAAGTGTTTCAAATCTTATTTCATATTAAAAAATTTCATCAAAACAGTACCAAATCTAATTATCAATTTTTCTAATTAAATTGCTAATTTATTTTTAGAAAAACATGATTAAATGTTTAGGCGGCACTTAAACCGAATAATAATAAGGAAGAGAATGGAGTATTAATGCCTGAAAAAGTCGGATGAAAATTTTGAATACTCGGTTGTGTTTGTCTCTCGAAAATAAGCAAGTTTCATTATTGGTCCTTCTTGAAAATATGTAGTTCAAACCTCCCAAAATATGTGTGAAGTTTTGTTTAATGGAGCTTTGGAGTTGAAATCTAAGGGTATGAGTATTCTGCTTTGTGTAGAGAAAAGAGGGTTTTAAAAAAGAACGTGGCCTTTTACAAGTGAGTGAATACGCTTTTTTGTAAGATGAGATAAAAAGAGTCCAATTAATTTCCATCTCTTAAAAAAATTTGTTAGCAGTCCCATTTATCCATGTGCGTCCCAACCAAGCAGCTCACTCCAAAAAAATCCTTGTGTCGCCCAAATAGCTTTGAAGGAAACCTCTTACATCCACATGATTACACATAGGACAAACATTAAGGCCCAATTTGGTTGCGCAAATTGTTTGATTATGTAAATTGGTTCATTGGGAATTATTGAATTGTAAATGAGTGAATTTGAAATGAGTTAAATCCAATTTTACACAATGTTTGGTAATTTGAAATTGATGTCAAGGTTCTATGAAAAAAAGATAAAAACAAATCAAGAGGGGGAGGGGGAGGGAAAGAGAGAGGGAGAGGAGGAGGGGGAGAGGAAGAGGGAGATGGGACATGCACTTTATGTGACTCCTATTTCAAATCGATTCATTTCAATTTTTTTGTGAAATGATCCAATTTCAGATTTTGCACATGAGCTAAAATGGGGCAATTAATGAATACTTTCATTAATGAAACCAAACACAATTAATGGGTCAATTTGTGAATTGATCAATTTATTAATGATCCAATTTATAATTTTGGGACAACCAAACGGGGCCTAAAGGAATACGTAAATAAACAATAAAAAGAACTTAGTTCCTAATGGGAAAAGTAACAACTTTCCTACATATATACACATGGACCAAATAATAAAGAAATGAACAATAAAAAAATAAAGAACTTAACTCCCAAATGATTGGGGAGCCATGTGCACCAAGAGCAGGATAAAGGGGGGACCAGCGTGTCTCTCTCTCTCTCTCACCTCAAGTAGTTAAAAAAACACTTTTTTAAAATTATATAATACTAAATATTTTACAAAGATTCCATTTATTTATTTTACCAAAAAATAAACTCTTTGGATTTACCAATTTATAAGGCTCGGAATTTATTAATATATTCAATTATAAATTTTCTGAATCCCCATAAAAATATTTTGTAATTAATCAAATTTTGACTAAAAATCTTTTAATTTAAATAGTTCACCATTAATTGCCAAAAATTTTAAATCTAAAAAAAATAACTTTTCGACTTTCAATTTAAAATGGGCTATTTAAGTTTTAAAATTACCAGGTGTTACAGATGAAAGGTCGGTTGAAAATTATGATTAGATGGTTGTGTTCATCTCGACAAATTGATAAAGACTCATTCTTGAACAATCTTGAGAAATTACGATTTGAACCATAAAAAATTGGGTTGAATCTTGATTTAATTTGGGGTAGGGTTGGTAAATGAGAGGTGGTAAAGATGTGTAAGACTTCTGGTTTAAATGATTATGAAAAAGTTTTTAAAAATGTCTAGCCTCGAGTTATTTTAATATGGAAAAAGGATTAAGAGTTTTAATTAACTCAAACTCTCACAAAACCTACAAACTACCGACACTGGCCAGGGTAAATCGATTCTCCCTCAAGGTCAGGTTGATTCGGTCTTGGTCAGGTACCTAGGACGCCCAAAAATGTATATATATATATGAATAAAATCCAATTTCTCCCCGATTTCAATTCCAATTAAAATCCTATTTTTCACAAATAAAATCCAACATATTAAATTGCTAAAAATAATTAAATCTAAAAAATTTATTTTTTCGAATTCCAAATTTAAATTAAATTATTACCGGTTAAAGTTATGGTGTGTTATATTCTTCCCCACTAGAATGGGAATTTTTCCCTTAAAATTCGATGAAACGTAAATGCGTAAAATAAAATAAGGCTCACATATGTCTACCTATAGAATGTCATGATCGAGCGCCCATACACCCAATCCCACACGCACCTTCTCCACGATATATATATATATATATATATATATATAAGAAAATAATACATACTGTGCTACTCCACTAGCCACGTCCTGGCTCCTATGGCGCCTTCCCTGCCCGAGGCTCCCACGTTGGAAGCATATAACACCTACCCATTGTGGTCACTGCTAGTGGTGTTGGCTCTCCCTGTACACCTGGAGCTGTCGGTAATGAAGGCATTTGGCCCTACTAACCCTATTCACCTTGACCCTACTGGTTATGCGCCTTCGGACACCTGGAATCTTGATTCCCTATTTCCCAACAACCAAAACATGCACCTCTAAAAGGTTTGTACTCCTATTTGGCGCTCGCTCACCCGAGTGACCTTAACCTTGTCCCTGAGGGCTCTGCGGGCCACCACTTCCCTACTACTCCTGACATGTCCCCTATCTCTTCCATGCCAGGTCATTGTAACCCTTTTTCGCTGCTCCTTAATTATTTGACTCCTATCTCTTTTTCAATTCTTTTTGTAGTTTACTTTCTCCTGTCATAATAATTGTACGACGTCCACCACTTGGGTGTAAGTAGTGTATGCTGGATTGCCCAACACTATCTTTTTAATAGTCCATGACAAATCTTTAATGAGGCACTCCATCGTCTTTACCTCGGTATTCACCTCCTTCGATACAAACATTGATAGATTTGTAAATTCATGCTCATACTCAGTAATTAATTTCGAACCTTGTTCCAAGTCTAGAAACTCCCTCATCTTCGCACTCCTAATCTCTTATGGAAAATATTTTTCATTAAACTTTATCATAAAATCTTCATAGTTCATACGGTCTCTATCCTCTGATGTAGTCACACTTTCCCACCACTGTAATGCATCTTCAGTCAGCTTAAACATAGCCAACATCTGCTTCTAAACATCTTTGGAATCCACCATCCTCAAGTTCCTCTCCATGTCTCTCCTCCACTGATGAGAAACCATTGGGTCGGATCCCCCTTTGAAAGTGGGAGGATTTCCCTTATGGAGGTTGGCCCCCACCCTGTCCCAAGTTGTAGTAAATGTACCCTACAAATGCGCCTCTAAAATCACCCATCTCTGGATCCGTACCTCAATATCGGTCGTTGTGGCCTCATGCACAATAGTTTCTAACTCATTGGCATAAAAATCAATCTGCCTCGGCCTTTCCTGAACTGTGAAACTAGAAACTGAACCCTCTCTCCTATCTCCATCTCTCCTAGTGTTCACCATCTGAAAAGATAGGAACAAACAACATCAGACTCGGAATAACTAAGAGTAAAAATCCTTAAAAGGAATCAAAGATAAGAAACACGGAGGCTAAAATGGACTCACAACCTACGAGACCTAAGACCATGCTCTGATACCATTTGTAACTCCCCACGCATTTTGGCATTGTCCACCACCAAGACTACATCGGGTGTTACTAAATTAAATACCATTCTTAGCATGTGACGGAGATATGAAACATATACAAATTTTTCCACAAGATATTAATCAAATTTATCCAACAATATAACCATTCATGCAATATTAAAATCCATCACCATGATAATCTCCAAAATAAATCCAATTTCAAATAAATATTAACTCAAATGAAATTATCCAACTGTAAATATCGAACAGAAACTGCATGCAATTATGGAACGGATTGGCCCACCAAATCCATAAATGAAGTCTCATAATAAATACAATGGAAAGAAAAGTAAATCCTAATTAATAAAGCATCAAAAAATGAATCTCCAACTGCATCTCCAAATATATCCCCAATCACTCCTATGAAGCTACTCCATCGCTATACTTGAAATGGTAGTTACCGTAATGGTTGAGAGACCACCGCATGAATGCTAGCTACTCTCCCCAAATAGGGTTCGTGAACCCAGACAATAGAATTATACATGATAAACACCACAATAGAGTATTTTAAATCTAAACGAGATACAAATATTAACATGCGAGTAAAATAAACTACTACCATTTATCCATACAACTAAGCCACCCCAAAGTGTAAGTCCCATTCATAGCATTATAACTATTATTTCAAAAAAAATTATCTTTTATCCTTACTTAATTTTATTATTCAATTATGTTTATTCATGTGACACCATTATGGTCAGTCGACCCCTAATGGATTATGGACACACTCTTGGAATGCTTACATTCTACAAATCACCCCCATTGCCCTCACTATAGCCAAACAACCCGTATAATAGTCAATTCTTCATATACTTGTGAGGTTCCACGCATGGCACGTCACTATAGCTAGTTGGCCTATATTCTGTCGGACTCGCACATACTCGTGATGCCAACACACTCCCCTGTCGCTATAGCCAGTCGACCCATATTCTATCAGCCCTCCACATACTCGCACCATAAATATATTTTAATGCCTGTTTATTTTTTTAGGCATTAATTCTTAATTTCTTAATCTCTCATTATTTTATTTTAGCCCCACCCTATTATAGAGCATAAATCATCAAACATACCCCTAGTACCATACCTAGAGGCCTCCAAAACACAAACACGTCCTACCCTATTATATAGGATGAATCCCAACTATTAATCTCCTATTAGTCTCGCGCCTAGGCTATCGAATCAACGAAACGACAAAAAAATCAACCGCACCCCGGAACATCTCATCTATAAAAATCTACACTAACTAGTCCCATACGTACAAAATGATAACCACAACTAAGGCATACCCACTAGTCATATTCCTAGCTAATTTTGGAAGATCTAAAAAATGAGCAAAGAAAGATATGGAATTAGATTAGGCTCCCTGTTTGGCAAGTATGTCAGCCACCTGATTAGTTTCTCTCCAAGAGTGAGTAAATCTGACAGAAGGAAGTTGGAGATTTCTAATTTCTGAGATAATTTCAATAATAGACCAAGGACGAGCTTTAATAAGACCATTCAGAGAGTCAATAATCAATTTCGAGTATGCTTCCACAAGAACTGAGGAGATATTAAGAGATTGACAAAGCCTTAATCCTCTCAAAATTGCAATGCATTCAGCTTTATTGTTTGAGCAAATGCCTTCATGAGAAGAGAAAGCATGAATAAATCTCCCTTAATGATCTCTGATAATACCTCCTGAGCCCGCTAATCCTAGATTTCCAAAATAAGAGCCATTTGTGTTTAATTCATTAATTCATTAATTCATAATTAAACTACTTATTATAAGCAACTAATAGAATGTCATCACCATGAAAATTTATGGTGCACACAACACAACAATTTCTTTTTTTTATCATACTTACATAATTTTATATAATTTCACAAGTACCTTTTTAATTTAAATAAAACCAGTATGGTTTTATACATGCAACCTACACCCATATTAAAAAAAATCCAACCTCTACCCTAAACACACAAGGGTTATGTGTCATAATTCATATTAAACAAAATTCATAAAAACAGTCCAAATAAATATTTCACTTTCTCCTAGTTAAGGTTGCTAATTTATTTTAAGAAAAACATGTAATTAAGGTTCAGGCAATATGAATTAATTCATAATACTAAAGAGTGAGAACGTGTGTGCTCGCGTTCAAATGATCAAATTATATATAAAACCCTTTTAACGCAAACAAACCCTAAACATGCAGCAGTATGTGATTGAATAAATTGATAATCTACGCAAGAACATTCAAACACATGCAATTTAAGGAAAAATCCCCCTCAGGGGCAAAACCATTTATTTTCACTATAATTTGTAAGAAAACGGCTTACAATCGGAATACAATGAAAATACAAGTTGACTAAGAATTACCCTCGGGTATCGGATTCTGTAGTCGCGGCTAGAATTATCCCTTTCCAGTAGGGTTGCAATGAAGAAGAAGAACGGTCTCCTCCACAAGGGTTGAACAAACCAAAGTTGTGTTCTTGGGTTGCTTAAAGGATTCACAAAGGTTTGGCAATGATATGTGAATCAAAACATGAGTCTTGGGACTCAAGAATATGAAGACTAGATGTATTTGGACTCTCAAATTCGTCTCCTAAAGTCTTGCAAAACAACTCTCCCGAAGTTGGTATTTATAAGGAAATACATGAAGAGACCCACGATTTTAAACTGCTGAAATTCTATCCAGCGTACAGGTACCCTGAACCGGTTCGGGTACCCCTGCGAACCGGTTCAGCCCCCCCCCCCCCCGAACCGGTTTGGGTCTGGGTTCGGGAAAGTGTGCTGGAAAAAAGACTTTAAACACTTAGAAAAATTTCCAGACTTTTCAATGAACATATCTCCATTTTCAACGGGCAATAACTTGTTCACCGTAGCTCGGATTAAGGTGTTGTTTCTTCCAGTATCTTTGTTGTGGCAAGATCTTCAACTTTCCAGTTGACCGGTCCTCCGGACGGTGGATGTAAAATTACCAATATGCCCTTGAACATCCCTATCATGCCTTGTTTCATTGATTTGACTTCTCTTGTGTTCCACTTGCATTACGAGCCTAGAATCAAGGAACGTGAAGTCGTTGATGCAGATGAGGGACATATTAGTGGAGATAATGTGTGCTTGATTCCCAGAATTCGGATAGAGGCCGTCATGTGAGATCGTGAGGTGACGTGCCAAATGTAGCGGTGTACGACATAAATAAATGAAACATTTCGGACATGAGAAAAATGTCCTTACAAATCTCCCCCTATGTCTATGCCGGTACATACATAAAAAATCCGAATTATCAAATATGAAATTTCCTATACAAATCTACCCTCCCATGAACCCAAAACTGGAAAAGGTACAAATGAATAGTCTTCATCGTTTGTTCTTCAATTCTTCAGGAATCTCAAAACTTTTCTCATCAGGGTGTGCAACATATAGATCTGCAATCTTCATACCTACACACATGAGACAAAGCAAATACCACGTGACATATCGAGTTTGAAATGAGTTAACATGGATATTAATATATGATATAAGCAACATCTCAAAAGCTCCCCCAAAAATCAAACTCCCCCATAATATGATAATTCTTTCTCCCCCTTTTTATTATGTCCCCAAATGGACAAATTAGAGAAATAAATCAAATAAGCAAGTGAGGGGTGTCATTAAGATAAAAGCACACCATGAATAAACAGAAAGCAACCAAGTCGATGATAGCGTAAATGAAGTGGTGTGATCAAATTCGATAGGAAAATCAATGCATACAAACATGACATATGTGCACGATGAATATTGGATATTCCTAGCGAATGAACTCAAATGCTTCCTTTAGTGTAAAAGAGTGACAGTATAAGATATTGACTCAATCAAATCAACAAATCAAAGCTCAAAATGATTTTCACACCAATAACGTCCAAAATGATGTTATGCTTTTTCAGGACTTTCAAGGAAGTGCAAACCCGTTTAAAGATTCTCCAACCAAACTCCCTCGGATATAAATTTGAATAGAGGCATTCTAAATTCTCAAACTTTGGAGAATTGATGGTGAAACCTAAGTGGCCCATATTTGGCATGAATTGCTTTTTATTGCCTGTAAATTTTTTGGGCTCTTTTAACCTCTTTGGACCTCGGATATTAAAATTCCTCCATTTTTTAGGTCCTTTTTAACGGTGGCTTTTGCACAAAGGATAGATGATTTCCTTTCGCACCCCCTCCCCGTTATACAAAAACACACAGTCTCACCAAAACGGTTTTTACATGCATTCCAATCTTGTCAAGTTTTATCGCATATTGTACATTATATAGACAGGATTGAGATAAAAACACGCAAGCCAACATGAGATAGATAAGTGCAATAATCAAATATAGCCGTGCATGTGTGCAATAAAGGATATAGGAGTCAAACATGTAGGAAGATATCACTAATTACATCTCAAAGACTCCAATCAATGTAAAGCACATGGATGAAATGATGTAGCCTCTCAAATCTCTATCAAACAGTCACATGGATATATTGAATGAAGTTGTGACTTGGATAACTTAAATGCTCATCCATAAAAAGTGCAAAAACGGAAAAATCTTTTTGGCTTTTTTTCAAAAAATATTATAAAATCTTTTTGTGCTTTTTCTCAAAATTTTTCTTAAAGGAAAATCTTTTTGTATTTTTCAAAAGAAATATAAAAAGCAACAAGAATAAAACAAAGTTGTACAACTAAGCAATGGTACATATAAAACATACTAGAAATAGGAAGCATATGATATGAACATGAAGGAGCATCCTATTCTAGACATAGACCAACCCCTCAGTCAACTGTGCAAATCCCTAAAGATTTCCTAAGACTCTCAAATCTAAGGGCATCTAAAGGTTTCATGAAAATATCGGCTAACTGACGGTCGGTGGGAACAAAACTCAGGGATACGACTTTCTCTTCAACTAACTGACGTATAAAGTGCTCACGTATCCTGATGTGTTTTGTGCGCGAATGCTGAACTGGATTGCGGGATATGTGTATCGCGCTCGTGTTATCACAGGAAATGGTCATGGTGTCCTGTGATATCCCATAATCCTCCAGCATTTGCTTCATCCACAAGAGTTGTGTGCAACAACTCCCGGTGGCTATGTACTCAGCCTCCGTAGTGGATAAAGAGATGGAATTTTGCTTCTTGCTCAGCCAGGAGACAAGAGCAGAACCAAAATAGAAACACCCACCAGAAGTGCTCCTACATCCATCTACATCCCCAGCCCAATCGGCATCCGAATAGGCGGACAGACGGTCATCGGTATCAAAGGAATACCAAATCCCGTATGAGAGAGTCCCACTTACGTATTTAATAATACATTTTAGAGCAAGTAAATGTGACTCTTTTGGGGATGCCTGATATCGCGCACAGACGCCAACACTAAAGGCGATGTCGGGACGACTGGCAGTCAGGTAGAGGAGACTACCTATCATACTCCGATATAAGGTTTGCTCTACGTCCTTTCCTGAAGTGTCCTTACTAAGCTTGGTAGTGGTACTCATAGGTGTACGTGCATGCTTAGCGGAGTCTAAATCAAATTTCTTCACTAGGTCTCTAGCTTACTTGGATTGGGAGATGAACATCCCATCCTATAGCTGATGAACCTGGAGACCAAGGAAGAATGTAAGCTCACCAACCATGCTCATTTCAAACTCACTTTTCATCTCCTCCTCAAAGTGATGAGCATGCTGGGAGCATGTGGATCCAAAGACTATGTCGTCCACATAGACTTGGGCAACCAAAATAGAACCGTTATCTCTCCTGAAGAACAACGTCATATCTACTCCCCCTCTCTTGAAGCCACGAGCTAAGAGATAGGAAGTAAGCCTCTCGTACCAAGCACGGGATGCTTGCTTCAAACCATACAAGGCTTTCCTCAGATAGTAGACGTGCTCAGGGTGTTGAGGGTCTTCAAACCCTTTTGGTTGTTCCACATAAACCTCCTCCTGTAGAATGCCATTCAAAAAGGCACTCTTGACATCCATCTGATACACCTTGAAGCGCAGATGACATGCGATGGCGAGCAGAAGACGGACGGACTCAAGCCTTACAACAGGAGCAAATGTCTCCCCAAAGTCTACACCCTCTATCTGTGTGTAGCCTTGAGCGACCAACCTAGCCTTATTTCGGATTATGGTACCATTTTCATCCATTTTGTTCTTAAAAATCCACCGGGTACCTATCACATTAATCTCACTAGGTCGGGGGACAAGTTCCCAGACATCATTCTTTTTAAACTGAAGCAACTCATCCTGCATAGCAGATATCCAGTGTTCATCCTTGAGTGCTTCTTTATGGTTCTTGGGCTCAACTTTGGATGTGTAGTAAAGATGGCTAACAACGTTCTCTAGCTAAGCACGAGTCTTGACCCCTAGAGTGGGATCACCAACAATGGCAGAAGGGTCATAACTCTTGCGAACCCAAGCAGGTGTGTCCCCTAACTCAGGAATAGGGTCCACAGAGTGTGAGAGAGGAACAGGTAAAACACTGTCAGAACAATCCTCATCCTCACACTGAAGGTTTGGATCAATAACCGTCAAAGATTCGTCATCTTGCACGGTAACGTTTATTGATTCCATAACCCTAGAGCTCGTCAGGTTAAATACCCGGTACGCTCTACTATTCGATGAATATCCTAAAAATATTCGCTCGTCGCTCCGGGAGTCGAACTTTCCTAATTGCTCTCTATCCCGTAGGATGTAGCATTTACTCCCAAAAACACGTAAATACGCCAGGTTCGGCTTCTTGCCGGTCCACAACTCATAAGGTGTCTGTAGTGTGTGTGGACGCAAATAAACCCTATTCATCGTGTGGCATGCAGTAGACACTGCCTCTGCCCAAAATCTCCTAGAAACTTTATGACCTAGAAGCATAGATCTAGCCATCTCTTGGATCGTTCTATTCTTTCTCTCAATAATCCCATTTTGCTGAGGAGTTCTCACAGCAGAAAACTCATGTTTGATCCCAAGGCTATCACAGTACAAATCCACCTTTGCTTCCTTGAATTCAGTGCCGTTGTCACTACGTATTCTGTTAATAGTGACACCGTGTTGATTTTGCAGGACACAGCACTTGGTCGTTAAAAATTCTACCGCATCGGATTTCTCTCTCAGAAAACCTACAATGGAGTACCTGGAGAAATCATCTACCATCATGAGGATGTACCTCTTACCACCTAGACTCTCAGTACGAGTGGGACCCACAAGATCCATGTGAATCAACTCCAGAACACGAGAGGTGGTAATGGTATGCAACTTCCTATGAGGACTATGAATTTGTTTTCCCAACTGACAGGGTCCACAAACGGTCGAAGTTGACTTTCCAAGAGATGGTAAGCCACGTACTAGGTCCTTTTTAGCTAAACGATTAAGATCTCTAACGTTCACGTGACCTAGACGTTAGTGCCACAGATCCATAGGAGTGATCGTGACGCTGTTACAGACAAGTGAGGATGTGGGCTCAGTCCCATAGCAATTATCCTCGGTCCTCACCCCTTGCATCAATAGTTTACCGATTTGATTGTAGACTTTACACGCGTCCCGGTCAAACTTTACTGCAAGGTCAGTGTCGCACAGCTGGCTAATGCTGAGAAGGTTTTCTTTCAAACCTTTGACGTACAAAACATTTTCTAGCTTAGGAAAACCAGGTAACTCGATAGTACCTCGTCCTATAATGCTAGACTTACTCCCATCTCCAAAGGTGACTCTGCCATCTTGATAGTCCTCAAGAGTAGTAAAAAATGAGGCATCACCTGTCATGTGTCTAGAGCACCCACTATCAAAATACCACTGAGAGGTATTATGTGCTTTGAGAGCAACATGAACAACAAAAGCCTTTTTATCTTTCTTAGGTACCCAAGTCTCGATGACCTTTTGTTTGCCTTTGTTGTTGTTGGTTTTAGCTGGAATGTGAGAAGCATTCACTAACGGCGAATACATCCGTCGGAATTCTTTCATCAAACTCTGAGTCGTGGCAGCTAAGAACTCAACTCGCTCTCTCAGACTAAAAAATTCATCAGTATGACGTGGTGGAGAAGTAGTACGTCGTGTCCGACCCATGCTATAGCAAGTTTCCTAAGGTGGCCTTTTCTTTTGCAATAAGTACAAAAGAGCACAGTCAAAGGCGGACCTTGGTTTGATTTTCTTGGTAGAACTCTCCTTTGAGGTTTTTTACGGTGACCATAGGGAGTTGTAGTAAACTCAGGAACTGGTCCAGGTGCAATTTGGGACGTGGAGGCACCATCATATCCAATTCCTTGACGATCACCAAAACCTAAAGCGGGGCCGAGGAGCATCTTTCCCATCTTCCCAGATCTGTCCTCAATTTGTACCTTGACTTTTTGTGCTTTCTCAAGATCATGAGTCAGCTGGGCAACAAGGGCTTCAAGTTTTTTCCGAGTCTCCACGGAGGAATGGAGCTGACTCGTAAGACTAGCCACTTGCTTAATCAAGTCCCCTCTCTCTTTCTCTAAAACACTCTCTCTCTCTCTAAACAAATTCTCATTCTCGACACATGTGGAATCATTCTCTCTCAAGGCGGTGCAAGTGGAGAACTCTCTTTCTCTTGCTTTCTTTAAATCTTCCTCTAAGCAGGTGATCTTAAGAACTAACGCTTTGTTACGCTTTTTAGTTTTAAATGACTCATAATATAACTCAGCGTAGGCGCGTTGTATATCACTCTCGCTCTCACTTGTGTCATCCTCCCCCTCACTCACATCGATCTCACTGTCGAGGTGTACCTGTGAAGCATCATCCTCAACGTCGTGAGGAGAACTAGGAGTGTTCACTTGGCTGGCCATGAATGCGGTGAAGTTACACTCATGCGGTGACTCATCTCCAGAGTCCACCGTCTCGACCTCACTGTCGTCACTAAGGGTAGCATTAAGAACAGCTTTCCCTTTCTCTCTATTCAGACGATTGGCACACTCAAAAGCTCTATGACCCCTACCATCACACTCAAAACATCTCTCACTTTCTTTCAGAGGAGGATTTTTGGAACCTTTTTCATTTTTCTTTTCAAACTTATTTTTCTCAAATTTTTTTTTATCTTTAAAATTGCCATTTTTCTTAAATTTGAGAATCCTCTTGAAATTTTTTGCGAAAAGAGCCAAATCATCTAAGTCAAAATCGCACTCAGAATCTGACGTGTTAGTCTCTCTCTTTCTAGATGACTCTACCCTCTTTCTAGCTGACCCCTCACTCCTTCTTTCTTGGGCTTTAAGTGCAATTCCCTTATCTTTAGATTTAGCATTTTTAGGGAACATATCAATTTCATAAGTTTGCAAATCTCCTACAAGTTCTTCCAATTTTAGCGTATTTAAATTACCCATAGAATTTAGCACAGTGACTTTAGGGATAAAACGCTTAGGCAAAGAACGAAGAATCTTTTTAACAACTCTAGCATTCGAAATATGTTCACCAAGATTAAAACTAGTATTCACAATGTCAAAAAGTCTAGCATAAAATTCATCAAAGCATTCAGAATCATGCATGGTGATTGTTTCAAATTGAGTTGTCAAGTTTTGCAACTTAGACTCTTTCACAGCATTAGTTCCTTCATGGGTGAGTTGTAAAACATCCCATGCCTCTTTTGACGTGGTACACGTCATTATGCGTTTGAACTCATCAGGTGTGACAGACCCAGAAATAGCACTTAGACCCTTAGAATTAAAAGATGACCATTTAATTTCTTCATCAGTCCAAGAAATGTCAGGTTTCAAGTTGTTTACATTATCAACAGTCACGGTGGGAGGAGTCCACCCTCGTTCAACCAAAATCCAGACACGTTCATCAATGGCTTTTAAATCCAACCTCATACGGGCTTTCCAATAAGAATAATTTGTCCCGTCAAAAATAGGCATTTTATAATATGACTTCTCCATTTGAACACGCACTTTTTCAAAAATCAATTTTTTTCAGAAAATTGATATCTTAGAAAAATTTTGCGAAAAAAGGAATACGCGATAGATTAGCGTAACTTGCTCTGATACCAATTTGAGAACGTGTGTGCTCGCGTTCAAATGATCAAATTATATATAAAACCCTTTTAACGCAAACAAACCCTAAACATGCAGCAGTATGTGATTGAATAAATTGATAATCTACGCAAGAACATTCAAACACATGCAATTTAAGGAAAAATCCCCCTCAGGGGCAAAACCATTTATTTTCACTATAATTTGTAAGAAAACGGCTTACAATCGGATTACAATGAAAATACAAGTTGACTAAGAATTACCCTCGGGTATCGGATTCTGTAGTCGCGGCTGGAATTATCCCTTTCCAGTAGGGCTGCAATGAAGAAGAAGAACGGTCTCCTCCACAAGGGTTGAACAAACCAAAGTTGTGTACTTGGGTTGCTTAAAGGATTCACAAAGGTTTGGCAATGATATGTGAATCAAAACATGAGTCTTGGGACTCAAGAATATGAAGACTAGATGTATTTGGACTCTCAAATTCGTCTCCTAAAGTCTTGCAAAACAACTCTCCCGAAGTTGGTATTTATAGGGAAATACATGAAGAGACCCACGATTTTAAACTGCTGAAATTCTATCCCTGAACCGGTTCGAGTACCCCTGCGAACCGGTTCGCCCCCCCGAACCGGTTTGGGTCTTGGTTCCGGAAAGTGTGCTGGAAAAAAGGCTTTAAACACTTAGAAAAATTTACAGACTTTTCAATGAACATATCTCCATATTCAACGGGCCATAACTTGTTCACCATAGCTCGGATTGAGGTGCCGTTTCTTCCAGTATTTTTTTTGTGGCAAGCTCTTCAACTTTCCAGTTGACCGGTTCTCCGGACGGTGGCTATAAAATTACCAATATGCCCTTGAACATCCCTATCATGCCTTGTTTCACTGATTTGACTTCTCTTGCGTTTCACTTGCATTACGAGCCTAGAATCAAGGAACATGAAGTCGTTGATGCAGATGAGGGACATATTAGTGGAGATAATGCATTCTTGATTCCCGGAATTCGGATAGAGGCCGTCATGTGAGATCGTGAGGTGACGTGCCAAATGTAGCGGCGTACGACATAAATAAATTAAACATTTCGGACATGAGAAAAATGTCCTTACAAAGAGAGAGAATAGAAGTATTCATGTCTGATAAAAAGTCCGTTAAAATTTTTTATTACATGGTTGTGTTCCTCTCGAAAAATTAATAAAGACTCGTTCTTGAACAATATTGAGAAAACACGGCTTGGGCCTTCAAAAATTGGGTTGAATCTTAATTTAATTTGGGTCTAGGGCTTGTAAATGAGAGGTGGTAAAGATGTGGAAAACTTCTGGTTGAAAATTTGATGAAAAAATGTTTAGAAAAGTCTAACCCCGAGTTATTTTAATAAGGAAAAAGGATTAAGAGTTTTAATTAACTCAAACTCTCACAAAACCCACAAACTATCAACACTGAACCGGGCGAATGGATTCGCCCTCCAGGCTGAACCGATTCAGTCCTAGTCAGCTGCACAGGATTCCCAATATATATATATATATATATATATATATATATATATATATATATATATATATATATATATATATATGTGTGTGTGTGTGTGTGTGTGTGTGTGAATAAAAACCCAATTTCCCCCCCAATATCAATTCGAATTAAAATCCTATTTCCATAAATAAAATCCAACATATTAAATTGCTGAAAATAATTAAATCCAAGAATTTTGTTTTTTTGAATTCCGAATTTAAACTAAATTGTTATCGGTTAAAGTTATGGGGTGATACAAATAAATGGCGAATGTGTGTGAATTTTACAGACCTTAATAAGGCATGTCCAAAAAATCACTTTCCTTTACCAAGGATCAATCAATTGGTAGATTCCACAGTAGGTCATGAATTTCTCAGCTTGATGGATGTTTATTCTGGGTATAACCAGATCAAGATGTAGCCGGATGATAAAGAAAGCACATCCTTCATTACTAGCCAAGGAAGTTACTTCTACAATGTAATGCCCTTTGGGCTTAAGAACGCTAGCTCAATGTATCAAAGGTTGGTAAATAAAGTCTTTGAAGACCAAATTGGCAAGTAAATGGAGGTGTATGAAGATCATATGCTCACCAAAAGCATGTTCGTCGACGACAACATTGCTTATCTGGCCCAAACTTTTGACTAACTAGAAAAATATCAAATGAAGCTCAATTCGACCAAGTGCATATTTGGAGTCCATGAAGTTATGTTCTTGGGGTACATTGTGCATCAAAGGGGAATTGAAGTCAATCCTAATAAAATAAAAACTTTACTGAAAATGCAATCCCCGACTAGTAAGAAAGATGTGCAAAAATTGACACGGAGAGTAGAAGACCTAAATCATTTTGTATCTCGGGTCATAGACAAATGTCTTCCATTATTCAAGGTTCTTAGAAAGACTTTCTAATGGAACAACGAATGTGAAATATCATTTTTGGACTTAAAGAAGTATTTGGGGTTTCCCCCATTACTCTCTAGACTAGTTTTGGGCGAGAAGTTGTACTTATATCTAGTTGTTTCAGAGACTGCTGTAAGTTCAGCCTTGATCTGACTAGAGGAAGGAGTTCAAAAAATAGTCTATTACCCTAGCAAGGCATTTTGAGAGATGATATTAGATAACTACACTTGGAGAAATTAGCATTAGCTCTCATCGAAGCATCTAGAAGGATGATACCCTATTTTTAGGCTCATACCATTGTAGTATACATTAACTTACCCTTGCGACAAGCTTTGCATATGCCTAAAAATTCTGGAAGATTAATGTCTTGGGAAGTTGATTTGGGAGAGTATGAAATTATGTACGAACAAATAACTTCTTTGAAGTGTAAATAAGTTGTAGATTTCATAGTATAATTCACTTATGCTGAGGTACCCAACACACTAAGTTGGCCTGCCAAATAGACTTCTTCAGAAGAGAAATCAACTTCAAAGAAAACTGAGATGGTTGCTGACCAACCAAAATCATCAACTGTCATAGAAGAAACTCTTCGACTAGTTGTGTAAATCCAGAAGGTCTTTAAGTAAGTGTTATTGATGGATGAAGACTTCAAAAATGATGTTCTAATATGGAAATTATTCATAAATGGATCTTCATGTACAACTAGAAGTGGTGTTGGACTCATCCTTAATACTCCCGATGACTTGGATATAGAATATGCATTGAGATTTATATTTCAGGCATCCAACAATGAAGACGAATACGAAGCATTAATTATTAGTTTAGATCTACCCTCATTATTGGGTGCCAAGCAGGTGATAGCCCATAGTGATTCTCAACTTATTATCCATTAAATGCTGGAAATATAGAGAGTTAATAGGGAAAAAATGGTGAGATACTTGAATAAAGTGATGAAAGTTATCTCCTCATTTCCAATGTTTAAGATAGTTCGCATTCCAAGGGTGGACAATGAACGAGTAGATGATCTTTCTCGACTAGCATCAATAACCCCAATGGAGATTTGAAGAACCATCCTGGTATATATTCTCACCACCAGAAGCATTTATGAGGAGGCAGTCAGCATCATTTCTATAGATTTAGGGCCTTCTTAGATGGATTCGATCAGGGACTACATTAAAAAGGGGTTATTACCAGCCAACCAAAAAAAGCAAGGAAGTTGAGGTATAAAGAAGATCATTATGTCATAGGAAAAGGTACACTGTATAGAAGGGGATATATAATATCTTTACTTCATTGTGTCCATCAAACTGAGGTTAATGATTTGATTAAAAAGGTACATGAGGGCTCATGTGGAGCTCATTTAGCTGAGAGATCTCTAAGACAATGGATAGCAATGCAAGATTATTACTGGCTGATAATGATGGTACATTGTGTTGCCTTTGATAAGAAATGTGATATGGGCCAAAAATTCACTACCATTCATAGAAGACTAATAGCAATGCTAACGCCCATCACTTCTCCATGGCCTTTTTCTATTTGGTAAATAAGTATGGTCAGACCATTGTCGACCACCAAGGGATGGTTTAAATATCTAGATATAGGAGTCGATTACTTCACCAAATGGATGGAGGCATAGTCTTTGCTTGATGTGCCTTATTAGAGAGTGTTTAAATTTATATAGAAGCATATAATTTGTCGGTATGGTATGCGTTATGCCTTCATCACCGACCATGGCACTCAATTTCATAATGAGGAATTTGAAGAGTACGACATCAGGTCTCGCATATAGAAACTTTATTCAGCTCCTGGACATCCATGATGCAATGTCCATAAAGAAATCACCAATAAAAAATTTTCAAATGGATTACATAAAAGGTTGGGTGATGATAATGGCAACTGGATTAATGAGCTCCACAACGTTGTTTAGGCATATAGGACCACTCCCAGAACAGTAACAGAGGAAACCCCGTACATGCTTACTTTTATAACTGAGGCAGTGGTACTAGTGGAAATTAGTTTATCGACTCACGGAGTGTTGACTTTTGAATCACCCAAAAGTGATCTCATGAGGCAACTTGTAAGGATGCAAATTTCCAATTGTGTCCTTTGTAGTTTTGGCTCAATTCCGGAGAAAAACATTTGAGTCATAGGATAGAGTATATTGATCATCCTCCAAGCCTATGACGTGTTTGTTGAAGACGTAGCGGCCAAATGTATAAAGCTTCATCAAAATGCTGAGTTTTAAGTGCCTCGTTTCTACATCATCAATAGTGGTTCCATGCTCTCAAGGTATGAATGCATTACATATATATATAAGAGCTTGGAACGGTTTATATTGGGTGTTATGTTTTTAAAACTGTGTTTTGTTTTCAGAATGTTTTCTATTAAAACTTATATAAAATATATAAAATTTCTAGGCTTAAAAAGAATTTTTTTTAACATTCTGTGAGTTTGTTCGAAGTGTCGTTCGAACCACAAGTCATTCGAACAAGATTGCCAACGACTTCCCATTATGGCATACTGGAACTTCGTTCGAAATGTCATTCGAACGAGATGGTCGTTCTAATGAGATTTCTAACGAGTTCATAGTGGAACTTCGTTAGAAAACTCGTTCGAACGAGAATGTCGTTCGAACGAAATGTCGTTCGAACGAGATTTGGCGGGAACATGTTTTTTGGCAGTTTTGCCCACTTTCCCACTTGTTTTACCCCACTATCTTTTTGTTGAATATCAATGTGCGGGTACAACTTTTTCTAACCTAACTTTTTCACGTCCTACCAACCTCTAGAGAGTGTTTGAGAGCAAAATTGTTTTAGAAAAAGTTCATTGTTTTAAAGTGTCAATTTTCAAGGAAAAACCAATATACACTTTAGTTTTACACCCATAGTTTTGTTTATCCAAATTAATATATATACATCTTGCTTCGAGTTTGGCACCGGGTTTATCTCTACATTAGTTTGAAGAGAAGTTTGTGTTTGCTTCTAAATCCCACAAAGAAGAAGAGGTTTTTGTGATTTACCCACATGGAGAAAGGCTCCTAGTTCGGGTGACGGTGACCACATAAAGTCCGATCGGTGGATTTTGAGACCGCGGTGGAGCTCCGGGGTTATTCGCTAAGTGGAGGTGTTTACAAGAAGGAGCATCGAGGATTGAGAGGGATCGAGTCGTGTGATGTAAGTATTTTGTCTTATAATTGTAAAATTTCGTACTTAGTGGATTTGAGGCTAGGGTCGTCCGAGGTTGTTTCCCATTGTGGGTTTTTCCTCGTACATTGCGGCGTAGTTTGATTGATTTATTTTATCTTGCATAGTAACTTAGAACTCAAGCTTAGGATAAATCAAAATAAAATTGGTTTTAATTGCCACACTTAATTTAATTTGGTGCATAATTAAATTTGGGTAATTGTTTATTTAATTCAAGTCTATTGTTAAAACTGACTTGGCCTAATTTGGAAATAATGAGAAATATGACTTAGGCAAATTCTAGGACATGGATTAATAGATTGTGTATAAGTGAAATAATGAATTAATTTAATTTCACTTGGTGTAATTTTAATTTGAAAAAGAAATTAAAATTTGGTAATTCGTTTTATTGAACCATCACCCCTAACGCAGCCGCATATCTATTTCACAAAAAGGAAATATTATTTTAAAAAAGGATTTTAAAGGATTTAAAATCGGGGGATTTGATTTGACAAATTGGTATCAGAGCCAAAGCGATAAATTATTTCGTTAAGATCCTTTAAATATTTTTGGCTAAAATGGAATTTTCTCCATTTTCAAAATTTCCTATTTTTTATGGTTCAAACTACGCGTATTGGAAAGCGCGAATGAAATCGGCACTAAAATCTATCGACGAGAGAGTTTGGATGTCTGTTGTTAATGGGTGGTCCCCACCTACTCAGTTAGTAGATAATGAGCGTGTTCCCAAACCCGTCGATAGATGGAGTGAGGGTGAATTTAAACTTTCAAACTTTAATTCCCGTGGTTTAAATGCCTTGTTTAGCGCTGTCACACCGAATGAATTTCGACGCATTATGACGTGTGAGACCACTAAAGAAGCTTGGGATATTTTACAACTCACTCACGAAGGTACAAGTGTCGTTAAAGCTTCGAAACTCCAAAACCTCACCACTCAATTTGAAACCATCAAAATGAACGATAATGAAACTTTTGATGAATTTTATGCTAGACTTTTCGATATTGTTAATTCATCTTTTAACATGGGAGAGAAAATACCCGACAACCGAATAGTAAAGAAAATTTTAAGGTCCCTTCCCGACAGATTTATTCCAAAAGTGATTGTTTTAAATTCTTTACCAACTTTAGCCTCTATAAAATTAGAAGAGCTCGTAGGTGACTTACAAACCTATGAACTAGACATGTTTCCCTCTAAAACCGAAAAGAAAATTGAAAAGGGCATTGCTTTAAAAGCTTGAAAAGAGGTCAAACAAGTAGTAGAGAGCGAGAGTGATAATGACTCGGAAGACATGGCTTTGTTTGCTCGAAAATTTAGAAAATTTCTTAAATTTAACAAAGATAAATTCAAAAATGATTTTAAGAAATTTGAAACTTCTAAGTATGACAAAATCGAGAAGATCCCTAACCCTATTAATGAACAATTAAATAGGGACGAGTCAAATAGGTGTTTTGGTTGTGAGGGTTATGGCCATAGGGCTTCTGAGTGTCCCACTAAACTAAGGAAAGAGGATAAACGACCCATGTCATATAATGCAACCCTTAGTGATAGTGATAAGGAAGAGGGACCCGATTCCCCCACTAAGACAAATTTTGTGGCTTTTATAGCTAGTCATGTGAGCACCGAAAGTGAATCTTCTCATGAAGATATTCAAACCCATGACACTTCCGAGGTCAAAGTTTTTTATTCCCTTGTTTGTGATGATAGTGAGAGTGGAGAAGAAAGAGAGAGTAAAAATGAAGAAGAGGTTAATGTGAGTGAACTTAAAAATTCTTTTCAAGAACTTTATAAAGAATCTAATAAGTTGAAAAGAGCTAATTTGAAATCAGAAGCTAGTTTAAGAGAGCATGTCAAGGCCGTTGATAATAGTATGTTGGTTGAAGACCTTAGGAAACGAGAGAAAGCTCTTCTAGAGAAGCTTGAATATATAGAAGGCGAGAGAGATAGCCTTAGTGGTTTAATGGAATCCTTGAAAAAGGAACTTCTTGCTTTCGAAGAGCGAAATGTTTTATTAGAGTCTAACATTTTAGAATTGCAAAATAAATTAAAAGACTCTAGTAATGTCAAATTTGATTTGGAGTGTCGTTCGGAAAAATTAGATAAAATATTAGGAACGGTCCAAATTAAAAATGACACTTGTGGTTTAGGCTTCAATACTTGTAATGAATCTACTCATAAATCCAAAACCAATGTTTTAGGAGAATCTACTAGGAAAGCATTTTGAGATCATTCCTTAGGTACCAAATTTCCACGTAATTTTACTTGTACACATTGTGGTCGAAAAGGGCATCTTAGGAAATTTTGTTTTGATCTTAAACGAATTCCTAGAAAATCCTAACGTAAAGCTACCAAGGTATTTAAAATTCCTACACCCCAAGATAGTCATTCTTCATTAATTTGGGTTAGGAAATCCGACTTGGTTGCCTTGCAAAATATGGTTTTTTATTCTCATTTACTTTCACATGCTTCCTCCCTTTCTAAATCTAAAGGACGAATGTGTTAGTGTTTGCATACTTTAGCGATTGTACTTCATGCTATATTCACATGCTAAATGTATGCTTGTTAATCATTTTCTAGTCTATGCTCCATGCTTATCACATGCTAGAATTATGATTTTTGTTTATCTTTCTGTATTATATCTATTTTGTTTGCATTAATTGAAAAATACAAAAAGATGTTTGTTTATCATTTGTGGTTTACCTTTGAGTAATTTAAGCTTCATGAAAAATCCAAATGATTTTTGTTTGTCCTTTTGAGTATATATTTGTATTTTTGATTAAAAATTTCAAAAACTCAAAAAGATTTTATTTTGTGTGTATTTTAGTTTGACACACTTTATGTGGCATATACTTGTGTTTGAATTCCATCTTTTATGCTCCCATGTGGCTAGAACTTTTGGTTTAGTTTGTCAATCCTTATTATGTTCTTTACCATGCTTACATGGAGTAGTTGGATTTTGTGTGATATAATGGATTCTATTTTTATATGCTTCTATTCACACATGCACGAGCTCTTTTGAAATTTTAACTTCATATGTATATTTGAACTTTGTGAGGTGTTCTCCTACCAATCTTGTCATCTACATATTTGTGACTTAGGAGGACTTGTGCATGTCAAAATCCATTGCACGTGAGATTTGTGTGAAAAATGAAAACATGATAAATATAAATGTGCACGGGGAAGGGATCCGAAAGGTCTTAGTGATCCTTTGCAATTGTAAGTCACCGTTTTGAATGGACCTAAAAGAAATATGTGGTCCAAAGGCCTAAAAACAGAAAATATGGCATTTAAAAGAAAAATAATTTGCCAAGGCCTATGATTGATTGATATATTCATTCAAAATTAATATATGCTTATTGAGGGAGATTGGATGGCATATCAATGGTTTGCACAATGTCCGTTTATCCTAGTTGCGTATTTTATGTCATGACTCTATTGGTTTGTAGAATCATCAATATTCTAGGCTTGTATGCATTGTGTATGTTTGTTCATTGAGTTCAATCTATGTTGTCACATGAGGTTATATTCAAATGTGATGAAGTTTGCAATCAAATGAGAACTCCATGAACATGTTTTTAAGTGATTGGGTGTAAATTTAATCGTTACTAGCTCACACCCCAACACTTTCGTTTCTATATGACACATTTTCACCATACGAGTGTGAAAGACTCCTATTATATTTTGTGTGTGTCATTTGTGTGTTTATATCTATATATGTGTACTTGAGTTTCTTTGGTATATATTATGTATACATATACTTGATATTTTTGTTTAGTCTTTTCCTTGATGTCTAATCCATATATGCTATAATTCATACTTGGTATCCATCTTATTGCATTCTCTGTTGATATCACATGCTTAATAATTTATATATCATATTGGTATCATTTTATTGCATCCTAGTTGGTATCCGATGGTATTTGTTGGATTAGTTGAATTTTGTTGACCGTATGCTTTAACGCTTTCATCACTATATGCACAATTACATGTTTTAGCTTGTTTTCCCGTTCTATTTATCCCTTGCTTAATTTAGAGGGTGTATCTGGTTTATTTGGGGAAGATAAGTCAATTTTTGATTCTTTAAGCCTTTGTCTATTCCTGAACAAAAAGGGGGAGAATGATAGAGGGATAAATGGTATCTAATCCTATTATTATCGCACATTAGTTTAAGAAGATTTATCTTAGGGGGAGACGTCTTTCTAAGTTGATCATAGTTGATAAAGGGAGAGAATTAATTTAGGGGAAATAGTTACTTTACTTGCATTAAATATTTTGATATTCCTTATGCATGTAATGTGTCTGCTTAAGTGTGCAGGAATTATTTTATAAAGCGGCATCTTTCAACGGCAAAGATTGTTGATCCTTTGGGTTGTTTGAGTCAAGCATTGTAATTTTATTTGGGGTGGGACTTTTTATTCGTCTGGTAGAGCTTGACGGCCCTTTAGGATTTTATTTGGTTTTTGTCCCGGAATAGCCAAAAGGGGAGATTTATAAGGAAGCAAATTTCTAATTGAGTCCTTTGTAGTTTTGGCTCAATTCCGGACAAAAACGTTTGAGTCATAGGATAGAGTATATTGATCATCCTCCAAGCCTATGACGTGTTTGTTGAAGACGTAGAGGCCAAGCTTCATCAAAATGTAGAGTTTTAAGTGCCTCGTTTATACGTCATCAATAGTGGTTCCATGCTCTCAATGTATGAATGCATTACATATATATATAAGAGCTTGGAACGGTTTATATTGGGTGTTAAGTTTTTAAAACTTTGTTTTTTTTCAGAATGTTTTCTATTAAAACTTATATAAAGTATATAAAGTTTCTGGGCTTAAAAAGAATTTTTTTTAACATTCTGTGAGTTCGTTCGAAGAGTCATTCGAACGAGAATGTCGTTCGAACGAGATTGCCAACGACTTCCCATTATGGCATACTAGAACTTCATTCGAAATGTCATTCGAATGAGATGGTTGTTCTAACGAGATTTCTAACGAGCTTCTAACGAGTTCATACTAGAACTTCGTTAAAAAACTCGTTCGAACGAGAATGTCGTTCGAACGAAATGTCGTTCGAACGAGATTTGGCGGGAACAGGTTTTTTGGCAATTTTGCCCACTTTTCCACTTGTTTTAACCCACTATCTTTTTGTTGAATATCAATGTGCGGGTATAACTTTTTCTAACTTAACTTTTTCACATCCTACCAACCTCTAGAGAGTGTTTGAGAGAAAAATTGTTTTAGAAAAATTTCGTTGTTTTAAAGTGTCAATTTTTAAGGAAAAATCAATATACACTTTAGTTTTACACCCACTGTTTTGTTTATCCAAGTTCATATACATACATCTTGCTTGGAGTTTGGCACCGGGTTTATCTCTACTTTAGTTTGAAGAGAAGTTTGTTTTTGCTTCTAAATCCCACAAAGAAGAAGAGATTTTCGTAATTTACCCACTTGGAGAAAGGCTCCTAGTTCGGGTGACGGTGACCACATAAAGTCCGATCGGTGGATTCCGAGACCGCGGTGGAGCTCCGGGGTTATACGCTAAGTGGAGGTGTTTACAAGAAGGAGCATCGAGGCTTAAGAGGGATCGAGTCGTGTGATATAAGTCTTTTGTCTTATAATTGTAAAATTTCGTACTTAGTGGATTTGAGGCTAGGGCCGTCCGAGGTTACTTCCTGTTGTGGGTTTTTCCTCGTACATCGCGGCGTAGTGTGATTGATTTATTTTATCTTGCATAATAACTTAGAACTCAAGCTTAGGATAAATCAAGATAAAATTGGTTTTAATTGTCACACTTAATTTAATTTGGTGCATAATTAAATTTGGGTAATTGTTTATTTAATTCAAGTCTATTGTTAAAACTGGTTTGGCCTAATTTGGAAATAATGAGAAATATGACTTAGGAAAATTCTAGGACTTGTATTAATTAATTGTGTTTAAGTGAAAATGATTTAATGAATTAATTTAATTTTACTTGGTGTAATTTTAATTTGAAAAAGAAATTAAAATTTGGTAATTCGTTTTATTGAACCATCACCCCTAATGCTTCCGCATATCTATTTCACAAAAAGGAAATATTATTTTAAAAAAGGATTTTAAAGGATTTAAAATCGGGGGATTTGATTTCACACAACTAGATTTGGACATGATAAAAGATGTTGCTATTCAGATGGTTGCTTACCAACAAAGGACTACTAGGTTCTATAATAGGCGCATTAAGATGACCAACTTAAAACAGGGAGACCTCGTACCGAAGAAAGCGATCCAAAAGAATAACAACTGGGAACCCAACTAGCATGGTGCCTATCGTATCTCAATAGAACTCTGACCAGGAACATATCGCCTGGAGACATTAGAAGGCTAGAAGTTTAAGAACTTCTGGAATGCTGATCAAATTCGCAAACACTATCATAATTTTTTTCGATGTAATCAGTTATTCCAGTTAATGAAATAGAATGTTTATACTTGTTATAAACATTCAATCATTCTCAAGCACACCATATTTATCTATTGTAATCAAAGAAAATAAAACCAACAGTGGATGTAGGCTTTATTCTCAACAGAACCACTTTAAAAATCTCTTCTCTTGTGTGTTTGATTTGATTAACCTACTATATTTTATTTATGATTATAAATTTGGATTAAGTCCACTTTTAGACATCAACAGATTGGCGTTGCATGTGGGAATGACTTCTAGTCAGCGTTCTCTACCTCATATATTCCATTCTTTGATTTAAATAATGACTAATATTTCTTAAAGAAACTTAGCAACTGTAGGAAACAATCAAGAAATATCCACTCCCCCTAGTGAGACAAACCTCCAGAGGATCCTATTCAATTTGGCTGAGGGATAGGAGACTATGCAAGAGTGAGTTAGACAATTGGCTCTCATAATGCAAGAAAAGTCCTCCTATTCTAGAAGAGAAATGACACCTTCACAGAACTGAAAGGAGTTACCATTATCGTTCTTCTCATAAAAGATCATATTTTCATGGCACAACTTCTTCATTTCGATTAATGGATTACTATGACGGTAGATCTTTTTCCAAAAAAAATAGACCAAGTGTATTGGAGAGGCTAAGTATGGAGTCTTCTTTTGATCGTCTAGGTCCTCGAGTAACTAGAGGTCATCACACGAAGCAAGAGCATCATAATGAACATAAATAAAACACTCACAAATATCTTATTGGATTTTCTAGAGAAAGGGTATATCCCTTGGGAAGTGTCGATTTGAAAGTACTAGTCGACACTTGGCCGACAAGCAGAATGGAACGAATTCTCTTCTTCATGTTAGACAAAAAGATACCTTCAGCCTACAACATAATCCTTTATTAGGTAGGGTTAAAATAATTGGAAGTTGTTATGTCTACTATACATAAATGCATGAAGGTCCCTACCAACTATAGAGTCGGTGTGGTAAATGGTAACCAGATGAAGTGCAAGAATGCTATTATACTTCTATCGACCAATTGGAAATGAAGAGAGGCACAACTACTTTCCATATTGATGCTCTAGATCCCCACGAGAAGGAGGAGCTGGTAAAAGAACAGTTCATGGAAGAAATATAAACTATTTTGCTAGACGATGAGAAATCAAAAAAGACCCCCAGATTGGCTCAAGACTAACACCTCCTATAAAACAGGAATTGATTACATTCCTTAGAAATAGGAAACATGAGTTCATTCGAGGTCATGAGGATATGTTAGCAATTGATCCTAACTTCATCTACCATCAACACAATATTTATAAAGAGGCCAGGTTGATCATGCAAAAGCACAAGCTTCAACCCAGAGAAGAATACGACGATGCAAGAAGAGGTGGAGAAATTTCAGAATGCAAAATCCGTTAAGGATATTAAATATTCAACTTGGTTGGACAATGTGGTAATGGTAAAAAAGAATAACAATAAATGGCCAATGTGTGTGAATTTTACTAACCTTAACAAGGGATGTCCAAAAGATCACTTTCCTTTACCAATGATTGATCAATTGATAGATGCCACAGTAGGTCATGAATTGCTGAGCTTCATGGATGCTTATTCTGGGTATAACCAGGTCAAGATGAAGTCGGAGGATAAGGAAAGCACATCATTTGATACCAGTCGAGGAACTTATTGCTACAATGTAATGCCCATTGGTCTCAAGAAAACTAGTGCAACGTATTAGAGGTTAGTATACAAAGTCTTTGAAGACCAAATTGGAAATAACATGGAGGTGTATGAAGATCATATGCTCACCAAAAGCAAGTTCGCCGCCGATAACATCGTTGATTTGCCCCAAACTTTTGACCAACTAAAAAAATGTCAAATGAAGCTCAATCCGACCAAGTGCATATTTGGAGTCCAAGAATATATGTTTTTTTAGTACATTATCAATCAATGGGTAATCGATGCCAATCTTAATAAAAATAAAGGCTTTACTAGAAATGCAATCCCGACTAGTAAGAAAGACTTGCAAAAACTAACATGGAAAGTAGCAGCCCTAAATAGTTTTGTATCTCGGGCCATGGACAGATGTCTTCCATTCTTCAAGGTGCTTAGAAAGACCTTTGAATGGAACGATAAATGTGAAAAATATTTTTAGAACTTGAAGAAGTATTTGGGGTCGCCCCCATTACTCTCCCAGCTAGTTTTGGATGAGAAGTTATACCTATGTTTTAGAGTCTGCTGTAAGTTCAGCCTTCATTCGACTAGTGGAGGGCATTCGAAAACCAGTGTATTACTCCAGTAAGGTGTTCCGAGGATCTAAGATCAGATATCTACGCTTGGAGAAACTGGCATTAGATTTTACCGATGCCTCTAGAAGGATGAGACCCTATTTTCACTCTCATACCATTATAGTATACACTAACATACCCTTGCGACAAGTTTTGCATAAGACAAAAAATAATGGGAGATAAATGTCTGGGGAATTTTAGCTGGGAGAGTATGAAATTGTGTACAAACCAAGAACTTCATTAAAGGAGCAAGCAGTTGTAGATTTCATAACAGAATTTACATATGCCGAAGTACCCAACACACTAAGTGGACTTGCCAAGCAGACTTCTTCGGAAGAGATATCAACTTCAAAGCTAACTGAGATGGTTGGTGACCAACCAGAATCATCAGTTGTCCAAGAAAGTGCTCTTCGACTAGCTGAGCAATGTAGAAGGTCTTTAAGTATGGGGTATTGATGAATGAAGACTTCAACAATGAGGTTCCAATATGGAAGTTGTTCATAAATGGATCTTCATGTACAACTGGAAGTGGTGTTGTACTCATCATTAATACTCCTGATGACTTGGATGTAGAATATGCATTCAGATTTCAATTTCAAGCATCCAATAATGAAGCTGAATACGAAGCATTGATTACTGATTTAGAGTTAGCCTCATCATTGTGCGTCGAGTAGGTGATAACCCATAATGATTAGCAACTTATTATTCATGAGTTGCTGGAAATATATGGAGTTAAAGAGGAAAAATCGGTGAGATACTTAAATAAAGTGAAGGAAGTTATCTCCTCATTTCTTACATTCAAGATTGTTCGCATTCCAAGGGTGGATAACGCCCAAGATAATGCTCTTACTCAGCTAGCATCAACAACCCTAATGGAGCTCCGAAGAACCATCCTGGTAGAGATTCTCACCAGCAAAAGCATTGATAAGGAGGCAGTCAACATCATTTTTGTAAAGTTTGGGCCTTCCTGGATAGATCCGATCAAGGACTACATTGAAAAGGGGTTGTTATTAGCCGACCAAAAAGATGCAAGGAAGTTGAGGTATAAAGCAGCTCACTATGTCCTGGAGAAAGGTACACTGTACAAATGGGGCTATATAATCTCTTTACCTCGTCGTGTCCATCCAACTGAGGTAAATGATTTGATTAAATAGGTACATGAGGGCCCATATGGATCTCATTCATCTCGGAGATCTCTAAGACAATAGATAACAATGCAAGATTATTATTGATCCACAATAAAGGCAAATTGTGTTGCCTTTGCCAAGAAATGTGATAAGTGCCAAAAATGACCATTCATTGAAGACCAACAATAACGCTAACGCCCATCAATTCTCCATGGACTTTTTCTATCTGGGGAATAAATTTGGTTAGACCATTGCCGACCACCAAGGGAATGTTCAAATATTTGGTTGTAGCAGTCGATCACTTCACCAATTGGGTGGAGGCATAGCCTTTAATTGATATGCCCTATCAGAGAGTGTTTCAGTTAATATAGAAGCAGATCATTTGTCAGTATGGTATGCTTTATGCCTTCATCACCAACCATGTCACTCAATTTAATAATGAGGAATTTAAAGAGTACTGCACCAGGTCTGGCATCCAAATACTTCATTTATCTCCTGAATATCCACAGTGCAATGGCCATATAGAAATCACCAACAAAACCTTTCCAGGTGGATTGAAGAAAAGGCTGGGTGATGCTAAAAGCAACTAGATTAATGAGCTCCACAACGTTCTTTGGGCATATAGGATCACTCCCAGAATAGCAACAGGGGAAACCCTGTACATGCTTACATTCGATACTGAGCCAGTGGTACTAGTGGAATTTGATTTCTCGACTCACAGAGTGTTGAATTTTAATTCACCCAAAATTGATCTCATTAGGCGACTAGATTTAGACATGATAGAAGAAGTCAGAAAAGATGTTATTATTCATATGGATGCTTACCAATAAAGGACTACTAGGTTCTATAATCGGCGTGTTAAACTGACCAACTTGAAGCAGGGAACCTTGTACCGAAGAAAGTGATCCAGAAGAATAATAAGTTAGAACCCAATTGTCATGGTCCCTATTGTATCTCGACATAAATCTGACCAGTAACATATCATCTGGAGACATTGGAGGGCGAAGAGTTTAAGAACCCCTGGAATGTCGATTACCTTGCAAATACTATCAATAATTTTGTTTTCAATGTAATAAGTTATTCCAGTTAATGAAATTGCATGTTTCTACTCGTTATAATTCATTTTTATGTTTTGTTTTTCGGAGTATGGCGATACACCAATTAAACACTAAATTTTAATTTTTAATTTCAAACTTTTCCAACTTCAGAAAAGTTCTTTATATTTGTCAAATTTTTCCAACTTCAGAAAAGTTCCTCGCTAAACTTTTCTAACTTAAAAAAAGTTCCTTATATTTGTCAAACTTTTCCAACTTCAGAAAATTTCCTCACGCCAAACTTTTCCAACTTCAGAAAAATTTATCATTAATAACTTCATGTATGATTTCGTCCTCAACAAATCATGAACTAGAAGTTAGTAAAATCTATTATAAGACTCAAAGTCAAACACAAAAGGTTTTACCCAACTAAGTTAAAATACAAGAATAATTACACATTCATAATACATTTGGTCACCACTAATAACTAATAATATAACTTAGTTCAACAAAACTATTCAGAGTTTTATCTAAGAATAGCATTAGTAGAATCTAATGCGTTACAATTAGATTCAATTACGAATCAAACATCTAATACTTAAACGGGACATTTAATTAATAAGTCGATTAACTAGTCATTATACATATTACGTAGTCGGCAATAAGATTAAAAGCAACCACAAGCTTAGATATAAAAAACAAAAATGTCTTAAAGAATTTCATTTCAGTTCAATAAACTTGAATTACAAAACAAAGATCAATCAAATAAAAGATACAATTTATTCAATTGGATGTTTTCATTCTGGCTTGCTCATCCTAATAGGAGGTTCATCAAGTGTGCTCGGATGATTAATGGAACCGAAAGGCCTTTTCCTAGTACGCCAATTGTTGTTCGGATGAACAAAAAGATGATGGGGACGCATATATTCCACTTCTCCTTCAAGATCGAAGTCTCTAATATATTTTCAAACTTTGAGGAATGTCGTCAAGAGGGATCCAACTAAAATAAATTGAGAAAGGGGGATCAGGGTAGTCTAATATCCATGGGTCATGCCAGTACCATAATTTGTCATCTTAGGGTACCTTCAACAGAGCAAGCAGGTTCATCTAACCCTATTTATAGCCCTCATTCCTGGCTTTCTCCATGTGGTTATCTATGTAAGTCAGAGCTTCATCATACCCGTCCATCCAAATAGCTCTGGGTTGCTTGTGAAAGTGGAAGGTAAGTCGGTCCACATTATCTTGAAGCTGTTTGATGGCCATATCTTTTTCCTTGAGATGAGAAGCTTGGTAGGCCAGAGTCTTCTTAGTTCTCTCCTCATCAACAGTTGGCTTAATAACTATACTTTACATAGGGGCTTGCCCAGGTTTTAACGTTTTCTTCTACAAAGCTTCCAACTCCTCCAATAACTTAGCATTCTCAGTATCCAAGAATAAAACTCCTTCATCTGGACCAATGGTGGTTGATTTCATCAGACTATCAAGTTTATTTCTCAATACATTATTTTCCCTTTCTAGCATAGCAATAATTGATCGGGCATTTTCTAATTCTTGATTTAAGGCCAATTCCTTCTTGTGTAAATCAAAAGTGATGTCTTTCAATTTCTTGTCAAAGACGTAACTTTCACTTAATGCCTTATATTTGGTTTCATAGTCCAAATGGAGCAATGCTTTGGAAATTTTATGATCCTACTGCATCCTCATAATCATCTCATAATAATTGGCATCATTGGCTACACCTCTGTCCAAGAGGCAATAAAGATGGATGTAATATTACTTCACTTGATCATAAACATCTGGTCCGAGCAACCCTCATAAATCTTCTTTGGACAAAGGAACATGGCCAACCTCAAAGAGATTTTTGGACTGCCAAAGTAGGTCGAATTCAACAGAAATAATAGCTTTTTTCTTAACATCAAGCTGGAAATTTAAAAGTATGAGTATATGGGGAAAAATTAAAGAAATAAACAGCATCGAGGATACTAATCAACAAGAAATCAACATCATTTGAAGATTGTAAACAACTAAGAAAAAAAGGTTCTTGTATTAATCAAAGTTGTGATTACAAAGATGGGTACATCAGAAAGACAAAAGAAGAAGAAATTGAAAATACATAAAAGAAAGGATAAAAAGAAACTGGCTAAAAAAAGGAGCTAAACCTTCTCCTTATCCTTGTCCTGGTCTTGGCTGGCAGCATGTAGGTTGGCACTAGCTTCTGGCACCACTAACGACTCAATAGGCATCATTGAAGACTCTCTAAACCCTTCTTCATCTTTAAACTCCGCATTCAAATTAATAGGAGTGCCTGGGTCATGCCTTTGAAAAATCTTAGAGTTTGCCTCTGTGCCAACCACCTTTAGTGCCTCTAACCAACCTTCCTTAAAGGACAATTTCTTGGCATACTCAATTTGGGAAGAAGCAATAAAAAGATCTTTCTCCCAACCTTTTCCAAAGGCAGTGTCCTTGTACTTTTTGCTCTTAACCTTTAAAGAAGTAACCTCAGAAGTCAAGCAACCACTTTATCTTTAGTAGTTGGACATGGTTTAGGGCTTCTGTAAGTTTGTCTTCGACAACTTTGGCTCTACCTTCAGCATCCTTCAATTTATTCTCGGCAGTTTGGGACTTATCATCAGTAGCCTTTATTTTACCTTCAGCTGCAACTGCCCTGTTCTTAGCTTCCTACAGTTTCTCATCCAAGGAATTTTGTTTTAATTCTAAGGACCTCTCGGAATCTTTTAAAGATTTCTTCAGACCTTCAAATTCTTCTTCCACTTCACCTATAGAAGATCTAAACGAGTTATTTTTCTCCATTATTTGATTAAAATCTACAAAAAAGCAAATAATTATATGTCAGACGAAGTTCATTGACATGAAGGAAAAGCAAAGGGAAAGACAATCACCACAGCTAAATTATAAAATGCCCTCTCTGTTAGCCTTGACCTGGGCATGGGGGCTAATACAGCCCAATCATTAGGGAGATTTCCAAATTTTATTAAACCCTGACTAATCCAGGGTTAACAGCTACAGAAGCTAACCCAATGTCACCCAGGTCAGCCTGGAATTTTTTAACCAACTCTTTTTAGTCGACTTGATTTTTATTCGCTAACTCAGATTGGAATTTGTTTGCTTGCTTTTGAGGATCAGACAAGCCTTTATTTAACTTATTGAGATGAGATTTAGTAGTTTGGATCTCTTCAACTTGAGGACTTTTTTCATTAGATTGAGATTTCTTCTCAGCTAGCTTCTTGCTTGTATTAACATTTTTCTTGGGGGGGGGAGACAAAGGCCCACTCATCAAATTGGGCATATTTATTTTCACCATGTTGGTTGAAGGAGAAACAGGGATCTCAGAGATATCAAAAGACTCAAAAGATGACAAATTTCCACCCTGGATGAATTCATCCCCATCTGATTTAGTAGTCGAAGAAGTAGACACGGGCTCCTCTTCCAAATTAAAGGTAGCTTAGGGTAGAACAAGTGTTGTTTAGGAAACAAAGGAAGTAATAGAGTTTTTATAGTCTAATATCAAGGAAGAAGATCGAGGATTATTTTCTCCAACTCTTTGATTAATTCCCCACATAAATTTGAGCTCTTCAATATTAATTTCACCTTATTTGGGATATCTATTCTTGCTATCCTCTGTATAAAACAAAAATAACAAAGTGAGTTAGTAGAACTCAGAAACACATAAGAAAAGAAGAACATATAAAGAATGGAATTACAACTTATGCCATGCCCATCTTGGGGGAACTTGAGTTCAGTATAAGACACTCCCTTTAGAAGAGGAACGTGTTGCCTATTCTTAACAACTACACCATAATCCCAATAGTCCTTATTGTAATCTGGTAAATTCACTACTAAAGCTCTATTGCCTTGCCTAGTCTTCAGATAGTAAGTGTTTTCTCTAATAGTGCCCCATTTATAACAAAACATTAACTCATGTACTATAGTATGAGTCCCATAAATCTCATTCAACATATTAATACTATTTACAACCCTCCAAGTGTTTGGTGCCAACCTAGCAGGAACCACATCAAAGTATTGACAAAATTGAAGGAAACGAGAGTTTGGTGGAAAAGTGACACCACACTCACTAATAAATAATGTGGGGATCCAGTGACCCTTGGGAAGAGAATATACGTCTATAGGACCTTGTGTTATATCTAAATCTACCCAAGCCGGAATCTTTCCTTTTTGTAAACTCCACTAATGAGCCCTTGCCCACAATGTGAACCATGGTGGAAATAGAGAAAAGGATGATAAAATAGAGAAAAAGGGAAATAAGGCTTACATGGATCTAAGGGTGACTGCAAGAACTGAAGAAAAACGATGGCAAATGAACAAGCAGCAAATAATCGTGCAAAGAAAGCTTGAAGACGAAGGAAATGCTAAGTGCAGAAGATTTGAGATGAGAAGAAATGTTGGGGAACTCCTACCTATTTATAGGTTTCCTCGATAAATGGGAACAAAATAATTAATTGAATGAACGGTTGAACTACCACCGGCTACTCACTTCTCGACGCTTCAAAAGACCATCGTACCCTTTAGCAGTTCAAAAAAGTTTGAATTATTTACAAAAATGTCGTTATCAACAGCACCAATGAAAGTTTTTACAAGTGTGGATTGAAAGTTTTTACAATTGCGGGAAGTCGATTGTCGACCACAAACTCAAGCATTACGTCGAGCAACATTCAAAGCAAAGCACTCCATACTTTTAATCAATTGAGCATGGAGCATTAGGGGCTTTTGTTGTATGTAAATATTATCTCTCCACGTGGATCAATGAAATACATACACCTGTTATCCTAGGTGGGCTTATAGCTTTCTTAATCAGCATCAGAAGAACATAGTCGGCTATAAAGCTGACCAAATCCAAAATTCAAACCATCAAGAATATCAAAAGTTACTCGGCTGGAATAGAGACTAGCACTGAATTTCAAGAGTCTCATTTATTGTACACAGACTTAAATGCTTGGAAATATAAAGGCATTCCATCTAGGTTTTTACACCACTATAAATACGGAATACTCCCCCAGTTCAAGAGACAATTCAATTATTCTTAAACATACCATACGGAGCTATTATAATCGAAGAAAATAAAACTAACAGTGGATGTAGGCTTTCTTCACAGCCGAACCACTTTAAAAATCTCTTCTCTTGTGTGTTTGATTTGATTAACCTAATATATTTTATTTGTCATTATAAATATGGATTAAGTCTATTTTTAGACATCAATAGGAAAAACCTTTTATTTCACTATAGTTTGTAGATCGCAACTTGCAAATACAATAGATAAATACAACCCGATGAATCTCCCGCGAGTGACCCTCTCGTCTTCTTCAGCAATAATTACCATGAGAACTACAAATATCGCAATCTTCCTTCAGCAATGATTCCCGTAAGAACCACGAGAACAACAATAAAGACTCATTCTCTACAAGGTCAGCAGTGAAGACTCCTTCTTCACATGAATAACTTCAATATAGAAGTGATTTGGGTTTCAAAGATGCTTCACAAAAGTACGTGGGAAATATTTTGTTAATCAAAAAGTGTTTTTCCCTATAAAAAAATGAAGACTTAAGGAAGCAGTTCTGTAATTTTCCTAATTGCGAAGTCTTAACAGAAAAACTATTAAAATAGGTATTTATAGGCAGACACAAAAATTATGGCGATGCAACCTCATTCGAACGAGAAGATAACCTCGTTCTAATGACATGGAGATGTCATTCCAACGATATATAGTTTGCTTCTAACGAGATTGAAAAATCCAAGATAGTAAGCCCTAATGTGAACCTCATTGAATATATGTTTCAAACGACCTTCTAACGAGATGCAGGTCGTTCTAACGAGATGGCAATCTCGTTTGAACGAAAGTGTTGAAAAATAAAAATATTTTTAAGTTAAAAAAATTATTCAAAAAACTGCCTCATTTTGTAAAAAATCAGTTCACAAAAATCTCCCAATACTATGTAAAATATAAAATAACAACTATACCGAATATACGTGACGTCGTGGAGCTTGTTGAAGCTGCTTGATAATCGAATCCATCTTCTTGGACATGTGAACGGGAAATGCCATGACTAAAGTAACGGGATATGCCATACTCGATGTAATCTAGATTCTAAGGACAAGTCCTAGATTTTAGGGGCAATGATAGAAAATCCGCCCTTACAAATATCCCCCTGTGACTATTTGAGTACAAAATAAAAAAATTTGATTTATCCAAAAAATCCTATACAAATATAAAACCCTCACAGAAACTCATAAATGGAAAGATACTAAATATGTACAAGTCTTCAAAATCTTCAACTTTTCAAATCTTCAATTATCTTCCTTTCTCTTAATCTTTGTTTTGGGAGTTTTGTCAAATGTGTACTTTTCACATGCTCATTGTTGATACCAAAATTAATATGTTGATGTGGACGAATAATTCGAAGACACGTGTCAATCTACATGGCACAATAGTAGAGAGGAAGTTAATTCTTTCAACCATTTCATATTCTCTCCGAGCAACAAGGAAGACACCCCGAGGAACTCCATTATCCCGAGATACTACATGAGCTCCGAGGAACTCTTGATCAACGAGCAACTAAGGCGGTCCGAGCTGCATCTCGGCCGTATCATTAATTACCAGACGGACAACTGTTCAACTATTCATTGAATGTTTATATTCTTGACGCCCACGCTACATTAAATGTATTACCCTTTCATATGTATGTCATTTAATGGATCGAACCTTTCATGTACAGCCTAAAGGCTATAAATACCTTGTATCATCCTCATTCAGGGAGGACCGGGGAATTTCTTGAGAGAACTTGTAATCAAGAATTCTGCAAACACTCGACAATAACATAACAGTGGACGTAGGCTTTATTCCTAGCCGAACCACTTTAAAAATCTTTGTCTTATTTATTTATCTGTGATTGAATAATTAGAGCAATCTAATTTTTTACATCAACAGATTGGCGCCGTCTGTGGGAAACGACTGTTACTATCGTTTTTCATAAAAAAATCATTTATCATCAATGGCAGATAATCCAGAATCCAGTAATCGAAATGCTGGAAATACTGGAAATCCTCCAAACCCATCTGCATCTCCAGATCTGGCCGGAATTATGACAAATCTGGCTCAAGGACAAACCGCCATGCAAGAATCTATGAGGCAAATCCTTCAAACTCTTCAAGGTGGTGCACCTACTTATTCAGGGCAAAGGAGTGATCGTGGGAAATCGTGATCCAGACGTACTGGGTCGTATCGCAATGGAGAATCTAATGATTCTTCTTATCAACCTGGGCGAACTTCATCAATACGGGCTACAGATACACATCAACCTATATCTCTCTCTCCGGAGAGAACCAGTGCATTGGAAAGATTAAGCCGGGTATCTCCTTTCAGTCGGTTAGGACCAAGGAGAAATATGAGTCCACCTAGAGCTCCATCGAGAAGCTTTCGACCACCATCACGTTTGAGAGAAGGATCAGCACAATCACGACCAGCTACTCGTCGAGATAAATCTCAGGAAGCTACGTCAGAGCAATCAATTGCTCGGACTAAGCGGCCTGAGGAAGGAAATAAAGCATGGAAAGGTTCCATTCAGCGGTTGGAGGATAGATTGGGAGAAATGGCTAAGGTAAGAAATCCCTTACAGAGAACTTTTATTCAAGGAACACCTTTTGTGCAAGCCATTGTGGATTTTCCTACACCATCGAAATTCAAAGCACCTGTAGTGACCCCCAAGTATGATGGAAATACAGATCCTGTTCTTCATATAGAACAATACCAAGCTGCTGCCGACATCTATACCGTCCCCGACAAGATGAGGTGTAGAGCATTCTCGGGAACTCTTACCGGATCTGCACAGATATGGTATAATAATCTTCCTCGGGGTAAGATTTCAACTTTTATTTAATTAGCCGAGTTTTTCATTGGCAATTTTTGTTTTGGGGCGAAGCCAGTAAAGCGAGTAGCACACTTGCTAAGTGTTAGACAAAAATCAGGTGAAAGCACTAGAGATTACATAACTCGTTTCAATAACGAGAAGTTGGAAGTCATAGATTACGAAGAAAAGACAGCAATCACTGCTTTGATGAGTGGTTTGTTGCCTAATAAGTTATATTACACTTTGGCCAAAGATCCACCTAAAACTATGTCGGAGTTGATGGCAAAAGCGGCCAAAATCATGAATGCCGAGGAGGCTATGGCTGCAAAGAAGAATATGGATAAAGAAACCAAGGTGGAGGTCGACAAGTCTAAGAAGAAAGAGCAGAAAGGTAATGGTGGTGACAAGCACTCCAAGAACAATAGAACGTCATGGGAAGTCCTAAAGAAGTATGACAATTATACTCCATTGAAAATGATTATTAATCATGTTTTGGAAGAAATCAAGAATAGCGATGAAATCAAGTGGCCAGAAAAACTGAGGACGAATCCTGATTTGAGGAATAAGGCCAAATACTGCGAGTTTCACAAAGATCATGGCCATATGACCAAAAATTGTATAGCCCTTCAGAACGAGATTGAAACGCTCATCCGAAGAGGAAAATTGTCAAAATATGTAGATCGCAGGGGCGAGAGGAAGAATGATGATAGAACTAGAGAAAGATCTAGATCTCCTCGTCGTACAGAGGAGAAAAAGAAGAGGGACCATGAAGATGATCCAGATGATGACCCCGATCTTCCCAAGAAGCCAAGGCAACCTGAACGAGAGGTATTTTCCATACGTTTTGGGTCATTTGATTGTAATGTTATTACAGGAGGAGATGCAGGAGGAGGAGACCTTACTGCAGAAAGAAAAGCTTACCTCGGAGAGGCTCAAGCTTGTTCATATATTCAGCGAATAAATCTGGTCGAGGATGATCGTCCGTGGAAGGTAAACAAAGAGAAGCTAGTGATTGGTTTTTCAAAAAACGACCTGGCAGGTGTTCTTTACCCTCATGATGATCCTTTGGTGATCAAAATGAGGATGAAGGACGTGGTCATTTCAAGGGTGTTAGTAGACAACGGTAGTTCGGCAGACATCATGTATTATTCATGCTTTGATAGCTTGAATTTGAAATTATCTCAATTGGAACCTTATCATAGACCCCTTCTGGGTTTTGTTGGCGAGAAAGTTTTTCCACTTGGGACGATCAAGTTGGATATACTCATTGGAACTTGGCCTGCTTGTCGAACAGAAAAAATACGCTTCTTTGTGATGGATAAGAATGTGCAGTCAGCCTACAACATCATCATGGGAAGGGTTGGATTGAAGAAGTTCGAAGCAGTTCTATCTACAGTACATCAGTGTTTGAAATTTCCAACGAATTTTGGAGTCGGAATTATGAAAGGTGATCAAAAAGTAGCTCGGGAATGCTATTATTCGTCTGCCGAGCAAGAGGAACTTGAAGAATCAAGGAAAAAGACTACTACTTACCAAGTGGAGGAAGGTACAGAAATTGAAACTCTTGATCCTAGGGATGAATCTCAACTTGTAAAAGGACAGGTGGTGGAATCTACAGAAAATGTTATTCTGGACGACGAGCATCCTGAACGAATAACCCAGATAGGATCGTCGTTGGATGTTTCAATAAAACAGGAGTTGATAGTTTTCTTGAGAAAGAGGAAGAATACTTTTGCTTGGAGTCATGAAGACATGACAGGAATAGATCCAAACTTCTTATGTCATGAGCTCAATGTGAATAAGGAGATCAAACCTGTGAAGCAGAGAAGAAGAGTGTTTAGTCCCGAGAAGAACCAGGCCATACAAGAGGAGGTCGAGAAGCTCCAGAAAGCCCAATTCATTGAAGATGTGAAATATCCAGATTGGTTGGCAAATGTGGTGATGGTAAAGAAGAAAAACAATAAGTGGAGAATGTGTGTTGATTTCACTGATCTGAACAAGGCATGCCCAAAAGATCATTTTCCATTGCCCAAAATCGACCAGCTAGTGGATGCTACCTCGGGACATGAGCTGCTCAGCTTCATGGATGCATATTCTGGTTATAATCATATCAAAATGAAGCCTGAAGACAGGGAGAGTACTTCTTTTATTACCCCAAGGGGAACTTATTGTTATAATGTTATGCCTTTTGGTTTAAAAAATGCAGGTGCAACATATCAGCGGCTGATGAACAAGGTTTTTGCCGAACAAATCAGCTGCAACATGGAGGTCTATGTCGACGACATGATCACCAAAAGCAAGAGAGCTACTGATCATCTAGTTGACTTAGGCCAGACCTTTGATCAACTGGATAAATACCAAATGAAGCTCAACCCGACGAAGTGTACCTTTGGAGTACGAGAAGGAATGTTCCTCGGATACATCGTCAACCAAAGAGGCATCGAGGCGAATCCAGAAAAGATCAAAGCTCTTTTAGGGTTGGGATCCCCAACGACGAGGAAAGAAGTACAGAGTCTTACAGGACGAGTTGCAGCGCTCAACAGATTTGTATCCCGAGCAACTGATAAATGCCTCCCATTCTTCAAAACACTGCAAAAACGTTTTGAGTGGACTGATGAATGTGAGAAGGCCTTTCAAGATTTGAAAAAGTATTTGGGAGCCCCACCATTGCTGTCTAGGCCAATAACAGGAGAAAAGTTGTACTTGTATCTGGCTGTATCAGAGAATGCAGTCAGCTCGGCGTTGATCAGATTGGAGAATGGAGTCCAGAAGCCAATTTATTATACAAGTAAGGCTTTCCGAGGTGCAAAAATCAGGTACCCAAAGCTAGAAAAATTGGCATTAGCGTTAATTGAGGCAAGTAGAAGAATGAGTCAATACTTCCAAGCCCATACCATCATCGTGTATACCGACATGCCGTTAAGACAAGCCCTTCACAAGCCAGAAAAATCAGGAAGGTTGATGTATTGGGCAATAGAACTCGGTGAATATGATATTGTGTATGAACCCAGATCATCATTAAAGGGGCAAGCTGTAGCAGATTTTATAGCAGAATTCACATACCCTGATACCCCCGAGGAACAAAAGGTACTTGCTGACCTACCTGTGGACGATACAGGATCAACAGACACAGGTCCAGACCAACTAAGGTTGGTAAAAGGACTTGTGGATGTAGAAAAATCATCATATTCAAACCCAGACCAACTCCGGTTGGTAAAAGGGCACGAACAGATGACCAACGAGGAACGAAAGATACCAGGGGATGACGAAAGAAAACAGCAGATATTTTACCGAGGATCTCTGACAGATAAGAAATTTGAAGACGAGTTACCTACATGGAGATTATATGTAGATGGATCATCTTGCACAGCTGGTTGTGGAGCAGGGATTGTTTTAAACACCCCAGATGATATTGACATGGAATATGCCTTGCGATTCCAATTCAAGGCTTCCAATAATGAAGCCGAGTATGAGGCCATGATAGCAGGTTTTCATTTGGCGAAAGTTATGGAGGCACGGCAAATAATTATTTTCAGTGATTCTCAATTAATTGTGAATCAAATGATGGGAATATATGCAGTTAAGGGCAAATTAATGTTGAAGTACCATGCAAAGGTAATGGAGTTATTGACAGAATTTGATGCTATTCAATTGGTGAGAATACCGAGGATGGAGAATGCTAGAGCAGATGCATTGGCCCGATTAGCGTCAGCTACGCGGACCGAGCTGCGAAGAACGATACCAATTGAAGTATTAGAAAGTCGGAGCATAGAAGAAGATCTGACGGTGAAAATTATTACCCTTGATTTAGGACCATCTTGGATGGATCCTATCAGGGCATACATTGAAGAAGGAGAATTACTGGAGGACAAGTTAGCTGCTAAGAAATTGAAGTATAAAGTTGCTCGGTATGTGTTAACTAATGGTGTTTTGTATAGACGAGGACTTATGGCAGGTTTGCAGAGATGTGTGCATCCATCAGAAGTCAAGGAATTGGTCGAAGAAATCCATGAAGGATCTTGTGGAGCTCATGTAGCAGGTCGGACACTTTTGCAAAGGGTAATGACACAGGGATATTATTGGCCGACGATGAGGGCTGATTGTATAGCCTATGCCAAGAAGTGTGACAAGTGCCAACGTTTTTCCTCTATCCGAAGAACTCCACAAGCATTGTTGACACCCATAACTTCACCTTGGCCATTTGCCATGTGGGGGGGTGATCTGGTTGGACCATTGCCGACGACCCGAGGAAGGTTCAAGTACCTCGTCGTAGCAGTGGATTACTTTACTAAGTGGGTGGAAGCTGAACCACTAATTGATATGACGTACGAGAAGGTATATCAGTTCATTTGGAAGAGCATCATTTGTCGATATGGTCTCCTCCATGCTTTCATCACAGACCATGGAACACAATTTGATAATGAAGAATTTGCTGCCTATTGTCATCAGTCGAACATTTTGAAGCTTCATTCAGCACCAGGCCATCCCCAAAGCAATGGACAGACTGAGGTGACGAATAGAACATTACTGAATGGTTTGAAGAAGAGGTTAAGTGAAGCTAAAGCAAATTGGATTAATGAGCTCTAATCAGTTCTATGGGCTTACCGAACAACTCCCCGAGCAGCAACTGGAGAATCACCATATATGCTAGCATTTGGAAGTGAGGCTGTGATTCCTGCCGAGTTGGGTCTCCTAACTCATAGAGTGCTGAATTTCAATTCCCCAGTCAGCGATTTGATGAGAAGACTGGATTTGGATATGCTCGAGGAGGTTAGAGAAGAGGCAGCCATTAGGAATGCTGCTTACCAACAACGTACAGCTCTGTTCTACAACAAAAGGGTGAAGAAATGTGACTTAAAAGAAGGGGATTATGTGCTAAAGAAAGTCATTCAGAAGCAAAATAAGTTGGAAGCAAACTGGCATGGACCTTACCGAGTTATAGAGGTTGTTCGACCAGGAACTTACAGAATAGCAACTCTAGAGGGAGAAGAATTTAAGAATGCATGGAATGCTGAACACCTGCGCAAGTATTATCAATAATGTAAAATGTAAAGCATTTCCTTCATTATGAATAAAACGAGGATGTTTCACCATTTTCTTTCTGTTGAAAGTTTTTCGGGGAATACTAGTGTGTAATACACTACGCACAAAAAAAAATACTCCTTTGGTTAGGAGGCGACACTAGTGTGACCAACTACGGTTGGTAAGATATCTAGTGGACAGTTCGAAAGAACCAAAAAATACTCCTTTGGTTAGGAGGCGACACTAGTGTGACCAACTACGGTTGGTAAGATATCTAGTGGACAGTTCGAAAGAACCAAAAAATACTCCTTTGGTTAGGAGGCGACACTAGTATGACCAACTACGGTTGGTAAGATATCTAGTGGACAGTTCGAAAGAACCAAAAAATACTCCTTTGGTTAGGAGGCGACACTAGTGTGACCAACTACGGTTGGTAAGATATCTAGTGGACAGTTCGAAAGAACCAAAAAAATACTCCTTTGGTTAGGAGGCGACACTAGTGTGACCAACTACGGTTGCTAAGATATCTAGTGGACAGTTCGAAAGAACCACTACTACTCCTTTGGTTAAGAGGTGTACACCATCATGATCAATTACGGTTGGTAAGATAAAAATATACTCTCATATTACAACTTATGTTGGTCGGGAGGTAAGATTATTACAAAAAATTCTTTGAAGAACAAAATGTACCAAAATACACCAAGTATAGTTGGTCGGGGAAGTATAGTTGGTCGGGGATAAAAACCCACTAACTGTAGTTGGTCGATGAGGATAAATTATTTACCTTGGTTGGTCGGACACATTTTATGAAAATATTTGAAATTGAACCAAGTATGGCTGGTCGGGGATAAAGACCCATCAACTGTAGTTGGTCGACAAACATTATTTATCCACCCTGGTTGGTTGGAAACAGTTTGAGCATTTTATACTCATTACTGTATTATTAAGTGATTGAACAACCTTGATACTTGTAACTTTTTATTAAGTTGCTCGATGAACAATATTATTGTTATCTTTTTAACAGATACATATGTACAAATATAAAGGTGTTTGATAAACACAAGACAACAGTAAAATTTACAAACAGAAAATGAAAATCTTTTCATTAAAATTATTAATAAATTACAGGTTACATGAATGCACTAACTATTACATTGATAGTCCTATTCTATTGGTTTCTTGCCCTTAGCTTTAGAAATAGGCTCTTCGCCGGCAGGAGGATCTTCCAGGCAAAGGGGAGAATTAATAAAGTTCAAGTCCTTCAACATTCTGACATTCATTATTGAAGGTGTCTCCATCAGATGCTCTGGACGAGATACTTCGATTTGGGAATGAAGGCTATAATCACCGAGGTATTTTGAAATTAAACTACGAGGAATGGAACGAGCTGGGATCCAGGCCATGTCCAATTTAAAAGGTGGCACGGGCAAGTCTAATAATCCTGGAGCATGATAATCCCATAAAAAATGCCCTTGCTCCAATTTTAACACACCCAGTGCATTCAACCACCCCTGCTTATAACCTTCATTGTTGGCATGTTCAATACGAGCATCCAAGTGAATAAGAGCTTCATTATATCCTGCCATCCAGAATTCCCTGGGTTGCTTATGAAATTGAAAGGTTAATATATCCAATTGTTCGAGAAGGTTTTTGGCAAAAAGATCCTTAGTATGTAGAGCAGACTTCGTTGCAGTAAGTTGATCTTCCAAGGATAGATTTTTCTTGGACATTTCTGATAGAGCTCGATCTTTGACGTTTAATTGGAATGCCTGAGTTTCCAAAGTAGATTGGGTACGAGCCTCTTCAACATTGCGACTAAGAACTCTTGATCGGCTCCGAGAAGCGACTGGAGAACCTTGTTCCTCGACAACATTTTGAACAGCTCTTCCTCGCCCCCGAGAACCTCTACCTCATCCCCGACCAGTCACTGGAATAACAGAACTTCTTAAGTTATCCAATTCTTGCCTTAATTTGGCGTTTTCAACCTCTAAGAACGAGAAACCTTCATCAGTAACTGGTACTAAAGCAGTTGAAGATGATGCTGCAGATTCATACTGTGCCAACTTTTTCTGCAAATTATTGTTCTCCTATTCCATCAACTCAGCAATCTGCCTGCAAGCTTCAACTTCACCTTTTAAAGTTCTTTCCCTAATATCATATCCAGCAAGGATCTTTTTATGGCCTGTTTCAGAAGAAAGTTGTTGATATCTATTTTCATAATCCTTGTGCAACGAAGCCATTGATTCATTGTGTTGATTTTGAAGATCCTCTATGGAACCATGAATCACTTCAATCAAGTCATAGTAGGCGACATTGTTGGCCACAGCTCGGTCAAGTAAACTCTTCAAATACCGATAAGCCTCAATTGCTTGCTCTGAAACATCATGGCCAAGGATGTCAGAAATTTCTGATCCATTTAGCTCTGTGTGACCAGCTTTATAGTATTCGTGACATTGCTGCATCAGTTTGATATCATGGGCGGATAGCAGTTCCATTCTAGCAACAAACTAATAAAGAGAAGACAACAATCAACAAAAATAAGTCATCAACAACAGAGAGGAACAAAGATGTATTTTATTAGATCATAAAAGGATTACATTGTTCGATTACAAGTAATGAAAGATAGAAATGATACCGAACAACTTCACACCTTTTCCTCGTCCCCCAAGACTTTCTCGGGAGGTTGGGACGAGGAGCTTGGTTGCTCGGTAGTGACAGCGACTTGATCGGCAGGAATCTTCTCAGGAGGAGGAGGCATGGAAGAAATCTCCTCGGTGGCAGAGGGTTGAGAGGCAGAGACCTGATCACCCATGGCTATAGAAGATTCATCAGAAACAGGCTCATCTTCTTCTTCCTCCACAATTGCTGGAGGAGGACCAGGGAGGTGTAGTTGGAATAGCTCAGAATCGTCTTTAATCTTCAACTCTTGCAGAGCAGCTACCCAGCCATCATGGAAGTATTTCAACTTCCCATATTGAACTTGGGATGTCATTGCAACAATTCCCTTATCCCATCCTTTCTCCCAGCCAGCACTGAAGGATTTTTTGACTGCAACCTTTCTTCTCAATTTCTCCGAGGAGAGCTTCACATCCAATTCTTCTTTTTTACTTTTGATATCTCGCAGGACGAGAAATTCCTCCTCTGCTTTCTTCAACTTATCTTCAAGCTCTCCAAAATTCTTGATCTTGTCATCATATTTTTTATGCTCAACCTCCAAACTTTTTACTTTATTCTCCAAACCTTTGGAGATCTCGGCCAACTTCACTTTCTCGGCTTCAACTATTGACAACTTTTTCTCGCAAGCAGTCTTGTTCTCATTGTACTGTTGGCGAGATTCCTTCAAGGATTGGGTCAAACCCAACAGAGCATCCTCTACACTAGACGAGGAACTAGAGGCTTTAATTACCTCGTCCTTCTTCACAATGTTATTAAAACAGTTCACCAGCTGAAAGAGGAGAAAAATAGTAAGTCAGTGCAAAAATACAATTACTCAGATAAAGAAAGAAAACCCAGATTATGAGAAATTTACTGAAGCAAGGTGACAAGTAGCTAGGGATGTCAGCATATCCCTGGAGATATTTTCATAAATTCCTTGGACCTCGGGTATGATCCAAGTTTTCATCGAGCTCATTGCAGAGCTCGGAGGAATGATGGTGGGAACACCAACACCACCAGCTGGCAATGTGGAGGCAGTTTCAGCCAAATTGACTGAGGATGATTTCCTCAATCTCTTCAATGGGACGTCAGCAACTTCAACCAAGGAAGAATTCTTGGTCGGAGAGATAGTAACCACTTCCGCAGGAGCAATTTTCTTGCTCGGAGCCATTGGGGGCTTCTCGGTAGTTTTGGAAGGTGCAACATCCACCTTCTTAGTCCCCTCAGGGACATCAGTTTTGCTCTTCTTGGCCCCAGCAGTAGAAGTAACATCATCAAAGAGAGCAGGAGGAGCTCTTTTCTTGCCCATCCTTTGACTTAAAGGAAGATGAGAATCTGAAGAAGAGTCTTCTGGAGTGGAAGCTAATTCAACAGGGCGAGCAGTATAAGAGGTTGTATAACTCTTATACTGTAGCAAATATGATGCAGTCCTAATGTGCTCGTCTGCAACGTTCTTATGCAAACCCCAGATAAGTTTCAGATGCTTGATATTAACTTCTGATTCCTTTGGAGTTTTTCTTTTGCTATCAGCTGCAAATAAATACATAATGAGAAATCAGTCATACATTTTGTCAAACATGATAAAAGCATAATTTCATAAGTAAAATAAAATGAAAAATAAACCTATCCCATTGCCATATGGGGGGCATCTGGGACCGTTGTATACTCCATCTCCAACTAAAGGGGCATATTGCCAATTTTTTATAACCAACCCCTGTTCAAAATAATCTCTGTTTGAATCAGGGAGGTTAACTACAAGGGATCTATTCAGAAACCTAGTTTTTAAGTAATAAATATTATCTAGAGTGGCCCACTTATAGCAGTACATAATTTCAAGGATCCCTATACGAGTCCCATGGGTTAAATTTAATTTGTACACCCCATTAATTATTCTCCATGAATTGGGGGCTATTTTTGCAGGGACAAGATCGAAATACTGACAAAACTCAAGACACAATGGGTTTGGTGGAAAAGAAAATCCACATTCAGCAACAAAAAGACTGGGGAACCAATGTCCCTCAGCTAATCGAAAGTAATCTAAAGGCTCAGAAAGAACCTCTAGAGTTACCCACGAAGGAATGGAAAAATCAGAACGAAATTTCTCAACAGACTCCACAATATAAACCATACTGAATAAAAGAGAAGAAAGGAAAAATATCTTACAGGAAGAAAGGAGGTATGTTGACAACGAACGAAAACAAGGATGAACGCACAAGAGAGAAGGAGAGAATAGAAAGCTTGAATGCAAGAAATTGAGAAAAGAAGAGGACGGTATGGTTACCTAGGAAGTTTAAATACTTTGCCTTGGGAATCGGCGAAGGAAATGATTACACGAAAGACACTGTTGAACTTCCGGCGGCTAAAAGGAAAAAAAGGGCACGAAGATCGAAGCGCTATTAAAAATTCGAAAAAAGGCGGATTCTATTAATTGGGAAATAAATTCAAATACGATGCTCCTAAAACCCAGGAAGATCATTCAATATTGCTACATACCGAGAAAGAATATTCCATACTCCTCAAAGTTCGAAATATGAAACATTGGGGGCTTCTGTTGATACCAAAATTAATATGCTGATGTGGACGAATAATTCGAAGACACGTGTCAATCTACATGGCACAATAGTAGCGAGGAAGTTAATTCCTTCAACCATTTCATATTCTCTTCGAGCAACGAGGAAGACACCCCGAGGAACTCCATTATCCCGAGATACTACATGCGCTCCGAGGAACTCTTGATCAACGAGCAACTAAGGCGGTCCGAGCTGCATCTCGGCCGTATCATTAATTACCAGACGGACAACTGTTCAACTATTCATTGAATGTTTATATTCTTGACGCCCACGCTACATTAAATGTATTACCCTTTCATATGTATGTCATTTAATGGATCGAACCTTTCATGTACAGCCTAAAGGCTATAAATACCTTGTATCATCCTCATTCAGGGAGGACCGGGGAATTTCTTGAGAGAACTTGTAATCAAGAATTCTGCAAACACTCGGCAATAACATAACAGTGGACGTAGGCTTTATTCCTAGCCGAACCACTTTAAAAATATTTGTCTTATTTATTTATCTGTGATTGAATAATTAGAGCAATCTAATTTTTTACATCAACACTCATCAAAGTGTACCTACACACAATAGATAAATAAATATATCTCGTGACGTATTAAGTTTAAAAAAAATAAAAGTCATAAGTAAATTAAATTTTCTTCTAAATCAAACTCTCACTCCTAATAAGAATTAAGTAAGGATAAACTAAGCAAAACCAACAATTTTTTAATTTTTTAAAATTTTTCAAGAGATTTTTTTTTACAAAAAAACACACCATGAACTAACACTAAGATAATCAAACCATCAACGCATAATGAATGGGTGTGAACACTTTTCGATAGTAAAATCAACTTATACAATCATAACATATGTGCACGATGAATTTCGGATACTCCTAACGAATGAACTCAAAATAGTCCTTAGGTGTAAAAAAACTCAATTCATATGATATCGATTCAATCTAATCAACAAACCAAACTCTAAAATAATTTTCACACCAATAATGCCCAAAACTATGTGATGCTTTTACTAGACTTTTTCAAGACGTGTAAACCCATTGATCTTCGACTAAACTCCCTCAAGACTTACATATAAGATATTTCTCTTAACTCGTTTATTTTGCAGAAATCAATGCTCATATGTAACGAAGCATCAATATTCTTTGAATTTGGCCTAGCACTTTATATTTTTTTCTTTTATGTGTATTTAATCTTTTAAGCTCTTTTTTTATGCAAATGGTGTCCATTCACACAAAGATCCTTTTACTTTCGCAGCCCAATCCATTGCATTTAAATTAACACATTTATCGGAGATATATTTTTCAATTTTTTCAATCCGAGCAATGGTTCTTACAAGCACTACTTTCATTATCTCCTTGGTTCATTTTAAAGGCAGGATTGAGATGAAAATATTTTGATCACCCATGTGATAGACAAGTACAATGCTCAAATAAATCCATGCATGTTTGCATTAAAGGAGACAATGAGTCAAACATATAAAAAGTAATTGTTAATCACATCTCAATGACTCCAACACATTATGAAACACATGGACGAAATGATGTTGTGTCTCAAAACACTATCAAAAAGTCACATGAATAATGGAATGATATTGTGACTTGGCAATCCCAAATGTTCTTCCATATAAGGTGTAAACAAACTACAAAAATCTTTTTGTGTTTTTCAAAAGGTTTATCAAAAATAAAATCTTTTGGGCTTTTTAATTTCTTTCTAAAAAAATAGAAACTCTTTTTGTGTTTTTTCAAAAAATTTCAAGATAAATAAAAATCTTTTTATATTTTTCAAAAAAATATATATAGAAATATATCTATCTATATATATATATAATGTAGTACACACTAGCAATAGGCATAAATGATATATGCATGAAAAGAATCATATTCTAGCAAACAAGTCTAAACCTCAATCACAAGGTCCGAAAGTATTCTCCAAAGGAGGTGACATCCTATGAAAAACATCCATCAAATCATGTGAAGTTTTGACCAAAACCTCAACTTGCTTTAAAAAACGCTTAAAATCTCTCATGTGATGTGCGGAAACAAACATAAAATAAAATTCCCTAAGGTGTCCTATTTGCTTGCAATGGGAACAAACATACACAGGCTTAGGAACACCTCTCTCAAAACGTCTAGGACGTGGATGTGCTCTCCTACGAGGAATCGGACGCCCATATGGGTTACATCGCGAGCCATATGGATCTATCACAAACTCGGTAAATGAGTCGAGTGCAATATTGTAAGTGGACGCACCGTCATAACCTATTCCTAGCCTCTTAATATTATCCAAAGCGAGAACGAGGAGCATCTTTCCAACCATCTTAGATGTATCCTTTAAAATGACCTTGATCTCCCGGAAATGTTGGAGATCTCTCTTGAGTTGGGATATACGGGCTTCAAGTTTCTCACGAGTCTCCAATGAAGATTAAAGATCACCTGTAAGACTAGCCACAATGTTGGCCAATTCAAACTTTTCCCAGCCTAAGACGATCAATTGCTCACACAAAGAAACTTTCACCTTCTCGATTTAACTCGTCAACACCTCACACACCCTCAAAACTTTAGCCTCTCTCTCCAAATCTAACACCTTAAGACTCAAATCCTTATTCAACTTCTTGTTTTTCAATGTCTTGGCGTATAAATCACTAAAAGATTTTTGGAGATCCCCTTCTCCCTCACTTGCAATCTCATCCTCACACGCACTATCTCTCGAATGACTCAAAACCTCATCAAGGCTCTCATGTTTAGATATGTCCTCATCATCGTGCGACAAACTAGAAGTACTCACGTGACTAGCCATAAAAGTGGTGCACTTTTTATGTTGTGATTCTCCTCGGAATCAACCAACTCGATGTCACTATCGCTAAGAATTGCCTTATTAGCAATGTCTTTGACCTTTCTATTTAGACTAGTGGGAAACTCAAACAACTTGTGCCCTTTACCCTCGCACTCGAAATATCTTATCTCTTCTTTCTCACAGTTATCCTTAACCTCATCTTTTTATTTGTTTTTCTCAAAAATCTTTTTATTTGAAGAATTATTTTTGAAAAATTTAAGAAACTTTTTAAATTTTTTTGCAAACAAGGCCAAGTCATCAACATTAAACTCTCCCTTAGATTCAGACTCATAAAATTTCTCCTTCTCTTTTTCTTTAAGTTGAGTCTTTAAAGCTACCCCTCTATCCTTAGGCTTAATGGTTTTGGAAAACATGTCGATCTCATAAGTTTGACGGTCTCCTACGAGTTCTTTTAGCCTAAGAGAATCTAAAACCCCTAAAGAGTTAAGCATGTAACCTTAGGAATAAATCGGGAAGGTAGTGACCTCAAAATCTTTTTCACAACTCTCGACTCCTCCATTATCTCACCTAAATTAAAACTTGTGTTAACAATGTCCAACAACCTAGCATAAAATTCGTCGAAACTCTCGGCCTCTAACATAGTAATGGTCTCAAACTTGGTGGTCAAATTTTGAAGCTTGGATGCCTTAACAACGTTGGTACCCTCATGTGTCAACTGGAGGATATCCCATGCTTCCTTATATGTAGTGCAAGTCATGACGCGAGGGAACTCATCAAGGGTGACGGCTCCAGAAATAGCACTAAGGGCGTTGGAGTTGTATGTACTCCACTTAAATTCCTCATTAATCCAGGAAGAAACAAGTTTGGGATTCGTAACATTATCAATGATGACAGTGGGAAGAGCCCACCCTCTTTCATATATAAGCCTCACTCTTTCATCAATTGCCTTTAAAGTGGATCTCATGCCGACTTTCCAATGGGCATAGTTCGATCCATCTAAAATTGGCATTCTATTATATAAGTTCTTCATCAGAAAATTTGTGATTTTTCAAGATCAATTTTTTTCAAAGCAATTGATATCTCCAGAAAATTTTGGGAAAAAGGGATTTCACTGTGATTTGGTGAAACCTTCTCTGATATCAATTTGAGAGTGCGCTATTCTCGAATCGAGTAAACTTATTTAATTACATGCCAATCCCACAAACAAATTTTAATTCTTATAACCATAAAACATGCAATTATGTGATTCAAATCAAGCATGTAAAAAAATCTCAATTTCCGTAAAAAAAAACAAAGGGAAAAACCTTTTATCTCACTATAGTTTGCAAATCGTAACATACGAATACAATAGATAAATACAGTCCGACAAACCTTCCGCGGGTGACCCTCTCGTCGTCTTCACCAATAGTTCACACAAGAACTACAAAGATCGCAATCTTCCTTCAGCAATGATTCCCGCAAGAATTAGAAAAACATTAGTAGAGACTCCTTCTCTATAAGGTCAACAATGAAAACTCCTTTTTCACAAGAGTAACTTCAATATATAAGTGATTTTGGTTTTAAAGATGATTCATAAAAGTATATGGGAAAGATTGTGTGAATCAAAAAGTGTTTTTACCCGATAAAAAGTGAAGACTTAAAGCAGCAGTTTTGGTATTTTCGTAAATGCAAAGTCTTAACAAAAAACTTTTGAAAAGGTATTTATAGTTGGACAAAAAAATCAAGACGGTGAAACCTCGTTCGCACGAGAAGCTGACCTCGTTCAAACGACATGAGATGTCGTTCGAATGACATACAGTTCTCTTATAAAGAGATTAAAAACTTCAAGATAGTAAGCCCTCGTTTGAACCTCATTTGATAAATGTTTCAAATGGCCTTCAAACGAGATGCCTGTCGTTCTAACTAGATGGCAAACTCGTTTGAACGAAACTGTCGAAAGTAAAAATAAGTTTAAGCCATTAGAGAATTGCGCACTCTCATTATCTCTCTCTTTTCTTCTGACCACCTTCTTCTATTCTCTCTTCTCTCCTAATCTCATACAAAGGGAAAAAACGAAAGCCCACCAAACCCATTTCCCTTTCTTTCGACCACCCTTTCTCTTTCTCCTTCTCTTCAACTTCATTCAATACCCTCCCCCACCCCCATTTTGTCAGACAACACTTCTTTTTTTTTTCTTTTCAAATACATCCATTAAAACAACTCATTTCAAGGGTTTCGATTTCAACCCAAAAAAGTTGGGATTTTAAAATCTAGGGTTTCAAACTTTCAATTTCAGAAAGTTAGGGTTATAATTAGGGGACACATACTCGATCATTTGATAGGGGACACATACTCGATCATTTGATTGCTTGGAACTTGGGTGAGTATGTGTTCTTTTTGTTATAATTTGTTTTCTTTAAGCATTTAAGTTTTGTGTTACTAATAATTTGTATGTTTGTTTTTGTGTTCATTTTATAATTTTCAATTTGTTATTTCGGGCATTTACAAATTACACTTTGGGCTCGTCTCAAGTTGATTGCAATTTGCAAATTAAAAATCAAAGTTTATTGTTCTTTAGTAGTGCTTAAAATTAATATTCTTGTGTTGTGTGATTAATTTTTATGTTTATATATTATTGAGTGATTAGTTTTTGCATTTATATATTGTTGTGTGATTAATATGTCTACTAGGAAATATTTTTCCGATCATAAAAACAAAAACAAATTGAATAAGGAACACAAAAATTAGCAAAGTCACTAAATAAGTATTTTGATAAATTTAAAAAACAGAAATAAAGATAAAACTAAATTTGTAAAAAAAAAATAATCGTCCGTTTTGCATCAAATATGTAATTGAAAAAGATTTGCTAAAATAATTCAATTTGATAAATTAATTGATAGTTTTTCATCAAAATATGCGAGAAAAATATATTTTTTTAATTAAAATATTTTTAATATCTGAACTATTTGATTGTTCGACTAGAACCCCTTTAATGTCGTAGCTGCCCCGGTCTTAATGAAGAAGATTTAGTTATTCCAATACCAAGATTTTATAAAATCACGATCATATCAAGACTTATTTAACTTTAACAAAGTGTATAACTTGCATGTTTCCAAAATTTCCTTAAGAATGGCGATCAGGTGTTTGTATAATTTTTGGCCTCACAAAAATGTGAAATAATAATAATAATAAAAGAGAATTAAGATAAAGGTCATGTTCTTTTCTATATTTAAATTTTTAAGACAATGCTTTTCAAGTTTATAAATCTAGTTCCTGTGATACAATATCATTTGTTTGTACGGTATCTTTAAAGTAATGAGTTCATTTTTTAGGTCCGCACTAACAGCACTATTTTTCATCATTTTTCATGTTATTTTTCGTACATGGACTAAATTTATAAAATTATTTGAAATATTCTAATTTTATACACTTTCACAATTATAAGAACATTTCCCCATAACTCCTTAATCTAATAACATAATATAATTTTGGTGTCTCTTTAGAAATGATTGACACCTGTCTTGCATTTAATGTTCAATGACAACACCCCTCATTTTAGTGTCCACGTGACACTATATAATTTTCATTTATTTCTCCTCCCTCTTTCTTCCGTTGTTTCTTGCTCTCCCAAACTAAAACCTTTTACATTTCCAAGAAACTAAAAACCTTTTAGAGTTTCAAGACTATTATATTTTCCCAAAAATGGCTCTCTTTAATCAACTTCATAGAACCCCTTCAATAGCCCTTACCCATCCTACTTACTCTCTAAATATGAAGATGAGGAGTCCACCGACGCAAAAGCAAATCAACTGCAATCTTCTTTTATGCTCTTTTCGTTCACCTCTCTTCTCCCACCACATAATTCTGCTATATAGATTGGGGTTGAACAAAAAAAATATTTTAAGATATTCAAACCTAAAAACTCTCATTACTTATTATGTTTTCAATATTTTCTAATATAATATTTTCTATTTTTTGCAGGTCTACTGTCCAAACTCTCTATCTAATGGAGGTATGTTGTGAGAGTAAAAAAATTGTGATTACATATTGTAAGTTTTTTTTACTTTTTTTTGTTTTATTATGTTAAGGTGTTGTTTGGTGCTTTACAAAATGCACCATTAATTTTTTCGAATATGTATGTTTGTCTTTTTCTTCATCTAAAACACTACTTGAACTTATCCATACAGGCATTTTAATAGTATTCTGATAGCTTCAAGAATGACACACTTGGATCATTGTATTGAAAGCAGGAAAAAAATGTTCTTCTAACTCATAAGGTAACATCTTCTCCACTTTTAGCTTTTAATAATGAAGTTTCATTGCTCAAGTTTTTCCCTCTTTTTATTTAATTGATGATTCACTGCTAAAAAAAATACAGCACCATAACAGTGATCCATTTTTTATTTCAGAAGTGTTTGATAGCCTACAAAAAAACTTTCTTTCCTGTCTAAAAAAATATTTCTCGAAGTATACTCTTTGCATTTCATAAGATTATGGTACTTAGTAAGCTGAAAAACTACGAACCTTATTGCCAACACTTCTAATTGTTCCTTTTTGCATTAATTACTCGATTTATCTAGGTTGTATTGGGACCATTATTTGTTTATTTATTTTAATTTTATTTACACATTTATGAAGTAAGTTTTGGCCCCATTTTGTTAACTTTCCTTTAATTTTGTGATGTACATCAACTGCTTGATGAAATTCCAAGTGGTCAAAATTTGATTATATGGTAATGTATGTTTGTAGATTTATTCTTTGGTTTTTCTAGATAATTCAAGCATTGTATTAGAGTTGAAATACAATGGCACATGAAGATAACCCAATGTAATGAAATAATGAGGGAGGCCACCGCATAAGTAGATGGAGCTATTGGTGTTTGCGTTCTCTCTTTTAAGTTTTCGGTTGACGACACTCCATGCTTATGAAAAGAGCATTTTGTACTTTTATCGGGGAAAAAAAGGAAGGGCGAGGAAACTACATGACCCTTCATGAAATCATTTTAAAGCCAGTCGTGCTAACTTCATAATCATTTATTGATATATGGCTCCCGGCTACCCAATTATTGCCTCATGTTCTATTAAATTGCCAACAATGGCTTAGTTTCGTGAGCCTCCTAAGTTGAAGTTTCATAGGAATTATATCAGATAAAGAATGTGGGATATCATTCCTAATTCAGTTGTTATTTTACAATACTAGGATTGATTTCGAATTGTACCGTCATAATTGGTTTTATTATTACACGAAGAATTGATAGTTAAAGCTGAAATACATATGTTCCCTTTTTTATTTGTGCTACATTATATACCAAGGACTATGAAATGTCCGTGTATCGCGCGGGGCTAAAAACTAGTAATAATATAATAATGATGTCTGTGATTGCCCCGTAAGCAATTTATTCCCAAACAGTGAGTTACAATGGGTTCTCCAACAAACAAAACAATGTCACACTAAGGTTGAATGGAGAAAAAAGAACACAAATTTTATTTTTCAAAAACTAAAAAATTTACTCTTATATCATAGGACTACAAGATACTTTTCACCTGAAGTTTCCTTACAAAAAAATTTCTACATTCAATTTTTTAACTATGAGAAAGCCTGGGAAGCTGTTGTGGTATGAGTAGAGGAAGAAGAAGTGGGGGAATTAGAATGACTTCCTCCTCTTTCATCAGAACGAAATCGCTTATTCTGTTGGTTTTGGTCTAGAGATGGTGACACTGAATGTGGGAGTGTAGCTATTGGCGCATATATCCCGTTATGTGTGGAATTTTTTTGCATGGATGTTTCTCCAGCAGCTGTTGTTGTACCCATTGAAGTGTATTCCGGTGGTGGAACCCATATTCCTCCCACCACTACAAATTGAGGTGCTTGCTGGTTGCTGTTGTGAGTTGAAGGACTTGGTCTTCTCGTGTGCAAACGATATTTCTGTTATAAAAAATGCACATGTAAAGTTGGTGAAAAAGAAAATTTGATGTTTGATCAACTAAAAAGGAAAGAAAAGAGAATATTAAAAATCTTATTTGCAAATATTTTAATTTAAAATAAGCTCTATCATATAAAAGTGATGCAAGAGTATCTGACCAATTAGTTCATGTGCTATTTATAATTTTATGCCACACAAAAATGACTGTTTCTCGTTAATGATGGTTAATTTCATTGTTAGAAAATCATTGATAAATGGTTTATTTCAATTTAGAAAAGAAGTGACTAATTTAGAGGCATTGTCTTTTACTATGAAAAGTAAGAGAACAATTCATTTTCTCACTTACATGTATTCTTCTTCCCTTTTTTATTTTTTATTTTTTATTCTTTAACTCTGTAATTAAGCACATCCAAGAATGATTTGCTTTCCTTTTTCGAGTTCCGTTTTGGAAAAGAAAAACAAACAGGTGAAAATGTCAAGTAATTATGGAATGTCACGATCTTTGTTCGCGTGGTTATCCTTCCAGTTCCTTCTATTTCTCTACCTTCCGTTGTAATAAGTATTGTCTACGTCACCATAGAAATCTACCTTCGAAAAAAGCATACGGTAAAACATTTTTGCCATCTACACTGGGCCCATAATTAAGATGTTTTACCAAAATATCGAAAACGACATAAACACAACACCAGTGAATTTTGATTCTATCTATCCAACAAATGCATATGTACGAACCTGTAAATGGCTTTTGACTTCATCGTTAGTAAGTCCATCCACCTTCATTAACTCTCTAATTTGCTTTGGTGTAGCAACTGCAAAAATTCAATTCCACAGCATTTAATATCCACACAAAACTCAATTACATCGCACCAAATTATATCATTGGACACGTACCATGAGAACCACCGAGTTGTTGAAGGGCTTGCACAAACCGCTTATGCAACTCAGGTGACCAGCACCTCCTTGATTTCCTCTGAGAGTCTCCTCCTTTATCATCACCACCACCACCACCACTATTACCACCTGTATCAGCACTTGAACTTACAGCTGCCGCCGGAGCTGGTGGTGCACTAACACTTTTCTCTTTCTTAAATGGATGAAAAGCACCACTGCCATTCTTCTTCACCTCCATCACCAACACCTTCTTTGGCGAGTCCTATAATAAAAATTATTTATAAAAAAAACAACTTTTTAAAACTTTGTTATAAAACAGCAAAATTAAAAAGTTGTAAATATCTTGCTAAATATACCTCTTTGAGAGGTGGATCTGGGGTTTGATTCCATAGCTGAACAGATCTAAGCCAGTCTGATTTCTTAGAAACTTTCTCACTACTCTTGCTATCTTTGCTCTCATTATTACTGACGTTTTCTTGAGAATTTTCTACATCATCCTCATCATGAGATGCTTCTTTTATGGGAATAAATTGTTCTAAAACAGGCCCTGCACTTGATGTCTGCTCAGAACATTCAGATTGGCCATGTAAGTACTCAGTCGTTGGCCCAGCCAGCTGCTGCCTGCATGTCTCAATAGCTGCAAAACCCAAAATCCATCAACATTAAGTTGTAACATATAAAGAAGGAGATGGAGTGTAGTAAAATTAATATATTACATTGACATACCTTGGGTGACAAGTTCTAGACAAAGAGGGAGCTCACGTTCAAACACTTGAATCTTGTGACGTTCTTCTTCTAAAGCTTGGACATAATCTTGATATTTCTGTAGTTTGTCTGTATAATCGGTGTGATTATTATTGATCAACATGGTAAGCTTTTGCGAATGAGTGATGGGTTAGTTTCAAAGAGGGAAGGAGAGATTAAATTGAGAGGCTTTGTTTCATCAGCATAGGGAGATCCGGATGGGAGAGAGGATAAAAGGATCTAAGTAGAATCGCAAAACGGAATAAACTTGGTTGACAAGGAAAACTATATATATTTGTAGAGAGAGAGATGGGGAGGAGAGAGAAAGTGGAAGTTTTGGGCTGGGGAGAAATCGGAGTGTGTGGGGTTCGAAGTCGGGCCGTCGCGTACAAATCGAATCTTCGAATAGGTTTTAGACAGAAAATCCAAAAAAATAAAAGATAAAATAAGCTTTTACACAAAAAATGAGTGTTTTAAAGAGAGAAGAAATGCTATTATTATTTCGAAGGGCCGTCTCCATCGGTAATCAGGTGCAGCAGTAAATATGTGTATTCAAGCTTGAAATTTGACAGATGTGTCTTGAAATTATATACTGCAAAAATTAAATATTTATTTCGTAGCGCTTGTTCCAGTGGAGGAATTAGCTTGAATTGTGCTTAAGCCGTTCGAAATTGCCGTCATAACAAAAAACAAGTGCTATTATTATTATTAAGAGAGAAATATTTTGTGTCTCAAATAACTCTTTCAAATTTTTTTAAAATTGTATTAAGTGTTATACTTTGTGATATGAATTTCGTTAGGACATAATTCATTAATATTAGAATAAATCTAGAGAGACCAGTGCATCCACCAATGCATTAAAATTTTGTACCTATTTTTATTTTATTCATGAATCCACGAAATAGAGTCTACAAAATAAGTCTTCCTATCCTTACTCTTAATGCTATTTAGAAAAAAATTAAAGAATTTGTTTGATACCATAACATCACTCTTATTACGAAGGGTAAGATGTTTGTTGAAGTCCTTATATTTTTACGACGGGTAAGATGATAACATGTAAAATCAAAAGATATCTTCTGTCATGAGAAATGGCATAATCTTTATTAAATCTCATAAATTCTCTTATCTTACATGAGAGCTAACAGATGTAGGCTTGTAAAGGGGTTGAGAATACCCTTAACCATCTCCGAATTCATTTATTTTTTAATAGATCAAGTCCTACCCAGATCAGGTTTCGGAACCTGACCCTTTTATCAGTCACTATAATTTTATTTTTTTTATCTAAATCCGAAAACACTTTCTTAGGATAAGCAAAATTTTTAGTGACGATGTAGTATAAATTTTGAACAAAGTAATAACATTAACCTCTTTAAGAAAAGTAATAGCAAAAAGATAATAATAATAATAATAATAATAATAATAATAATAATAATAATGTACCAATAAAATGTATTTTTAAAAAATATGGATTTTAAAAAATATGGTTTTTAAGCCGGTCGGGTCATAAACGAGTCGGAGAGAACATGTACTAGACCCAATCTAGTTAATAAACGGATAATCGGTTATCTGGCTATAAAAAAATTATTCAACCCTGCTTAAATGGACCTTGTCCGAATCCAATATGGGTTTAGACCCTATCCATTAAAAGACTTAAGTAGATGTAATACATTGAAGAAGAATGTAAATGAACAACTTGGGTTATATATTTAAACTACATACAAGATAAAAGTATGATAAAGGTATTTTGTTATATAACTAGGGATTTTATTCCAATAAAAGACATTTATCGTCAACTAGTTAAAGGTTTTTTAAGAGTAATCTCGAATCCATTCTGGGATTCTGTAAATATATCTAATCAAAATAATTAATAAATTAATCCACTAATTAGAAAATATCTTATATAAATAGGATTTTTTTGTAAAGTTTTTTTCATGAAATATGAAAATATATAGGGAAATGTGTTTACATTTTAAAAAAATGTAGGGGGGTTAAGTGATAAAGATGGTATGGTTTGAATATTCCAGGGGTGATTCTGGTTTGTGGGCTGGCATTGACGTTAGCAGGATACAGATAAGATCGAAGACCCATATTTATGTCTGTATGTACATATTTTCTCTTTCTATAGCTAATGTTTGTTGGAATATACTCGGTTAGGTTTGAGGAATCACGAGGACGTTCACGGGGGAATCTTGTGAAAGATAGTGGGTGAGCACACGCGTGGACACGCCGCGTATGATTAGGTCGGGTTATCAAGGGAATGGACTGTGCTGATAAATGAGTGTTGGCTTTTCGGTTCTCGAGGGGCCAGCCAGTACAGCCCTCGCTTTACGTTTTAGTTACTAGTTTTCACCCACTTCCACGTTGTGGGTGCGTGCGTACACGCTCTAATAGTGAAGGAACACCGTGGTGTTTTCAGTGGGACCTCATTGTTCGGGTCGCATCGCAGTACAGGAATATTCTCAGAGGTTTTTCAAAGGATACGGCTCCCGCTTACTTCTAATTTCTCCCTTACTTTTTCCATTTATATTCGAGAGCATGTGTTAGTAGATTGATCGACCTATAATGCTGTCACTGGGACACTGTTTGGGGGTGGATTGGGTTTGATCTTCAGTTCGATCCCTGCCAGCGTCAAAATAATGCTTGGCCAGCGGAAGTCACGAACCGCGAGCGGGAATTAGTCGAGGTGGGCGTAAGCTGGCCCGGACACCTCGTGGTATGAAAAATACCTTACCAAAAAAAAAAGTGTTAGTAGATTGATCATTAACGACTTAAATCTGAGGAAACTCACAATAGAATATGGCGGAAATTAAAAAAAAAAAAAGTAACTTTTTATGTTTTAAGCTTAAAAAATAATTATTTTATAAGTGAAATCATTTTAATTCTAAATCAAAAGTAAAATAATTTCACTTATAAATAAAAATCACTTCAGACGTGGAAAATTCTTGCATTTAGGAACTTCCAACAATGGATGTATCTCACGTCCGTGCTAGATGTGGGAATATTCTATGTTTGAATTCTAAGGGTTTGTTTAGTTGAGGATAAAATATTTTAACGCAGCGAAAAGTAAAATGGTGAAATATATTTTCACATATTTAAAATTAAATTTTTCTTTCAAAAAAAAATTTAATTTTAAATATGTGAAAATATATTTCACCATTTTACTTTTCACCATGATTAAAAGTATTTTACTTCGAACCACACGACCGCTTACGTGTAAACTTTCTGCATATGCACCTTTGTCCCCCTACTGAATATTCGTTTGCTCTCTCATAAGTTTGGGGTAGGGTTAACGAATCCCTTCCCCTGTTTGGATAATCTTCTCGCTAGTATGACCCAGTTTAAATGATTCACAATGAGTTTATGGTACTTATTGTAGATGCCCTAACCGGCAAAGAAAATAATTTTTAATTATTTGGGTTTGACTCTCTCTCTCTCTTTATATATATATATATATATATATATATATATATATAATTTTGAGATACTTTTTACATTTTAAAAAATTAAAATCATAAAAATTGTGTAATAAGAAAAAATTATTAATATTTTGGAAATTAAAAAACGAAATATTTGGACTATAAAAAAACTCTAAAAAGTTATAAAAACTATTTTTTTAAATGTTATAAAAAATGTATTATAAATGTCAGTTGTTTATTTAAAAATACCTTTATTTATACAAAAAATATAAAATAATACTTTTTGACAAACATGTTAAAAAAAATGTTGTGTAAAAAAGAACAAAAAATAATTTTGTTATTAAAAAAATGCATCTTATTTAAAAAAAAAAGTGGATAACCCTTTTACAAAAAATGTATTTTTTTTACAAAATTATTTCATTATTTGGAAAAAAAAACTAGATATTATGTTTATTGAAAAGAAATTGGACTTTATTTTTTACATAAAAATACCTCGGTGTAACTTAATTTAAAAAAATATATGTTGATGTCTAAAAATGGACTAACTCCAAATTTATAATCACAAATAAAAACAATAGAAATAACTTAAATCGCACACACAAGAGACAAAGATTTTAGAATGGTTCAACTGTAAAATGATCTACGTCCACTGTTATTGTTATTCGGTAGGGTTTACAATAACTTAGTATGGTATGCATATGAGTGATTTGAGTTGTCTCTTGAGCTAAGGGATTAATTTGCATTTATATGGGTGCAAAAATCTAAAGATGGAACGCCTTTATATTTTCTGGGGCTTACATCTGTACACAATAAGTAAAATTCGGGGAATTCAGAGCTCATTGGCATCCCATCCGAGTAATGGTTGATGTCCTTGCTGGTTGGCCTTCTAGTGTTGGTCGGCCTTCGTGTAACACCCCTTATCTCCGACTATCTGAATATAATTAATTAGTTTTATTTTAAATTACGCGAAAGAAGTAATTTAATTGAATTAACTAATACTGTACTTATTAAATATTAATTGGGAGTGAGATAATAATTAATATTATGGATTTAATTTACTAAGTAAATAGTAACTAACGTATTGAAATTATTACGCGTAATAGCGAGTAATATTGGCGTAATTATATTTATCTCAACCGGCAGTCGCGTGTTGACTAATTTGAGGTAGAGATGGGATTATTATATAGAGTGATGACGATTTCGATGTCACGGATGACTCCGAAAGGATCGAAATAGTCAAAATAGTATACCCAGGGGTGTCGATTGGGTCCCGGGACATTTTTAGGCTAAACCGCCATCGTATAGAGGCGTTTTAGTCAATTGGGAAATGAGGGTTAGGAGACCCGTGAATTTCTAACTCCTTTATAAGATGTTAGATAGGAGGGGCTAGGGTTAGAAACTCAAAACACAATGGGAGTCCATTTGAGAACAAAAGGAGAGAGTTCTTAAAGCTTTTGAAGAGATTCTTGGAGCTTTCATCTTGTTCTTGCACCACAAACCTCGTGGGAAGGAAGATTGGAGGAGGAAACAATCAAACCCACCCACAAGCCATGAAATCAGACCCTACTGATCAAAGTCAAATATTTATATACAGGTTATTTGAAGTTATAATACCCATGTGATTAGGGTTTCATCATATTTGATTAAAGTGAAAAATTTTGGAAGAAAAAAATGATTTAAACGTATGTTTGGGTAGGAATTGCATGTAGAAAGATTTGATATCATTAGAGGATAATATATTATAGATTTTGTGTTATTATCCACGAATTAAATCTGGTTTTTTGATGAATAATGGTGCAAGAACATAAAACCTAGGGTTCTAAGGATTAGATGTTTAAATCCCTTCTTAAATGAAAATTATAAGGTTTTGATGTTATATTTACGTTAGAAATCGTCCTAATGCACGTAGAAATGGTTAGGAATATTTGGTTTCAAGTTTGGTTAAGAAATATGTAAGTTATGTGGGTATTAATGGTGAAAAACGAACTTGCGTAAGGAAAATGATGATACAACAGGTTTTCGAATCAATTCGATCAAGTTGCGAATCGGTTAGGAAACCTCCTGGAGAATCAATTCGGTTACCCAGAAAACATGAGAATTCCCCTTTTTACCCTAGAAATCCTAAATCATTGTCGAAAAAACTTTGGGGACACTATTAGAATATAATGAGGGATCTATTATATTTTAGTAGGCCATAATAGGGTTATGGGAATTAAGTCTCATCGAGAGAATTAAGTCGATGATTAAACGATATTAAACACTAATGTAATTGATTCGCAAGAATGAAAATGTAATTATAGAAAAGTTTGAGTGAGCTTATGGCATGAACTAGTAGGGTAAGGAAGACTTAGCTATAGAAATAGAATAAGGGGTAACTAGGGCCCTTAGACATTGACCACACACATCAAAACCATCCCTGCCAAACACACCACTATCCCACAACCTACTTACCCTCATGGCCCAAGTATCCAAACCCCAAATCGCTCCCAACAGATGGTGAAGAATCGTCCGACCGCATAAGAATAGCCTTGCCATTTTTCTCCTACATCGGAATGGATAACTAACCCCTAGCTATTGTCGCATTTATCTTATCGTCAACGAGTTAATTGGCTGTCGATCAAAACCACAAACGGTTCCCAGATTCAGATTCTGGGGGATATATCTGATGATTTCTAACCCAACTCAAAAAAATAAGGACTTCCAAATTCATTGATAAATAAATTAAATCTCCTTGATTGAATAAATAAAAAATAATTAAAAATCCAAGCTTTTGAGTTTGATATTGAAATATTTTTTTATTGACCCGATTTTGAATGAAATATCCTTCGTAATCCACCAGCGACGAATCTAGATGGTGGAGTGGGTGGTCTAGGGGTCTATCAGCAGTGGTGATGATTGATATAGTGTGGGGTTAGTAGTTTTTTAATAATGGTGATGGTGGAGGGGGTGGTTGGGGGTTTATCGGGTCTTAAAGAGAGAGAGAGAGAGAGAGAGAGAGAGAGAGAGAGAGAGAGAGAGATTGGTCTTTTAAATTTATTTGTTTTTTTTTAGGTTTTTAATTTGGTTGTAAGGATATTTTAGTCATTTTTCCTCCAAAATCGAGGTAACCAGACATTTGGGATTAATTGCAACGGGTAGGGGACGAGCCAATGTAGAACTTTTTAGTGCAATAACCCACAAAATCGAGATAGCTAAAGGGGGCTAGTTGTAATTTACCCTAAGTAGGAACAATGTCCAACTATATTTTCTATAAGAACAATGTCCAATTTAGGGGTTTTCGGTCCAATTATATGTTCTATAAGAATAATTTCAAACTATATTTCAGTCCAATTACATTTTCAATAAGAACAATGTCCAATTATAAAATTTTATTATCCCCTTAAGTAAGACCAATGTCCAATTATATTTTCAGTCCTTGAAACTTATTCCAGTTAAAACCTTTAAGCCTAATAAGACTGAGAAAAAGTTGAATCTAATTTGAAATCTTGTAATCACCAATCGATTAAAATTAATTTCCAATTTAAACACGAGAATTGATTCAACTATATTTTAAAGTGGTATCCTTTAATCGCAAATTTTTAAAATTAATCTAGACAAACATCACAATGACCTAATGGTGTGGGATTTCTCGATGGGAGCTTAAATCACGCCACCTTGAACCATAAATTTTTTCTTCTTTCATTATGCTATTCGGACAGTACAGTACTCTTATCTCCAACATAATGAATAGCCGATTACTCTTAGTCCCACTCCTAATGACAGTGACTTTGATGGGGAGGATATCAAAATTTGTGTCTCGGTGTATACCATCGGTTCATTAATTGAAATCAAATCCGCTCATGTAGAACTTCCTCGATGGAAGTATCGAACTCACCCAAATTTAATTTTAAAAAAATATCACTTAAATATAAAAAATTTGTGATACCGTGATTAAAACCATTCGATGGGAGCCAGATCAAGCTGACACGGGGAATTAATATCATCATAATTTTAAAATGCTGATGAAGACCATGGAGTTTATGTTGAAACCACTCTCCCACTTAGTATTTTAAAACTTAAGTGTTTTGAAAAAGTATTTATTCAATTCTAAAAGATCAAATTAAAATCATTGGTAATTTACAAATTTACTAGTCTGAAATAAATATCTTAATCTCTCAATTTATTCTTCCTTAAAATAAAAGTATTAATTTGAATTTTACAAAAAATAAAAGCTAGAGATCTCAATTTGAGTCATACATTAAAATTTAAATACCCTCATTTAATTCAATTTTAAAAAAATGAAAAAATTGAATTTTTCAAATAAAACATTGATTTGGGTCAATCTTAATATAAATTCATGTTGTCCATAAACGAGTGTTCCTAATTAATCCAATTAGTACGCCAAATTATGAAACACATCCATAATTTCATAGACTCCTTATTTAAGTAGAACTCTTCAAGCCCAAGAATCCTTATTTTAGAATATTTTCCTTTGACATGGAAAGTAGATTTCATCACAACCCATAGTGCTTGTTGATATTTACTTCTGGAGTAACTCCTTCGCCTTTTGGGGGAATGATCAGAATGAAGAATCGAATAAAGAAGCATACAAAAATCATGATCCTTCCAAAAAGTGATCTGTCGAGGGGAGGTCAATCGATGAGCTCCCCAGCGTATCAGGGATAACCTTCATCTTCCTCTCGTTTTGCCATGACAAAACCTCCATAATTGGGTCAACACTTTATTAAACTCCATAAAACATTGACCAACATCCAAACCCATGTAAATACATGATTCCAGTTGTAAATAAACATTACAACCCACTTCCAACTCCACCAAATATATTGATATTGAAATAATTATAAAAATCAAATTATTACAACCATATCGAATCTAGTGGCAAAAATGAGTTACGGATAGACCACCGTAGGATCCAATCACACAAAATAAATATATGTGATCATGATGGAAGGGATGTAAATATAGAATCTCTGGGAAACCATGTTAGTATGATACAAAACATAAAGATGTATAATCATACAACATGCCAAAACTAGGGCTTCTTAATGGACAAGAAGGACCTTTTTAATACACGATCAAACTTAATCGGGGTTCTGATACCAATTTTTGCGAAAAGAAACTTAGTGACTCGCATTTAAAATGCGAAAAAAATGCCAGCCTGAAATATTTTTGATTAATCATGCATTGAAAAGAGATCAATAACTAGGTTTAAAGCTTAAACCCGAGGTTTCAAGAAACCATACCATTGTGAATCTTCTTATGATTCGTATGAGCAGATAAAGGTAGATGATAATGAAATCCTTATTGTCCTACAAGGTATCTGAAAACCTTTATTAAAATAATGTATGATAGGATCTCCTAGCATTTTATCCTCCTTAAACTCAAGTGGGTAGGTGGGCACTTTTTAGGATGAAACCCATTCTTTATGAGTGAGATATAGTGGTATCTCTCTAGGCTTCCTCACAAAGCGTGAATAGCAGTTTCTCTCACACCTATCAAATACTAACGATCAATAATAATCATTTCCCACACATTTATATACAAGTACAAAAGGTGGTCTTAAGACAAACTGGGTTTCTTGAGAATATAGGCCCTGATTACTTGGGTATATAGAACACACCAGGGACCCAAGACAAATAAGTAAATTAATTACAAATAAATATTCAAAATGACCATTACAATTGTCTTAATTATTTCATTTCTTTATTTAATCTTGAACTAACTCCACTAATTAATCACGAGTGCACTCCAATTTAATTATCTCATAAATCACTAGGATTAAATAAAGTTTTGTTTGCAAAGTTGATTATGGTACATAATATGATTTCCCAAGTTAAGTGTCCCATACCCGCTTGGTCAAATCAATTTACTTCTAATAGACTTTAACCAACATTGAATCAATTTCCTTGATTCTCACACTTAACTTATTTTCTACTCCACTGGGATTATATAATAATCCACCAGTTGGCTTTTACTTGGTGGAACTAAAACGTATAAGTCTATCAAGGGCGTATCATAATCCACAGTATCCCTTGGACCTAAATTCCTTTGAATTATGATCTCAGGACTACTTACATAACTGTCACTCAATATGAAGCGATCATTTGACCCGATATAAAATTAGATCGTACCCATAGAAATCAAAGTGATATTTTCTCAAGAATGTCAATCCTCATAATTTTTAGGATTAAGAATATATGAATACTTTGCAAATGGTTTGAGATTTTCAAAGTCTAATTAAGGCAACCCTTATATTAAAATCTCATAAGCATCCCTATCCAATACATTCTTGGAATGTAACAATCACAATCCTTAGTCAAACTGTCGAACCATCAAACAAGATCTTGAACCATCAAATTGGTTCTCGTATTTTAAGATAAACTACTAGGATTGAATCACAACTGTTCTTATATGATGTCAACTCCTTATTAGGTTGTGAAAATTTTAATATGCTAGAACTTTAATTATAATCTCCTAGTCATCAACATGAAGACCACTCACCAGAATGCCTACTGAGCTCTATTTACCGATATGTTTACAATATATTTGAACCAAATACAAGTCACTATGATAACCATGATTCCTATTTCAAAATGAATTGACACGACTTTACTAAAAAGGTAGCCGTTATAGATTGTTTTGAGAATAAAACCCCAAGAAGATTTTCACTTCCTCGAATCTCGTGAAGATGTGATATACACCCAAAGTAAGGGGCGTGTACTCATCAAACTTCTTTGTCTTATCCTTATTTGACTTCTTGTATTTGTATTTCATATCCGATCTTCCCTAACCATCAAGCTTATTATGACTAGACTCCTTTGCATCCATTTCCTTATCGGTATTCATGATTTCTCCTGCCTTGGCTAGGATCTAGGCTATGGTGTTAGAAGGTTCTTGATTTAACTCCCTGTAAAGATTCCCAGACAATATACCACTCATAATAGCAGTGATTTATATAATTTCATCATAATTTATTACCTAAAACTTCTCATTGTTGAACCTAGTGATGTACCCTCTCATTGTTTCATAATCCTTTTGCCTGACACTTAACAACTGAGCCACACTTAACAAGTGCTAACCTTGGATTTGGGCCTAACCAATAGAAAGCACGCCCGTTACATATCCTTTGGAGCATACTAGGTTGCTCAATCGTGTAAGACTGATCATTATTTGTTAATCAAATGGTTGAGTTTCTCCCTGTCCTATAATACTCATCATCTACACCCAACTCATTCCTCTAACCATACCTGCTCCTCTCTCTAACTAAGCCCAGATCCAATCATCCAGGATTCTCCAAAGCTCTTTCATGATTCACATGTCTTATGTCCCTGTGTGGGACTTGAGTGAAAACGCGCAAAGTAATTTAATTTCCTTTTTATATAAAACTCAATAAATGATGCGGAAGCGTTGAAAGATGATGGTTCAACAATAATTAAACAAAACAAATTTTGGTTTAATTGAACAAGATTAAATCAAACCGATTAAGTCCAATTAAATAAGTTAATCCAAGTCCTAGAATTTGCCTAAGTCATAATTTTCAATTATCCAAAGTTAGGCGAAACCAATTTTAGCAAATGACTTGAATAAACCAAATTTACCCAATATTTAGTTTAGTCCCAAATTAAATGAGTGTGATAATTAAACCAAATTTTATCTTGAATTTATTCTAAGCATGCGTTCTAAATTATGATGCAAGATAAAATAAACAATATCACACTACGCCGAGATGTACGAGGAAAAACCCAAGACGGGAAACAACCTCGGACGGCCCTAGCCACAAGTCCACTAGATATGGAATTACAATTATAAGACAGATAGACTTACAACGACTGACTCGATCCCTCTCAAGCCTCGACGCTTCTTCTCGTAGAAACCTCTTCCTAGCGAACAACCTCGGAACACCACCGCGGTCTCGGAATCCACCGATGGGACTTTATATTGTCACCGTCACCCAAGCATGGAGCCTTTCTCCAAGTGGGTAGAATCTTCAACAAAAAGTCTTCTTCTTTGATGGATGTAGAAGCAAACCAAAACTTCTCTTCTTGAATTCGGTAGAGATAAACCGGTGCCAAAACTCCAAGTAAAGATATGTATATAGAACTTGGATAAACAACTATTGGGTGTAAACACTAGAGTGTGTAGGATTTTTTATTAAAGAATAACACTCAAAACATGATCTTTTTCCTTAAACAAATTTTCTCTCAAAACACTCTCTAGGAGTTTGTATGGTATGAAAAAGATACATTGGAAAAAGTCATTCCCGCACCTTATTAAGTCTGAAAAAGTTGGTTAAAAAACCAAGTGGGGAAAGTGGGTAAAAACTGCCAAAAACTACTCAAAACTGTTCCCGCGCTGGCATCTCGTTCGAACGAACTTGACTCTCGTTCGAACGAGACTTCTAACGAGTGACCAGTCTGGGCTCGTTAGAAACTCGTTAGATACCTCGTTAGAACGAAAAACTCGTTCGAACGACATATCGAACGACTGACCAGTTTAGGTTCGTTGGCAAACTCGTTCGAACGAAACCTCGTTAGAACGAAAAACTCGTTCGAACGAGATTTCGAACGACTTCCAGAAATTTTTCTAAAATTCAATTTTTGGCCCAGAAACTTTATGTACGTTAAATTAAAGTTCCAATTAAATTATTCTGAAAGTAAAACATGGTTTTTATTAAACCTAACACCCAATAAATATTGTTCCAAGCTCCCATATAAATATAATTACATTCATACCTTGGGAGCATGGAACCTTAGATGATGACGTAGAAACGAGGCACGCAAACCGGCATTTTGATGAAGCTTTAAATTCTTTTCCGCTACGTCTTCAATACATACTTCATAGGCTTGAGAATATTACAAATAAATACTATCCTATGAATAAATGTTTTTGTCCGGAATTGAGCCAAAACTATATATGGACTCAATTGGAAATTTGTGTCCTTACAAATCTCCCCCTTTGGCTATTCCGGGTCAAAAACCAAACAAAAAATCCTAAAGGGCCATCAAGCTCTACTAGACTCAAAACATAACCCGCCCAAACTTGACTCAACCCAAGGATCAAACGCTTTGCCATAGAAAGATGCCGCTTTAGAATAATTCCTGCACACTTAAGCAAACTCATCAAATGCATATGGAATATCAAAATATAAAATGCAATTAATTAAATTATGCCCCCTAAATTAATTCTCCCCTTTATCAAACACATGACCTACTTAGAAAGACGTCTCCCCCTAAGATAAATCTCCCCCAAACGAAGATACGATAATAATAGGATTAGATATCATTTCTCCCCCTATCATCATTCTCCCCCTTTTTATTCAGGAATAGACAAAGGATAAAGAACTAATAAACAGCATGTGGAAGCTTAAAGAAAAGACATGACAGCATATGGGCAATAAAAACAAGGCAAAGACAACCAAATATCATATATATATACTATAAATATACCAATAAGTACGTGCATATATAGATAGATATAAACACACACATGACACAAAATACAATAAGTTTGCACACTCGTATGGCAAAAATGTGTCATATGGAAACGGAAGTGTAAGGGTGTGAACTAACAACAATTAAATTTAGACCCAAACACTTAATAAACGTTCACAGAGTTCTCATTTGATTGCAAACTTCATCACATTGAAATATAACCTCATGTGACAATATAGATTGAACTCAATGAACAAACATACACAATGCATACAAGCCTAGCATGATGATGATTCTACAAACCAAATAGAGTCATGACATTAAAGACAACTAGGATAAACGGACATTGTGCAAACCGTTGATATACCATCCAAATCTCCCTCAATAATCATATATATATTTTTGAATGAATATATCAAACAAACATAGGCCTTGGCAGTAGTTTTCTTTTTAATGCCAAATATTCTGTTTTTAGGCCTTTGGATCACGTATTTCTTTTAGATCCAATGAACGGTGGCTTACTATCGCAAAGGATTTAATTCATCCTTTCGGAGCCCTTCCCCGTGCATATATTAATTTATCATGTTTTCATTTTCACACAAATCTCACATGCAACGGATTTTGACATGCACTAGTCCTCCTAGGTCATAGATATGTAGATGACTAGATTGGTAGGAGAACACCTCAAAAAGCTCAAATATAACATGTGACATTAAGATTTCAAAAGAGCTCGTGCATGTGTGAAAAGAGGCATATGAAAATAGAATCCATTTAATCAATACAAAATCCAACTACTCCATATAAAACATGGTAAAGAACATTGTAAGGATTGAAAATCTAAACCAAAAGTTCTAGCCACGTGGGAGCGTAAATGATGGGATTCAAACACAAATATATGCCACATGGAGTGTGTCAAACTAAAATACACACAAAATAAAATCTTTTTGAGTTTTTAACATTTTTAATCAAAAATAAATATTTACTCAAAAGGACAAACAAAAATCATTTGTATTTTTCATTAAGCTTCTTTTTATATTTTTCAATTAATTCAAACACAAAATATAATACAAAAAGATAAACAAGTCATGATTTTTAGCATGGGATATGAAATAAGGCTATGACTAGAAAATGACTAAACAAGCATACATTTAGCATGTGAATATAGCATGAAGTACAAACGCTAAAGTATGAAAACACTAACACATTCATTCATTAGATTTAGCAAGGAAGGAAGCATGTGAAAGTAAATGAGAATCAAAATCCCTATTTTGTAAGGCAACCAAGTCGGATTTCCTAACCCAAATTAATGAAGAATGACTATTTTGGGGTGTAGGAGCTTTAACTACCGTGGTTACTTTACTATGGGATTTTCTAGGAATTCGTTTAAGATCAAAACAAAATTTCCTAAGATGACCTTGTCGACCATAATGTGTACAAGTGAGAATATGTCGAAAAGATTTACTTAAGGAGTGATCATTAAATGCATTCCTAGTAGATTCTCCTAAACTATTGGTTTGGGCATTATGAGTAAATTCATTACAAGTATTGAAGCCTAAACCACAAGTGTCATTTTTAATTTGGATCGTTCCTAACATTTTATCAAGTTTTTTCGAACGACATTCCAAATCAAATTTGACATTACTAGAATCTTTTAATTTATTTTCCAATTCTACAATGTTAGATTCTAGTAAAACATTTCGCTCTTCAAAAGCAAGAAGCTCCCTTTTCAAGGATTCCATTAAACCCCTAAGGCTATCTCTTTCGCCTTCTACATAATCAAGCTTCTCTTGAAGAGTCCTCACATGTGTCCTAAGGTCTTCTATTAAGGCACTATCATCAACGACCTTGACACTCTTTCTTAAACAAGCTTCTAACTTCAAATTAGTTCTTTTCAAATTAATAGATTCTTTATATAATTCATGAAAAGCATTTTGAAGTTCACTCACATCAACCTCTTCTTCTTTTTCACTCTCTCTTTCTTCTCCACTCTCACTATCATTAAAAACAAGGGAATCATGAACAATGACCTTGGAAGTGGCATGTGCTATCGTGTCATCAATCGATGAGTTCTCATTATCACTCACATGACTAGCCATAAAAGCCACAAAATTTTTCTTAGTGGGGGAATCGGGCTTTTCTTCCTTATCACTATCACTAAGGGTTGCATTATATGCAGTGGGTCGTTTACCCTCTTTCCTTAGTTTAGTGGGGCACTCATAAGCACGATGGCCATAACCTTCACAACCAAAACACTTGTTAGACTCGTCCCTATCTAAATTGTCATTACTAGGTTTAGGGGTCCTCTCGGCTTTAGAAATCTTCTCGCTTTTATCATGTTTAGAAGAATCAAATTTCTTAAAATCATTTTAAAATTTATCTTTGTTAAATTTAAGAAATTTTCTAAATTTGCGAGCAAACAAAGCCATATCTTCCGAGTCACTATCACTCTCGCTCTCTACTACTTGTTTGACATCTTTTCGGGCTTTTAAAGCAACGCCCTTTTCGATTTTCTTTTCAGTTTTAGAGGGAAACATATCTAGTTCATAGGTTTGTAAATTACCTACAAGCTCTTCTAATTTCGTAGAGGCTAAAGTGGGTAAAGAATTTAAAACGGTCACCTTAGGAATAAATCTATCGGGTAGGGACCTCAAATTTTTTTTTACAACACGGTCTTTTTTCTCTCCCAAGTTAAAGGATGAATTAACAATATCAGAAAGTCTAGCATAAAATTTATCAAAAATTTCTTTTTCATCCATTTTGATAGTTTCAAATTGAGTGGTGAGGTTTTGGAGTTTTGAAGCTTTAACGACACTAGTTCCTTCATGAGTTAATTGTAAAATATCCCAAGCTTCTTTAGCGGTTTCACACGTCATAATACGTCGGAATTCATCCGGTGCGACAGCGCTAAATAAGGCATTTAAACCTCGGGAATTAAAGTTAGCAAGTTTAAACTCATTTTCAGTCCATCTATCGGCGGGTTTGATAACACGTTCATTTTCAACTAAGTAAGTTGGTGGGGAGTACCCGGTAACAACAGACATCCAAACTCTCTCGTCGATAGATTTTAGTGCCGATCTCATTCGCGCTTTCCAATACGCGTAGTTTGAACCATCGAAAATAGGAAATTTTGAAAATGGGGAAAAATCCATTTTAGCCAAAAATTTAAAAGATCTTAACGAAATAATTTATCGTTTTTGGCTCTGATACCAATTTGAAAATGCGCAGAGTAATTTAATTTCCTTTTTATATAAAACTCAATAAATGATGCGGAAGCGTTGAAAGATGATGTTTCAACAACAATTAAACAAAACAAATTTTGGTTTAATTGAACAAGATTAAATCAAACCGATTAAGTCCAATTAAATAAGTTAATCCAAGTCCTAGAATTTGCCTAAGTCATAATTTTCAATTATCCAAAGTTAGGCGAAACCAATTTTAGCAAATGACTTGAATAAACCAAATTTACCCAATATTTAGTTTAGTCCCAAATTAAATGAGTGTGATAATTAAACCAAATTTTATCTTGAATTTATTCTAAGCATGCGTTCTAAATTATGATGCAAGATAAAATAAACAATATCACACTACGCCGAGATGTACGAGGAAAAACCCAAGACGGGAAACAACCTCGGACGGCCCTAGCCATAAGTCCACTAGATATGGAATTACAATTACAAGACAGATAGGCTTACAACGACTGACTCGATCCCTCTCAAGCCTCGACGCTTCTTCTCGTAGAAACCTCTTCCTAGCGAACAACCTCGGAACACCACCGCGGTCTCGGAATCCACCGATGGGACTTTATATTGTCACCGTCACCCAAGCATGGAGCCTTTCTCCAAGTGGGTAGAATCTTCAACAAAAAGTCTTCTTCTTTGATGGATGTAGAAGCAAACCAAAACTTCTCTTCTTGAATTCGGTAGAGATAAACCGGTGCCAAAACTCCAAGTAAAGATATGTATATAGAACTTGGATAAACAACTATTGGGTGTAAACACTAGAGTGTGTAGGATTTTTCATTAAAGAATAACACTCAAAACATGATCTTTTTCCTTAAACAAATTTTCTCTCAAAACACTCTCTAGGAGTTTGTATGGTATGAAAAAGATACATTGGAAAAAGTCATTCCCGCACCTTATTAAGTCTGAAAAATTTGGTTAAAAAACCAAGTGGGGAAAGTGGGTAAAAACTGCCAAAAACTGCTCAAAACTGTTCCCGCGCTGGTATCTCGTTCGAACGAACTTGACTCTCGTTCGAACGAAACTTTATACGAGTGACCAGTCTGGGCTCGTTAGAAACTCGTTAGATACCTCGTTAGAACGAAAAACTCATTCGAACGACATATCGAACGACTGACCAGTTTAGGTTCGTTGGCAAACTCGTTCGAACGAAACCTCGTTAGAACGAAAAACTCGTTCGAACGAGATTTCGAACGACTTCCAGAAATTTTTCTAAAATTCAATTTTTGGCCCAGAAACTTTATGTACGTTAAATTAAAGTTCCAATTAAATTATTCTGAAAGTAAAACATGGTTTTTATTAAACCTAACACCCAATAAATATTGTTCCAAGCTCCTATATAAATATAATTACATTCATACCTTGGGAGCATGGAACCTTAGATGATGACGTAGAAACGAGGCACGCAAACCGGCATTTTGATGAAGCTTTAAATTCTTTGCCGCTACATCTTCAATACATACTTCATAGGCTTGAGAATATTACAAATAAATACTATCCTATGAATAAATGTTTTTGTCCGGAATTGAGGCAAAACTATATATGGACTCAATTGGAAATTTGTGTCCTTATCATCCAGGATTCTACAAAGCTCTTTCATGATTCACATGTCTTATGTCCCTGTGTGGGACTTGAGGAAACATTTCTCTCATTCGGTATTAATTATACCTAATAGCAAGAGTGACAGTGTTTAGTTACAGCTAGTTTTGACCAATCCGGATACTTTCAGTCAATTATTTCATGTTCTCCTTCATAGCCTCTGGTATTTTATCCAGGTTCTATAGGATACCTTGCAAATAACCCGATCTAACCAGAGTGGATGGAGGTAACCCCTCCCCATATCTACTACTTTTCCTAGTTTTAGAGGTTTACAACATAATTCAAACAGGAAAATATAGTATAATAATACAAAGTAAATGAATTCAAAGGGAATGCTGATTTAAAGCAGTAGAACATATATCTAAAATAAGATCTATGAAATATATAGGAATCAAACTGAAATTTCTTTTCAAATATCTCTATCCCTTAGAAACCAAGGTGAATTAATTCATAATTCACAGGTTTACTGAAATTAGGTATCCTCAAGACCTAACAATAAAAATGGTGGAAAACAATGTAGCAAGCCTTTTTCCATGGATGCCACAAATCTATTATTGCTAGGAACTAGTATACGAGTTATATTAGCTAAATATACTACTTATCAACAAATAAACATATAAGAGATTGAATTACTAAGTACTAACACCCGAGTAAACTAGAGAGTAATAATAGAAATAAAAAGAGCTAAATTCATGTGGATCGTCCCAATTCGGTTCCTAGGTCCATGAGTGCTAGTGTTTTATATTGATTATTGGGAAATCACCATGGATGAATAGAAGATGTATCTATCAAGTTCTCTCTATAATTGGATAACATAATAGTAAGGTAAAGTCTCATAAGCTCCTCACATGAGGGGAGTGTGGGTTATTTATAGGTTGTAGAGGGTAGATAAAAGAGTAGTACATGTGGCTAGGTTTTATAGGTGAGGTGAGTACACATTTTACATATATTGTGAGAGAATAATGAAAAGGTGGTTATTATCACATGGGGGTGAAAATTTGCGTATCTTTTCCACGTGAACATGTAGATGGGATGTTGACATCATACAATCATAAAGTACATGCTTGCTTTAACAGTGTTGGGTAACAAAGTTAACTAACATAATTAATTGTCTTATTAATTAGTTTTTAGTCGATCTCCATATGATTCGATAATACTATTGGTTCTAGACAACCACGTTCCTAGTAGTCATAAGGCCAAGGCGTCATCTTTTAACTAGTATTTGACTTATCTTATGTTTGTGGTATAATAAGGAACTATATTTGACGTAGAAGATGAAGGTCGTGATTTTATTCACGCTCTAAATTATTCAAATAATGCACAACTAGTGCTGAAAACTTGATGATTTGTGAGATAAATCACTTCCTCTCTGATTTGTCCTTCATAAAAAGGTGAATATTAATTTTCTTCTCCCTTTCTAACCCTAGAGAATGTCTCATCAAACTGAAAACCTTTACTTTGACCTATATAAATAGGTACATTATAATACCCCATAATTTGGGTGAAATAAATAATTAAATAGTTTAATTACTATAAGAAAAGAATAAAATAAATGGATAAATCATTAATACTATATTATCATGTCAAAATATTGAAACAAATAATGCAAAAATTATTTATGCAAATTTTTAGGATTATGTATAAAAAAAAGTAATTTTAGGAATTTTATATTAAATAAAAGTTATTGCGGGATATATTGTAATTTGGAAAATATTAAATTAGTCTTATTATTATTTTATTTTATTTATAATGTAATCAAATGAGTCAATATGAATGTATATGATGTTTAGATATTTATAATAATTAATATGACAAAATTGGTATTTAATTGATTAATGTGTAACCTAGGGGTAAAAGGGGAAATTGCATATAACTTAGGCATCAAGATAGGGCAAGGTGTAATGTCACAACCCCGATATGTAATTTTGGGAAGCAATAGAAGATGGGTAAAAGAAATGAAGAGAAAAGAATAAAATAAGTGAAAATGGAGAGGGAAAAAAAGAAACGGAGAGTAAATGAAGAGAAACCAAAATGAGAGAGAAATAAGGGTTTGGGGCCACCATGGATTCCCTAGGGACTTTATATCGGGGTTTAGGACTCTATAGTGGTTCCCAAGGCTGCTATGGCAATTGAAGATTGATTAAAGTGGTTGTTCTTAGGGTGTTTCTGTTATGCAAATGTTGATTTTCACCTCAATTTTGGAGATCTACCCTTGGGATTTTGGAAAAAACATAGATAATGGATCCAACTTGATTTTTAGCTTAGATTTCATTTTTGGAATCAAAATTTAGAGCTCGAAAAAGCGAGTACCATAATTTTTATAATTTTAAGATCATATGTCTAAAAGGTAAGTATACATCTACTTTTCCCATTAACTATTATATATGTTAAGTATTCCCTAAAACTTATATGAATTGGGATTAAAAAGTAGTAGGAACATAATTAGATGAATAATAACCTAATTATATGTATTCATACGATTGAATTAAATTAATGAAGTTCAAATTAAGATTTAGGAGTTTAAAGTTCTAATTATAATAAAATTGATAATGTTGAGACTTGTGGCTTGGAAATGGTTAATCTTGTTAATACTCTTGAATGAAATTAAAAAAATACTTTGACTTGTGATTTGGAATCATGATGATGATGTTAGGGTTTAGTAAGTATTCTTGATCCCGAATTCGATACTAATTCAGAACTCCCTTGGTTACAATATAATTTATCACTTGACATTATTATTAAGAATTATTAATAGAATTAAAGTAGGCATCCTATGGGAAATATAAAATATGATTGGGAATAATAAATGATGTTAAGTAAGTGTTGAGGTGGTATTAAGAGGACATGAACCAACTATTACTCAAATGATGAAATGAAAATACCCGTAGTTAACAAATAGGTACATCATGTCCAAAATAAAGAAATAATGGGTAGAAGGTTGTACACTTTTATGTACCATTTAAATGCATTTATTTTCATAATGGTTGGGTTTCTCTTGGGACACTGTAGTTGTTGGGAAATTAATATGAATCCCAATTAAATATGGGTAGGATGACATATTATGGATTTTTAGTTGGAACATTGGAAATTTTGCTAATACGCATATAATTTGAAATCATAAATATGATGAGTAAAATAATACATTCTTTAGGGATTACAAATTATTATATATAAGTTGTTTTTTCAAAGCCCGTGTCATTAAAATTGGAGGTTATATGCTAGTGGGTTGGTGGATTGGGATAATTGTGTTGATAATTCAAATTTTAAGCTTATGTTGGTGGAGTTAGAAATCATACATTGATTTACTTTGGAATATCGCATAGTACGACATTGATAATATCTTAGAAAGTTATGAATATTGGACTTTTGGCATCATTAAATGATTTGGTGGATAGGAGATAAGTTATATGTGAACATTTTGATTAAGTAAGTGATAATATATAATATATATGGATTTTTCCTCAGTGTTTTTTATTGATGGAATTTAATTTGAATGAGGGTGTTGTGAGTAAGATATTATGGGATAGATCAAGGGTGTTGTGATGGTATATATGATGGTGATAATTTAGTAAAGTGATAACGATGAAGTTTGGTATAGTTATATTGTTGATTATGTAATATTGACTTACGGTATTTATCTTTGGGAGTCGTGATAATTGGGATTAGGTATTGGTTGATTTGCAATTGACTTGAGACTTTAGAGTATTGTTCATTTTCTAAGATGATTGGGTTACATTAATGGGAATATGGGTTTGTATTAAATGTGAATTTTAAGAGTAAATTAGAATACTTGGGAAAGTGACAGATATCTTATGTTAGAATCCTTGTGGGTCGGGTTTGTCGTGTTAAGTAGTTTAAAAGTCAAAGATATACATGATGTATAAATTACGTGGTTGTTTTAAGTAGTGACTAAATAGGACATTACTATTATAGAGTCTTGACAATTGTCCAACCTAGACAAAAGTGTATCAGGGGGATCCTTATTTGGATTTTATTTATGAGATGTACCATGCATAGAGTCTCCTGAAGATTGGGAGTTAATAGTTTATGATATGTTTCTTCTTTAAAGATATACGATAACATAAACCTGGTAATGGATACTAATAAGTAGTAATACATTAATACACATTTGTATGACAAGAAGGAACATTCTATTATTATATTCATGAAAGTGGTTCAATGGACTATAGCCAATTATTCAGATACATTATTGTGTTACGTGTCTCCATGGGGAGTCATGGTTATCTACAATGTTTATTATTTTATTGAGGTGGGGATAAGGGTGTTCTGATTTTTTTGTCCACTAAAAAATAGTGGACTTTGTTATTTATATTGATTTTTTTATCGAGGTGGGGATAGGGGTTAAACAGTTATGGAGTGAAGGCATAAGGGTGTGTAGGTTTATTTTATTTAGGCTAGCTAAAAGGGATGGAATTACGATCTATTGGCCTCGTAATAAATGGGGGTTGGTCAAAGGTTTATGTATTGTTATCATTATTTGGGGTAGATAGTGGTTATGATATTGTTGACATTGTATATACTAGTTCTGTCAAAATTTATCAGAACGAATGGGATCTTCGATACATTCATTAAAAACACATTATAAATGAAATAACACTGGTAAAGGTGGGGTATAACAGTTAAACTAACACCTATAGATTCATTATGTATAATCATGGTTGATACAACTGGGGACTCATTATCTATATGGAAAATTTGTATGCATTCTTATAAAAATGGACTGTGGTGACTCGTTTATTATTAGTTGTCTCTTACTTGTCGAAACCCTTTTCTGCATGTAGTTATAAATTATTGATTTAATTAAAAGAATCTACTGTGATATTTATTACATCCAGTAGTTATGGTTGTTCATGTACATAATTTGGGATCACATAGTTGGTATACTTACGAGTTTTTTACCCACTCTTCATTGACTACCATTTTAAGTTTGGGGTTAGAATCGGATGGAAACTATAAGGTAATAATTATTTGAAGATGCATGAGTATTAGCTAGAAGGTTTGTTACACTTAGGATATTTGGGTATTACTTATTTGTATTCCATATCATTCCTTCCGGTCATTGTTACACAATTTTATGGTTTAATGACCTTATATTATTTGGAGATAGTAAATCTGTTGTGATCAGAGTATGTTAATTAATGTAAAATTTTATACTTTATTTTTTATCACCGATTATTCTTGTTAAGAAAAAGGTTTTAATTTTCTCATATTTATTTCTCATACTAAGAATGATATTTTGATTTGTTTAACTTATGGGTATTTATTAATTAAACATGGAAACCTTAATTAATATTACTCGAGGTATTACAAATGGTGTCATAATGTGGTCCAAGGTCTTGAGGGTTATAGGATCATCTATTTTTCCGCATTTCGATCTCTGATATGTTTTCAAATCTGTATTCTAGTAGGTTTTGTCGTACGAAAAACCTAGTAAAGGATAACTTATGGCATCTCGAAAGTTCGATATTCGATAGGAATAAATGATATCGTCTGGGTAGATAAGTTAGATCTATGTTTTTGTTATTGGATATTCTAGTGTATTTGTAAGTTAAGGAGTTACGCAATTCAAGGTAATATTAAGCCATATATTAGTGATGAGACATAAGAGTATCAAGTGGATACTAAAAAAAATGTAATATATGTTTGATTTGGAGTTAAATAGTGGTATACGAATTTTAGAGTACCATATAGGTTACTTATGGATTTTTTAAGAGGCCATGTATAGGATGGTATTTTTGTTGGCCATGAAAATATACCAAAGATTAGGAGGGGTGATTGGTATATGGGTTTAATTACAAATTTCAAAATTTCTTAACTTTGTTGTCAAGATTAATTTCAATATGATAAATCATTTCAAAGAGTAAACAATTGATTAATAATAATCATATGTAGTTATGAGGTATAGATTAAAATAACTCTGAAAGTAGAGGTTTTTAACATGGTTCGGACACTACCTACGTCCACAATCGAGACAATACTCAAGAATAAACACTATCTAGACCTAAATTAAGGCGGGACCAAAATCTTTACAAGCAACAACACCTTTCAAAACTCAACCAACAAGATGCTAAACTTGTCCTTTCCCATAGGGTACCTAAGAAATATCCCAAGGTCTTTTAATGCCTTGACTCCCCGTAACAACGATGCTACTAGTTGAGAAGATACAATAAAGTAAATTGTAAGTAACAATAATGAGATCCATAAGCAAAACATAAAGCAAAATAACTTTACTAAAAATAATGGTGAAATGGGTTTACTTTCTATCTATAAAAAAGTAAACAAAAAAGAATCATAAGTGTGATGCTTATTATAAAGAATAATTGATGATTTTGATTAAAACACAAATGGATTTTAGGGAAACACTTGGCATAGATGGAGTTTCTTGGTTGAAATGGGTTTGGGATTTTTTTTTTCTCCACGAGGGCCTTGGGAAATTGAAACAAGTTTGAATTTGAAATTTTCTCAATGGGATTATTATTGTATTCTTATGTGTTTAATGAAAGAACCCAAGTTATCCTTTTATAATCTTTAAATGAGAAAATAGTCATTGGAGTGTATTAAGGTAATTAAGGGTTCACTTGAAATTGAAATTCCAAAACTAGGCATTATTGGATTTATAGTTTTCAAATACTTTTAGTTGACTAAATCAATGATGTAGTCAACTAAAACCTTCTTCTCAAAGACAACATGAGATGGCCTATTTTAGTGGGGTCTTAGGAAACTTCTAGTCGACTAGACTTGGACTTTTAATCAACTAGAAATACTTTTCTTCGACTAGAACTCTTAAGTTTAAGTAACCGTGATGTTGGTTTTTGTGTCAATCATTTAGGTAGGTTTGGGATCGTTTAGGTAATTTTAAGTAAGATAAATTTGATTATATTTAGGGTTAATCAAGTATCTTTACCTTTGTATAATAGTTCCTAAAGTACATCAAGAAACTGAGCAATAATCTTCATGTCGTTTGAACATTCTTCTAGATTTGCTTGAGTTATGAGATATTCTTTGTTATATGTTTTGAGAGAATTATTGGTTGACCTTGAACTTCATGGGATATGTAATGTTGAGATGATCACTATATTGATTGGATGTTTCCTTTGTGTGATGTGAAGATGAACTTGTTTGGGTTTTATGATTGCTTTGAATATTCATTGTATTGCTTGGGATCTTAATTGTACTTTTTATTCACCTTTCATATGGTTACATGGATGTTGTGTTCCTTGTAACATATATCCTAATGAATCGAGTGTTTTCTTTAATCTCAAATACATTATGAGAAAATGGAATTCTATATGAATTTTGTTGTTATCATAAAATATCCTTTTGGTTTCACAATCTCCTAATTTTTTATGATGACAACACAATTGATATAGTTTGATAAAATGTTTGAAAGTTTTACCCTTATTTTGAGACTTGGTTTTAAAAAAACTATTTTTCTCCCCCTTTGTTTAATTATCTTTTGCTCATATCATACTTCTCCCCCTTTTCATTTATCGAAAAGGTTGGTGGTAATTTTGAAAATTGTATTTTTTGTGTTTAAGGTGTGAAAATGATTTTACAGATACCAAGTGAATTGTATTCTTCTTTATTCTCTTAATTATAAACTACAAAGATGGGTTAGTACCTAAGAATGCGTGATTTGAAACAATGTTAATCCAATATTTTCTTATAATGTTTAAAGAATCCCTCCAATGTTTAATGTATATGTTGTTTAAGGAGGTGCAATGTTGTGTTATGTAGGTGAATGTTTACATAGTATGAGAATTGAGGTATATTATTTTTGAAGAATGTGATGTAAAGTTGACATTTTGTTGACTTTGAATTTTTTTGTTTTAACACATTTTGGTTAGAATATATCAGATTGACAATTTTGAAGCATAATTTTCAGGGATTGATTTAAATGATACATGGATAGATAACATGAGTCAAAACACAAGACATCACATACTATCATTAATAAAATAAAATGAAAGCAACGAGGATAGTTAGGGTAGTATGGGTAATGCTCCGAAGGAGGAATCGTGGGCTCATCTCACTCGATAGGGTAATTATTTGGATGGAATGGATTGAGGGATATCATTCATAGGGTATTAAGGAGGGGAAACATTTTCCATAGGAAAATCAAACATTCCCTTGTTTTCAAGTATCTGATCATATGGATCTGGAGAGTCCACGGGGTGTGACATCCATAAGTAAAATTTATTTGAGTTAATTTAAGGGTCCTTTTAAAGATTCAAATCTATTGTGAATTGAATCGAAAGGTTGTTGATGGAGTTAGCGACATTGGTTGAACATAAGATTAAAGATGATCGACTTTGAGGGAGAAGTTATGGACAGTGATATTATCAAGGTTGGAGGATCTAGTTCAGATTCGGACGTTGGAGAAGATGATTTCTTTTTTATTTTTAAGGGGATCCACCTCACAGTTTTATTCGTTATTTTTAATGATTTGGCTTAAGGTGGGATACATGGGGTCCCAATTTCCATCGTATTTGAAGAGTTTCAGACATACAAGAGTTTCAAATGAGAATATAGGTCTTTGGGTAATGAAAATATATGGTTTGGGAGAAACTATTGTATGTTTAAGTCATGCATTATTTTTATTATAAGCATGGTTATGGGAAGTAAACTAAAGCTTCTTTTATGGGTATGCCCTTTATGTTTTATTAGGAGGTAGGAGAGATCAAGGTGGATTCCCTTTTGGATGCACCAATTTAGGATGACATCTGTTTTCAGGATAAAGGGGTGTTGTCCTAACCAGGCAAAATGCATTTCCCAATAATGTTGTTGATGATCTAGGAAGTGGCGAGGAGGTATGAGTTTTGTAATTGGAATTGATAAGAATTAACAACATGTTCATTGCCCAATAAGTTTATGGCCACAATGGGTTCAAAGTTAGGATCATTGATCCATATGTGGGTGGCATAGAGAGTTATCCCCAGTTGAGAAGTCTTAAGTATCCTTAAGAAGGGATTGAGATATAAGAACTAGTTGTAAGTAAATGGAGGAATTGGCAACATCATTTTCAATTAATCAGTTGGAGTAAAATACTCGGGTGAGTTATGAATGGATAGTCTATGATGTTTCCAACAATCTTAACCATTTTTGGATGAGGAACATCCTATGAAAGTGTGGTAGTTCATTACATAGGACATTTGTGGAGTAGATACTTCATTGTTCAAAGGGATAATAACCAAAATCCATATTAAATGAACTCCACTATTTGATTTTGGAAGAAAGTGATCATTTTGGTTAAGTTGTGGGGTTTAAGTAATAGTATGGCTACGCCCTCTAGTTACATTTTTGGTGATGAAAGTTTTGAACTTTGGAAGAGGTAAATGTAAGAGGAGGCAAAGATGTTTAGAGTGTGAAGGTTTGGATGAAGTAGAGTAGTTTAAATTAGATATAAGTAGAGGGAATAGGAGTTATAAAGAATGAAGAATCATTTAAAGGTTTGAACACACGTATAACTATGAGTCAGTCAGTTTTAGTAAACTAGGAATCTAGTTTAGTCAACTAAAAATGTTAGGATTTTAAATTTTTCAGGTGATTTTATAGATTCAAAAATGGGCTCTTATAGGTGATGGTGAATATTATTTAAAGACTATTTTTATTTATGACTAAGTGGTTATATCCTACGAGCTACAGTACTTTGGTAGATGTGATAAGGAAATATTCTCTAGATTTTCTTTGGTGTGATGATTATTTTGTAAAGTGAAGTTGATGGTTAGGATTCTGTATGTAGATTAGTTTCATATTTTTATTCGTAGTATCGAGAGAGACTGTTTGTTTGGTGAGATAAGATATTTATTCCTAGTTTTTTTCTCAATCTTTCTCCTCGTAAGTTCATGTGTTCGTAATGAATAAAACCATATAGATGAAGATATTATCCTTTGGGAATAATTGAATATTTGAATTGATTTTGAAATGTTTTTCTTTTTGAGAAATTTAATCGACCCGTAATTTGAGTTTGTTTGCTTTTGCTAAAAGAATTATTCTTTTCAAATTTTTTAGGAATGACTTTTTTGTGGAGAATAATTGGGGTTTTAATTGGGTAATTGATTTAAGTTTGATTTTTCTTTTTCCACTTAATATAAAAAATAATCTTTTATGTATTAGTTTATTTGAGGATTGGGCTAACTTGATTTTATGTTTATTGGAGTCAATTTGGCAAATTTTTGAATTTACAGTATTTGTTTTGTTCAAGGATTGTCCTAAATTTATTTTCAATTTATTTGAGTCATTATGGTATATTTTTGACTTCACAATTTTTTTTTATGTATTTTGATTTAGAGACTCTTCTCTGAAACCTAGACTTTCTTTACCCGGCCTATTTTCTGACTTTTCAATGATTGATTTCAAAGTGTGAACACTTGATTCTTATTTAGAAAAAGCATGTTTTTATATATTTCACTTCTTCGTTTAATTTTAGATTTTCATTATTTAGTTAGAAGTCATGTGGTTCTTTGCTCTCTTTATTTTTAATTTTATTTGTGAAATCTATGTTTTGTTGTTTGAGTTTCTCATATTCCAAAATATATTCTTTATTTTTTATAGAAATTTTTTGTTATAATTTTTCATTTTCATATGAAGATCCACTAATTTTCTATAGAAATTTATGGTACATTGATAAAATCACAAAGATGATTAAATATTTCTTTTATGTCATTTTTTGAGAATTGGTCGGTATTAAGAGAATTGGTAGAGAAGTCACTAAATATTTAATAATGATTTATCATTTGTTTTTCTTTGTTGGTAGATGAATATTCTTTTCCATCATCTGTGATGACAATTTAATGGGAGGAAGAATATAAACATTCATCACTCATAAATTCATTCTTCGTGACATCAGGGGTTTTTGAATTTTTATTCACTTCTATATCATTTGATTGTAGAAGAAATTCTTCTTCTTCTCCTTCTTCTTCTTCATCTTCTTCTTCTTCTTCTTCTTCTTCTTCTTCGATTTAACAACACTGGTTTTATGATGGCAAATGTTGCATCAATGTTAGTTTCCTCCTGGTATTCATTTAAGAGGATGTACTAAATTCACCGGCATATTTGCAATGGGTAACCATACCTGAAGCATCTTTATTGAGAGATGAGTGAAATATTATAACACATTCATTATTTAAATCCATTTTATTCTAATCGCATAATCTATAAACAAAAAGTGAGCTTTTGCAACTACTTATTCCCAAGCATAATAATTAAGTGATTGGATTATGTAAGAGGTTCTATCTTTCCAAAATTTAGTATATTTGTAATACCTCCCCTCCCAAGAAAATAGGTATTTAACTTTATTTGAAGTGTTTTGTCCGAAGGAAAATTCGAGGAATAAATAATTCAAGTGTAACAAGTCAAGTGATACGTAAGGTGGTATATTACGTAAATGGTTTAAACGAAAAAAAAATCCCACGATGCATGTGTCGTATTAATGCGTATTTAATCTCTAATAGTATTGGCTATGATGTCCATTACATTTGAAGGAAAAATATAAAGGAACGGATGTGACACGGTCAAGGTTAATACGACGCAACTTTTAAATGGTACGAAAAAGAAAAAATATCGCAATATGGATTAAACGAGAAAGTTTTATGTTGCATGGTTCGCACGAGTTTTATTTTGAGTTTATATAATTATTTAAAGTACTTCGGTTAAGTTTCACGCGATTCGGACAATCAACGAGCGCTACGCGAGCCTGGGTAAAAATTGTCTGACGATGCGAGACACAACGAAAGTCTAGTTTTGTGAGAATTGTTTAGGAAAATTGGTAAGTCAAAAAATATTCCAACTATATATTTAGACTCATAAAAATATAAGGAATATTACCATGCGAAGAAAAATCGAAATAAATATGTTTTACGCGGAAGTCCCAATTCTTGCGATCCCTGTACAGGACAATCCGGGAGTCCAAATGACTATTATAAATATGCGTTTTTGGCCAAAAAAATGCAAGGAATATGAATATCAAGTTAAAAATTGCAAAAAAAATGTTTTTAGAGAGAGAAAATTATGCAAATTAGCTTTTTGGGTTTGATTTTGGGTGGGTCTTGAGTGTCACATGTGCCAAGGTTGTTTGCATTGTATTCTCCCTTTTTCACTTGAATTGCAAACCTTGGGAACCCTTTTGTACAATTTTGGACATACAAACTCTTGGGTGGTTGGTCAAGAATGGAAGACTACCACAAATAACTTATAAGAGAAATGGGAGGGAAATTGAGTTGGCCATTAATATCTCACTCTTTTCATCCGATTTTCTTCATCACACTAGTTAAGCAAGAGCTTTTCCTTCTCCCAAAATTCATAGATCTTCTTCCCCACCATCCTTACAATATGAAAACACCATTTTGGAGGTCACAAACACCATTAAAACACCTTGGAGTTTTGGGACAACTTATAGGGAGAGTTTTTGAGAAGCTTTTAATGAGGTTTGGGAGTTGTAGAAGGGGATTTTGAGCTTGGAGATGGAGGACTCTTGGAGATTGAATTGGTAAGATTTTGATAACCCGTTGAAGCCACCTTTGGAGGTGAGGGTTCCTCCTCTTACAACACCATTTCCACCACTATTTCGGAGATACTTACGTGAGAATACTAACCTTGGTTTAGGTTTGAAGTTGAGTATAATTTTAGCTACTTTAATTACATGTATTAAACTTAATATATGTGTGATGTTAGTTAGTTTGCATCTATGGGGTTAACTAGTTGAAATCCATGATTTTATTTGCAAATGGGTTTCAAAGAGATGTTTCAAATGAGTTTTGAAATTGATAAAAATTCAGATTATTTTTCTACACATTTTGGGTGTAATAATGTGTAACGAAGTGGGTATAGTGCATTTATGGGTTTATTATCTGCGAACTTAATGTTTTGAGTAAAAAGTATCATTTAAAATAAGGTTTTAAATTTGTATTATGAGTGTGAAATTTCCAGAACACTATTCGTAGACATTTTATGAAATAAAATGGGTTAAAAGTGTGTTTTACATAAAGAGAATTTGATTTCTATGATAAGTGATGTTTGAGCTTGTTCATGTCATTTGGTAACTTGAATAGGTATTTTCCTACATTAAATAAAGAGTTTTATATGTGAAGGAATGCTTTCATTTTAAAGGGGTATTTAAAGTGTGTGAACTCATCATAAGTAAATAAAGTGGGTTTAATGAGTAAACATGTCAAACTAAAGTCTTCTTGTAAATAATAAAAGTAAAGAAGACTAAGTGTGAAATAAATGACTAAGTATGGGTCCCTATGCAAAAAAGTTATAATTAAAGTGTGTGACACTATGTTTGAAATGTAGAGTGTCAATTGTGTAAATATAGACTAAAATTGATTTTTAGCGTTAAAATTCATAATTAAAGTGTGTAGGCTTAAACATGGGAAATAAGACTTTAATATGTAAAAAGCATGATTTTATATATTAAAAGGGTAAAAATGTAAAATGTGTAACTTTTGGCAAAGCAAGAAGTTTTACAAGTATTTTAATAACTTAAATGCCCAAATGTTGAGTTTGGAACTTGAAGGGGGTATTTTTGTGAATAGCACTTGAATAAGGATAAGGTTGCATGTTTTGGTAAAGAGAAACGGGTAAATTGGTAATTTACTTAAAGTGTGATATTTTTATGAAATAAAAATGCTAAAGAGTGTTTTGACACTATTGTGAAACGAATAATTTAAGTCCTTAAAGAGGAAATAATTTTCGCGTAAAAATCAACGCGTGCATGAAAAAGGACTTTAATGGAATATAATGATTTTTTCCTAAAATTATTTGGAAAAAGGTAGGGTTAAGTCCAAGTCTTTGGCTTCAGCTTGAAAAAGGCAAATTAACGTGAAGATGCCAAAATGTTGAACACATTGAAAAGGATAATGGAAGATGTGGATGATGGTGGGTAAATAATTAAGCAAGGCATGATGTCTCTAGTGGTGAAAGACCCAAAAATAACTACAGTAGCATATTCCAGCGGAGATCGGTGGTGAAAGGCCACGAAGTCCGTAGTTGTTGGCTAAATTTCAATGATAATGATGTAATTGGAAACTTGACAAGGAATGGGTTATAAGATGAAAATAACCTAACTTCTGTGAATAATAACTGTTCCGATTAATGTAACATGGACAAGTAAATGAGAATAATTTCTAATGTCCATAAGAAAAAAAATGAAATGGTTAAGAAAGGTGACTTAATGATATTAAGCTACCTAATAAAGTTTGAATCACGATAAACACAAGCATGTGTTACATAAGGGTTTCAAAGAAAAATAGTATTTTTTTAGACACGGTATGTGCGTGTGTTGAATGGAAGTCCCGAAGTATGGTTAAGTAACACTGGCGTGAGTTAATGAACGTTGAGTAATAAACGTTTTGAAAGTGAATGCAAGGTTTTCCCTAACTAATGCCATTTGTCTAATTGCATGAGTTAATGGGAACGAATGCTACTTTTCAAAGCATGATAATAAAAAATGACTATATTGTAAGGTTAAGAAAGTCAAGTGGTATTAATTAACGTTTTTTGGAATGATACGGTTAAATACATTGGTGCATGTATTTTCAAGGGTATAAGTGTATATATATACATATTTTCACATGCATGTAGTGTAGCGTGTGAGTACTCCTTTCACCGCTAGTTTCTATATTGCATTTGCATATGATCCCACTGAGCATTCGGCTCACATCCCTTCTATTTTTGCGGTGGGTTGTATGATGTTTCACACTTTGAGAGCGTTATACAAGTAAGTAACTATTTTCATTTGCAATTAGTAGCCCTGTGTACTTGGGTCTTGCATGCTAATAAATGCAACGCTAAATATGAATATTAGAAACATTATTTAGGGTGTTTTATTGCACTTCACAATTAATGTACGTAACCTAATTGGGTTAGTACTTCAATAACCTTTAAATTCGGGTCAAGATGTTACAACTTGGTATCAGAGCTTTAGGTCTAATGTTCCTTTTGGGTGTAACGTGGTGAGAACAGTAGTAAATTTTCTCGACGTCAATGTTGGTTTGGGACGGTCGGTCATGCTAGACATATGACAATTTTGGCACGTATCATGATGATAATGTCATGGATGATAGCACGATGTGAAAATCTTTATGAGATGGTAAATTGGCTAGTTTAGTAGCCAATCATGTTTCGCGGCGTTTATGATGTTGATATGTTAGTGAGTATGGGTGCTAGTATAAACCATTAGTGGTGACACCGTAGTCTTGTGTGAGATACTATGTGGCAATTTGATGGCGAGAGAAGCCTTAGTTGCATTCGAGACGTCTAGTAATGTTCGTTGAATCTTAGCTGGAAATCTTATAAATTCATATATGGGACTAGGTGATTAAGTAGTGTATTTATAAGTATTGATCCTATGGATATTATAACACCTAAGTATCATGATTTTGATTTGGGTAACTTAAAAACAAATCTAGGAAGCCCTTGGGACTTAGTGTTAGAAATGCTGGTGTTAACTTATGGTTTTAAAAATAATAATGCAGTATTGAGGAATATGATCTTCTGTGGCATTTGGTGAGTGGGCCTGGATGCTTTTAGGCAATAATTGAGGTCACGTATCCTACTGAAGGTTTATAATAGTTTTAACTTGTGGTTTAGCATGTAAGGGTGACAGATCTAGAATGATGCACATTACTTGTTATGGCTGAATAGTCGTTGCTGTTAAATGATAGGCTATAATGAGTTTGATCTTGGGTTAGTGTTATAGTTAGGCATGTGAACTCTTGATTTCTCCTTGGATATATGTACTGCGATTTAACTAATGAAGTGTTAGTGAAAGTAATAGGCTTTCCCTAGTAATGTTGAATTTAAGGTTATATCATGTAGTATGGTGTTGTCGACGTCTCATATTGATATTATGGGATCCCTTATGACTTCAGGAATACAGAGTTGCGATTGGTATGACATATAGTGACTGGGATTAGTGTTTGGCCTTTGAGGAAATAATTTAGCGGCCATGCTTAGTTGTTATACTTGATAGAATTTTTGTCATGATGACTCCTAGGATGGGATGTGTATGTCCAATTGGAGATAATTGACTTGGTGACTCTTCCATGAGGCAATGGAAAAAAAATTATCGTGTTGAGGAACTTATAGGCTATTGGTGATTATAATACAATTTATTTATGTTATTTTTGGTAATACCTTGGAATTAGTGCCATAATGTTGTTTATAACGGGTCGATAAGTGTTAGGGTATGCACTTAGAAGACTTAGAACACGATGATGTCCATCAAGGTTTTAGAGATAACGATCACAATAGAGTGTTAGGCTTGATTATAGAACCTGCGTGTGGTACACGTATGGCTTAGTATGACTTTAGTGAGGAGAATCATTAGTTATTAGGCATGGGTAATGCTTAAAAAATTGAGGTGTCATTGTAACTAGTACGATAGTTATGATTTAGAATCACATGGGACGTTGCTAAGGATTTTAGCGATGATCCGTAGAGTAAAATTACATGAGTGTTGTGTTTCACTAGATGAGAAAGATCTCGAGGTTTGAAAGTTAGCTATCACATGTTGAGATTGTGAAGACTTGAGTATGTTAGGTCAGTGATTAACATTAAGCAATGAGAAATGTAACTTTTCTTTGATATGAGGGATAAAGAGTAACCTTAGTCTTAAGGAGGGAAGCCTAGAGTTTTAGCTTCCTAAGGGAATCAACTCGCAAGTCGATGTCCATGGAGAAGGACAATCATGATTGATGATTCAATCCAGGGCACCTGGCTAGGCTAATACTTTAGCGTACATGTAGGTCACTAAAAATTTTATACTTCAAGTGTAGGTTATGGTTCGTACTTCGTGTGGTATGGTTCACTTCCCGAATTCGATTGTTTCATTCTGGCGTGACAGTCACATGATTCATTGCACCTTCTCGTGTCTTCTTTGATATCGATAATGGGAAGTTGTTTCAATTATGGGTTGGTGTTCAGGTGTAGTGTTGCATAGCTCAGTAGTGATGCAAGATATGCCAGGTAGAGGCTGTTGTGTCACGGTACATGAGTACGCTCTTATTTAGAAGCTCCTTTATTTTATATCGGTTGGTGTGTATGCGTGGTCTCATGGTTTGTTACATGTAGTTTGCATGTGTACTTAATAGCTTTAGGTTAACACAATCGTTAGTTAATCGATATAGATGGTTATGATGTATATCATGGATTTGAGGTCACGAATCTAAGATATAAATATTATAACTTGATGGAACATTAAATGATAGGGTTGCACTCCATATGGAAATTACGGATTGAGAATGTAGTCTCTCATGTATATCTGGGTTGTCATAACTAGGATGACTCTAGGCTAATGCTTAGTCACGTAGGAGATATCAATCGAATAGACCATTGGGTTAAATTACTGTCTCAAAATTTTTTATGTGAATATTTATTGATGTTGAGGATGTATTTGCCTAAGCTAGGCACGACTCAAATCGTTTGACGAAACATAGGCTTGTAAATCCCAATGTTCAGAATAATTCATGATAATGAGTACTTTAGGTGTTAGCATGATATTTTATCACTTCCAGTTACTTTGAGGTATTCTTTATATGGGTATGTTAGGCATGCTTGGGAGTTAATAATAATAGCTTATGATCTACCGTAGTTGTAACCGATTAATGATATGAAATCTTTTGGTTAGACTATAGTGTTAAAGACATCTTGGATTTGAATTTAATTATTGTATGAATGACTTGTGAGCTTGATAATCATAAATTTCGAGGACAAAAGTTCCTAAGGAGGCAAGAATTTAATACCCGCCCAAGAAAATAGGTATTTAACGTTATTTGAAGTATTTTGTCCGAAGAAAAATTCGAGGAATAAATAATCCAAGTGTAACACGTCAAGTAATACATAAGGTGGCGTATTACGTAAATGGTTTAAACGAAAAATAAAATTCCAAGATGCATGTGTTGCATTAATGCATATTTAATCTCTAATAGTTGTAATACCCCATATTTTTGTGATATTTATTTATGGGATTAATTGAATTAAATGCGTATTAATTGGAAATTAATCCGGATAAAAATACTAGCAAGATGCGAGTTGGTATTTGATTATAATGTGCATATAAGATTATATATGAATACTGAATTATGAAATTTGTCGTGAGATTGAAATACGGCAACTTGGAAATTTTGTTGAGACGCGTGTGACAGTCGCGTCCGGAATATATTTATTTTAATTAAAAAGTGAATTTTATTTCTATTAACTGTATGGTCGTTTTGAGTGCGCCAACGCGTCCGGAAGGGTCGAAATAGTCAGAAAACACTAGCCGGGGGTTTAGTTTGGGTCCCGGGGCATTTTTAGGCCATACCGGCAACGTATAAGGGTAGTTTGGTAATTTGGAATTTTTGGGAATTAAAACCTACGAAAATTGGGAATTAAAAAGCTGACTTGGTAATTGCCCACTAAACCCACTAACCACATCTTAGGACTGAATGGCCTACGGGAGTTATTAGAATTGTTCCAAAATTTCCTAAGGCAAACCCTAGCCACCATTAGCACCTTGGAGAAGAAAGCTTGGAGAGAGAGAGAGAACACTCCATCAATTCGTCATTAAATCCAGAGATACACATAAGGCAAGTGGTTTAATTACATATTTTTCAAAGAATGCTTCTTCCATGCGTAGGAAATTTTAGGAAATTTACAGAATTTCATTGTTCTTAAAGAATGATAAAAACCCGTTGAATTGGATGTAGAGATTTATAATTTTATGAGGAAATTGCATGTAGAACAATGTTAGGATGATTAGTTAGGGAAAAATACATCTTTTATACCATAAAAACTCATTTATTATTGCCTATGGATTAATTTAATTTCTAGGGTTCATGTTCTTGAGATTGGGGAAGAAGATGTGGAGATTTAATATTTGGATGAGATTTAGGATGAATTAATCCCACTAAATACGTTAATATATGACCTAGGTGTATTTAGGATTGATTAGAACCCAAGTACAATTGTTGGTTTGATGTTTAGAGGAGATTAGAGGTGTTGAAAAATGGGAAAAACGAGTTAAGGAATTTCTGGGCTCGAATCTGGCCACTCGTTAGAAGACCTGCCCAGGTCGTTCGAACGAGCTCGTTAGAACGAGCTTCTAACGAGTTGACAGTTTGACTTCTAACGAGAGGGATGTTCGTTCGATGACTTTCGTTCGAACGAGATCCCGTTAGAAGACCCAGTTCGTTCGAACGAACTCTCGTTCGAACAGCCTCGTTCGAACGAGACTTCTAACGAGTTAACAGTTTAGGCTTTTTAGCCTGTTTTGATTTCGCGTGTCCCGTAACCTTATTTAATGGTAGAGATAACCTTCCCTTGATGATAAATTGATATAATTGGGATATTTGGGATATAATGAGGAGTAAAACCTAGAAGTGAAGTTTGAACCTAAGGGGTATTATGGAGTAGGACGTGAGTGTCTATTACGATGCGAGAACAATTACGGCCTAAATTATTATATTAACCAGGAACATATAAATTGTGTAGCTTTATATGTCGGTACGAGAATGAGAAGTGTACCTCCAATATATTATGATGATTACTAAGATGTATGCATACTTAGTATAGGTATTACTTTTATGTGTATGACATACCTACCGTACTTGCTATCACGGGAGGTTTACGTTCGCTTAGGGCCCTCTAATCCTTGTGTTTCCCGGATTTAGACTGGTACCTCGATGAACATAGGTCAGAGAAGGACTTATTGGGATGTTAATAAGTCTGCTGATCGTGGGAGCGCAGGTATGTGCGTGACCCATGTGATGTGACTGTGTTCGCCTCCATTGTTTGTGATTGTTGTTATCTGAGAACGATTCCTGAGAGATTCGGAATGCGTGATCCTTATGTACGTGATGTACCGGGATGGATAGCAGAGTATGTGTGCATCGCAGCTTAGTCTCGGGGTGCTTGTATTGTATATTTATGACGTGAATAATATACACTTAATTAATGGGAACTTTCATGTTGTTATTGTGAATATAATTATGGTAACGTTTTGAGAAAACATAACGGGTTAACCGATAGTGAATTGTATTACTAATTGAGAATCTGAGTTTAAGTAGAGCCCTCTATTTAATTGATGACGCTAGAATGTAATATGGGAATCGAGTAGTAAGGGGTAGAACTTATTACGGGTTGGTTAGATATGTATGTTATTTAGATGGGTACGGTACATTAGAAGTGCACATGTAGTCGAGAGGTGAGAATTTCATGTGAGTGCACGTCCTAACATGTATTTTGCATTTAATGTTTTAATGTTATTAAAACACTTGCTGTTTTTAAAATGATTTCCACTTTTGGGCTCTGACCCATTTGCTTTCAAACCTACTTTTGTAAAAACTATTTTAGGTGCCCAGCCACAAGGACACCATGCTTAGGATCCTCATTCAGGTGACGAGCTGTAGCTGTTTGTGGAAGTTACAGGACTTTGCTTGTAGACGCTTAATCTATCTTGACTCCATATTCAGCATTTATCAGTTGTAGGGCATGTCGCCCATTTCTTTTAGAGGCATTTCATTTATTTCAGTTATTCAGACTTCGGGCATGTAATTAATTCAGGATTCAGACTTATGTTATTATTTCATTCGTGGGATTGTTGTGAGGAGTTTTTCCTCCGGACTTATTACTATTTGTTGGTTATTTCATTACTTCGTTATGGTGAATGGATTATGTTGTTCTTCCATTATTCTTTTATTGCATGATATTCAGACTTAAATTTAAAATTTGGCAACTTACTTTTTAAATACTAGGTGGTTAGTAATCTTTAAAATGTTTTCGACAGTGATGCTATTAACTGAATCAACTTGGTATTTTGTATTGATTTAATAAAGGAGTAGCTACCCGGTATTTAATTAGTCGGGGTGTCACAGGTGGTATCAGAGCATCAGGTTCTAGTGTCCTTTAGGATCTGTACGGCTTATTATGTTTCCGCTGAGTTTTCTTTGATGTAGAGCCCTATATTTTAGGACTGTTGTATTCTTTTGTTTATGCTACGTTCTTCAGCTATTTCAAGTTTATAACTGCGAACTTATAAACTTCATTCTATTTCAGATGCCTCCATGACGTGCACAACGGGTTCCCAAGGATGCAACGCCAGAACCACAGCCCGCACCAGTTCAGGGCACGATGAATGCCGCCGAGGTTGCAGCCATTGTGGCCCATGCGGTAAATGCCGAACTAGCAGTAGTTCAGCAGGCACCACCTCAGGCGCCAGTAGCCGTGCCAGTTCAGGCACATGCATTCCCGTCTGCTTGGGAACGTGTACGTGATGCTTTTCAGAAAGCACACCCACCGGAGTTCGCAGGTAGCTCCGATGTTGTGGTTTCGAGTCAGTGGAGGAAAGACATTCAGCGGCACTTGAGGATGTACGAGTGCACAGAGGTTCAGAAGCAGATACTAGCTACCTTTAAGCTAGTGGGGTCTGCACTACAGTGGTGGGAGTCTATTACCACCGTGGAGGAGAGAGATACTCTCACTATCCAGGAGTTTTGGGTGCGGTTCGACCGCAAATACTTTCCGTCAGCTGTTCACACGGAGATGAGGAGGAAGTTGATGAGCCTCAAGCAGGAGGGTAAGACTGTGGCCGAGTATGAGGCTGAATTCACTGATCTTCTGAACATTGTTCCGGATGAGATACCGACAGAGGAGAAGAAGATACATAAATTTACAGACGGGTTGACTTGGAGGATCCGTCAGCATTTGTTGGGAAACCTATCGTTGGCCACTTACTCTGATGTGGTTAACGCTGCACTGTTACACTGCCAGGACCATCGCTTTCACATGACTGAAGGCAAGAGGTCAGGAGAGTCCAGCCATCAGGGCAGGACTGGGGGAAATGGTGCCAGTGGGGCACATTGTGTTCAGGGGCAGAGGCAGGGTGATCAGGGTTCCCAGCAGGGGGATCACAAGAGGTTCAGGTCGGGAAATTTCAGGCACGGACACGGAGGTTTCCGACAGGGCCATCAGGGACCGAACGGCCATCAGAACCAGCAGGGTCAGAATGGTCAACAGCAGTTTCAGCAGGGCCAGTGGAGGAATGTTAACGGCCACCAGGGCCGGGGACAGCAGGGACAGAGAGGGGGGAACTTCCCGGGGAAGTGTTTCGTTTGTGGCAAGACATGCCATAAACGCCAGGACTGTCCTGATAGGGGCAGGGCCCCGCAGCAGTAGCAGGGTGCTCGACATGAGCCACAGAGGCCACTTTTTCCACCTGCCCTCCCAGCAGCCATTCCAACAGTTCCTTTGCAGCAGGGGCAGTTACAGTATGGACGTGTCTATAACGTCCACCAGGCAGCAGCTCCACAGGCACCACCCGCGATTGAGGGTATGTTTCCTATCCATGGTACTATGGGTCGAGTTTTGTTTGATACGGGGGCAACGCATTGTTTTATAACTACACATTTTGCGAAAGCCTTAGGGTTGTTAGCCACAGCAAAGAGCACAGTGACGTGTGTAGACTCACCATTGGGGAGTGGGTCGCTTATTTTCTTTATATGCCGGGGAGTGGGGGTAGAGATTGGTAGTTTGGTATTACCTGCAGACATGTTGGTATTATATATGCATGTGCACGATGTGATTATCGGTATGGATTGGCTCGCTGATTATAGAGCCATGATTGATTGCTTCGGTGGGAGCATTGTTTTTGCCATTCCGGGGCAAGAGATGTTTGTAGTGGCGATGCCTCGCCCAGAGGGAGGTTCGACCGCTCATTTGTACTACATAGAGGAGGATACCTCTAAGGAGGTTGTGATTCCTTTAGATTCGATCCCAGTTGTCAGGGAGTATTCTGATGTGTTTCAGGAGATACCAGGCCTACCCCCAGTCGAGAGATAGACTTTGTCATAGACTTATTACCAGATACGAGACCTATAGCACGCGCACCGTACCGTATGACTCCGGAAGAGATGCGAGAGCTACGAGATCAGATTGAGCAGTTGTTGGGTCAGGGGTTTATACGGAGGAGTACTTCGCCGTGGGGTGCCCCTGTGTTGTTCGTGAAGAAGAGAGATGGTTCACTGAGATTGTGTGTGGATTACCGAGAGTTGAATAAGGTCACGATACGGAATAAGTATCTGTTGCCTCGAATCGATGACTTATTCGACCAGTTGAGAGGAGCTTCTTTCTTCTCAAAGATTGATTTGAGATCGGGATACCATCAGTTGCGTATCAGGGATGAGTATGTCTCAAAGACTGCGTTCTTAACGAGATATGGTTCTTACGAGTTTCGGGTTATGCCTTTTGGTTTGACCAATGCTCCAGCCGTATTTATGGACCTGATTAATAGGGTGTTCAGAGACTTCCTAGATCAGTTTGTCATTGTCTTCATTGATGATATTCTGGTTTACTCCCAGACAGAGGAGGAGCACGCCGAGCATTTGAGGCAAGTTTTGCAGACGCTACGTCAGAACGAGCTATATGCAAAGTATGAGAAATGCGGGTTTTGGCTGAAGAAGGTCAAGTTTTTGGGACATATTATTTTCGACCGGGGGATATCTGTTGATCTGGGGAAAGTATCCGCGGTGAGGGAGTGGGGACAGCCCACGACACCAACGGAGATCCGTAGTTTCTTGGGATTAGCAGGATACTACAGGAGGTTCATTCGGGGATTTTCGAAGATAGAGGGTCCTTTGACACATCTGACTCGTAAGGGTGTGCCATTCATCTGGAGTGATGCCTGTCAGTTGGCATTCGATGAGTTGAAGGATAAGTTGACCTCGGCACCTGTGTTAGCATTGCCGAGACCGGGAGTTGAGTATCTAGTCTATACCGATGCGTCCTTACAAGGACTTGGAGGTGTATTACAGCAGGAGAGTCATGCCATTGCTTATGCATCCCGTAAGCTAAAGCCTCACGAGAAGAATTACCCCACTCATGACTTGGAGTTGGCGGCAGTTGTATTTGCCCTTCGTATTTGGAGACATTACCTTTTGGGGGAAAAGTTTCGATTGTTCACAGACCACAAGTCCCTATAGTACCTATTCACGCAAAAGGAGTTGAATATGCGGCAGCGAAGGTGGCTTGAGTTTGTGAAGGATTATCAGTTTGATATCCAGTATCACCCGGGGAAGGCTAACGTGGTAGCAGACACGTTGAGCCGTAGGCCAGTAGATGAGGTGGCAGGGGTGTGGAAGGCCAAGTGGAAGGAGTTGGGACACCAGGATGCAGTGGCCCGATCGTTCATGTCTGTGATGACCGTTACACCGTAGATTGTCATGAAGGTAGTAAGGGCACAGGCAAATGACTCGTTCTGTCAAGAGCAGATAGTTCGATTACTAGCAGAGGGAGCCGAGCCCTATACCGTTAGCTCAGACGGGGGATTATGCTTCAATGGAAGATTGGTAGTTCCGGAAGGGGAGGAATTACGGCACGAGGTAATGGCAGAGTCGCACGGCTCACGATTCGCGGTACATCCCGGTGGGGACAAAATGTACCAAGACATGAGACGACAGTATTGGTGGAGCGGGATGAAGAGAGATATTACCGTGTTTGTTTCAAAATACGCCACTTGTCAGCTAGTAAAAGTGGATCATCAGAGACCGGCAGGACTTCTACAGCCATTAGAGATTCCGATGTGGATGTGGGAGAGCATATCCATGGATTTTATCACGGGGTTACCTACGTCACAGAGAGGTCATGGCTCCGTATGGGTGATTGTGGACAGGTTGACCAAAGTCGCTCATTTTCTACCCATAAGGACAGACTACACTACGGGACAGTATGCCCAGCTCTTTATTGCAGAGATAGTGAGACTTCACGGTGTGCCCCTAAATATCGTGTCTGACAGAGACAAGATATTTGTTTCATGGTTTTGGGAAAGTTTTCAGGAGGCCATGGGCACGGAATTGCGGTTGAGTACGACGTATCACCCGCAGACCGATGGGCAGACCGAGCGTACAAACCAGATGTTGGAGGACATGTTGCGTATGTGCATCATTGATTTTGGGGGTGGATGGGAGCAGTATCTTCCACTGGTGGAGTTTGCTTACAACAACTCCTACTAGTTCACCATTGGCATGGCTCCATTTGAGGCATTGTACGGTAGACCTTGTCGTTCCCCAGCAGGTGGGGGACAACAAACTACTTGGGCCGAAAGTAATTCAGGATACTTTGGCGAGGATAGAATTGATTCGGAGTCGCATTCGGGTAGCTCAGGATCGGCAGAAGAGCAATGCTAATGCGAAGAGGTTCTTCAGGGAGTTCCAAGTGGGGGACCAAGTTTTGCTCAGAGTATCTCCTATGAAGGGGATTATGCGTTTCGGGAAGAAAGGGAAGTTGGCACCGAGATATGTGGGACCATTTCCTATTATTGAGCGGATTCGACCGGTTGCGTATAGACTTGGGTTACCGGAGCATTTACATCGGATTCACGATGTGTTTCATATTTCCTCTCTAAGGAAATATCTTAGAGACGATTTGGCTCATTCCCATATTGCTTTGTAGGACATCGATCTCCAGCCTGATAGCTCCTACGAGGAGGGGCCGATTGCTATTTTGGACCGAAGTGAGCGGAAGCTGCGGTCAAAGATAGTTCCGTTAGTGCGTGTTCAGTGGCGACATCATAATGTCGAGGAGTCCACATGGGAGCGCGAGGATGAGATGCGCGAACGTTATCCAGAGATGTTCTTACCAGGTACTTTCTAGTTCCGAATTTTGGGACGAAATTCAGTTATTAGGGGGGAAGTATGTAATACCCCGTATGTTTGTGATATTTATTTATGGGATTAATTGAATTAAATGCGTATTAATTGGAAATTAATCTGGATAAAAATACTAGAAAGATGCGAGTTGGTATTTGATTATAATGTGCATATATGATTATATATGAATACTGAATTATGGAATTTGTCGTGAGATTAAAATACGGCAATTTGGAAATTTTGTTGAGACGCGTGTGACAGTCGCGTCCAGAATATATTTATTTTAATTAAAAAGTGAATTTTATTTCTATTAACTGTATGGTTGTTTTGAGTGCGTCAACGCATCCGGAAGGGTCGAAATTGTCAGAAAACACTAGCCGGGGGTTTAGTTTGGGTCCCGGGGCATTTTTAGGCCATACCGACAACGTATAAGGGTAGTTTGGTAATTTTGAATTTTTGGGAATTAAAACCTACGAAAATTGGGAATTAAAAAGCTGACTTGGTAATTTCCCACTAAACCCACTAACCACATCTTAGGACTGAATGGGTACGGGGGTTATTAGAATTGTTCCAAAATTTCCTAAGGCAAACCCTAGCTACCATTAGCACCTTGGAGAAGAAAGCTTGAAGAGAGAGAGAGAGAAGGAATTCTGCAGAGAGAGAGAGAGAACACTCCATCAATTCGTCATCAAATCCAGAGATACACATAAGGCAGGTGGTTTAATTACATATTTTGCAAAGAATGCTTCTTCCATGCGTAGGAAATTTTAGGAAATTTACAGAATTTCATTGTTCTTGGAGAATGATAAAAACCCATTGAATTGGATGTAGAGATTTATAATTTTATGAGGAAATTGCATGTAGAACAATGTTAGGATGATTAGTCAGGGAAAAATACATCTTTTATACCATTAAAACGGATTTATTATTGCCTATGAATGAATTTAATTTCTAGGGTTCATGTTCTTGAGATTGGGGAAGAAGATGTGGAGATTTAATATTTGGATGAGATTTAGGATGAATTAATCCCACTAAATACGTTAATATATAACCTAAGTGTATTTAGGATTGATTAGAACCCAAGTACAATTGTTGGTTTGATGTTTAGAGGAGATTAGAGGTGTAGAAAAATGGGAAAAAAGAGTTAAGGAATTTCTGGGCTCGAATCTGGCCACTCGTTAGAAGACCTGCCCAGGTCGTTCGAATGAGATCGTTCGAACGAGCTTCTAACTAGTTGACAGTTTGACTTCTAACGAGAGGGATGTTCGTTTGATGACTTTCGTTCGAACGAGATCTCGTTAGAAGACCCAGTTCGTTCGAACGAACTCTCGTTCGAACAGCCTCGTTCGAACGAGACTTCTAACGAGTTGACAGTTTAGGCTTTTTAGCCTGTTTTGATTTCGCGTGTCCCGTAACCTTATTTAATGGTAGAGATAACCTTCCCTTGATGATAAATTGATATAATTGGGATATAATGAGGAGTAAAACCTAGAAGTGAAGTTTGAACCTAAGGGGTATTATGGAGCAGGACGTGAGTGTCTATTACGATGCGAGAACACTTACGACCTAAATTATTATATTAACCAAGAACATATAAATTGTGTAGCTTTATATGTCGGTACGAGAATGAGAAGTGTACCACCAATATATTATGATGATTACTAAGATGTATGCATACTTAGTATAGGTATTACTTTTATGTGTATGACATACCTACCATACTTGCTATCACGGGAGGTTTACGTTCACTTAGGGCCCTCTAATCCTTGTGTTTCCCGGATTTAGACTGGTACCTCGATGAACATAGGTCAGAGAAGGACTTATTGGGATGTTAATAAGTCCGCTGATCGTGGGAGCGCAGGTATGTGCGTGACCCATGTGATGTGACTGTGTTCGCCTCCATTGTTTGTGATTGTTGTTATCTGAGAACGATTCCTGAGAGATTCGGAATGCGTGATCCTTATGTACGTGATGTACCGGGATGGATAGCAGAGTATATGTGCACCGCAGCTTAGTCTCGGGGTGCTTGTATTGTATATTTATGACGTGAATAATATACACTTAATTAATGGGAACTTTCATGTTGTTATTGTGAATATAATTATGGTAACGTTTTGAGAAAACATAACGGGTTAACCGATAGTGAATTGTATTACTAATTGAGAATCTGAGTTTAAGTAGAGCCCTCTATTTAATTGATGACGCTAGAATGTAATATGGGAATCGAGTAGTAAGGGGTAGAACTTATTACGGTTTGGTTAGATATGTATGTTATTTAGATGGGTACGGTACGTTAAGAGTGCACATGTAGTCGAGAGGTGAGAATTTCATGTGAGTGCACGTCCTAACATGTATTTTGCATTTAATGTTTTAATGTTATTAAAACACTTGCTGTTTTTAAAATGATTTCCACTTTTGGGATCTGACCCATTTGCTTTCAAACCTACTTTTGTAAAAACCATTTTAGGTGCCCAACCACAAGGACACCATGCTTAGGATCCTCATTCAGGTGACGAGCTGTAGCTGTTTGTGGAAGTTACAGGACTTTGCTTGTAGACGCTTCATCTATCTTGACTCCATATTCAGCATTTATCAGTTGTAGGGCATGTCGCCCATTTCTTTTAGAGGCATTTCATTTATTTCAGTTATTCAGACTTCGGGCATGTAATTAATTTAGGATTCAGACTTATGTTATTATTTCATTCGTGGGATTGTTGTGAGGAGTTTTTCCTCCGGACTTATTACTATTTGTTGGTTATTTCATTACTTCGTTATGGTGAATGGATTATGTTGTTCTTCCATTATTCTTTTATTGCATGATATTCAGACTTAAATTTAAAATTTGGCAACTTACTTTTTAAATACTAGGTGGTTAGTAATCTTTAAAATGTTTTCGACAGTGATGCTATTAACTGAATCAACTTGGAATTTTTTATTGATTTAATAAAGGAGTAGCTACCCGGTATTTAATTAGTCGGGGTGTCACAATAGTATCGGCTAGGATGTCCATTAAGTTTGAAGGAAAAATATCAAGGAACGAATGTGACACCGACAAGTTTAATACGACGCGACTTTTAAATGGTACGAAAAGAAAAATATTGCAATATGGATTAAACGATAAAATTTTATGTTTCATTGTTCACACGAGTTTAATTTTGACTTTATCTAATTATTTTAAGTACTTCGGTTAAGTTCCACGCGATTCGAATAAGCAACGAGCGCTACACGAGCCTGGGTAAAAATTATTTGACGGTGCGCTACACTGCGACAGTCCAGTTTTGCGCGAATTATTTAGGACAATTGGTAAGTCAAAAAAATATTCAAACCATATATTTAGACTCATAAAAATATAAGGAATATTACAATGTGAAGGAAAATCGAAAAAAATATGTTTTGTGCGGAGGTCTCAATTCTTGCGAGCCCTATATAGGACAATCCGGGAGTCCAAACGATTATTGTAAATATGAGTTTTTAGCCAAACAAATGCAAGAAATATGAATATCAATTTAAAAATTGCAATTTTTTTTTACAGAGAGAACGACCCAAATAAGTCTTTTGGGGTTGATTTTGGGTGGGTCTTGACTGTTACATGTGCTAAGGTTCCTTGCATTGTATTGTCCCTTTCTCACTTGAATTGCAGACCTTGGGAACCCTTTTGCACCGTTTGGGACACACAAACTCTTGGGAGGTTGGTCAACAATGGAAGACTACCACAAATAACTTATAAGAGAAATGGGAGGGAAATTGAGTTGGCCATTAATATCTCACTCTTTTCATCAGATTTACTTCATCACCATGGTCAAGCAAGAGCTCTTCCTTCACCCCAAATTCGTATCTCTTCTTCCCCACCATCTTTATACCATGAAAGAACCATTTTGTAGGTCACAAACACCATTAAAACACCTTGGAGTTTTGAGACAACTTGTAGTGAGAGTTTTTGAGAAGCTTTTGATGAGGTTTGGGAGTTGTAGAAGGGGGTTTTGAGCTTGGAGATGGAGGACTCTTGGAGCTTGATTTGGTAAGATTTTAGTAACCCCATGAGTCCACCTTTGGAGGTGGGATTTTCTCCTACTACACCACCATTTCCACCACCATTTTGGAGATACTTAGGTGGGAATACTAACCTTGGTTTGGGTTTGAAGTTGAGTATAATTTTAGCTACTTTAATTACATGCATTAGACTTAATATATGTGTGATGTTAGTTATTTTGCATCTATGTGGTTAACTAGTTGAAATCTATGATTTTATTTGCAAATGAGTTTCAAAGAGATATTTCAAATGAGTTTTGAAACTTATAAAAATTCAGATTATTTTTCTACACATTTTGGGTGTAATAATGTGTAACAAAGTGGGTATAATGCATTTATGGGTTTATTATTTACACCCATAATATTTTGACTAAAAAGAGGAATTTAAAAGAAGGTTTTAAATTAGTTCTAAGTGTGTTAAATTTTCAGAACACTATTCATAGACATTTTATTAAATAAAACGGGTTAGTAGTGTGTTTTAAATAAAGAGAATGTGATTTCTATGATAAGTGATGTTTGAGCTTGTTCATGTCATTTGGTAACTTGAATAGGTATTTTCCTATATTAAATAAAGAGTTTTATATGTGAAGGAATGCTTTCATTTTAAAGGTGTATTTTTAAGTGTGTGAACTCATCATAAGTAAATAAAGTGAGTTTAATGAGTAAACATGTAAAACTAAAGTCTTTATGTAAATAATAAAAGTAAAGAAGACTAAGTGTGAAATAATGACTAAGTATGAGTCCTTATGCAAAAAGCCATAATTAAAGTGTGTGACACTAAATTTGAAATGTAGAGTGTCAAATGTATAAATGTAGACTAAAATGGGTTTTTAAGTTAAAATTCATAATTAAATTGCGTAGGCTTAAAGATGAGAAATAAGACTTTAATATGTAAATAGCGTGATTTTATATATTAAAAGGGTACAAATGCAAAATGTGTAATTTTTGGCAAAGCGAGAAGTCGTACCAGTATTTTAATAACTAAAATGCCTAAATGTTGAGTTTGGAACTTGAAAGGGGTATTTTTGTGAATATCACTTGAATAAGGGTAAGGTTGCATGTTTTGGTAAAGAGAAAGGGGTAAATTGGTAAGTTAGTGTGATATTTTTATGAAATAAAAATGTTAAAGAGTGTTTTAAAACTAATTTGAAAAGAATAATTTAAGTCCTTAAAGCGGAAATGATTTTCGTGTGAAAATCAATGCGTGCGTGAAAAAGGATTTTAATGGAATATAATGATTTTTTCCTAAATGTATAATGGTAAAATGGATGGTTAAGTCCAAGGCTTTGGCTTCAGCTTGAAAAAGGCAAATTAATGTGAATAGGAGAAAATGTTGAACATATTGTAAGGGATAATGGAAGATGCGGATGATGTCGGATAAATAATTAAGCAAGGCATGGCGCCCCTAGTGGTGAAAGACCCCAAAATAACTACAATGGCAAATGGCAGCGGAGACCGGTAGTGAAAGGCCATGAACTCCGTGGTTGTTTGGTAAATTCCAAAGATAATGATGTAATTGTAAACTTGAGAAGGAATGGGTATTAAGATGAAAATAACCTAACTTTCCTGAATAATTACTGTTCCTATTAATGTAACATGAATAAGTAAATTGAGAATAATGTCTAATGTCCATAAGAAAAAAAATAAAATGGTTAAGCAAGGTGACTTAATGATATTATTCTATCTAATAAGGTTTGAATCACGATAAACACAAGCATGCGTTACATACGGGTTTCAAAGAAAAAGGACATTTTTTTAGACACGGTATGTGCGTATGTTGAATGGAAGTCCCGAAGTATGGTTAAGTAACACTAGTGTCAGTTAATGAACGTTGAGATGTTTTGGAAGTGAATGAAAGGTTTTCCCTAAAAAATACCATTTGTCTAATTGAGTGACTTAATGGGAACGAATGCTACTTTTCAAATCTTGATAATACAAAATGACTATTTTGTAAGGTCAAGATAGTCAAGTGGTATTAATTAATGTTTTTTGAATGAAACGGTTAAATACATTGGTACATGTAGGTTCAAGGGTATATATGTAGATATATACATATTTTCACATGCATGTAGTATAGCGCGTGAGTACTCCTTTCGCCGCTAGTTTTTATATTGCATTTATATATGATCCCACTGAGAATTTGAATCACATCCCTTCTCTTGTTGCGACGGGTTATATGATGTTTCACACTTTGAGAGTGTTATACAGGTAAGTAACTATCTACATTTGCGATTAGTAGATCTATTTACTTGGCCTTGGTGGAACTTTCCTTGGGTTCTGCCATGTAATTAATATAAATTGAACTAGCATGCTAATAAAGGCAACGTTAAATACGAATAAAACTGGATTAGAAATATTATTTAGGGTGTTCCATTGCGCTTCACAATTAACGTTTGAGCCGGATTGGGTTAGTCCTTCAATAAACTTTGAATTCGGGTCGGGATGTTACAATATTACTTATAAAACATGGGCAAATCATTTATTGTTAAAAGTATTTGAGTTAGGCTTGACATTATGTTTTTTATATTTAGACTTAAAGTACACTTTTCAAAATAAGTATCTATGAGATAGGTTCTGATACTAACTATTGGCTCGAAAATATACCCAAGAGGGGGTTTGAATTAGGTATATGAGTTTAATGGAGAAATTCCAAATTTTCTTGACTTTGTTATAAAGATTAATTACAATATGATAAATCAATTCAAATATTAAACAATTGATCAATGGTAAGCATATGTAGTTATGAGAGAGATATTAAAGGAACTTCATAAACTGATGTTTAAATGTGGTTTGGCAATTGCCTATGTCCATGCTCGAGAACATCATTATCTTTAGTTCATTTAAGGTGGAACCAAAATCCCCACAAGCAAAAAAACCTTACAAACCTTAACCAAAAAGTCATTGAACTCTTCCTTATCCAAGCGGTACCCACAAAAGAGTCCAAGGTCTTTAAATGCCTTGACTCCCCACAATAATCACACTACCAGTCGAGAAGATACAATGAATTAATCGTAAGTCGAATAATCCGATCCATAACCAAAACATAAAGAAAATATCTTTAATAAAAATAATGTTGAAATGGGTTTAATTTCTCTCTCTAGAAAAGTAAACAAACAAGAATCAAAAGAATGATGCTCAGATATTAAAACTATCTTGGATTGGAACTTTGTTATTGTATGCTTATGTGTTTCATAAATGAATCCAATGTATCAATTTATAGTATTCAAATGAGCAACTAGCCATTGGACGGTATCAAGGTAATTAAGGGTTCACTTAAAATTCAAATTTGAAGGCTAGGAATTATTGGATTTAGAGTTTTAAAATACTTCCAGCCCACTAAATCATTGATTTATTTGATTAAAATCTTCTTTCTTAAACAAAATTTGATAGGTACTATGTTAGTGGGGCCTAGGGAAACTTCTAGTCGAGTAGACTTAGACTTTTAGTTGACTAAAATACTTTTAGTCGACTAGACATCCCAGGTTTAAGGCACTATGAAGTTGGGTTTTGGTTCAAACATTTTGGTACGTTTAGGATGGTTTAGATATGTTTCGGGAAGTTGGTTTTGAGAATATACAAGGTCAAAAAAGGTTTTTTACCTTTATATAATAGTTCCTAAAGTACATCAAGAAACTTAGCAATGATCTTCGAGTCTTTTAAACATTCTTTTGAGTTTGATTGAGTCATGGGATGTTGCTTTGTGATATGTTTTGAGAGAATGTTTTCTAAAATTTGAACTTCATGGGACATGTGATGTTGAGAAGATCATGATCTTGGTTGGATGTTTGCTTTGTGTGTTGTTATATTGAGCTTGTATATATGCATGATTGATCTTGAACTTATCTTGATACTTAGTAGATGAACTTCCTAGGGTTTGATGATTGCCTTAAATGTTCATTGAATCGATTGGGATATTTAATGCATTTTGGGGCACATTTGCATTGTTGCATGGATTGTAGTATATATAACAATGTATTGAGTTTTTCTTTTAATGTCATGTACATTAGTGAGAAGATAATTAAGTGTGATCATATATTAATTATGTTTTCATCATAAAAAATCCTTTTTGTTAAATTCATTTGGTTTCACAACTTTAATGTTTGGGTGTATTGATTTGAGGAAGTTTTAGTTATTATGCAAAGGATAGGTTATAAGGTAATTGTTGTCGCCTAAAACGAGTATACTGATTTGTCTTAGATTAAGTATAGCAAATATAATTAAATAGAAAATAACAATATATAAATACTAAAATACTAATCTAGAGAAAATAGTAAAAAGATGAGAGAAAGAGAAAAATATAGGATTTACATGGTTCGGCCAGATGTGGTACCTACATCAACATATTCAGGTGTTTAATGTATTAATTACTGGAAAAAATCCATTGAGTAATACAAGATATAATCTCTCAAGTTATCTTTTGAATTTTACAACATAATAGTATAAAAAAATATCGGATCCCTTAAAAGTGTAGGTGTTCATGTTATTTATAGGTTGTTAGATAAGAAAGAAATGAGAGTGACATGTGTCCTACCTTTATAGGATAGATAAATACACACTTTACATGCGAGTGAAATAGTAATAAGAAAGTTAGTTAATGGCATATAGGGGAATATTTACATATCTCCCACATGTGCATGTGTAATTAATAATCCTAACATCATCCCTTAAAGTTCTCTATGCTTGCTATAATGGAAAAAGTTAATCATGTTGGTTGACTACTAAATAAAAGAGTAAGTCGACATGTGAAGACTGTTGGGGATGATGAATTGCCTAGGCCGACCTGATTAATATATCTGATCCGATCTTATTTCCATAAATGATATGTCTAGGTGTCTTATTATGATTGGTTTTGAGCCATACAATATTTATGGTAAAATAAGAGCCCCCTAGAATTTTCTCATAATTGAAGTTTATAGCAGATTCTCTGAAGTATCATACCTTCTGGAGTGAGTGAAGTTTTAACTGAGATGTTACAGGTTCGTATTCTGGTTAGATTACGAGAATATTCTCGGCTTGGGATGTCATCGGCTCATCTGTGGCTGAGAACATTTACTCATGAATTTTTTTTCTTATGCTTTTGTTTTCCATGTGTCTTTCTCTGGCAATGGCATCAAGTGCATTTAAGGCGCATGCACCTAGGATAGTGTTCACATTATTTTAAGACATCAAGTGTACTTACAGTGCATGAAGTCAACCCCTTTTTTAAAAACTAATCATTACTGTCTAAAAGAATTATAGAAACCAATTTTAAAATTATTTCAACCTTTTGCATCCAAACATTCGCACGATTTAGAGAGAGAATATGCTTTTATGTTCAAACTATTTTCTTCTTCGGTAAACTGCTTCCATTTTCTGGCATTATTGGCCATCTTCTTTCCTAAAAGCTTATTTTTGGTGAGTAATTCTATTTCCAGTTTTTTCTTGACCGTCTCTGAGCAGTTTCCTGAGTCACCTTTTGCAATTTAGGGTTTTGGGTATGCATTTCATTTTTTTTTCCAGTTTCTAGCACTTTCTCTGTGATTTTTTTTTATTTTTCACTGAGATTTCTTACTGTTGTTGATTAATATTTCTAGAAAGACTATTGGTTGACATTTCATTAGAGAAATACCCATTTAAGGTTACTGTTACATTGGTTTGCCTAGAGTTTTGTATCATTAGGACTTTTTAGGTGTTCCAAATTTTATTCTTTCCTAAATCCTTTACATTGAAAGTAAGAAGCCTCCAAACCTTTATTTCTCCCTAAATCTTACCCTTTATGAGTAAAAGATCTTGGGTTCAGAAGGTTTTGGATCGCATTCATGAGATTAATGAATTTTGCCTTAGTTTCCACGAGATTATGAGACTAGTACCAATACAAACCATTTATCTAGGGGACAACACAAACCTTCCAAAATTCACCCTTAGGGCTCCATCTTCAGATGAATCTTCTCCACAGCCCCTGACATGGATTAAAGAAGTCCTAAGTTTATGGGACTTATTGGTGTTAACGAAGTCAATAACCAACCTGGTTGAAGAAACTATGCCAATAGAAATTCTGAAGTTTCCATAGTTGACCTTACAACGTCTGAGGTAAAGGTCATCTCTAGGGGCCTGTCTTAGCCTTCAAATTCATGTCGTTTTGTCGTCGATGAGGAGGATAGATGTTTTGAATGTTCAAGTGGTTTATACGAATCTTTTAACATAGAGGTTAAATACCAGTCCTGGATTGTTACTATGGAAAATTTGGAAGATCTAAGAGATCGGTTATCTATCCCTATTAGCATTACGTTGAGACTGCCTGATTATGATGAAAGGGTTTATAATTGGTGTAATGATGACGAGATTTGCTTCCCTATGTGGTAAGTGTAGGTTGGAGTTCATCTACCTCTTCACCCCATTATAAGGTCAATTTTGAGGTGTTATGGGGTGGCTCCAACCTAACTTCCTCTTAATGCTTGTAGGATAATTTTAGGGTCAATGGTATATTGGTAAGCACACACCAGCTTCGATCTTACTGGGGATGTTTTTAAGGTCATGTATGGCTTAAAAGACAATGCTAAGGCTCCCAGGTACTACTTTGCCCCTAGAAAATCACATCTAAAATTAGTGAAGGTTGCTGAAATGAGCAATCACAGTTGCAAGAACCAGTTTGTGTTATTGAAAAATGATTGGGATTTTTTACAAATGAGAGGGATCGGTCTTGTAGTATTCCACGTGAATGGTGTGGGCCGAACCAGATTGGTATACACTTTTACTCTATTTTCTTTATAATTCCCTTTAATTGACTGAGTGGTAACACTTATGTTCAATTGTTTTTTAGAGAAGATGGCTCCCAGGTTGCCCCATGTGTTAAAGATCTTGGTGGATAGAACTTTTATATCCGACCTTGTTAAGTTAGAGAATCTCTTCTCCATTGAGAAGTTCATTAAGCTTCGATATCATATTCCCTCGGGAGGTGTTCAACATTGAGAAATATTAGTACCACGTGTAGCCGAGGCTAATATTAAGGTTAATCAGGAGGTGAAGATCGAGGAAGGTAAGAAATATTTCCTAACTATATTAGGTCATCTTTGGTTTTTCATTATAATGTGGCTGAGTGTTCAATTCTTGTATAGCTTTAACTCCCAATATTTTAGGCTTTATAGTTGAACCTTCTTTTGGTATGTCACCCGCGAATATGGATCGTGATGTCATTGCTTGTAGGAATAGGATAGAGCTAGAGGTTAAGAAGAAGGCAAAACATGAGGCTAGAAAAAAAAGGCAAAAGATGAAGCCAAGAAAATGGTTGAGGCTAAAGCCTAAAGGAAAGCTGAGGTTACTGCTAGAGCTAAAGGTAGGGGAAAGTTTTTTCCATTGATGATCCCCAGTTAGTGGTGATAAGAGACCGTTAGAGGGTCCCACTTCTCAAGGTGACCAAAAACATCGGAGGGTTTAAGAGTTGAGGATAATTCATCCTTCTTTGGAGCACGTGTTAACTTACGGCAACCTGCTCGTAGGCTGCCCATGAACCCTTGGTGGATCCATATTCATTTGACCTGTAAAATATTTTTACCACCGAATAGACTAAAGTATGTACGAACCCTATCTTTTAGCATATGGGTAATGCCATGGATGTTCTCGACTATCATAGGCATAATATAGTTTTTGAATTCTTCAAGATTTTGGATGCTGACACTTTGAGGAATATTCTTCACCACAGGCTCTTTTTGGCAAGTTCTTTGTATGTTTCATTCCTTTTTATTGACATATTTTATTCGTTGTTAATCTCATTGTATATTTCTTTAGGTAGAAATAGTTGGCACTGTTCTCTAAGAGAAGGTTGTAACTAACCACAACGGATTTGAGGAACATAAAGAGGCCATTGATGAGATCATTTAGCAGAACACCTAGCTAAAGAACGATCTAAAGAAAATTTGCGAAGATATTCAGGAGATAGATGATTAGTCATTAAAAAGTCTTTGGACTATAGTTCAGCTGAGGAAGAGAACATAATTTTAAATGATCAGGTTGATACCGAAATCGTACAATGGAAAAGACTTGAGGAGGCCCTTTCCACGACCAATGAAGCTCTTGCTAAAGCTAATAAAGATCTCACTAAGTCTAACAAAGCCCTTGCCAAGGATGGAAATAGTGTTGTTGAGCAATTAAAAGGCTTTGAAGACTTCACTATTCATAAAATGACTTTCTTTATTGAAGATTATGAATAGATGAAGAAAAAGATGGTTATATATTACCTTGATATTGCATTAGTCCTCAGCAAGTGGAAGGATGATGATAACGAAGCTAGATCTTTAGCGACCGATAATGAGATGGATGCTTATAAAGAAATTGAGGAAGAGGCGACTGGTTGAGTCGAGCAAACTATTGTTGATTAGACCATTCATCCCATAGATCCCGAGGTTGAACAAGACACTTCCTTGACTGATGCTTCTATTTCCAATTCTCCTGAAGTTACTCTAGCTAATGAACATACTCATGCAACTTAAACCGTTGGACTTCTTACTTTTGTAAAGATTTACAATTTCTTATTTTCTATTTTATTGAGCAACGTCTATAATTATCCTTTAGAATTTACGTTCTCTAACAATGTGCAATTGATGGGTAGTTTATTTTGAGGTAAAATGTTATCCAACTGCTTTGCTTGTCTGCATGCACGTATTATTCATTGTGTTTTATTTTTTACATGTTGTTTTTCTCGGATAAGACATTAGTTTTCACAATTGCCCAAGTGTTTTTACAAAGATAAAATTGTCAGAGATAGTCAACCTTCAAGTGGTTATGTCTATGTAGTTGGATCTTATCAACTATTGGGATCTTTGACCTCAAACTTGATCGAATTATAGGTATCTATGGCCCTGCCTATGGTCATTCTCTACTCGGTACATCTTGCCATAATGATCCTTATGAGGGTTCTTCTTATCCTCTAATTCAATCGTAGCATCACCATTCCCCAACTTGGTCATATATAGACCATTCTCTTAACCTTTCTTTACCAAACTCTTTTGATATTTCACCCAATCTTGACAAAGCATCAAAGTGGCATTCAGGACTTGCGTATAAGTGGTGAAGTTGGGTTCCCTAATATAAATTTCTTAATCAAACAAGTCAATCCTCAGATGAAACAATTGTTCTTATTTTCCTAAATGTTCACCTCTTTTTGGGCAAGTGTAGAAGATCTATGAACTGTTGTTCATATTCGACCACGCTACATGAACCTTTCTCTAAAGTGAGTAATTCCATCAGTCTTAAATCCGATACCATACAAAATAAATTTGTCATCAAATATTTCCATAATTTCTCCATAATTCATATGATCCATTTTCTCATGTGTGGTCATACTCTCCCACCATTTTAAATCATTATCATTTAACTTAAAGGTATCCAATATCTATTTTTCCACTTCAGTGCATTCCACCATCCTAAGGTGTCTCGTTAGGACTCACCTCCACTAATCATCCATAATTGGGTCAAATAACCCTGATAAAGTTGTGAAAATTTGTGTTCATGGTCCTAAGATGACATGGGAATTTCTTAAGGTTGTACCATATGGATTTTATCTCTTTGCATTCCTATCTTAACCCCAATTGTTGTGGCCTCCCAAATGATCGTTGTCAATTCCTCAGCTATCAAAATAAACTCACTGTGTCCTGTTTATCTGACCAAACCCATCGCCGCATTAGCCATCGAGGCTCTCTTATATTATCTTATCCTTATTTTCACCATCTTAAAATATAGTAGAAAATCATGTATAGTAAAAATCCAAAAAATGTATCAAAGAGTAGTACATAAAAAACTACCATAAACCTGTAACCCTTGAGGACTAGGACCATGCTCATAAACCAACTGTGACATCACATATACGTTTAATAATTAGTTTGATCAACTCTATTTATTAAAAACTACAAAGGTTGTCTAAACAATTATATCTCATCCTAAGCACGTAACACGAACCAATGGATGAAGATATATAAAAAATAATATAGAAATGATAAAATCTCAAATGACAGTATGGATATAATCAAGTACCATCACTAGGTAATAAGAGTACTTCCTAACATAACAATTACATGGAAACCTCCCAACGTAATACCAAAATGAGTACGACGCTAAGATAAAACTCGGATTTCTCGACACAACAAAAAAAAATAAAAAAAATATAGAACTAGGGGTAGCTCTAACTCATACATAATCAAAATAGATAGTGATTGAATGTAAGGATCGAGTACTCCACAAAGAATGCAAAGTTTGGTACCCTATATCACCCTTAACAACATGATGGGTTATGCCAACCGCAACAAGATAATATCTACTCACTTGAGTAGTAAAACTATGAATGATGAGTGTAAATAACAAGTTGTGAAGTTATTAGATGAATAGTTATACCCAATCCTTAATGGTGTCAAATCCTACGAGTTATGTACTTTTAATCACCATGTTTTAAAATTCTACCACTTCCCATAAAAGCAAAATACATGGAGTAAAAGTGCACATCCAAAATTATCCAACTGGTCCATAAAATTTAACTAAATCACCAAAACTTCACTGGGTCCATCCCCATGGTACAAAATCTTATCCATTTGCATGCCACCATTTGTATGGGTACGAAACACATCCGTGTGCACGCCACTGTCCGCACAAGTACAAAACACAACCGTTTAAATGGTGCATGGAACTAAAGTTGTACATTCCATGTCACAAGCCCATAACTTATAATAACCATTTTCTTTCCGAAACAAAGTTCCATGGACCAATCCCTCCAAATATGGTATGAGATAGTTAATAAAGTCCATCCTTACTTAAAAATCCCACTTTTCGATATTAACTTATGAAATTTCAACATATAAATCCATGCTCAATTTCTCCATTAAGATTTGAGGGAGGGGAGATATATAAATACATTTAAAACAGTAGTTTACCGCATGATTTTATTTAAATAGGAATATATAGTTCTCTAACCCAATTCAATTAAACTAATTTTAAAAAGTATCAATTTTCAATGGTTGGGTTGATTTATTTATTTACAAAAACCACCATTTTTCAGTACATCAACGGTTGTAAATAAATAAATCATGCGGTAAACTGTCGTTCGTCCTTATCGAATCGGAGATATATAAATACAAAAACCACCATTTTTCTGTACATTTTTCAATGGTTGTGTAAATTCCGTCTTCCGTCCTTATCGAATCGGAGATTTTATAAGCTAAAGTTTATATAGGGAAAAACTAAAGTCTTTCTAACAAAATGACACTGTCGTTCGAATGGCTATCGAACGTACTTTGAACAACCTAGCAAAGGGTCGATTTCCCTCATTCCCATAGAATCTCATTGAAAATTGATGTTCGAACGAAGTCTCTCGTCATTTGAATGAGGGTCCCTTCTCGTTACAGTGAGGTTCTTCCCACGTCCCATTTAACCCTAGATTTTGGTCTCTCTAGTACATCATTAGAAGTCTCATTCGAATGAGATAGGTTCTCGTTCAGATGAGGGTAATGGTCATTCGAACGACCAAATCTAGTCTTGAAAGTTTTATCCTTTTTAATGTGTTGTAACGACGTCGATCGTCGGATGGGATGACATGTCGAGCTCTCAACGGCTCATATAAAAAATGGGACAAAAGACTTAATAGACCTTGGTATAAAGGGTTAAGTGTAGGGGAATTTGGGGAATTTAACCCTTATTTTTTTAAAGTATTTAAATGAGGCTTAGGCTCATTTGAGGCATTTTCCATCAGATTTTTTCTCTCTTTCTCTAGGTCTTGAGAGTGTCTCCTCCACCAACCACCACACACCACCCTAGTACCGTCTCTCTACCTAAAATACTATGGTCTAACCCTTTTCAACCATATTTAAGCCTTATAAACCCATCGAAACCATTATTGGGCAAAGCTATGAATTTTAGAGACATTGTTAGGGATTTTTGAAGAAGAAATGTAGAAGATTAATGGAGTTTGAAAGGAGTTTTGATTGGAGCTTTCATGGAAGCAGGCTTAGTGGAGCTAGGAAACCTCTTTAGGGCCACCTTAGGATGTAGGAGGTTGCCATCTTCTTCTACATTCATCCCACCATTTTGAAGCTTCTTTGAGGTGGAAAAACTCTACTCTCAGCTTAAAACTATATCTTTCCATAGTATTTTTCTTGTAGTTGAGTTTGTAAGAGTAGGATGCATACAGGGTTTAAAGAGGGTATTTCTCATGATTTTGTGTAAATGGGTTAAAAAGGAATTTCAAGAAAAAATGATGTTAAAAATTCTATGTTATAAAATGTTTTGAAAATAATGTTTAATTTGTTAAAGATAATTTGTGAATCAATGTTTTTAATTTTTCATGTAAAATTTGGAATTTTTATAAAAATTGACATTTGTTCAGTTTGAATGATAAAAAAATGTCTTTAGCCTTCAAAAGCATGTTGTTGCAAACATTATGAAATTTCTTTAATAAATAATGTGTTAAACTCATTATTTTGGATTTTTGGACTTAAAATCCCTCGTCCTATGTATATTAACTTGTAGTATTTTGATGATAAGCATAAAAACAAGTTTAATGGAGGTTTTAATGAGTGTTGACTTAAAAAAAATGTCATCCCTTAAAGTGTGTGAATAGGTTTTGAAGATGTGATAAGTGTATGGCCTCAAGTCTAATTGTGTTAATAAAGGAAATGGTATTTTTCTTGTAAAGTAGTCTTCAAAATATTTGATGATCTCTTAGAGAAAGGAAGTAGTGAAATGAACATAATTACAACTTGGTAAGTTTGTCACTCCAAAATATTAAATAAGTGTTAATGAGTTAAAAATATTTAAGAAGTTAGAGTGTGTAACTTAACAATGTTTTTGGGAAATGACATTTATGAAAATGGAGGAAAGGACAATTTTGGAAACAAATGAGTATAATGGTAATTTTACGTAAAGTGGAACATTTTTATCAAATAAAATAAAAAAAGGTGTCAGAAAAAATGGTCCTTAATGAAATTGCTTTTCGTGTTAAAATCAATGCAAGCGTATAAAGGACAAGAAATTATGATTTTAAAGAGTAAGACAAGTTTGGGTGAAACCCTAGGTTTTCGCCTCGACTGGCAAAGGAAAGTGTGATAATGTGGACATTTGAAAAATATTAAAATACTTTAATATTGTCTTGGATGACACCGGTAATAATTAAGGATGACCCAAAGCTCTAGGGTGAAAGAGCCAAAATCACTGGCCAGAAAAGAAGGTAGTATAGTCGACAGTGTGGAGCGTGTTAAAGTATGTGAATATTATAAAATTCTAAGAAAAATATAATGAAAGGTGGAACATGTTAAGATATGGGTTTTGTGGAAAAAATAAGAGAAGACAACCTAACTTGAATGAAATAAATAAATGTTTCGGTAAAAAATAATATGGACAAGTAATATAAGGAAATTGACTAATGTCCATGAAGCAAAGGTAATGGTAAAGTAAAGTGGAAAAATGGGTAAATAAGGAACCTAAAGAGGTTTAACACATAACTAACACAGTAGTGTGTTTATAAGAGTCCTTCAACGAAAAATAAGTATTTTCTAATGCAGTGCTTTCATGTGTTAAAAGGTGATTTTTAAGGAAAATACTAATATAAACTTTGTATGAGTAAGAGAAATTTTAGTGAAGAATTCTTCCCGTAAACAAAAAGTATTTATTAAAAGTATTTAACTAGGTGTGTTAAATCAATAAATAAATTTCAAGTCAAGTAATAAAGGGTTCCTTATAAGATTAAGGCTAATTAATCGGAACAAGTAACATTTTTAGAATTGAAACGGTTTCATGCATTAATGTCTATGTGTGAATATATATATAAAAGGTAGTTGCATGTGCATGTAAATATAACATGTTAGAGTATCTTTTTACAACACCTTGTATTTTTATGGGTATTTAAATTACTTAAGTGAGTGATTTAATACTCGGAGAATTGATTTGAGAATTTTTTATGAAAGAGAATTTGAAGTGTAGGTTCAAAATTAATCCGGCGAGTGACGGATTAATATTGATGTGTGATATATTTACTTACAAGAATAAGTAAATTAAGTTGGATTATTTTATATCATATCGCGGTTGGGCAAAGTGACAAATAATAATATTTTATTCAGAAAACACGTGTGGAGAGGTGTTGGGTTTAAGACGTGAATTTTTTATAAGTGACTCGGATGTAGATTTGGAGTGCATAGTTGTTTTCGAAATGGATGAAATAGTCAGAAGAGATTACCCGGGGGCAGTGTTTGAGTTCCGGGGACTTTTAGGATCAGTAAGGACTCGCATTTGTGAATACGAGTCAATTTTGGGTTTAATAAGGGAATAACCCCTATTTTCCCTTATAAGGCCACGCAAGAGAGAGAGAGAGAGAGAGAGAGAGAGAGAGAGAGAAATAAAAGAAGGAAAGAAGAGAAAGGAAGAAAAGGGAGAAGGAAGAGGAAGAATCGATCCAAGCTTCGGTGGATCCCGGCACGAGGATGTTGGATTTATTCATCGAGGCAAGTGTTTAACTTGCTTTAATTGTTTATATGTGTTTATAATTCATATTAAAGTTGGTGAAACAATATGAATTTTTGGGTTTGGGATTCTTTAATCAAATGGGGTTTTTGGAAAGGATTTCATGTAAAATGATGTGATAACAACTCCATATGAAATATAAGTTGAAAACCATGCAAATGGTGTAATTTTTGGGATGAAATTGGAAAAATTGAATTGTGTGGTATAATTAAGAATTAGGGTTTAAGTCTTTGGTAAATTGATGAATCCAAAGAATAATTCGGTATGTTGGGTAGAACATAGTGTGTAGATGATTATACTGATTATTGATGATGTTGGGAATCATAAATAAAGGGTTATATAGATTTAGGTAAAATCTAGTAAGAAATGAAAACTATAGGGATCGGACCGGTTAATTTTTTTTTGCCATCAGTTCGGTTCATTTATTTCAGGACCGGATCGGTTCATTTATGGGGTTATCGGTTCAGTTTCTTTTAACAGTCCAAATTTGAGAGATTTTCTTGTACTAAAAAGGATTGGAGAAGAATTTCTTTTGGAGATAAATATTAGGGGGGACCAATATAGAGTGTGAGGACCTCTAAGTGATGAAGTGAGGGATGTATAAATCTCGGGTTAGTGTGAATAAGATCCGGGATATGAATTTAAGGAGTGTTCGGGATGAATAACACTCGATAAATTATTTCGAAGGGTATATGTAATTATATGCGTGTAGAATATATATACCGATAGTATATGTGAATAAAATCCGAATGTGCGAGTATGATGAATATAAGGATACTATCTAGGAGTGATAAGATAATATTCAGAAGGAAAGTAATGAGATATTGTTATCATAAGTGAGTGAATACTTATGGAATTGAAATATAAGTTGTGTGTATACTTGTGAATTAATTCGAATCTGTATATTCGGGATTATAGGCTAATGCACCGAGAGATAGGCATGATAGCGGATTTGATGTGATATATATATATATATATATAGAGAGAGTATATATATGATGTGATTATGAATATATCTGTGTGTAAAATGATATATTTATGCGAAGCATACCCCTCTAGTGCTATCATGGGAAGTTGTGCGAGGTGGATGAGGCCCCTGGCTTGAGGAGCATGGAGTGTATAGTCCCCAGGTCATAACGTTCATTATTTATATTGTGTGATTTTTATCAGGGGTGAGACATGGTGGGTATGTTTCATTCTTATTTCCAATGAGGAACTATGACCGCTTCCCATACGTTGTGATTTAGATTTGGGGTCTGTGTCAGATTCTTCCCCGGTTGCCCAGGCTATGTGTGTTCTCCTTGGAGGATGATATATATATATATATATATATATAGAGAGAGAGAGAGAGAGTATATATATGATGTGATTATGAATATATCTGTGTGTAAAATGATATATTTATGCGAAGCATACCCCTCTAGTGCTATCATGGGAAGTTGTGCGAGGTGGATGAGGCCCCTGGCTTGAGGAGCATAGATTGTATAGTCCCCAGGTCATAACGTTCATTATTTATATTGTGTGATTTTTATCAGGGGTGAGACATGGTGGGTATGTTTCATTCTTATTTCCAATGAGGAACTATGACCGCTTCCCATACGTTGTGATTTAGATTTGTTGTCTGTGTCAGATTCTGCCCCGGTTGCCCAGGCTATGTGTGTTCTCCTTGGAGGATGATAGCATTGTAGAGACCGCATCCATTGAGTTATAGCTCTGTGGGGTGGTTATATACTTATATAGTGTGTTATATATAAGTATAGAATACTTGATGTGCATAGTATATATATATATATATATATATATATATATATATATACGGGCGGAATAAAGAATGTATTTGTGTAATAATTCCGAACCATCCGGGAGTATAAAATTCGGAATAAAATGTGATATACGTATATAAAGATGAGAATATTATATATGGGATTATTAACACTAAGATGTTGATAGTGGAATATAGCTAGTGACAGTTATACATAATGAATGGATAAAACATAAGTGAGAATTTATTATGCATAAGCTCGTGCGAAAGCTTAGAATATTTTATACGTGGGTTATGAGATAACGTATGGTTATTCGGAGGTCTTGGGAGATGCTAGTTAGGCTGGGGTAGCATAACTAGAGTGTTTAAAATACATCGTTAGGTATACACTGTTAGATGAGAGGTGAAGGGATATCATGTGAGTGCGACACCAGTTTAAGTATGGAGAATATCATATTTAATATGCTAATGTATTTTAAAAACTTGCCAAAAATATTTTTAAAACCTCGGGCTCTGACCCGCTTGTATATATATATTTTTCTTCTTCAAGAACCTTTTAGGTGTCCAGACACAAGGATGCCTGGATTGCTATTCTCTCGAGTTAGATGTTGCAGCCATAGCTGTGGATGTTGGTAATGATTGTTTTAGCCGCTTTTATCCTTCTGATCTAGATAGGAGGCACTGTTGTAATATCTGAGCATATTTCCCAACTGTTGTCATTTATGTTATGTTCATCATTTCATTCGATATGGTTGTATATATGTTTTACTGAGAGTATTCAGTTATTTTTTTATTTAATTCAATTAATGCGTTTATTAATTGTGGATGAATTTATTGTGTGTATAAGTAAAAAGATTAAAAAGTTTAAAATTTGGCACCGGGCTTAATAGGTTGTTAGTAATTTAATGGTTTTTCGACAGTGATGCTGAAAATGAAACCATATGAGATTCCTGTTTAATTTGATATAGGACTGATCACTCGGTATTTTATTAGGCGGAATGTCACAAGTGGTATCAAAGCATAAGGTTCTAGTGTCCTTAGGAATCTGTGCGGACGTGATACGTTTCCATCATTGCCTTCTATTTGGTATAGAGCCCTATGTTTAGGACTGTTAATTCTTTTGGTGAAATTTCGTTCTCCTGCTATAATATATAATTATAGTGAATCCTATATGCGTTCGGGTGTACTTTGTATGCAGAACAATGAAGGACGACCAGTGAGGGCAGTTGGGAGAACAACTGGAGACGGGGCTCAGTGGAGTTGAAGAATATTTTAGGGACGATGACCGTAGTTGAGGTCATCCCTAATTTTTCCCCAGAAAGATGGGGCTATAAGGACTGCCAGTGTGCAATATATATTTTCAAGTACCGTTATCGTAGAAAGTGGTGCAAAAATTAGACTCACCCAGCATGGTTAGAATGGGATAGATCTAGAGGGATCTTTAAAGAGGGCCACTCGTTGGGATTTTGGTAAATGCTGAGATTAAGTGTGTAGCCAATGGATGTAAGATACCCTGAGGCTTTGGCATATTAGCAAGGAGTAGTATACCCGAAAGTGAAAAACTGGGTAAAGAGTTTTTCTCAGCTCGTGGGAGCATTGTTGTAATGTTGGCAGTAGATCACCACATTTGAAAAGTGAAATATTATTCCAATGGAAGGATCTAAGGTACGGTTTGACCACAAGTTCCATCATTTTTGTTCAGAAAGAGACGTAGATGAAATTCTGAACTTATCACATGAGGGTCAGAAAGAGTTCTTGTCTAGCAAACATTGTATCTAATGATATAGGTACAATGGAGAAAAGAGTCCTTAAGTGGGCAATTGACTCACAAGAGGAATCTCCACCACTTAGAAGAAATTCTTCTTGGACGATTGATGCAAATGGAGACACTGTTGTGTTTTGTCAGGGAGGATATTAATGCTTCTTTGTGAAGGGATCTAAAAGAGTTGAAGGATTTAGTTAGGATTGGTAAGACCAGTAGTGTGTTCCTCAGGGCCAGTGGAGCTAAGGAAGCGATGAGTATGGCCAAGGTTGAGGCTACCAGGGTTCGAGAGGAGGACAACCCTAATACGACCAACATGGCAGAAGATAAGTTAATTATATGAAGAGGTATTTTTATGTGGGGAGTAGGACCACATATATTGTTTTTTCCCAAAGCGAAAAAAGGGAGAAGAGTATGGTGCCTTAGTGGGGCAATAATTAAGATAGTTTTTGGTTCGGTTTGGATATGCGTATCATGTCCGAGAACTATTTAAGCAGCTAGGATGATCGATAAGGTCGAAGTATGCATTTTATCCTCGGGTGAATGAGGTGTGTTTTATGTGACACGAGCGAGTCATGATATTTTAATCAGCACTAGATTCGCGTGTGAGATGAGTTTGGTAGTTATATCGATAATATTATTATGTTTATGTAGAAGGTGTATATATATATATATATATTAATGAGATTAGTCGTTCTGAATGATGTGTTATATGACTATGATATTATCCTGGTTATGGTCTTCGTAGTAATGGTTAGAATGATAGTGGGTGGATATTGCAAGGCTATCGTGTTTGCTGCTCTAGGGCAGGATTTGTGGTTTTGGCGATGCCTCACCTGCGAGAGGGTCGAGCTCGGATTTATGTTATTTTATGATAGAGACTTCAAAGAATATATTAGTGTCGAGATACTTGATCCCGGTGTGTAGGGACCTTACTAATATTATTTAGGGTACATTGGAATTACTGTTGAGCAAAAATATTTAGCTCGTTATTGTGTTTAGCACTCAAGACTTGGCGATAGGGACAACGCATTATTATACCACTCATTTAGAGATGTGGTAATTAATAATTATATTCATATGTTTAGGGATAGGATTTTGAGAGTCCTGGTTATGTGTTTGAAGTTGATGGGATTTGGTTACCGCCAATGCTGAGTGATAGTGCATTGGGGAAAGTTCATTGTTTGAATGTTCTGGCGGGTTGAAATACACATGAACCTTGATGAACGTCGCGAGTAGAGAGACGTTGATGGATGATAGCGCATAAGTTTGAATGTTAATCAATGATTATGTCGAGAAAATACTCTGAGTTCAAAGTTATTATATAGTAATAGGCCATTGGAGCCGATCGTGCCGTGAGAGAGCACTGATAATTTATATTTTCACCACGAGTTGAAGGGTGAAACGATGTTAAGGAGAATTAAAATTTTAATTTATAGGTTGATTGAAAATACCCAAATGTTATAGCCATGATGAGAATGGGAGGGCAGTCGGGTAATGTGCATTGCGTGTGAGACGGTTGTTATGTTATACCAATATGCACGGACTATAGGGTGTGTGGGCGCCCTGGGTAGTTAATTTCAAATCGTTCGAGATAGGAGAATGTGAAAATAAATGTTTGGAATATATGAATGTGGGGCAGTTATAAACAAGCTAGAATGGCATGATGGATCAAACGTCGTGTGAGAAGGGCGATAATCTAAGTATATGTGTGCAATGAGAGTTGGCACACCCGAGATGGGTTGAAAGGCTGTGAGAAGCCACTTATTAGGATATCTCTTGAGGAGAGGGAAATCCAACTATTATGGGAAAGTAGAGTGGAGCATTACTCAGTCAAATGCTGAGAGTGGCTTGCGCATAAATGGAATGTATATGGCCTAGAAGTGCACATTGTAGAAAAAAGTGCACGGGTCGAGATTTTTGGTATACCCCGCGGAAAGGAAGGGGAAATTACTAATTGACAGAGTTATGTGGAACCACTAGTACCCATTTGTTATGGATAAGGTTTCTATTAAGATTTTGTGTGGGAAAGCCTGTTCATTCTCCCTTTGGTTGTTTAGAGGTGAGCGAATAAATAAACTTTTGGATCGGATGCGATTTAAAGTTCGTTGTCGAGAGGGGCATTAACCACAAACTATTTTGGGGTGACTTTTGAGTGTCGTAAGAGTTACATCACCATGAACCGATATTTGAAGGACTAACAGGAGTGGTCAGATGTTCTTGTGGTTTCTCTCAAAATGGGAGTTTTGTATTGGGACGAACACGGGAAGATGGCTCTTAGCGATGTGCGACCTTCCAATCATATTGAGGCAATAGAGCCAGTGATTTATAGGCTCATTTTATTTGGATGTCGTTGGTAGAAGCATAATGTGTAATTTGCCGTTATTGATGTGATAACTTATGGCTGATGGAGTGTATTAGTAAGATGAGAATTGAACAAGCTTGTTGATAAGCTGGGGCGATATTGAGTAAGACTTTATGCAACTGGGTTCCACTAACGGGTAAATAATGGAGTGAACGTACCATTATTGTGATTTGATTTTGGGTACTAAAGGATGTTGTGTGGCTAAAGATCCGAAGTTGTGGTACTGGTCTTATTCGAATTTCGACGACAAAATTCCTTTGTAAGGGGGAAGTATGTAATACCCTGTACTTTCATGGCTATTTAAATTACTTAAGTGAGTGTAATTTAATACTCGGAGAATTGATTTGAGAATTTTAAGTGAAAGAGAATTTGAAGTGCAGGTTAAATATTAATTTGTCAAGTGGAAAATTAATATTGATGTGTGTTATATTTACTTATGAGAATAAGTAAATGAAGTTTGATTATTTTATATCATGTCGCAGTTGGGCAAAGGGTCAAATAATAATATTTTATTCGGAAAATACGTGTGGAGAGGTGTTGGGTTTAAGACGTGAATTTTTGATAAGTGACTCGGATGGAGATTTGGAGTGCACGCTTGTTTTCGAAATGGCTGAAATAGTTAGAATAGAGTACCCGAGGGTAGTGTTTGAGTTTCGGGGACTTTTAGGATTAGTAAGGACTCACATTTGTGAATACGAGTCAATTTTGGGTTTAATAAGGGAATAACCCTTATTTTCCCTTATAAGGCCACGAGAGAGAGAGAGAGAGAGAGAGAGAGAGAGAGAGAGAGAGAGAGAGAGAGAGAAAGGGAGAGAAGGAAAGAAAGAAAAGAAGGAAAGAAGAGAAAGGAAGAAAAGGGAGAAGGAAGAGGAAGACTCGGTCCAAGCTTCGACGGATCCTGGCACGAGGATGTCAGATTTATCCATCGAGGCGAGTGTTTAACTTGCTTTAATTGTTTATATATATTTATAATTCATATTAAAGTTGGTGAAATAATATGAATTTTTGGGTTTGGTATTCTTGAATCAAATGGGGTATTTGGAAAGTATTTCATGTAAAATGATGTGATAACAACTTTATATGAAATCTAAGTTGAAAACATGTAAATGATGTAATTTTTGGGGAGAAATTGGAAAAATTGAATAGTGTGGTATAACTAAGAATTAGGGTTTAACTCTTAGATAAATTGATGAATCCCAAAAATAATTTGGTATGTTGGGTAGAAGATAGTGTGTAGATGATTATATTAATGATTGATGATGTTGGGAATAATAAATAATGGGTTATAGAGATTTAGGGCAAATCTCGTAAGAAATGATAACTATAAGGACCGAACCGATTCGCTTTCTGTGGCCATCAGTTGGGTTCGTTTGCTTAAGAATCGGACTGGTTCGTTTATGGGGTTATCGGTTCGGTTTTCTTTTAATAGTCCAAATTTGAGATATTTTCTTGGACTAAAAAGGATTAGAGAGGAATTTCTTTTGGAGATAAATATTAGGGGGGGTCCAATATAGAGTGTGAGGACCTCTAAGTGATGAAGTGAGGGAAGTATAAATCTCGGGTAGTTTTAATAATATCCGGGGTATGAATTTAAGGAGTGTTAGGAATGAATAACACTCAAGAAATTATTTTGGAGGGTATATGTAATTGTATGCATGTAGATTATATATACCAATAGTATATGTGAATAAAATGCGAATGTGAGAGTAGGATGAATATAAGGATACTAGCTAGGAGTGATAAACTAATATTCTAAAGGAAAGTAATGAGATATTTTTATCATAAGTGAGTGAATACGTATGGGATTAAACTATAAGTTGTGTGTATATTTATGAATTAATACAAATTTGTATATTCGGGAATATATATATATATATATACTAGCGTATGCCCGTTCCTGAAGGCACGACCAAATTTTCCAAAGTACGTAATCGCGAAACGACGACAATTTTTCAAAGTACGTAATAGCGAAACGCAAAAATTTCAAAGTGTAATTTTAAAACAATGTCAAATAGTCCAATAACATTCAAATAGTCTAGATTCATCAAATAAATTCACATATAATACGAAATATACAATATTCATCCATCGAATTCATATTGTTTCAAAAAACAAAGTGTCAAATTTTTAAAAAAATTGGACATAATCTCCTTTGTTTATGAAACTATTCACCCTGCTTAACAAATAACAAATAGTCCAACATCCAAATTGTCTAAATTCTTCAAACAAATTCACATATTAAATGAAATATACAATATTCACCAATCAAATTAACTGTGTCTCAAAAAAATAAAGTGTCAATTTAAAAAAAAAATTGGACATAGTCTCCTTTGTTTATTGGATTATCCACCCTATTTAAGGGGTAACAACAAATCCAACAAATTAAAAAAAAATCCCAAATTCGGAGATGGGAGCTAGAAGGTAGGGAAAGGAGAATATGTGGGACTTCCTCGAAATGCCTGTGCCATGGTGATTCTGGATTAGGTGCTGCTATTGCTGTCTTCCCATCCTTCTTTCCACCACTGGCCATTATCATATTTGGTCTACAAATAAAACAAATAACTATATTAGGAAAAATGAACTATTTGAACATATGTATTACACCCAAGAAGTGTTATTGCGTCTATTCTAAACCACAAATCTCTATAAAATAGAATTCAAAATAAAGATATACATAAATGAAAAACCTAAAACACTAAATAAGAGCTGTGAAAATAGTTAAAAAAGTACATTGAATATTAACCAAGCCCATATTTATAGATCAAAACAGAATGGGATATCTTTTATGGCTTGCGCGTGTGTGCGTGAGTGGGGAAGGGGGGAAGGGACGGGCAGGGGCACATGTCTGCGCGCGTGTCTGCGCGCGCGCGCGCGCGTGTGTGTGTGTATGTGTGTGTTTGTGCATGTGTGTGCGTGTGTGAGTGGGGAAGGGGGGAGGGGACGGGGCAGGGGGCGCGTGTGTGCGTGTATGCATATATGTAGTGCATATATGCAGTGTGAGTGTGTGCATGTGTGTTTGTGTGCGCGTGTGTGAGTGGGAAGGGGGGAGGGTACGGGCAGGGGGCGCGTGTGTGTGTGTGTGAGTGGGGAAGGTGGAGGGGACGGGGCATGGGGTTCATGTCAGTTAAATGCACAAAAGGAGCAATATCCGGGATGCTACTGTATATGGTTGGGGCTGCTATTGTATATGGCCAAGTTGAATCAAAACACAATATCATGGTTGTTACTGTATATATAGTAACTTGGTGAATTGGCCGCGTAAGATACGTACATATAGCCATATTCAGTACTGTATATATAGCAACTCATATGCAAGGTACTATATATAGCAACTTGGTGAATTAGTTATTGTACTGTATATAGCTGCGTTGCTGTTGTATATGGTCGTGCAAGGTAGAATTTAAACATAATATGAAACCAAAAAAATAGAACCTTTGAATGGAATGCTAAGGATATGTTACATCCCTTTACGGATCTGCTATAGCCCACTGCAGATCTGTTACAACAGATTGCGTTCGACTGCGAAGTAATTAACCACGGGTCTGCTATAGCCCACTGTAGATCTGTTACAACAGATTACAGCAGATTGCGTTACAACATAACATGTTTCCTTGAGAAGAATGGTAGCATAATAACATCTGCATAATTAGAACTAACATCAGCGTACTTAGAACTAACAGTAACATGCTTAGAATGAATAGTTTTAGCACTTAAAATTAACAAAATGTAGAAGTGATTAGTAACATACCCGAATGTAATTTTTTTAAACTAATAATTATGGTTTTTGTAGTATGGAAAGTTTATGAAATCTCGCTAGACTTGTTCTTTGAAATTTCCTCGTAAATACAAAAGTAAAAATTAAAAAAAACTGCACGGGGAAAATAAAAAGAAATGGCACCTCTTTTATCTTTCATCTGAGCAGAGCACAATAAAATAACTTTCATATACAGACCTACAATGAACCAAACATAAAAAAATTCATTTAAATGTCTTTGATTGAAAGTTTGACCAAACAAAAAACTATTTGATACCATGGTACAAGTGATCAAGTGATACGGTTCAAGAATGCTCAAATATTCAACGAAAAAATTCGGTTCAAATTCAACTCCTTTTCATAACAACTCCGATTTTCAAATAAGCATCGTCTTTAATCACTTCGGATTTGCAACCATTTCATAGATATCACATCATATGAAAAGATAACTACCACATAAGCGCAAGAATAAATAAGATCAGATTAATTCTATTTAAAAAATACTTTAAAGTTGAATGTATTATTTCATATTCATAAGGCAATATAACTACCGATGTGTTGTTTCTATGATTTGCAAAGTATCATCAAAAACTTTGATTGTTTGACATAGATGTTATAAGTGAGACGGAAACAAACATAATTAGAGCTAATCTAAACTTTCAAAAGATGTTGTGGATGTTATGATTTTTGAATTTAGGGGACACACGGAAAAATATATGATATGAAATAGGAATCAAAATGGATGTACAACAATTGAATCCCTTAAGTGACTTATTTTTCCTTAAACCAATATTGATGGATACACTGATCGATCACTTCTTCAATATTGATTGACACGCGGACCAATTTGTGCACTCACTTGTGAGTTAATAGGTAAACCAAAAATAAGCTTGGAAAAGTGCTTATATCTGCTTGGACTGTAACGATTTTACTGTTATGTAATCGATTCGTAACGTTATACGGGTGGGATTTTCGTTCAAACCAATATATAGGTATGTAATTGAAACTCTAACTTGGGATACTTGTGACACCCCGCCTAATAAAATACCGGGCGATCACTCCTATATCACATTAAAACAGGAGTCTCATATCGATCATCCTTAGCATCAATGTCGAAAATCCATTTAATTACTAATAACCTATTAGGCCGGTGTCAAAATTTTAACTTTACTACTCTTTTTAACAACTGTAAATAAAACATCCACACAGTTTTTACAGAAATCAAACTGAAATGAAATAAGATAACCGAACATTCGATCAAAACATACAACAATATCGAATGCTATACCAAAAGAATAAATAAATGCAATTGGACCATTGGCCCGAATTTGTATACAGTACCTCCTATCTAGATTACAAGGATAGAAGCGTCTACTAATAATCCTGCACGCATGCACAACTGATGCAGCAGGCGTCTGACTCGAAAGAAGTGCCATCCAGGTGTCCCTGTGTTTGGACACCTATATAATATATATATATATATATATATATATAGCAAGAAAGGAAAAGTAGATAAACGGGTCAGAGCCCGAGTTTTGAAAATATTTAGCAAGTGCATAAATGCCTTATTTTTAGAAAAAGGTTTTATCTCATATTTAAGTTTGGTATCACACTCCCATGAGATACCCCTCACCTCTCCACTAATAGTGCACTCCTAACGCATCCCTCTAAACATCCTAGTCAAGCTACCCTGCTAAACTAGTCTATCACCCAACCCACAATCAACCCTAGATAGTCCAAGCAATGTACTAAGGGCTAAACTTCACCCCAGTCTCAACGCTATGCCATGTTCGTGCGTAGGGTGTCTCGCAAAGTGAAATCCAAACAAGGAACCCCCCCCTCCCCGATACACTACTACGCGACACGGTCGATCGTCGAGATCCGCCAGTCCCTCAGTACAGAAAGATATATATAAATATACATATATATCATAAGCATTTATAATATTAGAGCACTAAGGATTAAACTTCTCCCCAGTCTCAACAAAATGCCATATTCGTGCGTGGGGTGTCTCGCAAAGCGAAAGCCAAACAAGGAATCCCCCCAATACACTACTACGCGGCAAGGTCGATCGTCGGGATCCATTAGAGCCTCGGTACTCGATTTATCCTAATATATACATATTACCATAAACATCCGGATCTATCTCCCGAACTGAGGATTCATATACCAAGTATTTATCAATACTTTCATTTTCTCAAAACTTCCCATTTCCCTTTTTATACTCAGAAAATGTACATATAAAAGCCAATTCATTATCATGAATTGCTTTAACAAATCATATACTTTTAAAAGCCAGTTTTATTATCATAAAAATGCTTTTCCGTTTAATATCATCCCATTTCCCTTTTTATACTCAGGAAATGTACTCAAAGCCATTTTCATTATCATAAAAATGCTTTGATCAATCATATGCTTCCACATTCCTTCTTCCATCCGGGAGTGTTACCGAAGCCAAACCTTTATCCCATTTACATTTTTATACTCAGGAAATGTAAATATAAAGCCAATTTATTATCATAAATTGCTTTAATAAAACTAAGACCGCCCCTCCGGGTTTCCCCACTGGACGCGCCCCTAAATGGCTATCATCTTCCAGGGCCTATCTATACAAGACAACCTGGGAACCTACCAACGTCGGGAAGCGGCCATATGCCCGCGGGATAGTCATGACCACACCCAGAATCACCTAACCAGCGTAGTACAAATAATCGCCCATATGGCCTATAGGACTATAGCCACCCTGCACTCATTAGCCATGAGGCATCACCATAACGTAGGCAACTTCCCTTATGATAGCGATTTAAGGAGGTGTGTAACCATAATTTTATTAATTATGAAAATCATTTACCTTTTTCCCATTTTGAAAATATTCATATTTTATTTTCAAAATCCTTTATGTCATATCATATATATATACTTTAATCACATAGTATATATATATATATATATATATATATATATATATATATATATATATATATATATATATATATACACACCATATATTCCTCCTCGAATATATATATATATGGCCATGATTGCCAACCTCATCTAGCCATGACCAATAATCCCAAAGATTCTCTCAAATAATTGTAATCATGCATTCATATATGCATGATACTAAGCCCAAAGTATTTCTTCACTTCGATAAATAATCATTTCCTTAATCGTCTCTTAAGGATTTATTGGATATTTTCAATTATACTAATCACTCTAAGTGAATATATATATACATATATATATATATATATATATTCCCAGTTCATCAAGTTCTTTAGGACATAACCCGTATAATACTCTAATTTAGAAGGCCCTTAAACTTTAAACTCAAAGAGGAGAAGTAATAATAACCTCCAAAATCTTGGGTTGAAAACAGGGCACCGATCGACCGGTCCTGGACCCCCGGTCGACCGCGGGTTGCAAATAAGCCTACGAAACAAAGCAGTAGACTCTATTTCCTTGACGCGGTCGACCGGCCTTAGGGGCGCGGTCGACCGGTCACACCAGGTCCCCAAAACTAAATTCCTCAAATCCATTATCCAACAACCCAAATTGATTAGCGGGGTTTCTAAACTACCCCAAAAATCATCCAAAACATCTACACGACTAATTCTAGCCTTTATTTTTCCAATTCCCGATTTGATTTCCGAGTTGATGATTTTAACCCGGAGCTGCCATCTTGTAAAAATCATATCAAATTGAGGAAAAATCAGAAAAATACGTAGTTGGCGCCCATGCGACCGTATCGAAAAAATATACAATTTTTGTGTTTTGGCCGAGAGATAAATCAATTCTTTTCCTGGCTAAAATGGCCCCCTAAAGTCACGGGTTACTATTCATCATCTTCTCCGAGATGATTTCGGCCATTAAAGCTTCGGAGAAGCTTTGGTCGCCTCACCCAACGTCCTACAACCTCAACCAACTACAAATACACATATATTAAGGGTTCTAAACATCCTAGAACCCAAAACCACCAATTAATTTCAAATAAATTTCTAGGTATCTCCAATTAGAAAATTTTAGGGGTTTATTTGTTTTAACTTCCAAAAACCCGTTTTATCCACGAACATCCAACCCGAAATCTTTAGGGTTTGTTTATACCAAACTAAGGTATGAAATATTTATGCAAAAAGTAAATAAAGTAAGTAAACACTTGCCTCGTGGATATAATCCGACGACCTCGAGCCGAATCCCGCGAAAGTAGGCCGGAATCTCCCATTTTCTTCCTCTTTTCTTCCTCCTCTCTCTCTTTTCTCTCTTCCCTCTCTTCTCTCTTCTTTTTTTCTCTTTTTCTCCCTCTCCCTCTCTTTATAAAAAATAAAAAGGGTTATACCCCTTAAAACCCCAAAACGACTCGTTTACCCAATTACTAGTTACTTTTACCTCTAAAATTACCCGAAACTCAATTTCGACAATCGGACACTCTTTTTCGACTATCTCGGACATTCCGAGACTCACGGCGCAGTCGAAATTCCCATCCGGAGTACTTGACCGCAAAGCACTATTTCAACCCAAAATAACTTTATGCGGGTTTTCTAATTAAAATTTTACCTTTTTGTCACTTTTCTCCACGACGACATATAATTAAATTACTTCGACCTAATTAGTCCCAAAAGTAATTACAACTTCCATCGAAAACCATTAAATCCTCGAGAATCCCCAAAATCACTATTTCGAGAAATTCTCAAATCTCCAATTTATATTTAATTATGGAATTTAATAGTTTCCAAAAGGGCGAGTTGTTACATACTCCCCCCCTTACAACGGAATTTCGTCCTCGAAATTCAGATACGACCTATACCACAAATCCTAGAATCGTTCCAAATCCTAATATCTCAAAGGGGAAGGATACTAATCCCAATGGTTCCCAACCATACACCGTACTACTACCCCGGTTGTAAAGTGACTCCAATAGCGCCACATTGCACTCATCAATTCGAGTGCCTAACGGCATAAATCTCAACTTTATATACTATGCCCATTCTATTTCAGGCGGTATATAAACCAACTTACTAAGGTGCCCATACACCTTTCTAACCTGTGCACATCTGCACATCTATAGTGAACGTTCGACACGTAACACTCTCTCTCAATAAGGGTCTCTTTTCCTCGGTGTAATACTCAACTATGGGTCCTCCCAACCCGCGAAATTCAATCTCATAACTACGGCGCCACTAACTCTACTAAACTAACGTCCTAAAAATGCCACGATCTATGTGTTACCCTACTTACGCGAAACGAGTGTAATCCTAAGTATATTCCTAGTGCCCAAGGCCTCTCTCAACTTCCGACATTTTCTTGGTTTCATGCGTGGGACGTCTCGCCGAAGCGAAATCCAAACAAGGAACCCTCCCATTACACTACTCCCTCGCGTTGCCGGTCATTGAGATATAGCGACCCAAGTCACACGAGCTCCTAAATCCTACCTACGCTAACCTACGAACACATTTCTACTATCTTATCCTTCCGCCCATACGGAAGGAAACCTAACTAATCGAAGTGCCCACTTTCTGTAAAAGTGTCACGAATATAATACCCAAAACATATTTCCTCAAAATTTTCCTTTTCATCAAGGCTAGCTATTATCCTCAAATCAATTTTTCTAAGTCCAACCTCACCCACCCACTGTGGCGAGAGGACCACTTTAGTGCTTTTTCCTAGCACAATATTCCCATAAGCATACCATCATGACATGGCTCATAGTCTATAGTGGTTCATCCACACTATCAGACTTTTCACAAAACCAACATCCTTGCATCCCATAACATCTCTCCACTCCCGACGCCGTTAAGAGTCATGTGTGGAGCGTCTCGCAAAGCGAAATCCAAACAAGGAACCCCTCCACACATTGACACTTGACTTCGTCAAACATGGAGTTCCGTTATTTCAAACATGCAACCGGGATAATCCTATCCCCAATTCTAACAAAGAGGTGATCTGAACTCCTATCTCTAACTAAGAGTCACACCACCCAGCGCTCGCACTAATTTTAAGTCCTTGCGCAATCAATAATGAGCTTTATCTTACAGCTCAACAATAATCCTGCGGCCTTAAAGCATATCTATAAGGTCGCCATGCACTCACAACATAATAATGAAACCTATACTCACCGAAGTTTCATTTACCCATATCAATAAAGGCGAACTCAACCTGTATCCAGGTGAGATACCGCAACAACAACATGTTCCCTCCAGGAACTGCGGACACGATAGTCTTGTCATCCTTAGCCTGCTATCGCTCCGAACAACCAATAACATTATATACTCACCATATCACCATACTCGTATAGACATATAAAACGAGCATCCCAAACCAGATATATATATATATATATATATATATATATATATATATACATATATATAATATATCAACACCCGCCTTTATGGCGAATGAAGGAAAATAAAATTCCGCTACTGCGGAGAACACATAAACATTCATTAAATAATGTTATCGATACAGCCATAACTCAAATTACACACACGAGTCTAGGGTTAATAAACACCGCGACATAATCTAGTCACACCAAATATACCCCCTTAATTGAGGTAAAACTCACAACAACAACTTCGTTTTAACAAATTCCCCAGGTGGATGTCCACCAATGGGGTCCTCAACCATACACATTTTCCATAAGTGTTAGCAGCACTTCTCTAGTGAGCCTATCATTCCTCGAAAGGACTCATTATTCATTGCACCTAACTCACTTAGGTACAAGGTTCACTTTTCCATTATACTCTTCATCCACTGTCAGCCTCTGATCGATCCTTATGTGAATAATTCTCGAAATAGCCTTCCTTTCATTCTTGCTGAACCACGGGGACTCACGGTTGAAACTATCCGTAAGATCCCTTTTGAATCTTTACTTTACTAGAAATTCAACTATAGTACCACCCTCTACTACAGTGGTACTACGGTGCTCATAACTACTATACTTGAGTAGTCGTTGAGACAATCCTTAGCAAACACTGCAAAGGAAGTGACCTTTACTATTGTCCACATCCCCGACTTCTACCAGCTGCTCCAACTAAGCCTCACCTCCTGCTGCCATCCAAGCCTCGCACACGAATCTCAACTGAGCGTGTAAAAGATTTCTATAATCTTATAATATCGCAGGAGAATGAAATCTCACAAGAGAAATCAACAATCCTAATCCTGAGGCTCTATAACAAATTGAGAGCAACGCTGAAAGCGTAGTACGTCCGCACAGATTCCTAAGGACACTAGAACCTGATGCTCTGATACCATTTGTGACACCCCGCCTAATAAAATACCAGGCGATTACTCCTATATCACATTAAAACGGGAGTCTCATATGGATCATCCTTAGCATCACTGTCGAAAATCCATTTAATTACTAATAACCTATTAGGCCGGTGTCAAAATTTTAACTTTACTACTCTTTTTAACAACTGTAAATAAAACATCCACACAGTTTTTACGAAAATGAAACTGAAATGAAATAAGATAACCGAACACTCGGTCAAAATATACAACCATATCGAATGATGTACCAAAAGAATAAATAAATGCAATTGGACCATTGGCCCGAATGTGTATACAGTACCTCCTATCTAGATTACAAGGATAGAAGCGTCTACTAAGAATCCTGCACGCATGCACAACTGCTACAGCAGACGTCTAACTCGAAAGAAGTGTCATCCAGGCGTCCCTGTGTCTGGACACCTATATAATATATATATAGCAAGAAAGGAAAAGTAGATAAACGGGTCAGAGCCCGAGTTTTGAAAATATTTAGCAAGTGTATAAATGCCTTATTTTTAGAAAAAGGTTTTATCTCATATTTAAGTTTGGTATCGCACTCCCATGAGATACCCCTCACCTCTCCACTAATAGTGCACTCCTAACGCATCCCTCTAAACATCCTAGTCAAGCTACCCTGCTAAACTAGTCTATCACCCAACCCACTATCAACCCTAGATAGTGCAAGCAATGTACTAAGGGCTAAACTTCACCCCAGTCTCAACGCTATGCCATGTTCGTGCGTAGGGTATCTCGCAAAGGGAAATCCAAACAACGAACCCCCCCGATACACTACTATGCGGCACGATCGATCTTCGAGATCCGCCAGTCCCTCAGTACAAAAAGATATATATAACCATACATATATATCATAAGCATTTATAATATTAGAGCACTAAGGATTAAACTTCTCCCCAGTCTCAACACAATGCCATATTCGTGCGTGGGGTGTCTCGCTAAGAGAAATCCAAACAAGGAATCCCCCCAATACACTACTACGCGGCAAGGTCGATCGTCGGGATCCATTAGAGCCTCGGTACTCGATTTATCCACATATATACATATTACCATAAACATCCGGATCTATCTCCCGAACTGAGGATTCATATACCAAGTATTTATCAATACATTCATTTTCTCAAAACTTCCCATTTCCCTTTTTATACTCAGGAAATGTACATATAAAAGCCAATTCATTATCATGAATTGCTTTAACAAATCATAAACTTTTAAAAGCTAGTTTTATTATCATAAAAATGCTTTGATCAATCATATGCTTCCACATCCCTTCTTCCATCCAGGAGTGTTACCGAAGCCAAACCTTTATCCCATTTCCCTTTTTATACTCAGGAAATGTAAATATAAAGCCAATTTATTATCATAAATTGCTTTAATAAAACTAAGACCGCCCCTCCAGGTTTCCCCACTGGACGCGCCCCTAAATGACTATCATCTTCCAGGGCCTATCTATATAAGACAACCTGGGAACCTACCAACGTCGGGAAGCGGCCATATGCCTGCGGGATAGTCATGACCACACCCAGAATCACCTAACCAGCGCAGTACAAATAATCGCCCATATGGCCTATAGGACTATAGCCACCCTACATTCATTAGCCAGGGGGCATCACCATAACGCACGCAACTTCCCTTATGATAGCGATTTAGGGAGGTATGTAACCATAATTTTATTAATTATGAAAATCATTTACCTTTTTCCCATTTTGAAAATATTCATATTTTATTTTCAAAATCCTTCATATATATATATATATATATATATATATACTTTAATCACATAGTATATATATATACCATATATTCCTCCTCGAATATATATATATAGCCATGATTGCCAATGTCATCTAGCGATCACCAATAATCCCAAAGATTCTCTCAAATAATTGTAATCATGCATTCATATACGCATGATACTAAACCCAAAGTATTTCTTCACTTCGATAAATAATCATTTCCTTAATCGTCTCTTAATGATTTATTGGATATTTCCAATTATACTAATTCACTCTAAGTGAATATATATATATATTTATATATATTCCCAGTTCATCAAGTCCTTTAGGACATAACCCGTATAATACTCTAATTTAGAAGGCCGTTAAACTATAAACTCAAAGAGGAGAAGTAATAATAATCTCCAAAATCTTGGGATGAAAATAGGGCACCGGTCGACCTGTCCTGGACCCCCGGTCGACCGTGGGTTGCAAATAAGCCTACGAAACAAAGTAGTAGGCCCTATTTCCTTGACGCGGTCGACCGACCTTAGGGGCGCGGTCGACCGGTCACACCAGGTGCCCAAAACTAAATTCCTCAAATCCATTATCCAAAAACCCAAATTCATTATTGGGGTTTCTAAACTACCCCAAAAATCATCCAAAACATCTACACGACTAATCCTAGCCTTTATTTTTCCAATTCCCGATTTGATTTCCGAGTTGATGATTTCAACTCGGTGCTTCCATCTTGTAAAAATCATATAAAATCGAGGAAAAATAAAAAAAATACGTGGTCAGCGCCTGCGCGATCGTATCGAAAAGATCTACAACTTTTATGTTTTGGCCGAGAGCTAAATCAATTCTTTTCTTGGCTAAAATGGCACCCTAAAGTCATGGGTTACTATTCATTGTCTTCTCCGAGACGATTTCGGCCATTAAAGCTTCTCCCAAGCTTTTTGTCGCCTCACCCAACGTCCTACAACCTCAACCAAATACAAATACACATATATTAAGGGTTCTAAACATCCTAGAATCCAAAACCACCAATTAATTTCAAATAAATTTCTAGGTATCTCCAATTAGAAAATTTTAGGGGTTTATTTGTTTTAACATCCAAAAGCTCGTTTTATCCACGAAAATCCAACCCGAAATATTTAGGGTTTGTTTATACCAAACTACGGTATGAGATATTTATGAAAAAAGTAAATAAAGCAAGTAAACACTTGCCTCGTGGATATAATCCGACGACCTCGAGCCGAATCCTGTGGAGGTAGGCCGGAATCTCCCCTTTTCTTCCTCCTTTCTCTCTTCCCTCTCTTCTCTCTTCTTTCTTTCACTGTTTCTCCCTCTCCATCTCTTCATAAAGAAAGAAAAAGGGTTATACCCCTTAAAACCCCAAAACGACTCGTTTACCCAATTACGAGTTACTTTTACCTCTAAAATTACCCGAAACTCAATTTCGACAATCGGACACTCTTTTCCGACTATCTCGAACATTTCGAGACTCACGGCGCAGTCGAAATTTCCATCCGGGGTACTTGACCGTAAATCACTATTTCAACCCAAAATAACTTTATGCGGGTTTTCTAATTAAAATTTTACCTTTTTGTCACTTTTTTCCACGGCGACATATAATTAAATTACTTCGACCTAATTAGTCCCAAAAGTAATTACAACTTCCATCGAAAACCATTAAATCATGGAGAATCCCCAAAATCACTATTTCGAGAAATTCTCCAAATCTCCAATTTATATTTAATTATGGAATTTAATAGTTTCCAAAAGGGCGGGTTGTTATAATACTGTTACGTAATGGCCGACTCGTTACGTAATGGCCATTTTTTAAAATCATGGTCTACAGCTTTCCCACTGCCTCAGAATCAGGGCTGCCATTGCAACCATTTTTGAACATATATCATTTTACTCAGAGTCGAGAAAAGCCTCCTGCAAAATGGAGGTTAAAAACATTAACGAATCAATAGAGAAATAACATATAAAGTGAGATTTAATATATAGTAAAAGCTTAAACAAAAATTATTGATCAACATTAAATAATACATTCAAATTAGTGTAAAACGAATGTTCTTCCCCTCTTCCTTTTCTATACTGTAAAAAGCACCGGATGGTGTTTTAACAAAACCTATATCTAGAATTACAATAAACAACAAAGTAAATTCAAACTGTGTTTTAATATACAACTGAGTTCAAGGGCGTCGTTATTTGGATGCTTGGCCTTTACCTATGCTTATTTTGGTTTCTCGGTATGAGCTACTACACAATTACTATTCTCCATTTTCGCTACAGCAGCATCAGGAGGTGCCGTCGGTTTAGACCTCTTCCTCTTCTTCTTTGGCTAGTTTTTATTTTTCTTGGCATCTTCTTCTCCTGCTCCTTTTGCGGTTATGTTTTCCTCATCTTTCTCCTCCGCTGGAGACTCTGATTTCTAATCTTTGTCAGCAGTGGCAGCAGCAGTTGGAGGAGGAGGGTCTTTATCAACGTAGACTTGAAACATATTCAATCAAACACAAACAAAATGGATTTCATAATATGATACAATATTATAATTAAAAAAGAAGTGAACTTAGTTGGGGTCAAACACACGTGCCTTCTCTTCCTTAATCGGTTGCATTAGGGTGCATATCTCACCTTCTTGTGCTACATCTCAATCATCTCTGCCATTTCAACATACCGACCACTGCACCTCTCTGTTCTATATCATTTGGACAACTCACCTATTTATGATGCACTGCTACTGGCCTCAATGTTTTACTTGGCTCATTTACTCTTTTTATGCTCAATACCTGATCTATATGAGAACTCAACTCCATTTTACTCATCAAATTAGTTGAAATTCTAAGATATAATTTAATGCAGCAGCACTCATATTTCAGTGACATTTTTCCCTTAAACAAATTCGGGGGTGTCTTGCAAAAATTGCATACTTCAGCGATTGTTCGCGATCAGGATTGAGGTGCTTCCTCTGAGTGTTGCGATCAGGTGATGTATGGTACTGTCATTCACATTATAAAATTAGAAAGTCATTAAATAAGAAATTGATGAATTAGACTTTAACTCACCAAATGCAGCTCGCATGATCGTTATTTATCCTTAAACAGATGTATCTTCGGAGTTCTTTCGATTATCTATGCATGAACTCAGTTCTTCACGTGATTACATTGGGAACCATTTTCCTTCATACCGTCACCTGCGATCCATAAAATAAAAACTCTACTCAACCTGAACACGAAGCATAAGTCATAAGATATATCATTTATCATAAGTCAGTGATGTAAGGAAACTCGAAAAAATAAGAAATATGAAAATAGAGTCGTGAGTACTAATAATCTTTAATAGTTTAAACGAAAAATGGACCAAAAACGTATCAAAATAGGTACTAATAATACCTTTCACTTGAAGCTAAAATAAAAGAAACATATTAGCGTATAAAGCATTGGTTTAAATAGAATACCATTAATTGTAATTGGTACTAATAATACCTTTCACTTGAAGGTAAAACAAAAGAAATGTATTAGCGTATGCAGCAGACATTTAAAACTTAGCGTATGTAGCAGACATTTGAAACTTCAGTCCCCCAAAACCCCAAATACATTCATCCTCTTTAACTGAAAAATCTCAAATATCAATTTAGTATACTGGTTTAAAACAAAACACGAACATAGGAACATGTTTTTCGAAACAGAGATGAAAGAAAAATGAAGTCGTACATTTGAAATTCTAACACACTAATTATGAAAACCATATATTGCTTATAAAATAAACCCAACATGTCTCTGAACCCAAATCAAAATGTAAATAAAAAAAATTAAAAACAGAGAGTAAAAATATGCAGTCACTTCGGGACTAATTAGCTTCAAAGATAAATACTATACAGTGTTTGATCAAGGCGATGGTGGAAGCAACATAGTTATATAACAAAAATAATAAAACCACCTATATTAATGAACGTATATTATAAAATCACCGCATTAAATTTCACACAAATCATGTCGTCATATAACAAAAATTAAAAAATTAATAGTAGAAAACATATTTAAAAAAAATGCACTTGACAACAGAAATGAATAAGAGCACTGTCTTTGTACACATCCATCGAACCCGTTCAATACCACAAACCAAAACAATATTTTTTCTCCGACTTCAAATCCTAAAACCCAAATCATAATTTCAATTTATACGTACACACAATAAAAATGAAAAAGAGAATACTTGTTTATTTGCAAGTATATGCAGATCTTCATCTACAAAAGAAGAAATAAAAAACAAAGAACAAAAAATAATTAGATTCCAAAACATAAAACATAAAAGAATGAAGAGATAATGACATAAGACATAGTGAATATGCAAATATGCACCCAAGCCCAAATATGAAGTAATTTGAATAACCCTAATATAATTCAGACACAACATCTCATGAATTACATGGTGTTCACTAAGAAATTTCATCGAACACATGGGGTTCTTTTGGCAATGCCCAAAAGAAAATAAAAAAACAAAGCCCTAAACATTACCAAACCGAAAATTAAATGAATCAAATATACCTCTCAATACACAATTGAGAAACAAACCCTAAATATAATAACAAATGTACACATATATAAGGACCTATATAAAATAACAAATGTACATGTATATATGAACCAAATAAAGCCCTGCTCTACATATATAACTATATTAATATGACCAAACCGAACCAACATATGAATAAACCCAATACATCAAATTAGAAACATAAAATCCAAACCATTTGAAACCTAAAATCAAAATTAAACCTATAATCGACAACAAATAAAGCTCTGCTGTATATATTTAACTATATAAGATGAACAAACCGAATACATCAAATTAGAAACATAAAATCCAAACCATTTGAAAGTTAAAATCTTAACTAAACCTAAAATCAAAACTTATCTAGGAGTAGGAGTAGCGGCGGCGGGGAGAGCAGAGAGGCAGGTCTTTTTTTGGCTTCCTAAAGAGAGATCGGGAGTAAAGAAAGAGGTTGTAAGTAATGAAAGAGAGGGTAAGTTTGGGTTGTTTACCAAAATGCCCCCATTTTTGAATTAAAGGTTAAATTTGAGAGGTAGAAAAAGAGGGGGAAACCAAATAGTTAAGGGGTAGGTTTGTAAAAAAGAAAGGGAGGTGATCTGAACCATTAAAATGTGTAAAAATGTGTAAGGAGGTGGCACACATCTGGACCGTTAAAATGTGTAGACAATTCAAAAACTTCCCTAACTTATTATATATATATATATATATATATATATATATATATATATATGGGTATAGAGACAGTATATATATGATGTGATTATGAATATACCTATGTGTAAAATGATATATTTATGTGAAGCATACCCCTCTAGTGCTATCATGGGAAATTTCGTGATGTGGGTGAGACCCATGGCTTGAGGAGCAGGGAGCATATAGTCCCCAAGTTATAACGTCCATTATTTAATATTGTGTGATTTTTATCAGGGGTGAGTCGTGGTGGGTATGTTTAGTTTTCATTCCCGGTGAGGAACTATGACTGATTCCCATACGTTGTGATTTGGATTTTGGGTCGGTGTCAGATTCCACCCCGATTGCCCAGGTCGATGTGTATTTTCCCTGGAGGATAATAGCATTGTAAAAACTGCATCCATTAAGTTATAGCTCTGAGGGATGGTTATTATACTTATATAGTGTGTGATATATATGTATGTAATACTTGATGTGTGTGTGTGTGTGTGTGTGTATATATATATATATATATATATATATATATATATATATATATATATATATATATATATATATATATATATATATATATACGGGCAGAATAAAGAATGAATCTGTGTAATAATTTCTGAATCATACAGGAGTATAAAATTCGGAATAAAATGTGATATAAGTATATAGAGATGATAATATTATATACGGGATTGTTAACACTAAGATGTAAATAGTGGAAAATAGCTAGTGACAATTATACATAACGAATGGTTAAACATAAGTGAGAATGTATTATGCATAAGCTTGTGCGAAAGCTTAGAATATTATATACACGGGTTATACGATAGCGTATGGTTATTTGGAGGTATTGGGAGATGCTAGTTAGGCCGGGGTAGCGTAACTAGAGTGTTTAAAATACACGCGATAGGTGTGCACTGTTAGATGAGAGGTGAAGGGGATCTCATGTGAGTGCGACACCAGTTTAAATATTAAGAATATCATATTTAATATGTTAAGGTATTTTAAACACTTGCTAAAAATATTTTTAAAACATCGGGCTCTGACCCACTTGTATATATTTTTTTTCTTCTTCAAACATCTTTTAGTTATCGCCTAGATGACTATTCTTTCGAGTCAAACGTTGCTACCGTAGTTGTGGATGTTGGCAGGGATTATTTTAGCCGTTTCTATCATTGTGATCTAAATAGGAGGTACTTTTGTAATCTCTAGGCATGTTTCCCAAATGTTGTCATTTATGTTATGTTCTGCATTTCATTCGATATGGTTATATATATGTTTTACCGAGAGTTTTTGGTTATTGTTTAATTTAATTCAATTAATATGTTTATTAATTGTGGATGGATTTGTTATGCGCATAAGTAAAAAAATAGAAAGTTTAAAATTTGGCACCGAGCTTAATAGGTTATTAGTAATTAAATTATTTTTCGACAGTGATGCTGAGAATGAAACCATATGAGATTCCTGTTTACTTTTATATTGGACTGATCATCCCGTATTTTTTTTAGGCGGGGTGTCACACTTTTTCGCCGTTCGATTCTATATTATGTTGTTGTATTTTCCCACTAAACATACGACTCATTCCCTCGTATTTGTTATGGCAGGTTGGGTGCGGTTCCATATTTTGAGATCGTCGTACATGTAAGTATCCCTTTTATTTTATGTTAGTTGCTCTATATGCTCGAATTCCAGGGCCGTTTCCCATGGGTCCCTCACATGGTTTGATTAAATGGAAATCGCATGTTAAACAAGTGAAATGCTGAATAAATAAAACAGAACTCGAAACATTACTTAGGTTGTCTCATCGCACTTCACACCTAACGTTCGAGTCAGATCGAGCTGACCACGGGTAACCCATAAATCTGGGCCGGGACGTTATAAATGATATCAGAGCTCTAGGTTCAAGGATCCTTTCGGGAGTGAAGTGGTGAGGTGGGTAGTGGATCTTTCGATGGTTGTGTGAGTTTTGGGATGGTCACGCTAGATTGGGTATGGTCTCATTTTTTGTTCTCGACGGTGAAGTCAAGAAGATTAACATGAAGGGTAATTCATTGCCAATTGGCATGCGACTAAGTTAGTTATCATTAATCACTTATGCAGTTCTGATTTAGATATGTTTGTAATTAGTGAGTGTTTATGCGAAACGATAGTGGAGACACCATGGTTTTTAGTGTGAGGTTCTTGTATGTTAACCCTTGATGATGTGATAGGTCTATTAGGGTTTTAATAAAGCTAAATGAGCTCCATTGAGTTAGAGACATGAATTGTGTGAAGTCAACCATGGAGGTTTGGTGACTAGAGTATCATGCCTAAGTGGTGTTGATTTATGATAAGGATGTATTAAGTTCCTGGGTGCGGTAGTTATGGGTAGCTAATGTCCATGATGCGATTAAGTGAACTTGATAATTATGGTAGTGTCATGTAGTAAGCACTTGTCAATTCAGTAGGCATGTAAACCCGAGTTAGTCATTATTTGAGGATTTATACTCATTCGTAGTTAATATGATACTATCATTATAGGTAAGTTCCATGGATGTTGTATCTTGTATGGTATGATAAGAGTTACTGGCAACTTGTGGTAAGTATGCTACATATGACAATGATGGTTAAAGTGCCATAGGAGTGAACCCTAGATCGTCTTCCATGATAGAGGTTTAGAGAATATAGTGCATCTTTGAGTAATATGATCCCTAGTGACATCAGTGATGTAGACCTGGAGTCTTATAGGTTATATACATGTCCCATATCCTGCCAAAATTCTTAATAGTGTCAGGCCATCATTTGATGCATGGTCTCGGTCATCAACCGTTTGGAAGGAATGTTTTAGGGACTTTATTGGATCTTGAGAAAAGATTCATAGGTTCAGATTCTTATCTAGGTGTTGTAGCCCATCTCAACATCTTAAGTGATGACAAATTACGAGACGATTTTAGTGTGGAAATGATTTAAGGAAGTCCTTGGAGTATCCTTTAAACTAATTGCTTGTGGTGTCATTGAGGAATATAAATTGACTTGTTATGATGCCTTTGGGTGTTCAATGGTTACGGGTCACCATATGTGGAGGTTTGTAGGCCAATATATTAATGAGTACCTAATGTCCATGATGCGAATATTGGGAAATTCCTAGATCATATCTGCTGTGAGGAAATCATGGGAGATGGAATCTAGTCATATCCTTGGTGAAAATTACATTGGGTATGCTCGGTGTCCTTGGGAAACCAGTTAAGTTCAGCGTCATGTAATGATAGTGTCCTCATAATGGTTGTATTGGGAATCCTGTGATAAAACTAGGTTATTAGTCAAATTTTAAAGAGCCAAATAGTGTATGTGCTTGGTACTATCATTCGAATTGGCATAAAAGAGTTATGTGATCTTCTAAGAGAAATTAGAAGCTTGTGCCGTGATTGGGAGAGATGCTTGGGTGTTATGGGATGACTTGTGTAGGAAGTGTAATTCTTGATTTTGATAAGTGCTAGGAAATGCATTTCAGACATAGGTTGGAATGTCATATTAGGGATATTGAAGCATGGCTAGGATATCGACATATATCGACAATGTAAGTTAGAATAGCCCTAGAAGGACAAGGATTAGTTCTTTTCACGTCTTGCTAATCGGTATGGATTAGGATACGTGACCCTATAGAATACCTTCTATCCCTACAATACCGCCGCCGACGGTGTGTTCGTCACGTAGATTCAGTTTGGGTAGAATCTAGAGATAGGTGCAGAGATGACCTTGTGACAGTGGAGGTTATAATCAGGTGAATGATTCGCTTGGTGGGGGAACTGCTGTGACAACCCGCTCCAAATAATAACGGGTGGCCAGCCCTATACTATAATAAATCAGGTATCTCAGATGGCACAGTCTCAACATAATCTACTAAGCACTATAATATAAGGCTAACTACCCGAAATCATTAAGTGCGAATTGACAAAAATTTAAAACTTTTATAATAACAACAACAACAAAACCAATATTGCACATAACCAACAATATACATCTAACTATGATGAGTGAAAAGTTCATGCTCCAATAATCTGAAAGAGTACAATACATTGTACAACAAAATCTCAACAATGAAATACCCGAATATGCTGTCGGGTAACAGATAATAAAATAATTTGAGAAATGAAATATGGAAGTGTTAATCTACAACACTTGAATACTAACTCAATATAAAAACTGAATCCTAATCTAGATGTACAAAGATAGTAATCGACTAAAGCAAAGTGCCGCAACAGTCCGCTACTGCCACAGCTCCACAAATACTCTGGATGGATAACATCAAAGGCGTCCTTGCGGAGGAACACTTGAAGTAATACAATATATACAAGGAGAAGGAAAATATAAACGGGTCAGAGCCCGAGTTTGAAAAATGTTTTATAGCAAGTGTATTAAAATGCATAATAATTATAAATGCATTATTACATGATTTAGTTGGAATCGAACTCTCCGTAATAATTCAACTCACCTCTCATCTAAAGCGCGCACTAAACGTATGCACGTGATCTCCAAATGGATGTCCGATTCTAAATAGGTAAGAGGGTCCTAACTTAAACCCAAAAGGAGTATTTAAGAAAAATCATCTAACCTAGCTCCCAATACATTTGTTTCCATAATTTATAAGTCATATACATTAACTTTAATGTAATAGTTATAGTTATCTTTATAATGTTCATTTGTTGAACATATAAAGTTACATGATCCAATCATGCCCACATCATCACAATACATCAACAATCTCATTTATTAGAATTTTATATTCTAGTGATGCCCATATAAGGCATGAAACCATATATATAATTATTATATATGAGTTATTAGCATCAAGAGTTAAGGACTAAACTCCTCCCGATTCTCAACGCGGTACTGCGTTTCATGCGTGGGACGTCTCGCCGAAGCGAAATCCAAACAAGGAACCCCCCCGTTACACTACTCCTGGCCGTATCGATCCTCGGGGCTCATTATGCCCTCAATGCAAGATGCATGTAACCCAAATGATTATTATCTAATTTTAATTAATTAATATTCCCAATTCTCAACAGTACACGGTGTTTCATGCATGGGACGTCTCGCCGAAGCGAAATCCAAACAAGGAACCCCCCCGTTACACTACTCCTGGCACTGTCAATTGTCGGGATAGGTGATATATATATATATATATATATATATATATATATATATATATATATATATATATATATAATTATGAGCATTAAGGACTAAACTCATCCCCAAGTTCCAACATTACACTGCGGTTCGTGCGTGGGACGTCTCGCCGAGGCGAAATCCAAATAAGGAACCCCCCCGATACACTAATCCTGGCAATGTAGGTCGTTGAGGTCCATTATGCCCTTGATACCCAAGTACAAACACAAGCAATAATAACCATCCAACCGAGCTATAACTCGAAGGACGCAGGCTCACATGCTATCATCTTCCAGCAGTCCATAAACGTAGCAAACAGGGGCCACCTGGTGGGGTTCAACGACACCCACCTTGTGATCTACTCACGCACACGTCCCGGGAAGCGGTCATAGGTCCTAACCGGCAAGTGAGAGCATCACATACCCACGACCTCTCACCCCCAAAATAAATAATGTATATATATATATATGTCATTTGGTGACCACTATGGACGACTATGACCTGGGGAATATCCACATCCTGCTTTTCTAGTCAGAATGCTCACCCTCTACGCACGAAACTTCCCAATGATAGCAAGGAGGGGATATGCTTCACATGTATATACACCATCATATAAAGTAAACATACATCCCACATAATAAAGATATACCATTATATAAGGTATACCTACACATCATTTCCATATTCATTATACGCCCTTAGGCGAAATAGATTAATATCATTATTTAGTATATCCCTCTCTTTTGATACACTAACCGTTAACTCTCGCACAACAACCCCACTTAGTATATGCTATACTAATACTCACTTGAAGCTCACATGACGCTTCTAATAATGAATTGTCTCAAAATTCAATTTAAGTTAAGGATATTCTTGATCCTAATAAACCTCAATTTGCATACACGGTTCTCCATCCATAATATGGTTCAATTTATTTTATGAACCTTTAAAGTTATCCCATTTGGGATTGGATCCTAAGATCCGGTATCTTTAAGTTATTCTCATTCTCAGATCGTGAAATTGTTATCATCACCAAATAGAATCCCAAATAAAAGTGGGCTTCCCCACTAAAAAAAAATACTAAAATCTCCAATCGTTATTCCTCAAATACTAACGTCGATACTTAGAGGATTTTTCACCAAATTGATATACTTTTAGATTCTCACTTCTCCAAAATCAATCACTAAAACTCCCCGACATTTTCATTTAGTCATTTATTTATCAATTTGCCTCATATATCGTCTTATGATTCTAAGGTCTATAATCCCCTTATGTAATCACTTAATCCTTTATGATACCCTGATTATGGAAGTCCATTCATACAAACCCAAAGAAGAAGGGGGTATCTTAAATTCTCAAACTTGAACCCAAAACAGGGGACCAGTCGACCGGTGCCCAAACCGCGATCGACCGCGTTTCTTAATTTTGCCTATAATCGAAGATAGTGTGCCCAATTCTGGAGGCGCGGTCGACCGACCCTCTGTACGCGGTCGACCGGCCCTACTAGGTACCACGGCCAAACTCCATTTTTACACAACTCCAACTTCTTAAAAACCCCCCAATAATTACATTTAACCGCAAATCTTCAACCCAACCATATTCATAACATTAATATTCATCCTAGAATGCATTGAAACTAATTTCTATCATTAAATCTAAGATCTACATATTAAATCTAAGATTATACCCAAAAGTTAGGTTTTGGTAAACTAAACCTAAAACCCAAAATATCAATCCACAAATCATGCAATAATTGGTACACAACTTCATAAAGAGGCAAGTGATTAAACAATGGTACCCTCAGAATTGCCATTCGACACACTTTCTAACGACTCCAAATTTTGACCTCGATTGCCAATTTTATTATTTCTCCAATAAAATATTATTTATTTCCAAAATAAATAAATCATTGTCTCCAAAACCTCGGGTTGTTACAACTGCATAAAGAGGCATTTGGGATAAGATCATGGTACAATAATGTCGACAATAACCTAAGAGTATTAGGTTAGTCATGACATCACGTTGACTAGAGATTTCGACAAGGTTGGCATTGAAAAATATATTAGGCATTCGCCAACTAGAGTGGTTCACATCTGTTAAGGGTGTAAGGAGGAAGCCTTAACCCTAATAAGGGAAGTCCAATGTTTGACTTACCAAAGTTTAATAGGTTAGTATGTTGCTTTCATCTTGTGAGGGTGAGTGGTTCACGAATTGATTCCTCACGATCAGTGACTCGAGTGAGGGTATATGGCTAGGATAGGATTTAATGATGAAATATGGAAGGAGTTATAGACTTCAAAGCGTGTGGTGTAAGTTCACATTTCATAATTCACAACCCATTACATGTGGATGGGATTATTTTAGAGCAGTTGTTCATCCTTTCTGATTCTTTTTGTCCTTTTAGTTCCAGTAATCGAGGATTGTGTTCCCACGGTTGTGGTGGTCGGAATGTGTGTCGTGTTATGGTACGGAACGATTTGGCATAGTAGAGTGTGGTTGGACCTGACATGGTCAATGCATATGGGTAACTTGGTGCCCCCCCCTTATCTAAAGTATGCTTTTTATTACACAAAGTTCAATGTATGGGTGGCTGTGCTTTGGGCCGCACGGTTTGCTCATAGTATCCATTCACCTTAAGATTATCGACCTTATGGTTGAATATCATGGAAGTTAGTTAATCTGATTATAAAGAGTAGGATGGCGATTTAGGACATCGTATAGTGTTAGAAGTTGAGAAAACATAGCACAAATTGTTATTTTTCCACAGTGAGTGGATTAGTGTTTTACCAGGTGAGTGTTCCCTTGTAGTAAACTTAGAGTGACCCTAAGTTCATGGAAAGGTCCTATGGGAAGGTATTAATTGGACGCATGATTTAGACTTAGTTAGCAGGTCCCTCTCGATGTGAAGGACTAGCGATGAAAGTTTAGTATCGAGTTACAGGGAACTTCTGTGGTTAGGGTGACCCGAGAATTTAAAGAGACCCAGGATACATGATCCTAAGAATTGGAATAACTTATGAATATAGATGGTTTGATTAGTCGTATGTTGTTACTCTTGGGTATGATGGTTTACATGGGGGTTAGAAAATATGCCTTATGACTTGATTGAGCATGATCATCAAGTAAGTGGAAACTCAAGGACTGTTATGTAATTTTAATGTCTAGCCTAATGGTGAGCGTTAGAACAAGTTGCATATAGACTTATTTGGTGACAACCCCTTGTGAAAGGGCGTATGATGACTTTTGGTTATTGAGGACTTATATGACTTAGCCTTGAAAGATTCCTATGATTTGAAGTAAGGATTAATAATCTTGGGAATTTGTGGAGTTGATGGATTAATAATTTTGAGGGAGAAATTCCCTAAGAAGGGAAGAATGTAACACCTTCCCTCGCAACTTTTCCCATGTGATTTTGTAACTTGGTAGGACCCAATTGGGATTTAAACCTATTAAGATAGACCTTGAATCATATTTGGATAACTTCTTGGCTTTCATGCTTGTCGAATCAGAGATTTTATGACCTAAAGTTTATATAGGGAAAAACTGAAGTCGTTCGAACGAAGTGACCTTACCGTTCAAAAAAGTCATTCGAATGACTATTAACCGTACTTCAAATGACCTAGTAAAGGGTTGATTTCCCTTGTTCTCTGGAATCTTGTCGAAAGTCATTGTTCAAACGAAGTGCCTAGTTATTCTAATGCGGGGTCTTTCTCATTAGAACGAGGTGCTTCCCATATCGCATTTAACCCTCGATTTTGGCCTCGTTAGTACCTCGTTAGAAGTATCATTCAAACATGAGGGGATCGTCCGAATGAGAATAACAGTCATTTGAATGGTCGAAGCTGATATTAAAAGTTTTGTGCTTTTTAATGTGTTGTCACGACGAGGCTCGTCAAATGGGATGACATGTCAATCTCTCGATAGCTCAGATCAAAACGTGGGACAAAAGAGTTAATTGACCTTGGGATAAAGGGGTAAGTGTAGGGGCATTGAGAAAATTTTATCTTTAGTTTTTTTGTAGTATTTAAATTAGGCTTAGGCTCATTTAAGGTATTTTCCATCAAATTTGTTCTCTTTGTCTCTAGCTCTAGAGAGCTTATCCTTCATCTACCACCACACACCACTTTAGGACCACCATCTCTCTACCTAAAACCACCACAGTTTAACCCTTTTTAACCATATTTAAGCCTTATAAACCCATCTACACCACTGTTGGGGAAAGCTACAAATTTTTAAGATATTGTTGGGATTTTTTGAAGAAGAAATATAGAATATTAATGGAGTTTGAAAGGGTTTTGCTTGGATCTTTAACGGAAGAAATCTTGGTGTATCTAGGCAACCTCTTTATTGTCACCTTAGGAGGTGGGTAGTTTCCGTCTTCTTCTACATTAATCCTGCCATTTTGGAGCTTCTTTGAGGTTAAAAAATTCTACTCTTAGCTTCAAACTCTATTTTTCCATAGTATTGGTCTTGTAGTTGAGTTTGTAAGAGTATGGTGCATATAGGTTTTAAAGAGGGTATTCTCATGGTTTTGTATAAGTGGGTTAAAAAGGGATTTCAAGAGTGTTGAGTGAATGACATATTTCAAGAAAACTTGGTCTTAAACATTTTATGCAATAAAATGTTTTGAAAATAATGTTTATCTTGATAAAGTTATTTTGTTAATAAATGTTTTAAAGTTTTATTATAAAATTTGTGATTTTCATATAAATACACATTTATTCAAGTTTGAATGATAAAAAAATATTTTAGTCTTGAAAAGCATGTTCTTGTAAACATTATAAAATGTATTGAATAAATCATGTGTTAAACTCATTATTTATAATTTTTGGACTTAAAATCCATCTTCCTATGTCTATGAACTTGTAGTATTTTGATGATAAGCATAAAAATAAGTTTAATGGAGGTTTTAATGAGTGTTAAATTGAAATAAAAAAAATTAAAAATTCTGCCCATAAAAGTTTGTGAATAAGTTTTGAAGATGTGATAAGTGTATGGTCACGGGACTACTTGTGTTAATATAGAAAATAGTATTTTTCTTGTAAAGCAGTCTTTAAAATGTTGAACGGTCTCTTTGAGAAAGAAAGTAGTGAAATAAAGAGATTTAAACTTGAGAAATATGTCACTCCAAAATGTTAAATAAGTTACAAATATTTAAGAAGTTAGAGTGTGTAACTTACCAATATTTTTAGGAAATGACACTTGTGAAAATAGAGGAAAGGACAATTTTGGAAACAAATGGGTAAAATGGTAATTTTACGTAAAGAGGAATAAAAATGTTGGAAAAGGTGTTATACAAAATGGTTCAAAATGAAAGTGATTTTTGAGATAAAATTAATGCAAGTGTATAAAGGATGAGAAATGATGATTTTTAAAGTGTAACACAAGTTGGGGGTAAAACTACGAGTTTTGGCTTTGACCGGTAAAGGGAAGTGTGATAATGTGGACATTTGAAAAATATTAAAACATATTCATATGAACTCGAATGACACCAAAAATAATTAAAGAGGGCTCGGAGCCCTAGGTTAAACGACCTAAATTTTTTGGCCACAACATATGGTAGCTAGCCCGCGATGTAGAGCTCATTAAAGTATGCGGATATTGGAAGATTCCGAGAAAAAGATAATGAAGTATAGAACATGTCAAGAAATGGGTTGTGTAAAAAATACAAGAAAATACAATCAAACTTGAATGAAATTAATAAATGTTCTGGTAAAGAATAATATGGACAAGTAATGTAAGTATATTGACTAATGTCCATGAAGAAAATGGAATGGTAAATTAAAGTGGTCAAATGGGTAAGTAAGAAACCTATAGATGTTTAACCCATAATTAACACAGTCGTGTGTATATGAAAGGCTTTCAACAAAAAGTAAGTATTTTCTAACGAGGTGCTTGTGTGTGCTGAAAGGTGATAATCAAGAAAAATACTAATGTAAACTTGGTATGAGTAAGGGGTAATTTTGGTGAGAAAATGATTTCCTTAAACAAAGGATATTTGTTAAAATTATTTAACTGGGTGTGTTAAATCAAGAAATAAATATCAAGTCAATCAAGGAGGGGTTCTTTATAAGATGAAGGCAACTTAATCGGAAAAAGTTATTTTTTTGGAATAAAAATGATTTCATGGATTAATGTATATGTATATATACAAGGTAGTTGCATATGCAGATAAATATAAAGTGTTAGTCTTTTTTCTGTCGTTCGACTCTATAATACATTGTTGTATTTTCCCACTGGACATTAGACTCATTCCCTCGTCTTTGTTATGGCAGGTTGGGTGTGGTTCCGTATTTTGAGAGCATTGTACAGGTAAGTATCCCTTTAATTTTATATTAGTAGCTCTGTATGATTAGATTTCGGGAACACTTAGTATGATTAAATGGAAATTGCATGCTAAATAAGTGAAATGCTAATTAAATAAAACTGAACGAGCAACATTATTTAGGTTGTCTCATCTCACTTCACACCTAATGTTCGGGCCGAGCCGATTTGACCACATGTAATCCATAAATTCGGGCCGAGGCGTTACATATACTAATTCTCTCCTTATTTATTTCTTCTTTAATCCTTAAACTTACCTTTCTCTCCAAGAATGGTTCAATTACAACTATACCCATACTCTTAAGGACAATTCCTGCTTTTTTTTTACTTTCATAAAATTCTAAATTATAATTAAACATCCTAACTACTTTCTTTTTCCATATAGAGTCCATATTTTTTCTAAATGACATTTGAACTTCAAAGTTCATTGTAAAACTTCAATTTTTTTTCGTAAATGATTGATTATAAAATTCCATTTTTTTCACTTAAAGTATTTATTCATTTACTTAAATTATTCCACGAATCCATATTAATTAGTATATTTAATTAATTAAATGCCTTAAAATTTTTAGGGTATTATGATCTTCCTCTAAACAATTATATATCATCCTTCGCATGTAATACGGACCAATGAATGAAGACATGTAAAAAATAATAACGATATGATGAAATCTTAAATGATAATATGGATACACATGACCACCACCACTAACTAATAAGAATATTGCCTAACATAATTGTTACATGCCAAGCTCCCAGCGTAATGCTAAAATGAGTACAATGCTAAGATAAAAATCACATCTCTAGACATAACAAAAGTATAAATATAAAGATATAACTAAGGGTAGCTCTAACACCGAGTACTCCCCAAATAATGGTAATTATGGTACCCTAGACCACCTGTAATATTGCGACGGGTATGACCCACTGCAATAAGGTAATAGTTACGCACTTGAAACTCAGAACTCGGAACCGCCATATTATTTCTAAAATAGAGTACTATGCCCTAATACCTTCAAATATTGTATCATATAGATATTAAAGTCCATTCTTACTTACAAATTCCACTTTCCCTTATTAACTAGTGAAATTTCAACATATAATTCCATGCCCAATTGTTACATTAAGATTTGAGGAGATATATATAAATGCATGTAATATAGTGGTCTATCACGTGATTATTTTAAATAAGAATATCTAATAACAACATACAATTCTCTAACCCAATTTAATTAAAATAATTTAAACTAAGTATTAAATTTCAAGAGTTAGGTTCAGTCATTTATTTATAAAATAACCATTTTCAATACATTAATTAACCCTAATTATTTATAAATTTTTTTTATAATTGATAAAACCTAATTGTTTATAAATGGAATGATTTAAAAGGATGCAAAGAGATAGAATTTAGGTAGAAGTCCCTGTTAAACATGAAGTGGAATTGGGACGACAATGTTAACAGCATTTAGTCAAGGGCAAAGAATGATATCGAGAAATTAGGTAAGTAAATTTTAGGTGAGACTAAATGAAGAATATTCATTAAAAAAAAGACTTAGTGGTGGAGTGAGAACATGCAAAAGATAATATAAAAGAAATGAGTAAGTTTTAAAGAGTGGCAAAAGAGTAAAAATTAAGAAGATTTAGAAAATTATAAGAAGTTAAAAGTGAAGTGAAATATAGTATTAGAAATGCTCAATAAAATGCACTAGATAATATTTATAATAAATTAGGTACCAAGGAAGGTGAAAAGGAAATATATAAATTAACAAACAATAAATATAGATTGACAAGGGGTATGGGTCCAGTTAAATGTATTAAAGACATAAATAAAAATATATTAATTAGCGCTAAAGAAATTCTAGATATATGGGAAGAGTATTTTCAAGGATTATTGAATGAAGAATTTCCCAAAAAAGATGTCGAGGATATTGAACCGAATATTGCAATAGTGTGTTTGATTCCTGAAAAAGAAGTAGGTATATTAATAAGAAAAATGGAAAAGAATAAAGCGGTTGGCCCGAATAAAATACCCATAGAGGTGTGGAGAACCCTTAAAAGTCAAGGGATAGAATGGTTAACATGTTTATTTTATAAAATTTTAAGAGAAGAAAACGTGTTAGATGAGTGGAGGAAAATCACCATAATACATTTGTATAAAAATAAAGGGGATATACAAAACTATGGTAATTATAGAGGAATCAAACTGATGAATCACACTATAAAATTATGGAAAAAGGTTATAGAAAATGATTAAGAATTGGGTCAACTATTTCGAACAATCAATTTGGATTTATGCCAGGGTGATCCACCACAGAAGCTATTTGCTTATTAAGATGGTTAATGGGGAAATGTAAAAGTAAGAATAAAAATGTATATATGGTATTTATAGACTTAAAAAAGGATTATGATAGAGTACCTAGAGATATAATTTGGTAGGCTTTAAGGAGGAAAGGAATCCCTATGAGTTTTATTAAAGTAATTGAAGATATATATTATAGCACAAAGACTAGAGTAAGAACTATATGTGGAGAAACTAATGGCTTTACGATTAAAGTGGGTCTACATTAAGGATCGGCCTGAAGTCCTTACTTGTTTGTCGTGGTTTTGGATGAGATTAATAAGGACATACAAGAAGATGTCCCATGGTGTATGCTATTTACAAACAATGGCTTAACGATGAGAGTAGATACTCGGTGAAAAGCCTTAGAGTCTAAGGGACTAAAAATCAATAGAAATAAAACGGAGTTTATGGAATGTAATTTAATAATGAGGCGTCAGACAGCATAATTTTAAAGATTAAAGAAAAAGTGATAAACCAAACTAATAAATTTCATTATTTAGGTTCAGTGTTATAAAGTAATGGGGATATTGATGAGGATGTTACGAGTAAAATATCAACTGGTTGGATGAAATGGAGACAAGCAAGTGGGGTGTTATGCGATAAGAGGATAACTAATAAATTAAAAGAAAGATTTTATCGAACCGTTGTTAGGCCAGCGACCCTATATGGAGTGGAGTGTTGGGCATTGAAGAAAAAACATGAACAAAGTCTCCATGTTAGTGAGATGAGGATGCTCCGATGGATGATAGAAATTACTATAAAGGGCTAAATTAAAAACCAATACGTGACAGAAAAGTTAGGAGTATATCTCATTAGCAATAAATTAAGATAAAGTAGAGATAAGTGGTACGGACATGTATTTTGTAGACCAGTAGATGAACCAATAACATGAGGAAGATTATTAGAAATATAGGGTAAAAGAGAAAGGGGCCTCCCCAAGCTATCGTGGGAGGAAATTATTAGGAGAGATCTTAAGGAATTAAACTTGAATGATAATATTGCATATAATAGATTGGACTAGAAAAGGAGAATCAATGTGGCTAATCTCATTTAATAGGATTAAGGCAAGGATGATGATGATGTTTTAAAAACCCTCCATTTCCCATATAAATCGAGTACATGGAGTAAAATTGCACGTCCAAATGATCATACTTGTCCTCAAACTTTAACGAAATTATCACAAATTCACAGGTTTCGTGTGCACGGTATGAAATATTATTCATGCGCACGCCACCGTTCGCATGGGTACAAAATGTAGTCGTGCGCATAGTTCATGTAACTAAAGTTACCCTGAAATATATATGTCTTCAACCTACGTCCTCTATCAGAAGACAAGAACTTAAAATCACCATCTTGTTTATAAATCAAAGTTCTTTCCCCCAATCCTTACAAATATGATATTAGATAGTTATTAAAGTCCATTCTTTTTTTAAAATCCCACTTTCCCATATTCAGTTGTGAAATTTCAATATATAATTCCATGTCCAATTGCTACATGAGATATATAAATACATGTAAAAGAGTAGTCTACCACATGATTATATTTAAATGGACATATCTAATAGAAACATACAATTATCTGAACTAATTCAATTAAACTAATTTAAACTAAGCATCAATTTTCAAGAGTTGGGTTCAATCACTTATTTTAAAAATTCACGATTTTTCAATACATCAACTAACCCTTATCACTTCTACACAATTTTTATAATTGATAAAATCTAACTTAGGTAAAAATCATTATTTAAATCATGAGGAGAGAGTTGAATTATCTTTCCTTGAATGATGAATCAAATTTCTTTAAACAAAGATAAAAGAAATTCTTTTAAAATCCTTGTAATTGTTCTTCAACACATCTTCAGTTCTTGTAAATAAGATTCCAATGATGTATAAAAGAACCCCCTTGAGAAATAGTTGAACAATCCTTCAAAATTTCCCAAAAAAGTTTTTTATTTTTATAATTGGTCAAATGTTTACCCAAAACTTAGTTCAGAATTGTAAGATTTAGTTAGGATAAAAGAGAATAGTTTTTGAATTCGAAGTATATATTTTGTGTGAAGTGTAGATGTGGTTTGGACATTGGACTGTGGGTTTAGGAGGTAGTATGGTTTAATATAGGTTCTTATACTAATTATCTCCTTCTTATTAGTTTTCTCTTTTGTCCTGAAACCCAACTTTCTCTCTATGTATGGTTAAAGTACAACTATACCCATACTTTTAAGTATAATTTCCACTTTCATTTAATTGTTACTTAAATAAAAATCTAAATTATTATTAAACTCCCTAACTACTTTTTTTTTTCAAATAAACTCCATATTTTCAATAAGTGTTATTCCAACTTCAATGTTCATTGTAAAAAAATATTTTTTTCTTGAACGATTGATTATAAAATTTCATTCTTTTTCACTTAAAGTATTTTTATATTTATTTAAACTCTACCAAAAATCCAAGTTAATTATTATGTTTACTTAATTAAATACCTTTAAATTTATGGGGCATTACAATCTTGACAACCATCCGATCTAGACAAAAGTGAATTTAGGGGTTCCTTATTCGAATTTTATTTATGAGACATCCCACACATGGAATCTAAGAAAGGTTGATAATTGATAGTTTATGATATGTTTTAATGTTTACAGGTATACAATAAAATAAATTTGGAAATGGATACTAACTAGTAGTAATACAACGATAAATGTTTGTGTAACGAGAAGGAACATTCTATCCTTTTTTGCATAAAAATGGTCCAAAGGAGTATTGGTTATTATTCAGACATATTATGATATTCCATATCTCTTTTTAGGAGTAATGTTTATTTGTATTGTTTATTATTTTACGGAGGTGGGCTAAGAGGTGTGCTAGTTTATTTTGTTCGTTCCAGCTAAAAAAAGTCCGACTTGGTAATTTTTATTGATTATATTATGGAGACATGGAGATTTTTGTGCCGATTATAGAGTGAGGGCAAAGGGGCGTGCCGAATTATTTTGTCTGAGCCAGTTAAAAAAGATGGATATATGTGTTAGTGCCCTCATAATAAATGAGGGATACTCATGGGTTTATAGATTTTTATAATTATATTATATAACTATTTTGGTTACGTCCCGGTTATGACTACCCGCGATTAGAAATAAGGGGTGGCCAGTCCGATACCTCAACATAACGGAATCATGGATGGAAATCATTCTCAGCATCACCATAACAAAAGTATGTATACGGGAAAACCACCAAATAATTCAGAAAATGGGTTGCCAAGATTAAATTAATTAAAAGTTTAGGAAAATAAATTAGACAACCCAGATCTGATGAGAAAGTGGAGTTCCAAAAGAACTTATATTAATACTAAAACAACATACAGTCAAAGGACCAAAATAATTTGTCGGTCAACAGTTACATCCAACTTATAACAACAATTAAATAGTATACATATTACATCCATTAGCAATTACAAAAGTTGGGCCACACATGCCCGAATGAAAAGACTCGATCATATCTAGAATTCAAAAAGAGAAGCGTCTAACAAAATATCCTGTAATAATCCGCAATATCTCACAGCTCCTCAAACGCATAGGAATAGGAATGTCACGACGGGCGCCCTTGTGGAGGAGCACCTGAGAGGATACGATAACATGCACAACATGGAAAATGAATGGGTTAGGGCCCGGTTTATATACGATTACCAAAAGAACAAGAAGCATGATAGATGGACAATTAATTATGAATGATGAACATGCAAATCTAACAACCTAATTAAAATCATGATAAGACAAAATTAAATGATTCTAACAGTTGTTAATTTATAAGAGAGAATTAAATTAAACATCATTACTCCTCATATCTTTTCATTTTTCCATTCCTTAACAGGAATATAATTACCATCATATTTTCTTATGGAAATTCACATATATCAAGTCCCACTTGATTTTAGAAAGGTTATATTCTTATACATATAACAATTCTAAGACCGCCCCTCCGAGTTTCCCCACTGGGCGCACCCCTAAATAACTATCATCTTCCAGGGCCTATATATACAAGACAACCTGGGCACCTAACGCATGTCGGGACGTGGCCATATACCTGCGAGTGAGTCATAACCACACCTGGAATTACCTCACTAGAAAAGAAAAACATATAAAAATATCGCATATGGCCGAGGACTATAGTCTCCCTGCATTCACTAGCCAGGGGACATCACCTCATGCGCGAACTTTCCTTATGATAGTATTTAGAGAGGTGTGCTTACGTAAATTAACATTTACCCATTAAACTCCATTATCATATTCATTTATCACAAGTATGTTTCATTTTATTTGCAACCATTATCCTTGAATATTCTCATTAATATTCATCATATTTTAAGTGCCGAGCTATTCTCTAAATGACCATTAACATTTTTCTAGTCCCAAGGTGTTATATACCTCAATAGGGCTTCCAAAATCTCCGCAAATGGGCTTATAACTCTTAATTCATATCAATATGCTAAAAGAAAAGTAATGCCTAAACATCACTTTTGGTTCCCATGAATAAACCCCAAGTGAACCCATTCAACTCTAGGGTAACGACCAGCTTAACTAAAACTCTAAGACCCTATGTTTACTTCTTACAATAAGGTTCCTAGGTCATAATCCTAAAGAAAAGGGGTTAAAATTGAAAAAGTAAAAACAAGGGAAAAATACAAGACTTTCGAATCGATTTGAACTAGTCGAATCGATTTGGGTTTAGACAAGCGAATTGATTCGGACTAGCCGAATCGATTTGGTCAAGGGAAATGACTATCTGCATAATTGCCGAATCGATTTGGACGAGCCGAATCGATTTGGCTGACCCAGGCTTGGAAACTGTCTCACAGCGAATCAAATTGGCCAGGCCGAATCGATTCGGTTCTGCAGAGTTGCCAAATTTTGGCTAAGGAGTCTTGGACTCCAAATCTCTCCCCACTCCAACCAACTAAAACCGTTATCATTCAATTACCACCAACTGATATAAATGCATCCAACAACCATAATTTATACCAATAACCAATTAAATCAATCTCCAAAGATTAAAAGCCCATTAATCCAACAAAACCCCTAACTTTATTAAACCATACATAACCACAACTATCAATACTAATTATTCCACTTAAATCATATAATAGCAAGTAGAAAACTTTCCTCAAGCTTGCAAAGTCAGAATTTGATGAAGTTGTATGCAATAACAATCACCAAAACTTCAATCTCTCATTTCTCCACAAGTTCTCTTCCTCTCTCTTTTTCTCTCTAGGTTTAGGGATACAATTAGGGGAGAATAGAAGACTTAAGGAGACTAAATCGTGGCCTAAGTAAAAAATTCCAACATAAGTGATCGCTATCACGATAAAATAATACGCAACTACACATTTAATCTAAAACCAGTCAAAAGTGTCCAAAACCTCAAAATACAATATAGCACATAATTTGACTATCTCACACCTCCCGGAACTAACTACACCCTCCAAATTATCATTTGGAAATTTTATAACTCTTTTTAAGTTCTGATTTCATTTTAAGCCAACTTTCATTTTAAATCACATGACACAATAAAACACATCATGGTGATATTTACCTACACATAAGGCAAATATGCAACATCCTAGTAAATATTAACTTTTCTTCCTTAAATTAATACTTACTCCACATGCCAACATTTTATATCTAATTACTATACCTAGTAAATAAATATAAAATAGGTCCTCAAAAGCGAGGGTTGTTACATAATCCCCACCTTATGAGAGAATTTTGTCCTCAAAATTCAAGCGTACCTTGTATAAAGAGATGTGAATACTTTTCCCGCATATCATCCTCGCGTTCCCATGTTGATTCCTTGGCGTTACGGTGACTCCATTGGACCCGCACCAAGGGCAACACCCGAGACCTCAACCTATGCTCCCCATGCTCTAAAATAGCAACCGGTTGTTCTTCATAAGAAATGTCGGGTTGCAAATCAATATCCTCGAAAGGGATATGCCAAAGTGCACCTTCGCGCCTCCTATACTTCTTTAGAGAGGGAATATGAAATACATCATGAATTTGTTTCAAAGGTTCCAGTAAGGCAAGTTGATACGCCACTGGACCCATCTTCGCAATAACTGGAAAAGGTCCCACAAAACGTGGCGCAATCTTCCCCTTCTTCTCGAAATGCTTTGCCTTTCATCGGTGACACTCGAACCAAAACTTGGTCCCCAATCTCCAACTCCATGTGTCGTATACCCGCATCAGTATAGCTCTTTTGACGGTCTTGGGCTATCTGAATGCGATTCGGAATGAGTTTAATTTTAAACGAAGTATCTTGGATCATTTCAGGTCCAAGGAACTTATTATCGCCCACTTCCAACCAACAAGCGGGAGATCTACAAGGTCTTCCATACAAAGCTTCATAAGGCGCCATTCCAATAGTAAATTGGTACGAGTTGTTATAAGAAAACTCAACCAATGGAAGATATTGTTCCCAACCACTTTTGAAGTCAAGCATTCACATACGAAGCATATCCTCCAACATTTGGTTTACTCTTTCGGTTTGGCCATCTGTTTGAGGATGGTAAGAAGTGCTCAAATTCAATTCGGTCCCCATAGCCTCTTGGAAACTTTGCCAAAAGTGGGAGACAAAGATCTTATCTCGATCGGAAACTATATTTAAAGGAACCCCATGGAGTTTGACCACCTCCTCGATGAATAATTGGGCATAATGAGCAGTGTCATAATCGGTTCGCACAGGTAGAAAGTGTGCCGACTTAGTCAAGCAGTCGGCAATCACCTAAATAGAATCACATCCACTCTGTGACCTCGGCAAGCCCATAATAAAATCCATCGATATGCTTTCCCATTTCCATACCGAAATCTCTAACGGTTGCAAAAAACCTGTCGGTCTCTGGTGATCTATCTTGACCAACTGATAAGTAGTGCATAGGGACACGAACTCAGAAATATCCTGCTTCATACCTGTCCACCAATACTGATGGCGCATATCTTGATACATATTGTCTCCACCAGGATGTACCATAAATGTAGACCCATGAGGTTTGGCCATCACCGCTCGTCTCAAATCCCCCTCCTTAGGAATAATAAGTCTTCCATGGAAGCGTAATCCACCCTTAGAACTAATCGAGTAGGACTCCGCTCCCTCGGACAGTAATCGGCGAATGTGGTCTTGTCAACCCTTATCCTTCCCTTGGGCTTCTATAATCCTTGCCACAATGGTAGGAGTAACGGTCATTACCGACATGAATGCTCTCACCACCGCATCCTCCTGACTGAGTTCCTTCCACTTAGCTTTCCAAACATTAGCTAACTCTCCCTCAGGCTTTCGACTCAAGGCATCCTCCACAACGTTCGCCTTGCCCGGATGATAATGGATATCAAATTGATAATATTTTACGAACTCCAACCATCGGCGCTGTCGCATATTCAAATATTTCTATGAAAATAAATATTGCAGCGACTTGTGGTCCGTGAAAAGACTGAACTTATCTCCTAAGAGATAGTGCCTCCATATCTTCATGGCAAAGACAACCGCGGCAAGCTCTAAGTCATGCACCGGGTAATTTCTTTCATGGGGCTTTAACTTGCGAGAAGCATAAGCAATAACCCGCCTCTCTTGCTGAAGTACACCTCCTAATCCTTGAAGAGATGCATCCGTGAAGACTAGATTTTCCAATCCCGGTTTTGGTAATGCAAGGACTGGAGCCGAAGTTAACTTATCTTTGACCTCATCAAATGCATCCTGACAAGAATTATCCCAAACAAACCTCACTCCTTTTCGGGTCAAATTAGTCAAAGGGCTAGTGATCTTAGAGAAACCCTTTATAAACAGATGGTAATAACCCGCCAAACCCAGAAAACTACGAACCTCGGTAGGTGTCGTGGGCTGACCCCACTCCCTCACCGCAACCACCTTGCTCGAATCCACCGATATACCCTGGGACATCACCACATGACCCAGAAACTGTACTTCCTGTAACCAAAAGCCACATTTCTCGAACTTAGCATACAATTAGTGATCCCTCAATCTTTGTAGGACCAACCTCAAATGAGTAGCATGATTAGATTCCTTTCGAGAATATACTAAGATCTCATCAATGAACACAATCACAAATTGGTCCAGGAAATCTCGGAATACCCTATTCATGAGATCCATAAATACAGCGGGGGCATTGGTTTGTCCAAAGGGCATAACCAAAAATTCGTAGGACTCGTATCGTCAGAAAAGCGGTCTTGGATACATTCTCCTCCCGTATCCTCAACTAGTGATACCCCGTCCTCAAATTGATTTTGGAGAAGTACGGCGCTCCTCGAAGTTGATCAAACAAGTCATCGATACGAGGCAAAGGGTATTTATTCTAGATGGTGACCTTGTTCAACTCTCTATTGTCAACACATAACCAGAGAGAACCATCTCTTTTCTTTACGAACAACATTGGAGCACCTCAAGGCGACGTGCTATGCCTAATAAATCCCTGCTCAAACAACTGCTGGATACTCCCTCATTTCCATAGGAGCCATTCGATGTGGAGCCCTCGCAATAGGCCTCATTCCCGGTGCTAAATCAATCACAAACTCAATCTCTCGGCTAGGAGGCAAACCCGGTATTTCTCGGAAAACATCCTCAAAATCCCTCACCACGGGAATAGAATCCAAGGGAACAACTATATCCCTAGAAGCCTCCTCTGCAATACAATATAAATAAGTACTAGTACTTCCCTCTAAACGAGACAAAACTACCAAGAACATTTCTTGTCCCGGAACGGTGAAGACTATACTCTTCCCGTAAAAATTTACTATTGCATGATATTTCATAAGCCAATCCATGCCCAAAATCACATCATACCCGACCATGTACAGGACGAGTAAATCGGCCGCAAAGCATAAATTACCGAGAGTAATTCCCATATGTTTACAAATAAGAAAAATGAGCGAACCATCACCCATAGAGGACTCGATGCTAGTAAAAGTACTCTCAGCAGATTTTATCAACTCTGTGGTCTGAGCAAAGCTCCTAGAAATGAATGAATGTGTCGCACCTGTATCAAATAAAATGCGACCCATGTATCCTTGAATAAGGAACTTACCCTCAATGGGTGGCGGTGCTAGCGGAGCCGGAGGAAGCATAGCGTCCTGAATATGATAAACTCTCCCATACTGTAACTGACCCTGCTGTGGAGGAACAACTGGGTTAGGTACCTGTGAAGGAAACTGGACATACGGCTCCTGTGGAGCTCTAGGAAACTGTTCCCCAATCAACTAAGGACACTCCTTATTATAATGGCTCGCCTCACAGCATTGGAAACACCGACCCAACATATTATCCGCATTCCGACACCGGTTATTTCTAAATTGATTAACCCGTTGGCCCTGCTGGCCTCTACCTCCTTGACCACCCCGGCCGGCTTGTTGTTGTGGGGCACCCTGACCGTGCCTATTATTATGGCTCCTCGAATTGAACCCACTAGAACGTTGCCTCTTAGACAAGTCCCCCTGCTGGGGATCTCTCTCTCTCTGCTTAATACCTAAAGATTGGGACGAGGGAAAAACTCCTCCTCCGCTCCCACTACCTCCAGGCCTTCCCAATTTCCCCATTATAGTAGCTTTCTTTCCACTTTGAAAAAACAATCTATGTTCTTGGCAATGTAGAAATGCAACATTCATTACCTCACCAAAAGTTTGCAATGTTGGATTACCCAGCAAGTGTTGCTGGATCCTCCAGTTCAAACCTCTCATAAACTTCGAAACCTTCCTTTCTTCGGGAGTCACCTCATCCGGTACAAAACTTTCCAACCGGGTGAACTCCTCTTTGTATTCTGCCACAGATCTCTCACCTTGCACAATGTCTTGCAGCCTCCTTCTCATCTCCCCTTGAATCGCGGGAGGAATGTACTTTTAATCAAATAAGACCCAGAATTCGGTAATCGTCATAGTGTCTCTCCGTTCTGGTGTAGGTATAGACTCCCGCCAATGTAATGCGGACCCAACAAGTTTAAAAGTAGCAAGGACTTTCTTCTTCTCCTCACTACATTCCACCATACGTAGATGGCATTGCATTTCTTTCTTCCACTGATTTGCCCTTATAACATCCGAGCCTCCATCAAATTCTGGGGGCTGACCCTTTAGAAAATATTCCCTAGCTCTCTCCCATGGAGAAGGTCCTGTAGGATCTTGGGCATCTGGCGCTCTCTATTGAGCTTGTGGAACTTGTTGAGCCACTGCTGTCGTAGCTGCATTAACTGCTTGAGCCACAATGTTCGCTACATAAGCAACATTAAATGTTCCTTGTGGCGACAGTGGAGGACCAACCTCCTCTTCTACAACCCTATTACATCTCGCTGCGACCTCTCTTAGGCGGCATCTGAGATGGAGAAACAATAGAGTGAGAATACTATATAAAACAATCTATCTTGTAGAAGATGGAAGAAATAAGCAACAAAGCAGTCCTAACATTAGGATCTATAACAAAGAACGCAACGGTAGAACGTGACAAGTCCACATAGATCCTAAAGACTCCAGAACCTGATGCTCTGATACCATCTGTGACAACCCACGATCCGAAATAAGGAGTGGCTAGCCCGATACTTCAACATAACAAAATCATGGACGGAAATCATTCTCAGTATCACCATAAAAAAAGTATGTATACGGGAAAACCACCCAATAATTCAGAAAACGGGTTACCAAGTTTAAATTAATTAAAAGTTAAGGAAAACAAATTAGACAACCCATATCTGATGAGAAAGTGGAGTTCCAAAAGAACTTATATTAATACTAAAACAACATACAGTCAAAGGACCAAAATAATCTGTCGGTCAACAGTTGCATCCAACTTATAACAACAATTCAATAGCATACATATTACATCCATTAGTAATTACAAAAGTTGGGCCACACATGCCTGAATGAAAAGACCCGATCATATCTAGAATTCAAAAAGAGAAGCGTCTAACAAAATATCCTATAATAATCCTCAATATCTCACAGCTCCTCAAAAGCATAGGAATCCTTGTGGAGGAGCACCTGAGCGGATACAATAACATGCACAACATGGAAAATGAACGGGTCAGGGCCCGATTTATATATGATTACGAGAAGAACAAGAAGCATGATAGATGGACAGTTAATTATGAATGATGCAGATGCAAATCTAACAACCTAATTAAAATCATGATAAGATAATATTATATGATTCTAATAGTTGTTAATTTATAAGAGAGAATTAAATTAAACATCATTACTCCTCATATCTTTTCCTTTTTCCATTCCTTAACAGGAATATAATTACCGTCATATTTTCTTATGGCAATTCACATTTATCAAGTCCCACTTGATTTTAGAAAGGTTATATTCTTATACATATAACAATTCTAAGACCGCCCCTCCGAGTTTCCCCACTGGGAGCTCCCCTAAATAACTATCATCTTCCAAGGCCTATCTATACAAGACAACCTGGGCACCTAACGCACGTCGAGAAGTGTCCATATACCTGCGAGTGAGTCATAACCACACCCAAAATTACCTCACTAGCACAGAAAAACATATAAAAATCCCGCATATGGTCGAGGACTGTAGTCTCCCTGCATTCACTAGCCAGGGGACATCACCTCATGCGCGAGCTTCCCATATGATAGTATTTAGAGAGGTGTGTTTACGTAAATTAACATTTACTAATTAAACTTCATTATCGTATTCATTTATCACAAGTATGTTTCATTTTATTTGCAACCATTATCCTTGAATATTCTCATTAATATTCATCATATTTTAAGTGCCGAGCTATTCTCCAAATGACCACCAACATTTTTCAAGTCCGAAGGTGTTATATACCTCAATAGGGCTTCCAAAATTTCCACAAATGGGCTTAGAACTCTTAATTCATATCAATATGCTAAAAGAAAAGTAATGCCTAAACATCACTTTTGGTTCCCATGAAATAAACACCAAGTGAACCCATTCAACTCTAGGGTAACGACCAACTCAATTAAAACTCTAAGACCCTATGTTTACTTCTTAAAAGAAGGTTCCTAGGTCAAAGAAAAGGGGTTAAAATTGAAAAAGGAAAAACAAGGGAAAAATACATAACTTCCGAATCGATTCGGACTAGCCGAATCGATTTGGTCAAGGGAAATGACTTTCTACATAATTGTCGAATTGATTCGGACGAGCCGAATCGATTTGGCTGACCCAGGATTGGAAACTGTCTCACAGGGAATTGATTCGGCTAGGCCCAATCGATTCGGTTATGCAGATTTGCCAAATTTTGGCTAAGGAGTCTTGGACTCCAAATCTCTCCCCACTCCAACCAACTAAAACCCTTATCATTCAATTACCACCAACTGATATAAATGCATCCAACAACCATAATTTATACCAATAACCAATTAAATCAATCTCCGAAGATTAAAAGTCCATTAATCCAACAAAAACCCTAACTTTCTTAAACAATACATAACCACGATTATCAATACTAATTATTCCACTTAAATCATATAATAGCAAGTATAAAACTTTCCTCAAGCTTGCAAAGTCAGAATTTGATGAAGTTATATGTAAGAACAATCACCAAAGTTTCAATCTCTCTTTTCTCCACAAGTTCTCTTCTTCTCTCTAGGTTTAGGGATGCAATTAGGGGAAAATAGAAGACTTAGGGAGATTAAATCGTGGCCTAAGTCCAAAATTCCAACTTAAGTGATCACTACCGCGATAAAATAATACACAACTACACATTTAATCTAAAACCAGTCAAAAGTGCCCAAAACCTCAAAATATAATATGGCACATAATTTGACTATCTCACACCTCCCGGAACTAACTACACCCTCCAAATTATCATTTGGAAATTTTATAACTCATTTTAAGTTCCGATTTCATTTTAAGCAAACTTTCATTTTAAATCACATGACACAATAAAACACATCATGGTGATATTTACCTACACATAAGGCAAATATGCAACATTTTAGTAAATATTAACTTTTCTTCCTTAAATTAATACTTACTCCACATGCCAACATTTTATATCTAATTACTATACCTATTAAATAAATATAAAATTGGTCCTCAAAAGCGAGGGTTGTTACACCAGTTTTGATATTATTGACATTGCATGTACTAGTTGTCTCTTCATTTATGGGAACTAGAGGGTTTTTAGATCCATTCATTAAACACACATTTAAAAAAAAGGTCATCGATAAAGGTGGGGTATTACACTTAAACTAACAATTTTAGATTCATTATGTGTAAGAATGGTTGAGAAAATTGTGGACGCATTATCCGTATAGACAATTGGTCCATCGTCTTATTTGTAAAATCATGATTTAGTAGGATTTGAATGTTTATATCCCTTCCATCATAGTCATATGAATGTATGTTATGTGAGTAGATCCTACGGTGGTTTATCCTAGATTCTATTTTGTTGTGATAATAGTTTTTTTTTAATTATTGCATTCAATTGATGTATTTGGAGGATGTAGTGATGGGATGTAATCATTAGATTTTAGTATCCTTTTTTTCATTATGTTTTGACATTGGTGGAAGGTCCACAGGTTTGGGTTGATTTTTTTTATCAACAACAACGGTGAATTAATGGAGTTTTAATGGACTTTTCAAGGTTATTGGAAGGTCAACGCAATGTAGTTTTGGAAATGTTTCATAAACTCTAAAAGATGGAGGATGAACACTTTGTGACACAAGCCGTGATTGCGGGTAGCGAGCGATGGCAGTTTTTGAGTGCTTTTTGTTTAGGACCCTTGTCTCTCGAAAGTTAATTATAGGATTACTTAGCTTTAAGGCAAGTTGAACCCTTTGAACTCTACTTCAGAAAGATGTTATTGCCATGATGGTAATTGGCTTTGAGTTTTATTTGATATCTATTTGCAAGAGTTTATATCTTCTTATTTCTCTTAATTACTTTTTGCATAATTTTATGTGATAATAAAATAATTAATTATGAACTTGCATATTTATGGACAACATGGTTTCTAATTTTGAGACCGACCTAAATCACGATTTTTCTTGGCAAATAGTTTATTTATTCTTTTCTAAATTGAATTTAATTTGCTAATTAATTTAAAGGTATAAATAAAATTGTGGTCTCCATGTTTTATTTAAATTTTAATTTTTTTGGAAAATTAAAATAGTGAGATCGAAAAATTTAATATGTAAAAGTAAAATGGGAATTACCAAGAATTTACTCCAGGAACATAGAATTATATAAATTACTTATGAAAATACCCTTAGGTCTAAAGTATCAAGTGGCAGAGGGTTTTCAACATAAATCTCATGGCCTACAATAGTGTTTTAACAATGTGATGTGATTAATTCCACGCAACAGCCCTATCTTCCCCCTTGCCCCAACAGATGGGGTTAGTCACGATATTTGTTATACTTAAAAATCTTAATTCATAATTCATATAATTAAAATGGAAGTGAGTTTTATTCCCCCCAACCGGGAAGTTCGACGTGAACATATTGATATTCGAGGAATGAATCGATGGTATAGACTTAAACATAATCAAAGATATCATCCTCAATGGATTCACTATCATTAATTGTGGAACTAAATGACACCGATTCTGAAACTATTGAGAGAACTTGACTAAAAGATGAAAATATGTCTAGTTCAAGGTGGGGTGATTTAAGCTCGTAATGCAAAACATCACTTTACAAGGGAACTAGGATGCTCAACATCCAACCAAAGATTCACATATCACATATTTAATTTGAAATTATTTCATATTTCAAATGAAGATTCACATATTTTAAAATGGGCTCAACATTGAACCCACTTACGTCAATATTAAAGGATAAAAAGTTAATTAGCTTAAACTATTTTGAATGGAAAAGAAATTTAGACATTATTTTCACTATTAAGGATTATAGAGTTCTTTTAACTTAACCATTCCCTATTAGTCCTGATGGGGCATTGAAAGAGGATCTATGTCTTATCAAAAGTGATAGAAAGTTGATCAGATGAGTTGTTACTACATATTGGACTATATGATCAATGTATTGCAACACCAGTATAAAAATATGCCAAAAGCTGTCGCCATGATGCTGAGCCTCGAGGATATGTTTGGGGATCAAAATTGTGTTGCAAGGATGGATGTTATGGCAAAAATGGTAAACACGAAGATGATATATGTTACTCCTCTTCATGATCTTGTTATTAAGATGATGTCCACCTTAGGAGAACTATAGGGGCTTGGATTCGAAATTGATGGTGGAACCTAAGTCAATTTTATGCTCCAATCACCGTTGGAGTCCTCTACATAGTTTTTCCTAAATTATTATATGAATAAATTTTATTACTCACTAGCGCAACTTCTTATACAACTCCCACTCGCGAAGGATGTCATAAAGCAAAATGGTGTTATTCAATTTGCAAAGAAAGTCTCATCTTCTTCTATCCCGAAAGGTAAGAAGAAGAATGGAATGCCTTAGGGACATCCTGTAGCAGTCAAAACTGTGGCTTAGCCTCAAGTAGTAAGTAAACTGCCAAAAGGAAGGTGTTATATCTATAAGCAATAAGGACATTGGAAGAAGCCATTCCCGACCTTCTTGGAAAATAACAGTGTAAATGGTAATTTCTCATTAGTCATTGAGACATGTTTTGTGGCACAATCTACAACTACCTGGTGTGTACAATCAGGAGCCATCAATAATGTTTGCAATTCTTCATAAGCGTTCCAAGTAACTTGTGAGCTTAGTGAAGTAGACATATATCTATTCATGGGTGATCACAAGGCTTAGATAATTAAAGTAGGAAATTTAATTTCAAATATTTGTGAAGATAAAAAGTTTTTATTAATTGATTGTATAAATATTCTAACTATTATAAGAAATTTTATTTTGATTTCTAAGTTAGTTATGGATGGGATGCACTTCCAGTCTATGAATTTTGTATAAAAGGTAAAATGACAAAGATGAACTTCACGACCAAAGGTCATAGAGGCAAAGATATCATGGGATTAGTTCATTCTGATTTTGTACACGTAACCATCCAGGTTAGAGGTGGTTATGAGTAGTTCATCACTTTCATTGATGATAATTTGATATTTTAGTATGTTTACCTTATGCATGACAAGTATAAAACCTTCGATACGTTCAAAGTGTACAAGGTTAAGGTGGAGTGTAGGCATGGTAAGCTAATACAAACACTACGGTATAATCATAGAGGTGATTTTAGGAATCACTTTTCGGAGGTGGGTATTACATCCCAATTATTTGCATCGAGCACTCCCCCATAAAATGGTGTTGCTTTTTCACTACATTCAACTACATACTTATTAAACTTAGTTCCATATAAATAAGACTCAGTGACTCCCACGAAACTGTGGACTAGCCATAAGATGAGTCTGGGACATATTCAGATATGAGGAATGAGCCATGAATGTTGGAACATAGGATAGATGCGCGTCTCTTGATACATTATTCAAAAGAAACAAAATGTGGTTAAATATATGATCCCAAGGATAATAGGATATTTGTGAACACATCTCCTACTATATTAAAGGAAGATTATTTAATGGACCACAAACCCAAGAGTAAGTTCATCTTATATGAGTTAAAAGGGAATGACCAAGTAATTGCTTTTAAACCACTAGTAAAGGATGAAATATGACTTGGTATTGATAATACACTACTTAGCGGTAGTGGAAGTATTATTGATGGCTTGTATAAATGTGTCATTGATATTGGATCACAAGGGGAGCTAGGTCGTATTATAAGAGTCAAGCCATATCCTAATAGGTTAATGTATTTGGGTGAACACATTGATGAGATCCTAAAGGAACATGACTCGGATCTCAAGAACAGCTATGAGGAACTCCAAGACAAGGAATCCAAGCATTCTTTAAAGGTTATAAATATTTTTATGGGTTCATTGTATTTGAATCAAGTTTGGGAGATTATAGACTTTCCAGATGTGATAAAACCCATCAGTTGTAAGTGGATTTACATGAAGAGAATAGGGGTAGATGGGAAGGTGGAAAACTTCAAGGCAAGGCTTATAGCAAAATGGTTTACTCATAAACAAGGGATTGACTATGAGGAAACATTGTGACTGATTGCCATGCTTATGCATGATTTGAAAAATAGGATCTTGGGATTATCCCAATAAAATTATATTGACGATGTGCTTACAAAGTTTAAAATGAATGATTCCAAGAAAGGGTTTCTTTTTTGAAATCTTGGAAACTCTTTATCGAAGGACCAGTTTCCTAAGACACCTGATAAGATAGAGAGGGTGAGGAATATACTTTATTCTATGGTGGTGGGTGGCCTCATATATGTTATGATTTGTAGAAAACTGGACATCTTCTTTTTCATTGGCATGGTCAATTTATTCTGATATAACCCAAGTGAAGAGCACTAGACTGTTATAAAGCACATTTTCATGTACCCAAAAAAATAGTACTTAAAAAATTCATCCTCTCATTACTGGTGATAGGGTTGGATTTCCTAAGTATATAATCAACTAAGTTGTTTCTTGGTGGGTATTTAGGATATGATTGTTAGAATTTAGATGATCTACCTAGTTGGGACACTTTTGGCTATAGTGATGTTTTATTTTCCCTTATTTTTATTTATTTTTTATTCTTGTCTATGTTTATTTTTCTTAAGGTTCATTGTAATCTCCTTATCTTTTATCTTCATAAAATTTCTCTTTGAGTTTGATTTAGAAAAGTACTTGGAAATGAGTAAAGATTATATGTTGGTTTACTCAAAGGATGTACTTATTGGGTACACAGACCAACATTTCAGCGAGAGAGAGATTAAAGGAAGTTGACCTCATGATATGTGTTTAATTTAGGAGCTAGAACCATAAGTTGGCAGAGTATCAATTAATCATGCATTTCGGATTCCACCATGCAAGTTGAATATGTAGTAGGAAATGAGGCAGTTTCTTTCCACAACTTCTTAAGTGAATTGGGTATGGTTCGTTTAATGCAATTGACTATTACACTTTTTTGCGACAATATCGGTGTAGTTTATAATTCAAAAGAGTAGATGACTTATAAGAGGGTAAAGAACATTGAGTGTAAATATCACTTGATACAGGAGATCGTGTAGAGATGAGACATCATAGAAACTAAGATTGGATCTCAGAGAACTTGACAGATCCTTTGACAAAGATCTTATTAGCTGTTTAGTTTAAATTTTAACTTGTCTTGGTGATCAATTAGGGTAACAAGCATAGCGGGTAAGAATTGTAGTCTTATCACCCAAAGTTCTTATCCTAGTGTTAATAGTAGGCAACTGTGTTGCATTTCATACCTCAATTTAGAGGAGTTATGCTTTCCTTATGGAAGACTTTGATGTAAGTCTTATGTTGGGGATAAATAACTAAAATAAAAATAGTAAATTTCATATCACAAGCCATCAGACTCAAGGTCAAGGAATAGGTGTGTCGGTCACAAACGACCACCGTATCTCGTCTTGGCTTTTAGCATGGGACCGAACACCGCATAGTCTCGATCGGAATAATAACTCCAATATCACCTTAGATGATACCTCCTACAAATATGTTCATCTATACAAGGAAAGCATGACAAGGGCAATTCAATCACACACACACACACACACACACACATACATACACACACACACATATATATATATATATATATATATATATATATATATAATAAGGAGTAAAAAATTAGGCACTATTCCATAAAGAGATAACACAAGTAAAGGCTAAGATTGAATCATCAAAACCATCCATAACTAGATGAAAGGTTGGATTTTCACTCACACACAAATAAAATGTACTATACTACACCCTAAATTTATTTCACCTTTAATTTGAAATTCTACCCACTTTTATCATAACCATCCATCACTCATGTCTCTCTCTCTCTCTCCCTCTCTCTCTCAGCTCCCATAATTTGAATGCATCCTCAAACTGACATCTTGGCTCCAATGGTAAGAACACGATTTCTCTCTCTCTCTCTCTCTCTCTCTCTCTCTCTCTCTCTCTCTCTATCTATCTATCTATCTATCTATCTATCTATCTATCACTTTCTCTAGTTTTTATCTGTTTTCATACCAACCCTTTTTCTATGAGTTTGGAATTTTTTGGAGAGTTTGTAGGAATTTTTTCGATGACGACTTACAGATCTGGAACAGATATGGAAGGTTTTCCAACTTTTCTGTCACCCGACTCACGGAATGGGTTGCTGGTTCGTTTCCCCTTTTTTCTATATGGTTTTGTGGGTTTTGGACTTTTCTGTCCAAAAATATATGATGCAGTTTTTATTTCGCAAAAATAGTGGTTCAAAATTTAGGGTTTGGGTTTCATTTTTGTTTGTTAGGTGGTTTGTTTCCATTTGGGTTCATTCACTTCATTTTTTTTCTTTGTTGCAGGTTGTTAATTTTGGCATTATACTACTCCATTTGAGGTATCAATTGCATTTTGAGCCTTTTTTTTTTTCACTTTTTTTTGTATCTTTCATGGTTTTATGTTTTGATATTACGTATTGGATTATGGATTTAGGATTTCAGATCACATTTTAGGGATTTAATTTCTGGGCTCTTTGCTTTTGTTCTAAGGTTCTTTTATCAGAAGGTGACTTTGTAGGAACTATGTTATTGCAATAGCCTGCGAACAAACATTCGAATATGGTAGTAGACTTTTCATATTTAAGAGTTTATATAACTTTGTAGGATTCTTTGGGTTTTTGTTTATGCTTTTTGGTAGTTTGCTATTGAACAAGATGAATGTTTTTTGTCCATCTATCTCTATCTACACGAGACATTCTCGATAAATATCCCTAGAAATCAATTTACGCCTCCAGTTCCTAATCGGGTCGGGGCGTGCTCATTTGATTTCAACCCAAAAATAGAGATCCCCATAATTCCTTACTGATGGCTATCACCGAGGTACTGTTGTAATTATACCATTTTTTCCTCTGATTTTGTTTTGTTTCTGAAGAACATATTGACTGAATTGTGAAAATCCTTACATTGCCATTTATCTCTTTCAAGTTGTTATGTTGTGATTATGGGGTTAATGGGTTCTTTTGTTTTTTGTTTTTTTAAGTTATAAGTTTAGGTCACTATTGAAACAAGAACTCGTATGGAAACTAAATAAAGAGAGAGCAAGTATACAATATCTATCTCTGCTTTTCTATATTTTTACACACTAATAAAGAAATTTATTCATGATTCCTATGTTATTGAGGATCCATATGAAATTTTTTCCTTTGTGCGATGTCTTTTTGTTTGATATTTTCTTTATATGAATTTTTACTAGAGTGAAGTCATTTAGTTAATCTCAGATTGAGGGAACCAATAAACATACGTGTTTTACAATACAAAACAGAATGAAAGTATGATATACTTGAACAATTTCTCTTAATGGATATGAAAATTTTAAATTTTAATTGTTTTTATTTTATGAATGAAATGTATATCGTTATCGAGTCTCACAATAACATCAAACAAATGGATTATTGTTTGCGGGATCTATTTAATTTTAGACTGGAAATTATAATAATAATTTGTGGACTGCTCCCCGACTGGATTTAAGTGCGGGATTGACTACCAGGACCTAATTGTTGTTCTTGGTGGGGACTTGGCCATGGTCCAGAGGGTTGTTTGTATGATATCTAATTTGACTTCATGTATGCAAACAAGTTTTTGTGTTGTGTACCAATCAACCGTGGTTTTGGTGTGTTGAATAAAACGGGATGTATGTTGAATAAAACGGGGTTATAATATTGTGAGATGTTAAGCACGAATTAGGAAGCCTCAAATTGTGAGAATGTAATTATTAAAATAAATGGTATGATTTTCTATTCCTTATTTAAGGTGTGTCTATTTTCTATATTCTATATTCAATATTATTCGTTCAATAGAAGCACTGTGAAGTAAATAATGTTGTGTTTATAGTCGGGATTCAAATCTACTGTAGGAAACTATTCTTCAAAATCGTATACTGGATCTGATCTCAAGTTTATCTCAAGTTGTGTTATCAATAAAATCCTCCAAACTCTTGCAACAATCCTCTAATGTAGTTGATCTATGATTGTTATGGGTTGATGTTTGATGGGTGCTCTGATGTCAATAGTCGACCAAGCATCTTGAAGTTATGGTATGATCGCGAAAGATCTGTTTGGTATGATGGTTGATGGTCATACTTCCTTTAACTTTTCCATGCTTAATCAAGTTGTAATTAAAGACTACTACACTTGAGCTTACATTGTCCATAATTGAGTTAGTTATATTAGAGCCTGCATTATCCGTAATTGGGGTTCCCAAATGCACCTTCAAGAGTTCCCGTTTAAATGACAATTTAATTTTTCAATTAATCTATAACGCAGAGCACTGAGACAAGTGAGACATTTGGTGGAAATAGATGGAAGAGGGGGCAGCTTCGAGTTACCTCGTAAAGGCCCTTTAAACACGGAACTGATATTTGTGTTTATTCATGATCATATAGTGTGTAGTCTTAGAGAGTGTTTGTGTCCCATTTATCTAAGAGATAATATGCCTTATCAAGTGTTTAATGTTGAATTTATTTTATCAAAATTTGTGTTTAATGATCTTTTCACTACAAATCAAGCTACCCCATTACCCCACCTGAGTGTCTGGCCAATATTTAGTCATCTCTTTTAACTGCACTATACTATACATACATATATGTATGAATATATGTAAAGTGTGTGCTTGCACCTACGTGTATGAATATGCACTATTTGACTGGAGAGGATCTGTATATCTAAGCGATTTATTCAGGACATGAATAAATTTTAAATCTTATTTGCGGAGTTTGGAGATAATGATAGTTTTTGTTATTGTGGATACTATGTTATTTTTCTTACTAAATTTTTATTTATGAAGTACTATGCATATGGTTTTGGTGTGTGTTGTGTTTTTAGTTATATGTGTCACTGTTAATAGATCTTATTCCATTAATTTAAATTTATATCCATAAACTCATTTTGCGCATTCTTTGCTTCACAACAGGATGTCTTCTTACTCAATGATAAAAGGCGATAGGTCTCTCAAGGCACTGCTTCCAACACTGTTAGAGGATATGAATTCAATAAACATGACTCAATAACAAAAGGTTAATTTCTTAATATCTTAATTTTTTTTAATGTTTCTCCTCTAGAATTGTTATCCAATGAAGTTTAAGTTAAAGCTCCATAAACTTTTTAATGATCAACTTCTTTTTAATGACTCAACTACTTTCACATGCCTTTTTAATTAATATTGTATGTTTTCATATAATAATGTCTATTTTTTAGCATCTCTAATAGACCATGCTATCTATATGTTTGTGATTTCATATAATATTGCGTGTTTTGAGCTATTTTACTTTGTCTTTATAATAATCTGTGTTTTAATGTGAGCACGTGAAATGTATAAAACAAATATCTAATAGTTGACGATGCGTCCCTGCTATGAGGTGTAGTGATAGTTTATTAATAGCTATAACAAATTACCAGATCATGGAGAAAATATGCAATGTGGTTGAAATCTGATGCGCTTAGAGATGCCAAGTAATTTTTTGATACGTTCTTTTGATGCAACTGAAATTTTTTGCAGAGATAAATTGAAGACTTTGACGCAAACTATTTTTTACTATTACTGTTTAGGTGGAAAAAATTCAGAGGTTTGGGAGATCACATAATAAAAGAAACTTATGCGATGGTCTTAGCAGAACCATTGACCTGAACCACATCCACCGAACTATCTAATTGAAGCTGATTAGTGATCAAGTCAAGCATCTAGTGAGGACCAATTGATTCTGCATGAGCTATTCTTCAGATACTGTGGTCCTATCAATTTTTATAGATTTAATGAAGTCGTATTCAACATCATGAACTTGAATAAAACAAGAGTTGTCCGAGGTCCTTTTTTCAATAGAATTTGCGGGAGACATGGAAATGGAATTTGTCATTTGGAGCATAAGATAGTCCCTCGATTCCAAAAATTATCTGACCATTTTCCACTATTTTGAACTGCTTACTTATTGTTTTTCCATTTTGACATTTTTTTGGATGGGGTATTAATCATAGACTTAGTGAAATGATGCTCGATGTTCTGCTCAACAACCATAAGATAAATTACTGATGTGGTAGCAGATTTTATAAAATATTGAAGTCATGGTGTTCACTCTTTTGGATCTGGTAATTTGTTATTAGAAAAAATAGAACTCGTCCCAAAATAAAATGCGACTTAAATATGGAAATTTAAAATTGCCTTGATTATAAAAGGAAAGAGACAGGGTACATAACCATTTTCTCTTTTCTTGCTTATCCTTACCAATCCATAGGTAGGATTGATCTAGAACCAAGCCACCTTTAGTTAGTTCAAATAAAAATGTATGTATAAAACATATGTAGAGGTTGAATTTGTTATATAACCATTCTATCTCCCATGTACTTCCTGTTTGCAAGGGGTTTTTATATTTTTTTTGTACAATTTTTACACCTCCTCCTTGATTCTACATCTTCTGCAGTCAAACTGGAATTTCTAGACAAAGATATCCCTGAGAACGCATTGTTGTTTCCCCCATGTTGCAGATTTTCAACTTGAACCCCTGTGGCCTTCCCATTGAGATGAGCATCAGGAGTTAATTGCTTTGCGCGTAACTCCATAAACACTAGGAAATACGCATAAGGACCCCATCCTTCAGCATGACATGGGGGTGGGAAAAATTGCAGATAGCAAACTGTGGAGACTGTCAGACCTGAAAATAATTAAGAGACCTCCAGCAAAGACATCTTTCCAGTGGTGCCCAAGCCAGTTTTCTTAATCTAATCATGTTTTTTCTTTATTTCAGATCTAAACTTGGTTTATGAAACCATCTTTCTTTCCAACAACGAGGAATATTCAAGCAACGCATTATGGTAATATACCCTCTCTCCATCTCACACACACACTAACAATATTCTATAGCTCTCTTAAAAAGTTCTACTTTTTGAAATCCTCTAAAATGCCCAAAAAAAAACCAACACAATCCTAGAACTTCCATGTTGTTTTCTATAATAAATTGGCATTGACAAAAAATCACCTGATGGTGTGAAGAATTAGTGCAACTGGATTCTCCTAAACACAATTTATAATTAAGAAATGTCTGAACAAAACAGAGGATTTCACTACTTGCACTGATCATTTTTCTTAAATAAGAGAATTCTATGTTAAGGAATGTTTAAGTGGCGAGCTTACCTTTTGTACCTGGCTATTATTTTCTTCAGTTAGTCGATTCCAATCCCCTACATAAAACTACGCTAATAATAAAATGTACATTGACTTATGGTAAATTCTTTTTGTTAAGGATCACCGAAGGACTCGAGTGGAAAATTCATATTTTTATGTATTTATGGTTGCTGGTAACATTCTTGGCTTTACTACTGGATCTTACAGTGGACAGTACAATATTTCCCCTTTCACTCTCACCTTTGCATTAGACATTAACTATGTCAATCTTAAAGATGCTTTCTATATTGACATCACTTTTATTCTGGTCACTGCGTATCTAAGCATCTCAGCAGCACATGAGCAACCTTTAAATTCCATCCATGTTCATACCTCTAATTTTGAGGCATCTCACTAGCCTCTCGACCGATGATTAGTTGATCATTGACAACACATTAGCTATGCCTAATAGTATTGTGTATTGATTCTGCAGGATTGATAGTCGAATTTGGCATTTAATACATAAAAAATTGGTTTCATATTCCCGCATTGTGTCTCACATACCAGCATTGTGTCTCACTTCTCATGCTAATCCACTTCTCTTTTCAGGTTTTTGATGGGTGCTGACAGGTGGTTTTAATTCCTCTTGATTGAGGTAATATGGTTGGTTCTACTGAGTTTATGATTTTGTTTGGTATACACTCTGTTTGTTATAGTTTTTAAGACTTGAAATTGGATATCATGTAGTATTGTTTGATATTGCCTTTATGATTTCCTAAACATTGAGTTTTCATAACTCCCGAAATAGTTTTTACGAGTATCACAGTTATTATTGAGCGACAAGAGGTTAAATAAATGTCAAATTAGAATGGCACTTGAGATAATACTGGATAAGATATTTTCAGAAGGTGATATAAATCGGGATGGAAAGCTAGATAAATTAGAATGGCACAATTTTGTGACACGAAATCCCTCTTTGCTGAAGATAATGACACTTTCGCGTCTGAGGGACATAACTACAACATTTACAAGTTTTGTGTTTAATTCGTTATCAATGAATTCTTCAGAGAAAAAATGCACAACTGCATTATCTATATCAGCGTGATTAGTCAATCACATTCCATTCTCACATTCCATTGCTTCCCATATTAAATTTTGTGAACTTGATGTTAGATAACACTATTAGTTTCATTCTTGAAATTTTAAAGTAAAGAGATCATAATCCATAAAAAACTACTCATATTTGGAATTAAAAATATTGATTTCCACATCGTATGCCTTCTTTCTTTTTGCAATTATTATTTCAATGAAAAAGAGGAAATTTGTGAATATATCAATAATTTGTTTTACTTTGGTCTTTATTATCGATGTTAATCTTTCATAATACATTACTTATATATAGATTCTGAATCATTTTAGTTGTAATAGTTTACTATGCTCGGTTTGTTGTAGTGATATTTTTCCCAAAAATGTTATTTTTTTGGTTTTCTTGATTTGGTTGTTTTGAAATAGTAAAAATGAGTTTGAAATTTTTATGTGTTCAATCATTTAGCAAAATGATCGATTTTATATTTGACTAGCTATTTCAATTGACTAACTATATTTTCTATTTTGTATCAGGTCGCATTTTGAAAAGAACGGACAATCATTATAGTGGAACATGTGGGACGACTTCAATTGATATATATTTATTTTTTAAGAAGTTTGTTTCATTGAAGCTTTTGTTAGGCGAATTTGGGATTATTTTTATATTGTTGGATTTGTTGTTATCCTTTAAACAGGGTGGATAGTCCAATAAACAAAGGAGACTATGCCCAAGTTTTTAAAAAAATTGACACTTTGTTTATTTGAGACACAAGGTTAGTTCAATTGATGAATATTGTATATTACATATTATATGTGAATTTGATTATGAATTTAGACTATTTGATGTTGTTGGACTATTTTTTATTAGTTGAATAGAGAGGATTGTCCTATAAATAATGAATTTAGATTATTTGAATTTAGACTATTTGTTATTATATTGTATATTTCATATTATATGTGAATTTGTTTGATGAATTTGGGACTATTTGTTAATGGTATTATGGTCAATTTTTAAAAATTATACTTTATTATGTCGGGGAATGAAAATTTTGTTGTTTTGTAGTTACATACTTTGGAAATATTTGTCGTTTTGTGATTATGTATTTTGAATTTTTTTTTCGTGCCTTCAGGCACGGGCATTCGGATATTATATATATATATATATATATATATATATATAAAATAAAGTATAAAACTTATATGTGTCATAAGCTTAATTGATGATGTCATCAGATAAATTTTTATTGTCCTGCTTATTTTTCGCTTTAGAAATTTTAGTTCCCCCTCATTTTTACTCTCCAAACTTTCACTTTGAATTCAAAATTGGGGTATTTTAGTAAGCCCTGCAAACAACTACCAGCTGTCATGGATACCAAGCCAAGAAAGGGACGACAACATCTTTTAGCCTTAGCCTCTAATCTTTTCTCACTCCTTCATTCTCTCTCTATCTCTGTGTCTCACACATTTTCTTTATTTTCTCTCCTTCTGGGTATCTAACATGATGCTCCTATGGCTTGGAGATTTATTTTCTAAAGGTATTCATTATATTTCTCTCTTTTTTCTGGAATATTATTTTTGCAATACAGATCTGCTTGTTTGTTATGTGAAGGGTTCATCTTTATATTGGATGTTCTATTCCTCCTTTTATAGATTTGATTGTTTTATACATTTGACTTCACCCCAAAACGGTCTCTCTATTCCTCCTTATACAGGTATTCATCACATCCCTCTTTTTTTCGTACACAAATCATGCCTCTTTCTCTCTCTCCCTCTCTCTCTTAAGCAAATCGAATGGATTCAAACCAAATTGCAGCTCGATGGATGTTAGAATAATATAACGAGGATCAGGCGTGGTTGCGTTAAGTAAATCTATAGATAGCGATCTTTTACACATAACGCGGGTCGTAGAGAACTCCTTGGTATATGGGTCTAACAGTAGCTAAGAGATAACCTTGGTATGTGGCTTGTAGCAGTCTTCACAAAATCAGATCAACCATTTAATCATATTATTCTAATGCAAATACGTCTGATCAGCGTGGTTAGAATAATACAAGGTGGGTCATAGCAGTCTTCACAAAATCAGCGCCTCTGGTATCTAACAGAGGCTAAGAGAAGTGCTACGAAATCCAGTGCCACTGTTCCTTGATTTCAATAAAAATTCAAGGCTTCACAAAATCATTCTCACAAGGTGCTCTCTTCCTCTCCCTGTGTGTTCTCTCATTTCGGTGTGGGTGAGATTTTCCTTTGGATGTTTCAAATAGTTTCTTCCATAATGTTCTCTCATCCCCTGTTTCATTTATTGAAATCCTCTAATAATTTCCATTATTTTTGTAGGTTCGTATTTTTAAAAATTTGTATTTTTTGAGGTTTGGTATTGAGTTTTCCCATTACTATGTATTTTTGAAGGTTTGGTTATTTTTGAGTTTTCCCATTTCCCCTGTTTCATTTTTTCAGGTTTGTAAGATATTATGATAGGTATAGATTTCAATTTTTCAATGGTGAGAGTGTTCGTTGGTTGTGGGTGATAGAGATTAAGGGTGAGGGGTGGGGTTACCAGGTTGGGGATAGGAGTAGCGGGAAGGTAAAGGTTTTGATGGTACCGTGTTTAACTCGGTTTGGTGAATATAATATCATAAGGTAGCAGTAACTGAACAAGTACTGTGAGTTTAGTTACTGGCAGTGGCATGCCTATATCATTATTGATTGAGCTTGGTTTATTGGCATTTTAATTCACTTATAAGTCTAAGGTAACTATTTAATAAACGGATCCGAAGGACCCCAGGCCCCATACGTTTTCATGTCTTAGTAGGTTAATTGCTAAGGAATATTTGCAATCCCTAATCTGTTGGGGCCAAAAATTGGTTCTTGTTTATATGTTTTGATTTTCATTCCATTTTTACAGAAATCAATAATGACACATGATTTCTTAATCATCTTTGTTTCTTCTTCAATGTTTTTATTTACATTTACATATTTTTTTCTTTCTTCCTATTTGTCAAATGATTTTTTTATTAACTCTTCATAATACTGTTTTAATTTACTTTCACTTGGTATTTTCGACATTTGTTTCTCAATATAAAGTTTTCACTATGCAGGTTACCATATCTAAAACCGGAAGCACAACAATATAAACTATTGTATATAGGACTTTATCTTCTTATTCGGGGGAGGCCGCAGACCTACGGTTTATGCCATTTGTGATTGTCATTTATGATGAATGTGTGAATTGTATTTTTGTTGGAAATTTTTAACCTCACCCGAATTTAAAAATAAATTCAGCAGTGACACTATTATAGTCGTTGATAATCATACTTTTTAAAAGACAATTATAGACCACTTTATATACATCACTAGATGGGGGGAATTACTAAGATCCATAAGAGAGACCGACAAGAATTGGATACATCAATCATAATCATCAATGCACCTCTCATTACGGTACCTAACTCTCTTTCTCTAATTTTCGTTTGTGTTCTTCGTTCGCCATCATATGTACACAATTAGGTCCTTCTAAGACCATTTTTTATTCATAGATGATGCACCGTTAAATGTTTTAAAATATTATTATCCAAACAACGAACCACCATTACATTGATAATAACCTTAAATAACAAACCTTTGTCGCAATATGTATATGTTTCCATGTAACTGTTATTTTATGGATATGTCATTGTTTTGTGTGTAGATGTATGGGTTACTTTGAATGTTGATCACTCTGGTTTTATAAATCCTTAGTGGGTAAGGTCTCACATAACGAATGGCCATAAACTATGTATTTTGTTGTAAAGTCTCTCTTTTGGTAGCTCTCTAGCATCATGTTAGCGAGACAATGTATTTGGCATATAATTAATAATTAGCATGGTTTATATAATATCTGACCATCTATTTCCATTGACTAACTATATTTTTTTTTATTTTGTATCAGGTTGCATTTTGAAAACTACGGACAATCATTATAGTGGAACACGCGGGACAAACTCAATTAATATATGTGATTTTTTTTAAAGAAGTTTGTTTCTTTGAAATATTTGTTTGATGAATTTGGAATTTTTGAATATTGTTCAATTGGTTGTTACCCCTTAAGCAGGGTGGATAGTGTAGTAAATAAAGGAGACTATGCCCATTTTTTTAAAAATTTACACTTTGTTAATTTGAGACACAATGTGAATTCAATTGATGAATATTGTATATTCAATGTTATATGCAAGTCTATTTGATGAATTTAGGCTATTCAAATGTTGTTGGACTATTTGTTTGTTGCTAAGTAGGGTGGATAGTCCTAAAAACAAAGGAGATTATGGCCAGTTTTTTTAAAATTACATTTTGTTTTGTTAGGGAGCGAAGTTTGTGCATTTTTACAATTACGTGTTTTGAAAATTTGTCGTTTTGCGATTATCAGCATGCCTTCAGGCACGGGCATACCCTAGTGTTTGTTTGTGTGTGTATATATATATATATATATATATATATATATATATAACCGTTATTAGATATAAACAATTGACATGAGTGAATATTCACCGTGATGACCTTGCTTTATGTATAAACAACTAGCACTCTCTCACATGACACAACCTCAACTGGGCGTATGACATGTGGTGGCGTGACACGGCACGAACCTTAGCATATAAAAGGCACACGATGTTTTCTTCGTATGGATCGACTCTTCGAAACCCTAATGTTACTCTACATAATTAATCCTTGAGAGAGAGAGAGATATCTTGTACTTGTCTCTAAGGCTATTTATGCCCTATTCTATTAAAAATGCACTCATACTTTTCATAGTGGTTGTAGGGCAATGGACGAACCACATAACCCCTTATGTTCATCTTTATTTCTCTCATCTTCTATTAAATTTCTTATTAACTACTATTTTATTACATCTCTCCAATACCTATATCCTGGGTGAATCCATTATATGATCTGATTATCAATAATTTAGAGCCGTATGTGGGAATGTTGTCATCATTCTCATCTTTAGCTTGGATTTCTCTCTTATCTCTCATTGTGATTCAATTGCACCATTATTCGATATGGATGACCATTGAAAGAAGTTAAGTAGAGGACTTCATTGGCTACCTATTTTATTGATCCTATTTTTTTGTATACCCATGTTATCATTGTTTTCTTTCTATGGTTAGAGATGCATTTGATCCACCACCAAATGTGAGAGCCAGTTCCATCCAATCATTTACTCAGTCTGGGATGGCTGACATCATGAAAATGCTAAGATCTCTACTTTCTAGTCAACAGGCCATGAAACATCAGTTATTAGCTTTGATCCAAGACATAATGAGTCAGAACCTAGAAGACCCGACTGTAAATCTCATCACGCCGATAGTCATGAGAGGATACTCTCCACCAACAATCGAGGACTACCCCTACTCCAACCAAAGAGGCTCAGTTTGGCCTAAGGAGAAAATAGATTACTAATCCTCATCGTCTCCCCCTTGGCAAGGATGTTCAAGGAGGACTTGAGGAAGCAATGTATGAGGAGGATCGTAACTGGGATTATGGTGAAGGGTATGAGATGATATACACATCATACTGACTAAGTAAAACTATTCCTCCTACTTACCATGGAAAAAGTATCCAAGATACCGCCAGAGTCAACACATGAATAATGCATTAATAAGACTAAGTAAAGGGCCAGCATTTGACCAACTCAACCTAAAAGGATATTGTAACCAAAACATTGTCCCAAATAGTATCTGTAGACGAATAATACTGGTTTTATCATCCCAGCTTATCCAAAGAACCATTCAGCCTAAAGATAAAGCTGAGGGGTCACTAGCACGAAAAGGGACCCAAAGAAATGAACTGGTTACAAAGTCGCCTTAGAGGTAAAAGGCTTATGGGACAATGTTATTATTGGTGAGAAGCCTTAGAATAACTCGATTCAGAGGATAGAGGATAAGATGTGTTGTCACATAAAAAGTTTAGATCTGGAACACATAAGATATATAGAAGGATTACCCTTTGTTCCTAGCATTGTCGTCTATCTGACACCTAGAAAGTTTAAAGCACCACTTTATGCCTAGGCATGATGGAACAACAAACCCAATTCATCACATATACCAATCAACATTCGATATCTTCTCCACTCCAGACAAGATGAAATTATGGGCATTTTCTGGCACTCTCATTGAAGCTGCCCATGTGGGGTTAAATGGTGTATCGAGAGGAGGAACATCAAATTTCAAGTAACTAGTTGAGAAATTTATCCACAACTTTTGTTTCGAGATGACGCCTGCGAAGTGTGTGACTTATTTATTGAACTTGAGGCATGGTAAGAATGAATTGTTGAGAGATTTCATATCTCAGTTCAATAAAGAGAAGTTAGAGGTTAAAGATTTTGATGAAAGCATTGCGATGAAAATCGTCATTAGCGGGCTTCAACTAAGAAAACCCAATTGGAACCTCTCCTAAGATCCTCTAAATTCCATGAAAGAACTTCTGGATAAGGCTGAGAGAATAATGAAACTGTAGGAGGCTATGGCAGCCAAGAGTGGAGACCAAATAGAGTTAGGTAGCAATAAATACATACAAATCCAGGAGATATATAAGGATGAAGAGGGAAATAAGAAATCAAATGATGATAAGTTCGCAAAGTACACCCCACTCACTACGAGCCCCGATCTCAAACTAAATGAGATCAAGGATGACAAATAACTTAATTATCCCAAACATTGAGGTTCCCTGCCCACAAAAGGGATAGGAATAAGTGGTGTGAGTTTCACCAAGATCATGGCCACAAAAAAAATAAATGCTACGCTCTGAAAGATGAGATTGAGAAGGTTCTAAAGTAGAGGAAGCTGCGAAAGTACATTGATAAGGGAGGGGGTAAAGATGACAACAGAAAGAGGTATTCCTCATCAATGGATGATAAGATGAAGAAGAAGGAAGTTTAAGTGAATAAAAAATACAAATAGTTAGACGATGATGATGATGAGGACGACCTAGATCTCCTAGAAAAGCCTAGAGAAGCTAAATGTAATCTCCACATTATTTCATTTGACGTAAAAATAATCTCAGGAGGTATAAAAGATGGCGGAATAGAACTAGACAACATAAAGGCCCATCTACCCGAAGATAATATGGGTTAGAAAGAATGGATGTTAACTAGTCAGAGATCGAATGAAAACCAATAAAGTTGAAGAGGCTAGAAATTGGGTTTCTCATGGTAGGGTTCTCGAGGATGAATTTTAAAAGGATCTTAGCCCCTCATGACGACCCACTCATTATCAGCACATGAGTGCACAACTATAATGTGTCTCGTATCCTAGTGGACGAAGAAAGGTTAACTAATGTTATGTTCTAGGACTGCTTTAAAGGTCTAAAATTCAATAAGAAAAGTCTCATCCCGTGTCATTATTCGCTGATTGGATTTAGCGCTAAGAAGGTGCACCCATTGGGAATATTGGAGATGGATGTCTGCATGGGTACTTGGCCGAGATGTCATATAAGAAGAATATTTTTTTCTAATGGACGAGAATGTTTTCTCAGCATACAATATCATTTTAGGAAGGGTATCATTGAAGGAGTTTAAATATGTTCCTTACATTGTACATCAAATGATCAAATTCCTGACTCCTATGGTGTAGGGGAAGTAATGGTGAGCAAGTGGAAGCATGCGAGTGCTATTTTATCTTAGCAGAAGTGAGACATGATCATAAGAGGAAAACCACCTCTTACACTATTGATACCCTTGATCCCAAAGATGAGCAAAAGATGAAAATGGTAGAGCTTGTAGAAGAGGTAGAATTCATCATCCTCAATGAGGATGAACCAGAAAATACCATATAAAATTTCTCGTCCCTTGAAAATCCTTAAAGAAAGATCTTATTGAATTGATGTGTAAGAGGCATAAGGTCTTTGCATGGAGTCATAGTGACATGCCTAGGATTGACCCCGATGTCATCGATCACAAACTTGATCTTTGATGATAAAGTAAACCAGTGAAGCGAAGAAAAAGAACTTTCACTCGCAATAGAAATGAAGTATTCCCAGAGGTAGTTAATAAGTTGCAAACAATGGAGATCATCAAAATGGTCCAATATTCATAGTGGTTATCAAATGTTGTTATGGTACCAAAACAAAATGAAAAGTGGTGAGCGTGTTTATACTTTACAGATCTGAACAAGGCATGTCCCAAAGATAGTTTCCTTTTGTTCATAATTGATCACATAGTGGATACCATTATCGGGCATGAATTTATGAGATTCATGGATGCCAATTCAGACTATTACCAAATCTCGATATGTGAAGGTGATTCCAAGATTAAATATTTCATTATAGGAAAATGGACTTACTATTATAAAGTTATGCCTTTTTGCAAGAAAAATACAGGTTCCACTTATCAGGGACTTAAAAAATGTTCAAGGACCAAATGGGAAAGACGATGGAATTTTAGGTCGATGGCATGGTGATAAAAAAGTATGAAGGACTAGAATCATGTGAAGGATCTAGAGTGACACTATGGACCAGTAAAAGATAAAGCTTAATCGAACCAAGTATGTCTTTAGTGTTGTTATCGAAATTTTTTTAGGGTTCATAGTAAATCAAAGGGCCATTGAAGCTAAGCCGGCCAAGATAAATTCATTGATAGATATGCGAAAACTAAGAAATAAAAAGGATATTCAAATACTAATAGGAACATTTGTTGTGCTCAATAGGTTCATCTTGCGAGAAATCGAAAAATACCTTCCATTTTTTTCAAATTTTATGGAAAGTTTTCATATGGGATGAAGAATCTGAAAAAGCCTTCAAAGAAATGAAAACCTAGTTGGGCTCACCAGATCTTCTATTTTGGACCATTCAAGGGGAGGAGCTATATATATACATGGTTGTCTCAGAGTCGGCTATTAAGTCGAAAATCCTTCAAGACGACAATGGAATTTTGAAGTTGGTCTACTATAATAGCAAAGGATTGCAAGGGGCATGAATGGGATACCCAAAGATGGATAAGCTTACTTTATCCTTCATACATGCATCAAGAAAAATAAAGCCCTACTTTGAATATCATAGGATGGTAGTAACCACTGACACACCTATTTGATAAGTCATTTATAAACCTGCAAAATCGTGTAGGATAATGTCTTAGTGGGTTGAGTTGCACAAGTTTGATATCATCTATAAGCCAAAAAATACAATCAAGCGTATGTTTTTTAGAAAATTTTGTAGCAGAATTCACACGGGAATTTACAAAAGAAATCAAAGTCAAAATATAGACTAAGACTCCAAAATAAGAAAAAACCTCGGAATAAACTATCGAGATTATTGAAGCTGATACTACAGGGATAAATCTAGAGCCAAATTTGCTACTAAAAAGGTTTCCTTGATAAAGTACCATTCTCGTCAGATATGTCAGGTTGGAGTTTGTTTATTGATGTCTCATCCTATGCATCTGGTAGTGAGGTGGATTTAATTTTGTCGATCTCAGACGAGACTAATTATGAGTGCACTATAAGGTCTAATTTTAAAGCATCTAAAAATGAGTCCAAATATGAAGCCCTATTGGAAGGACTTTTTCTCACAAAAGTCCTAGGTGTCGGCCAAATTCTTTTCCATAATGGTTCACAACTAGTAGTGAATGAGGTTTTATGAATATATGTGGAAAAATATGATAAAACGTCAAAATACATGTAAAGAGTGAATACAACACTTTTAAAATTTTAAGGATTGAATGTGAAGATAATTATGAGAAGTGAGAATGGAAGAGAAAATGGCCTTGTAAGGCCTACTTCATATAAAAGAGAAGAGATTCAAAGAAAAGTTCTAGTAAAAATTCTCAAGGAACCGACCATCAATCGAGAATAAGCCAACAACACATAATATTTTAACTTCAACTTGGGGATGTCTTGGATGGAACCAATTATTGAGTACTTAAGGGATGGAAATATCTAAAAGGGTAAAGTTAAAAGAATAAATGTGCACTACCGAGTCACTAAATTCGCAATTATAGGGAATTTATTGCACAAAAGGGGTTACCTTCTCCCATTCTTGACGTGTGTGCATCTCATGGTAGTAGGTTATGTGCTCATATATTCACAAGGGTAGCTGTATGATCCATATTGGAGGAAGGTCATTGGCAAAGAGAATTATAACACAAGCCTATTATTCGCTGAACTTAGCTAAGGATGCAACCGAGTATGTTCTTAAATGTGATAAGTGTTATCACATTGTAAGCATGCCTCATTAACCTCACCAACCATTCCCTCTTATCTTGTCCCCGTGGACCTTTACAATGCGGGGGATCAATTTTCTCGGGCCGCTACCGAGGGACAAAGGGAACTTCTACTTCCTTATCATCTTGATTGGTTATTTTTTAATGTGAGTAGAGGTAGAGTCCATGGTAACTATCCCGAAAGAGAAATGTTTCATATTTAGTTGGATAAATATCATTTGTTGATAAGGGCTCCTAAATATTCTAATATCTGACAATGAAAAGAAATTGAAGAATAAGTCCCTGTCTTCTTACCATGGTATGATTGGCATAAACAATTCTTCTTGAAACCAGGCCGACCTCAAGAAAATAGGTAAATTGAGGTGACCAACCGGATGATACTGGATAGGATAAATAAAAAGTTAAAAGATAATAAAGTAAAGCATGGTGATTAATTTTACAAGGCCCTATTGGCATATCAGACCACCGATAGGATGATAATAGGAGAACACCTTTTATGATAACCAATGGGTCAGAAGAAATCATCCCAATAAAAATTGGGTTATCGAGTCATAGAGTCCAAATGTATGATCCAGAGGTAAACTGGGCAGAGAGGAGACCTGATTTGGACCCCATTAAAGAGCATCGAGAATATGCCTTCGTAAAATAATTGGCCTACCAATGGGGGGAAGCAAAGTTTCACAAGAAGAGAGTCAAAGCTCATCAGATTAAACGTGGGGATAGGGTACTTAGAAAAGCTAACCGGAATGCTAATAAAATTCATCCAAATTGTCATATGTCATACAAAGTCATAGAAGAAGTATTTCCAGGTACCTATCATCTAGAAAATTTTGAAGCAAAATGCTTAGAAAATCCATCGAATGTTGATCATCTGAAGAAATATTATGATTGAAAAAATTATGTAATGGTCTGATTGTATTTCCATCAAACGTAATCGAATATTTTTATGAGAAATATGAATGAATTAAAGTGTCATCTCATATTGTGTCATTCTATTTATAGTTATTGTGTACTCATGAAATCTCTCTTTCGAAGGTGTGAGAACACCTGGGAGTCTTGTACCCTAGGTATATCTAAATATAAACCTCGAGAGGTGGGAAACTTAACATCAATATTTTATGGTAAAATTAAAATAAAATCTCTCTCTCAGCAGAATGAGAATACTTGAACTCTCGCCTCCTAAGTTTGTCTCAACATAAACCCTGAGAGGTGGAAAACTAAACATCATTATTCTTATGGTGAAACTAAGCATCATTATTTATGGTGGAAATATAACTAAATTTCTCTCTTAGAAGTGTGAGAACACTTTAAAGGTTCGTTTCCTATCCATGTCTTAATATAAACCCTGAGTGAAAGAATGCGCGTGTGTTCAAATATAAATATTATTTAATTAAACTCAGTTTTATCAGTTAAGTCCTAAACATGAAACTATATGTGATTGAACAGGATGATGAAACATGCAAGAACATTCAAACACATATATTTAAGGAAAAATTCCCCAAAGGGGTAAAACCATTTATTTTCATTATAATATTATAATATACAATTTCTTGGATTACAATGAAAATATAGTGACACAAAATTACCCGCAGGCGTCGGATCTATAGTCGGCGGCAGGAAGTTTCCCTTTCCAGGAGGGCAATAATGAAGAAGAAGAATGGTCTTCTCCACAAGGGTATGAACAGACACACGATTGTGTTCTTGGGTTGCAAAAAGATTCACAATGGTTTGGAAAGTTGTGTGAATTAAAACATGAGTCTTGGTACTCACAAAGGTGAAGACTTAGAGTATTTTGGACTCTGAAAATCGTCTATAAAAGTCTTAGAAAACAACTCCCCGAAGTTGGTTTAAATAAGGAAATCTGGGCCTGAAAAATTTCTGTACGATCTGCACGATCTGCTCGAATTTATCCCAGGCGGACCAGTTCGGTATGGATACGGATCGGTCCGGGGTCGAACCAGTTGCTTTTTTTAAGGAGATTCTTCGGTTCACATTTGATCCGGGGTCTAATGGTTTCTGAACAAAGAGGATCGGTTCAGATTGAGGCGGATCAGTCCGGAGGGGCGGACCGATTCTTTAATAAAATAGGCGGACCGGGCCGGCTATCTAGAAAATTGATTCCTTGATTTGTTTGATATTCGGATCCACTGATGATGATGCAAGCTTGAATATCTTTAATGGTGTAATGACATATGACATATAATTGATAATGGACAAAAATGTCGTTACAAATCTCCCCCTATGTCTATGCCGGTACATACATAAAAACAAACATTCGAATTATCAAATATCAAAATGCCTATACAAATCTACCCTTCCATGAACCCAAAACTGGAACGATACAAATGAATAAGACTTCATCGTTTGCTATTCGAATCTTCAGGAATCTCAACTCTTTTCTCATCAGGGTGTGCAATTCAGAGATCATCAAAGTAGTACCTACACACATGATACAAAGAAAATACCAAGTGACGTATCGAGTTTGAAATAAGATAAACATAGAAAACTTCCCCATAAAATGATAATACTTTATACCCCTTTTTATGATGTCCCCAAATAGACGAATGAGAAGAATGAATCAAATAAGCAAAATCGGAACACAAAATAGGGCATCAAATAATATGGAAAACGTGCTCTTGCAAGGAGATGCTAAAAAACAAATGCACAAATTATTTTTGATTTTTCAATTTTTCAATTTTTCAAACAAGGATAAGATATATTTGAAAAAATATGCTACAAAAATCACACCATGGATTTAGACTCAAACAACTAATTCATGGAAATGGAATGAATGGGTGTGAACACATTCGATAGGTAAATCAACTCAATCAATCATATGTGCACGATGCATATGTGTACTCCTAACGAATGAACAACAAAAGTATCCTTAGGTGTAAAGATTGGTGAATTTAGATGACATCGTCTTATGCAATCAACAAATCAAAGTCAAAATGATTTCCACCCCAATAATGTCCAAAACTATGTAGCGCATTTTCAAGCATATCAAGGATGTGAAAACCCGTTTTAAATTCTCCAACCAAACTCCCTCAAATATATTATCTTTTAGAGGTAATCTAAATTCTCAAACTTTGGAGAATTGGTGCAAAAACCTAAATAGCCCATATTTGGTATGAATATCTTTTTATTATCTTTCAATTTTTTTGGGTTCTTTTAACCTCTTTGGACCTCGGATAATAAAATTCCTCCATTTTTAGGTCCTTTTTAACGGTGGCTTAGTATTCGCAAAGGCAAAATGAACCTTTCGCAGCCTTTCCCCATTTTAAAACAAACTCACAAAACGGTTCTTATATGCACAATTTCCTTAGCAAAATTTATTACGCTTGGTTTGTTTTAAGGACATGATTTAAGTGAAAACACCCAACCAACATGAGATAAGAAAAGCACAATAATCAAACAAATCTGTGCATGTGTGCAATAAAGGAAACATGAGTCAAACATGTAGGAAGTAACACTTAATTACATCTTAATGACTCCAAACATTATAAAGCACATGGATGAATTGACCTATTGTCTCAAAAACACTATCAAATAGTCACATGAAAATAATGGAATGATGTTGTGACTCGGTCATCCTAAGTGTTCATCCATAAATGGTGCAAACAAAATACAAAAATCTTTTTGAGCTTTTCTAAAATTTAGTAAAAAGAAAATCTTTTTGGATTTTTCAAAAGAATAATTAAATAGTTGTACAACAAGCAATAGTACATATAAAATAAAATAGCAATAAGAGGCATATCATAAGAACATGAAAAAGCATCCTATCCTAGACATAAACCAATCCCTCAGTCAACTGCGCAAATCCCCAAAGACTTACTAAGACCCTCAAATCTAAGGGCATCAAAAGGTTTCATGAAAATATTGACTAACTGACGGTCGGTGGGTACGAAACTCAGGGATACTACTTTCTCCTCAACTAACTGACGTATAAAGTGATCGCGTATCCTGATATGCTTTGTGCACGAATGCTGGAATGGATTGCGGGATATGTGTATCGCGCTCATGTTATCACAGGAAATGGTCATGGTGTCCTGTGAAATCCCATAATCCTCCAGCATCTGCTTTATCCACAAGAGTTGCATGTAACAACTCCCGACGACGATGTACTTAGCCTCCGCAGTGGACGAAGAGATGGAGTTTTGCTTCTTGCTCAACTAGGAGACAAGAGAAGAACCAAAATAGAAACACCCACCAGAAGTTCTCCTATAACCATCTACATCCCCAGCCCAATCAGCATCTGAATAGGCAGACAAACGATCATTGGTATCAAAGGAATACCAAATACCATATGAGAGAGTCCCACTCACATATTTGATAATATGTTTTAGAGCGAGTAAGTGTGACTCTTTTGGGGATGCCTGATATCGCGTATAAACTCCAACACTAAAGGCTATGTCGAGACGACTGGAAGTCAAGTAGAGGAGACTACCTATTATACTTCGATACAAGGTTTTGTCTACGTCCTTACCTGAAGTGTCCTTACTAAGCTTGATATAAGTACTCATAGGTGTACGTGCATGCTTAGCGGAGTCTAAACCATATTTCTTCACTAGGTCTCGCACATACTTGGATTGGGAGATGAACATCCCATCCTCTATCTGACGAACCTGGAGACTAAGGAAAAAAGTAATCTCACCAACCATGCTCATCTCAAACTCACTTTTCATCTCCTCCTCAAAGTGATGAGCATGTTGGGAGCAAGTGGATCCGAAGACTATGTCGTCCACATAGATCTGGGTAACCAAAATAGCACCGTCATCTCTCCTGACAAACAGCGTCATATCAACTCCCCCTCTCTTGAAACCAAGGGTTAAGAGATAGGAAGTAAACCTTTTGTACCAAGCACGGGGTGCTTTCTTCAAACCATACAAGGCTTTCCTCGGATAATAAATGTGCTCAGGGTGCTTGGGGTCTTCAAACCCTATTTGTTGTTCCACATAAACTTCCTCTTGTAGAATGCCTTTAAGAAAGGCACTCTTGACATCCATCTGATATAACTTAAAGCGCAGATGACATGCGAAGGCGAGTAGTAAGCGGACGGATTCAAGCCTCATAACAGGAGCAAATGTCTCCCCAAAGTCCACATCCTCTATCTGTGTGTAGCCTTGAGTGACCAACCTAGCCTTGTTTCTGATTATGGTACCATTTTCATCCATTTTATTCTTGAATATCCACCTGATACCTTTCATATTAGTCTCACTAGGTTGGGGGACAAGTTCCCAGACATTATTCTTTTTAAACTGAAGTAACTCATCCTGTATAGCAGATATCGAGTGTTTATCCTTCAGTGCTTCTTTGTGATTCTTGGGCTCAACTTTGGACGTGTAGCAAAAGTGGCTAACGACATTCTCTAGCTGTGCATGAGTCTTGACCCCTAGAGTGGGATCACCAACAATGGCAGAAGGGTCATGACTCTTATGATCCCAAGCAGGAGTGTCCCCTAGCACAGGAGTAGGGTCCACTAAGTGTGGGTGAGGGACAAGTAAGTCACTACCAGAAAAGTCCTCATCCTCACACTGAAGGTTAGGATCAATAACCATCGGAGGTTCGTCATCTTGCACGGTGATGTTTATTGATTCCATAACCTTAGAGCTCTTCAGGTTAAAAACTCAGTACGATCTACTATTCGATGAATATCCTAACAATATTCCCTCGTCGCTTCGGGAGTCAAATTTTCCTTCTTTCTCTCTATCCCGAAGGATGTAGCATTTACTCCACAAAATAATAAATATGCAAGGTTGGGTTTCTTGCCAATCCATAATTCATAAGGCGTCTTAAGTGTGTGTGGACGTAGATAGAACCTATTCACTGTGTGGCATGCAGTAGACACTGCCTCTGCCTAAAATCTCCTAGAAAGATTACGACCTAGAAACATAGATCTAGCCATTTCCTGGATCATGCTATTCTTTCTCTCAACAATCCCATTTTGCTGAGGAGTCTTCACAGTAGAAAACTCATGTTTGATCCCAAGGATATCACAATACAGATCTACCTTTGCTTCCTCAAATTCTGTGCCGTTGTCACTACGAATCCTATTAATAGTAACTCTGTGTTGATTTTATAGGACACGGCACTTGGTCATTATAAACTCAACAACATCGGATTTTTCCCTCAAAAAACCTACAATAGAATATCTGGAGAAATCGTCTACCATCACGAGATATACCTCTTACCACCCAAACTCTCAGTACGAGGATGACCCATAAGATCCATGTGAATCAGCTCAAGTACTCGGGAGGTGGTAATGGAATGCAACGTCCTATGAGGGCTCCGAATTTTGTTTCCCAACTAACAGGGTTCACAAACCGTGGAAGTTGACTTTCCAAGATATGGTAAGACATGTACTAGGTCCTTTTTAGCTTAATGAGTCAAGTCTCTCACGTTCACGTGACCTAGACGTTGGTGCCACAAATCCATAGGAGTGATTATGGCGCTGTTGCAGATAAGTGAGGAAGTGGTCACAGTCCCATAGCAATTGTCCTCGGTCCTCACCCCATGCACTAAAAGTTTTTCGGATTGATTGTAGACATTACAAGCGTCCCGGTCAAATTTTACTACAAAGTCAGTGTCGCACAACTGGCTAATTCTGAGACGGTTTACTTTCAAACCTTTGACGTACAAAACATTTTCTAGCTTAGGAAATCCTGGCAACTCTATAGTACCTCGTACTATAATGATAGACTTGCTCCCATCTCCAAAGGTGACTCTGCCATCCTGATAATTCTCAAGAGACATAAAAAATGAGGCATCACCTGTCATATGTCTGGAGCACCCACTATCAAAATACCACTATGAGGTATTATGTACTTTGAGATCAACATGAACAACAAGGGTTTTCCTGTCTTTCTTAGGCACCCAAGAAGTGGTAACCTTTTGTTTACCCTTGTTGTTGTTGGTTTTAGCCGAAATGTGAGAAGCATTTACTGATGGCAAAGACATCCGTTGGAATTCCTCCATCAAACTCTGTGATGTGGGAGCTAAAAACTCAACACGCTCTCTTAGGATGGAAAACTCATCAGTATGACGTGGTGGAGCAGAAGTACGTCATGTCCGACACAAACTATAGCAAAAATCCCTAAAGTGGTCTTTTCTTTTGTAATATGTACAAAAAAACACAGTCAAAGAAGGGCCTTGGTTTGCTTTTCTTGGTCGAACTCTCTTTCGAGGTTTTTGGTGAAGACCATAAGGAGTAGTAGAAAACTCAAGGATTGGTCCTGGTGCAATTTGGGATGTGGAGGCACCATCATAACCAATTCCCTGTCGATCACTGAAACCTAAAGCGGGGCCGAGGAGCATCTTTCCCATATTTCCAGATCTGCCCTCGATTTGAACCTTGACTTCCCGTGATCTCTCAAGATCCTAAGTAAGCTGGGGAATAAGGGCTTCATGTTTCTTCTGAGACTCCACGGAGGAATGGAGCTCACTTGTAAGACTAGCCACTTGTTTAGTCAAGTCCCCTTTCTCTTTCTCAAAATAACTCTCTCTCTCTCTAAACAATCTCTCTCTTTCTCTAAACAAACTCTCTTTCTCAACACATGCAAACTCTCTCTCTCTTAAGGTAGTGCAGGTGGATGACTCTTTCTCTCTCGCTTTTCCTAAATCTTCCTCTAAAGCGGTGATCCTAAGAACTAACGCTTTGTTACACTTTTTAGTTTTAAAGGACTCAGAATATAGCTCGGCACAGGCGCGTTGAAGATCACTCTCGTTCTCACTTGTGTCATCCTCCCCTTACTCACATCGGTCTCACTGTCGAGGTGTCTCTGTTATTCAACATCCTCATCATCATGAGGAGAACTAAAAGTTCTTACATGACTAGCCATGGATGCGGTGAAGTTACAATCATGAGGTGACTCATCTCCAGAATCCACCGACTCTACCTCACTGTCGTCACTAAGGGTAGAATTGAGGACAACTTTGCCCTTTTCTCTGTTTATCCTAGTAGCACACTCAAAATCTCTATGGCCCCTACCATCGCACTCAAAGCATATCTCACTTTCTTTCTTAGGAGGATCTTTAAAAACTTTTTCATTTTTCTTTTCAAACTTATTTTTCTCAAACTTCTTTTTATCTTTAAAATTACCATTTGTCTTGAATTTGAGAATTCTCTTGAAATTTTTAGCAAAAAGAGCCAAATTATCTAAGTCAAAATCACACTCAGAATTAGACGTATATGTATCTCTTTTTTTAGTTGACTCTCCCTTCTTTCTTGACGAGCCCTCACTCTTTTTTTTCTTGGGGATTAAGTGAAATTCCATTATCTTTAGGCTTAGCAGTTTTAGGAAACATATCAATTTCATATGTTTGCAAGTCGCCTACAAGTTCTTCCAATTTTAGCGTATTTAAATTACTCATAGAATTTAGCATAGTGACTTTAGGGATAAAACGCTTAGGCAGAGAACGAAGAGTCTTTTTAACAACTCTAGCATTAGGAATATGTTCACCAAGATTAAAGCTAGTGTTAACAATGTCTGAAAGCCTAGCATAAAAATCATCAAAACATTCAATTTCATGCATGGTGATGGTCTCAAATTGAGTTGTTAAATTTTGAAGTTTAGACTCTTTCACAGCATTCGTACCTTCATGGGTAAGTTGCAAAACATCACATGCCTCTTTTGACGTGGTTCACGTCATTATATGTCGAAACTCGTTAGGTGTGACGGATTCGGAAATGTCACTTAATCCTTCAGAATTGAATGATGACCATTTAAATTCTTCTTCAGTCCAAGAAGTGACATGTTTTAAATTGATCACATTATCAACAGTGACGGAGGGAGGTGTCCACCCTCTTTCAACAAGATCCAGACACGTTCATCAATGGCTTTTAAAGCAGATCTCATGCAGGTTTTCCAGTATGCATAGTTTGTCCCGTAAAAAAATGGATTTTATTATATAATTTCTCCATTATGAACACACTAGTTTTCAAAAGATCAATTTTTCTGAAAATTGATATCTTAGAAAATTTTTGCGGAAAATTACATTGTAAAGTTGTGTAATTGGCTCTGATACCAATTTGAAAGAATGCGCGTGTGTTCAAATAGAAATATTATTTAATTAAACTCAGTTTTATCAGTTAAGTCCTAAACATGCAGCTATATGTGATTGAACAAGATGATGAAACATGCGAGAACATTCAAACACACATATTTGACGAAAAATCCTCCAAAGGGGCGAAACCATTTATTTTCATTATAATATTGTAACATACAATTTCTCGGATTACAATGAAAATATAGTGACACAGAATTACCCGAAGGCATTGTATCTGTAGTCGGAGGCTAGAAGTTTCCCTTTTCAGGAGGGAAGCAATGAAGAAGTAGAACGGTCTTCTCCACAAGGGTATGAACAGACACACGATTGTGTTCTTGGGTTGCAAACAGATTCACAAAGGTTTGGAAAGTTGTGATAATCAAAACATGAGTCTTGGGACTCACAAAGGTGAACAATTAGAGTATTTTTTACTCTGAAAATCGTTTATGAAATTATTAGAAAATAGCTCCCCGAAGTTGGTTTAAATTAGGAAATCTGGGCCTGAAAAATCTCTGCACGATCTACACGATCTGCTAGAATTTATCCCAGGCGGACCGGTCCGATATGGATGCGGATCGGTCTAGGGTTAGACTGGTTCATTTTATTAAGGAGATTCTTTGGTTTGCATTCGATCAGGGGTCTAATGGTTTCTGAACAAAGCGGATCGGTCCGGATTGAGGCGGATCGGTTCGGAGGGGCGGACCGATTCTTTTTTAAATAGGCGGACCGGTCCAGTTGTCTAGAAAATTGATTCCTTGATTTCTTTGATATTCAAATCCATTGATGACGATGCAAGCTTGAATATGTTCAATGGTGTAACGGCGTACGACATATAATTGATATTGGACAAAAATGTCCTTACACTGAGAGGTAGGAAACTTAACATAATTATTTAATGGTGAGATTTAGCATCATTATCCTGTCGTGAAAATAAAATGAAATATCTCTCTAGGTGGAATTAAAATACTAGGAGTCTCATCTCCTAGGTATGTCTAAATATAAACCCTAAGAGGTGGAAAACTTATTTTCATTATTCTTATAGTGAAACTAAACATGATTATTTTACGGTGAAATTAAATGAAATATCTCTCGGTGGTGTATGAACACTTTGGAGTCTCATCTCCTAGGCATGTCTCAATATAAACCTTGAGAGGTGGGAAACTTAACATCATTATTTTATGGTGAGAATTAACATCATTATCCCATGGTTAGAATAAAATGAAATCTCTCTCTCGACAATACTAGAACAGTAGGAGTCTCGTCTACAAGGCACGTCTCAATATAAACCCTAAGATGTGGGAAACTTAACATCATTATTTTATAATGAAACTTAAAATCATTATCCAATGGTGAAAATAAAATAAAATCTCTCTCTCCTCGGTACGAGAATACTTAGAGTCTCATCTCCTAGTTATGTCTCAACATAAAAACCCTGAGAAGTGGGAAACTGAACATCATTATTGTATAGTGAGGCTTAACATCATTATCCTATGGTCAAAATGAAACATCAATGCTGTATGGTGCATAAAAAAGTAAGAAGTGCATAGGTGTATGGAAAATATAATGAAAGAAAGCGAAATATCATTCATAGATCTTCAAAAGATGAAAACACCCCAACAAAGGGGCATAGAGTAACATTGTTAAAATCCCACTAGTGGGGTGATATGAATATAAAACAAATGTGTTGGGCATAAGAGACCAGAAATGCTCACCCAAAAATCATAAATAAAGAAAGTTATGTATGAGTCACTAAGTCACCAGTAGTTGTAGATTAAGGGATGGTCAATTCCTCCTGAACAATGGTGGCATATTGGTCACCAACCTGATTCTCTTCTTCAACAATATGCGTCCTCTCATCACCTACAACATCGGCCTCAATAGTCGCTTTAATGGAATCCTCAGCATGAATCTTCTCCAAAGAAGTGATGGTCTCACGATGAGAAAAGCCCAGGAAGTTGAGAGTCTCATCCCCTCCGAGGTATTTTGTGATGAGGTTAGAAAATTGAGTGAGTATTCGCCTATAAGTTTCCTTTAACCCATTTTCCATGTGTGAGATACCATAATCATATAACTCCTCAAACTCCTTAAACTTTTCCACAATGACCTCACAACTGGTCTATAGAAGTTCCTTCTCGTTTTTATCCTACTTCTTTAAGGCTCCCTTATGGGTTTCCTTCAAATAAATAAGGAAAGTCCTATTTTATTCTCATAGATCGAGAATATAATCATCATGAGGAGCCTTTAGTTCATCCAACTTTTTTCTACATGTCGTCCATGTTCTGCTCCGCCTGCTCGGCCAGTAAAATCTTTAGCTAAGACTCCATACCCCACCGATGAAGGTGTTGAAGATCAATGATAGACTAAAATAAGACACACATGAGAAATAAAAGTCAATACGCTATGAGAAAGAACTTTGTAAAAGTATGACGTAAAATTATTACCTGAGTGACTCTATGAAGTGAAAAGCTAAAAATAATAGTACTGCTCTAAGAACCAAAGAAACGGCTATTACACGGAGGAGTTGTTGAAAATATGATTTATTCGGCCATAGTTTGGCTCGTGATGAGAGACTCGGGATTCAAGGCAAGATGAACGAGGTGAATAGATGCTGACACATCATTAGAAATTACAACACTGGGATAAGTAGGTCATCTCGGTGGTTTGATTTTCTTTTACTATTGAGAGAAAGCCCTAGACCCAGTGGATTCTTTCCTTTTTTGCGATCCCTTGGCATTTGGGCCAACTGTTGCAGACTTTTTCTTAGGGCCTTTTGACTGGGCAATAATCTTTCTCTTAAGCCTGGCCAAAATATTTTTAGTAATGGGAGCTCCCATTTCCTAAAAGTGGCCAAGAGTATTCTCATGATGATCTGCAAAGTTAAAAATATCAATAACAATCAGTATCAGAAAATAATTAAGACGACAATACAAGTTAGTAAAAGTTGAAATAAAAGATTATTTTATGAAGGGATTCTAATAGGGTTGACCAAATTCCAAGAAATTTAAGGATTTTGGTCTGGATCAACTCTTGAAATAGTTTGAGAACATCAAGTCCTCTTACTTGGTCAATCATCTCCATATTGCTCATACTCAACCCAAGGTTAACTTTGGCCGAGACTGTAATCCTATCCCATTTTCAGGATGCCTTGGTTTCTATGTCTCGTCGTCATTAAACTCGCACAAGCCCAAGAAAAAAAAATACAGATATTTCCATTAGTGGTTGAAAGTCTAGTTCACGTGCAATAGTTTTTGGTCTAGTTTTTAAGTGACGAAGTGGTAATAGCAAGGGTCGAATTTTTTGGTAACAATTGAATTGCATGCTCGAAAGATGTCTAGAGGTAAATATTCCTTGTAGATAAGCCTCCAAATTATGAATAGCACCATAAAAATCCTCCAAGCATTGGGGTCTAGTTGGTTTGTGAAAACGCCGATAGCAGAAAAAATTCCCCTCATTCCTAACTGAAATGGAAGCTGAAAACCTAACTTGAACATTTCTTCATAAATGCCAATCTTGTCTCCATTCTTAAGGCATATTCCCTTTCATCCTGGGTCATCACTCTCATTTATATCTTTGGTTCAATACCATACAAGTGTGACTAGTTAATGATATTAGTCTCTTGGACATCACTCTTATGAGATGAGGAAACAGTTGAATCAACCTAAAAAAATGTCTTCCTCTTCATCGTCAACAAGAGGAACCTTGCCATATTTGTCTCGGCTTAAATAATATTCCTCTGTTGGGGATAAAGGAATGTTATATCCAGTCTTTTCATCAAAGATATCGCAAATTAGGGGCTCACAATCCCCATGTTGATTAAATGAGGTTCTAGGTTTACCTTTGTTACTCAATTCAGCAAATTTAGCTATATTGGATAAGCTAGGATAAGCAACACTCACTTGTATGGCCTCCTCAAATGAATCGGGGTCCGCAGTCTCAGCTGGAGTGTTCGAACTCTCACACGGGATATAAACTTTAGAGGAATACATGGTACCACTACTGATGATAATAATAATTGGAGAAGAAACTTCAAGTGTAGTGTCTCAGTGTGGAAGATTTTTTAGACACATAGGAAGGAGTGACACAACTAAGGGTGTCGAAGCCAGAGGTGTCGGAGTAACACTCTCCCAACGAGACTTATATCGATTAAATTGGTCCTAGACCTCTTCCCTCACTCGGCGAACACGATCGCGAATGCGACACATTTGAAGACAAGTCTTGTTCAAGTTTTAGTGCATTCAGAAACTTCTACTTAAATAGTTTCTATGGTTTGGAAGATCAAATAGGAAAAGTGAATCATTTTTGGAAAGAACACTCCATTGGGCTATAAGACCTACACTGATAGAAAAGTCATCAGAGAATCCTAGGAGTAACCAATTTCCTCCTAAAATCACATGGCCAACTCCAAAAACTACCACTCTGCTTAAAATAACCATATTCAATACCTTAGAACCTTCACAAATGGAGGTGTAAAGTCTAAAAAAATGTCAAAAAAATGAAACTAAGAAATTGAAGATTAAAACAATGAAAAGCTAGGAAGGAGTGATTTTGAGTTACCTCAAAGAATGAGGAGACTGGAAAAGGATGGTACAAAGTAATAACCGTGCCCGAGATTTATACCTCATTCACTATAATTTGTATGATTTTAGACCATGAACAGAATATTATGGATGAATGTTATATTTGAATTATCCTTGTGGCCTTCGTGCAAATTAAATTTGGATTTGATGGCTTAAAGTTGTTTTGCGAATTTATGGTTATTGTTCGAACAAGCGACCAATTCATTTGACCGTGGAAAGGCCTGCCGTTTGAATGATAAGGACCTGAATGATTTCAATCATTTTTTAGAATCTCATTGGAATGCCATCGTTCAAATGAGGTGCAATATCGTTCGAACGAGGGAAAGTTTCCCATTCAAAAGAATGAGTGTCTGACCCATTTATAGCCTACGTTTGACCCTCGTTAGAACTCTCATTCAAACGAGAGGGGATCTCGTTTGAACGAGGTTCAAAGTCATTTGAACACCAGACAAAAAATAAATATTTTTGCACATTTTAATGTGCTCCCACGACTTGGATTATTGGATTAGATGAGCTTTCAAGTACTTAACGACTGAGGTCAAAGCATTAATCAATATATAGATGGACCACTAGTTAATGGGTTAAGTGTTTTTGGGTTTAAATAGAGGTGAGATGGGATGAAGAGGCCATTCTTATTAGATTTTTGATCTCTTTCTATCTGTCTCTAAGGTACACTCTTTCATTTACATCCCATTTCCACCCCCCTAAGGTTTCGCCTTCCATCCTACGCCCTTTTCTACCTATTCCAAGGCTAAACACACCTATTTCAGTCCTAGTTTGAGGAAGAAGTTGGGTAGAAGAAGCCATTGTTGGAGCTATCTTTAAGAAGTTGGATCTTTGTTGGAATGTTTAAGCTTTTAGGATCTTTCAAGCCATTCACTTTGTTTTCCCCCAAATGTTTTCAAGATTAAAAGTTATTATGATCCATGCTAGAAGGGTTTATTTTTAAGTAATATTTTATAGTATGTTTGTTTAGAGTTTTGTTGAAAAAAATGGGATTTTTGAGAAAACTAAGTGTAAATGGATTTTTAAATAAAATGGTATTATAAATCTTAAAATATGAGAAAATAAACACAAAAATATATTTTCATGCTAAAACATGTCTTGTTGCATGTTTAAGGAATTCTAGGCTTGAATTCCTCCCTAAAATGTGTTAAATATTGTAGTATGTTGAATATAGACTTACAAATGAGATATATGGAATTATTTTTTTTTCCTTTAAATAAAAAAATTGGAAGTATTAGCCGTAATTATGTTGTAAAATCATGATGAAATGACATTTGATACAACTTATGTGTATGATGGTAAAATTGACATTTAGTAAAAATGGTCTTTGTGACATTAAAATATGTTTCCTGAAATGAAATATAAAGAAATGGGATTTTGTTGGAAAAAGGATAATGTATGATTTTTTGAAATAAATTCATACAATATGATTTTGAACAAAAAATAACGATTTGTGATGCCACAATGGCAAAAATATGCCTTTTCACAAGATTTCGGTAAACGAAGGGTAAAAGGGTAATTTTTGGTAAAATTAGATGGACTTGGTGGTTAGACTTCCTCATTTGACATTGTCGGTCGATTTCGTGAAAAAATAGATAAATGAATGAAATGGCATAAAGATGATGAAAGCATAGGAGCAATTTGGACATTTGTAAAAATGTTGAAACACATTAATATGGACTTGAATGAGACGGGGAAAGAATTATGAAGGGTCCGGATCTTAAGGGTGAATGAACCAAAATCACTAGACAGAGCATATGCTACCATAGTTGGTGGTGTGGAAGACATCAAAGTATGCGGTTATTTGTAGGACCTTGAGAAAAGATAATGGAATAGAAATAAATTTGGTTATGCTTAGGGAATGTAATTATAACAACCTAAATAAAGGGATAAAATGGAGACTAAGGAATAAAATAAGATTAAATAGTCTCTAGACCTAGTGAAGGGTGTCATGAAATGGTTAAGTTAGAGTATGAGCACATTGCTCGGGTGCATTATATAGTAATTGCATTAATAATGGCTAAGTTGATAAACATTTTCCAACTTTTGAAAATACATGTTATATGTATAATATTTTCATAGAAAACATATAGCTTATTATTTCCCACACCGTTGAGTGTTCTCTTACCCCTTGCTTTTATGTTAAAACCCCCACCCCCAGGTACCTCGAGTAGGGACGTTGGCAAGGACGTCGGTAAGGCCCCTAAAGGTAATAGTCTTCGTCAGAAGGTCTGCCATTATATTTAAAACATGTCTTTTTGAAACATTTGATTTAGGACATTTTAGATTATTTATATTCGAGCATTGGGCCAAGTATTGTAATAATGTGGGAACAATCATGATTTATTTCCTATTAATTAAACATTGTTGGAATCAACGGATTTTCATAAATAAACCTCGTTAATCAACGTAACTACAATGATCACTTATTTTATAATTTAATACCGATAATTTTATGTTTATAAAATGGTGCAATTAAAGGGTTTTTCTTAAATAATAAACCTGGAATTTCCTCCTCGCCCTTTATTCCCTTGACTAGATGCGGGTTGACCGAATAGTTTACCAAAACGAGTTCAGAGCATTACAAATTGTATTAGAGCAATAGGATCCTGGGGTTCGATGTATGTTTTACATTTCTTATTACGGTTATTTTATATGTTTACATTTTAGTTACTACTTTAGTTACTATTTTATGTTAATCATTTCCAATATCGCTTTCATTTTGTTTCATTGTGTATTGAACTCTCCTTTCTTATTTGGATGACTACACATCGTGGTTTGGCTAGTAGACTAGGGAAAAAGGAGCTTCGACGCATAAAATAGGCTATGCGTTATTTTTTTGACTCCCTCTCCCAGAAGTAGAGATCCAACAGGAGTGGGACAGTTAAAAGAACTGCCTTGGCCTCCATTCTAAAGGAGTTCACGAGGATTCACCCACCCATCTTTAATGGGGCAGCTAGCCCCGATGCTGCAGAGGAGTCGATAGATGTGGTCACTTAGGTTTGGGTGATTCTTAAGGTGCTACCTTGGCACAAAATCAACATAGAAACCTTCTAACTCAGAAATTAGTCACACCGTTGGTGGAGCACGTACTCTCTTAGTGTGATAGAGATTATAGATTGGGACAATTTTAGAGTCATATTTCTAGATTGATACATTACCAAGGAACTTTAAGATCCCAAAAGGACAAGTTACTTCATCTGATTGATGGGAAGATATCACTGAATGAGTACCAGGTCAAGTTTTAGAGTTTGTGCAAGTATGTGGATGCAGTGCAGAAGGAAAAGGCAAAAAAGATAAGGCTATTTGTCAAGGACCTTAACTTTAGTATTTCTCAGATCATTGTTAGTTTAAACCTACCAAGCTTCAAAACTGCAGTGAAGAAGGCAATCAGGCTAGAGCTAGAGGTAAAGGATGGAAAGGCCATCAAGGAGAAAAATATGGATCCCAGCGGGTCCAAGGAGAGAGGTCACAAGAATTCTAGGAGTTGGGATGGAGGCTTCTTTGCAAAGATGAAGGCCGCTATGGGTTCATTATGTTCCTTGTGTGCCAGTGACTAAAGTCCGATAGCTCGTACTGAGAGGACTTTATTTTGGTGTGGGTCCCCTATTCACATCAAGAGGGATTTATCATAGAAAGCTTCAGGTAACAAGGAGGGTAGTTAGCAAACTGTCAACTATGTACCGGGTAGAATTCTAGCTATACAAGCCCCACCCAACTGTTGTAACAACAAAAATTTTCTTCTGGGTATCATAAATAGATGAGGTATAGTGTTGATGGTTCTCATCCTAATCACAACCAGAGTAGTCGTGTTCTAGGTCAGGTGATCGACTGCTAGAGAAGTAGGTTTAACCCTCGATACGCCTATGCCATATCATAGTTTATAGCCCCTTTCGGTGAGCCATCCGTGATGAAATGTATGATTCTATTGTTTATCACATGGGTAAAGTCACTATTTAATTTAGGTGCATCACATTCATTTATCTCAAGCTCTTTAGCATTCACTTTGTGATTAGACGTAGATTAGTTTTACCTTCTTATGTTCAAAGGACTTTCGATTAGTGACTGTATAGTTCTTGGTATTGTCTGTCATAGTTATGTAGTTGTGGTTGGAGATTATGTTATGGATTACAACTCGATCCTTATGGACATCAATGGAGGTGATCCTAACTAAGGATTGGCTATCGTGTTTTGCTACTACCATGAAATTCCATCGACATAATGTCTCGATATCTCTTCCATACAGGTCTCGCCATCATTTCAATAATAAACAGGACGTTGGTTATTATTGCACATTAGTGCATGAGCATAAATAGTACATCATTAGTTGTATAGTATAGTTGCTCTAGATGAGCAAGATGTTCTGTTGTTAGACTATCGAGTAGTGCGAGACTTTTTTGATGTGTTCCTAGGTGATCTTAATAGTTTACCCTAACACCAGGAGGTTAACTTTACTATAGAGGGGCATTAGGGCATGTCACTTATCTCTATAACTCATCACAAGATAGCTTCAGAATAATTATAGAAGTTGAGGGTTCAGTTGGATGAATTGACCAGTAAGGGCATTATTTGCCTAGTGTGTCCCCTTGGGTGCCAAGAAGAAGGATAAATTCCCGGGGCTTTGCATCGATTACAGTCTGTTAAATAGGGTAATAGTGAAGAATAAGTATTAATACCCTACATCGATGATCTGTTGAACTAGTTGTATAAGGTATATATGTTTTCAAAGATTGGCATACGGTCCGGGTACCATCAGTTGTGTGTAAGAGATGAGGACATTCCTAAGAGATCATTTCAAACTCGGTACAAGCATTATGAGTTTCTAGTGGTTCCTTTCAGCTTGACGAATGTCTTAGTGATGTTTATGTATTTGATGAACTGTATCTATTACCCTTACCTAGACGGGTTTATAGTGGTATTTTTAGATGATACACTGGTTTACTCAGCATCGAATATGGACCATGATGAGCACCTTATCATGATGTTGAAAGTGCTTAGGGAGAGAAAGTTTTATGCCAAATTTAGCAAGTGTGAATTCAAGATGGATAAGGTCAAGTTGTTTGGTCATGTGGTTTCCAGCGAGGGAATTTTTGTTGATCCTTCCAAGGTTGAGGTCGTTCTAAGTTGGGATAGGCTAAAAACAGTCAAGGAGGTATCCAACTTGTAATACCCCGTATTTTCATGACTTTTATTATGGGGATATTATCAAATTTAATTGAGATAAATTAATTTAATATTAATCTGGATTTTATAATAAATATTTACTAGCATGATGAGAGTTAGTAATTATTTGGTGTAAATTACTTCATGAGTAAAGTAATACATAGAATTGGATTTATTAAAAATTATCGCGAGTGAATAACACGACAATTATAGAATTTAAGTTAGGACGTGCTTGTGTCGTGTCCGGACTAAATTAATGAAATATAAAGTAATAAAAATATAAGTCGACCATATGGTCATTTCAAGTGCGCCAACACGTCCGGAAGGATCAAGATAGTCAGAAAAATGTACCCATGAGTTTAGTTCGTGTCTCAGGACGTTTTTAGGCCTAACTGGTAACCTGGAGGGGCATTTTAGTAATTTTTCTTTTTAAGGCTTAATTATGGACGAAAATTGAAGGGGTATATTTGATGGGATTAATGGTAGAGTTGTAGAGAGGCTAAGTAAATGAGAAGAGAGAAGACTCCAAAGGAGAGAACCACCTTACCTACACCACCTTTGCCGAATTTCAACACCAACTCATAGATCGGGGAACGAGGGACGCAACTATACACATCAACACCAGAGAATCAGACCTTCATATCTGAGGCAAGTATCTAACTTGATATTATTGTTATTGATATCATACCCATGATTGTGTAGGAGAATTATATTGGTGTTTCATAAACAGATAATTGATGTCTGGGAATAATTGTTGAAATTTCATAATAGAAATCATGTTCAGATGATTCTTTTGTTGAATTTAGATTGGTGAACACGAAATTAATGCCCAGTAGAGATAGGAATCTGAAAATCAATGGAATTTATGTGAAATAAAATAAACTAGGGTTAGAATAAATTCTTGTTTTTAATTCGTTTGATGATGATTCTTGATGAATTAATGGAAATCTTACGTTAGAAATCATCTATTATTGTTTATATAATGTTCCTTATGGTAGGTTGGGAGTTTGGGACATGATAATGGCGATTTGGTTAAGATTTATGGAAGAAATCCATATGTATGAATTTGCAGAATCTGGGCAAGAACTGTTCGATCGATCAATCGACTCAAGAATGTCGATCGATCGACTGATCAATCGATCGACTCCTTTTCATCGATCGACCATCCCCACCTGGAAATTGTATAATTTTTTCCTTTTTCAGTTAATTCGATTCAAAATGTGTAGGAGCCCTTGGATGTTATTTAAAGATTATAAATGATCATGGGGAGGACCAATAGGGTCTAAGTAGGTTTCGATAAATGAAATTTTTATACGAGATGTAACCATGGGATGACGGGGGCATAAAATTGGATAGAACTCATACGAACGTTAAGTGAGGTATTGGAAGACTCTAGAAAGACTTAGACCAGTATGTTAGTGAGGGTACACCTACTGAATTTACATCTAGTAAAAGAAACACTTCGAGGGACGAGAAGTACTTAATGAATGGTGATAGTTGAGAATAAAAATAAATGGGTAATTATACGTAGGACTTGGGTGATTTCTGCCACATATGGATATAATATTATTATGGGTCATGGGCGTACCTAAAAGAACAATGGGAAAATGTATATATATATATATATATATATATATATATATATATATATATATATATATATATAACCAAGTGCATGTGTATATACAATGATATTTATCTGTGTATAATCATACCCGTGCTAGATGCTATCACGGAGGTTTTCGCACTAGGACAGTCTTATCTCGATGGGAACTTTATGGGGCGTATTGACTCAAACCCTAGAACATAGATTCCTTGGTACATGCCATCAGAGAATGGCACTCATATGGTCCTAAGAAACGTGAGGGTGTGTGCTGACCTCTTAGTGACTTGGAACTATGCTTCACCTCCATTATGTGTGTATTGTGTTAATATAGTTGGAGAGTGATTCGAACTAGTATTTCCACTTTTGTACGAGAGGTACGGGGACTTGATAGCAGAGTATGCCATGACCATAGATTTTACGTGGGGTGCCGATTAGTATATATATTCAATGTGTAATTTATATATATACTTATACCTGGACTTCTTCTACTGTGTAGATAAGTATATAAATATTGAATAAATGCTTCTCATTATGGTTAGTGTTTGAAACTTCCCAGCGGTATTGAGAAATACATAATTGACTTAAATAATCCTTAAGAAGATGGTATCTTAAATAAATCATAAACATACTACTTCGTGAATCAGAATTTATGGGAGGAGAATTGGGTTAGACTTATGAGTGATTTTAGTAGTACAATAGGCACGTAAACTAGATGAGAGGTGAGAATTCTCAAGAGAGTGTCGCTTACTAACATATGTGTCATATAAACTAGTAAGCATTCAAAATACTTGGTAAACTATTTTTAAAGCTGTTTTACGCTCGGGATCTGACCCGTTTCCTGTCATTTTTCCTTCTTTAGTACACACACACACACACACACACACACACACATATATATATATATATTTTTTTTACAGGTGCCCAGCCACAGGGGAGTCAGGCGTGGATCCTCTGGATTGGACTTGCTGCAGCTTGTGTTGGAGTTGTAGGTCCTTGCAGTAGATGATTATTCCTTTGACTCCTCAGCTTCTGATTTAGTTCTCTTTAGTTAGGGCATGTGTCACCCATTTACAGACTTCTATTTAGACTTGATAGAGATCTCATACTTTTTATTATTTCAATATTCTATTTTATTTGGGATTGTTTTATCTATTACGTTGACGGTAGTTTTGGATATTTATTTGGATTAAGTAATCTAGTTGTCATAACTAAGTTGGATTTTTTGTTTATTCATCATTAGTACTATTCATAAACTGGTGTATACACATAAGATCTTTATTTGACACTTAGCTTAAATATTTATTAGGGTCTTAATAAAGAAACTTATTTTACGATAGTAATGCTAAGAATGAACCAACCGTACACTTTGAATTAATTTAATAAAGGACTGATCACCCGGTATTTAATTAGGCAGGCTGTCACAGGTGGTATCAGAGCATCAGGTTCTATTGTCCTTTAGGATCTGTACGACTCATTATGCTTCTAGCTTTACATTTTTGATGTAGAGCCCTATTTTTAGGACTGTTGTATTCTTACATTTACGATTACGTCTTCAGTTATTTGAGATTGATAATAAACTGTAGACTAATGAACTTCTTTCTCATTTCAGATGCCTCCGAGGCAAGCACCCCAAGACATGAATGGCCATCCCGAGCAGCTAGCAACTCCGCCTCAGCAAATAGTGAACACAAATGAAGTCATTGCCAAAGTTGCTCAGGGGTTGAATGCAGGATTAATGGTTGTGCAGCAGGCCCCATCCCAGGTTTAAGCTGTAATGACAGTTGCAACACAACTTCCCAAGGCGTGGGAGAGGGTTAAGGATGCCTTTTAGAAGGAACATCCCTCAAAATTCTCGGTTAGTTATGATATTGTCATGGCTAACCAATGGAAGAAAGACATCCATAGGCATCTGCGCATGTATGAGTGCACTGACGTTCAGAGACAGTTACTGTCTTCCTTCAAGATAGTAGGGGTGCTTTGCAGTGGTGGGAGTCCACTACCACCTTGGAGGAGAGGGGTTGCATGCCAATTCAGAATTTTTGGGTGCGGTTTGATCGCAAATATTTATCATCCGTCGTGCACACTAAGATGAGGGGAGGAATACTGAATCTTAAGTAGGAGAGTATAACGATTGCAGAGTATGAGGAGGAGTTCATGAGACTTCTCACTATAGTTCTAGATGAGGCACCCACTGAAGATAAGAAAATATTGTTATTCTTAGATGGAATGGCCTGTGAGATTCGTCAGCATATCATAGGTAATCTGTTATTAAGTACCTACACCGATGAACTCAACGCTACTCTATGCATTGCCAGGATCACCGCTTCCATCAGTAAGGAAGCAAGTGAGCAGGGGAGTCCATCCAGCAGGGCTATACTCGAGGTAGAGGTGCCTGTGGGGCATTACCAACACATGGGAAAATCCGCCATAGTGAGCAGAGTTCCCATCAGGGGGACCCTGCTATGTGATTTCGATTCGATGATTCTAGGAAGAGATATGGGGGATTTAGATAGGGCCAGCAGGGCCAGTCTAGTCAGCATGGCCAACAGGACAAACATCATCAACAGTAGGGCCATCAGGGCGAATAACATTTTCAACAGGGCCAGTAGGGCCAGTGGTGGGGTACTAACGACCATCAGGGTTGAGGTCAGTAGGGATAGAGGGGAGGAAACTTTGGGGGCAGGTCCTTTGGATGTGGAAAGAATGTTTATAAGGACCAGGATTTCCCAGAGGGAGATAGGGCCCCACAACAGCCGGGTTCCCATCATGATCCGTAGAGGCCACTCTTCCAAGCCTCCCTCCTAGCGCTAACTCAGATGCCAAAACTACCTCCCATCCCATCAACCCCCATTCAGTAGGTGAAATTGCAATATGGACATGTCTATAATGTCCACTAGCCAACACCCCCTTAGGCACGACCTGTGATTGAGGGTACATTTCCTATCCATGACACTATAGGGCATGTTTTATTTGATACTAGGGCATCATACTATTTTATAGCCACTAGCTTTGCGTAGGCCACGGGATTATTAGGCACAATAGAGAGTACAGTGGCATGTGTAAACTCACCATTGGGGAATGGGTCTTTGATTTTCTTTATATGCCGGGGAGTAGGTATAGAGGTTGGTAGCTTGATTTTACCTGTGGATATGCTAGTTTTAGATATGCATGGGCTTGACGCCATTATTGGCATGAATTGGCTAGAGACTTATAAGGCCATGATAGATTACTTTGGTAGAAGTATTATCTTTGCCATTACTAGTCAGGAGATGTTTTTGGTGGCGATGCCTCGCCCAGAGGGAGGATCATCCACCCATTTATACTACCTAGAGGAGTAGACCTCTATGGAGATTGTGATTCCCCTGGATTCGATTCCAGTTATTCGTGAGTTTTTGAATGTGTTCCAAGAGATACCAGGCCTACCCCCAATAGAGAGATAAATGTTTTTATATACTTGATGTTGTGCACTCATCCGATAGCTCGTGTACCATACCGTATGGATGCAGTTGAGATGAGTGAGTTGCGAGATCAGATTGAGCAGTTGTTAGGCCAGGGCTTCATTAATAGGAGCACCTCACCTTAGGGCGCTCCGGTATTGTTTATTAAAAATAGAGATGGTTCATTGAGATTATGCATGGACTACCTATAATTAAATGATGGTCACGATATAGAATAAGTATTCGTTACCCAGAATCGATGACTTGTTCAACCAGCGGAGGGGAGAGGACTTCTTTTCAAAAATAGACTTGAGATCGGTATACCATCAGGTATGGATTAGCGAGCAGGAAGTGTCAAAGACTGCTTTCTTAACGAGGTATGGGTCATATGAGTTAAGAGTCATGCCATTCGGGCTGATAAATGCTCCAGCCATATTCATGGACTGAATGAACCGAGTGTTAAGAGAGTTCTTAGACTAGTTTTCATCGTCTTCATAGATGAAAAACTGATTTATTCACAGACTGAGGAGGATCATGACAAGCACTTGGGACGGGTTCTTCAGACTCTACAAGAGCATCAGCTGTATGCCAAGTATGAGAAGAGCGAATTCTAGTTACGGGAGGTACATTTTTTAGGGCATGTTGTGTGAGAATTGGGGATATCCGTGGACCCGGGAAAATTATTCGCGGAGTGGGAACATCCCATGACACCGACAGAGGTACATAGTTTGTTAGGGTTAGCTAGATACTATAGGCGGTTCATTCTAGGCTTTTCAAAAATAGCTGGTCCGTTGATGAATCTGACCTGTAAAGGGGTACCATACGTTTGGGATGACGCTTGTCAATCAGATTTTGATGAGCTGAAGGATAAGTTGACTTCAATACCAAATTTTTCTTTACCCAGGCCAGGAGTGGAGTACCTAATGTATACTAATGCTTCTCTACATGGACTTGGTGGAGTACTTCAGCAGGAAGAGCATGATATAGCCTATTCCTCCTACAAGCTTAAGCCTCATGAGAGGAATTACCCCACCCACGACCTGGAGTTAGCAGTGGTCGTGTTTGCATTGCAGATTTGGAGGCAATATTTTCATGGGGATAAGTTTTACTTGTTCATAAACTAAAATTCACTGCATTACTTATTCACTCAGCCGGAGTTGAACATGCGTTAGTGCAGGTGGTTGGAGTTTGTGAACGACTACGAGTTCGAGATACACTACCATTCGGGGAAGGCTAACGTGGTTGCTGATGCGTTAAGTCGAAGGCCAGTAGGTGAGGTAGCAAAAGTATGGAAGGAAAAGTGTAAAGAGTTGGGACAGTAGGACGCAGTGGACCGATCCTTTGTATCTGTGATTATGGTCACGCCAGAGATTGTTACGAGAGTGATACAGGCCCAAGAAGATGATACGTTTTGTCAGGATCATATTGTACGACACCTTGCTGAGGGTTCTGAGTCCTGTTCAGTGAGTTCAGATGAAGGTTTGTGGTTTAATGGGATATTGGTGGTCCGGGAGGGAGAATACTTACGTCATGAAGTAATGATGAAGTCGCATGGGTCCAAATTTGCAGTACATCCTGGAGGGGATAAAATGTACAAGGACATGAGGTGGCAGTACTGGTGGAGTGGGATGAAGACGGACATTGAAAATTTCATTTCCAAATGTACCACATGTCAGATGGTAACGGTGGAGCACCAGAGACCGCAAGGATTAATTCGGCTACTAGGGATACCTACGGGGAAATGGGAAAGCATTTCCATAGATTTCATCACTGGGCTGCATACATCATAGAGGGGTCATGATTCTATATGGGTAATATTGGATCGGTTGACCAAGGAAGCTAACTTTCTGCTAGTATGGACAGACCTCACTACGGGCCAGTATACGTAGTTGTTTATTACCGAGGTAGTGAGATTGTATGGGGTTCCCCTAGATGTTGTGTTTGATAGAGACAACATTTTTGTGTCATGCTTCTGGGAGAGCTTTCAGGAGGCTATGGGTACAAAGTTGAGATTGAGTTAAACTTATCCCCTGCAGACAGACGGACAGATTGAGCGTACTAATTAGATGCTAGAGGAAATGTTACGCATGTGTGTCCTTAATTTTGGAGGGGGTTGGGAGCCATATCTTCCACTGGTGGAGTTCGCTTATAATAATTGCCATCAGTTTATGATCGGTATCTCCCCATTTGAGGCTTTGTATAACAGACCTTATCGTTCTCCCATTTGTTGGCTAGAGGTGGGGGACAACAAGTTGCTCGGACTAGAGGTGACTCCGGACACGTTAGCCAGAATCGAGTTAATTAGGATTCGGATTCGGGTAGCCCAGGACATGTAAAAAAGCTACGCCGATGAAAAACAGTCTTTCAGGGATTTTGGCATGGGATACCAAGTATTGCTGCGATTGTCTCATATGAAGAGATTAATGAGGTTTAGAAAGAAAGGGAAATTGGCTCTGAGGTATGTAGGACCATTTTCCATTATCAAGAGGGTAGGACTGGTGGCATACAAATTGGGATTTCTGGAGCACTTACACCGTATTCATGATGTGTTCCACATTTTGTCATTGAGGCGATATCTTCAAGATGATATGGCCCACACTCTTATCGCGATAGAGGAGATTGACTTACAACCTGACAGTTCCAATGAGGAGAGACTAGTGGCTATCCTAGACCACAACGAGAGTAGATTGTGGTCGAAGGTAGTTCCACTTGTACAAGTCCAGTGGGAGCATCATAATGAGGAGGAGTCCACTTGGGAGCGGAAGGCAGATATATGCGAAAAATATCAAAATTTGTTTTTACCAGGTATGCCTTATTTTTTGAATTTCAGGACAAAATTTCGTTATTAGGGGGGAAGTATGTAATACCCCGTATTTTTATGGCTTTTATTACGGGGATCTTATCAAAATTAATTTAGATAAATTAATTTAATATTAATTCAAATTTATAATAAATATTTACTAGCGTGATGAGAATTAGTAATTATTTGGTTGAAATTACTTAATGAGTAAAGTAATAAATAGAATTGGATTTATTAAAAATTATTGAGAGTGAATAACCCCCAAACTATAGAATTTAAGTCGGGACGCGCTTGTGTCGTGTCGGGACTAAATTAATGGAATATAATTAAAAAAAATAAGTCTCCCGTATGGTCATTTTGAGTGTGGCAACGTTTCCGGAAGGGTCAAGATAGTAAAAGAAAATGTACCCGGGAGTTAAGTTAGGGGACATTTTGAAGCCTAACTGGTAACCCGGGAGGGCATTTTAGTAATTTTCCTCTTTAAAGCTTAATTATGGACGAAAATTGAAGGGGTATATCTGATGGGAGTTAGAGTCCTCAAGGATTAGAAATGGTAGAGTTGTAGAGAGGCTAAGGAAGGGAGAAGAGAGAAAACTCCAAAAGAGAGAACCACACTACCTACACCACCTTTGCCGAATTTCAACACCAATGCGTAGATCGGGGAACGAGGGACGCAACCATACACATCAACACCAGTGAATCATAACTTTATATTTAATGCAAGTATCCAACTTGCTGTTATTTTCGTTGATATCATACCCATGCTAGTGTAGGTGAATTATATTGATGTTTCATAAAAGGATAATTGATGTTTGGGAATAATTGTTGAAATTTCAGAGTAAAAATCATGTTAGGATGATACCTTTGTTGGATTTAGATTGGTGAACACGAAATTGATGCCTAGTAGAGATAGGAATCTGAAAATCAATGGAATTCATGTGAAATAAAATAAACTTGGGTTAGAATTAATTCTTGAATTTAATTAATTTGATGATGATTCTTGATGAATTAATGGAATGCTTACGTTATAAATCATCTATTATTGTTTATATTATGTTCCTTACGGTTGGTTGGGAGTTTGGGACTTGCTAATGATGATTTGGTTAGGTTTTATGGAAGAAACCCGTAGGTATGAATTTGCAAAATTTGGGCAAGAACTGCTCGATCGATGGATCGACTAAAGAATGTTGATGGATCGATCGATCAACCCATTTTCATCGATCGATCGACCCCTCCTGGAAATTGTATAATTTTTTCATTTTTTAGTTAATTCGATTCAAAATGCATAGGAGCCCGTGGATGAAATTTAATGATGATAATGGGTCTTGGGGAGGACCAGTAGGGTCAAAGTAGGTTCCGATAAATGAAATTTTATACGAGATGTAATCGTGGGATGACAGGGGCATAAAATTGTATAAAAATCATGCGTACGTTAAGTGAGGTATTGGGAGAATCAAGAAAGACTTATAACAATATGTTAGTGAGGGTACACCTACTGAATTTACATCTAGTAAAAGAAAACACTTCGAGGGACGAGAAGTACTTATGGAATGGCGACAATTGAGAATAAAAAGAAATGGGTTAATTATAAGTAGGAGTTGGGTGATTTATGCAATGTATGGATAGAATATTATTATTGGTCGTGGGCTTACCTAAAAGAACAATGGGAAAATGTATATATATATATATATATATATATTTATTTATAACCGAGTGCATCTGTATATATAATGATATTTATCCGTGTATAATCATACCCGCGCTACTTGCTATCACAGAGGTTTCTGCCTCGGGACAGTCTTATCTCGATGGGACCTTTATGGGGGATATTAACTCGTACCCTAGAACATAATATTCCTTGGTACAGGCTATCAGAGAATGATAGTCAGATCTCCCAAAGAGACGTGAGGGTATGTGCTGATCTCTTAGTGAATTGGAATTATGCTTCGCCTCCACTATGTGTGTATTGTGTTAATGCAGTTCGAGAGTGATTTTGAATTAGTATTTCCCATTTTGTACGAGAGTTCGGGGACTTTATAGAAGATTATTACAACACCATAGATTTTATGTGGGGTGTTGATTAGTATATATATTGTATTAGTAATTTATATATATACTTACACCTGGACTTTTTCTACTGTGCAGACAAGTATATAAATATTGAATAAATGATTCTCATTATGATAAGTGTTTGAAACTTCCCAGCAGTATTGAGAAATACATAATTGACTTAAATAATCCTTAAGAAGATGGTATCTTAAATAAATCATAGACATACCACTTCGTGAATCAGAATTTATGGGAGGAGAACCGGGTTAGACTTATGAGTCATTTTAGTATCACGATAGGTGCGCACACTAGATGAGAGGTGAGAATTATTAAGAGAGTGTTGCGTACTAACATGTGTGTCATATAAACTTGTAAGCATTTTAAATACTTGCTAAACTATTTTTAAAGCTCTTTTACGCTCGGGATATGACCCGTTTCCTGTCATTTTTCCTTCTCTTGTGTATATATATATATATATATATATATATATATATATATATATATATATATATTACAGGTGCCCAGCCACAGGGGAGTCAGGCGGGGATCCTCTGGATTGGACTTGCTGTAGCTTGTGTGGTAGTTGCAGGTCCTTGAAGTAGATGATTCTTCCTTTAACTCCTCAACTTATGATTTAGTTCTCTTTAGTTAAGGCATGTGTCACCCATTTCCAGACTTCTGTTTAGACTTGAGAGAGATCTCATACTTTTTATTGTTTCAGTATTCTGTTTTATTTGGGATTGTTTTATCTATTACGTTGACGGTAGTTGTGGATATTTATTTGGATTAAATAATCTAGTTGACATAACTCAGTTGAATTGTTTGTTTATTAATCATTAGTACTATTCATAAACTGGTGTATACACATAAGATCTTTAATTGACACTTAGTTTAGTTATTTATTAGGCTCTTAATAAAGAAAATTGTTTTACAACACTGATGCTAAGAATGAACCAACTGGACATTTTGAATTAATTTAATAAAGTATTGATCACCCGGTATTTAACTAGGCGAGGTGTCACATGTGGTATCAGAGCATTAAATTCTAGTGTCCTTTAGGATATGTGCGACTCATTATGCTTCAAGCTTTATGTCTTTAATGTAGAGCAGTATTTTTAGGACTGTTGTATTCTTACATTTACGATTCCGTCTTCAGTTATTTGAGATTGATAATAAACCATAGACTAATGAAATTCCTTCTCATTTCAGATGCCTCCGAGGTGAGCACCCAAAGACATGAATGCCCATCCCGAGTAGCCAGTAACTCTGACTCAGGGAATAGTGAACATAAATGAAGTCGTCGCCATAGTTTTTGAGGCGGTGAATGTAGCGTTAATGGTGGTGCAATAAGCCCCACCCCAGGTTCAAGCTGTAGCGCCAGTGCCAGCACAACTTCCCAAGGCGTGGGAGAGGGTTAAGGATGCCTTTTAGAAGGCATATCCACCAAAATTCTTGGTTAGTTACGATATTGTCATGGACAACCATTAGAAGAAAGACATCCAGAGGCATCTGTGCAAGTATGAGTGCACTATCGTTCAGAGACAGTTACTGGCTTCTTTCAATCTAGTAGGGGCGCTTTGCAGTGGTGATTCCACTAACACCTTGGAGGAGAGGGATAACATGTAGATTCAAATTTTTTGTGTGTGGTTTGATCGTAAATATTTCTCATCCACTGTGCACACTGAGATGAAGGGAGGATTACTGAATCTTAAGTAGGAGATTATGATGGTTACAGAGTATGAGGAGGAGTTCATGAGACTTCTCACTATAGTGTCAGATGAGGCACCCACCGAAGATAAGATAATCTTGTCATGCTTAGATGGAATGGCCTGTGAGATTCGTCAGCATAACATAGGTAATCTGTTGTTGAGTACCTACAATGATGTACTCAATGCTACTCTATGGATTACCAGGATCACCGCTTCCATTAGTAGGGAAGCAAGAGAGCAGGGGAGTACTGGAGGTAGTGGTGCTAGTGGGGCACTACCAGCACAGGGGCAGATCCGCCACAATAAGCAGAGTTCCCCTCAGGGGGACCCTGCTAAGTGATTTCGATCCGGTGATTCTAGGAAGAGATATGAGGGCTTTAGATAGGGCCAGAAGGGTCAGTCCAGTCAGCATGGCCAACAGGACCCACATTGTCAACAGTAGGGCCATCAGGGCCAACAACATTTTGAGCAGGGCTAGTGGTGGGGTAGTAACGGCCATCAAGGTTGAGGTCAGTAGGGATAGAGGGGAGGAAACTTTAGCGGCAGGTCCTTTGGATGTGGAAAGAATGTTCATAAGGAACAGGATTTCCCAGAGGGAGATAGGGTCCCACAGGAGCAGGGTTCCCATCATGATCCGTCGAGGCCACTCTTTTCAGCCTCCCTCTTAGCGCTAACTCAGATGCTAGATCTACCTTCCATCCCATCAACCCCCATTCAGTAGGGGAAATTGCAATATAGACGTGTCTATAACGTCCACCATCCAGCAGGCCCATAGGTGCCACCAGTGATTGAGGGCACGTTTACTATCCATGGCACTATGGGTATGCTTTATTTGATACTGGGGCATCACACTATTTTATAGCCACTAGCTTTGCACAGACCACGGGATTATTAGGCACAACAGAGAGTACAATGACATGTGTAAACTCACCATTGGGAAATGGGTCTTTGATTTTTTTTATATGCCTGGGGAGTAAGTATAGAGATTGGTAGCTTGATTCTACCTGTGGATATGCTAGTTTTAGATATGCATGGGCATGACACTATTATTGGCATGAATTGGCTAGAGACTTATAGGGCCATGATAGATTATTTTTGTAGAAGTATTATCGTTGCCATTATTAGTCAAGAGATGTTTTTGGTGGTGATGCCTCGCCTTGAGGGAGGATCATCCACCCCTTTATACTACCTAGAGGATGAGACCTCTATAGAGATTGTGATTCCCCTGGATTCAATTCCAGTTGTTCGTGAGTTCTCAGATGTGTTCTAAGAGATACCGGGACTACCCCCAATAGAGAGATAAGTGTTTTTATATACTTGATGTCGTGCACTTGGCCGATAGCTCGTGCACGATACCGTATGGCTCCAGTCGAGATGAATGAGTTACGAGATCAGATTGAGCAACTATTAGGCCAGGGCTTCATTTATGGGAACACCTCGCCTTTGGGCGCTCCGGTATTATTTATGAAAAATAGAGATGGTTCATTGATATTGTGCATGGATTATCGATAGTTGAACGAAGGTAACCATATAGAATAAGTATTCGTTACCCATAATCGATGACTTGTTCAACCAGCTGAGGGGGGAGGCCTTCTTTTCAAAAATAGACTTGAGATCGGTATACCATAAGGTAGGATTTACAAGCAGGAAGTGTCAAAGACTGCTTTCGTAATGAGGTATGGGTCGTATGAGTTCATAGTCATGCCATTTGGGCTGATAAATGCTCCATCCATATTCATGGACTTAATGAACTGAGTGTTAAGAGAGTTCTTAGATAAGTTTTTCATCATCTTCACAGATGACATACTTATTTATTCACAGACTGAAGAGGAGCATGACGAGAAATTGGGAGGGGTTATTCAGACTCTACGATAGCATCAGTTGTATGCCAAGTATGAGAAGTGAGTATTCTAGTTACGGCAGGTATAGTTTTTAGGGCATGTTGTGTCAGAATTGGGGATATCCGTGGACCCGGGAAAAGTGTTGGCAGTAAGGGAATGGGAATATCCCATGACACTGATAGAGGAACGTAGTTTCTTAGAGTTAGCCGAATACTACAGGAGGTTCATTCGAGGATTTTCAAAAATAGTGGGTCCGTTGACGAATCAGACCTGCAATGGGGTACCGTATTTATGGGATGACGCTTGTTAATCGTCTTTTGACGAGCTGAAGGATAACTTGACTTCGATGCCAGTTTTTGATTTACCCGGGGCAGGAGTGGAGTACCTGGTGTATACTAATGCTTCTTTACATGGACTCGGTGCATTACTTCAGCAAGAAGAGCAGGATATAGCCTATGCCTCCCGCAAGCTTAAGCCTCACGGGAGGAATTACCCCACCCATGACCTGGAGTTAGCGGTGGTCGTGTTTGCATTGCAGATTTGGAGGAAATATTTTATAGGGGAGAAGTTTCTCTTGTTCATAAACCCAAAGTCACTGAAATACTTATTCACTCAGTCGGAATTGAACATGCGTTAGCACAAGTGGTTGGAGTTTGTGAAAGACTACGAGTTCGAGATACACTACCATTTGGGGAAGGATAATGTGGTTGCTGATGCGTTAAGTCTAAGGCCGATAGGTGAGGTAGCGAAAGTATAGAAGGAAAAGTGTAAAGAGTTGGGACAATAAGACGCAGTGGCCCAATCCTTTGTATCTGTGATTATGGTCACGCCAGAGATTATTACGAGAGTGATCCAGGCTGAAGAAGATGATATATTTTTTCAGGATGAGATAGTATGGATCCTAGCTGAGGGTTCTGAGTCCTATTCAGTGAGTTCCAATGGAGGTTTGTGGTTTAATGGGATATCGGGGGTCCCGAAGGAAGATGACTTACACCATGAAGTAATGATTCAGTCGCATGGGTCTAAATTTGCAGTACATCCCGGAGGGGATAAATTGTACCAAGAGATGAGGTGACAGTACTGGTAGAGTGGGATGAAGATGGATATTTTACATTTTATTTCCAAAAAAACCACTTGTCAGATGGTAAAGGTGGACTACCAGAGACTACAAGGATTACTTCGGCTGCTGGAGATACCTATGTGGAAATGGGAAAGCATTTCCATAAATTTCATCACTGGGCTGCATACATCATAGCGGGGTCATGATTCTATATGTGTAATAGTGGATCGGTTGATCAAGGTAGCTCAATTTTTTCTAGTACGGATAGACCTCACTACGGGCCAATATGCGTAGTTATTTATTACCGACGTAGTGATATTATATGGGGTTCCCCTGGATGTTGTATCTGATAGAGATAACATTTTTGTGTCATGCTTCTGGGAGATTTTTCAGGAGGCTATCCGTACAAAGTTGAGATTGAGTTCAAATTATCACCTGCAGACAAACGGACAGACTAAGCATACTAATCAGATGCTGGAGGATATGTTACGCATGTGTGTCCTTGATTTTGGAGGGGGTTGGGAGCCATATCTTCCACTGGTGGAGTTCTCTTATATTAACTGCTACAAGGTTATGATCGATATGGACCCATTTGAGGCTTTGTATGGCAGACCTTATCGTTCTCCCATTAGTTGGCTAGAGGTGGGGGACAACAAGTTTCTCGGATTAGAGGTTATTCAGGACATGTTAACCAGAATCGAGTTAATAAGGAGTCGCATTATGGTAGCCCGGGACAAGTAGAAAAGTTACGCCGATGGAAAGCGGTCCTTCAGGGAGTTTGGCGTGGGAGACCCAGTTTTGCGGCGAGTGTCTCATATGAAGGGATTAATGAGGTTTAGAAAGAAAAGGAAATTGGCTCTGAGGTATGTAGGACCATTTCCCATTATCAAGAGGGCTGGACTAGTGGCATACAAATTGGGATTTCAGGAGCACTTACACCATATTCATGATGTGTTCCACATTTCGTCGTTGAGGCGATATCTTCGGGATGATATGGCCCACACTCATATCGCGATAGAGTAGATTGACTTACAACCTGATATTTCTAATGAGGAGAGACCCATCTCTATCCTAGACCATAGCGAGAGTAGATTGAGGTCGAAGGTAGTTACACTTGTACAGGTCCAGTGGGAGCATCATAACGTGGAGGAGTCCACTTGGGAGCGTAAGGTAGATATATGCAAAAAATACCAAAATTTGTTTTTACAAGGTATGCCTAATTTTTCAAATTTCAGGACAAAATTTCGTTATTAGGTATTTTTATGGCTTTTATTATGGGGATCTTATCAAATTTAATTCAGATAAATTAATTTGATATTAATTTAAATTTTATAATAAATATATACTAGCTTGATGAGAGTTAGTAATTATTTGGTGGAAATTACTTAATGAGTAAAGTAATACATAGAATTGGATTTATTAAAAATTATCGCGAGTGAATAACCCGAAAATTATAGAATTTAAGTCAGGACGCGCTTATGTCGTGTCGGGAATAAATTAATGGAATATAATTAAAAAATAAGTCGTCCATATGGTCATTTCGATTGTGCCAACGTGTCCGGAAGGTTTGAGATAGTAAAAAAAATGTACCCAGGAGTTTAGTTGGGGTGTCGAGACGTTTTTAGGCCTAACTGGTAACCCGGGAGGGCATTTTAGTAATTTTCCTTTTAAAGCTTAATTATGGACGAAAATTGAAGGGGTATATCTGATGGGAGTTAGAGTCCTCGAGGATTAGAAATGGTAGAGTTGTAGAGAGGCTAAGTAAGGGAGAAGAGAGAAAACTCCAAAAGAGAGAACCACCCTACCTACACCACCTTTGTAAAATTTCAACACCAACGTGTAGATCGGGGAATGAGGGACGCAACCATACACATCAACACCACTGAATCAGAAATTTATATCTAATGCAAACATCTAACTTGCTGATATTTTCATTGATATGATACCCATGCTAGTGTAGGAGAGTTATATTGATGTTTCATAAAAGGATAATTGATGTCTGGGAATAATTGTTAAAATTTGAGAATAAAAATCATGTTAGGATAATTCCTTTGTTGGATTTAGATTGATGAACACGAAATTGATGCCCAGTAGAGATAGGAATTTGAAAATCAATGGAATTCATGTGAAATAAAATAAACTAGGGTTAGAATTAGTTCTTGAATTTAATTGATTTGATGATGATTCTTGATGAATTAAAGGAAATCTTACGTTAGAAATCATCTATTATTATTATTTATGTTCCTTATGGTTGGTTGGGAGTTTGGGACTTGATAATGACAATTTGGTTAAGATTTATGGAAGAAACCCGTAGGTATGAATTTTCAAAATCTGGGCAAGAACCGCTCGATCGATGGATCGACTAAAGAATGTAGATGGATCAATCGATCGATCAACCCCTTTTCATCGATCAATCGACCCCTCTTGGAAATTGTAGATTTTTTTCCTTTTTGAGTTAATTCGATTCAAAATGCATAGGATCCCTTGGATGAAATTTAAAGATCATAATGGGCCATGGGGAGGACCAGTAGGGTCTAAGTAGGTTCCGGTAAAACAAATTTTATACGAGATGTAATCATGGGATGACAGGTGCATAAAATTGGATAGAAACCATGCGTACGTTAAGTGAGGTATTGGGAGACTCAAGAAAGACTTAGACCAATATTTTAGTGAGGGTACAACTACTGAGTTTACATCTAGTAAAAGAAAACACTTCGAGGGACGAGAGGTACTTATGGATTGGCGATAATTGAGAATAAAAAGAAATGGGTTAATTATAAGTAGGACTTGGGTGATTTGTGCGACGTATGGATAGAATATTATTATGGGTCGTGGGCGTACCTAAAAGAACTATGGGAAAATGTATATATATGTATATATAACCGAGTGCATGTGTATATATAATGATATTTATCCCGATATAATCATACATGCGCTACTTGCTATCACAGAGCTTTTCGCGCTGGGACAGTCTTATATCGATGGGACCTTTATGGGGGATATTAGCTCGTACCCTAGAACAAAGATTCCTTGGTACAGGCTATCAGAGAATGATAGTCAGACCGCCCTAAGAGACGTGAGGGTATGTGCTGATCTCTTAGTGACTTGGAACTATGCTTCTCCTCCATTATGTGTGTATTGTGTAAATACAGTTCTAGAGTGATTTTGAATTATGATTTCCCTTTTTGTAAGAGAGGTTCGGGGACTTGATAACAAAGTATGCCAGCACCATAGATTTTATGTGGGGTGCTGATTAGCATATATTTTGTATTAGTAATTTATATATATACTTATACGTGGACTTCTTCTACTGTGCGTATAAGTAGATAAATATTGAATAAATTCTTCTCATTACGGCAAGTGTTTGAAACTTCCCATCGGTATTGAGAAATACATAATTGACTTAAATAATCCTTAAGAATATTGTATCTTAAATAAATCATAGACATAAGACTTCGTGAATGAGAAATCGTGGGAGGGGAATTGGGTTAGACTTATTAGTCATTTTAGTAGTATGATAGGCATGCACACTATATGAGAGGTGATAATTCTCAACAGAGTGTCTCGTACTAACATGTGTGTCATATCAACTAGTAAGCTGTAATGCCCCTTATTTATGAGTAATTATTTTTATATTAATTTGCCTAGTGGGTTAATTATATAAAATGAAGAAAGTTGTAGTGAATATTATTTTAATTGATTTGAGAGATAATATTTACTGAGTTTTTCATATTTACTGTTAAATTAATGGAAATAGAAACATATTATGTTTTTTTGCGTCGTTGTGCTTTAAACGTCGATTATGATTTATAATCTAATTTAATTAGTATTTAAGAGTTTATATGATGTTGGAACATGAAATAATGAATGATATTTTGGATGCCAGTTTAGAGGGCCTCGTTAATTCGTAAATGGTGGAGATAATCAAAATAAGTGCCAAGTTGAATTTTGGGTTCCGGGACACTTTTGATTAGTTATAATTAATTATGATGTTACAAGTTATTTTAGTTGTGTAGTAGCATTTAAATGTTAGACTTAATGTATTTGGGTATTTAGTCTTGCAAGAGAAATTAAGCTCATTTATGTGTTCTAAACTTAGAGAGAGTTGGAAAGAAGAGAAAGCTTAGGAGAAAGAGGAGAGAAAGAGAGAATTGAAGATTTGAGCTTGGAATTGTTGCTACCGGAAGATAATCCGGGACTACGATCTTAAAGGAAGTTTCTAACTTGCAAATATATATGATTGAGTGTGAATAATGTCTATTTATAGTTCTGTTTTGATTTTGAACCATTAATGAAATTTGTTGATTTTGTTGGTTAACTAAAATATTATAGGATCTAGACTTGTTTTTAATGGTATTTTCTAGTTAGTTAACTTGTATAGATGATTTGGAGATGATATGAGTTGATGGTGTTGGGATTTTATGGAAGAAATGGATTTGGGAGATTTGGGAGATTTAGGGTTCATCACAACCTGTAGCCCCAACTAGGAATTTCATCCAGGGCGAATCGATTCGCCCTCCTTGGCGAATCAGTTCGCTAAAAATGTTGGCTACAGGTCTTGGGAACCGAATCGATTCGGGTTAAGTTCGATACTATTCGGCCTGAGATAGAACGTTGGTTTCCTTAGCCGAATCGATTCTCTTTTTGGGAGAATCGATTCGCTATCACGGGCGAATCGATTCCGCCCTAGGCGTATTGATTCGAAAATCCTGCTATTTTAGGATATTTTTCTAACTTAGTTTTTAGCATTTTTTTCTTTAGGTTTGAGGCTTTGCAACCTTCTCTTATGAAGTAATAAAGAGTATTAGAGTCTTATATTAGGGGTACTAATACCCTAGATTAGTAAGGAGGTAATTCGACTTATTTCGGGGGCTATTTAATAGAAGTTAATATCTTTTTCCTGAAGTAAGCTAGCTTGGGATTAAAGGGGAGTTAGGTGGTATTATTTTGGGACTTTTAGAGACTAGTATGAGGAAAATTACACTTGGTAGCCTTTAGTGTTGTTGTGAACTCTCAGAGACTATTATTGGGACAATTAAACGTTGCGATTTATGTCGTTACACACATATGGTTTCAAATATAATAAAATTAACTTTTAAATTGGCATATCTCATGAATTCTGACTTGCATATACATTCCTCTCTAAATGCTATCATAAGGGAGGTCACGCGAATGAGGTGATGTCCCCTGGCTAGTGAATGTAGGGTGAATATAGTCCTTGGACATAGGACCGGTGGTTATATTATGGTGTTGTTTTATTCGATGTGAGGCAATTCTGGGTATGGTTATGACTCACTGTCGAATGTATATGGCCGCTTCCAATGCGACGCGGTTTAGGATGCCCTGCTGGTCTTGGTTATAGGCCCTGGAAGATGATAGCTACTTAGGGGAGCATCCAGTGAGGTAACTCGCGGAAGGATGGTCTTAGAATCCTTATGTTTGATTGTAACTATTCTCACAAATGTGGCATTTCATAAATGGCTAATGCGTTTATAAATCAACTGTGTGGAATAAGTTTCCTAATGAGGAATGAACTTGTGAAATCATACTTTATGAAACTGAAACTTAATCTTACTAAAATGGAATTTAGTTATTTCCCTCAAATTGTTGAATAGTTTAAAACTATATATGGTTTTGAGCTAGGATGCGCACTTAGGTGAGAGGAGAGGATAATTCTTATTGTGAAGAGAGATTTAAACTTTTTTTATGATGTTAGCTTTCATAACAGTTATGCATTTTATTCACATGTATATCATATCAAACCGAGCCCTGACCCGTTTATATTTCTCTGTTTTGTATGAATCCTATTTATGCTCAGGTGCTCCGCCGTAAGTATGCCCGTGTTAATCTCTCCATCTCAGTGTCAAGGAGGTATAAAATTTTTGCGACTGTTGTAGGATATTTGTTGTAGACGCCTCCATATTTTGTATAATCTAGATATGATCCGTCTGTACATTCGGGTGTGTTGCCCAAGTTTTGAATTAACATATATTATGATATTTAACTCTAATACTTGGTGTAACCTATTTTTCGTAGTCTGTTAACAGACATCTTATTCGGTTATTACTTTATTGAATGGTTTTTATACTATTACATGTATCTATATCTATATCCACCTTTTTTAAAATTAAATTGTTGAAATGATGTGTATTAAACTTGCAAATTTATTTGACATCCGTTTTCTAAAATAACTGGTGGTTGTCTCTTACTATTATTTTTACGATAGTGATGCTAAGAATGGACCATCTATGATTCCTGCATTTATTGGAGTATCGGGATGGGAACCTTTTATTTTAATAAGAGGGGTGTCACATAAGCATTTTAAATACTTGGTAAACTATTTTTAAATATGTTTTACACTCGAGCTCTGACCCGTTTCCTATCATTTTTCCTTCTCTTGTATATATATATATATTACATATACCCAACCATAGGAGCGTCAGGCGTAGATCTATTGGATTAGACGTGATGCATCTTGTGTGGGAGTTGTTGGTCCTTGTAGTAGACGATTCTTCCTTTAACTCCCCTGCTTCTGATTTAGTTCTCCCCAGTTAGGGCATGTGTCTCCCATTTCCAGACTTCTGTTTAGAATTGAGAGAGATCTCATGCTTTTTATTATTTTAGTATTCTATTTTATTTGGGATTGTTTTATCTATTACGTTGATGGTAGTTGTGGATATTTATTTGGATTGAGTAATCTAGTTAGCATAACTCAGTTGAATGGTTTGTTTATTTATCATTAGTACTATTCATAAGCAGGTGTATACACATAAGATCTTTACAATAGAATTTAAATTAAAGAAAAAAATAAATGTTTTAACAATTAGCTTAATTATTTATTAGGGTGTTAATAAAGAAAATTGTTTTACGACAGTGATGCTAAGAATGAACCAACCGGGTACTTTGAATTAATTTAATAAAGTACTAATTACCCGGTATTTAATTAGGCGGGGTGTCACACAACATTCTAGGTTTGGCCAGTTACTACCGGAGGGTTGTGCAAGACTTCTTGAAGTTGCATTGCCTCTCACCTTGTTGACTCGGAAAGATGTGCACTTTGAGTGGTCCGAGAACAATGAGTCGACTTTTCAGGAGTTGGAGTTTAGGTTGACTTCAGCGCTTTACCTTATCCTTCCAATGCGTGACAAGGGCTATATCATGTATTATGGTGTTTTAGTGTGAGGACTAGATGCGGTATTACTGCAAAATGGTCAGATGGTCTCTTATGCATACCTCCAATTGATGGTACATGAGCGGAATTACCCCACCCATGACATGGAGTTAGTTGTTGTGGAGTTCAAACCTAAGAACTCAAGGTATTGCCTCTACAAGAAACAGTTTGAGGTGTTTTCTGATCATAAGAGCCTCCAATATATGTTCACGTAGAGTGACTTAAATATTAGTCATAGGAGATGGATGTAATTGATGGAAGATTACGACTTTTCCTTATAATATCATCCTGACAAGGTCAATGTAGTGACCCATGCTCTTAGTTGAAAGTCTAGACTTAGTCTGGCAGTATTGAAGTGTTACCGAGCAAAGATGTTTGGGAAACTGCAAACATTTGACCTAGATGTCCATCAGAGTTACGATAGGCTCTAATTTTAGGGAGCGGTGGCCAAGACATTCATCTAGTATAAATTTCTAGACGCTCAGTCTTATCATCCAAACTTCTCACATTAATGTGACCTTATTCAAAGTGGTGAGGTGCTCGACACTCTTACCATAGACAAGGATGGTGGTGTGCAGTACAAGGGAAGGTTGATTTTCCTGATTATTATTGAGCTTCAGGACGAGGTGATGGAGGAGTCCCATCACTCGTTCTTCATAATACATCCCAGTGCTACGAAGATATATAAGGACCTATGCGGTGACTTCTGAGGGTCGGGTATAAAGAGGCATGTGGCGACATATGTAGCCAAGTTTTACACTTTCCAGCAGGTGAAGGAAGAGAATAAGAGGCCAACATGGCCGTTACAACAACTATCTGTAGCGGAGTGGATATGGGGGAACATCACGATGGACTTTGTCACAACTTTACCACGATCTGAGCATGGTCACGACAAACTATGGATTATAGTGGATTGACTGATGAAATCCTCACCCTTTTTGTCGATTAAGGTCATGAATAGCATGGCTAAATCGGTGAAGTTATATGTTTGAGAGATTTCCTGACTTCATGATGTTCTGCTCACGATTGTCTCGGTTAAGAATCCTCAATTTTTGTCACAATTTTGAAAGACGTTTCAACGGGAATTGGGCACCGAGTTTAGCATGAGTGAAACATATAACCCGATGACAGGTGGTTAATCGGAACGAACCATCCAAATCTCGGAGGATGTTGAGATCTTTCATGTTTGATTTTCGGGGTAGTTAGGCAAAGAATCTGCATCTAGCTAAGTTTTTCAACAAAAATAGTTACCAGGTAAGCATTTAAATGGTTCCTTGTGGATCTTTTTATGGGAGGTTATGCCACAAGTTTTCTGGGTTAAGGTGGATGAGAAGAACCTCACTAATTCGGATTTAATCATCGAGTAGCCAATAAAGTTTAGGTAATTCGACTGTGGCTCATGATGGCTCAGAGTTGATAAAAGAATTATACCGATAATTGACGAATACCTTTAGAGTTTTAGGTGGGTGGCCATGTGCTATTATAGGTTAGATTTAGGATGGGCATTCAGCGGTTCGGTCAAAAAATAGGAAGTTTGGAGGGAATTTTGGCACGAATTTGGCGCCAATATGGTCACACCCTGGTCACGGCCCATGTCCGTGACCTACGGTGGTCAGGGATTTGTCCCTTGACCACTTCGAAAGAATCCATTATTTAGTGTGGTAATGAATATGGTCACGCCAAAAAATGAGATGGTCATGTCCCAAGTCCACGACCAGCTGGTCGCAAACTTGGGCCGTGACCAACTGGGCGTGACCATTCGTAGGATTTGCTATAGTGGTATATCAACCACTTTGAGATCATTGAACAGATTCAGGATATATCGAATCTCTTGGCGCTACCTTCGCAGTTGTCTTATGTTCATAGCGTGTTCCACATTTTTACATTCAAGAAGTATCCTCATGATTCCTAACACATAATTCACTGGAACCACATTGGGTTGGAGAAAGACTATCCTTGTGGCCATTGCAAATTGAATTAGGATTTAATGGATTAAATTTGTTATGCGAACATATGGTTGTCTTTTGAACAAGTGGTCAAGTCACTCGAATGAGGAAAGTCCTGTCATTCGAACGTGGTTTGAATAACAGGGACTTGAATAATTTCCATCGTTCTCTAGAATATCACCGAAACACCCTTGTTTGAATGAGGGGCATTATCGTTCGAATGAGGAGTAGTTTCTTGTTCGAATGAGTGGGTGTTTGACACATTTATAACATATATTTGACCCTCTTTATAAATCTCGTTCGAATGAGAGGAGATATTTTTCAAACGAGATTCAAAGTCATTCAAACGATCACATGAAAAACCAAAAAATTCTACACATTTTAATGTGTTGGTGCGATGTGGATCGTTGGATTAGATGAGTTATCGATCTCTTAGAGGCTCGAATCAAAATGTGGGTCAGTAGGGGGTTGGACAAGTAGTTAATGGGTTAAGTGTTTATGGGTTTAAATCGAGGTGAGAGGGGATGGAGAGGCCACTCCCATTATATTTTTGAGCTCTCTCTCTCTCTCTCTCTCTCTCTCTCTCTCTCTCTCTATTTAAGCTACACTCTATTTCTTTCCCATTTCCACCCCCAAGGTTTATCCTTCCATCCCAATCCTTTTTCTATCTATTCTAAGGCTAAATACTCCTATTTCAAACCTAGTTTAAGGAAAAAGTTGGGTCGAAAATGCAATTACTGGATCTCTGTTGAAGAAGTTGGAGCTTTCTTGGATCTTTGGAAATTTTAGGAGCTTTCAAGACATTACCTATAGTTTATCGTATTCAAATCCAAGATAGATTTTTCTTCCAATTATTTTCAAGATTAAAAGTTATTAGGATGCATGCTCGAAAGGTTTATTTTTGGAGTAATATTTTCTAGTATGTATATTTAGAACATTCTTGAAAAATGGGATTTTTGAGAGAACTAAGTGCAAATGGATTTTTGAAGAAAAAATTGTATTTTAAATCGTGAAATATGAGAAAATAAGACAAAAATATATTTCCAAGCTAAAATCATGCTTGGATGCATATTTAAGGATTTATAGGCTTGAAATCCTCCCCAAAATGTGTAAAATGTTGTACTATGTTGAACAATGACTTACAAATATGATATATGTAATTAAAAATGGATTTCTTGATGAAATAAAGAAGTTAGAAATATTATACCTAAATATGTTGTAAAATCATGATGAAATGAAGATAAATGACATTTAATAGAACATATGTGTATATGGGTGAAGTATACATTTTTAGTAAAAATGGTCTTTGTGATATTAAAATATGTTTCTTGAAAGGAAATATAAAGAAATGGGATTTTCTTGGAGAAAAAGGATAACGTATGACTTTTTGACAAAAAATCATAAAATATGGTTTTGAACATAAGATGATGATTTGTGATGCCATAATTGATAAAATATGTTTTTCCACCAGATTTAGGTAAACAAAGGGTAAAACGGTTATTTTTGGTCAAATTAGAGGGTTCTCGTGGTTGAACTTCCTCATTTGATCTTGTCAATCGGTTTAGTGAAAAAGTAGATAATAAAACGAAACGACATATTGACATTGAAAGTGAAGGAATAAAGTGAACATTGGTAAAAATGGTAAGACATGTTAATATGGACTCGGATGAGACCAAAAAGAATTAAGAAGGGGTTGGAGCCCTAGGGTAAAAGATCCAAAATCACTAGTCACAACATATGGTAGTATATCTGGTGGTGTAGTGACCGTTAAAGTATGGGATTATTTGGAGGATTTTTGAGAAAATATGATGGAAAAGAAATGAATTTGTTTGTGTTTAAGGAATGTAATTAAGAAAAGCTAAATGAAGGTATAAAATGGATAATAAGGATTAAAATAAGATTAAATAGTTTCTAGACTTGACAAAGGGTGGAATGAACTGGTTAAGTGTGAGTATGAGCACATTGCTCGGGTGCATTGCATGGTAGATGCATTTATACTGGATAACTTATTAAACATTTTTGGATTTATTAAAATACATGTTACATGTACAGTAAGTTTATAGAAAACATGTAGCTTAGGATTTGATACCCTGCTGAGCATTCGCTCACCCCTGATTTTTCTATTAAAACCCCCACCCCTAGGTACCTCGATTAGGGACTTTGGCAAGGACGACGGTAAGGACCCCGAGGGATATAGCCATCGCTATAAGCTCTTCCATTATTTTTAAAACTTTTCTTTTTGAAACATTGGATTTGGGACATTTTAGACCATTTTTATTCGGGCCTTAGGCCAAGTACTGTAATAAAATAGGGACAATCATGATTTATTTCCAATCAATTAAGAATTGTTGGACTCAACCTATTTTCATAAATAAACCTTGTAAATCAACCTAACTACGTGAAGTTATCACTTATTTATTAAATTAAAATCGATAATTTGACCCTTATAAAGTGATGCAATTAAAGGGTTTTCCTTAAATAAAAAATTTTGACTTCCCCCTCCCCCCCCCCTTTTACTCCTTTTCTCGATGCGGGTTAACCGGATAGTGACTTAAACCCATGTCATGATGTTACATATCTACTAGAGAAGATGATCGTAGGAAGCAAATGATAAAGAATCGTAGAGAGAGAAAAAAAGCTTTGTTTTTCTCTGGTTCGAATATTTTGCAAAAATGGAAGAAGTGAGAGAGAATCCCTCGCAAAACGTTTTTAACTCTCAAAATAGGTAATGATGAGATACGATTTTTGAGGTCTAGGATGATGTGAGGGTTGCAAGCATGGGCCAGGCATGCCTTGAACGGTGCACCCATCCTCTTTGAAATCATTCCACCCCTGACATAGCCAAGGGGTGGCCAATATATGGAAGATATCTCACAATGGGAAGTAACCTGAAAGCTCGTGGGAGTAAAATGACCGTTACGTTTGACGACATGACCACTACTTCCCAAGGTAGGACTGATAATGACTAAATAAATAAGCCCCCAAAGTTATGATCTGCAATCCATTCATGACACGAGACGATACGATACACTAGCTGGACTCGTCTTGAAGCTAGTTAGGTTCAAGTTTAAACCTCATCCTCTTGCTGAAGGAGAAGGATAAGATATAGGTTTAATTAATATACATTATTATATTCTTGCCCAGATGGTACCCAAGTAACTAACCACACCATAGTCTCATCTCACAAAGGACACGTACCTTATCATAAAAACATGATATATCGAGGTAGTTATCACTATAGTCTTGTCTCACTATGGAGACCAACCTCGCTCGTACTAGTTGTAGAGTGCCGTCTCCAAACAAAACTCATATTATGGGCTAATACCTTTAGTATCTCCTAGAATCATACTTTCTACAAATATGTAACTTTAGGCATGGAAATTGTGACAGGAGCATTTTAGTTATATCTACATAAAACTATTACTGGAGATCAATAACCCATGTGAGGTAATATTCACAACGATGACCTTGCTTTATGCATAGAAATCTGGAACTCTCCCATAGGACACAACCTCAGCTTGGTGTGGGACATGTGCTAGGGGTGACATTGTGCACCCATCAGTTTATAAAAGGCACACTATTTGTTCTTCATTGAAATCGACTCTTAGAACCCCTATGATTACTCTACAGAATTAAACCTACACACACACACACAGAGAGAGAGAGAGAGAGAGAGAGAGAGAGAGAGAGAGAGATAGATAGAGAGATCTTGTACTTATCTCCAATGGATATTTATGCCCTATTTTAGCGAAAAGAAGCTCATACTTTGCACAATGGATGTAGGAAAATGACCAAAATACTTAACCCATTATGTTCATCATTATTTCTTTCATTATTTTATTAAATTTCTTGTTACCTATTGTTTTATTACATCTCTGAAATAATTATATCTAAGGTAAATCCATTGTATGATCATAGTATCATCAACGTTGTTAATAAAAAAAAAAAGGAAAAGAGGATAACACTAATGTAAATGAGTTTTTTGTAAGGGAGTATTTTTTTCCTTGTTGGGTTCATTACTATAACACTCGCCTCGCAATTTGGATCATACAAGTATGATTGGTGACTTGGTATGACCAATTGGGATTTGGACTTGTTGAGGTGGATAATAAGCCAAATCGGGTAATGTAGTAGCCCCGATGCAATTGGATTGGAATTTTTATGGCCTATAGTTTAATTAAAGGAAAAAAAAAGTATTTGAACGAGGATCATTCTCGTTCAACGGGCTTCTGACTAATTGGAAAATGGTCGATTTTTCATTTCCTCTCCAATCTCGTTAGAAGTCTTGGTTCAAATGAAGTCACCTATCATTCGAAAAAGGGGTCCTTTCCCATTACAATGAGGATGTTCACACACCCATAGTTAACCTAGATTTTGACCTTGTTAGATCCTCGTTAGATTATTCATTCGAATGAGGAGGGTTCTCATTCGAATGAGGCCAAACATTGTTCTAATGACCGGACCTGAACTTTTAAAAATCGTGTTGCCATTATGTTCTGTATCATTTTGGGCCCTTAGATTGATGATGTGTTGAATTAGGAGACCATATGATTTTTTAAAACGTGTATAACATGTGGAAAATGAGTTTTTTAATTCATTTTAAGGGTATTTGTGAGGTTATAATAAGAGAGATGGTGGGTCTTCTTTCCCCATAATTTTCCAGCAGGATTTTCTTCTCTCTCTAAGTTTTAAGGGTTAATATCCTTCCCAAAGTTTGTCCCACCTTAGCCACACCTTGCCACCACTTCAAAACATAATTATACACCACACGTTCAAGAAAAATGGGTTTTTCGGGAGATGTTTTTGGAGGTTTTTAAAGGAGAAGAAAATGAAAGTATGGGGTTTGAATGAGGTTTTAATGGAGCATTGAAGGAGAGAAGATCATTGGAGCTAGGCAACCTCTTTAAGGCCACTTTAGGAGGTGGGAGGTGTCCATCTTCTTCTACACTTCATCCATAATTATTGAAGCTTTCCTTGAGGTGGGAAACTCCACTCTTAGCTTTAGAACTTTATTTTTAATATTAGTTGTCTTGTAGCTACAACTTGTTAAAGTGGAATGAATATATGATTTAAGAAGGTAATTTATTATGGTTATGTGAAATAAAATGATGAGTTATGAAATATCCCAATAATTTTGAGGAAAATGATATATTTTAAGAAATCTTGATATACAAACATTTTATGGAATAAAATGTGTAAACTGATATTTCCCTTGTTAAAAATATTTTATGAACAAATGTCTTAAGTTTCTCTTTTGAAAATTAGGATTTTTTTTTTATAAATAGACATATACTCCAGTTTGGAAGAAATAAAAATGTCTTTTATCTTGAAAATCATGTTTATGCCAATATTGTAGAATTTATAGAATGAACCGTATGTTAGACCTTTGGACTTAAAATCCATTTTTTCATCTATATAAACTTGTATTATTTTGATGATGAGCATATAATTGAAGGTTTTATTGGGTTTAAACATAAAGTAAAGTAAATAGAAATTTTAGCCCTTAAAGTGCGTTAAGAGGTGTTGAAAATGTGATAAATGGATAATTTAAGACTACACGCGAAAACAAAGAAAAAATGGTATGTTCTTATAAAGTAATCTCCAAAAGGACAAATGGGTTTTCTTAGGAAAGAAAGTAATGAAATTAAGATATTTTCAAATTTAAAAGTATACTACTCCAAAGTGTTAAGTATGTATTAGTGAGTTAAAAACATTTAAGAAGTTAATGGGTGTAACTAAATAATGTTTTGGGGGAATAACACTTGTGCAATGGAGGAAAACACATGTTTGGAAATAAATGGGTAAAACGGTAATTTTACGTGAAGTGGAACATTTTTATGAAATAAAAATTTGGAAACGGTGTTAAACAAAATGGTCCTACATGAAAGTGATTTTTGGGATAAAATCAATTCAAGTGTATAAAGGATAAGAATTAGTAATTTTTAAAGTGTAAAACAAGATGAGGTGAAATCCCATGTTTTTGTCTTCGGTTAGTCAAAGGTGGAATAATATGGACATTGAAAAAATGTTAAAATACATTAATACGAACTCAAATGATATCAGAAATAATTAATAAGGGCTCAGAGCCCTGGGATGAAAGACAAAAAATCACTAGCCAGAGCATATGGTAGCTTAGCTGGCGGTGTGGAGCCCGTTAAAGTATATGGGTATTTAGAGGATTCGAAGATAAGATAATGATGTAATTAAGTAACCTAAGGAGGTTTAGCCTGTCTATGAAAGGTTTCAATGAAAAATAAGTATTTTCTAACACCGTGCATACGTGTATTGAAAGGTGATTTTTCAAGGAAAATACTAATGTAAATATGGTATGAGTAAGGTAATTTCAGTGAAACAAATGCTTTCTTTAATCAAAGGGTATTTATTCAAGGTATTTAACCAGGTGTGTTAAATCAAGAAAAAATGTCCAGTCAAGTTAGAAGAGTTCTTATAAGATTAGGATGAATCAAATGGAATAAGTACGTTTTCAGAATAAAAATGGTTTCAAGATTTAAAATATATGTATGTATGTATGTATGTATGTATGTATGTATGTATGTATATATATACACACAAAGTATTTGCATGTGCATGTAGATATAACATCTTAGATTATATTTTTTTTCGTTTAATTCTATATTGCGTTGTTGTATTCTCCCACTAGGCACTTGGCTCATTCCTTTATCTTTATTATGGCATGTTCGGTGCGATTTCATATTTTGAGAGCGTTGTACATATGAGTATCCTTTTTATTTTGTGTTAGTAGATCTGTATGATTGGATTTTGGGGATGCTTCCCTCAAGTCCCTCACGTCGATTGATTTAAATGAAAATTGCATGTTAAACAAGTGAAACACTAATTAAACAAAATTGAACTAGCAAAGTTTTTTAGGTTGTAGCATTGCACTTCACACCTAACGTTCGAGTCGGACCGGGCTGACCACAAGTAACCCATAAATCCGATCTGGTGCACTACAAATGATATTAGAGCTCTAGGCTCAACGTTCATTTTGGGAGTGATGTTGTGAGGTAAGTAGTTGATCTTTAATGTCGTCGTTGGTTTTGGGACAATCACGCTAGATTGGTGATGGTTTCAGTTTGTATTCTCGACGATGGGAGTAAAGGAGATTACAATAAAGGGTAATTTATTACCAAGTGTCATGTGTCCTAGTTAGATATCATTAATCACTTACATGCTTCTGATTTAGATATGTTAGTAATTTTCGAGTGTCTATACGAGCCGCTTGTGACAACACAGCGATTTTTAATATGAGGTGATTGTGCATCAACCCTTGACAATATGAATATAATGTTAGATGTTAATAAAGCTAAACGACATCCATTGAGTTAGGGACAAGAATTGTGTGAACACAATCGTGGCGATTAGGTGACTGGAGTGTCATGCCTAAGAGGTGTTGATTGTGATAAGAATGAATTAAGTTCCCAAATAAGGTACTTATGGGTAGTTAATTATGATGATATAATTAGGTGAACTTGATCCTTGGGGTAGTGTCATGTTGGGAGCATTTGATAATTTGATAGGCATGTAGACCCATGTTGGTAATTACTTGAGGATGTGTGCTCGACCCGAGTTAATTGTTACTATCATTATAAGTAAGCACCTCAGTGATTATCGATTGGAAGTTGTATCTCATAAGCTATGATGAGAGTTCTTGGCAATTAGTGGTAAGTGTGTTACTTGTGTAACAATGATGAGTTAAAGTGAAATAGGAGTGAACCCTAGATAGTCTTACATAAAGTGGTTTTAGAGAGTGTGACATAACTTTGAGGAATATGATCCTTGGTGGCATCGATAATAAGTATTTAAAGGCTCATTTGTTATATGTGGTGTCCTATGACCGGGCGGAAAAAGTGTGTTCGTGTGAGGACACAATCGTTGTGTGTTTCGCCGCCGCGATACAAAAGAAAACCTAATATACTACTACACTTGACAAGCAAGCACAGCGGTAAGTCGGGTATCGTAAGAAATCCACAGGGAGTGATTAAATTTTAGATGTTAATTGTTTTAAAACTTCAAGAATAAAAATGGTGTAAAATAAATAAATGAAAAGGTGATGGTTGGTTATGGTGGACTAAAGAAAAGAGAAGTTAACACTAAATCAAAGGAAAGTGAGGATCTGGATCGCATACACGCATTCACGGGCTAAACAACTACTAATTAGAATTTTGATTCGAAAACATTTAATCGATCATTTTCAATTAAGGATAAACATCACGCAATAAGGAATTTAAGCCAAAGTTGCGAGATTAAACATTTAACGGAAAATGGTCACACGCGGATTAAATTCGGATAATCGCTATAAACACTAACGTTGCATGACAAAGAAAGTTAAACGCATAATAATCCTACTTTAATACGCGAGGTTTCAATTAAATGCAATTTTACACAAAACCTAATTCTCGAGGTCCAAACCCGTAAATGGCGGAAACGCAATCCCGAACCTATTTATCTACGGACAAATCATGAAAATAAACTAATTTACACTAATTAAACTAAGAAAGAAAGAATTAAAACAAGAAAACCTAATTAACAAAGCATGTAAATTATCTAGAAAGCAAGAATTAATGGAAAACAAGCTATATTAATGGTAGATGAGATGAATAGTCAACTTACAAACCAATTAGATTGTCAATCCAAAGAGAAATGAAGAAGAACCATCCAAAACCCTCAAAACCCTAACTATTCTAACCTAAAATCGTGCCTCTACTGATCTCTCTTCTTATTACAACAAAATTTGCTTATATAGTAAGTATGAATAAAAATAAAGAAGAAAGAAAAGAAGGCAAAATATCTGCAGAAAACTGAACATCGATCGATCGACCTAGGCAAAAATTCGACAATCCAGAATGGTCGATCGATCGATCAAGCAGGGCAGATTGCAGCAGCTCACTGCATTCCTCTTTTCTTCTTCTCCCTTCTCCACTTTTGCTTCCTTGTATTTCCTCCGCTGAAATCGCCGTATCTTCTTCGTTATGAATTGGAATTGCACACCGTTCGCAGCCACGTGAAGCTAGCGAGGAGGGCTACAACTTCCGTGAGATGTTGGGTTAGGTACCCAAGGTGTGAAAAGACTAAAATGCCCTTGCGCGTGCGATTGTGTACAGAACTTCACCGGAATGCATCCGAACTTCATACTAAGCATCCAAATACCTACAAAAGCTCAATTAACCCCTGAAAAACATGTTAACATAGAAATCCGAGGTTTTTTGGTTAACGAGCATAAATATAGGGATTAAGATACCCGAGGGGGCTAATAACACGTAGGTTAACGGGTGAAATATGCAATATTTGCGTCGTATCATCCTATATCTTGCCAGAATCCTTAATTGTATCAGTCAGTGGTTTGATATGTAGTTTAAGGTTTTTTTGGGTCTCGAGGAGAGATTCTTAGGTTAAACATATGCCAAAGGTTCAATCTAAAGGGAAATATGATTTTTATCTAAGTTTCGTGGCCCGTCATTGCGTCCTACCGACCTATGTGATGATGGAAGGCGAGGCAGTTTTGGTGTGGATATAATCTAAAGAAGTCCTTGGAGTTTCCTTGGGACTTATTGCATGTGGCATCCTTGGTAATAATAGTCAATTGGATATGACGCCTTGAGGTGTTCTGTGATTGTATTTTTCCATGTGTAGAGACTTATAGTCTAGTATTTGAGTGAGTATCTCCAGTCAATGGAGATGAGTGTCGTGAAATCGGTAGGACGTACCTACTATGAGAAGATCATAGGTGGTGAGATCTTGTCAGGTCATCGATAATAATTACGTTCAAGTATGTTTAGTGTTCTTGGGGAACAGGTTAAGCCCAGTGTTGTGGAGTACAAGTGTTCAAATGATGTTTGTATTGATGATCATATGATGGCTCAGGTTGCTAGTCAAGTTTTAAAGATTCGAATAGTTTATTCCTTGGTACTATCATTTGAATTGGCATAGATAGGTTATGTACACTTCTAAAGGAAATTAGAGATTTTTGTTTTAGCTAGACATGATTCTCATTTATCATAAGATGACTAGTATAGAAAGTGTCCTACTTGACTTTGATGTGTACCAAAAAGTGAATTAGATATTTTGATTGATGATGTTATGTTAAAGACTTAAAAATAACTCCCCAGAAGAGATATCGAAGCATTATTAAGATATTAACATGTGTCTACAGTTCGAGTTAGAATAGCCCTAGAAGGCAAGAATTAGTTTTGGCATGTTTTTTAAGACTGGTACATATTAGAAAGAATATATCTATGTAGTAATTGTTATCCTTATAGTGCTAATGACAATTGATGTAGCCATCCCATAATTTCATATTAGGTAAAATCTAGTGATAAGCACGATGATGACCTTGTGTCAGTAGTGGTTATAACAAGGTGAATGCTTCACTTAGTTAGGCACTATCTTAGGAGATGTTTGAGGCGTGACCATAGTACGAAACATTACATAGTAACCCAACTATGTTAAGTTGATCACTACATCACTTTGACTTAAGAAATAGCAAAGTCGGCGTGGATAAAAGCGTTGGCATTCATTGACCGTAGTGGCTTGTATTCGTTAAGGATGAAAGGAGGAAGCCATATTTCTAAAGAGGGAAGTCCAGTGTTTAAATTCCCAAAGGATAATATGTTTGTATGTCATTTTAGTCCTGAGGAGACGATTGTTTTCCGATCTACTTTGTAATGGTTGGTGACTCGATCCAGGGTATGGTCGTACTAGGATCGTGTCAAAATGCGTGGGAGGAGTTTTAGACTTCGAGCACATGGAATAAGTTCACTTTACTTAGATACTAGTTGCTTCATGCTAATATGATTCCCTTGGAAGGATTGTTTATTTATTTTGATTCTTTGTGTTCTTTCAATCCTTGTAGCTGAGGACTGTATTCCTTCAATTTTGATTGTTGAGGACGGTGTACTTTCAATTTCGGCGATCTAGTATTCTTCCATGTTGATTGTTTTGTCATAACGTGGCTTGGATCAGTATGAGTGCTTATTGACATGGTATGGTCATTGCAGATCGAAAACTGTGCGCGCTATTATTTTAAATATCCCTTTATTTGCATAAGTTTTGTCTATACGTGGTTGCTTATTTTACCGCATGGTCTACTCGTAGTACCATTTTCCTTAAAACTAGCGACCCTATGGATCAATCGACATGGAAATTGGAAGCTCTGGTTGTAAAGGGTAGGTTGCTGATTTAATTACATCATATAGCGTTAGAACTCTAGGAGACATAGAACAAAATGTTATTTTTCCACGAAGAATCGATTAGTGTAATACCCGAATGAGTGTTCCAAAGCATATGCCTAGAACGTTCATAGGTTCATATAAAGATCTCATGAAAGTTTTCAGTTGGATGCATGATTTGGGTCTTAGTTGTCTTGTCGTCCATCAAGATGAGAAACTAGCGATGTGAGGTTAGCATCAAGTTTAAGTGAATTTGCATGGTCAGGAAGACCCGAGCATTCAAGGGAATAGGATATGTAGTCCTATGATTAAAATGATTTATGATGATGGATTGAGTGTTAGTTTTATATCATTTTTCTCTTTGTCGAGTGTCGATCACTGAAGAGAATTTCCCCGGTAGAGGCGCATGAATGCTTGAGTGTTAGCAAAAAATCCTTAAGACTTGATTGAGTGTGATGATTAAACAAGTGGAGACTCGAGGAGTGTTATGTAGTTTGAAGGCTAACCTAATGATGAGCATTAGGACATCTCGCATATCGAGTTCTTTAGTGAAAACTCCTTGTGAAAGGGTGTACGATGAATTTTTGGTGATTGAGGATTTCAATGACTTACTTTTGAAATATTGCTATGACTTAAAATAAGAGTTCATAAACTCGAGAATTTGAGGGATTGATGGGTCAATAATTTTGATGATGAAATTCCCAAAGTAGGGAAGAATGAAACACCCTCCTTGCAATTTTTATCGTACTTGTATGATTTGGCAATTTGGTATTGCCAATTGGTCTTTAGACTTGTTGAGGTGGATCATAAGTCAAATTTGGGTAACATAGTAGCCCTGATGCAATTGGATTGGAGTTTTTTATGGCCTAAAGTTTATATAAAGGAAAACAAAAGTCATTCTAATGAGGTTCATGCTCGTTGAAACGGGTCGTTCAAACGAGGTTCAAATGAGCTTCTGGATTTCCCCTTGCCTCTGGAATATCATTAGAAGGGTTTGTTAGAATGAAGTGATCGGTCGTTCACACAATGGGTACTTTCTCGTTCGAACGAGGCACTTTGCACACCCATAGTTAATCGAGTTTTGACCTCGTTAGACCCTTGTTTGATAGTTCATTCAAACGAGGAGGGTTCCCATTCGAACGAGGTCAAATGTCGTTCGAACAACAGAACCTCAACTTTTAAAAATCATGTTGCCCTTGTGTGTTGTCTTCTTTTGCCCCCTTGGATTGATAATGTGTCGACATCTGAGAGCATTTGATATTTTAAAACATGTTTTTTAATTCATTTTATGGATCTTTGTGAGGTTATAAAAAGAGAAAGGGTGGGTCATCTTACTCACCATTTTCCAATAGAGTTTCCCTCCCTCTCTCTCTCTCTCTCTCTCTCTCTCTCTCTCTCTCTCTCTCTCTCTCTCTCTTATTAAGTTTTAATGGTTCATATCCTTCCCAAAGTTTTTCCCACCTTAGCCTCACATGACCACCACTTTGAAACACAATTATATACCACATGTTCAAGAAAGATGGGTGTTTATGAAGATGTCGTTGGAGGTTTTTGAAGGATAAGAGGAAGAGAGAATGGGGTTTTAAGGGGGTTTTCATAAAGCTTTCAAGGAGACAAGCTTAGTGTAGCAAGGCGAACACTTTAAGGACACCTTAAGAAGTGGGACGTTGCCATCTTCTTCTACAGTTGATCACCATTTTTAAATCTTCCATTTAGGTGAGAAACTCTACCCTTAGCTTAAGAACTCTATTTTCATATTAGTGGTCTTGTAGCCAGAGATTGTTAGAGAAGAATGCATATATGATCTAAGAAGTAATTTCTTATGGTTTTCTGAAAGAAAAATATGATTTATGGAAGATCCCAAGAGTTTTGATAAAAAAATATATATTTTAAGAAATCTTGATATCTAAACATTTTTGGGAATAAAATGTTTGAAATGATATTTCCCTTGTTAAAAATATTTTATAACAAATGTCTTAAGGCTCTCTTGTGAAAATTGGAATTTATATATAAATAGACATATACTCTAGTTTTGAAGAAATAAAAATGTTGTATAGCTTGAAAAGCACGTTTACACCAAATATGTGGGATTTATAGAAATGAATCATATGTTCGACCCATTTAAGACTTAAAATCCATCTTCGCAGGACTTGTAGAATTTTGATGATGAGCATCTAAATGAAGGTTTTCTTGGGTTTAAACGCAAAATAAAGAAAATATAAATTTCAACCCTTAATGTTTTTTAAAAGGTGTGGAGAATGTGATAAATGGATATTTTAAGACTACATGTGGAAACAAAGGGAAAATGGTATTTTTCTTGTAAAGTAGTCTCCAAAAGGCCAAAAGGGTTTTCTTAGTAAACAAAGTAATGGATTAAAGTTATTTTCAAATTGAAAATTTTGGTACTCTAAAGTGTTAAATAATTGTTAATGGGTTAAAAATATTTAAGAAGTTATTGGGTGTGACTTAATATTGTTTTTAGGAAATAGCACTTGTGAAATGGAGGAAAATACGAGTTTGAAAATAAATGGGTAAAATGGTAACTTTACGTAAAGTAGAACATTTTTATGAAATAAAAATATGGAAAGGATTTTAGACAAATGGCCCAAAATGAAAGTGATTTTTGGAATGAAATCAATGCAAGTGTATAAAGGATAAGAAATAGTAATTTTTAAAGTAGAACATAAGATGGGGTTAAATCCTTCGATTTTGGCTTCGACTGGTAAAAGGTGCAAGAATGTGGGCATTTGAAAAATGTTAAAAGACATTAATATTGGCTCGGATGATACCGAAAATAATTAAGAAGGGCCCAGAGCGCTAAAGTGAAGGACAAAAATCACTGACCAAAGCATGTGGTAGCATAGCAGTCTATTTGGGGCCCGTTCAAGTATGCAAGTATTTAGAGGATTCCGAGAAAAGATAATGAAAAGTAGAACATATAAAGAAATGGGTAGCATTGTGAATATGAGAAAATACTACCAAACTTGAATGAAATTAATACGTGTTTCAGTTGAAAGATAATGCATGCAAGTAAAGTAAGAAATTGACTAATGTCCATAAAATAAAGGGAGTGGGAAAGTAAAGTGATCTATGGGGTAATTAAGTAATGTAAGGAAGTTTAGACCATAACTAATCCAAGAGTGTGCTTATGAAAGGTTTCAATGAAAAATAAGTATTTTCTAACACGACTCTTACGTGTATTGAAAGGTCATTTTCAGGAAAAATACTAATGTAAATTTGGTATGAGTAGGGCAATTTGGATGAAAGAAATGCTTTCCTTAACCAAAGGGTATTTAATCGTTTTGTTAAATTAAGAAATAAATATCAAGTTAAGTAAGAAAGTTTTTTATAAGACTAGGGACAATTGATTGAAATAAGTATCTTTTTTGGAATAAATACGGTTTCATACATTAAAATATATATATATATATATATATATATATATATATATATAAAGTAGTGGCATGTGCACATAAATATAACCTGTTAGAGTCTCTTTTCTCCCATTTGATTCTATGTTGCATGGTTGTATTCTACCACTAGCCCATTCTCTTGTTTGTTTTATGGCAGGTTAGCGTGGTTTCGTATTTTGAGAGTGTTTTACATTTATGTATATTTTTATTTTGCGTTACTAGCTCTATAAGCTTAGATTCCGGGGACGCTTATCGCGGCTCCCTCGCGTAGATTGATTTAAATGGAAATATCATGATAAAAAAGTGAAATGCTAATTAAATTAAACTGAACTGGCAACATTATTTAGGTTGTCTCGTAAAATTTCATACCTGATGTTCGTGTCGATCCGAATTGACCACGAGTAACCCATAAATCTGGCCCAAGGCATTATAGTTACATATTTATATTGTTTCTTGCCCTGAATCGTAACTTCTATTTGGTAACCACTTGGTGGCTACTCATTTATTTGAGTTTTCCCGTGTTGGTTCACTAACACCCCTATTTGAATTGTAGCATGTACTTTTAAATGAAAATTCTGAATTTTTTCTGTATGTTACGGATGCATGTTGTCAGTTATTTTGTACTTGCGTATTATAATTAAGATATTTTTCCAGTTTATATTTTACATGATATCATTTCACTGGTTTGCTGAGTTTCTCTATGCAATTATCCTATGCCATTGACCATGATTAGTTCTTTATAAAAGTATATGCTTTTTGGTTGTGGGATTGTCACTATTCTAATCAACCATCATTTTGATCCCTTGCTTAGAGTTCTTTGTCTTCTTTACTTTCTTTCTATTTTAACTCAAATGGACCTTTTTGGTAGTAACAGTGTTGGATATAAACTCACTCGTTAATCTTCTACTAAACCCCTTAATAGAAGTACATATGATCTTCGTTGATATGATGATGACATTTTTGCTACTTCTATGGGTAGGCCTAAATGTGATTATCTTGATCATTCTTTCCCTTCTTCTTGTGGGGGATCTCTCTTCTGTATTATTCAGCATGGTGCTCCGAAATCTTCATCTGAATAAAAAAAGGGGAGCATGAAGACATAATGGACCTTGGCACTAATGCTCTATTTGAGATGTCCAAATATTAGCCCAATTATATCCTCCATAATTCCACCAATATTTTTGGTTCTCTTCTTGATCCATATACACCTCGTAGTCATTACTGGAAAGCTCCTGTGAAATTATCTCATGATAAGATAGAAAATGGTTTTGATTTCTTCATTAATCATCCCCATTTTTCACTTGATCATTGTGCTCAAGCTGTTTTCCCACTCTTCCTAATCATGCTAACAATTCTTATGCCTGGTCACAACATTCATAACCTAATAACTTTTTTGATAAGGTGAGGAGTGTATATACGAATCTTTTAGTTTCTTGGGGGGTAAATTTTTCCAAGTACATCAATTACCCATCCTCTAAATGGCCAAAGCTTAACTAGATATTTTAGGTCACTTTTAGGTGTGTGTTAAAGGATCGATTTGTCAACTTTTGGCACGTTTTTGAAAACTTAGTACAATCTTTTAGCAAATAAGGCTAATAAAATTCATGCCTTCTTAATAACCATGTTATCTTAGGTCGAGCAAGATGGGACTCATAAAGGCCTTTATAGACATGGTCTATACGTGTTAGACCTTCATATTTCCTTAGGCACTCTGGAATTATTCTATCAGAACCTCTTTTGAATAATTTGTTTCATACAACATAATTGGTTACTCTCAACCTGACATCCCTTTCGCCAATTGCTGTCGAAAACCAATTTTCTTACTAATATCCTATTAGGTTGGCGTCAAAATTTTAATTAACTAATCTTTTTAATCAAACCATTCAAATAAAACAATTACAACATGTTTATGCAGCAACTCAAATGATATAAAATAAAATAAAATAACCGAACACTCGGTACAATAATACAACCAAATCGAATGCCCCACTAAAAGGCGATAAAAGAATAAATGAGTACAGTTGGGCTATAAGCCCGAATGTTTGTACAATACCTCCTATCTAGATCTCAATGATACAAGCATCTACAATAAACCTGCTTGCATCCACAGCTGCTGCAGCAAACGTCTTACTCGAAGGAATTATCATCCAGGCGTCCCTGTGTCTGGACACCTATATATATATAGATATAGCAAGAGGGGAAAATAGAGATACGGGTCAGTGCCCGATTTTTGAAAATATTTTAGCAAGTGCTTAAAATCCATATTTTAAAATATGTTATTTCTCATATTTAAACTGGTATCGCTCTCACATGAGATACACCTCACCCCTCTTCTAACAGTGCACAACTAGCGCATACCATTTTAAACAACCAAGTTAAGCTAACTAGCCTAACTAATGTAATTACCCATCTTCAAATAAACCTCATCAATTCGAGTACTAAGGACTAAACTTCTCCCCATTCCCAACATTACGTTACGTTCGTGCATGGGGTGTCTCACGAAGCGAAATCCAAACAAGGAACACCCCCGATACATGACTACGTGATAATGTTGACCATCGGGATCCATTAGGCCTTTATTACATACCATATTTATACCATCCTTTATTTATTGATAGTTCTCATTAGAACTTATGATCCATATTCATATAAATCTGGATATAAATCTACCGGAAGGAGTATATCACTTTATTCATTCTTCTCCTTTTATACAGGGTTAGATTATATGATATCTCATCTCATATATATACAATATACTTTTCACTACAAGTATATTAGTTATCCATATAGGACACCAAACAAGATTTCGGTATACGCAAAATATTCTCTTTATGCATACACATCAATTTATATAACAATAGAAAGTTCCCATATAAGTATATGTATATATATTAGTCACATATATAAAATATATACTAACGGCACCCCACATAAGATCTATGGTGCTGGCATACTCTTCTATCAAGTCCCCATATCACATAAAGTAAGGGAAATACTAGTTCGGAATCACTCTCAAACTATATTAACACAAAATACATACAAATGGAGGCGAAGCATAGTTCCAAGTCACTAAGAGGTCAACACATACCCTCACGTCTCTTAGGACCGTCTGCCTATCAATCAGATAGCTTGTACCAAGGAGTACTACGTTCTAAGGTACAAGTGAATATCTCCCATAAAGGTCCCATCAAGATAAGACTGTCCCGGCGCTGTAACCTCCATGATAACAAGTAGCGCGGGCATGATTTTTACACATATATAATATAAGGGCATACTCATAGCCCATATAATACATCCCATACGTAGTATATTTATAACCTGGAGATCCTACGCATTTATAAATTTTACCAATCCCCAATATTTAATTTTCTTAGCTTTTCTCACCGCACAATGATTATATCAACGACATCGATATATATTATTTATATCTTTTCTCAATATTTTATGGCTAAAATCTCCAAACTCTTATAGCGATAGCCAATAGCCTCGAATATTCTCATTCGCAATAATATAATTAATCACACAATTAAAATACCTCAATACGTATTCCCTTATTTAATATTCAAATCACACCTAAATATCTCTTTAAGTATTATTCCTCACGAACACCCCTATTTGGGTAAATCTTGGATTTTACTTTCAACTAATCAAAAATAAACGCCTTAATAAAAAAAATATTTATAAGTCCCCACACTATTTTTAGGAACCCCAAATATTTATCTCCAAACAATTTTAGCCTTTTATTTTTCTAATTTTCGAGTGCATTTGCGAGTTGGTGATTTCACCCCAGAACTGCCATCTTATAAAAATCATAACAATTCGAAAAAAAATCAGAAAAATATGTGGTCAAGGCCACCACGCGACCGTATCGAAAATATCTATAACTTTTGTGTTTTGACCGAGAGCTGAATGGGCTGTCTTCCTTTCCAAAACAGTTCAAAAGTGACGCTAGTCACTATTCACCTTTTCTCCAAAAATCCAAACCTCCATTAAAATACCTCCAAGCTTTTTATCTCCTCTCTCATCATCAACCAACTTCAAACAACCATAAATAGACATATATAAAGGGTTATAATCGTCCTAGAACCCATATTCAACAATTATTTTCAATAAATTCCAAGTTTTTCAAATTGGGTATTAATCGAGTTATATCCGTTTTAATCTTCCGAAAACCCATTTGATCCACGAAATTTCAACCCAAAAATCCTTAGTTTTATACCAACTAGAATATGATAAATTAAACCCACTAATCATAAAGCAAGTTAAACACTTGCCTCGTGGATTAAGTCCGACAACCACGAGTCGAATCCCGCGAATTTTGATCGGAAATCTCTTCTTTTCTTTTCTTCTCTTTTCTTTCTTCTGCTTCTTTCTTCTCTTATTTCTCTCTTCTCTCTCTCTCCCTTAGGGATGATATTTTGGAGAAATGAGGGCTTCCACCTCATCAAATCCGAAATTGGGTATTTACCCAATTGTTAAATGACTCGTGTACTCATTTACGAGTCCCTATTAGCCCAAAAAATCTCGAAACCCAAATACTAGCCCCGGGTACTCTATTTTGACTATCTTGGCCATTCCGAACCCAATGGCGCAGTCGAAATCTCTATCCGAGTCACTTAACTAAAATTCACTATTTTGACCCAACACGTTCAATACGCGTATTTTCCAAATTAAGATTTTTCCTTTGTTGCTTTACCCAACTTGCGACATGTAATTAAAAATAATTCACTCATATACTTAGTCTCGTAAGAAAATATAATCCATGTAAATATTAATCTGACACTTACAAACTAATATTTACTATTTACTTTAGAACATTAAATTTATTTAATTTCACTCATTAATCCCAAAATTACTATTCACAATAATTCCTCAAATTATTAAATTACATCCATAGTGTAATTTAAATACCTTTAAAAGTACGAGTATTACATACTTCCCCCCTTACAATAGAATTTCATCCTTGAAATTCAGATATAGCCTGTACCACTATCTAGGATCGGTATATACATTACGTCCTAACTTAACCAAATTTAGATATAGCCCAACACAATGGTATCCCACTATATTCCACCCATCTCAAGGCGTATTCTCATCTATATAGTCTCATCATATCTATATATTTACAATAATATTGCACCCTTTTGTTAAGACCACTTAGCGCAAAGTATTTATTATTAATGCCATATCTACTAGTCTCACACCATAGAAATATTTGCAAATCCATATATATACACATATAGTCACATCATCCCTATATATATATATATATATATTAATCTTGCACCCCTGGGTTAACACCCATTAGCGCACTTAATCAATAATGTTCTTGCACCCCCGGGTTATCACCCATTAGTGCTCTTAATAACAATATCACATAATAGGCATACACACATAATATTAAGATTCATAGGCATATTCCCAGTCTAATCATACACTTCTCATACATATTTTATTCTCATCGCTACGTATTGTATAAATATTCAGCTTACTATCTCTCTCGTAATCTCCAAGTTACATTCCCTATACCGAATAATTAAAGTATTAACTCTCATATACTCTTCCGGAATTTGGTACTACATACACTTCCTTTTTTTTACCTTGGAGAATGCTAACCATATATTCACGCGCAAGCCACTCTTCAATACTCGTTTAAGTAAGACTTCGCTCTACTTTCTCAGAATAAGTTGGGTAACCTTTTCATTAAGAGGTACCTTTTTAAATGACTTTCCACAGCCTTTCAATCCCATCTCGGTTGTGTTTTCTCTCGTTGCACATAAATGTTTGAATTATCGTCATCCTCGCACGACATTCAGTACACTATACTGTTTAACCTTATTTATAGTCGCCCTTCAGGCATATATTATACATATTTATTTTCACGTCCTTCTATCTCGGACATTTTTAGGATTTACTAATCAGGGTACCCATACCCCCTATCACCCATGCATTTGTGTGCCACCATTGCAAATGTTTTGATACATCACACTCACTCTAAATAATGGGCCTCATTTCATTGGCCTGGTGCTAACACCTGGGTATCCCTTAACCCGAACAATTAAAAATTTAATTCTCCCGATACCTGGAAATTCAATCATTCTTAAGATTATCCCATCGATCTTCTTGTGGTTATCTCACAATAGTCTTCCTATATCAGTGCCTTATTGCCCTTACTTCGTGGTAGTCTTAAGATTAAGGTGTTTCTAATACACGTAATATGAGTACTATTCTAATTATTTCCCTAGTGCCCAAGACCTCTCTCGACTTCCAGCATTTGCTCGGTTTTATGCGTGGGATGTCTCGCAAAGCTAAATCCAAACAAGGAACCCTCCCGTTACACTACTCCCTCGCATCGTCGATCATCGAGATATAACGGTCCAAGGGACACAAACGGGATGTTCTAAATCTTACCTAGTTAACCTACCAACGTACTTCTACCACTATATCCTTCCATCTTAATGAAATGGAAAATCTAACTAATCGGGCCCCTACTCTCTGCAAAAGCGCTACGAACATTATACCCAAAATGTATTTTCTCTAAATTTTCCTTCTATTGAAGGCTTGGATATACGTCTTAAATCGATTTCCTTCACCATAAGTCACCCACATACTTGCGATGAGAGAATAATTTCAGTGCTTCTCCATAGCACTTGTATCTCTATATAATTATACAGTCATCAAACGGCTCTCACTCTATAGTGTTTTCTCTACATTAGGTGACTTATCGTCAAAACCACCATCCTTGCATTCTATAACATCTCTCCACTCCCGACGTCGTTAAGGTTCGTGCGTGGAGCGTCTCGCAAGCGAAATCCAAGCAAGGAACCCCTACTATACACTATTACTTAACTTTGTCGATCGTGGAGGTCCGCTATTTCAAATATGTCACTCGAATAATCCCATATCTCCTATCGACAAAAATGTTGTCAGAACTCTTAATTCTTTCCAGGAGCCACACCACCAAGCGCTTGTACTAACACTAATTCCTTAGCGCAAACAACAATGAGCTTAAACTCACAGCTCAATAATAAATCATGCATAGCTTAAATTATATCTATAAGGTCCCCAGGAACTAAAATCGTGGTATTGAAATACTTCCTCTTCGAAGTTCCATCTAAGCATATGATAAAGGCGGGCTCATCCAGAATTTATCTTGCATTCCATTCTTTAATATATCCGTATATATATATATATATATATATATATATATATATATATATATATATATATATATTTCACATCTTATATAAATATATATACATTATACAATACACATCAAGTATATCCATACTTATATATCACACACTATATAAGTATAATAACCATCCCTTAGAGCTATAACTCAATGGATGGAGTCTCTCAATGCTATCATCTTCCAGGGAATTACTCACACATCATCCTGGGTACCAACGGTCGGACTATCACACCAACTTGGTAAAAACCAAATCACAACGAATGGGAAGCGATCATAATTCCTCCTCGAAAATGAGAACGAAACATACCCACCACGTCTCATTCTTGATAAAATCACATAATATAAAATGGACACTATGACCTGAGGACTATACACTCCCTGCTCCTCAAGCCAGGGGCCTCACCCACATCGCATAACTTCCCATGATAGCACTACAGGGGGTATGCTTCACATAAATATACCATTCACACACATATATATTTATAATATTATCATATATATACTGTCCCTATACCCGTATATATATCATTAAATCTAACTATCCATTCCCATCTCTCGTAGCATTAGCATGTAATACTGAATATACATATTTGATTTAATTCCATAAGTATTCACTTACTTATAATATAAATAAATATTAATCTTATCACAACTAGCTCGTATCCCAATCATATCCAAAATTTCAATTCGAATCCCAAGGGTCTTTATCCCATTAGACTCTTGAAATCACAAAGTCTCACAACTTTAATTTTTTTTATTGCATATTTCACACCTTGCACTAAAAATAACTATAACTCACTCTACATAAGTCCAATTAGTAGTGAATCTATCATTCCATTGGAGAAACCTCTTTCTCCATTGTACCTACCTTACGCCGGTACTAAGTTCACATAATCATGTCACTCTTTATTCACCGTCGGTCTCAGGCAGATTCTTATGTGAATAACCTAGAAACAGCATTCACTTTATTATTTCTAAATCAGAGGAATTTATATTATAAAACCATCTGTAAGATTCATTTATAAGCAAAACACCCTACTCCCTTAAGTGTGGTGATCACTGTTCCCACCATTTAGACATTACTCCATTGAGTGAGACAAATTTTCCTCAAATTTTCACATTTGGTCATTCCATACCCTGCTCAAAGCCAAAGCTTCTGGATAACACTACACTGCTTCCGGATAACTTAACTTCAACGTACGGTCCTTATCAATGATCTTTTCAAACTTTCCCCATCTAACTTTACTGGGTAATTCAAGTTTAGCACCATTCTCTACTATAGTGGTGCGTAGATAATTACAACTACTATTCTATAGTAGTCATTGCAGCAATTCACGACAATGCCACAAGGAAAGTGACCTCTACCACGGTCCTCATTCCTAACATCAACTTACAGCTCTAACTAAGCCCCACCTCATGCTGCCCTCACAATGGACTTCCAAGGTTGCCCTTCATCGATCAGCACACGAATGTCGAACGAGCGCGCAAAAGATTCACTATAATATTTCATGATAGTAGGAGAACGAAATATCATAAGAGGATATCAATAATCCTAATCATAAGGCTCTATATCAAATCAAAAGGAACGCTGAAAGTGTAGTACGTCTGCACAGATTCCTAAGGACACTAGAACCTGATGCTCTAATACCACCTGTGACACCCCGCCTAATAAAATATCGGGCGATCACTCCTATATCAAATTAAAATAGGAGTCTCATATGGTTCATTCTTACATCACTGTCAAAAACCAATCTTATTACTAATATCCTATTAGTTGGGTGTCAAATTTTTAATTAACTAATCTTTTTAATCAATCCCTTCAAATAAAACAATTACAACAGTTTTTATGCAGCAACTGAAATGAAATGAAATAAAATAAAATAAAATGACCGAACACTCGGTACAATAATACAACCAAATCGAATGCCGCACTAAAAGGCGATAAAAGAATAAATGAGTACAATTGGGCTATAAGACCGAATGTTTGTACAATACCTCCTATCTAGATCTCAATGATACAAGCGTCTACAATAAACCTGCTTGCATCCACAGCTGCTGCAGCAAACGTCTTACTCGAAGGAATTATCATCCAGGCGTCCCTGTGTCTGGACACCTATATATATATATATATATATATATATATATATATATATATATATATATAGGAAGAGGGAAAAATAGAGAAACGGGTCAAAGACCGATTTTTGAAAACATTTTAGCAAGTGCTTAAAATCCATATTTTAAAATATGTTATTTCTCATATTTAAACTGGTATCGCTCTCACATGAGATACACCTCACCCCTCTTCTAATAGTGCACAACTAGCGCATACCATTTTAAACAACGTAGTTAAGCTACCCTGCCTAACTAACGTTATTATCCATCTTCTAATAAACCTCATCAATTTGAGTACTAAGGACTAAACTTCTCCCCATTCCCAACATTACGTTACGTTCGTGCATGGGGTGTCTCACGAAGCTAAATCCAAATAAGGACCCCCCCCCGATTCACGACTAAATGATAATGTTGATCATCGGGATCCATTAGACCTTCAGTACATACCATATTTATACCATCCCGTATTAGTGATAGTTCTCATTAGAACATATGATCCATATTCATATAAATTCGGATATAAATCTACCGGAAGGAGTATATCACTTTATTCATTCTTCACCTTTTATACAGGTTTAGGTTATATGATATCTCATCTCATATATATACAATATACTTTTTGCAACAAGTATATTAGTTATCCATATAGGACACCAAACAAGATTTTGGTATACGCACATTATTCTCTTTATGCGTACACATCAATTTGTATAACAATAGAAAGTTCCCATATAAATATATGTATATATATTAGTCTCACATATAATATATATACTAATGGAACCCCACATAAGATCTATGGTGCTGGCATACTCTGCTATCAAGTCCCCGTATCACACAAACTAAGGGAAATACTAGTTCGGAATCACTCTCGAACTATATTAACACAAAATACATACAAATGGAGGCGAAGCATAGTTCCAAGTCACTAAGAGGTCATCACATACCCTCACATCTCTTCGGACTGTCTGACTATCAATCAGATCGCATGTACCAAGGATTCCTATGTTCTAGGGTACACGTCAGTATCCCCCATAAAGATCCCATCAAGATAAGACTGTCCCGGCGCGGTAACCTCCGTGATAGCAAGTAGCACAGACATGATTTTTACACATATATAATGTAAGGGCATACTCATAGCCCATATAATACATCCCATACGTAGTATATTTATATCTTGGATATCCTATGCATTTATCAATTTTACCAATCCCCAATATTTTATTTTCTTAGCTTTTCTCACCGCACAATGATTATATCAACAAGATCGATATATATTATTTATATCTCTTCTCAATATTTTATGGCTAAAATCTCAAAACTCTTATAGCGATAGCCAATAGCCTCGAATATTCTCATTCGCAATAATATAAGCCATCACACAATTAAAATACCTCAATACGTATTCCCTTATTTAATATTCAAATCACACCTAAATATCTCTTTAAGTATTATTCCTCACGAACACCCCTATTTGGGTAAATCTTGGATTTTACTTTCAACTAATAAAAAATACACGCCTTAATAAAAAAAACATTTAGAAGTCCCCACACTATTTTTAGGAACCCCAAATATTTATCTCCAAACAATTTTAGCAATTTATTTTTCTAATTTTCGAGTGCATTTGTGAGTTGGTGATTTCACCCCAGAACTGCCATCTTATAAAAATCATAACAATTCGAAAAAAAATCAGAAAAATATGTGGTCAGGGCCACCACGCGACCGTATCGAAAAGATCTATAACTTTTGTGTTTTGACCGAGAGCTGAATCAGCTGTCTTCCTTTCCGAAATAGTCCAGAAGTGACGCTAGTCACTATTCACCTTCTTCTCCAAAAATCCAAACCTCCATTAAAATACCTCCAAGCTTTTTATCTCCTCTCTCATCATCAACCAACTTCAAACAACCATAAATAGACATATATAAAGGGTTATAATCATCCTAGAACCCATATTCAACAATTAATTTCAATAAATTCCAAGTTTTTCAAATTGGGTATTAATCGAGTTATATCCGTTTTAATCTTCCGAAAACCCATTTGATCCACGAAATTACAACCCAAAAATCTTTAGTTTTATACCAACTACAATATGAGAAATTAAATACACTAAATCATAAAGCAAGTTAAACACTTGCCTCGTGGATTAAATCCGACGACCACAAGTCGAATCCCGCGAATTTTGACCGAGAATCTCTTCTTTTCTTCTCTTTTCTTTCTTCTGCTTCTTTCTTTTCTTATCTCTCTTCTCTCTCTCTCTCTCTCTCTCTCTCTTAGGGCTGATATTTGGGGGAAATGAGGGTTGCCACCTATTTAAATCCGAAATTGGGTATATACCCAATTGTTAAATGACTCGTATACTCATTTACGAGTCCCTATTAGTCCAAAAATGCCCATAACCAAAATACTACCCCCGGGTACTCTATTTTGACTATCTCAGCCATTTCGAACCCAATGACGCAGTCAAAATCTCCATCCAAGTCACTTAAATAAAATTTACTATTTTGACCCAACACGTTCAATACGTGTATTTTCCAAATTAAGATATTTCCTTTGTAGCTTTACCCAACTTGCGAAATGTAATTAAAAATAATCCACTCATATACTTAGTCTCGTAAGAAAATATAATCCATGTAAATATTAACCTGACACTTACAAACTAATATTTACTATTTACTTTAGAACATTAAATTTATTTAATTTCATTCCTTAATCCCCAAATTACTATTCACAATAATTCCTCAAATAGTCAAATTACATCCACAGTGTAATTTAAATACCTTTAAAAGTAAGGGGTATTACAATTCACCAAACTTGTACAAAAAATTTAACGCCACTGGGTTATACAGTGCCAAACCCTCATAAACAAATTTTTATTCACCAATTAACATTCTTATAACTAGTTGGGAATCAACGAAGACTTTTATTATTGACTCATTATAACTTTGAATAAATTCCAACCCCCTTATTACAACCTCATATTCTACTCCGTTGTTAGAACATGTATTTTCTTAAAACCTATAACCATGTTTTGTTCTAATATGTTGAGGGGATTTGATGATTAGCCATATACCTAAAATTATTCCAGTATTTGAACCATCAAACCATAGTTTCCAAGCACTTAAAGACACATAACATGTCTCAGATCCCCTATCTGGTTCATCTGCACATGCATGATATGCTAAAAAGTCATCCAAAGCTTGGCGTGTTACTGCTTTTAAGATATATAGTAGAGGCAAAATTCAAACAGTGTCAATACTCATTTTTCAATCCTATTTCCTAGATTATGTATTGTTAGCATGTATTTGATCAAATAAAACATTGAAATGACATAAAGCTCTATAGGCAACAAATAATATCTTAAATTCATAGTAACAAAGTACAAGGTTAAACATAGTTTTCCCATCATAGAGTATCTACATTCACAATCATTTAAGAACCTAGTAAGGCAATAAATATCGTGTTCCTTATAACTTTCAAAATCTTAAGCCAGTAGTAGTCCAATGGATGCATCCTAGGAAGAAATTTGTAGATTTAATGCCCCGTCTTCCTTTAGTGGAGTCAAAATAGTTGGCCTGTCCAGGTATCTCTTGAGTGCTTAGAAAATAAACCCATGCTCTTCTTTCAAGTACATGACATCCTGGTCTTTGAGCTTCAAGAAAGGGTTAAACAATTTAGTCTTTCCTTTAGCGTTAAAAATAAATCTTCGAACAAATCTAATATGTCCTAAAAACCTTTGTAATTAATTTTTGTTTGAGGGTAGTTCCTTTCAATGACACCCTTACCCTTATTCTGATCAACCTAAATTCCTTTTTGATGCACCAAACAGCCAAGAAAATTTCATATAAAAACTCCAAAAGCACATTTTAAAGGGTTCATTTTAAGTTAAGAAAACCTTATTCTTTTAAAACATTTATTAAGGTGTGTTATATGATCAATTGGTTATTTCGACTTCAAAATCATATCAGCAATATAACACTCCAGAAAGGTGACAACCATGTCATGAAAAATGGTGTTAATTACTTTCTAGTATTATGGTCCTACATTCATTAATTTGAATGGAATTTTGACCCATTCGAAGGTCACCAAATTACTATGGAATTTGAACGGAATATTATGCACATATTCTTTTGATATGCAGATCTTGTTATAGTTAGCCATCATAAGCATGATAGCATGACCAACTGATCCATCGACCAATACATCCGCGACTAGAATATGATATTCATCATTCATAGTGGCTGCATTTAGATTTCCAAAATCAATGCATACTCTAAATTTTCCATTTTTCTTCACTACAAGCACTATACTAAAGAGCAATTAAAATACGTGATAGTTCGAATGAACCTAACTTTGAACACCCTTTCTATTTCTTATTTTATTTTTGTTATAACTTGTGGAGCCATTTTCCTTAACATGTGCTTGATAGGTTTATATCCTTCCTTTATTGTCATTCTATGCTCCATATATTTCCTATCCAAGCCAATTAATTCCTCGTATTCTAAGAAAAGCAGTCCTTGTACAAGTGTAAAAGTTCTATGACCAATTGTCGGCCTTTTTTGCTTAAGTTACCACTGATATAGGTGACTGATATATTTTCTCAGTTCATAAATTGACTTCTATGAATGTCTCTAGTTGGTTTACAATTAGATCTTCACATTCTTTTGGTGAAGTTATCAATTCGCCATTGTATTGAGGAACTTCACTCTCTATATGTTCTTCGAAGACATAATTAACCCAATTTATGATCTTTTCTTCACCAAGACTGGTCTCAAATCCAAATATCTAAACTTATAAAAAATCGTGGTGACACTTTCATTGGTATACTAAATGTCAATGGTTGTGCTAATCATTAAGTGATATTTTCATCATTTGTCCTCATCAAGCCAAAAACCAAATCATTATAACTTTTCTTAAATACTAAACCTTCTGATTCCTCTATCACCAAAGCCTCTTCCTTTACTAGTCCTACATTTTATTGGTAGAGCTATGCTTTAACACAATCGGAACTAGCATGAAAAGGTAGTGGATAACCTTCAACGTCTTCCATAAACCCATCTTTCTTTATCAAAAGTAATTTCTTATGTATAAAAGAAGGAATACATTTGTTATAATTGATCCAATATCTATCTACTAATGCATTAAATCTTGGTTTTCCTTTAGTAATAAAAAAATAGTTTTAGACTTTCTAGTGCCTACAACAAAATTATCTGGTAGTACACTTTTGGTAGGCTTATTATCTCCAACAAAAAAATAGATAATAATCTCAGTCTGGGCTAATTTTGCCTTTTTTTTAATTAATTTTAGATAACATAAAAAGATACATTAAATTGATATTGACATCATTATGTACTAATATTTTATTGATAAGGACTCCATTAATCAAAGATATACTAAACAAAAAGTCTCTATCTAGTTAGTCGTATGTTTAATACATTCTTCAAACCCACATAAATATCAAGTTACGAGACAAATAGAAAATAATTATCTATCTCTAATGATTCTTCTCCATCTGCTTCCATGGAATTGTAATAGCCCTCGCTGGTGGGACCGTATTTTATAAGTAATTACTTAGTATAGTAATTAGAGACAAGTGTTGGGTTCAGATTTGGATGATAATTCAATGTAGAAAAGTTGATATTTATTATGAGTTTGCATACATATCATAACTATGGGTAAATATTGCTATGTCATGCTTATTAATATCATCTGAACTCAAAATGATATTTGGCTTAATAATGAGACCAGAACCTTAATTGAATTTTAAAATGTCCAAATGATAATTTGGAGGTTGCAGTTGATTCCAGAACGTTCGAAATAGTCAAGTAATGTACCATATTGTATTTTGAAGTTTTGGGCATTTTTGACTGATTGTACCTAAATTATGCAGTTGCGTATCATTTTATCGCACTATTAGTTAATTTAGTGGAATAATTGTCTTAGGTCATGACTTAAGCTTTCCAAGTCTTCCAATTTCCCTAATTTCCTTCCTAAACCAAAGAGAGAAAGAGAAGAGTAGAGAGAAAGATTAGAGCTTTGGAGATTTTGAGAGATTCTTGCTCCTACAACCAAGAGACCTGTAATTTGCTGAATCAAGGCAAGTTTCTACTTGCTATTTGTGACTTAAGATAGATGATTTGTGATGATAATGATGTATTGATCTTGATTTAGTTAGTTTAGGGTTTTTCTTATGTTTTGTGGGTTTTGATTCATTCAAAGATGATTGGGATGATTCATGAGGTTTAAGATGGTCAATAGTATCATTGATGTTATCTTGGTGTTGGTATATAAGTTTGGTTTGGGAGAAATTTGAGTTGGGGTAGAAAATGGAGTCCAAGACTCCATAGACAAATCTTGGCAAAATCGCAGGCCCGAATCGATTCGGCCCCCTGGGCGAATCGATTCGGTTAGGTCCAGTGCTCAGGTCTTGTGAACCGAATCGATTCGGCAGTTATGCAGAAACCCAAATTTTCTAACCGAATCGATTCGGTTTCCATCCGAATCGATTCGGCAACTTTGCAGAAACTCAAATTTTCTGGCCGAATCGATTCGGCCAAGGGGGCGAATCGATTCGGTAGCCCTAAAATTTTCCAAATTTTTCCTTTTTCATTTTTTAACCCTTTTCTTTAGGATTAGTGATTAGGGATCTTCTTAAATGAAGTAAACATAGGGTTTTAGAGTCCTAGTTGAGTTGGGTCGACACCCTAGATTCGACAGGGTTCATCTGGGGTTCTTCCAAGGGGGAGTTTAAAGAAATGTTTAGGCATTTCTTTTGTCTTATAGTCTTATAAGGGTCCAGAACATATTAAGGTCACTTTGGAGACTTTAGGAATTAACTTGAGTTAGATTTGACTTGAGGGTTTATATTAAAGTCTAAAGGAGGTTTTGGGAATAACTTTGGAGTCTGAATCCCTTATCGAGGATGTTATGACGGTACGAAATACATATAGTCCCGGTTAGGCTTATACCTTTGTTAAAACGTGAAGATGATAAGGTAAATGATAATTTACTAAATCATGAAATAGAAATTAATAAAATGGATGTTACACACCTCTCTAAATACCATCTTAAGGGAAGTTCGTGCGAGAGGTGAAGCCCCCTGGCTAATGAATGCGGGGTGGATATAGTCCTAGGCCATATGAGCGCTTGTTTTATTTTTCTGCGATGGGTAGGAGATTCTGGGTGTGGTCTTGACTACCCCGCAGGCATATGGCCGCTTCCCGACGATTTCGATAGGATCCCAGGTTGTCTTATGTTAGGCCCTGGAAGATGATGGTTATTTAGGGACGCGCACAGTGGGGAAACCCGGACGGGCGGTCTTAGAATCGTTATATGTATATTTATGACTATTCTAATTATCGAGTTGGACTCGATGGAACTTTAATGCCACATAGAGCAAATTTATGCCACAAAGAGCATGCTATTGAGATTAGTGCCATAAAGAGCACATGATGATAATTGTATTCCTGATAAGGAATGTCAAAGAAGATTGAAATTGAAATATGATGAAAGATGAAAAAGGCTCATAAGTACTTTAAATTCTTGTATAAGTGAATTTCATTTTACATAGCTAATTATCAGTTTTAGTTCCTTACTTGATGCTACCATGCTAGACTACCACCCATGCTTACTTGCGCATCATTGTCATACCTGTCATTTATCTATTGATCACACATATCCGGCCCTGACCGGTTTTCACTTCTTGTTGTGTATGTATATATATATAATCCGTTCAGGTGTTCCGCCGCACGGTCGCCAGTAATGATCTTTCCTTCCATATGTTTTGAGGAGCCGTGACATCGTGCGGGTCTCACGGGATGTTTTGTGTAGACGCCTACATTTATACTTTCTAGTTATGATCAGTTTATTCGGGCATGTGGCCCAAACCGTTGTAATTGTATAATGGATCTATTATGTAACACCTGGAACTTATTGTATGTTGTATGGTTATTTTGACCGACGTTCCATTCGGTCCTTTTGTATCCTTTTAGTTTCTTATGCGCTTGTGGGGGTTTCCACCCTCTATTTCTATCATGGGTTGTTGAAAATGCTTTCTTATTATTTCAAAACCAAAATTTTTGATAACCCGTTTTCTGGAATATAGTGTGGTTATTCCTTATACTTTATATATTGTTGTGAATGCTGAGAATGGTATTTATCTATGATTTCCTATTTTATCGAGGTATCGGGCTGGCCACCCTTTATTTCGGATAGCGGGTTGTCACAGATGGTATCAGAGCCAGGTTCTAGAGTCTTTAGGATCTATGCGGACTTGTCACGTTCTACCGTAGCGTTCTTTGATATAGAACTTAATGTTAGGATTGTTTGTTACTTATGTATGCGATCTTCTATTAAATAGATTATTCTGTATTATGTTTTAACTCTGCCTCGTCTTTATCTCAGATGCCGCCAAAGAGAGGACGTCCCGTTTGACGTAATAGGGTTGTTGAGGATGAGTTTGGTCCTCCACCGGAGCCACAGGGGAATATCAGTGCCGCTGAAGTGGCAAATATTGTGGCCCAAGCTGTCAACGCCGCGATGACTGTAGTGGCACAACAAATGCCACAAGTTCAAGCAAGGGGACAAGAAGCACTAGTTCCTACGGGACCTTCTCAGTGGGAACGGGTGAGGGAGTCTTTCCTCAAGGGACATCCCCCAGAATCTGAGGGAGGTTAGGATGTTATAAAGGCGAACCAGTGGAAGAGAGATATGCAGCGCCATCTTAGGATGGTGGAATGTAGTGAGGAGAAAAAGCAAATTCTCATTACCTTCAAGCTGGTCGGACCGGCCTTACACTGGTGGGAGTCAATGACGACACCCGAACAAAGGGATACTATGTCGATCACAAATTTTTGGGCTTTGTTTGATGGAAAGTATTTCCCTCCCGCAGTTCAGAGGGAAATGCAGAGGAAGCTTCAAGATTTAGTACAAAGGGAGAGATCGGTTGCCGAGTACGAGGAGGAGTTTACCCGGTTAGCAAGCTTTATACCGGATGAAGTAACTCCAGAAGTAAAGAGGATCTCCAAGTTTGTTGGAGGTTTGCACTGGCGAATAAAACAACATTTGCTTGGAAATCCATCTCTGGTGACCTTTGGTGATGTGATGAATGCTGCTTTACTTCACTGTCAAGAGCATAGATTGTTTGTGCAAAACAAGAAGAAGGTTGTAGTTGCGGGGCAAGCGGTGAGGCAGGAAGGAACTGGGAGCGGAGGGGGGCATCTTCTTCGTCCCAATCCTCGGGGAACAAGCCGGTTGAGAGGGATCCTCAGCAGGGGGATTCGGCAAAGCGTCAACGTTTTGGTGGGTTTAATGCTGGTGGCAACAACAATAACAGGCAGGGTCAAGGTGGTCAGCAACCACAGGGTGGTAGAGGTGGAAATGGAGGTAGAGGCCAACAGGGCTGAGGTGCGGGGCAATTCCGAAATAACCAAGGTAGGAATCAGGATAATACGACAACTAAATGTTTCCAGTGTGGGGAGCTGGGCCACTACAAAAGGGAGTGTCCTCAGTTGGTTGGAGGGCATCTTCCTAGGGCCCCACAGCATCCGTATGTACAGTTTCCGCCCCAAGCGCCTAATCCGGTTGCTCCTCCTCAACAGGGGCAATTGCAGTACGGACGGGTTTACCATATTCAGGAGGCTCTGCTTCCTCCAGCTCCTCCAGCACCACCAGCGATCGAGGGTAAGTTTCTCATTCATGGGAACATGGGTCGAATACTATTTGATACGGGTGCTACACACTCCATTATTTCTAGAAGTTTTGCCCAGACTTCAGGTTTGATAAAATCTGCTGAAAGTACCTTCACTAGAGTTGAATCCTCTATGGGTGATGGCTCATTGATTTTCTTCGTATGTAAAAACGTAGGAATTAACCTTGGTGACTTATGTTTTGAGGCTGATTTGCTCGTCCTTGATATGGTCGGGTACGATGTAATTTTGGGTATGGATTGGCTAGTGAAGTATCGTGCTATAGTAAATTGTTACGGGAGGAGCATAGTTTTTGCGGTTCCGGGACAAGAAATGTTCCTGGTAGTTATGCCTTGTGTGGAAGGGAGCACGAGTGCTTATCTATATTGTATTGCGGAAGACGCATCTAGAGATGTCATGGTTCCCCTAAATTCTCTTCCAATCGTTAGAGATTTCGAAGATATTTTTCGGGAGATACCGGGATTACCTCCAAGTCGGGAAATAGAGATTGTGATTGATTTAATGCCGGGAACTCGACCGATCGCCAAAGCTCCTTATCGAATGCCTCCTGTGGAGATGAGGGATCAGATTCAGAAGCTACTGGAGCAGGGCTTTATCAGGCGTAGTACCTCACCGTGGGGCGCTCCGGTATTATTTGTGAAGAAGAGAGACGGTTCTCTCCGGTTATGCGTGGACTATAGAGAGTTGAATAAAGTCACCATCCGGAATAAATACCCTTTACCTCGCATCGACGACTTGTTTGATCAACTTAGGGGAGCTTCCTACTTCTCCAAGATCGACTTGAGGACGGGGTATCACCAATTGAGGATACGAGAGCAAGATGTATCCAAAACGGCATTTTTGACTCGTTATGGATCTTATGAATTCTTGGTTATGCCCTTTGGGCTAACCAATGCCCCTGCGGTGTTTATGGACCTTATGAATAGGGTATTTCGGGATTTCCTTGACCAATTTTTCATTGTCTTTATCGATGACATCCTAGTCTATTCTCAGACAGAGTCGGATCACGCTGCTCACTTGCGATTGGTCCTGCAGAGATTGAGGAATCATCAATTGTATGCAAAGTTTGAGAAATGTGGCTTCTGGTTGAAGGAAGTTCAATTTCTGGGGCATGTGGTGTCATCCCAAGGCGTGTCTGTGGATCCGAGTAAGGTGATCGCGGTAAAAGAGTGGGGTCAGCCCACTACACCTACTGAAGTTCGTAGTTTTCTGGGCTTGGTGGGTTATTACCGCCGGTTCATTAAGGGCTTTTCCAAGGTTGCTAGCCCATTGACGAATTTAACCCGAAAAGGGGTCAGATTTGTTTGGGACAGTTCATATCAAGCGGCGTTTGATGAGCTCAAGGATAGACTAACTTCGGCTCCAGTCCTGGCATTGCCAAAGCCGGGATTGGAATATCTCGTCTTCACCGATGCATCTCTTCAGGGGTTAGGAGGTGTTCTTCAACAAGAGAGACAACCCATTGCGTACGCTTCTCGTAAGTTGAAGCCACACGAGAAGAACTATCCGGTTCATGACTTGGAATTTGCCGCAGTTGTATTTTCCTTGAAGATATGGAGGCATTATCTCTTGGGGGAAAAGTTTAGTCTTTTCACCGACCACAAATCGTTACAATACTTATTCTCCCAAAAGGATTTGAACATGCGCCAGCGTCGTTGGTTGGAATTTGTGAAAGACTACCAATTTGATATTCATTATCACCCCGGAAAGGCGAATGTAGTGGCAGATGCCTTGAGTAGAAGGCCCGAGGGAGACTTAGCTGAGGTATGGAAAGCTAAGTGGAGAGAGCTCAGTCTAGAGGATGCAGGGGTAAGAGCATTCATTTCCGTGATGACGGTTACTCCCACGATTATAGCAAGGATTATGGAAGCCCATAAAGGAGATAAAGTTTGTCAAGACCATACACGCCAACTGTTGTCAGAGGGAGCGGAGTCTTACTCGATTAGTTCCGAGGGCAGACTACGCTTCCATGGAAGACTTGTGGTTCCCGACGATGGGGATTTGAGACGAACGGTGATGGCAGAATCCCACGGGTCAAGGTTTGCGGTACATCCAGGCGGGGACAATATGTACCAAGATATGCGTCGTTTGTATTGGTGGGCGGGTATGAAGAGGGATATCTCAGAGTTTGTGTCTCAATGCACTACTTGTCAGTTGGTTAAGATTGACCACCAGCGACCGACAGGTTTGTTACAACCGCTCGAGATTCCCGTATGGAAATGGGAGAGCATTTCGATGGACTTTATTACGGGCCTACCTAGATCGCAGAAGGGTCATGACTCAATTTGGGTGATTGTCGACCGTTTGACCAAGTCGGCACACTTCTTGCCTGTGCGCACCGATTATGATACCGCTCGTTATGCCCAGTTGTTTATTGAGGAGATTGTTAGACTTCATGGGGTGCCTTTAAACATTGTCTCCGACCGAGATAATATATTTGTGTCCCACTTTTGGGAAAGTTTCCAAGGAGAAATGGGGACCGAGTTGAAGTTAAGCTCTTCCTATCATCCTCAAACAGACGGTCAGATCGAAAGGGTAAACCAGATGTTGGAGGATATGCTTCGTATGTGCATACTCGATTTTAAGGGCAGTTGGGAACAATACCTTCCATTGGTTGAGTTTGCTTATAATAACTCTTACCAATTTACTATCGGAATGGCACCCTATGAAGCTCTGTATGGCAGGCCTTGTAGGTCGTCCACTTGTTGGTTGGAAGTGGGTGATAACAAGTTCCTTGGACCTGAAATGATCCAAGACACTTCTTCGAAGATTGAGCTTATTCGAAATCGCATACGGATAGCCCAAGATCGTCAAAAGAGTTATGCCGATGCGGGTAGGAGACATATGGAGTTGGAGGTTGGAGACCAAGTGTTGGTGCGAGTGTCCCCGATGAAGGGCATTAAGCGTTTTGGGAAGAAAGGAAAGCTTGCACCCCGTTTTGTTGGACCTTTCCCGGTGATTGCAAAGGTTGGTCCCGTGGCATACCAACTTGCCTTGCCGAAACCTTTACAATAAATCCATGATGTATTTCACGTCTCCCCTTTGAAGAAGTACAGAAGGTGTGAAGGTGCCCTTTGGCACATTCCTTTCGAAGATATCGAATTGCAGCCTGATGTCTCTTATGAAGAACAACCGGTTGCTATCCTTAAGTTTGGGGAGCGAAAGTTGAGATCTCGTGCGGTGCCCCTAGTGAGAGTTCATTGGAGTCATCATCATGCAAACGAATCAACTTGGGAATGTGAGGACGAGATGCGGGAGAAATATCCACATCTTTTCTTATGAGGTACGCCTGAATTTTGGGGGCAAAATTCCCTCATAAGGGGGGGAGTATGTAATAGCCCTCGCTGGTGGGACCGTATTTTATAAGTAATTACTTAGTATAGTAATTAGAGACAAGTGTTGGGTTATGATTTGGATGATAATTCAATGTAGAAAAGTTGATATTTATTATGAGTATGTATACATATCATAACTATGGGTAAATATTGCTATGTCATGCTTATTAATATCATCTGAACTCAAAATGATATTTGGCTTAATAATGAGACCAGAACCTTAATTGAATTTTAAAATGTCCAAATGATAATTTGGAGGTTGCAGTTGATTCCGGAACGTTCGAAATAGTCAAGTAATGTACCATATTGTATTTTGAAGTTTTGGGCATTTTTGACTAATTGTACCTAAATTATGTAGTTGCTTATCATTTTATCGCACTATTAGTTAATTTAGTGGAATAATTGTCTTAGGTCACGACTTAAGCTTTCCAAGTCTTCCAATTTCCCTAATTTCCTTCCTAAACCAAAGAGAGAAAGAGAAGAGTAGAGAGAAAGATTAGAGCTTTGGATATTTTGAGAGATTCTTGCTCCTACAACCAAGAGACCTGTAATTTGCTGAATCAAGGCAAGTTTCTACTTGCTATTTGTGACTTAAGATAGATGATTTGTGATGATAATGATGTATTGATCTTGATTTAGTTAGTTTAGGGTTTTTCTTTTGTTTTGTGGGTTTTGATTCATTCAAAAATGATTGGGATGATTCATGAGGTTTAAGATGGTCAATAGTATCATTGATGTTATCTTGGTATTTGGTATATAAGTTTGGTTTGGGAGAAATTTGAGTTGGGGTAGAAAATGGAGTCCAAGACTCCATAGACAAATCGTGGCAAAATCGCAGGCCCGAATCGATTCGGCCCCCTGGGCGAATCGATTCGGTTAGGTCCAGTGCTCAGGTCTTGTGAACCGAATCGATTTGGAATTGGTCCGAATCGATTCGGCAGTTATGCAGAAACCAAAATTTTCTAACCGAATCGATTCGGTTTCCATCCGAATCGATTCGGCAACTTTGCAGAAACTCAAATTTTCTGGCCGAATCGATTCGGCCAAGGGGGCGAATCGATTCGGTAGCCCTAAAATTTTCCAAATTTTTCCTTTTTCATTTTTTAACCCTTTTCTTTAGGATTAGTGATTAGGGATCTTCTTAAATGAAGTAAACATAGGGTTTTAGAGTCCTAGTTGAGTTGGGTCGACACCCTAGATTCGACAGGGTTCATCTGGGGTTCTTCTAAGGGGGAGTTTAAAGAAATTTTTAGGCATTTCTTTTGTCTTATAGTCTTATAAGGGTCCAGAACATATTAAGGTCATTTTGGAGACTTTAGGAATTAACTTGAGTTAGATTTGACTTGAGGGTTTATATTAAAGTCTAAAGGAGGTTTTGGGAATAACTTTGGAGTCTGAATCCCTTATCGAGGATGTTATGACGGTACGAAATACATATAGTCCCGGTTAGGCTTATACCTTTGTTAAAACGTGAAGATGATAAGGTAAATGATAATTTACTAAATCATGAAATAGAAATTAATAAAATGGATGTTACACACCTCTCTAAATACCATCTTAAGGGAAGTCCGTGCGAGAGGTGAAGCCCCCTGGCTAATGAATGCAGGGTGGATATAGTCCTAGGCCATATGAGCGCTTGTTTTATTTTTCTGCGATGGGTAGGAGATTCTGGGTGTGGTCTTGACTACCCCGCAGGCATATGGCCGCTTCCCGACGATTTCGATAGGATCCTAGGTTGTCTTATGTTAGGCCCTGGAAGATGATGGTTATTTAGGGACGCGCACAGTGGGGAAACCCGGACGGGCGGTCTTAGAATCGTTATATGTATATTTATGACTATTCTAATTATCGAGTTGGACTCGATGGAACTTTGATGCCACATAGAGCAAATTTATGCCACAAAGAGCATGCTATTGAGATTAGTGCCATAAAGAGAACATGATGATAATTGTATTCCTGATAAGGAATGTCAAAGAAGATTGAAATTGAAATATGATGAAAGATGAAAAAGGCTCATAAGTACTTTAAATTCTTGTATAAGTGAATTTCATTTTACATAGCTATTTATCAGTTTTAGTTCCTTACTTGATGCTACCATGCTAGACTACCACCCATGCTTACTTGCGCATCATTGTCATACCTGTCATTTATCTATTGATCACACATATCCGGCCCTGACCGGTTTTCACTTCTTGTTGTGTATGTATATATATATAATCCGTTCAGGTGTTCCGCCGCACGGTCGCCAGTAATGATCTTTCCTTCCATATGTTTTGAGGAGCCGTGACATCGTGCGGGTCTCACGGGATGTTTTGTGTAGACGCCTTCATTTATGCTTTCTAGTTATGATCAGTTTATTCGGGCATGTTTACCAAACCGTTGTAATTGTATAATGGATCTATTATGTAACACCTGGAACTTATTGTATGCTGTATGGTTATTTTTACTGACGTTCCATTCCGTCCTTTTGTATCCTTTTTAGTTTCTTATGCGCTTGTGGGGGTTTCCACCCTCTATTTCTATCATGGGTTGTTGAAAATGCTTTCTTTCTATTTCAAAACCAAAATTTTTGATAACCCATTTTCTGGAATATAGTGTGGTTATTCCTTATACTTTATATATTGTTGTGATTGCTGAGAATGATATTTATCTATAATTTCCTATTTTATCGAGGTATCGGGCTGGCCACGCTTTATTTCGGATAGCGGGTTGTCACAGGAATGTTCCCCTTGAGCTCCACCATCTTCGAGCCTCTTGGTAAGGATCACAACTATATTGATTGGCACTTGGTGAGGCAGAGAACCACACTAGATGAATTTATGTTTTTCAATTTCTTGAACATGTGTTGTGCCATCACCTTCTATCATCTTCCTTCTCAATTTTGAACTCCATATGCTCTTTTTGTCTAGGCATTTGAATTGATTGTACATTGATCCCTAATTATTTAACTTTTAGGAAATTATCTTCATCTACACCCATTGTGCCCTCCCCATTGTAAGGAATTTGATCTTCCCACACCTAATTAAATTTTGTACCATGCCACATAATACAGAGCATTCATTAGTTCAATGAGAAAATACATTATGCTATTTACAATAATTTTTCACTTTAATTCCATGTGGTTTTTTAGCATCATCGGGTTATTATACCACTTTAGCTTTTAAGATAAAGTCAAATATCTCATAAACCTTAGTAACGTCAAAAGGGTACTTTTTACTAGTCCATTTGAGTTTGTTGAAAAGGATTCTGCTATTCCATCCTTTTGAACTAAAGGTTCACAAATTATAGTCTCAATTCTGATAATCTCAACAATATCAATTTTGAATTTATGATCCTTATAGTAGGTTTTGAAAAAAGAATTGTTTCTCTCATTTTCTTCTTTTAGAAGAGCTTTATATCTGGATACCTTGGAAGTTAATTCTACCAAATCTCTAAACCATTTTGTGCAAACTTTACAAATTCTGACTCGGGTAAGACTATTTTGCACTTATTCTTAGCCATTTCAAATTTATTTATGAATGCCATAACTTTTTCACTAGGTTTTTTAGTTAACTTAGTCAAATATTCATGGAATCCTCCAATTCGGTTTGGATTAAGTTTTAATGGAACATACCCTCCATTTATTTGTAATTTTGAATAGAATTTAGTGGCAAACATAAGAAACATGTAATGACTATATTTGTGAGGGAAACAAAAAACAAATGTAACCTTAAGTAATCATGTATTCTAGTATCATCACATTAACAAGTGAACCCAACAATGTGTTCCACTGTGGACTGACGCTTATCCCACGATATGAGGGTAAAGGATGGAAATTTGAAGCCTTTAGGAAGTTTAATCATATCTATCCATTATAGATTTGGCTTTCTGGCAATTGGTGTTTATAGTCCTTAACTTATTGGTCTAGAATTTTTATGTACCAAGCCCAAGATCTCATCCCTCCCAAGTCACCCAGGTAGAGTTAATTATTTTATGGATCAGTTACTTGGTTTACAAAAGGAGTTTGTTGTGCCAAGGAACGTGAAATTTGTGGATGCACAGTCTGTTATGCTTTATAAGACACTGGGTGGGATACTTGAAGGATTTGTTTATCAAGTTTCCTCGAGTTCCCCCAGCCCATGAGTTCTTGTTCGAACACTGGATTATTGATCATTCCATCATTCGAATCTCTTGGGAACACGAAGTTGACATCATTTTGATATGGTCTAGTTCTTCCCACCTCCAGGGTGATATTCTCCCTATTGGGTTATTTAAACCCATTTGTTGATAAAGGGTTAATAGGATCGAATCCTCTGTTTTATTTCTAATACCTAGATAAGTTATATTAAGGTGTCCTATCACCCTTATGTTATATCCAAAATTGGTTTCACCCATATTAGGTTTGTAATAAAAAAACATGGTGTGGGTTGGGTTGTGTAGTTGTATTGGCACCAGTTTTTGGTGTGTATGCCTGACAACTAGTTGTCACACCATTAGCTAAAGAAAATCTATTAGTCATGGTGGTAATCATAGTGCTAATGTTTTGTACCATGTTTCTAAAATAAAAAAAAAAATTGGGTTTAGGTTATTGATCAATTGGCATTGCATGTACATTAATACACAAACTACTGGTGTGTTTGGAATATTATTTCCCTTGAAGCCGTTGGAGTCAAATATTAACTGTGAGTAGTTGGTCCCAAATCTTGGGTTGTCTAAACTATTGTTTTCTCTAAAGTTGTAATATGTTGGCTAGTTGAGCCAACTTCCCCAACATTTTTTGTTATATCCTCGCTTCGACGTGTTCTATCCATTTTTAACCATGAAATAACACCAGTGTCCCACTAGGCATGCAAGCAATTTATTTAGGTTAATTTTTCATTTGTCCTCATAATGAATTATGGCTGGATGCTAGAAACGTTCCACGTAAGATTTGTTATCTTACTAACAAATGATCTTATCTTAGTGATAAGATCATGCAATTGTGTTGTGTTCGATCCCGTGACACCCCGTAAAATTTATAAATTGAATTATCAGGTCGAATACCAAAAAATCATAGGAATCAACAGTATTTGGTAACATCCTCAGCATAACGAAAGAAATAGAACATAACATGTAATAAAACAAGATGATAATGATATAAATTTATAAATTAAATCCGACTATGCTACCATTCACTGCCAATATAATAATGCAACTCTCGAATAAAAATATCATATATGAAATAGTTGACTCATTTTAAACTGTTCAACATGCAAGCATGCTAAAAATAAAAAGTAATGCGAGAAGAGAATGAGTGACACTTCTCAACTACTAACTATTAGGAATGAAGGATATGATGGCTCTAGAGGTGTTCCTCGAACGATGAACTCGGTTAATAGAAGGAACAATGACGTAAGACATGTGTAAATAGAGATATAAAAATAATATAAACAACAAGTTTATTAAGAATAAGATTATAACTGAATTTCAGCAACACTATAGATACAAATCATCCTCTCGTGTATTTGTGTATTTTAAATTATTAGTTTCCCAACCTAATAACCTAAAATAACAGGCAGTTTTCTCACTGAATGTAACCCTTGTGATTAAAGTTTTACCTCTTAACCCTTTAATCTTTACTTTCTCATCATTAGGTTATTCTCTTTCATTATGAATCATAAGTTTTACAGTAGTCTCATAACTACGATACGTCTCTCCAAAAAACTAAGGTGACATTTAGAGGCATAAATAATATATTTCAAGTCTATCTATTTAGGTATATCTCACACCACAAAATAAGGTACATATCTTGTATATAAGATACAAGAATCCCAAGTCATAAACATTAAATTATAAATCTCTAGAACAATTCTTATACATCACTATCATAGCACATAAGTAGGTATAACTATCTATAGTACTGCAACACATAATCATATATGCTAAGAGAAGAAAATATCTACGTATATAATCCACACATAGTATCAACCCCAAACATGTAAAAGTAAATGGGATTCTTCCACTCTTTCTCATAACGAATGCATACCCCTATTGCCTTCGGGGATCACTTCCACGTACTAGGCTAGGTTATAGGAAGTCCCTCCCCTATAACAAAAATACATCTAGAAGGAATAATCACTACACTCTCCCTCTAACTTTAATAGCCTACCATACCCAGGACTATATGTTGACTCCACCATGTATCACCCCCGATACCCGAGTACGTTGGTGGTAGTGTATGGGGTAAAATAACCAAGGTAAAGGTGGTCTCTATCATTAGGGTACCAGTGTGGTCCGCATCGTACACCCACATAATGAATATCCAATCCAATACATTTTTCTGGAGCACTCACCCATAATGTGCATTGCAAATAAATATGCAAGGAGTTACAACCCCAACTAATGGGATCAAGTAATACATACACATAACAACCCAATGCTATCGGGACACATTTAGCATCGCTATTATGAAAAGGTAAAACATGTCATCAACCTATATTCATCCCATACTATATTACCCTAGCACTCAGGATTCCCAAAATCTGGGTATAGTCTCACCCTAACATACACTAAAATCTCGTATATTATCTATATTCATACTCATATAGTCCTATCCCAATCTTGCAAGGGATCACGTCTAGGTTTCATCTCCCACCTAACTCATATAGTAACATCCTATATACCAATTACCCTACCCTAAGTTTTTTTCCTTAAATCCAGTCTCACCCCAGACTAAATGCCCTACTGGTATGTCACAATATCCCTAAGAAACCCAACTAAGATCCTAACTCTCTAATCTTCTAAAATCCCACTTAACAACCAAACTCACTCTTGAATTTACAACCAATACATCATACTCTATTTGACCCCTAGAAACTAACCAAGGTCAAAATACCCCACTAAACCAAACATTAAATTCCAACAACTCTAATAATTAGGAGTTATTTATATTCTACAAGTATAAGAAAAATACTGGCCCATCCAATCTAGGATTATGCACCAAAATCCATAATTCAACAAAGGAAAACATAAACCCAAACTGCAACAAAACTAGGTAGATCGATTGATCGACCACTATAGATATTTGCAAACACGTTTATCTCCTCCAACACATAAATTATTTTCCAAACCCACCATTAATGACTAAAAAAGATTCATCCAACATCTACCAAACATCCTAACAATAAAACCACGTCATATAAATAATTGGAACCTATTTATGATAACAAATACCCAGTTTATATGAAGATTCAAAGGAAAATCCCAAGTTCCATTCAAGAATCCTAGATTTATCAAATTCTTTAATTGACTTGTGATTTCCATGTATTAATGCACATAATTAGTGCGATTTTTAGTAATTTCCAATAGAAAATAAATTCTAATCATTATTTAACAATTTCAAATCAAAATTCATGGTTAAATGAATCAGTATGAGAGGAAAATCAACCTAAGTATCATCTTGACCAGAATAAGTAAATGAACTATTTAATCATATAAATCAGATTAAAACATGATTAAATTTAAATTCAATGAATAAATATAATCTAACATGATAGAAACTACAATTAAATTTTGGATAAACTCGCTTCAATCATGTTTATGAAGAAAATCATGTCATGATCCTACCAATTCCTCCTATTCCCTTGAATCTTCTTCTCTTTAATCTCAAGGTGTCTTCCAACTTGTGTTATGTGACTTATGAGATCCCCAAATGACTCACTAAAACTTGTAATCCATGAAATTGGGCTTGGGCCTCACTTAAAATAGACCAAGGTAGCCTCTAAATAACTTAAAACCTTACATAAGCCTTATATCAACCAAATAGGCTTAAAACCAGCATTTTAAACTAAAACTGGACATCTTGCATGTCCCAATGCCGAATATAAATGTTGATACCAAATTTAATCTCCTGATGTGGACCGATCATATGAAGACACATGACTATCTACATGGCAACTACAAACACTTCCGAGGAACTCCCACGCTCCGAGGAACAAAAAGGAACTCATAGTTCCCCGAGGAACACTGCTTACCCGAGGAACTCACATGCTCCGAGGAACTCATACGCTCCGAGAAACAAACCTCTCCGAGGAACTCTTGAATACCAAGAAGCATAGGCAGTCCGAGCAACTCAGGCGGTCCGAGCTGCATCTCGAACAAAGCATTAATAGCTGGATAACCAACAGTTCAACTGGTTCATTAAATGCTTATCATTTAGATGCACACGCTTAAAGGGCATTAAATGTATTACCCTTTCATATGTATATCATTTAATGTATCACCCTTTCAGATGACAGCCTCAAGTCTATAAATACGTTGTACAATCCTCATTGTAAAAGGGAGGCCCAGACCGGAATTTCTTGAGATAACTTGTAATCGAGAATTCCTATACAAACGGCAATACCAAAACAGTGGACGTAGGCCATTCTTATAAGGCTGAACCACTTTAAAATTCTTTGTCTCATTTAGAATTCCTATACAAACAGCAATACAAAAACAGTGGACGTAGGCCATTCTTATAAGGCTGAACCACTTTAAAATTCTTTGTCTCATTTATTTATCTGTGATTGAATTATTAGAGTGATCTAATTTTTTACATCAACAGATTGGCGCCGTCTGTGGGAAACGACTGGTAAAATCGTTTTCTCATAAAAAACAATCCATTACTGATGGCCGATATACCTGAATCCAGCAATCGAAACACTGGAACCCCTCCAAATCCATCTGCTCCACCAATTATTCCAGATCTGACTGGAATGATGGAGAATCTGGCTCAGGGCCAGACCGTCATGTAAGAAACGATGCGACAACTCATCCAAACTCTCCATGGCGGTGCGCCAGCCCATTCCGGATCACGAAGCAGTCAAAAAAATATCCGTTTGCCTTCTGTGCGTACTAAGCGTACTAATTCATATCGTAATGAGGAATCTGAAGATTTTTCTTATCAACCTGGACGAACTTCGTCAGTGCGAGCCACAGATACTGAACAACGTGTCACCCTCTCCCCAGAAAGGACCAGTGCATTGGAAAGATTAAGTAGGGCCTCTCATTTTGATCGATTAGGCCCTAGTAGGAACAAAAGTCCTCTTAATACAGCGTCGAGAAGCTTTCGACGACCATCAGATTTAAGGGAAGGATCTGCCCAGTCGCGACCAGCTGCTCGTCAAGATGGATAGGATGACCGACCAGCTGCTCGACGAGATAAATCCCAAGAAGCCACTTCAACGCGATCAGTTGCTCGAACCAATAGGCCCGAGGAAGGGAATGATGCATGGAAAGGATCTATTCAAAGGCTGGAGGATAGATTGGGGGAAATGGCTAAGGCTAAGAACCCTCTACAACGAACCTTTGTTCGGGGAACACCTTTTGTCCAGGACATTATTGATTTTCCAACACCATCGAAGTTCAAAGAACCTATTGTGACTCCCAAGTATGACGGGGCGACTGACCCTGTCCTTCATATAGAATAATATCAAGCTGCTGCCGACATCTATGCTGCCCCAGACGAGATGAGATGCAGGGCATTCTCGGGAACTCTTACAGGATCTGCTCAGATATGGTATAATAATCTTCCTCGGGGTAAAATTTCAACTTTTCTTCAACTGGCCGAGTTATTCATTGGGAATTTCTGCTTCGGAGAAAAGCCAGTTAAACGAGTAGCACATATGTTAAGTGTTAGACAAAAAGCTGGTGAGAGTATTCGAGACTATATAACTCGTTTTAATAACGAGAAGCTCGAAGTCATTGATTATGAGGAGAAGACAGCGATTACTGCTTTGATGAGTGGACTGCTGCCAAACAAGTTGTACTACACTTTGGCCAAAGATCCACCTCGAACCATGTCGGACCTGATGGGAAAAGCGTCCAAGATTATGAAAGCCGAGGAGGCTATGTCTGCAAAGAAGAATATGGACGCCAAAGAAACCAAGGTGGAAGGTGATAAAGCTAAGAAGAAAGAGCATAAGAACAATGGTGGTGACAAACATTCCAAAAGTAGGTCGTCATGGGAGGTCTTGAAGAAATTTGATAATTACACACCTTTGAAGGCGAATATCAATCACGTCCTGGAAGAAATTAAGAACATCGAGGAGTTAAACTAGCCAAAGAAAATGAAGTCAGACCCTGACACGAGGAATAGGGAGAAATATTGCGAGTTCCATAAGGATCATGGCCATATGACTAAAAATTGCATGGCTCTTCAGAATGAGATTGAAACACTCATCCGACGAGGAAAGCTATCGAAGTATGTTGATTGGGGAGGCGAAAGAAGAAACATCGACCGAACTAGAGAGATATCTAGATCTCCTCGTCGAGCAGAGGAGAACAAGAAGATAAACCATGAAGTTCATCCAGATGATGACCCCGATCTCCCCAAGAAACCAAGACAGCCAGAACGAGAGGTATTTTCAATACGTTTCGGGTCATTTGATTGTAATGTTATTACAGGAGGAGATGCAGGAGGATGAGACCTTACTGCAGAAAGAAAAGCTTACCTCGGTGAGGCTCAATCTTGCTCGTACATTCAGCGAATAAATCTAGCTGAGGAAGATCGCCCGAGAAAGGCTAACAAGGAAAAATTGGTCATCGGTTTCTCGAAAAATGATCTTGCAGGAGTTTTATATCCTCGCGATGATCCACTGGTGATCAAGATTAGAATGAAGGATGTAATGATTTCAAGAGTGTTGGTCGACAATGGTATCTCGGCATACATCATGTTCTACTCGTGTTTTGATAGTTTGAATCTAAAGCTATCTCAACTGGAGCCTTACCACAGACCCCTTATCGGTTTTGCTGGCGAGAAAGTATTTCCACTTGGGACGATCAAGTTGGATATATTCATTGGTACGTGGCCTGCTTGTCGAACAAAAAGACTACGTTTCTTCGTGATGGATAAGAATATCCAATCATCGTACAATATCATCATGGGAAGAGTAGGATTGAAGAAGTTCGAGGCTGTACCATCTACAGTGCATTAGTGCCTGAAATTTCCAACAAACTTTGGAGTAGGAGTTGTGAAAGGTGATTAGAAAGTAGCTCGAGAATGCTATTATTCATCCGCCGAGCAAGAAGAACTGGAAGAATCAAAGAAAAAGACCACCACCTATCAAGTGGATGAAGGTGCAGAAATTGAAACATTGGATCCCCGAGATGAGTCGCAACTCGTAAAGGGTCAAGTGGTGGAAGCTACTGAAAATATCATTCTGGACGACGAGCACCCTGAACGAACTACTCAAATAGGTTCATCGTTGGAGGCCTCGTTAAAACAGGAATTGATAACTTTCCTTAGAAGCAGAAGATAAACTTTTGCGTGGAGTCATGAAGATATGCCTGGGATAGACCCAAACTTCTTATGTCACGAGCTCAATGTGAATAAGGAAATCAAGCCTGTGAAGCAGAGAAGAAGAGTATTCAGTCCCGAGAGGAATAAAGCTATACATGAGGAAGTCGAGAAGCTCCAGAAAGCTTGTTTCATTGAAGATGTTAAATATCCAGATTGGTTAACTAATTTAGTGATGGTAAGGAAGAAGAATAACAAGTGGAGGATGTGTGTAGACTTCACCGACCTCAACAAAGCATGCCCAAAGGATCACTTTCCATTACCCCGAATTGACCAACTGGTAGATTCTACCTCGGGACACGAGTTGCTAAGCTTCATGGATGCTTACTCTGGTTACAATCAAATTAAAATGAAACCTGAAGACAGGGAAAGTACTTCTTTCATTACCCCTAGGGGAACTTATTGTTATAATGTTATGCCTTTTGGTTTGAAAAATGCAGGTTCGACATATCACAGGCTGATGAACAAGGTCTTTGATGAACAAATCAGTGACAACATGGAAGTCTATGTTGACGATATGGTGACAAAAAGCAAGAAAGCTGCCGATCATCTAGTTGACTTAAGCTAAACTTTTTATCAACTAGATAAATATCAAATGAAGCTGAACACGACGAAGTGCATCTTTGGAGTACGAGAAGGCATGTTTCTCGGGTACATTGTCAATCAACGAGGCATTGAAGCAAATCCTGAAAAGATCAAAGCTCTGTTAGGGCTGCGATCTCCAACAACGAAGAAGGAAGTACAGAGTCTCATAGGACGAGTAGTGGCACTCAACAGATTTGTATCACGAGAAACTGATAGATGTCTCCCATTCTTCAAGACACTCAGAAAGACTTTTGAGTGGAATGATGAATGCGAGAAGGCTTTTCAAGACTTGAAGAAATACTTGGGAGCACCTCCACTATTATCCAGGCCGGTAATGGGAGAAAAATTGTACTTGTACCTTGCAGTCTCCGAGAATGCAGTTAGCTCGGCATTGATCAGAGTGGAGAATGGAGTACAAAAACCAATTTACTACACAAGTAAGGCCTTCCGAGGAGCTGAAATCAGATATCCAAGACTGGAGAAATTAGCACTGGCACTGATTGAGGCGAGTAGGAGAATGAGGCCATATTTCCAGGCTCACACCATAGTAGTATATACTGATATGCCATTGAGGCAAGCCCTGCATAAGCCAGAAAAATCAGGAAGATTGATGTACTGGGCAATAGAACTCGGTGAATACGATATAGTCTATGAACCCAGATCATCGCTTAAAGGGCAAGCTGTAGCAGATTTTATAGCGGAGTTCACCTAACCTGATACCCCCGAGGAGCAAAAGTCGCTCATTGATCAACTTGTGGATGTTACAGGATCAACAAACACAAGCCCAGACCAATTCTGATTGGTAAAAGGGCGTATGGATGTTACAGGATGTGATGCAGAGATAGTTGGGAGGACTCCGGACGAGGAGCAAAATGCTCGCTGATCAACCTGTGGATGTTACAGGACCGACAAACACTAGCTCAGACAAACTCCGGTTGGTAAAAGGGAAAGTGGATGTTACAAGATCATTAAATTCGAGCTCAGAGCAACTCCGGTTGGTAAAAGGGCAAGAAAAAATGATCGACAAGGAGCGAGAAAAATCAGGGGAGGATGAAAAGAAGAAAAAAATATTTCACCGAGGAACTCTGAGTGATCAGAAATTTGAAGACGAGTTACCTATATGGAGGTTATATGTAGATGGCTCATCTTGCAATACATGATGTGGCGCTGGGATAGTTTTGAGCACTCCAGATGAGGTCGACATGGAATACGCTTTGCGTTTCTAATTCAAAGCTTCCAACAATGAGGCTGAATATGAGGCCATGATTGCAGGGCTTAATTTGGCAAAAGTTATGGAGGCGCAGCAAGTTATGATCTTCAGTGACTCTCAACTGATTGTAAACCAAATGATGGGAGTGTATGCAGTTAGAGGAGAATTAATGATCAGATATCATGCAAAGGCAAAGGAGCAGGTGTCAGAATTTGCCGCTATTCAGCTGGTCAGAATACCAAGAATGGAGAATGCGAGAGCAGACGCCCTAGCTCGACTAGCGTCAGCTACTCGCATCGAGCTACGACGAACAATCCCAATTGAAGTGTTGGCTGGTCGGAGTATAAATAAAGATATGACGATAAACTTTATCACCCTTGATTTAGGTCCATCTTGGATGGATCCCATCAGGGCGTATATCGAGGAGGGAGAACTGCCAATTGACAAGCTCGCAGCCAAGAAATTGAAGTTTAAAGTTGCTCGGTATGTACTAACTAATGGTGTTTTATATCGACGAGGAATAATGGCAGGTTTGCAGAGATGTGTACATCCCTCCGAGATGAAAGAATTAATTGAAGAGATCCACGAAGGGTCTTGTGGAGCACATATAGCAGGTCAGACGCTTTTGCAAAGGGTGATGATGCAGGGATACTACTGGCCGATGATGAGGGCTGATTGTATAGATTATGCCAAGAAATGTGATAAGTGCCAGCGTTTCTCCTCCATCCGAAGAACTCCACAAGCATTGTTAACACCCATAACTTCCACTTGGCCATTTGCCATGTGGGGAATTGATTTGTTTGGACCACTGCCAACGACCCGAGGAAGGTTCAAGTACCTCATCGTCGCAGTGGATTATTTTACTAAGTGGGTAGAAGCTGAGCCACTCATTGATATGATGTACGAGAAGGTGTAACAATTTGTTTGGAAGAACATCATTTGCCGATATGGTCTCCCTCATGCCTTCATCACAGACCACGGGACACAATTTGATAACGAGGAGTTTGCCGCCTATTGTCATCAGTCAAACATTTTGAAGGTTCATTCAGCACCAGGTCATCCTCAAAGCAATGGACAAACTGAAGTGACAAACAGAACGCTGCTGAACGGTTTGAAGAAACGATTGGACGATGCAAAAGCAAACTGGATCAACGAGCTACAATCAGTACTTTGGGCTTACTGAACTACTCCCCGAGTAGCAACTGGAGAATCACCATATATGCTGGCATTTGGAAGTGAAGCTGTCATACCTGCCGAGTTGGGCCTCCCAGCACACAGGGTACTGAATTTCAATTCCCCTGTCAGCGACTTAAAGAGAAGACTGGATTTAAACATCATCGAGGAAGTTAGAGAAGAAGCAGCCATTAGAAATGCTGCTTACCAGCAGCGAACAACGTTGTTCTACAACAAGAGGGTGAGGAAGTGAGACCTGAAAGAAGGAGACTATGTGCTGAAGAAAGTAATTCAAAAGCATAACAAACTGGAGGCAAATTGGCATGGACCATACCGAGTAACAGAAGTTGTTCGACCAGGAACTTATCGAATAGCCACTTTAGAAGGCGAGGAGTTTAAGAATGCATGGAACGCAAAGCATCTGCGCAAGTATTATCAGTGATGTATATGTAACACAGTTCCATTAGTATGAATAAAATGAAAATATTCTGCAAGTCTCTCTGTTTATTGAAAAATTTTCGGGGAATACTAGTGCTACGCACTACTCGGCACAGCTCGACAGACTACTCAAGAAAATATTCCAAACTGTACCAACTTAGTTGGTCGACGAGGAGAAAATATTCCAAACTGTACCAACTTAGTCCGTCGATGAGGAGAAAATATTCCAAACTGTGCCAACTTAGTTGGTCGATGCGGAGAAAATATTCCAAAATTTACCAAGTATGGTTAGTCGGGGATAAACTCTCACTAACTATAATTGGTCGACGAGCACAATTTAACAACCTTGGTTGGTTGGAAAAATTTTAAACACTTTTATACTCATTACTTTATTATTAAGTGATCAAGCAACATTACTGATACTTGTAACTTTTTTACTAAGTTGGTCGATGAACAACACTATTATTATCTTTTTAACAGATATGCATAAATATAAAGTGTTTGATATTTACAAGACAATAGCAATTAAGATTTGCAAGTGATAATGAAAGTCTTTCATTAAATTCGAAATAAATTACAAGTTACATTGATATGTATACTAACTGTTACATTAAAAATTCCTATTCTATTGGTTTTTTCCCCTCAGCTTTCGATACAAGTTCCTCGCCAGCAGGCGGATCATTTAAAGACTGAGGATAATTGATAAAGTTCAAATCCTTCAGCATCCTGACGTTCATCACAGAAGGTCAATCTAGAAGATGCTCGGGACGAGATACCTCAATTTTAGAATGTAGACTGTAGTCACAGAGGTATTTTGAAATTAAGCTCCGAGGAATGGCACGAGCTGGGATCCATTCCATGTCCAAATTGTACGGTGGCATAGGCAAGTCGAGCAACCCGGGATCATGGTAGTCCCACAGATAGTGTCCTTGTTCGAGCTTCAGCACACCTAAGGCATTCAGCCAGCCTTGTTTTTAGCCCTCATTGTTGGCATTCTGGATATGATCGTCTAGGTGGAATAGTGCTTCATTGTATCCAGCCATCCAGAACTCCCTGGGCTGTTTGTGGAATTGATATGTTAACCTCACTAGCTGCCCGTGGAGATTCTTGATAAAAAGCTCCTTACTCTCCAAGACTGAATTCTGTGCAGAGAGCTGTTTTTCCTGGTCCCTAACCTTCTTTGACATGTCAGACAAAGCTTGGTTCTTCGCCATTAGTTGGAAGGCCTGGTTCTCTAAGGCAGATGCTGTCCTCTGTTCCTCGACAAGAACCCGGGATGCTCTTGCTCATCCCCGAGGAGATCTTCTTCATCCCCGAGGAGACGTGGAAGGGCCCGACCTCCTCAAGGTATCCAATTCTCCCCTCAACTTGGCATTCTCCACTTCTAGGAATGAAAATCCCTCGTCAGTCACTGGGATTAGGGCTGTTGAAGAAGAGGCTACAGACTTCAACTGTGATAGCTCTTTCTGCAAGTTGTTATTTTCCTTTTCCAGCAGCTCGGAAATCTGTCTGCATTCCTCGACCTCGCCCCTCAGGGTTCTCTCCCTTACATCATAACCAGCAAAAAGCTTCTCGTAGCCCTTGTCAGCGACGATCAGCTTGTACTTTTTCTCATAACTCTCATGCAACAAGGTAGTGGATTCTTTATATTGAAGCTGAAGGTCTTCGAGGGTGCCTTGGAGATCCTCGATCATTTCGTAGTAAGCCACATTATTGGCCACCGCTCGATCAAGGAGACACTTCAGGTACTGATATGCTTCCACTGCCTATTCCGAAGCATCCTGGCCAAGGATGTCGGCAACTTGTGCAGCACTCATGTCTGTGTGACCAGCCTTAAAGTACTCATTGCACTGTTGCAACAACTTTGTATCCTGGGCAGATAGCAGATCCATCGAGGCCAAAAACTAGCAGAAAAAGAAAAGCAATCATCAATAAGAAGAATAAGCAGAGTATGAACATAAAATAGACAACAGTATGCAAAAAGAACTCAAGTTTTATTAGATCATGAAATATGGAGTTACAAATTCTGGGCTACATTTGACAAAAAAGAAAAATAGAAAGGTAAACCCGAGCAATATTACACCTTTTCCTTATCTCCCAAAACCTTCTCGTGAGGTTGGGAAGAGGAAGCAGGTTGCTCGGAGGGAACTGTGCGTTGTTCGAAGAGCACCAGCTGTTGCTCGGAGGAAGAAACGACTTGCTCGGCAGCCGACTGGATGGCTGGGGGATGATCTCCCATCACCATTGAATACTCCTCAGAGGTAGCTTTGTCCTCTTCTAATTCTTCTGGAGTAGGAGGGGGACCAGGGATATGTCGCTGAAAGAGCTCGGATGATTCGTCGACCTTCATTTCCTGAAGGGCAGCGACCCATCCATCCCTAAAGTACTTTAGACTGCCATAGTCTACTTGAGATACCATGGCAGCACACCCCTTATTCCACCCCTTGTCCCAGCCAGAGCTGAAGGACTTTTTCACAACAGCTTTCCTCTTCAGCTTCTCTGAGGAAAGCGTCTCGGACAGAAGGTTATCAATATTCTTCAGTTTGATCTCAACCTCCTCCTTCTACCGACCTACTTCCCGGAGCTGGTCCAACCTCTCCTCAGCAACTTTGAGTTTATTTTCCAGCTCTCCAGCGGCTTTGAGATTTTCCTCAAGCTCTTTATTTGCCTTTTCCAAGGCATTCTTTTTCTTCTCCAACTCCTTGGAGGCATCAGCAACTCGAGCTTTTTCTTGCTCGGAGGAGGAAAGTTTTTTCTCCCAGATAGCCTTATTAGTGGCATACTTCTGACGGGAGTCTTCCAAAGATTTGATAGCCTCTTCCATAGCTCCCTCCACACTTGACGAGGAGCATGAGGCTTTAATGGCTTCATCCTTTTTCAGGATCATGTTAAAGCAGCTCGTCAACTGTAAACAGAAAAAGAAAGCAAGTTAGAAACAGAAATGACAAAGGAAAATATGAGAAGTTCAAAGTAAAGAAACTTACTGAAGCAAGATGACGAGCAGCCAAAGAAGTAACCATGTCCCGAGTAAGATTATCTTCATTACCCTGGACCTCGAGAATGGTCCGGGATTTCACCGAGCTCATGGCAGAGCTTGGAGGGACAAAAATGGGAACTACAGTCCCACCAACTGGGGGCTGAGTAGTGGTGTCAGCCAAATTGACCGAGGAGCTTTTCTTCAGCCTCCTCGGGGGAATAATTATAGATTCAACCAAGGATGAATCCGTGGTCGGTGATATCACAATCACCTTTCCAGGAGAAGCATAGCTGCTCGGAGCCACTGCGGGCTTATCAGCAACCTTCTCAGAGACTTTAGCAGGAGCAGCTGGAGGAGTTGCATCAGTCTTCTTTGTCCCCTCCTTTTGGACATCAATTTTAATCCTTTTTACCTCCCCAGAACCGGAGGCAGTTTTCTCAAACAGATCAGGAGTTCTTCTCTTCTTCATACTCTCGCTCAAAGAAATATGAGATTCAGGCGAAGAACTTGCAGAGGCTGGTACTGACTCTGCTTCACTGATCACTGGACGACCAGTGAAGGAGGTTGTGTAGCTCTTGTACTGGAGCAGATACGAAGCCGACCAGATGTGCTCGTCGGCAACCCTTTGATGCAGACCCCAGATAAGTCCCAAATTCCTTATATTGACATCTGTTTCTTTTGGGCACTTTCTCTTGCTATCAACTGCAAATAAACAAACATTGTTATCAGTGACACATTTTATCAAACACAAAACAAACATGATTTCAAAATAAATAAAATAAAATAAAAATAACCTATCCCATTGCCATAAGGAGGGCATCTGGGACCATGGTAAACCTCATCTTCGGTTAATGGAGGGTGTTGCCAATTTTTTACGACAACCCCGTGTTCAAAATAATCCCTATTGGCATCAGGGAGATTGACTACTAAGGATCTAATTATAAACCTAGTTTTTAAATAATAAATATTATCATTAACTGCCCATCTATAGTAGTACATGATTTCTGGGATTCCTATACGAGTTCCATGCACTTGATTTAATTTATGCACCCCATTAACTATTCTCCATATGTTGGGGGCTATTCGTGCAGGAACAACATCAAAGTACTGACAGAATTCCAGACACAGAGGATTTGGTGGAAAAGAAAATCCACACTCAGCAAAAAAGAGACTGGGGAACCAATGTCCCTCAGCCAAATTGAAATAATTAGAAGGCTCAGAAAGCTCTTCCAAGACGACCCAAGAGGGAATGGAAAAATCAGAACAAAATTTCTCAAGAGACTCAACAGGATAAACCATGGTGAATAAAGAAATAAAGATGAAGGAAGAAGATCTTACAGGAAAAGAACAGATCTGCTGACTATGGACGATGGAAGAGATGAATACACGAGAGAGTAAAAGACAATGAAAAACTCGAAGATGAAAATTTGAAAAGGTAGAAGACGATGGGAGTGTCTGTGAAGTTTAAATACCTTACCTTCGGAACTGGAGAAGTAATGATTACAAAAAAAAAGGTGATTACGTTACCGGCGGCTAAAAGGGCATTAAATATTGGCGCGGGAATCAAAGCAGGCAACAACGGCTAAAAAGACGAAAAGTAACGCGGGAATCGAAGCGCTTAGAAAAGTCCAAAAAATCATGATTCTACGAACTTGGAAGGAGAAATAAATACAAGGGAAATGCTCCTAAAAATTAGGAAGACTATTTAAAGCTATCATATTCCGAGAAAGAATGTTCCATACTCCTCAAATTTCGAACTATGAAACATTGGGGGCTTCTGTTGATACCAAATTTAATCTGCTGATGTGGACCGATCATATAAAGACACATGACTATCTACATGGCAACTACAAACACTTCCGAGGAACTCCCATGCTCCGAGGAACAAAAAGTAACTCATAGTTCCCCGAGGAACTCATACGCTCCGAGGAACAAACCTCTCCTAGGAACTCTTGAATACCAAGAAGCTTAGGCGGTTCGAGCTGCATCTCGAACAAAGCATTAATAGCTGGATAACCAACAGTTCAACTGGTTCATTAAATGCTTATCATTTAGACGCACACGCTTAAAGGGCATTAAATGTATTACCCTTTCATATGTATATCATTTAATGTATCACCCTTTCAGATGACAGCCTCAAGGCTATAAATACGTTGTACAATCCTCATTGTAAAAGGGAGGCCCAGACCGGAATTTCTTGAGATAACTTGTAATCGAGAATTCCTATACAAACAACAATACCAAAACAGTGGACGTAGGCCATTCTTATTTGGCTGAACCACTTTAAAATTCTTTGTCTCATTTAGAATTCCTATACAAACAGCAATACCAAAACAGTGGACGTAGGCCATTCTTATGAGGCTGAACCACTTTAAAATTCTTTGTCTCATTTATTTATCTGTGATTGAATTATTAGAGTGATCTAATTTTTTACATCAACAATAAATTTTGCCAAATTGAGTAACTAGCAACTCAGTAATTTAATATGTAATTGGCATGCTCCAAAATATCAATTAATCAATTAATGGATTAACTTATATAAAAGGGGATTTCAAATCCTAATTAATTAACACATAAAAATGTATGTTGAGACATCTGCAGTCACGATGAGAACACATAATTAATTTCTCATGATTAAATAACACGTAGAAAAAATGCAGGATATTACATTCTCCCCCTCCAACAAGGAATTGTGTGCTCAAAATTGAAAAATCATTATATTCCTTGTCAAAAGTCTAAGAATATCTCTCACTTAGTGTCCTTAGAATAGCGTTATAGAATATGTCCAATCTATGACCTCGTAGACCCTATGACCTCTCTTATCATAATTGCATTTGGTTATACTCTCAACTAAACTAGTTTAAACATTGAAACACGAAATTGTCCCTATGGGACTCCCTTCATCCTTTAACCCATAAAATATCGTGCACTCTGATGGTGATAAAGTGACGTCAAATGACACCGACCTCGTCTATCCCGGACTTCTAAAAGGAATTTTTTTGGGATGCCTACTCCCTATTGGAACTTAAACTCCACAATTTCCACACTCAAAAAATTATTAAAAAACATGATATTTCACTTGAAGTGGTAAACCACGCTTTCATTCATCTTCAAATTTCCTTTCCTGCTCTGGTAATGTTAAGATGTTATGATATTAACACCCTTTCCTCAAGGTGTCCCAAACACATATTAATATGAATAGCTTACCGTTGATAGTTCAAATTAGTTTGGTCAACCTATCTCACATGAACCCAAATGATCTCATTCTCTCCTTAGGACACTTTACTCTTATACCAATAAATTAGTTCAGTCTCCAATTTCTACATTGTAATTTCATATATTACGAATCTTTAAGCGGCCCTAGTGTTATACCGAATCGCCATTGGTAGGAATACTATCTCGACAAAAACCATACCAATACTGAATTCATCATATAAACATTATGGGCTCCTTCTGTTAATGTACATCATTGGATTTCAGAATGTATGCAAAATCCAAAAACTTTCTCCTCCGTCAAAACTACCTCTCATAGTTTGGGACCCCCGGGAAAAAATTTCCCCTGAAAAATGTAACCTTCTCTGATCATCGAACGGAGAAAGTAACTTCCTACCAAATACTATTTGTGCACTGTCTCTCGGTAACTTCCAACACTTTGGAAATAACCATTCCTAATATGGATTTAAGTATAACGAACACTTCTAGTACACCATTCCCGCTTAAACATGATATAGTCACAACTCACACCAAAATAATCCTTCATGATGTTAATATTCGCTAATGACATGACTTCGGGATATTCCCCTCCCGATTTCACCACTAACGATAACTTTCTCAAAGTTTAATTATCATAAGAAAATACTCTCCTCGACTTTTCCAATTAGTCATTGATATATAACAACAAATGATTGTCCCGTATCTTGATCTTATCCTTCTCCTGGTAATCCACACATCCTCTTACTGACCCATCCCTCTCTTAGATATCCCACAAGTTAACTTCATCACCTAATACTCCATCGGTCTCAAAATATTATGGTTTCTTCTCACTTGACACCTCCACCATCCTTGTTGAAGCTATGTCCATACAATTCCCTTTGCCCCTATAATTAAAACTAGTAAAACCTTGAACTACCGTTCACACCTCTACACAATTGTACTATCTCCTAATGCACTCACATAGCTAAAAAAAGCTATGTTAGACCTTCTCTTGAGCCTAAGAATAACTACGTAAATAAATCTCGACCCAAAATTGACAAATAAAGAGCCTACCCCCCAGTCGATATAAGAGTAAAGCATAGCTTTACACATAAGCTCACTAATAATAGGGCGATATCTCATCAATAGTCAACAAAGAGGATGAAAACCAATACTACCATCCAAACTACCATGTCTCCATAATTATGATGTAAATCATCCACTTACCTGCTAGGGTATCTACATATACATAAATCTCGAAGAAAAATATCCACATCATCATCATAGTAGACAAACTGTAAATAAAGAATGACAAACCTTCGATGTTTAAGCTAGACTCATGCGCTTGAGACATAAACGCATCCCTATCCCTCCCACGTAGGTACCCTAAAAAGTTGGTTTCCACCAAGGCATCTAATAACTAGGTTGCCTCACCTGCTATGAGTGTAATACCTTTCTCCGAAGGAACTATCAAAGTGGAAAACTAACTGGAATCCCTTTTGACCTTACTTCTTTGGTCAATTCTACTAAAACATACCTTGCTAGACCTACTTTTATTGGTTGTGAATCCATTGTTCATCATTACCTTGGCTGACTGGTTCTAATAAATATTATGGTCAACTATTGGAAACCTATTGGGGTATTCTCCTCCCACTTCCTTCTACTGGCGAGGTCCACTACTTGGGTTAATGTTACACCATCTCTAGTCATTTATTCGACTTTGATCTCAGTCTTCATAACATTAGAAACTTCATCTTTCAAATATCTATAACGCTCCAAATGATGTAGGAATGTAACTTTAACCACCTAAATGCAAAATGGTGAAGAATACGGAACCTAATAATATTTGTTAAAACCTCATGTCAGGTTTCTACCAACCGAAAAAAATTCTTTCACGTAATATAATTATTGATCTGAATCTTCTTCTTTTCTTTTATATTAATCTCTCTAGGTTCTAAAAGAGAAATATAGTTGAACCCCTCCCCATGCTGGCTACCACATAGTTGGATAGACAAGGTCATCGAAACCTTGCCTCTAATGCCATTATGGATGATGAGTGTAAACATCTCCACTTGAACCATATGCCAATAACTTTCTAAAGGTATCACACCTAAAATAGACCTCATATATAGGACATCTCACAAGAGAAATACAAAAAAGGAACCCTCTTAATATGTTCGGTATATTCAAGTCATTTGTCATGAAACAATGGCACAAAATCCCCTTAGCGATTTTAATTATAGAGAAGATAACACTGAATAATAAGTCTCTATAGTAGTCAAAGAACTCAACACACAAAAGTGATAAATGCACTCAAGATCCCAAGGATATAAGAACCTGGAATGCTCGATACCAACTGTGACACCGAATAAAAGTTATAAATAAATTGATTAGGTGTAATACAAAAAAGAAAGGGAATAAAAAACTTTTGGTAACTTTCCTAGAATAACAAAATTAGCATAACTGAACATGTAATAAAATGAGATGATAATGGAATACATAAATAAAATAAATTGAACTCAAATACCATTCACTTCCAATATAATAATAATCGAACTGTGAAAAAAAATACCATAAGTACAAAAGATGACTCGGTATAAACTGTAAAACTTACAATCTTGGTTAAAACATAAACTATGACAGAGGGTAATGAGTGTCACTACTCAATTACTACATCATAGGAATGAAGGAAGTGATGTCACTAGAAGTGATCCTCGAATGGGAAACACGGTCAATGGGAGGAACAATGATCTAAGACCTATGAAAACACATATATAACTACTATGGAAACATCATGTTTATGATGAATAAGATTATAAGTAAATTTAGGCTACACTATAGCTAAACACATTCCTCTCATTTTTTAGTAGATTTTAAATAATTAGTTAGCCAACCCAACAACCTTAAATAACATGAGATGTTTTCCCCGAGCTCATATGTACCCCATGTGATTAAATTTTTACCTCTTAATCCTTTAATATTAACTTTCAGATGATTAGGTTAAACCCTTCCATCATGAATCATAAATTATATGGTAGTCTCAAACCTAAAGTTTGTCTCACAGAAAAACCAAGGTGCCACTAGCAAGTTTGGCACATATATATTGATATGAAAAATACTGGACATAACCCTATCCATTCCAACATCAAAAGCCTTCCCTTTAGATTAAACAAGCCATGGTCAACACTAATCGTTGCCCGAGACGAACAAGCCATGATAGTCATATAAGCATTAGCTGCTACATGGGTTTAAACTGGATGTGACACCTACTCTCACATAAGTCACTTGATAGTTGTCCTGCTTCTAGAAGGATTCTTTACTCATATAACTTATCCATAAATCATGTACTCCATGAACTTGACACCACCTTTATTACTTCTATAAATATAAGTCCTCATCTCAATTTTTAGGGGGTAAAAACTTGGCGAAACCCTACCAAACCCTCATCTCTCTCTCTCTTGAGATCACCACATCTAGGGTATCACCCCCTTCCATAACTGCATTGGGTCAACCTTCACAGGCCACATCCCAAGCTACCATCTTAGCCTAATTTATGTATTTTCCTCCCTTCTATCTCTTGTATGCCTCTAATGGAACCTTAACTTTGTATTATACATTGTGTGTAATGAGAGTAGTGCACCAAAGTGAACGTTGGCTCATTTTTATAGTTGAACAACTCTATATTTTGTGGTGATATCCTTTTTACTTGCTTTATTTCTACTCTACATTTGATATGGTGGTTGTCAAGGATGTATGTTAAATTTGTCGTATCATCATTCTGGCGCCATCTGTGGGAAACGAGGTATTAAATCTAGTTTTATTTTTTACATTTTAGGGTTCCATACACCCTATTTCATCCATGGGGGTCTTTGGGACACTATCCCATGAGTGAGATCTGCGGTGTGGGATTCGTACTTTTACACATAAAGCCTTATGAGGGGACTGTTTATTTCTAGATCTATTTATTGGTATTATTTTCCATGATGTCAGATATGTTTTCTATACCCCGATGATGATAACTTACCTACAAGTGTTGAAAAGCACAAAAGGCGATAGCCTTATGAAGGTGGGTAAGTAGGGAAGAGTTTTATTTACTCATTTCTACTCTTTACACCAATGATCTAGGGTTTACTACCAAATTTGTGGTATTTTTTTCACCTCAGGGTTGTTTTGTCCTAGGTAGACTCCTAGGAAGCCTATTTTGTACATATTATATGAGCTAAACTCTGGTTCTGGATCCAATTTTGGTATCACACCCACCACTTCCTCAGGCAAGATGTGGCTTGGCAATTTCATTTCCTGTATGCCGCAGGCCTTCTATTGCATTGGTGCATAGCTTTGACTCCTTTAGTTTACCACATGGGAAAAAGGGATTATGATAATTTATCCTCGTACACATATATGGTTAATTTCCCTTTGGTAAAGCCATGACGATAACTTCATATGAGCAAAGATCCATGGCCACAACAATGTAATTTTGGAGATTATAAAAAAATTGCATCCTCGTAACTATAATTGGTTTTTTCTCTACACTCCTTGATTTCTCACCGTTGTTTAGTTCACCTAAGAGTGTATATTTCCAAAGATTGACATAGAAGAATTCATGGAAGGAAGCTCTAATTCAGGTTTATAATAAAATGAAGCAATAACCCGACTACTGAACTACATCAACCACCTGTATGATAGCCATGCCTCTCTCCAAGGGCAAGTCAACCTCTTGGCATTTGATGCTGGAGTCTGCAGCCTTCACCTCCGTGAAGAAGGACCCAACACCAGATGTCGCGACCAAAGCCTCTGAGAAGAGGAAGCATGAAGAGCCTAAGAAAAAAAAGGCTTGTGAAACTACACTGACTGCAAGTATTGAGGACATCCTTGAAAGTATTAAGGAGGATAAAGTAGTGAAGTGGATACAAAAGATGAGGTCCCCTCCCCAAAAGAGAGACCTGGCCAAATGGTGTAAGTTTCACCAAGACCATAGCCACAACACGAGTAACTGATTCACCTTGAAAGATAAAATTAAGAGGCTTGTTAGGTAGGGGATGCTCCAACGATTCACAATGGATGAAACCTACAACTGAAAGCGCATGCCTAGTTTTAACTTAAAAGAATATGTATTTATGTTTTTATCAAGCCCTTTGTAGCTTTTGCCTATAGACTTTTTACTATACTAGCAAAGTCAAAAATAGATATATAAATACATCAATGACAGATTTATTCATATCTTATTTCTTGTTTTCCACATCTAAAATCTCATGAAGGACCTTCGTCTTAAATAGATTTCAGGGAAAAATGGAAAATTATCTTGAAAGATCATTTATTTCAGGAAAGACCTATGGAAGAAATGGGGTGATGACCTTCATTAGCTAATAATGTCCCTCACAGTGCAAAAACATATGGAAGTATAGGATGCTTATTTTCGAAAATCCATTCATCTCTCGCGATGCGTTTGTTAACCTTTGGGCCTCAAGATACCCCCGTTAAGATTTTGAGATGCGTCAATTAACCTTGAGGGCTCATAATACTCATTATTTCCTGTGGGTGGCTTTGTTGGCAACCCAGACTATGGAGGCTTGAAAATACCTAGCTAGGGGAGGATTAATAATACCTAGCCTAAGGAGCCCCAAAAACACCCATCCAGTCGTGGGTGACTTATTGACAACCCAGCCCGAGGAGGCTTGAAAATGCCCTAATACAAAGAAATTAATCTTTTTCCAATTGAATAAAAGTTGGCCAAGGACATTATTGTCGACGACAAGAGAAATTATTCCCCGCAATCAGCCATACCAGCATTGCTATGGTAATATTTTTCATCCTTATTTAAAGTGAGCCAATGACATTATTGTTTGAGGCAAGGGAAATTGTTCCCCATAGTCAACCAGCTCAACATTACTGCAATAACATTTCTAATCCTAGACCGATTGGGAAATTTGAATCATATGTTCATAGCCTCTTGGGCCATAACCAATTCCATTAATGATCTATATAGTTGCAGCCTACCAGTAAAGTTTACATGCCTATGTTCTAGTCTAGAAGAATTGTGCAAACATTCAAGCATTCAACACACAATATAGGAACAACTGTGCAAACAAAGGTGGCTCCAGCCTTGTATAATTATAAGTTCAACATTGAGAATTACAATGTTAATTCTGGCTGCAGACTTACAAAATATGGCCGCAACACAAAAAAAATTATATAGTAAAATTAAAATGAACTATAAGGTCGCATCCTCATCTCCGTCCTCCCCATCATCTACCACAATCTCTGTCTCATTATCATTAGTGGCATCCTCCATTATTTTCCTACCTATCTCCTCCATAGCAACCCTCAACTCTGCCATGCACACCATATGCTCAACAGCACTGAGATTCTAGACAATGACTTTTTCCTTCCATTCAGGGAAGTTTTTTACCACCCTTTACCTAAACTCTTGGAAGTCGTGAAGGTAGGCCTCATTATTGGTCAAAAAAATTACCTTTGAGGTATTACAAGCAACCACAACTTCATCTACAACATTCTTTAATGTTGTAGCATAATCATAATCCTTCTGTTTAAGGTGAGGGACATGCTCATTATTAATCCTTTAGAGTGATACGGAATGGATTTGAACCAGTTTATCATTCTTTTTCTACGACAAGTTAAGATTTTGTTCAGTGGATAAGGATTTCCTGGCATCCTTCGCAGCCTTGGCCTCAATAGTTGTGATATATTATGTTGCCTTAACCAAATTTTGCATGGGTTCCTCTTTTGCCTTGGTAGCAACTTCAAGATTCAATTTCACTACGTCAAGGGCTACGGAGGAGGATCTCTTGTCGACTTTAAAGGAAGCTATCCTAAATCTTTTAAGTTCAGCCTTGTGGCTTATATCCACAGTTTGATGTTGGCTAAGCATCTTCTTAAATCTGGCTCTCAAGGCCAAAGTAGACTCTGCGACTTAAAAATAAAGTAAAAAATTTAAATATATGAAAACAATGTCTATAGAAGGACAAAAGTGGGAATAATTACCCTTAGCAAACTATGGAGGGTGTAATGATCTAGATCCTCCATATCCTCCTCAGTGAGCAGGTGACATGAGAATCCTCCGCACCATTTTTAATTCTTGAGACGACTGTGGTTGTTGTATCCCAAGGTGATTTGGGATCAGGCTGCCTCAAATGTGGTCAAAGACGACCCATCCCAGCCCTGCTCTGGAGAGCTGGCAAGTTTGCATTGATGGTCACCACCCTCTACGATAAGCTTCCAATGGTGGAAACGTGAATTTGGCTATCCCTATGAAAATCGTCACTAGTGGCCATTAGACCGTCTCTGAAAAGTTTCTCCCTAATGTGATAGTCCAGAAGGGGTTTATTTTGTTGGTCCACTTCCGTGACGTCTTCAATAGTTGAATATTTTTCATCAATAGGGTTAGCCTTAGCTTTAACGGTCGTAGACCTGCTAACAACTTTGTTTCCCTTATTAGGTACCCTTTTTCTCTTATTTCCCTTCTTTTTAGGAGCCTTGTTGAGGCCAAGGGAGGCCCCATCCATTTCATTTAGTTGGACGACAAGAGTTTGCAGTCAATTTCCTCCCCCAAAATAGAAGAAATCAATTAAAACAAGTATCAAACAAAAGCCACAACAAAGTATATCAGATGAGAAAAATATTATGATTTACCTTCTCCATCCATTTTCTTTGGTTGGTGCTTGGACATAAAATATCCTCGTTCCAAAATTGACATGGAGGTAACAAGGTCAGAGAATTTCTTCTCCCTACCATCAAGTTGGCCGCCTTCATAACTTTCTTTTTTTTACTAATGTTAAGCTTTAGGCTGTCAAGAGCTGCCCCAAAGTGTTAGTATGTTCTACAAAAAGTGAAATGAAAGAACAAAAGTATTAACAAGAGTAAAACTTCGGGAAATTTAATACCTAGTTTGGAGGTATGTCACCACATTCGTGGCTTCCGAAAAAAACTTTTCCCTTTCTATTTCCTTAGGGAATATTTCCCAGTTATCCTCGGACACAAAGAAGAATTTACCTTTCTAGTTTTGAACACTACTATGCGTGTTGGTATACAAGTATTTATCTCCACTCCAAAGCGCAACGTAGTAATACTATGGAAAATATTTGGAGTTCCCCTTTTGTCTATAAAAATTGAAGAACTCCGCAAGAGTAATGTCTCTATCAAAAAGCTTTTGCCAAAGCACTAAACAAGCAAGGATATCCCTTCAGCCATTGGGGTCCAATTGTGTTGGGGCCACGTTCATAGCACTTAAAATTCTCCTAATGTGGATAGGAACTAGTAGCCACATCCCTAAGAGAAAGGCGTGCCAAGGAAAACCAACCCCCTCATTAGGGACTGCGGAACATGACTTTGTTTTGCATTAGGAAATGTGTAGACAGTACCTTTTGGATACTCGAAGATCGTAATAACCTCAACAATCCAATCCTCATCCATAATGCACCTGAAATCTAGTACGATGGGAGCTTTCTTGGTGAATTGGCCAAAGGAGCTCAGCTGGAGTATTCCTAATGTAAGGACACAAGTCTCCGATTAAGTCTTAATGTAGTTTTGGCTCAATTCCAGACAAAAACACTTCAGTCATAGGATAGTGTTCAAATGTATCCATCCAAGCCTATGACGTGTTAGTTGAAGACATAGTGACCAAGATTATAAAGCTTCATCATATGTCGGGTTTATTGTGCCTCATTTGTGCATCAACAACATTGGTTCCAATACTCCTAAGGTATGAATGCATTATATATATATATATATATATATATATAAGAGCTTGGAAATTTATTGGGTGAATTTTGTAATTTTTTTATAAATAGTTTTAACGACTTTGTTTTACTCATAAATTTTTTTTTTAGAACTTTTCATAAAAAGTTTTGAGCTTACAACCAATTTTCCATTTTATGGCAAGTCGTTCAAACGAACTGGAATCTCATTCGAACGAGATTCCAAGGTTATTCGGACGAGACTTGTAACGAGATTTCCTTTTTCTGACTAGAACATCGTTAGTAAAGTCGTTCGATCGAAAAAATCATTTGAACAAAAATGTCGTTCGAACGAGTTTGGCGGGAACAATTTTTTGGCAGTATTCTCCATGTTCCCACTACTTTTTTGACAGAATTAAGATGTGAGGGAACTAACCTCTTCAAACTAACTTTTTCATATTCTATAATCTCTAGACAGAGTTTTTGAGAGTTTAATTCCTCCATGAAAAGGTTCAAGTTTTGAGTGTTTGTTTTTTAAGAAAATTCTTAAACACTTTTGTTTACACCCATATTAGTTTATTTCAAATACCACACACACACACATATATATATCTTTCTTGGAAATTGTTTAGCACCGGGTTCTCTACCGAATTGAAGAGTTCTTTTGGGTTTACTTTTACATCCTATAAATAAGAAGTTTATTATTTTGGTTGTGGCATTCTCATACGATGAAATACACCATGTGTAGTTCATGGGTTCCTAAAGCTTCATTGGTGGATTCCAAGGTTTCGGTGGATTCCGGGATTGTCGGCTAAGTAGAGGTAGTTTCAAGAAGACGCTTCGGGACTTGAAGGGAGTTGAGTCTCGTGTAGTAAGTCATCTGTCTTGTAATTGTAATTCCATACATAGTGGACTTAAGGCTAGGGCCGTCCGAAATTTTTTCCCATTCTGGGTTTTTCCTCATACATCGCGGTGTAGTGATTTGTTTATTTTATCTTTTGCAAAATCACATTAGATGCATTCTTAGGTAAAATATAAAATATGGTTTAATTCGCAATCTTGTTGAAATTGGTGTTATAATTCAATTTGGGTAAAATTTAAGTTAATTTAATTCATGTCGGAAATTTAACTTGTTAAATTTTGTTTGGCCTAATTTGGTAATATTATAAATATTGTGTAGGAAAATTTTAGGACTTGTGTTGAATTAATTTTGGGCTAAAAGTAAATTTATAATAGATAACCTCAAGCACTATTTTTGTTTATGAGAAAATCCAAAAATTGGTTTGTGTGAATTTTGTGTGCGTGTGTGTTCACCATAATTCACTTATTTTGGTGTAATTTTAAGTTTGTTTTCAGAAATTAAAATTTTTGATTTGTGTGTTGAACAATCTTTATTCCGCATTTAAAGGAAATTAATTTTTAAAGTGAAAGATTTAAAAATTGGGGCTCCTTCAAATTGATATCAGAGACGCAGCGCTAATTTATTGCGTTAAGGTTCATTTAAATACTTTTTACCAAAATGGAATTTTTCCCATTTTCAAAATTTCCTGTTTCTGATGGTTCCAACTAAGCGTATTGGAAATAGCATATAAAATCGGCAGTTAGGTCTCTAGATGAGAGGTTTTTATTGTCAGTCGTTAATGGGTGGTCCCCACCTATATATTTAGTTCAAAATGAACGTGTTCCCAAACCCGCCAATAGATTGAGTGAGAATGAATTTAAACTTGCAAATTTTAATTCCCGAGGTTTAAATGCCTTGTTTAGCGTGGTCACTCCGGATGAATTCCGACGCACTATAACATGTGAAATCGCAAAATAACCTTGGGATACCCGACAACTCACTCATGAAGGAAAAAGAAAATACCTCACCACTCCATTTGAAACCATCAAGACAAACGAAAAAGAAACATTTGGTGAGTTTTATACTAGACTTTCTGATATACTTAATTCATCTTTTAATTTGGGAGAGAAAATACTCGACAACCGATTAGTTAAAATTTTTTTAAGGTCCCTACCCGATAGATTTTTTCCTAGGGTGACCGTCTTAAATTCTTTACCCATTGTAGCCTCTACGAAATTAGAAGAGCTCGTAGGTGATATATAAACCTATGAACTAGACATGTTTCACTCTAAAACTGACAAGAAAATAGATGAGGGCGTTGATTTGAAAGACAAAAAGGAGGAAAAACAAGTAGTAAAGAGTGAAAGTGAGAGTGACTCGAAAGATATGGCTATGTTTGATCGGAAGTTTCATAAATTTCTTAAATTTAACAAAGATAAATTTCAAAATGATTTTAAAAAATTTGAAAATTCTAAGCATGACAAAGCCGAGAAGATCCCTAAAACTTTTAATGAAAATTTAAATAGGGGCGAGTCAAATATGTGGTATGGTTGTGAGGGTTATGTCCATAAGGAGAGAGAGTGACCCACTAAACTAAGGAGAGAGGGTAGGCAACAAAGTTTCTATAATGCAACCCTTAGTGATAGTAATAAGGAAGAGGGACCCGATTCCCCCACTAACCCCAACTTTGTGGCTTTTATGGAAAGTCATGTGAGTGAAAGTGAGCACTCCTTAATTGATGAAATTTTAACACATGACACTTCCAAGGTCATAATTTGTGAATCCCAAAGAAATGATGGTAGTGAGAGTGGGAAAGAAAGAGAGAGTGAAAGTGAAAATGAGGTTGATGTGAGTGAACCTCAAATTGCTTTTCAAAAATTATATGAAGAATCTATTAAATTAAAAAGAAAAAATTTGAAGTTAGAAGCTAGTTTGAAAGAGCGTGTCGAGGTCATTAATGAGAGTGTTTTAGAGGAAGACCATAGGACACGTGAGACAGCTCTTCCTGAGAAGCTTGAGTATGTAGAAGCGGAGAGAGATAGCCTTAAAGGTTTAATGGAATCCTTAAAAAAGGAGCTTCTCGCGTTTGAAGAGCGCAATGTTTTATTAGAGTCTCACATTGTAGATTTAGAAAATACACTAAAAGACTCTAGTAAAGTTAAATTTGATTTGGAGTGTCGTTCGGAGAAATTAGATAAAATATTAGGAAAGGTCAAAATTTAAATTGACACTTGTGGTTTATGCTTCGATACTTATAATGAGTCCACTCATAAAGCCAAAACTAATGTTTTAGGAGAATCCTCTAGGAACAATCTTATTGATCATTCCTTAGGAAGGTCTTTCAGCCGATTTTTTAGGTGCTCACATTGTGGTCGAAAAGATCATCCTAGGAAGTTTGGCTTTGATCTTAAGCGAGGTCCTAGAAAATTCCAACATAAGGCAACCGAGGTAGCCAAGATTCCTACACCCCGTGATCGTCATTCTTCATTAGTTTGGGTTAGGATATTCGAGTTGGTAGCTTTACAAAATATGATTTTTTATTCTCATTTACTTTCACATTCTTCCTCCCTTGCTAAATTTAATGGTTGAATATGATAGTTGTTTGCATACTTTAGCTTTTGTACTTCAAGCTAAATTATCATGCTAATTGTATGTCTCTTTGTCATTGTTCTAGTGTATACTTCATGCTTTATCACATGCTATAACTATGATTGTAGTTTATCTTTTGTATTATAGTTATTTCATTTTAGTTTGCATTAATGAAAAATACAAAAATATTTTTGTTTATCATTTGTGTTTTACCTTTTTAGTACTTTAGGCTTAATGAAAAATTCAAATGATTTTTTTTTTCGTCTTTTGAGTAAATACTTTTATTTTTGGTTAAAATTTTTCAAAAAGTCAAAAATATTTTGTATTTTATGTGTATTTTAGTTTGACACACTTTATGTGGCATAAACTTGTGTTTTGAATCCCTACTTTTTCGCTTTCATGTGGTTAGAACTTTTGGTTTAGATTGTCAATCCTCAAAATGTTCTTTACCATGCTTATATGAAGTAGGTGGATTTTGTGTTGCTATAATGGATTCTATTTTTATATGCCTCAATTCACACATTCATGAGCTCTCTTGAAATTATAACATCACATGTATATTTGAGCATTATGAGGTGTTCTACTAGCAATGTAGTCATCTACATGCTCTGTGACCTAGGAGGACTAGTGCATGTTAAAATCCATTGCACGCGAGAATTGAACGATAAAATATTTTATATATATATATATGTGTGTGTGTGTGTGTGTGTGCACGGGGAAGGGCTCCGAAAGGAAATATCATCCTTTGCGAGTAAGCTAGCATTTGTTTAGACCTAAAAGAAATACGTGGTCCAAAGGCCTAAAAGAATAATGGCATTAAAAGAAATTATTTTCCAAGGCCTATTTTTGTAGTTGATTTATTCATTCAAAAGATTAAACTATATATGCATATTTTGAGGGAGATTGAATAATATATCAGCGGGTTGCACAATGTCCATTTATTGCACTTTCATTGTCATGACTCTATTGGTTTGTAGAATCATCAAAATTCTAGGCTTGTATGCATTGTGTATGTTTTTTCATTAAGTTCAATCTATATTGTCACACGAGGTTATATTCAACTGTGATAATGTTTGCAATCAAATGAGAACTTCGTGAACATGTTTTAAGTGATTGGGTTTAAATTTAATTGTTACTAGTTCACACCTCTATACTTTCGTTTCCATATGACTCATTGTTGCCATACGAGTGTGAAAAGTTTATTGTATTTTCTGTCATGTGTGGTGTCTATACCTATATATATGTGTGTGTGCATTAGTGATATTAAATTTGTCTACATATATATGGTATTTTTTCTTTGCCTCATTTTCTAGTCCATCTATGCTTCTAATTCATAATTGGTATCTATCTTATTGCATATTGTTGTTGATATCACATGCTTAGTATCTTATGTATCACATTGGTATCAGTTTTTGTTGCATATTCGTTGGTATTCGTTATTATTTATATGGATTAGTTATGCTTTTGTTGCCCATATGCTTTCATGTTCTTATCACTCTAAGCTACATCGTGTTTAAATTAGTTTTTATCCTTTATTTATTCCTGAACAAAAGGGGGGAGAATGATAGGGGGAGAAATGGTATCTAATCATATTATAATCGTGACCTTATTAGGTTGTTCATAGTTGAAAAAGGAAGGAAGAATTAATTTAGGGGGAGTACTTATTTTATATAAATTTAATATTCTTATTCCCTACGCGTTTGATAGTTTGCCTAAGTGTGCAAGAATTCTTCTAAATGGAAACTTTCATCGGCAATGATATTGATCCTTGGGTTTTGAGTCAAGCTATGTAATTTTTTATTTTGGGTGGGATGTTTTTCAGTCTAGTAGAGCTTGACGACCCTTTAGGATTTTGTTTTATTTTTTGTCCTGAAATAGCCAAAGGGGGAAATTTGTAAGGACACAAGTCTCCGATTAAGTCTTAATGTAGTGTTGGCTAAATTCCGGAAAAAAAACATTTGAGTCATAGGATAGTGTTAAAGGGTATCCATCAAAGACTATGACATGTTAGTTGAAGACGTAGCGGCCAAGATTATAAAGCTTCATCATATGCCGGGTTTATTGTGCCTAGTTTCTACGTCAACAACATTGGTTCCAATATTCCTAAGGTATGAATGAATTATATATATATATATATATATATGCCCGTGCCTGAAGGCACGCTAATAATTTTGAAAAGTATAAAGTCGTGTATAATGTAAATAGTAAATGTTTTATATACATTCTGATCATTTTTATTTTGAAAAAAATAAATAAAAATAGAATTACAGAAAAAAAATATACAAAACTACATCACTCTTGACATAATTTATACCGTACAAATAGATTCCAATGGGGAATAACTCAAAATATAATTAAAATATAATTTAATTAAAAATAACTCAAAATAGGGTATGCTCGTGCCTGAAGGCACGATCCAGATTTTTGAAATTGTACGTCATTGATATGACCATATATCGTATTTAGTTCGCAACAGATAAGTGTTCTTTGAAATAACTTATATTACAAACCTATTAGTTTAAAAAAGGGGCAATTTTTACTCATGTAAAATTCCTTCAAAATATTTTTTTACAACACACAATTGTAAATAATTTTTAAAACTTGGGACAATAATAATAGTCCATCTTGAACCTCGTATTAAATTGAGTGTTAATTATTAACCGTGTCAAAATTGCTGTAAAAATTTTCATGTAATTTCATGCTAAATTGGGTGTAAAAATTGGTAATAGTGTCAAAATTAGGTGTCAATAGGCACAATTAGATCTGACCCAACACAACACGATTGGACACAATTAAACCAAATAGTAAGAAATTAAAAATATAGTATATCTAAATGGGTTGGATAGTAGATCTACACTGGGTCAGTATCATATAACCTTAACTGGGTCACTATCGTGTCATTAGTGTCCTTGTCAGGTCAATCTCTTGACAAAAATTGGACACAAACACGACAAGACCCGACCACAAAAGAATGTCAATTTCATTTCGTTTTGTGTTTTGTTATCATTTCATTTTTAAAATAACATTTGACCTGATTTAATTCATTAGAATGCATTTTTGTTCAAGGAAAATCAATATGCAAACTACCCAGTGCAAAATATCAACAAAATATTAACAGCTGACATTCATTACAATACATTTGTACTTAACAGCTAACATCTAAGAACTTTTTCTTTTGGAATATCCATAACTGCACAATACATAAATTTTCCGATACAAAATATAAAGTAGGACAAATACAGTAGCATCCAGATTAGAGGGCTTATTATTTCAAGTCTTAAAAGCCTACTCTGGCTTTTGAAAACTACCTAATACCCAAACTGGTCGCCATAAGGCCTACAGCATAAACATGACCCAAGAGACCTTAACTTACTAAACATAATAGATAGGATCTGATGAGCATTGCCTCAAATCTACTCTGAAACAAAACAGTGCTTCGAATCTGCTCAAAATCATCAAAATTAAGGGTCTGATGAGCATTGCCTATTCACAGCTGGGGTACAATTTTGACACTGCCACCCCCGTGGTCCATCAGCGGACCTCATTGTTGAAATCTGACATAGAATATGTCCCTCTATCCTATATTCAAAATAAAGATATTTGACCAACCTGATTATACAACACATTCTATAAGAACAAAAAATATGGTCAAACACATTTCAAATGTCCATAAAAAATCTACCAATTCCAAAATAGTTGAATATTAATCATTAAATACGATATCATTAAATAAATAATATGGCATCAAATATTGTTAACACCCATTTACCAGAGTTAAAAATTTAGACAGATACAAAAAAAAAAAAAATTCTCTTAAAGAACATAACTATTAGTAAATAACTTGCCAATGGAGAGTTGAAGTAACATATTTGTTAAAACAAAACGCCACTGACATCGAAAAAATATTAAGGAAACTAAATTCCCAAGCAAACACTTGCTCAAATAAAAAAAATCATTGTAAATGCTTTCGAAATAAACATTATCAAACAAATTACATTATTAATCAAATTGAAATCCAATTGAGAATGAAGGATACTGCGAACAAATTTTAGACATAGAACTACGATTTAATTAATACCAATAATTTAATTAGCACAATACAAACCTAGAACTACTTGTGATCTTCTCAATATAAACATAAGAGTACCTTGTAGGCTTGAGATCTCTATAATACTCTATGACTTTTTGAATCTTCTCTTTTTCAATTTAATTTGAGCTGCAGAAATGGTACGGTGAATTGACTAAAAGCATAAGAAGAAAAGGAGCCAAGATCACACCTCCTCATTCAAAACTTTATATTCCAAAGCGATTTATAAAGAGGAAAAAATAGGTCGAGGCACTTCACATGCAGTCAGTGGTGAATTTATTTGAGCACTGTAAATGTTGATATATGTCGATTGCTGAATTCACAACTCGCTATTCAGATATTCACATAACTTATTTGATACTTCATTAAATTAAACAAGATAACTTTTGAATATTTATAACATGATCCTTCATTAAAATGGTTTGGATATTCATAAATGGTGAATCTCTATTCAGATAACTTATTTTATCCACCTGTATATGGAGATAATTGTGATCTCTATTCAGATCCACCTGCAGTTTGCCATTCACATAACTTATTTTATCCATAACAGAACTTATTTGATCCACATGTAATTGGTGATAACTGTGATCTCTATTCAGATCATTACGCCGCATATAAACTTTCATCATGCCCCAAAAAGAAATCCAAGCAACTTGATAAAAAACATATGTGAATAAAATTTCATGTTCATTAATTTAGAAATAGACGGAAAAAGAATATAAAACTTATCATTAATTCATCCCCAATGTTTTATTTAGAGAAACAAAGAGTATACCAAATATGTTTTGAATACTAAAAGATAGTATGCATGTCTTGGAGCCTCTATTACCTTTGGTCTACATTCTCCGAGGACTGCTTGAGAATGGACTTATCACACTGATGTGATAAGTCCTGGTAACTTCTAAATTTTAAAAAATGATATTGTTTCAAATATTTACAGTTGCATTCCCGAGGACTGCTCGACAATGGGCTCAATTCTGATCTGAATACTGCTCCCTTAATTCTCAGGAAGTATGCTAATAAAAGTGACCATTTTTTAACATTCAACCCAATCTCGGAGCTGTATGAGGCTCGTCTGACGATGAGCTCTCTTGTTGATGCGGTTCAGCTCATCATATGCCCAAAAGTGGAGTGGAGTTGGTGTCATTGAATTATAAATACCACTATATTTCTCCAATGAAAAATAAATAAGGGAAGTCTGCACAAAATGACGACAAATAAATGAACTTTACACAAAGCGATGGGATAAAATAACACTTCATTATAAATTATAAATCCGCCCACTTTAAAATAACACTTCAATGTACAAAAAGATACAAAGAAATATAAATTTACAAAATAGGTAAAAAAATATGTAAATTATAAATCCTCCACTTTCCCGTGAAGTTTTCGATAAAGTTCAACATATACCTCAGGATTTTTGCTCTAAAACTAAAATCTACCAGTCTCGGAGCTCACTATCACATACCTCTTAAAAAACTTCAATAGTTATCCCCGAAGAAATCATGAAAAACTTTGTATACCTCATGAAAAACCCACCATTCAGCTCAGTCTCGCTTTGGAAGTTGACTCAACTGCATTCAGCTCAGTGTCGCGTGGTTTAGCTTCATCTGCAGCCTGTTCTTCTTCACCCTCATTTGTATCATCGGCGAGGTTTATCTTCATCATCTATCCTGGTCTGGAATTATCATTTTACTCTCCATGTCCACTGTAATTATCAAATGCACCTCAAAATTCAAAGGTTCTTGAGAGGATTCCAATACAAATTAAAAAGAACAAAATGATAAAGAAAATTAATATCAGTTAAGCAGATGTCTACTATCCAGTAAAAACTAAGATTTCAAATGACAGTTGCATCTTGTTTTCATGATAGGATACATGTCTAATGAAAACCAAGATTTCAAATGTCCAGTAGCATAACATCAATTGTATGACAACAACCAAAACTTTGTCACATTATGCTTGGTTCCCATTAAAAAAGAAGACAAAATATGGTTGATTACAGTTTATGAGTTGGAAAATGCTAGCAAGTAAAAAACATTCCAAGAAAAATGTGTTCTCTTCTATATTTTATGTCAAGCGCATACTAATGGTTCCACCAAAATAAAGGAAATGGAATATTTAAAATGTTACCAAATATAGATATAAATAGAGTGAGTATTAGTGCCATACCATACTAAAAATCCGACATCGTGCCTCCACCTAATTTTGTAAGAAGTCCAAAAAAAATAGTAAAAATGAGAGAATTCGTAAGCCAATCTGAACAAAATAGAAATAGAATCTAGTTAGATCTTTGTTTTAAAGTCACCATAGAGGACAACATTAGTTATAAATAAATAAGAAAAGTAAAAATAAGCTCGTATCAAACATACATTAATCACTGAATCAATCTGTCGAACACATTTCAAAATATATATCGACTGTTAAATATATATATCAATTTCAAAACTACAGAAAACTAAAATCTCATTTCAAAATTTCAAATAACCACGAATGACAGTGGTGGATTGTTGCCCATCACATGCGGTCTACTATGTTGGGGTCTTGGCCTCAATCACTGGTGCCCTCTATGAACAACCAAATACACTATCAAACTGTGAGTCAACCTCAATCTAATGAAATACAGAGAAAACATAAGCTCAAATGCTATAAAACATACCAACATTATCATGATCTCGCAAATAGAAATTATAAAACTAAAAGAGGGAGAGTCAAAGAAATCATATCATTGGGAAAGTTGTGTTGGGTTAACAAAACATGCTTTTCAAACTGGTTTGGATGAGAAGACCATATATTTGAAATGTTTTGGGTTAAAACAAAATGCTTTAGGAACACATTGTTCAAATAGGATTGATGAAGAGTACAATAGAATAAAAATAAAATACGGGCCTTCAAAACTACATAAACTCGGGCAAGAGAATAAGACCTGCTCCTTTTTTGTCTAAGTAAAATCAAAACAACTCCATTACGAAAGGGAATTACATGCCAGCAAGCAAAATAAAAAATGTAAAAGAAAAAACTTCAACTAACTAAAGAAAAAGTTACGTAGATCTCAACCTCATATTTCAATGTTGCCTCGACCTTCCCATCCACTTCTTGTTCTGATTACCTTTTATTTTGATTCAGTGATGGAGATTTCACATCATCTTTAAGCGTTTTGTAGGAAATGAAGGTTTTATGTGTTCCATACATACCTACTCCTGATAACCTGTTCAATAAAGGGGAGACGGTTAAAAAACAAAGTCTAATCATAGAGATGTTCAATGAGAGGGATATAAGAAAGAGGGATGTGATCTGCTCTAACCAGATGTTCATGCAATTCATCTTCTACTCACTTATCTGGGGATTCTTTCTATTTTTGCAAGTATATCCCGATTAAGCTGGTGATGAATCCAGCTTTCAATCTATTCTAATCCCTTTGAGTTGTGGTCCTCTTCACCTATTGAGATTCAGATCCATCTCCATTTAAATCTGCATATGTACAGCCAAATGTGTTGCAACCGATGTTTCGAATCCGTTGATCTTAAATCGCATTGTCTATAACCGATGTTTCTTGTATGCCCTATTGAAAAGTACATTCTCAGCCTTCTTATTCTCATTCCAAATACACGAAAAGTCCATTCTACTGCCGATTCTACCAACATGCCTTTTGGCCATGTGCTCCACAAATTTAGAATTTCTTTAACATATTTGAAGGACACCAAATATGTTATCAATAATTTAAAAAGAAAAAACCCTGTTAAATTCACAAAATCAAATGGAATTAGTAAATCATCTTTGTAACTTTTCATGACCTTATTTTCCAAGGTGTAAAATATTTTATTCATGGAAATAAATTCCAATTACGACACATGATATCTTGTCTAGTACGTGAAAAAAAAACTAAGATCTACTATTCAAATGGCATGTGTATGCATTTAGAAGAAAATTGCAGGACATGAAAAATAACTTCTCTTAGTATATATTATAGGAATAGTTAAGAGGTATATAAGATAAAATTTACTTTTTAATAACATATTATGTTCCAACATTCAATTTACTTGAAATGAACATAATAAATGCTATCTATTCAAGCTAACAATTATAACAAATAGTTATAATTGTTCAACAGGGCCAACAAAATTAAGTGTGGTTGATTTCGATTGAAAAAATTTTAAACACGTAGCTGAAGTTTCTTGTATGCACTGTTGAACATAATAAATGCTAGACATTCAAGCTAACTGTTTTAATACACTTGAAATTAGCTAGCATGGAATAAAGATTGCAGCGGATGAAACTTACCTCCACTGAGGTCCATTATCCACTCTTACGATAGTAGAATCAACACATTAGATAATGAATAAAGTCACAAATAAAAAATAAAGTCGCAAATGAATAAAGCCACAAAAGTAAAGGAATGTAACTGCAAAACGATAAGATCCAAATCATAATGAAACGTAAATCAGCTCTGCAGGTCCGAGTATCCATTAATCACAATAACGCTCGAAAATCATAATAACACGCTTACATCTCAATAAGTAGAGGCAAGTTAAGATGTACTTATCTACAATTCTTTCCCAATCAAGGACGTACCTTTGAAAAAATCGTTAACCATTCATCCATTCAATGTAGTGCAGAACATTGAGGAAGTGAACATCCATCGTCCCTAGGAAATATCTAGCGGAATGAACATATGTTAGCCCATATGTAATTGAATTATGTGTTATTATCATATATCATAGAGAGAAAAATATACCAAAATTAGTTTTGGAGTGTGTGTATAAATATAGAGATAGAGATAGATATAGAGATAGAGATAGAGAAAGAGAGAGGAATACCACTCGAAAAAACATTCAATCCTCATGGCCACATCATCAAATCTGCAAACCCTACATGAAAACCCAAAAAACCCAAATGGAAGAACCAAAACGGTTAGCACCAAATTTGTGAACAATTAATAAACCCATCTCCAATAATTAGTAAACCCATCTCCAACATTTAAAAAATTACAAAAGAGCAGGGGTTGTGTAGTGCAGATTGCAGAGATTTAATAGAGTGTAACGTGAGTGCAAATTTTTGATCTGATGGATGATTGGAGCAACAAACTTGCCGCTAAAAGATCTTACCAATGCCTCTTGTTTGTTGTATCTTTGATAATAGCATGGGGTTAAAAATGAGAAAATGAAAACAAAAATTTATCGAATACATTTGTGTCTAATCTCTCCCTGTTTTCCCCATCTCAACAAAACCTGAAAAGATGAATTAAACGTTCACATCTCAACATTCCTATGCGAAAAGATTAAAAAAATAACACATAAAATTTAAATATGAGGCCTGAAAAAAACAAATTTAAAGAATATTAGACATTTTCCAAATACAACTTTGAAGACAACATATTTTAAAAATTAAAAAATCCATGTCAAAAGAGGTAAAAAGACTCACTTCTACATTTTCAATGGTTACAATATCTCAATCCAATACTAAAGAAGGATAGTGGAAATGACACAGCAGGTTCAAGGAAGATATTAATGAAAATATGAAATGGACATAGTTCACAAACATATACTCCCTTTTTTTAAACGGAGAAGGAGAGTTCAAAATCACATTATAATCTTCACAAATTTGTAATAAAAGATAAAAAAAACAGAGTTCCATTTTGTAAAAGCAGATTTAAAACATAGTCCACAAACGCACTATTATCTTCATAAATTTTCCATCAAAAAATCCAATAAACGAAGCAATGAGGATCAATCCATAGTTCATAAATTTTCCTTACAGAAGCTAGTGTTACCTTTGGTGACAATGAGGATCAATCCATTTGCAGAAAAGCCATGATATGCCTGGTTTAAAAGGGAGTGTTTGAATGTGAGTAAAATCATTGTAGGCTATATATATGTAGTATAAACCAAGCATTTACGTAACAGACAAAAAAACTAAACGCACCAATTTTCAAAAGATCAAGACACTTTCACCCACTGATTCAGCAAACCAAAAATAATTAGATCAACAAACGAAAAATAACAATAACAACAAAAAGAAATTTCTACATGGGCTTCTAACACTAGCACTGACCTTGCGATCTATGACAGACATCATTTCACTCTTACATCTGTAGATCTGCCACAACTTCACTTATCCTCAAATTAAAGTATCACTCTTACATCTGCATACCTTCACTTTGAAAATGTTTAAAACCCATGTAAATAAACACTAAAATAGTTTTGAAATAAACAATCCAAACCCAAGAATGAAAAACTCCGAAAAATAAATTGGAGAGAAAGAGAGTAGTCCTCAAACCGATTACAGAGAGAGAGAGAACAGAAAAAAAGCATCAATATATCCAACATATATGGATTCATTTGTACAAATAAATTAACAGAAAAAATGGATCAATCAATAACAAAAATAGACCTGAAAATGAAGACTCTTTCCCCTCAATCTGGAACCAAAATGATAATTGCAATTCCTGAAAAAACCATCTGGAACCAAAGTGACAGTTGAAATTCCTAAAAAAACCACAGATATTGAAAATCAAAAATCAGTTTTTGAAAAATAGATAAAACAAATTGAACCTGTAAAGCATAGATTTTCGAAATGGGAAACAGAATTACGCTGGGGTTGACAATGGCAGAGAAGGGCAAGAAATTTTATTGGTCTTGCATTGTTGGTAATCGGTATTAGAGCTATAGAGGGTCTCAGGGTTCGAGGTTAGTCTGGGTTAGAGAGGAAAAGTGAGAGAGGGAGGCAGATGAGTTAGGGGTGAGGGAGGCACCGTATGAGCAGATCTGGGGGGAAGCCGAGGGTTTTTAGTGAGAAGGGAGAGAAGATGTTTGAGAAGGGAGATCGTGGGGGTTTGGGTGGGTGAATGGAAGAGGGGGTGGAAAAATGTGCATTTTGGGGTGTGTTTACCAAAATAGCCTTCCATTTGAATTAATGTGAAAGGGGGAATTAATTGGTGAGAAAGAAAAGAGGGGGGAATCAAAAATTTGAGGGGTAAAATAGGGAATTAAAAAAAAATCATATTGATGACATCATCGTGCCAGCTTATGACATATATAAGTTTCCTACTTTATTTAATATATATATATATATATATATACATATATATATAGGAGCTTGGAAATTTATTGGGTGTATTTTATAATTTTTTTATAAATACTTTTAACGACTTTATTTTACTTTGAAAATATTTTTTTAGAACTTTTAATAAAAAGTTTTGGGCTTATAAAGAATTTTCCATTTTCTGACAAGCCGTTCAGACGAACTGGAATCTCGTTCGAACAAGATTCCTAGGTCTTTCGAATGAGACTTCTAACGAGATTTACTTTTTCTCATTGGAACATCGTTAGTAAAGTCGTTCGATCAAAAAAGTCGTTCAAACGAGTTTGGTAGGAACAGTTTGTTGGCAGTTTTCTCCATGTTCCCACTATTTTTTCCCTACTACTTTTTGACTGAATTAAGATGTGCGGGAATCAACTTTTTCAAAATAACTTTTTCATCTCCAACAATCTCTACAGAGATTTTTTGAGAGTTTAATTCCTCCATGAAAAGGTTCAAGTTTTGAGTGTTTTTTTTTCAAGAAAATTCTTAAACACTTTTGTTTACACCCATATCAGTTTATTCCAAATACCACATATATATATATATATATATATATATATCTTGCTTGGAGAGTGTTTGGCACCGGGATATCTACCGAATTGAAAATATCGTTTGGATTTACTTCTACATCCCATAAAGAAGAAGTTCATTGTATTGGCCGCCGCATTCTCATATGGTGAAAGGCACCATGTGTGGTTGATGGGTTCCTAAAGCTTCATTGGTGGCTTCCAAGGTTCCGATGAATTCCGGTATTGTCGTCTAAGAAGAGGTAGTTTAAAGAATATGCGTCGGTACTTGAAGGGAGTCGAGTCTAGTGTAGTAAGTCATATGTCTTGTAATTGTAATTCTATACTTAGTGGACTTAAGGCTGGGGCCGTTTGAGGTTTTTTCCCGTTATAGGTTTTTCCTCGTACATCGTGGCGTAGTGATTTGTTTATTTTATCTTTTACAAATCCACCTTATATGCATGCTTAGGTAAAAGATAAAATATGCTTCAATTCACAATCTTGTTGAAATTGGTTGTATAATTCAATTTGGGTAAAATTTAAGTTAATTTAATTCAAATCAGAAATTTAACTTGTTAAATTTGGTTCGGCCTAATTTGGTAATATTGAAAATATTGTACAGACAAATTTTAGGACTTGTGTTGAATTAAATTTGGGCTAAAAGTAAATTTCTCATAGTTAACTGCAAGTGCTATTTTTGTTTGTGAGAAAATCCAAAAATTGGTTTGTGTGAATTTTGTGTGTGCGTGTGTGTTCACCATAATTCACTTATTTAGGTGTAATTTTAATTTTTTTTTTCAGAAATTAAAATTTGTGATTTGTGTGTGTGTTGAACCATATTTATTTCGCATTTAAAGGAAATTGATTTTTAAAGTGAAAGATTTTAAAATTGGGGGTCCTTCAACTAATTTCTGGTGGGACAGCCGAAGTCCAAGTAGCTTTTGCATTAGTCATTTTAGCGGGAAGATTATTACTCGAGTGTGTATCTTCCTCCATTGTGTCTGTAGCTTCCCTTGGATCCCTACAGTTGGAATATTCCACGGAGTCAGAGCCTATAGTGATGCAGTTGGGGCAGTCCATAAGTTGGCAAGCCCACTAGCCTTCAAAGGCTTTATAAAAGGTACTTCCGCAGGAGGTATGCCAAAATATTTTGTCCAGAAGTTCTCCAAATACTCCAAAGGGTTCCAATTCAAAGAGCCGCGATAATATCTGAAAAGTAAAAGGACTCCGCAATTAGGTGCCGCAACCACTATGATAGAAAAAAGCCAAGTAGAGGCCGCAGAAGATGCAAGAAAAAAAAATAAAAAGATGCAAAAAAATTGAAGTCAAAGGTGTAGACATTTAATCCAAAAAAATGATACAAGGAAATTTTCGCAAGAACAAGGGGAATGTAAAGGCTGCAATCACCACAAAGAACTTAACAAGTTAGAGAACGAGGGGCATTTGAGGCCGCAACCAGTCAGTTCAAGAAGTAAAGACTGCTGCCAAGGGGCGTTCTGATTGATAAGGATTGAGAGAAGGCGACAGTAAAATAGCATAGTTATATTACATGTCGCGGCCAAGTGCACAAATAGGTAAACAGCTGGATTAACAACCTCCAAAGATTAAAAAAAAACCTGGGGTTTTATCCAAGAACACGATATTTGGGTTCTTGGCTAAAAATAAAATCTAAATGGGGTCCAGGTGTGGATTAATCATAGAAAACAATTTTTTTTTATCCAAATCCAGTTCGAACACCTAAAGCACCGACATCATTCGTAATATATCAACACCACTACCGAACCCCCCAAATCTACCCAGAAATCAAAACCCTAATTTTTATAATCGATTGAGAATCAAAACCAAGAAAAATGGATTCACATAAATTCAATCAACAGATTCAAACATTGGTTTACAGAAAATGAACTTAAAAAAATGAATTTGAAAGTTTCATTGAACAAGAAAATGAAAGGTCAGAAAAAATGTTACCTAGAAATCAGTGAAAACATGAGAAGCATGGGTTGCTTAACCTCAAACCACCGCTTGGACCGCCTTGGATTTGACTAGAAAATTATAAAAAAAAGTAAAGAGTAAAAGGATAAAGTCTTGTTGTCGATTTTCTCTCAAAGTTTTGGATAAGGCAATGAAGGCCACAACCCAATCCCATTTATATAAGAGGGTGATGGAAGATGAAGTGTCGCTCTATATTGGCCGGGGGAACTAGATGCATCCCTTTCAAGACTTGCAAGACAAACAATGATACCATAGAAAGGGCATAGAACACAACCACAACACTAACTCACCACCTCTTGGAACTACGACTTGGGGGATTATTGATATGCCTCATACTTGCTGCTGCTAGAGAATAGATAGGACAAAACACTATCCCTTCCAACACTAAAAGGCTACTGTCTTGATCAAACAAGCCATGGTCACCACTACTCTTTGCATGGGATAAACAGGCCACAAGAATCATATAAGCATTAGATGTTTCTTGGGTTCAAACAGGTCGTGGAACCTACTTTCACATCATCCACTTGAAAGTTTTCCTACTTCTATAAGGATACCTTACTCATCCAACTTATCCTTATATCACTTGATGCATGAACGTGACACCACATTTATGACTTCTATAAATATAAGTCATCACATCACTATTTAGGGGAAAAGACACTTGGCAAAGCCCTGCCAAACTCTCAGCTCGCTCTCTAAAGATCACCACATCTGGGTCCTCACCCCCTTTGTAGCCACACCGGGTCAACCTTCACAGGCCACATCCCTTCTTTTATCTTAGCCTAATTCAAGTATTCACCTCTCCTTTATCTCTTGTATGGATCTAATGGCACCACAACGTTGTATTATATAATGTATATAATGACAGTAGTGCACCAAAGTGGATATCAACTCATTTTTATAGCTGAATCACTCTATATTATGTGTTCATTCCCTTTTCACTTGCTTTATTTCTATTTTACATATGATATGGTGGATGAGAAGGATGTATGTCCAACTTTTCATATCATCATATCTCAGGTCTATCCATTTAGGGTATCCCAGGCCATAAAATAATATACATCTCACGTATATAAGATACAATAATCCTGAATCATAAACATTTAAGTATACATCTCTTGTATAATTCCTATACATCACTACTATATCATACAAGCTAGTATAACTATCTCTAGTACTTTAACATTTAATTACAAATGGTAGGAGAAAGACAATCTCTACGTCCAACATCCACAAATAAGTATAGTCCTTGAAATATACAAGTAAATGGGATACTCGCACGCCCCCACATAATGAAGGCCTATCCTTATTACCTTAGGGGATCACTCATGCGTACTAGATACGGTTATAGGAGGTCCCACCCTTATAAAACGAAATACATATACGGAATAATCAATACGCTTTTGTAATCGCTCGGCACGACTACCATAACCAAGACTATTTGCTAACCCCTTTATTTATCCCCTTAGGGACCTCAGTACATAGGGAGTAATGTTTATGGAAAAATAACCAAGGAAAAGCTCGTCTCTACCACCGAGTACAAGCATGGTATACATCGCACACGTCCCGAAGGGATATCCCCTCTAATACATTCACCATAAGAACTCGCACTTGGTATTTATTGAAATAAACATGCAAGAAATTATAACCCTTAATGACGAACGTAAGTAAATACATACATATACCAACCCAATGCTACCTGACCATATTTTGCATCACTGTCATGAAAGGGTGAAACACATCATTAACCCTATATTCGCCCCTTACTCTATTACCTAGCACCCAGGATTCCCAAATCTAGGTATTGTATCACCATATGATACACTAAAGACCTGCACATTATTTCTATTCATTCTTATATAGTGCTAACCCAGTATCCCAACGATCTACTTCTAGGTACCTACCTAACTCATATAGTAACATCGTATATTCCAATTGCCATAATCTAGGGTTTTTTCCTTAAATCTAGTCTCACCTTAATAATAACTCTCTACTAGTGTATCACAGTATTCCTAACAAACCAACCAAGAGACCAACTCTCTAAACTTCTAAAATCCAACTTAATAACAAGCTCACTCTCGAATTTACAGCCAATATATCATACTCTGTTTTACCCCTACAAACCAACTGAGATAAAAATACCCCATTAACTTAAACAACAAATTCTAAAAAGTCAAATCATTAGCTTTCATTTATATTCTTCAAGTGTAACAAACATAACAAATATTTGAAAAACACCTAGTTACTGGGTACATGTCCTCTAACACCTAATTCTCTTCTAAAAGCAGCATTAATGACTCAAAAATCTTCATCCAAACTCTACCAAACATCTAAACAACAAAACCAAATCATATAAATAATTGGAACATATTTTAAATAACAAGTCCCAAAGTTTATATGAAATACAATGGAAAGACTCAAGTTCCTTTGAACAACACTATATTTATCAAATTCTTAAATTTAATTATTATTTTAATTAACTAATTCACATAATCATAGGGCTTTTAAGTGATGTATAATAAATAAATAATTCTAATAATTCTCTAACAATTTTAATTCTAGTTGGTGGAGAAATAAATCAATATATGAGGGAAATTATCCTAAGTAACATCTTCATTACGTTAATTATGAAAATTAACTATTTAATCATACAAATCATATTAAAACATGATTCGATTTAGATTTCAATGAATAGATATAATCTGACACAAAAGAAACTATAATCAAATTCTAGTTAAACTTCTCTCAATTAAGTTTGTGAAGAAAATCATGCCAAGATTCTCCTGATTCCTCCTCTTCCCATGAATATCCTTCTCTGTAGTCTCGAGGTGTCTCCCAACTTGTGTTATATGACTTATGAGATACCCAAAATACTCATTAAAACCCTTACATCCCAAAATTAGGTTTGGGCCCCAAGTAGGCCTTGCCTAAAAGATCCTAAAGTCACCTCTAAATGACTTGAAACCTTATATATGCCTTATATCAACCCAACATGCCTAAAAACCATCATTTTAAACTAAAAACATACATTCAGTGCATCCTTAATGCCGAATATAAATTGTGCCAAATCGAGCGACTAACAACTCAGTAATTTCATAGTAAATTGATACAGCCCAAATATTAATTAATCAATCAATGGATTAACTTGTATGAAATCCTATTTAAAATACAAAATAATTAAGGAATCAAATGTAAATAGTTACATCTCTAGTCATGAAAAGCGTACATAATTAATTTCTTATAATTAAATAATACATTGAAAAAATGTGGGGTATTAAAGATGCCTCAATTAAGATGACTTATGCTTTCCTTAGGGAGGAATTTGATGTAAGTCTTAAGTTGGTCTAAATAACTAGTACAAAAATAGTAAAATTTATGGAGTGGAAATAAAATAAAGATTTTTGTTTAAAAAAGAGACTACGATTAATGTAAAAGATTGTAAGAAAGTGCAGTGCATGTAAAGTAAATAATTATACTAACGAGAGATATAAACTGCCTTAAAATCTACTGTGAAATGAAAGCAATTTCATAAATAAAATAAAGAAAAAAAATTAAAAGAAAAGGAAAAGAGGATAAAAGTAATTTAAATGCATCTTTACCGAGGGACCGATGTCTTCCTTGTTAGGTCCGTTCCTTATTTAAAGTGTTTGTTACAATGAAATGCAACTGCTCTTTGGTAACTTCTGGCCGGTTACTCACAAATTTGAGCCCCGATTTGAATTGTAATATGTTTCAACTTTTGAATAACAAGTCCCAATTTGTGACACATGTCATGCATGCATGATGCCAGTTGTTCTATATTTTTGTATTGTAATTCAGCTATTTTTTGTTTATATATTATGTGGTAGCATCTCATTGGTCTGTGTTAACATGAGGTAAACACCATCTAAATCTTTTTCAAGTAATTTAAATTGAATTAGCCTTAGATGTGAAGAAGGAGCTTAAAGTTGATCCTCCTCACTTAATGATAAAACTCATTATTTAGAGATTAATGACATATCAAGATAAAGTGTAGCTTAATCAACTACTAATGAAGCCTTCCAAAAGAAGCTAGATGATCCAACATGTGTTTTTTCTATTTTATTGTAATTATTCTTTGTATTATAATATTTGTGAGGTTAGTCAATACTAGTGATGGTCCTACTCTGGAAAGACCTGGAAGAGCTATAATGTTCAATCAAGGAAACTCACATAGAAACCTTTGAGGGAATTGGTTTCGAGTATAGAGAGAGAGGCATTATTAAGGCATGTATTAACCATTTTAGATACACGTGGTAAAATATCTATCTTAGCCCGAATGGGCATTTCTTGAGCAAACATAAACAAAAAACCTAACATGAATGAACTTAACTTGAGCAACCTTGACTTTACTTGTTTCTCAACCAAAAAGTTTTTACAACGAAAAATATTATCTTTCCATAAAATATTCATGTTATCTCATGCAACACCTAACCCGTATAAAATGAAACGTGCCTCAAATAGTGACGGTTTGTTGAAAAAGTTGGTTGAAAGGGTGCTAACGCGCTAATGTGCCATTTAACACAATATATGGCCACTCAAGAATTTTCATCAGCATTTAATGCTAATGACATGTTAGGTATGATAGTCTTACCCAGCATTTAATGTGACTAATATTCATCTCTTATAGCCTCAACCTATATATCTCACTTATATTTTGATAAATGACCAGACCTTTAAGCCATAACACATCTTTGAGATATTTATTACAAACTAAGTTATCACTAACCTCTATTAATATGCTTGTCCAGTTATTACTAAGAACTAAAACATTTATTCAACTTTAAAGACTATTCTACCCACATTTTCGTGTGCGCGTGACTACCTTTGGTGTATTTAGAGTGCTTTCTTCTCTGTCCATCTAACGAACATCCATTATAGGTTCATTTATTATCTAAACAGTTTGTATTTATTATCCATCATTTTAAAATATACATGAGTTTATTCCTTATCATTTTGAGCACATTTATCGTTGTTTTATCACCATTAAAATAGGTTACTCCTAAGTTTATTCATAAATACCATAGCACAAAGTAATCTCTTACATTTGGTGACTATGCTAGGGAGTAAATATCTTTGAAATGGTGAACGAGACCCTTAATCGTGCACTTTTGGATTATCATAAAGATGAGGAGGAATAGATTATTCCCGCAGTTGTGCTTCCTCCAAACACTATTATCACAAGGAATGCTCATGTAGGACAAGCTTCCGTGAGTGATATGATGGGTTCCACTCAAATGAGTAATGTTATGGCCAAGTTCAAAGATTTTTTACAAACTCGGTAAGCAATGATAATGTTTGGTTCCACGATGGATCCAAGTTCCTTACTATAATATCATCTCTTTGTGAGGATATTCGTGATCATGTTCCATAGGAATCCACATTTATAAAGTATTATGGGATGTGACACCCCCTTGATAAACTTATAAGTTTTTACTTTAGCAGAAAACTGTAAATTTTATAATCCGGCGGAGATGTCAAAAAAGCTAAGTTTGAGATTAAGGAATTTTAATAAGATGTTTATGAATATTAATTTGCGACAAATTAGTTTCACCAAGCGGGTATCATATTATGGGCCATCCAAATGTGCAAACATTAAGCTTATCTATTGTGGTTATTTTAATAAATAAAGTTGGAGTCTGATCATAATTATTTAATGGAATCAATTACAATTAAATGGTAAAATAAATAAATCATGGGAGAGGAATTTGGAATTTAATTTTTATTTGGAAGAGAATATTAGTTATTAGCCTTGGGTCCACAATATAGTCCTAATGCTTTTGAGACCGAAATATTTGGCCACTTTTTCTTTTTAATTAACTAAGCGCATTTTTAGGAGGTTTTGGAGGAGTCCATACCTGGTCCAACTCTTGTAACCACGTTTTTTTATTGAAGAGGATAAGTAAGAGCTAGATAATGATATGGGGCTAAGTGGAACAAAATTGGATAGGTGTTAGAGAGCGCAAAGGAGATATATAATTTTTTTCTCTAGGAAGTTGTATAAGGATTGCTTTCAAGGGGGAATATTTCCCTTCCCCGTCATCCAATTGATCATACATTAGAAGACAAAAGGATGTTACAAATCATATTACACACCAACTCAGCTTTCCATCATGGATTAATAACAAGATCGGAAAAGGCATGGACTCGCAAACCCTAGATTTCATGTATAGAACTTTACACGTATTCTTGATGTTCTTTTTTGTTAAATATTGATCAATACCCTTGGAAAACATTTTCAAAAGGTCAATCCCATCAATTAGTACATAGCCCAAGGTATAGGGATCAATCTTGTTTGAATCAAATTTGGTTTATCCATAAGAATACAAAACCCTAGTTTGTATGAAATAGCATGTATGTGTGGATTTTTGTACCCACCGTGTTTTGTAGAGTTCGTGTGTTATGTTCTCCTCAATCATCGTCATTTAATTTTATTTCATGATGCATGTATATAATGATGAATCATAGTTAAATACTATATAGATTCAATTGGGTAGTATACTAGTTTTTCCTAGTATTTACATTGATGAATCTATATAGAGGCGATTGGGAGGGTGTATATATGTTGTTTGTGGTACTTTTTCTATGTATTTGGTCGATTATCATCAACCATGGCAATATTAAGAAGATACAGATCCTAAAAGTTAAAGATACAAAGATGTTTAATTTTTATCCTATAAACCATATGAATGGTCTGTTATATCGTTCATACGCCAAGGTGGTTGCACGACTGTATTTCATGCATTCGAATGGTACTGTTTGCATGACCTATTTTTATTTCATTTGAATGCTCCAATTCTTTTTGTCAAGATACACTAGTGGATTTTTCCAGGTGATGATCTCGAAATTTCAAGTTTCGGGAGACACCATGAGTCGCGGGAAAGGCAAATTGTGATCGGATAAGGATGGGCCAACGTGTCCCATTGGGAATCTACATCTTTCGGTTTAGGCCATGATGGAAAGTGAATTTTTTCCTTCTTATTTTATATTGCATGTTTTTAATGCATTATAATTGATCCATGTAATAAATTATGTTGATAAATTGTATGTGTCAATTAATTTCATTAATTAGGTACCTATATTATTTATGGAGAACATGACAATTAATTGTGTGACCTGACCTAGATTATGTTTTTTATGGAAGATAAAAAATATTTAATAAATTGAATTAAATGATATAATTAATTTATCATGTAATTAATTTTCTTTTTCGATTTTATTTCAAATAATGAAGTGATTTCTCCTTATGTTAGCTTTGGCTTTCCTCTACAATGGATGGAGTTTATCATGGTATCACGGGTTTTTTGAAATATTGAGGCTAGTATTAGATTTATATTAATTAGTGGTGTTATTTATTCCTCATGTTAGGATAAGATTTCCTCCCCAGAAAAGGGAATTTCTCACGGTATCATGGAATTTTAAAACTAATATAGTGAGATGAGGTATTTTAATTCAAATAATAAATTAGGATATTACTGTTGATTTATTTTGGAAAATTTGAATTGAATAATTAGTTTGTAATGCCCTCAAGTTTTAAATATTAAGTGGGAGAAGGATTTTCAAACAAACCATGCGGTCTCCATCAGTATTTTAAAATTATGATATGATTGATCCTTATGTTAGCATTATTTGCTTTCCTCCCCTAACGGATGGAGTTTATCAATGAATCGTGGAGATTATGAAATTGTTAAATGCTAATTATCTAAAATTAATATTGAGTATGTTATGTCCTCCCGATGACGAAGTCATGTACTAATTTAATTTAAGGGAATGAACCGGTGGTTTACCCTTAAACACAAGTAATGATATCTTCCCCAATGGAGTCACTCTGAATAATTGTAGGACCAAAAGTTATCAATTATTTAATTAAATAGGAAATAAGAGTTCCCAAAATTTTCAGATAATATAATTAAAATGTTAGGGTCTGTCTAATTTGAGGTGAAATAATTTAAGCTCCCGATGAGAAATTTTACTTTCACAAGAAATTAGGATATCAACGGGCTTTTTTTTTAAATAGCGGTGGAGGGAAGCTAATTTATATTTAATAAAAAAATTAAGTTTTACATATTTAATTGAAAGTTGTTTCAATGATTATTATATTTCTAATTGGGTCAACTATTGAAATATTTGTTTAGTCTTAATGGTGTTAATCAAATGGAATAAATTTGTATGACTGAAATTGTTATAGGACATTATTCTAACTTAAAGGAATACAAAAATTACCATTAATTGTCATCAATATTTTAAATATTGATGCGATTGATTCCTCATGCCAGTTTGATCTCCCATCCCACCCCCATCGAGATTTTTTTATCGCGAAATCATGGCATTTTAGAATAGATGGTAATTATTTGTTGCATGTGTTTGCCTCCCCCCCCCCCCCCCCCCCCCCCAACCAATCGGGAAAGCTCTACATGGACATTTTAATTGAAGATGAGAGTTTTTGATAACTTTGGAGTTGGTTGTTTGAGAAGACCTTTACTTATCTCTCAAAAGGGAGGTAGGGGGATAAGTCTAAGTCTTAAGTAGAATAGTTTTGATTAGTAGTGAAATAGCTGAAAGGCAAGTATTCTCACTACAAATAGTAAGATCTTTTATCACAGTATTGTCCAATTTTCATAGCTCTATGAGGAAGATGGGAAAGGTAGTGTCTTTATATCTTTAAAGTAGAAGCATGATTTATAGTCCGATCTATAGTAACCTGGATTGTAAATTTGGGAACTACAAATCAGGATTGCAACTTGTTGCAAAGGTTTTAGGTAATCGAGCAATTACTGAAAATACACACGTTTCTAATAATGGATAATTAGAATAACGTAACGTAATTATGTAATAAGCTATATATTTTAGATTTTTGGTGGATATTAAAAGATAATATCGAAAAATTATTAGATGTACCTTTTTTTCTATAAAAAAAGTATTTTTGAATTTTCAAGTTTGTTTAGAACCGGTATTCGATTTATTTTACGAATTTTTTTAGTTCAAATTGGCTTATCTTTTCTCCCTCCGGGTACATTTGAAAATAATTTAAATCTTATAATTTTTCTCACCATTATTGTTAAATGTTGACATGAATTATTTTAATGGATAATCATTATAGAGAAAGTTATCTTCTATGATGAATAAAACTAAATTTGGCACTTATGCTAAGGACACTTTTTTCTAATAAGAATGCAATAACTGGTTTATAATGTACATTTATTTTCATTGGAAGTGAAGACACTTTGAGTCTATGAATTCCAATTAGAAGGTAAAATGACTAGATAGTCATTTACAGGCACAGGCTAAAGCACTAAAGGTGGGTTGGGAATGGATTGTTCTAACACTATGGTTTTATAATGTTCTTGAAGAGGTTATGAGTATTTTATTAATTTAATTGATAATTACTCAAGGCGTGGATTAATTTATATCAGGACAAATTTCCAATTCGTTCAATTTTTATGTATTTTGTATTTATTTCGTGTTTGGACAAAACTTTTTGAGTCACATATTAGGACTTGATTTCATTGAACTTTCAAGCCCATGATGTGGTTTCTTGAAGACGTAGAGACCAAGTTGGAAGATATACATCATCGTGTTGTGTTTCGTGCTCATTTCCATCTTTATGTTTCGAGGTTCTCTTTGGCATGGATGCGGACATATTTTAATCCTTCTATATTTTATTTCTGGGTGTTAGGATTCTAAAAGTTATTTTATCTCTTTTAATTTTTTGTACAACTTCGTTAGAATGAGTTATGTTATATTTTTTGAATGAGATATGTACCCCGTTAGAATGGGTTGGAGTGAACATGAAGAGAACAAACCTTTTTTTTTTGAAATTTCGTTGGATCGCCCATTCAATTTGTGATCAAATGAGATGCTACACTTCATTCAAACGAGGTCCAAAGTCGTTCGAATGAGCCATCAATTTTTTTGTAGAATTCGAGATTTTCCAATTTTCTTTTCATCCATTTCTAATTTTTGGAAAACCTCCTATGAATAGGAGTGAAGAGTAGCATTTTTATGGGAGATACTTTCTTTAATTTTGATTTCCCAAACTCTTTCAAAAAGCTCTCTACTTTTACACAAACCCTTGTTTTACACCCAAATAGTTTTAAGTCCAAGTTTCATCATATTATTATTTGATATCTAGTTTGTGGGCACCTTTAGTTTATACTTTGATCATCTTGACATAGAAAAAGTTCATTCGGTGTATTTTGTATCTGCTCTGTTTATATATGGTGGACTCGATATTTCATGATGGTTGTTGAGTTGTTCGGTGGATATCAAGGTGTGTGTGGACTCACGCATTGTGACAGTTGTTTGCGTGGATTCCTGTATTGTTGTTGTGGAGGATCAATTGAATATTTGAATAACACGTCAAAGCTCGTGAGGGTATCGAGTCATTGTGTAAGTCTTCTGTCAGTCTTGTGTAATTTCGTTATCATAATTAATTTTCATGACAGGGTCGTGCGAGATTTTTCCCACATGGTCTTTTCTCGTACATTGGGTGACGTGTGAGTTATTTACTTATTTTATCCTGCACTCACCTAAATACATGCTTAGGATAAAATAAAATTAGATAATCTGTGTAATCACAACTTTTTTGAAGTAGGTCTAACATTTTGTTTTGGGTTATATTGCCTAGGTTTAATATTTAATTTTAAACAGATTAAAAAATATATTTTATTTAACCTTGCCTATATTAGAACACTTCAGGCTTAGTATCGTGTTTTTTAAATAGGTATCAGATCGGGAGTACTAAGTTATCATGTAGATCTGTCTATTCATATTATTTTAGGATTATTTGGGTCTTTCTCTCTCTCTCTCTCTATCTCTCTCCCTCTCTTTAGTTTTTGTTTGTTTCTCTTGATAAGTCACCATAATGATAAGTTGTTTGTTGTTTTTAGTGATGATGGTGAATTTGATATTCGTGATGAGTTTAATGAGCTTCATAACTATGATGAAAAAATTAAATCATTTGAAATTTTTGGTTTGCAAAAAGATGTAAATTTGTTTAAAAATAAATTTTGTATTTTCAGGAGGAAATTCAATGTTTGCGAACTGTTCAAAATCAAAGAGATAGTCTTCGTGAGAAGATCAATGGTAATGAATCACGATTTAAAAAATTTAAAAGTGTCCATGAAAAATTTTATGATAGAATTCGGTTATTAAAGAATGAGTTAGGCGACTCTAAAATTTCTACGGCAAATGAACATGCCATTTGTAATACGTCGTATTTTTACTGATTTTAATTATAGGATTAATTGAATTAAAAATGGGAAATTAATTGGTAATTAATCCGGATTTAAATATTAGTGAGATAAGAGTTAGTATTTGATTACGATAATTATGTTGAATATTACTAAGCGAGTTTAGTGATATATGATTATCAACTTATTAAATTTGTCACGTGTGGAAAATACAACAGTTTTTGAAATTGAGTTGGGATACGTGTACCAGTCGTGTTGGGACCAATTTAATGGATTATAAAATATTTTGTTTTATGTCATCCTCAGGGTCATTTTGAGTGCGCCAATGTGTCTGTAAGGGTTGAGATAGTCATAAAAGACTACATGGGGGTTTCGTTTGGGTCTTGAAGCAGTTTTTGACCAAACCAGCAACCCGAGAGGGTATTTTAGTCATTTTACTATTTGATGAATAGTGACTTACGAAATTTAGGTTAAATATATCAACCAACCCTTAGTATCATTAGGGTTGTTGGCTTCTACAAACTTGAGAGAAAGAAGTAAAGAGAAATGAAGGGTTTCCAAAGGTTTCTAGGGCCAAACAACCACCTTGCACCACCACCACCGTCGGATTTGTGACCGGAAAGAGAACATCACCACCATATCATCTTCTCCGGAGGATCAGACCTACAATTTAAGGCAAGTGATTTATTCTTGCAAAGATTCAATACATATTTTAGCCATGGTAGTTTAGAATTGAAGATATATCATAAATATTGAAGATTTTATATAATTGATGAATTAAATCTTGTTCTTTGGGTAAGGTTGCCTGTAGATACATTCTATAAAGATAGAGAATTGAATCAGGTCCTAAATGATATAAATCAAATATCAAATCTGAGAATTTGGCTATCTTGAATTGAAAAAAGTTATCCTAGGGTTTAAACATGAAAACTTGATGAATAATTAAATTTTTATGAAATTTTCATGATGATTTGATTATTCTGGAATGTTAGAAATCATGTGTTTAGGTTGTTATAACATCAAGTATATTTATTTTGTAGAATGGGATCATTTAATGAATTTTGGAGACAAAACAATGGCAAAAAATGCTAGAATTCGAGGTTGTAACTGGTTGATCGATCGATCGATCGACATTCATAGTCGATTGATCGACTCCCCCTGTATTTGTGATAAAATTTCCTTTTAAGGTTTAACCAATCCTGGCTTTTAAGAATTATTGGTGTGGACTATTTGAACTTATTGGGACCTAGGGAAGGTCAGTGGGGGTGTATTTGAAGCCCAAAAAATATTAGTTTGGTTTGGTATTAAATGATAAACTTACGAGTGTCCAGTGAGTGAGTTACGGTTGGAAATTATGGTAACTTAAATTTACTTCGGATAAACAGTAACTTAAGATTAGAGACAGTAGTAGGGGAACTTTAAATTACTGAAATAACCTTATACACAAGTGGGAGACTTAGTAACCATTTGATATAGGTTTAATTAAATACTTGGATTTATACTACGAGAGTTGTCGTGCTAAATATATTACGTAGAATAATCAGGATGAAGCTATACCACATATGAGACTTGTAATATAGGGTAAGAGCATACCTATATTGAAATAATGATTACTTAGGTTATGGTATTACCTAGTATATGTATTATTATGTGTATGACATGCCTACCATACATGTAGTCACGGGAGGTTGTAGGAAGAGGACAATCTCGTCTTGCATGCCTTTGGGGGGATTTAGATTTGGTAACTCAAGAACATAGGACTATGAAGACTTATTTGTGAGTTGATAAGTCAGCTCACTATGGGAGCATAGGTATGTGCGTGACGCATAGGTATGTGAACTATGTTCACCTCCAATATGTGTGATTTTTATTGATACAATTCCTGAGTGATTCATAACTTAAAATCCTTACTTGTGTGATGTACCAGAACTTGATAGCAAAGTACGTGTGCACCGCGGGTTCTAGCCTTTTGGGGTGCATAATTTATATATATGTATACCCTTGTGATTATTCATCATTGCTTAGTAGATAAGAATGGCTAAGATATTTAAATGACTTAAAGATATGGGAACTTAAATAATACATGAGAAAATTGATTCAACTAATGAGTATTTGAAATGTAATTATGTTTTCATTGGGTAATATGGGTGAGCATCGTAAAGAAGTCCACATAGACAGATTTGGTACAGACTAGTTATGTAGTTGAATAACTAGAATGGGTTAAAAGAATGCGTAAGGTGTGCACATTAGTTGAGGGGTGAGAGTCTCAAGTGAGAGCATGTGACTAACATGTTTATTATATGTGTTGTTTAAATTGCTTTTAAACACTTGCTGTTTTTAAATTATTTTTAAATACGTCTCTGACCTATTTGCTTCTAAATATATTTTGTTTTTGTCAAACCTTTTAGGTGCCCAGTCACAGGGACACTGAGCACATTGTTCTATTTAGTTAACGTGCTGTAAATTCTATGGAAGTTACATGAACTTGGTATTAAACTCCTCAATATCTATCTTTTTTTCTTTCAGAGTTATCCACATCAGTTATGGCATGCTGCTCATTCTTATTCACAGTAGCAGTTCTAGACTTTCGTTTTCATTCCAGTTGTTAGATTTATTTAGATATTAAAACTTTTGTATTGGGATTAATTGACATTGACACTATATTTGTAGTGTTACTACAAACTCTGTTATTTCTTTCTATTAATTATTCCTATGAGATTCATTGATGTTGAATGGTTGGTTATTCATTACATGGTTGTAAGTTAATTTAATTAATAAAATTTTGCATCTCACTTTTTAAATATTAGGTGGCTAGTAACTAATTAAATATTTTTCTACAGTGATCCTAAGACTGAACCAACTCGGTATTTTGTATTAATTTAATAAAGGATTGCTACCCAGTATTTAATTAGACAGTGTGTCACACTGTTGAGGATAATGAGAAATTGATTGTAAATTTTATCACACGAGAAGACTCTTTGAGATTAGTTATCTTACATTGAGGAGAGAGAGATAACCTTCTACTTATTATTAAAAATTTAAAGAAGGAGTCTCTTATGATCGAAGAGTCTAATTCCTTGCTTGAGTATAAGGTTTTGAAGTTAAATTATGATCTAAGGTACTGAAGTAGTGTTGGTACTGTCTTTAATAATGTGAATGCTTTCGTTCCTAAAGATAAGACAAATTTTTCTTTTGGATTGTCAACCTCTACGAAGGACATTAGACAAGGTCAACCCATAGGTAACATTTACCGTGTTTACACATGTTCACGTTGTGGTAGGATAGGTCACCTTTAGTATTTTTGTTATGATCTTAGAAGAGGTTATAACAAGAATAGATCTCGTGTCACTTTGGTTTACAAAACCTGAGGCGTTAAGTATTCATCTAATTGGGTTAGCAAATCAGTTTTAGAGGTATTAAATGTTAGAATGTTGATTCTTGAGTGCTTGCACATGATAATTCCAATGCTATATCTTATGGTTCATTGTGTTCACATATTTACATTGACTAGCTTTTGTACGTCATGATATATGTGTTTTTTCGTTTTATGTGGTTTGAGTCTTTTGTATTTTGACTTTCTCTTTTGGCTCTTATTGAGAAAATTAAAAAAGATTACGTTTGTCTTTTGAGTTGTTTTTGTCATATTGGTATTGTTTTGAAAAATGTTTTAAAACTGAAAAGATTTTTGGTTTATGTGTAATTTTGTTTTACACATTTTATGTGGTATATCAGTGTGCTTGAATCCAACTCATTCAATGTTTCCATGTGTCCAGGACATTTGATTATGATTTTTTATTCATAGAGTGTTCTTAATCATACTTGCATTAAGTAGTTCGAAAATGACCTGCTCAATGGATTCACTTTGCATATGCCTCCTCATGCACGTGCACGAGATTTATTGGATTTTACTTCATATATTACATGAGCTAAGTGATATGGTCTCCTAATAATCTCATCACACACATATATATTTTATTGGACGTTTTGTGCATTTAAGAACCGTTGCCCGTTATTTTGCTATTTTTTGAAAAAAAAAAGAGTGTGCACGGAAAGGTCTACAGAGGTATAAATCTTCCTTGCATGGAACGTCTCCATGGGAAAGAGCCTAAGAATGTGGAGGCAACGAAAAAAAACTATTTTCAAATTAAAGTTTTTATTTCATTTATTCTTCAATTAAATTGGTATCTTCAAAATATGGGAGTAAAATAAAAATGATATATCTATAATTTTGGGGATGTTATAAGTTAAAAATCAATGGGTTTGAATAATGATTACTCGTTATTTCATGTTTGACTCTATACATGTGCAAATGATCAATATTTTGCAGCCTAGGATGCATTGTGCTGATTTATCCATTATATGTTCACATTATCTGTCACTGTGAGGATGAATCTTTGTTTGATAAAGTTAATGCCATCATATACAACTCCCTGGACATTTGTGAAGGCTTGGGTTATAATTCATTTGTAACTAGTTCACTCCCCTTCATTCCAGCCCACATGTTTAAATACATCGATACTATGCTAATGTGTAATGCTTATGTGTTTTGTATCATGTTGTGGTTGTTTATACCTATATATATATTAGAAAATTAAGGTAAAGGTTATGTTCCTTCTCGTATTTGGATTTTTAGGACAATGTTTTTCAAGTTTATAAATCTAGTCCCTGCGGTACAATAGCATTTATTTGTGTGGTCCCTTCAGAGTTAGGAGTTCATTTTTTTGGTCCACGCTAGCGGAACTATTTTCCACCATTTCTCATGGTGTTTTTATACATAGGGACTAAATTAATAAAAAAATTTGGAATGTCCCATTTTTATACACTTTGAGTATTTGGAGGACCTTTCCCCAAACCCCCTATATATATATATATATATATATATATATATACACATACACTACACCAAAATGACAAAATTGTCACCTTTCAGCTGGCCACCCTTGTCAAGGTCATTGACCGTGACAAAAAAACACGCGTTTTGTGTCACGGTCATTGACCATGACAAAGAATTGTCACGGTCATTGACCGTGACAAGGCCGTGACAAATGTAGTTGTCACGGTCGTGTCACGGTCAATGACCTTGACACGACCGTGACAACTTCTGCAGTAAAAAAATCCCTAGGCTTCTTTTTTCCCACCCTTTTTTGGGTTTCCCCCTATCTCTCTCTCTCTAAGCAATTTCTGCTCTCTCTCTCTAAGGTATGTTTTTTTTCCTCTCTTTCTCTTTCATTTCTATGTGTGGTGTATGTGTGTATATATATGTGTGTATATGTATGTGTATATGTGTGTGTATGTGTGTGTATATATGTGTGTGGTGGTGTGTGGTGGGGGAGGGGGAAGGGGGTAGTGGGGGTGCAGGTCTGGTGGTGATGGGGTGTGGTGGGGGGAGGGGGTGGGGTGGTGGGGGTGGGGGTGGGGGTGGGGTGTGTGTGTGTGTGTGTGCGTAGGTGTGTGCGTGTGTGTGTGTGGCGGGGGGAGGGGGCAAGGGGTGTGGTGGTGGTGGTGTGGGGGGAGGGGTGTGGTGGGGCAATTTTAACAATTGTATAGCTTTAATTAATAAATTGTATAGCTTTAATTGTATAGTTTTAGATGAAAGTAAATGAATAATTAGTGCCAATTTCATATGAAAGTAGGATTTTCCCTCCTTGTAAATTAGTAAATTCATAATTGTATACTTTAATTATTAGTTTAATTGATGAAATTAATTAATTGAGTAGATGAATTAGTAGGAGTACCGGTTACACATTTGTTGTTGAAATTGCTGTTGGGTTGGTTAGTTTTAAAAGTGGCATGACCACTGGATTATTGTCCATATGGGGGTGGGATTTTTCAACTTGTTTTGAAAATTACTTTGTATATCGAACAATATATACAAAGTATGATAATTAAATGAAACATACTTGAAATTAAATATGTGTATATGTGTGTGTATGTGTGTGTATATATGTGTGTGGTGGTGTGTGGTGGGGGAGGGGGGCAGGGGGTGGGGTGGGGTGGTGGGGGGGTTTTAACAATTGTATAGCTTTAATTAATAAATTGTATAGCTTTAATTGTAATTTTAAATGTATAGTTTTAGATGAAAGTAAATTAATAATTAGTGCCAATTTCATATGAAAGTAGGATTACCCCTCATTCTAAATTAGTAAATTAATAATTGTATACTTTTATTGTTAGTTTAATTGATGAAACGAATTAATTGAGTAGATGAATTAGAAGGAGTACGGGTTACACATTTTTTATTGAAATTGCTGTTGGATTATTTTGTTTAGTAAATGTTGGGTTGGTTAGTTTTAAAAGTGGCATGACCACTGGATTATTGTCCATATGGGGGTGGGAGTTTTCAACTTTTTTTTGAAAATTACTTTGTATATCGAACAATATATACAAAGTATGATAATTAAATGAAACATACTTGAAATTAAATATGTGTATATGTGTGTATGTGTGTGTATATATGTGTGTGGTGGTGTGTGGTGGGGGAGGGGGCAGGGGGTGTGGTGGGGTGGTGGGTGGGTGGGGTTTGTGTACTAATAATTCCATGATTTACATCTATTCCTGTGTATATAATATATATAATAATAATTTCATGCTTTACATCTATTCCAAGTTAGATGTTTTCAACTAATTTAGACATATTTATGTGTGTATGTGTATATGTGTGTGTATGTGTGTGGTGGTGTGTGGTGGGGGAGGGGGGAGGGGGTGTGGTGGGTGGAGGGGGTGAGGTGGTGGGGGGTGTACGTGTACGTGTGCGTGTGTGTGGTGGGGGTGGGGTAGGGGTGTGTGTCTATGTGTACTAATAACATTTTTTTTATCTGTACTAATAACATTTTTTTTACAGCAAATTTCTCCTTCAGGTATTAAGGCGAAGATGATGATGCTGTTTATGATGATGTCGTCTGGGCTCGGTGGTAGCGGAGGCGATGAGGGCTCCTCCTCCCCTAGGCTCCCCAAATATGGAAAATTTGGGATTACCATCGAGAACAAATCGGAGCTATTAGCGAGATCCCTCGGGCTACTAAAGATGGTCATCAGCTCGGGTTTTTTGAGTTGGAAGGAGGTCCCATATGAGTTCAAGTTAGCTGTTTGGGCGGCACTACAAGTAATATATTTATATTTATATGAATATTTCAATTTCAATTTCAATTTCATTTTATATTTATATTTATATTTATATTTATTCGCAACTAACATTGAAATTGTTAGACATGAACAATTCAACTTGGATCCAAAGCTACGCGATTCCTTCTTGGAGCAGTTGAGGGAGCAACACAAGACGTGGAAGAAAAATATGCGGACACGGTACTTTGGAAAAACACGAGAGTCCATTATACAATGGCGTGAATCCGTCCCGCCCAAGGAGCCGATCTCATTGGCACAATGGCAAAAGTTCATTTACAATGAGATCGAGGATCGACAATTGGCATCTCGTCAATTGGGGAGGGAAAATCGGGAAAAAAAGACGGACTTGCACTACTCCGGCCGGACCTCTTACGCCGAGGTGGAGCATAGGATGAAGGTAAGGTTTAATTTTTCTATAACTACAGAAATATATTATTCTTCATTATTTTACTTTGCGGGGACGATACTAATTTTACTTTATTTTTTTTAAGGGGGTAGGGAGTGGGCCAGGGGTAAGCCACATAGGCTCGATACTTATGTGGATCTTCGGACGAAGAAGGGGAAGGACAAGGAGGTGTCCCCGAGCGTCACGGCCACGATTGTAAGTAATCTGACAGTTTAATTTTTGTTAATTATGTTATAATTTTTTAGTTTACTTATTTTACTAATCATGTGCTTTTTGTCATTTCAGGCAAAGCTTAAGGAAGTGCATGAGTCGCAGTTTGATGTCGACAAGGTGTCTTTGTCCATAGACGCACTCAGCCAAGTGATTGGCTCTGATCGCAAGGTGAGGACAAGGGGGGTGAGCTCACGGGTGGCCAAATCTAGGATCATCGGATTGGAGAAGAGCGACACCGGGTTGGCTCGAACGGTGGATTCACATGACGCGAAGCTGTCCTGTTTGGAGGCGAAGGTCCAAGATATGTATGCATTCATGAAGCGTACGTTGGTTGGAGACCGTAAGGGGAAGGGGAAAGGGAAGAAGAAGGCGGTGGAGGAGGAGGAGGTGTGGGAGAACGAGGCGCAGGAGGAAGAGGATGTGGACCTCGCTGCTTCTTCACCATAACGTGCGTATTGCGATGGTCCACTTCCTTATTTGGCTCCCTTCCCAGACTGATGTCGACACTTGGTTGGCCGAGCGTGTTCATATTGGATGTATTTGATGGCCAGCGGATAGGGCAGGGGTTGAGGGACCCGAATATCGTTGAGGGTGGAATAGTTCATGGACGTGCGCTTCAAGGGATCGAGTCCAAAGTGCTCATCACACATGTGATACCCGGGAAGGAGAACTCCCTATTGTGGTTGCACGAACAATGTGGCACGATGTATATTAGTGGGTGTGTCAATTCGTATATCGTGTGGCCAAATCACCTCCTCACATTTACCTAAGACATGTACTAACATTATTTTTAAGTTTGTCCATTTTAATTATATTTGGATTATATCGTCATGTATATTATTTCTATTTTGAATATTTGGATTATATCGTCATGAATATATATTTGCACTATCTTTAGTTAATTTGGATATATGATGTTTGTATAGGTACAACCAACGTTGTTGTTGATACCAAATTTAGTCTACTAACATGGCTCAATTGAGTGAAGACACGTGGCAATCTGCGTGGCAACGACAAACACTTACGAACAACACATTGACTCCGAGGAACCATATAGCAACGAGGAACTCTGCTTCCTCGATCAACTCAGACGCTCCGACCAACAAGAACTTTACGAGGAAGTTTTGAGTACCGAGGAACTTAGGCGGTCCGAGCCGCTTAGGCGGTCCGAGCTGCACCTCGAACAAAAGCATTAATAGCAGGATAACCAACAGATTGACTGTGCATTAAATGCTTGTTATTATCATACAGATGTATACGCTTAAGGGGCATTGAATGTATTACCCTTTCACATTACAGCCTTAGGGCTATAAATACATTGTATTATCCTCATTCTGGGAGGACCGAAATTTCTTGAGAAAACTTGTAATCGAGAATTCCCAAACAGTCAGCAATAACAGAAATAGTGGACGTAGGCCATTCTTATAAGGCTGAACCACTTTAAAATTTCTTTGTCTCATTTTATTTTATCTGTGATTTGAAAATTAGATATAATCTAATTTTTTACATCAACAGATTGGCGCCGTCTGTGGGAAACGACTGGTAATATCATTTTTCATCAAAAACAATTCATCACAAATGGTTGATATTCCAGAACCCAGTAATCGAAACGCTGGAAGCCCTCCAAATCCATGTGCTCCGCCCAATATTCCAGTTTTGGCTGGAATAATGATAAATCTGGCCCAGGGCTATACACTTATGCAAAAAACTATGCGACAACTCATACAAACCCTCCATGGCGGTGCACCAACCCATTCAGGATCGCGAAGTATTCAAAGAAATACCCGTTTACCTTCTTCGCCTACTAGGTGTACCGATTCATATCGTACTGAGGAGTCTGAAGATTTTTCTTATCAACCTGGACGAACTTCGTCAGTACGAGCCACAGATACTGAACAACGTATCACTCTCTCTCCAGAAAGGACTAGTGCACTAGAAAGATTAAGCAGAGTATCTTCTTTTGATCTATTAGGTCCTAGGAGGACCAAAAGTCCTCCTAGAACCGCATCGAGGAGTTTTCGACGACCATCAGACTTAAGGGAAGGATCTGCCCAGTCGCGACCAGCTGCTCGTCAAGATAGATCCTAGGAAGCCACATCAACGCGATCAATTACTCGAACCAACAGGCTCGAGGAAGGAAACGATGCGTGGAAAGGCTCTATTCAGAGGCTAGAGGATAGATTAGGGGAAATGGCTAAAACCAAGAACCCTCTACAACGAACTTTTATTCAAGGAACACCTTTTGTCCAGGCCATTGTAGATTTTCCAACACCATCAAAGTTTAAAGCACCTGTTGTGACCCCCAAATATGATGGAAAGACCGACCCTGTCCTTCATATAGAATAATACGAAGCTGCAACCAACATCTATGTTGTTCCAGATGAGATGAGATGCAGAGCATTCTCGGGAAATCTTACCGGATCTGCTCAAATATGGTATAATAATCTTCCTCGGGGTAAGATCTCAACTTTTTTTCAACTGGCCGAGTTATTCATTGGGAATTTCTATTTTGGGGCAAAGACAGTTAAATGAGTAGCGCATTTGTTAAGTGTTAGACAAAAAGCTGGTGAAAGTACCAGAGATTATATAACTCGTTTTAATAACGAGAAACTCAAAGTCATTGATTATGAGGAAAAGACAGTGATTACCACCTTGATGAGTGGACTACTTCCCAACAAGTTGTACTATACTTTGGCCAAAGATCAACCTAGAACCATGTCAGATCTGATGGGAAAAGCGGCCAAGATTATGAATACCGAGGAGGCTATGGCTAATATGGATGCCAAAGAAACCAAGGTGGAAGGTGATAAAGCTAAGAAGAAAGAGCAAAAGAACAATGGTAGTGACAAACACTCAAAAACAAGGTCGTCATGGGAAGTATTGAAGAAATTTGATAATTATACTCCTTTGAAGAAAGACATCAACCATGTTTTAGAAGAAATCAAGAACAACGAGGAATTAAACTGGCCAGAGAAAATGAAAGCAGACCCTGACAGGAGAAATAAGGCAAAATATTGCGAGTTTCACAAAGATCATGACTATATGACCAAAAATTGCATAGCTCTTCAGAATGAGATTGAAACACTCATCAGATGAGCAAAACTGGCAAAGTATGTTGATTGAAGGAATGAAAGAAGAAACAACGACCGAACAAGAGAGAGGTCTAGATCTCCTCGTCGAGCAGAGGAGAACAAGAAAAGAGACCATGAAGTTGATACAGAAGATGACCCCGATCTTCCCAAGAGACCAAGGCAGCCAGAACATGAGGTATTTTCAATACGCTTTAGGACATTTGTTTGTAATGTTATTACAAGTGGAGATGTAGGAGGAGGAGACCTTACTACAGAGAGAAAAGCTTACCTCTGTGAGGCTCAAGCTTGCTCATACATTCAACGAATAAATCTAGCTGAGGAGGATCGCCCTAGAAAAGTAAACAAAGAGAAATTGGTCATTGGTTTCTCAAAGAACGACCTCGCAGGTGTTCTATATCCTCATGATGACCCATTGGTGATCAAAATGAGGATGAAGGAAGTGATGATTTCAAGAGTACTGGTAGATAATGGTAGCTTGGCAGACATCATGTTCTACTCGTGCTTCGACAGTCTAAATCTAAAACTATCTCAACTGGAGCCTTATCACAGACCCCTCCTCGGTTTTACTGGCGAGAAAGTATTTCCACTTGGGACGATCAAATTGGATATATTCATTGGTACGTGTCCAGTTTGTCGAACAGAAAGAATACGCTTCTTCATGATGGATAAGAATGTTCAATTAGCATACAATATCATCATGGGAAGAGTAGGATTGAAGACGTTCGAAGCTGTACCATCTATGGTACATCAATGCCTAAAATTTCCAACAAATTTTGGAGTAGGAGTTGTGAAAGGTGATCAGAAAGTAGCTCGGGAATGCTATTATTAATACGCCGAGCAAGATGAACTGGAGGAATCAAGGAAAAAGACTACTACCTATCAAGTGGATGAAGGTGCAGAAATTAAAACATTGGTGTGACAACCCGCAATCCAAGATAAGGGGTGGCCAGCCTGATACTCAAACGTAACAGGAATCATGGATGGATATCATTCTCAGCATCACAAATAAAAACTGAGTATACGGGAAAACCACCCAATAAATCAGAAAACGGGTTGCCAAAAAGTGTAAAATTTTAAAAATGCGTTTATGAAAATTTAAACTAAGCAACCCAATCTGACAAGCAAGTGGAATTCCAAAAGATAATATATGAAGTAACTAAAACGAATGTACACAAATGGACCGAATAAGCTGTCGGTCCACAGCTACATAAGACAACGTACAACAATATAAAATATCTTACATAGTACAATCATTAATCAGATACAAATGTTTGGGCCACACGCCCGAGGGACAAGACCCGATCATATCTAGAATAACAAGAATGAAAGCGTCTAAAACAACATCCTGTAATACCCGCAAAATCTTACAGCTCGTCGAAAGTGTAGGGAACTTGGAAAAGTCAAGTCGGGCGTCCTTGCGGTGGAGCACCTGAGCGGATACAAGAATTTATATACAACAAGGAAGTAAACCGGTCAGGGCCGGGTTCTATATGATTTCTAGAAGAATAAAAAGCATGATAGATATGAACAGTTATACATGAATAATGAGGATGATAATTTGACATGCTATCTACAATTACAAGCAAGGATAGAAGGTAAAGAACTTTAAGTTAAAACTCTTCCTTATAAATTACAATTTCCATTTCCTTTAGACGTTCCTTATTAGGAATAAAACCATATATTCGGTTTAGTCAAGAAGTTTTAATTTCTATTCATTTATTAAAACTTCTCATTTTATCTTTCCATTCCTTATTAGGAATATCATGTACATCAAGTGCTCTCTATGGCACATATATTATTCTCGTGCTCTTCCTGGCACATATATTATGCTCTTTATGGCATTTCATACGCTCTTTGTGGTGTTTAACAACCATCAAGTCCAACTTGATGAAAATATAGTTATATTCATATACATATAACGATATCTAAGACCGCCCGACCGGGGTTCCCCACTGTGCGCGCCCCTATATGACCATCATCTTCCAGGGCCTAACATAAGACAACCTGGGCACCTATCGGAACACGTCGGGAAGCATCCATGAGCCTGCGGGGTAGTCAAGACCACACCCAGAATCTCCTACCCATTGCAGAAAAATATAACAATAAGCGCTCCCATGGCCTAGGACTATATCCACCCTGCATTCATTAGCCAGGGGGCTTCACCTCACGAGCGAACTTCCCTTATGATGTCATTTAGAGAGGTGTGTAACCGTAAATTAACATTTACATTTAGCATCATTTTATTTCCAAAAATCCATTTCCATTAATCATGAGGTTGGTTCTTTTTATTAAACCTAACATCATTAAACAACGGGGTTCATTCTAAATTGAACCTATCATCTTTAAACACCTATGGGTTCATTTTATGCGAACCTAATTCCCATCGAACATTATCATTTATTTTTCCTCGAATTACAATCTCAGGCTAGGTCTCCAAATGATCATTATGATCCTACAAATCTCCCAGGTTTATATAACTTCGATAAGCCCTTAAGTCTCCAAGTTAGGGCATTTAACTTCCAAACTTCTACAAGTTTGAATAAAAGAATTAATGCCTTAACATTACTTGAAACCTCCCTGAAATAAACCCCAGATGAACCCATCTCTAATCCAGGGCAACGACCAAACTCCATAACTCCTCTAGGACTCTAAGTTTACTTCTTTAAAGAAGTTTCCTAGGCCCTAATCCTAAAGAATAAGGAGGAAAATTAAAAGAAAAAGACCCCCAAAATCTGCTGGAACCGAATCGATTCGCCCTAAGGGCTGAATCGATTCGCCCCAGCGAATCGATTCGCTCTGAAAGCGAATCGGTTCGGACAACAAAATTAAGTTTCTGCAAATGACGAATCGATTCGGTCTTAATCCGAATCGATTCGGACAACAAGACCTGGGATTCTGCATCTATGCGAATCGATTCGCCCAAGGGGCCGAATCGATTCGCCCCTGCGAAAATGCCAAGAATGGCTATGGAGTCTTGAACTCCAAAATTTATCCAACTCCAAAATCAAGCCCAACCGAAATCATTGGCTGCAATTTCTACATCCTAAATCCATCTATCTACCAACCTTAAACATCATTTATCATCCAAATCCATTTTTAGTGGTTAATACCCAAAAATCCAATCAAAACCCTAACATTTCTAAATCATAAATATCAATGCAATTTATTCTACTTAAATCATAAACTTGCAAGTAGATTACTTGCCTCATGGTAAGAATCTGATTTGATGAAGAAGGAAGCAACAATCCAAGCTCCAATCTCCAATCTCTCTCTTTCTCCAAAGCTTTCTTCCTCTCTCTCTTTCTCTCTAAGTTAACAAATTGGGGCATAAAAGGAATAGTAAGTCTTAGCAAGACTAAATCGGGCCATAAGTCTAAAATGCCCAACTCTAATAACTAATGCGCGATTAAATAACACGCGATATCACAATTTAAGCCAAAACCAGTCAAAAGTGCCCGAAATGCCAAAATACAATATGGCACTTATTTTGACTGTCTCACACCTACCGGGACTAACTACACTATCCAAATTATCATTTGGAGATTTTATAACTCATTTACTTCCGGTTTCATAATAAACCAAAATGTCATTTTAAATCCTTATGACATAATAAATTACCACATGAACATTTTTATCTACTCACGAGGTAACTACACAGCATATTAGTAAATATTGACTTGACACAACAAATTAATATTTACTCAGCATCTATAAGATAATAACTAATTACTACACATGGTAATTAAGGATAAAATGGGCTATCGGAAGAGAGGGTTATTATAATTGGATCCTAGAGATGAGTCGCAACTCGTGAAGGGTCAAGTGGTGGAAGCTACTGAAAACATCATTCTAGACGACGAGCACCCTGAACGAACTACTCAAGTAGGTTCGTCATTGGAAGCCTCACTAAAGCAGAAATTGATAACTTTCTTAAGAAGCAGAAAGCTAACTTTTGCGTGGAGTCATGAGGATATGCCTGGGATAGACCCAAATTTCTTATGTCACGAGCTCAATGTGAATAAGGAGATCAAGCCTGTGAAGCAGAAAAGAAGAGTATTCAGTCCCGAGAAGAATCAAGCTATACAGGAGGAAGTCGAGAAGCTCCGAAAAGCTTGCTTTATTGAAGATGTTAAATATCTAGACTGGTTAGCAAATGTGGTGATGGTGAAAAAGAAGAACAACAAATGGAGGATGTGTGTAGACTTCACCGACCTCAAGAAAGTATTCCCAAAGGATCAATTTCTGCTGCCTCGAATTGATCAACTAGTGGATGCTACCTCGGGACACGAGCTGCTGAGCTTTATGGATGCTTATTCTGGTTACAATCAGATTAAAATGAAACCTGAAGATAGGGAGAGTACTTCTTTCATTACCCCTAGGGGAACTTATTGTTATAATGTTATGCCTTTTGGTTTGAAAAATACAGGTGCAACATATCAGCGGCTGATGAACAAAGATATACAGGAGGAAGTCGAGAAGCTCCGAAAAGCTTGCTTTATTGAAGATGTTAAATATCTAGACTGGTTAGCAAATGTGGTGAAGGTGAAAAAGAAGAACAAAAAATGGAGGATGTGTGTAGACTTCACCGACCTCAACAAAGCATGCCCAAAGGATCAATTTCCGCTGCCTCGAATTGATCAACTAGTGGATGCTACCTCGGGACACGAGCTACTAAGCTTCATGGATGCTTATTCTGGTTACAATCAGATTAAAATGAAACCTGAAGATAGGGAGAGTACTTCTTTCATTACCCCTAGGGGAACTTATTGTTATAATGTTATGCCTTTTGGTTTGAGAAATGCAGGTGCAACATATCAGTGGCTGATGAACAAAGTGTTTGCAAAACAAATCAGTTGCAATATGGAAATCTATGTTGACGATATGCTGACAAAGAGCAAGAAAGCTGCTGATCATCTAGTTGACTTAAGTCAGACCTTTGATCAACTAGATAAATATCAAATGAAGTTGAACCCGACGAAGTGCATATTTGGAGTACGAGAAGGCATGTTTCTCGGATACATTGTCAATCAGCATGGCATTGAAGCTAACCCTGAAAAGATCAAAGTTGTGTCAGGGCTGCGATCCCTAACGAAGAAGAAAGAGGTGCAAAGTCTTATAGGACGAGTATCAGCACTCAATAGATTTGTATTGCGAGCAACTGATCGATGTCTCCCATTCTTCAAGACGCTCCGAAAGACTTTTGAGTGGAATGATGAATGTGAGAAGGCTGTCCAAGACTTGAAGAAATATTTGGGAGCACCTCCACTGTTATCCAGGCCAGTGATGGGAGAAAAATTATACTTGTATCTGGAAGTGTCCGAGAATGCAGTTAGTTCGGCATTGATAAGAATGAAGAATGGAGTACAAAAACCAATCTACTACACAAGTAAGGCCTTCCGAGGAGCAGAGATCAGATATCCAAGGCTATAAAAATTGGCATTAGCATTGATCGAGGCAAGTAGAAGAATGAAGCCATACTTCCAGGCTCATACTATAGTAGTATATACTGATATGCCATTAAGGCAAGCCCTTCATAAACCAGAAAAATCAGGAAGATTGATGTGCTGGGCAATAGAACTTGGTGAATATGATATAGTTTATGAACCCAGATCATCGCTAAAAGGGCAAGCGGTAGCAGATTTTATAGCAGAGTTCACCTATCCTGATACCCCCGAGGAGCAAAAGTTGCTCACTGATCAACCTGTGGATGTTACAGGATCATCAAATACAAGCCGAGACCAACTTAGTTTGGTAAGAGGGCAAGTAGATGTTACAGAATCATCAAAATCAAGCCCAGACCAGCTTAGGATGGTAAAAGGGCAAGAAAAGATGATCGACGAACAACAAGAAATATCAGAAGATGGTGAAAGGAAGCAGTAAATTTTCCACCGAGGAACTCTGTCAGATCAAAAATTTGAAGACGAGTTACCTATATGGAGTCTGTATGTGGATGGTTCATCCTGCACTATAGGATATGGTGCAGGGATAGTTTTAAACAGTCCGGACGAGGTCGATATGGAATACGCCCTGCGTTTCCAATTTAAAGATTCGAATAATGAGGCTGAATATGAAGCCATAATTGCAGGTCTTAGTTTGGAAAAAGCCATGGGGGCAGAACAAGTTATTGTTTTCAGTGACTCACAATTGGTCATAAATCAAATGATGGGAGTATATGCAACCAAAGGAGAATTAATGATCAGATATCATGAAAAGGTAAAGGAATTGGTGTCGGAATTTGCTGCTATTGAGCTGGTCAGAATACCAAGAATGGAGAATGCAAGAGTAGACGCCTTAGCTCGATTAGCATCAGCTACTCGTACCGAGCTATGAAGAACAATCCCAATTGAAGTTTTAGCTAGTCGGAGTATAGATGAAGATCTGACGATAAACTTTAATACCCTCGATTTATGGTCATCATGGATGGATCCCATCAGGGCATATATTGAGAAAGGGGAATTACCAACTGACAAACTTGCAGCCAAGAAACTGAAGTTTAAGGTTGCTCGTTATGTACTGACTAATGGTATTCTACACAGACGAGGAATTATAGCAGGTTTGCTAAGATGTGTGCATCCTACCGAGGTGAGAGATTTGATTGAAGAGGTCCATGAAGGGTCCTGTGGAGCCCATGTAGCAGGTCGGACACTTTTGCAAAGAATGATGACTCAAGGATAATACTAGCCGACAATAAGAGCTGATTGTATAGCCTATGCCAAAAAATGTGACAAGTATCAGCATTTCTCCTCCATCCCAAGAACTCCCCAAGAATTATTAACACCAATTACTTCCGCTTGGCCATTTTCCATATGGGGAATAGATTTGGTCGGGCCACTGCCGACGAGAGGAAGATTTAAGTATCTCGTGGTCGCTGTGGATTATTTTACTAAATGGGTTGGGGCTGAGCCTCTCATTGATATGACGTACGACAAGGTGTACCAATTTATTTGGAAGAACATCATTTGTCGATATGGTCTTCCTCATGCCTTCATCATAGACCATGGAATATAATTTGACAACGAGGAGTTCGGTGCCTATTGTCATCAGTCAAATATCTTGAAGATCCACTCGGCACCAGGCCATCCTCAAAGCAATGGACAAACTGAAGTGACAAACAGGACGCTGCTGAATGGTTTGAAAAAAAGGCTTAATGACGCGAAAGAAAACTGGATCAACGAGCTACAATCAGTGCTATGGGCTTATCGAACTACTCCCCGAGAAGCAACAGTGGAATCTCCATATATGCTAGCATTTGGAAGTGAAGCTGTTATACCCGCCGAATTGGGTCTCCCAACACACAGAATACTGAATTTCAATTCCCCTGTCAGCGATTTAATGAGAAGGTTAGACTTCGACATACTCGAGGAGGTTAGGGAAGAAGCAGCCATTAGAAATGCTGCTTACCAGTAACGAACAACTTTGTTCTACAACAAGAGAGTGAAGAAGTGCGACTTGAAAGAAGGAGACTATGTGCTAAAGAAGGTGATTCAAAAGCACAACAAACTAGAAGCAAAATGGCATGGACCCTACCGAGTTAAGGAAGTTGTTCGACCAGGGACATACAAAATAGAAACTTTAGAGGCGGAGGAGTTTAAGAATGCATGGAATTCAGAACACCTGCGCAAATATTATTAGTAATGTAAACTCTCATGTAATGCAGTTTCATCAGTATGAATAAAGTGACAATGTTCTGCCCAGTTCTTTCCTTTTATTGGAATTTTTTTGCGGAATACTAGTGCTACACACTACTCAGCAAAACTAGGACTACTCAAATCTATTCCTAAAATGCCAACTTGGTTGGTTAGGAAGTAAATCTATTCCCGAAAATGCCAACTAAGGTTGGTCGGTAAGTAAATCTATTCCTAAAAATGCCAACTTGGTTGGTTAGGAAGTAAATCTATTCCTGAAAACGCCAACTAAGGTTGGTCGGGAAGTAAATCTATTCCTAAAAATGCCAACTAAGGTTGGTTAGGAAGTAAATCTATTCCCGAAAACGCCAACTAAGGTTGGTCGGGAAGTAAATCTATTCCTAAAAATGCCAACTTGGTTGGTTATGAAGTAAATCTATTCCTAAAAATTCCAACTTGGTTGGTTAGGAGGTAAATCTATTCCCGAAAACGCCAACTAAGGTTGGTCGGGAAGTAAATCTATTCCTAAAAATTCCAACTTGGTTGGTTAGAAAGTAAATCTACTCCTAAAAATGCCAACTTTGTTGGTTAGGAAGTAAATCTATTCCCGAAAACGCCAACTAAGGTTGGTCGGGAAGTAAATCTATTCCTAAAAATGCCAACTTGGTTGGTTAGGAAGTAAATCTATTCCAAAAAGTGCCAAAGATTGGTCGGTAAGAAAAATACACTAACTATGGTTGATCGGGTATTAAAAACCCACTAACTGTAGTTGGTCGAGAAGAAAAATTTACTGACCTTGGTCGGTCGGAAACATTTTATGAATACGAGAAAGTGATCGAGCAAAATTTTTGATACTCGTAACTTTTTAATTACTACTAACTTGATCGACAAATAACACAATGTTGTTATCTTTTTAACAGATATACATGAACATATGTAAAGTGTTTTATGATTACAAGACAATGGCAGTCAAGATTTGTAAATAAAATTATTTCATTAAATGTAGAACAAAATACATCAAGAATGAAATACAAATTTATTACATCAAGATTCCTATTCTATTGGTTTCTTCCCCTCTGCTTTTGAAACAGGTTCCTCGCCAGCAGGTGGATCATTTAAAGCATGAGGGAAATTTATGAAGTTAAGATCTTTAAGCATCCTGATATTCATCACAAATGGTAGATCTAGTAGGTGCTCGGGACGAGATATCTCAACATTGGAATGGAGATTGTAATCACCAAGGTATTTGGAAATCAGACACCGAGGGATGGCCCGAGCAGGGATCCAACTCATATCAAGCTTGAATGGTGGCACTGGTAGGTCGAGCAGCCCAGGATTATGGTAATCCCACAGGTAATGACCCTGTTTCAGTTGCAGAACACCTAAGGCATTCAACCATCCCTGCTTGTAACCCTCATTATTTTCATTTTGGATACGATCATCCAAATGGTAGAGAGCCTCGTTGTAGCCATCCATCCAGAATTCTCTGGGCTGCTTGTGGAATTGATATGTCAATCTTTCCAATTGCTCGTGGAGATTTTTTATAAAGAGTTCTTTATTCTCCAAGATAGACTTCTGCGCAGAAAGTGGCTCGTCCAGACTCCTGATCTTCTTAGACATCTCAGCCAATGCCTGGTTCTTTGCCATCAGTTGGAAGGCCTGGTTCTCTAGAGAAGATTGAGTTCTCTGTTCCTCGATAGAAATCCGAGAAGCTCTTGCTCATCCCTGAGGAGCTCTTGCTCGTCCCCGAGTAGATGTAGAAGGGCCATCTCTCCTCAAGGTTTCTAATTCATCCCTCAGGTTGGCATTTTCGACCTCCAAGAAAGAGAATCCCTCGTCGGTCACTGGGATCAAAGCGTTTGAGGTGGAAGCTGTAGACTTCAACTGAGACACCTCTCTTTGCAGGTTATTATTTTCTTTCTCTAACAACTCAGCTATCTGTCTGTGCTCTTCGACCTCAACCTTCAAAGTTCTCTCCCTCACATCGTAAGCATCAAATCATTTATCGTATCCCTTATCAGCACTGATTTGCTGATACTTCTTCTCGTACCCCTCGTGCAAAAGGGAAGTAGATTCCTTATATTGTTGCTAAAGTTCTTCAAGAGTGCCTTGGAGATCCTCAATCATATCATAGTATGCTACGTTGTTAGCCACTGCACGGTCGAGTAGGCACTTCAAATACAGATAGGCTTCAATTTCTTGCTCTGAAGCACCTTGACCGGCTTTGAAATACTCATTGCATTGCCTTAACGGTTTTGAATCATGAGCAGATAATAATTCCATCCTGGCCAGAAACTAGTAAAGGAAGAAAAAGCAATAATCAATAAGAGTACAAAAAGAGCATGAAGAAGAGAATCAACAGTATTCATAAGAAAAAGTTCAAATTTTATTATATCATAAAGGAGAAGTACAAAGTTCAGAGTTACATTTGACGAAGAAAAATAAAATAGAGAGAAATCCGAACAACTCTACACCTTTTCCTTGTCTCCCAAAACTTTCTCGGGAGGCTGGGACGAGGAGGTAGGTTGCTCAGATGGAACAAAGGGTTGCTCGGGAAGTGCTGGAGGTTGCTCGGATGAAGTAACGGGTAGCTGAAGTTCCTCGCCAGTGGGCTGGATAGCCGGGTGATGAGAAATTTGATCTCCCATCACCATGGAAGATTCCTGAGAGGCAGCTTCGTCCTCTTCTTCTTCTTCAGGAATTGGAGGGGGGCCAGGGATGTGTCGCTGAAATAGTTCAGAATTTTCATCAACTTTCATCTCTTACAGAGCAGCGACCCATCCATCTCTAAAGTATTTGAGGCTGCGATATTCCACTTGTGACATCATGGCAGCCAAACATTTATTCCATCCTTTATCCCAGCCGGCGCTGAAAGATTTTTTGATAGCCAATTTCCTTTTTGTCTTCTCCGAGGAAAGCTTCTCGGAAAGAAGATCATCAACAGCTTTCAATTTATTCTCAACTTCCTCCTTCTGACGACTTACTTACCGAAGTTGACCCAACTCCTCCTCAGCAGCCTTGAGCTTATTTTCAAGCTCCCCAACATTTTTGAGCTTCCCTTCGAGCTCTTTATTCTTCTCCTCCAAATCATTTATTTTTTTCTCCAACCCCTTGGAGACCTCAATAACCTGAGTTTTCTCCTGCTCAGTCGAGATAAGCCTCTTCTCCCAAATCGCCTTATCATCATCATATTTCTGAGGAGAATCTTTCAGAGACTGCGCCAGGCCCATCAAAGCTTCCTCCACACCAGACGAGGAGCTTGAAGCTTTAATAGCTTCATCTTTCTTCAAAATTGTATTAAAACAGCTCACCAACTATGAAAAGAAAACGAAAGCAAGTCAGTGCACATATACAAAAAGGAAAGAATGAAAATTCAAGACTATAGGACTTACAGAAGAAATATGACGAGCTGCTAATGTGGTAACCGTTTCCCCAGAAAGGTTTTCCTCAATACATTGGATCTCGAGAATGATCCAAGTCTTCATCGAGTTCGTAGCAGAGCTCGGGGAACAAAAGTGGAAACACCACTAGTCGGGGGCTGAGAGATGGATTCAGCCAAATTAATAGAGGAGCTTTTCTTCAGCCTCCTTAGAGGAGCATCAACTTTCTTGACTAACGATGTAGTCTTAGTCGGAGAAATCACAATCACCTCACTTGGAGCAACAACCTTGCTCGGGGCCACTGGGGCTTCTCGACAACCTTCACAGGAACAACTGAAGGAGGTGCATCAATTTTCTTTGTCCCCTCTCCTAGGACATCAAGCTTACTTTTCTTTGCATCTCCAGCACCAGAGGCAGATTTCTCAAAAAGGGTAGGAGATCTTATTTTTTTCATCCTTTCACTCAAAGGAATATGTGACTCAGGTGAAGAATTTGTAGAGGCTGGTATTGGTTCTGCCTCGCTTATCACCGGACGAGCAGTAAAATAGGAGGTGTAACTCTTGTACTGCAGCAAATATGAAGCTGACCTAATATGCTCATCGGCAACAGTCTGATGCAAACTCCAGATAAGTTTTAAATGCCTTATATTAACGTCTGCCTCTTTTGGAGTTTTTTTTTTGCTGTCAACTGCAAATAAATCGAAATTAAAATATCAAGGGCACATTTTATCAAACACAAAGGAAGCCTAATTTTGAAAATAAAATAAAACAACCTATCCCATTGCCATAGGGAGGACATCTGGGACACTGGTAAACATCATCTCCAGTTAATGGAGGGTGTTGCCAATTTTTCATAACAACCCCGTGCTCAAAGTAGTCCCTATTGGCATCTGGGAGATTGACCACTAAAGCTCTATTTAAAAACCTAGTTTTTAAATAAAAAGTATTATCGCCCACAGCCCATCTATAACAAAACATAATTTCAGGAATTCCTATACGACTTCCATGAATTTGATTTAATTTATAAACACCGTTAACTATTCTCCACGTATTGGGGGCTATTCCTTCAGGAACCACGTCAAAGTATTGACAAAATTCCAGACATAGAGGGTTTGGGGGAAAAGAAAATCCACACTCAGCGACAAAGAGACCGGGGAACCAATGTCCCTCATCCAAACGAAAATAGTCTGAAGGCTCAGAAAGCTCTTCCAAAATAACTCATGAGGGAATAGAGAAATCAGAGCGAAACTTATCAATCGATTCTACGGGATAAACCATGATGAAAGAAGGAAATAAAAGAGAAAGAAGAAATTCTTACAGGAAAAGGGATGAGTCTGTTTACAACAAATGATGAAAGAGATGAACGCACAGGAGAGAGAGACGATGGAAAACTCAAAGAGACAAATTTGAAAAAGTAGAAGACGATGGGATTTTCTGCAACGTTTAAATACTTTGCCTTAGGAAAGGGTAAAAGTAATGATTACAAAAAGAGACGGTTACGTTATCGGCGTCTAAAAATACAAAAAGGGCGCGGGAATCGAAGCGGTTAGAAAAATTCAAAAAAGACCGATTCTACGAATTTGGAAGGAGAAATAAATACAAAGGAAAATACTTCTAAATTTCAGGATGACCATTTAAAACCGCCATATTTCGAGAAAGAATGTTCCACACTCCTCAAATTTCGAACTATGAAACATTGGGGGCTTCTGTTGATACCAAATTTAGTCTGCTGACATGGCTTAATTGAGTGAAGACACGTGGCAATCTGCGTGGCAACGACAAACACTTACGAACAACACCTTGACTCCGAGGAACCATACTGCAACGAGGAACTCTGCTTCCCCGATCAACTCAGACGCTACGACCAACAAGAACTTTACGAGGAACTTTTGAGTACCGAGGAACTTAGGCAGTCCGAGCTGCACCTTGAACAAAAGCATTAATAGCAGGATAACCAATAGATTGACTGCGCATTAAATGCTTGTTATTATCATACAGATGTATACGCTTAAGGGGCATTGAATGTATTACCCTTTCACATTACAGCCTTAGGGTTATAAATACATTGTATTATCCTCATTGTGGGAGGACCGTAATTTCTTGAGAAAACTTGTAATCGAGAATTCCCAAACAGTCAGCAATAACAGAAATAGTGGACATATGCCATTCTTATAAGGCTGAACCACTTTAAAATTTCTTTGCCTCATTTTATTTTATCTGTGATTAGAAAATTAGATATAATCTAATTTTTTACATCAACAATTGTTATAATAGGTACAAATATACTGCTGACCGTGACAATTTTTTTAAATATTGTCACAGGTTTGTCACGATTATTAACCGTGACTAAACTTGTCACGGTCTATGACCTTGACACGACCGTGACAATTCTAACGAACTTTTCAAGGTCAATGACCGTGGCACGTCCATGACAAAAAAAATTATCTCGCCCCGAATTATCACAGTCATTGACCTTGACAAGGTCAATGACCGTGACAATAGTGCAGATTTGGTGTAGTGATATATATATATATATATATGTATATATATATATTTATATATAAATATATATATATATATGTGTGTGTGTGTGTGTGTGTGTGTGTGTGTGCCATTGGTATAGTTTATTTATGATTCTTTGCGTTTGTAATTAATACATGTTTTCCATGTGGTTTCTCTTTGAATTAGATTGGCATGTTATATGATCGTATTATTATCTCTTATTGCTTGTTTACATTGATGTCTCATGCTTCATTGTTTGTTCAACTTGGTATCATTTATTGCATCAATATTGGTATTTATTGATCATTGTTTGGATTATTTGTGCTTGTGTTGCGATATTGTGTTTGTTGTACTTCACATCATTTCATGATATTATAATTATTTTCTCTCTATTTACAAGTGGTATCACATGTTCTCAAATTTTTATAGATAAGTTGTTTATGGGGGAGGAATGGTTTATTATACATTCTTTCATTTTCTATTCCTGACCAAAAAGGGAGAGAAATGATATTTTTACTTTAGTTTTACGAGGAGATCTTTATCTTAGGGGAGACATCTTACCTAGGATAAAGATCTCCTTCTAAAACTAAAGAGAAAGAATCCATTTTGGATGCAATGGGTGCAAAACAGACAAACAAAATATTTTGAAAAAAATTAATTTAAAGTTCAATTAAATATAATACCCAAATTAAAAAATTTAACCCAAGGTAACAAATTGCACCGATTTTAAATTAGTTGTGTTTAAACAGATTAACAAATTTTTATCTCAACTTAAACATGCATCTACGTGAGTTCATGTTGAAATAAGTAAATTAATCACACCACGCTCGATGTACGAAGAAATCCGCAATGAGAAAAAACCTCATATTTCTAAATCCACACAAATTCACTATAGTAGAGGAATGACATAAGAGGTACATAATACTTACACAATGACTCGATTCTCTCGCAAGACTGAGCGCATTCATCAAATGTTTAACCTTTACTCCATAGCAACAACATAATAATTCACCTACACAACTTCCACAACGTATGAGTCCACACACGCCTCGGTATCATCCAAACAACTCAGTAATTGTCTATGAATCTTGAACATTGAATCTATCACTTCTTCACCGGAACACCACACTATAGAATCCACAATTTGTAAACAACATACACGGTGTCCACCGTATTAAATTATTCTCACAAATATGTTGAAAAGAAACCTTGGCAGCCAAAATAGGATCTTGAAAGTATATATGAATTGAAACTTGGATCCAAAACAACTTGGGTGTAATGTTAGGGTTTGGGTAAAAATGAAGAACTTTTTGAGAGAGTTCAGCAACTCAAAAATAATGAAAAATTCTCTAATAAAAATGTTGCTCCGCATTCCTATTTATTGGAGGTTTTCTAAAAATGAGATGAGGATGAAAAGAAATTTGGAAAGTCTTGAATTCCGACAAAAATGTCGGCTCGTTCGAACGACTTTGAACCTTGTTCGAATGAAGTATAATATCTCATTCGAACACCTTTCAAATGACACGTCCAACAACATTCCAATGAAGGGAAAAATTGACTTGTTCAATTTTTTTTGGAACGGGAATGTGATCTAACGAGGTACATTGGCTGGTTCGAATGACGTAGTTAAAGCCATTCTAACGACCTCACGAAAAACATATTTTTTTCTAACAAATATTAAAGGGATAAAAACATTTTAGAAACACATTTATAAAATCGTAACACCCAAAAATAAAAAATCCAATGATTGAAATATGTACCCATCCATACCAGAGATATTCTCAGAATATAAAGAAACAAACGAGCACGAAACACAACATGATGATACATATCTTTTAACCTGGACAATACATCTTCATGTAAACACATCGTAGGCTTGAAAGTTCAACATACTCAAGTCTTAACATAATGCTAAAAGATTATGAGGATATATTCATCTTAGGGGGACACGTCTTACCTAAGGGGGAATCGTTAGACATAAGGAGAGTTTATTCTTATGAAGATTTATATTGCTGTATTATGTTTTCATTTAAAGGTGTGTTTAGGTGTGGGGGTTTGCAACATGCGAAAATTTTTACAAGAAATCAAAATGAATAAATTTTATGAGCCACTAGAGTTGTACTTTTTTCTTTTCATTTTTGAGATTGAGTCTTAGATGAGCCTGACGACTTATATGAGTTTTTATTTTTTGGTTTTGTCTGAAAATAGCCAAATAGGGAGATTTGTAAGGACAAATTTCTAATAGATTCAATTTGTATGTATTTTGGCTCTATTTCATGTTCGGTAAAAACTATTTGAGTCATATGTTAGGATTTTAGTGTGTTGACCTTTCAAGCCTATGATGTGGTTTCTTGAAGACGTAGCGGCCAAGTTAGAAGATCTACATCATCATTATGTGTTTTGTTCTTTTTTTTGTATTCATGTTTAGAAGATCTTTTAGGTATATATACGTACATATTTTGATCCTGGAATATTTTATTTTCGGGTGTTAGGATTTATAACGATTATACAAATATTGCCCCTCATTAGAATAGGTTGCAACGAACTTCAAAGGAGCCAACTTTTTCCATTTCCAAAATCACTTTGGATTGTTGTTTGGATACATGTTCGAACAAGACGTTATACTTCGTTCGAATGAGCCCGCTAATATTTGTAGAATTTAAAATTTTCCAAATTTCTTTTAATCTTTATCTCATTTTTGGTAAACCTACTATAAATAGGAGCGAGGAGAATCATTTTTATGGGAGACTTGTTCATTACTTTTGGGTTGCCAAATTCTCCCAAAAAGCTCTTCGTTTTTAACCAAACCTAGTTTTACCACCAGACAATTTTAGATCGAAGTTTCATCGTATTATGCTTTTAGATCTACTTTGTGGGCACATTTGTTTTACTTTATCATCATATTTATAGAGAAAATTTTCGTGTGGTAGATTTTTTTCCAGATCTATTTTTATATACAGTGGACTCCATATTGTGTGACAGTTGTTGAGTTATTTGGTTGATACCGAGACGTGAGTGGACTCACACATTGTGGCAGTTCTGTGGGTGTATTCCTACATTATCATTAGGGAAGAAGAATTAAGGATTTGAATAATGTTCAAGGCTTGCGAGAGAGTCGAGTCGTTGTGTAAGTCTTCCATTAGTCTTATGTAATTACGTTATTAAAGTGAATTTACGTGGCTTGGTCGTTCAAGGTTTTCACATTTGTTTTTCCTCGTACATTGTGTGTTTTGTGATTGATTTACTTATTCTAGCCTTCATTCACCTAGATTGATAATTAGGGAACGATAGAATTTGTTAATCCATTTAATCATAACTTGTTTAAAACTGGAGCAATGTTTTACTAAAGGGTTAAATTGTTTAACTTTAGTATTTAATTTTAAAAAAAAACTTGGCTTTTACTTTACCCTATATAGATTATAACCCTTTGTTCTTAATAGAACATTTTTAATTTAGCTTATGTGCCAAAGGACATGGGAGTACGTATGGTTATGGAATTTCACAAAGGACATCGGAGTGGTTCATTTTTTGCAAGGGCCTAAGACCATAAAGGACTAAGCAGTATAAAAAAGTCACTTTCACCTATTACGAAAGATCATATAAAAAGGTGATCACTTGTACAATCATTATACATGAAGGAAATCGTCCAATGTGTAGATGGATTGGATGTTAAGTGTTTAGGCACATGGCTTTAGGCATAAGAGGGAGATTTTTGGGGTTTTATTCTTAAAACCACATTTGTGATGTTTATGTACTCTTTAGTCATAAAGGTTCATCATAACCCATTTGAAATAGAAAATCATGATTATAGAGATCCTCCATATTTGTGAATATATCATAATATTGGTTAATTACGCTAAGTAAGAATTTTGGTGTGGGCACAGAAGATCATAATTTTGGTCCCATCATGATTGAATAGTTCAGAAACTACATAAGAGGATTGACATCCTATCAGTAAGGTTGTGACTACAATCTTAATAGTTTATCTTGACTATAGGAACCGGTGCGATGGTTCAAGAGCTTGTTCGATAGTTGAAAGGAAAGTATTGAATTAAACCAAGGACGAGATTCGAGTCTTGATGGTTACTGATGACGCTAAGATTCAGCACCACCAAATAAGTGATGATGAGCTCAAACAGTAATAACAATGGCATCTGTAGAGATGTACATGTGTGTAAGTGTATAGAAGGGGATGAGTATCAGAGTAATAAGGTAATGATGTATAGTGGTTCAGCCAATTAGTCATACAACCACTGTGAGTTTCTGATCAACTAAATATGGGCACTAATGGCCTTGGATACAATGCACATAAGCTCACTCTCTCTCTCTCTACTGTGTATAAGTAGAGTTTTGGCTAGGGTTACAAATTACCGATCCCTTTACAAGGTTAAAAGTAACAAGTATATATAGGGCTTGGGGGGTGTAGTGTACCCCCAAGAATGCATGGTGCATGTGAATGATGATTTAGCCTATCCCCTGCTGACACGACATAATATTCCCTCACGTGAGGGAGTGATATTATTATAACGATCTTGTCCACGTGCCATATGAGTCCCAAGAGCACTGTTCCATGCATTTCCCAATCACGCATTGTGATGATGTTACCCTCGATCTAAGATGCCAGGTCGAGGCAAAAGTTGATGCTGGCATCAGGTCCGGCTGAATGTGTCCTCGTACTGTCCCCCCTCATACTTTCGTCCGGGCCATGAAGAGGGGGTCGTCCCCTTGAAGGGTCATCTGGGATGTAATGAGAGGTCGGCCCCTTATAGGGTCGTCTAGACCATGATGGTGGTTGGCCCCTAGAACGGTCGTCTGGGGTCATGATGAGGAGTCGACTCCTTGAAGGGTCGTTTGGGCCATAAAGAAGGGTCGTCCCCTTGAAGGGTCATCTGGGTTGATCTTTATTATAACGGGGCCGTGCTTTTTGGACTCGTCTTGGGCCTGATCCATCGTTTGGGTGGAGGACACCCTCGATCTGGCTGAGGGTATATATGGGTATATCAATCACCCACCAACCGTTATCCATCGATGTTGTTGAGGTGGCTGAGGGGTAATGTTGCCTTAGGAATGTTATGTGGGTGGTCAGGTTGCTGAGTTACATTTGTTATTTGATTGACATTTGTCACGTTGCTTAGTCAGGTGTCCATCGTCAATTTAGTTCCCCAGATGTGGCGGCTAAACACTCTCAGCCTGGGACTATGTGCCCTAATGATACCTCTCCTCGTGGGTTGTCTGTCCTTGGTTAATGGACCCACTCATTTGCAAGATATTTAAATGATTTTTCAAGCAATCATTTATTCTTCTTCTTCGCGCACAGGTTTTCTCTCTCTGGCTCCATACCATTTCAAACTGCCATTTTTACGACATCTTTCGTGTCTCGGGTTGCTTACTCACTATTCTTTCTTAGGTAATCTTCTTGCCCTTACCCCTCTTTAACTTCCTTTTTTTTTTCTTTCTTGCATTTTCATTTGGGTTTCTTTTCGCTTTTTCTTGGTTTCCTTGCTTTTCCGACTTGTAGACCCACCTTGCACTGGTGGTTGCAGGGAAAAATTTAGGTTTTAGGTTTCTTAGATTTCATCCCCTGCCTCTCAGTGGTGATCCAGTGCCCCCTTGTGGTGTTTCTAGGCTTTTCTCACATTTTTCGGCGTCTTCTTTGGCGAACTGAGTTATTCCTATTCCTGGGTGTTCAAACCAAAAAACTCTTCATTTCTTTAGCTTGATCTAGAAGTCAACTTGGTCAAATACCCAATCTGTTTGTAGTTAGCTTGAAATAATTCCTCCAAGTGTAGGGTCATCCTCTTAATGCTCAGAAGACTTTATAATTTAGCGAGGAGTTCCCAACATTGAGGGATAAGTTCTTTACTGAGATTAGACTTATAAAGGAGGAGGACGAGGAAAGACGTGGGGCTGACCCTAACTAGCCACGACCCATCTTCCCCATTCCTTTAGCCATAATAATACCATTTGAGTCCTACGGGTCGTCCTGCCGTACAACTGATAGTCATACACACGAGGGAGAAATGAATGAGAGAACGTCATCGTCGAAGGGTGTTGGTCCCTCTGGGAGGAGAGAGACGTCCAATCTTAGCCCAGACCGACATGACGAGGGGGAAGATCATGCAGAGGCTATCCCTGTGACAGTCCTATCCCCTCTTTCTTTTCAAGTAGCCTTTCCAGATGGCCCCCCGATAGGCAACAAGGCTGAGGGATCCGAGGATGAGAGGGCTGAGGTCGACAATGAGAGTTCCAATGATGATGATGGCCAAGTTGATACCTCCAACGCCTTAACTTATGTATCGTCAGTTAAGGATCATGATCTCTTAATATGGAGTCATATGTTTGGTAAAAAATCCAATATAAGAATGAGGGGCCCAACTGAAGGTGAAAGAGTCTTCCAGGGGGACGAGGGAGAGATTGTTGTTTACGAGCAGATGCTAAGGGTAGGTCTTAGGTTCCCTTTAAACCTTGCAATAGTTAACATACTCTCTACCCTTGGGATTTCTCCTTTTCAACTTGCTCCCAACTCATGGAGGACTATCCTTGGCTATATCTCACTTTGGAAGAATTCGCTTTGGTAAATGGGGGGTTGTCCCCACCATTTGCCCTCATCATAGACGAGGGTGGTTACAACCAGACAATTGACGTTTTTAATTAATTCAAGTCCCCCTCGTCTTTCTTGAGGGTAAATGGGGGGTCGTCCCCACCATTTTCCCTCATCATAGCCGAGGGTGGTTACCACCAAACAAATAATGTTTTTAATTAATTCAAGTCCCCCCTCGTCTTTCTTAAGGGTAAATGGGGTGTCGTCCCTACCATTTTCCCTGATTATAGACGAGGGTGGTTACCACTAAACAAGTGATGTTTTCAATTAGTTCAAGTCCCCCTCGTGTTTCTTGAGGGTAAATGGGGGGTCGTTCCCACCATTTTTCCCTCATAATAGCCGAGGGTGGTTAACACCAAACAAATGATGTTTTTAATTAGTTCAAGTCCCCCCTCGTCTTTCTTGAGGGTAAATGGGGTGTCGTCCTCACCATTTGCCCTCATCATAGCCAAAGGTGGTTACCACCAAACTTATGATGTTTTCGATTAATTCAAGTCCCCCCTCATCTTTCTTGAGGGTAAATGGAGACTCGCCCCCACCATTTCCCTCGTCATAGACGAGGGTGTCCCTAATCATACTATAATTAACAAACCCAATATGAGTGGCCAATATAACATTCTCATTAACATTCCAAGTCTTCTGTTGGAGCAACACATTCATTATAACTATGGTTCGATTGGCGTTTACATTATTGATAGTATTTATTCAAATTATTTGCATTCCAGGGGTTCGAAAAGGGTTCCCCTTCGGGTTTTCTAGTCTATAGGTTCGAGGGACAACTTCATCAATGACCCTGTATGGGCCATGTCAATTTTGGTTGAGCTTGTTAGGCTTTTGTAATTCTTTTTGAGGACTAGGTCCCCCATGACGATTGGCCTTTGCTTCACCCTTTGGTTGTAAAACCTGGCGTTCCTTTGCTGATAAGCTACCTACCTTATCTCAGCGTCTTCTCTTCTGTCCTCGATCAAGTCTAGATCAATTCTCCTTTCTTCCATATTCCTCTGGGGTCAAGGGTGTCGATATTATAAGTAGTTGTTGGTTTCTTGTGCGCCTCTCTTTCTTCAGCTGAATTGAAGTAGCATTCTCGTGCATCGTCTGGTCTCCCTGAACTTCCCCTACCCCCTAAGGGGTCGGGAAATTTATCCTCTGGTGAATAGTGGGTGGCATGACCTCAAATTCCTTGAGGGCCACTCACCCCAGTATAATGTTGTAGGATGAGAAGACTTGTTCATCCATCACGAAAAAGTTTACCTTCTTGGTTAGCCATCTCAGCCACTCGTCCTCCATTATAACATCAACCTCATACACTCGTAGGGGATGAACTTTTTCCCCACTGAAACCAATCAAGGGGTGATGGTATGGGATGACCTTTGCACGGCTGAGGCCCAAGGCTTTAAAGCACGGCCAGAACATCACATCTGCAGAACTACCCACACCTACTAGGATCCTTCGCACCTCGCACCCATGTACCCTGGTAGTGATGACGAGAGGGTCATGATGTGGGGCTAAGAGGCATTTGAAGTCCATTCTTGAGAACCCAACTATCATAGTATCCATATCAACTTTCTTCCTCTTGTCTGACTTCGCTTCGATACAGGTTGAATGCACAGCTTTTGTCTCGGTGTTGGCTTCGTCCACATGGGCCTTCATGTTTGCGACCTCTAACCCCCTCCTGCTAGTCCCTCGGAGATCATCCCAACACCGAGTGAGATTATATTAAGTCTCTTGACAGGGCCATGATCGTCTCTCGATGGGAGGTCAGGGTCGTCCTCATCATCTGAAGGGTAATATTTTCTATTTGGAGGATCTTCTCTACATGTATGACCCCTCTTCTTCCTGGTTTCATCCCCTCGACCCCTCTTGAAGGCATTCCTATCAACGTAATTCCTTAACTTCCCTTCTTTTAGCATTTTTTCAATTTAATATTTCAGGGAAAAACACTTGCCGGTCACATGGCATGGTCTTGGTGAAACTCACACCACAGGTTTTTGTTCCTCTTGTGAGGGGCTTACTTTAACTTCTCAGGCCACTTCAAGGATCGATCACTCTATATCTCATTTACAATGTGCTCGCAACAGACCGTCAGAGGGGTATAGTCGATAAACTTGTCATCTGCCAGCCTCTTCTTCCCCTCTTTGTTCTTTTTTTGGTACCTACCCCCACTAGTGCCTCCTTTTTCATCTTCGTATTTTGCAGCCATCGCCTCTTCGGCATTCATCATTTTTCCTGCTGTCGATAGCAATTCGGCCATCGTCTTTGGGGGGTCTTTGGCAAGATTCCATAATAACTTCCGCTTATGAAGTCCCCCAATGAGGGTTGTCATGGCTATACTTTCCTCATAGTCTTTGAACTCCAACTTTTCTTTTTTAAATCTGGCTATGTAGTCTCTCATACTCTCGTTCTTCCCTTGCTTAACATAGAGCAGGTGTGTGGTCTTCTTCTATGGCCTCACTCCAAAGCAAAAGTTATGGATGAACATGTCTTCTAACTGCTTGAAGCTTTCAATGGAATTGTTTAGAAGAGACATATACCAGACATGTGCAGCCCCAGTCAAAGTGCCAAAAAAGGCACAACACCTCATCTCATTAGGGATAGAGTATATGTCTACCGCTGATTGGTACATCTCAATATGATGGATAGGGTTGGTACTCCCGTCATACCTTGGGGTGACCACATGTGGCTTGAACTTGGATGGCGTTGGGAAGTTAACTATCATTGCCACAAAGGATGAGCCTATGGAGTATCCTCTCTGAAGAGGGTCCCGAATCTTCAGAATATCTCCAATCTTATCCTCTAGCCTTTTGATCGAGTTGTTCCAGGGCCTTGTAGGGTCGGCTTGGCCAATTTTATCCCCTACCGCCTCTTTGAGGTGGACAGAGGTTCCACTGTGGTAGGCATGTGTCGGCTATTTACTTCCCCATGACCGTCATCCCTTCGGCCCCCATGGGGTCGGCCATCTACTACCTCCCTTATGTACCTCACAATACTTCTCGATCGGGACAATTTTTCCCGCAGGTCATTTACTGGGACTATCCTCTCAAAGGCCGACCCCTGCTCAGACGATCGAAAGTAGAGCCCCTCGGGCGATCATCGGGATTTTTCCTTTCACACTTCCTTCTGATCTCCTGGATAGGTTGCACAATATTGTTGGAGACCTTATACGGCTCCCAGCACTCCATGGGGGCCTCTTCCACCTCTAGATCATCATATTTGTCTTCTGGACAAGGGTTTCCTTGCCTCCCCAGGCATAGACGCCGTGGGTCAGCAACATCCCTCCACCGTTGTGGAGGTGGCAAGTCTTTGCGTGGTGCCTAGGGTGGTCCCCTAGCCTCGTGCTACACTAGAGCTTCTGCCTGAGTAATCATCTTCGGTGAGACTCTTGGAGGTCTTAGTATGTTTTGGCTAAGAGCTGTAAATTGCTCCTGCATAATTCGCTGGCTTGTTGCTAAAAATTTTAGGGTGGCAGCCACATCAGCGATCTCAGATCGAGGTGGTTCATGACTGGAACCATGTGTTTGAGCTAGAGAGAACTGAATGATGAAAAGACTGATGAGCTTGAGAACCTTAATGGGTCTCGTTCAATGGTGAAACATCTCCACAAAGGGGGAGAACTGGTTCACCACCAGAGTGCCCAGTGAGGTCAAGCTATATAAAGGAAGATATGTCTTCTCGTTCCCACAGATGGTGCCAAACTGATGATGCTAAGATTCAGCACCACCAGATAAGTGATGATGAGCTCAAACAGTAATAACAATGGCATCCATAGATATGTATATGTGTGTAAGTGTATAAAAGGGGATGATTATAAGAGGAGTAAGGTAATGATGTATAGTGGTTCATCCAATTAGGCCTACATCCACTGTGAGTATGTGATCCACTAAATATGGGCATTAATGGACTTGGATACAATGCAAATAAGCTCACTCTCTCTCTACTATGTACAAGCAGAGTTTTAGCTAGGGTTAAAAATTATCGATTCCTTTACAAGGTTGAAGGTAACAAGTATATATAGGGCTTGGGGGGTATAGTGTACCCCCCAAACATGCATAGTGCATATGAATGATGATCCAGCCAATCCCCTGCTGACACCTGGATGTGCCACTTGCAATTTATGATGGCATAATATTCCTTCACATGAGGGGGTGATATTTTTATAACGGTCTTTTCCACGTGCCATATGAGTCCCACGCGCACTGTTCCATATCTCTCCCAAATCACGCGCTGTGATGATGTCACCCTCAGCTTAAGATGCCAGGCCGAGGCAAAAGTTGATGCTGGCATTGGGTCCGACTGAATGTGGTCTCGTACTGTCACCCCCTTGTACTGTTGTCCAGGACATAAAGAGGGGGTCGGCCCCTTGAAGCGTTGTTTGGGTTGTAATGAGGGGTCGGACCCTTGAAGGGTCATCTGGACCATAATGGGGGTCGGCCCCTAGAAGGGTCATCTGGGGTCATGATTAGGGGTCGACTCCTTGAAGGTTCGTCTGTGCCATAATGAGGGGTCGGCCCCATGAAGGGTCATCTGGGCCGATCCTTCCTGTAATGGGGTCGTGCTCTTTGGACTCGTCTTGGGACTCATCCCCGTCTTGGTGGAGGAAACCCTCGGCCTGGCCGAGGGTATATATGGGTATATCAATCACCCCCAGCCCTTAGCCATCGATGTTGTTGAGGTGGCTGAGGGGTAATGTTGCCTTGGGAATGTTCAGTGGGTGGTCACGCTTCTGAGTGACATTTGTTATTTGATTGACATCTGTCACATTGCTTAGTCAGGTGTCCATCATTGATTCAGTTCCACACATGTGGCGGCTGCACACTCTCAGCCTGGGACTATATGCCCTAATGATACGTCTCCTCGTGGGCTGTCTCGCCTTGATTAATGGACCCACTCATTAGCAATACATTTAAATGATATCTTGTATAATTTTCACGATCTCATGGTTTTCATAGGTTGTAAAAATTATTAATCCTGAGGTACATAATGATCAAAGTATTCGTATCATCATTTCTTTGATTTTCTTATGGGTGTGATCCAATTTAATACTGGACTAATAAACCCTTTAAGTTGGGAAGTGATCATGTCAGTATATATGAGATCATGTTCCAGAAGAATTCGCATCCAAGAAGTATCCTTGAATGTGAAACCCCCTTGATAAACATATTTTTTTTTACTATAATAGTAAACCCGACTGATGGATTTTATAATGCGGTAAAGATGTCAAATAACTAAAGTTTGAGATCAACAAATTCTAATAAGATGTTGGTGAATATAAATTAGTGTCAAATTGGTTTCATTAAGTGGGTATTGTAAGATTTATGTGGGGAATGATATTATGTGACATCCAAGTACGCAAACATTAGGCCTCTCTATTGTGCTAACTTTTAGTAATTAAAGTTGGAGTGCATTTGTAATTATTTAGTGGAATTAATTACGATTAAATATAAAATAGATAATGTAAGGGCAAATTTCCAATCGAGTCTATTTGTAATGTTTGATTAATTTTGAAAAATAAACTAATTGATTCATAGGATAGTACTTTGTCACATCCTTTCAATCCCATGATATTTTAGTTGAAGATGTAGCGGCTAAGAGTTTGAAGATTACATCATTACAGGTTTGTGTGCCAATCTTTTACGTCATTAATATTTAATTATTTCCAAGGATTCTAAAGGTAAGAATGCATTGAGAATATATAAAGTCTTGGATATTTTTTATGGGTGTATTTTTATAAAATTTTTGTCATAACGAATTTCTATTTTTCTTAGAAAATCATTTTAAAACTTTTCTTAAAAGTTTTTGGGCTTAAGAGTATTTTTGGATTTTCTGAAATTTCATTTGAACAAATTTTTTTCTCGTTCAAACGAGATGTCTAACGATCTTATAATGACTTTATGCCATTGTTTAGTTTTGGCGTTAGAACTCTCGTTCAAACGAAGTCATTTGAATGACTCGTTCAAAGGAGAATTCTAACAAGATTTGGCCAATTATTTATGTTTTCTCGCTAATATCTATTTCAAACCAAGTCTTTCGAACGACCTAGCATTTTTTTGTGCAGTTTCACCAGTTTTAGTTTTTAATCGCCATTTTCCCCAATAACTTTTTACCCACATTAATATGTGCGGGAACTTTTTTCCACAAGACTTTTGAGAGATTTCTAACACTTTTATGGCAAAACATTTTCATCCAAAAGTCCCATTTTGTGTTGGTATTTTCATGGTTTAAATTCTACCAAAAACACAATGTTTCACCCATATGTTTTTGTTGATCCAAGTTCTAAATATATATTTTCTTTGAGATCACCATTCTACGGATTGGGTATTTTTCTCCTCCCCAAAAGAGAAGTTTCTTATGGAGGAGTCCGATTTGTTGAAGATTTGTGGGGAGCATACGTTGGAAAGGCATTCATATCGGTGGATTCCGAGACTATGGTGGATTCTAAAATTATCAACTAGGTGGAGGTAGAAGCAAGAAGAAGTGCCAAGGCTTGAGAGGGAGACGAGTCGATGAAATAAGTCTTTTTTCTTATTTATGTAAAACCAACCTAGTGTATTTGAGGCTTGACCGTCCGACATTTGTCCCGTTGTGCATTTTCCTTATGCATCACCGTTTTGTGTGGTGATTGTTTATTTTATCTTGCAAAATCACCTATATGAATGCTTAGGAGTAAAAAGATGAAATTTGGTTAAATCACAACTTTATTATAATTTTGGTGCTTGTTATCTTTAGGTAATTTTACTTTAATTCAAGTCAAAAAATTTAATTGGGAAATATTCATGCTTAGTTTATTTGGCATTAGAAGAACTTGAGTTGAGTGTATTTAATTTTTGTTTGAAATAAAAATAAATATTCATTTAGTTGAGTTTAATTTTAATTTTGTGTTAATTAAAATTTGGGAACTTTTATTTTTAAAATTCGAAATAATCTTTATGTTTGGTGTATTGTGTGAACCATATCCCATTTTAAATATAAAAATTGGCATGAGGTTCCTAACAAGTGGTATCATAGCAGGAATGCAAAATTATTGTCTTAATATCCTTTGTAAAAAAATTTGATTTCAATATGGAAAATTTACCTTGTGCAAAATTTCCAGTTTTTTATGGTTCCAATTACGCGTATGAGTACCTCACTTAAGTCCTTAGATGAGCAGGTTTGGCTATCGGTAATTAAAGGGTGGACCGCACCAACATGTCTAGATGGAGACGTTCGTGTACCTAATCCCGGAAAAGATGTTGTGAGACTAAGCTTAACTTATCTAATTTTAATTCCCATGGTTTGGATGCCCTTTTTTGTGCGGTCACACCGGATGAGTTTTGACAGATTATGACATGGGGAACGTCTAAGGAGGCATGGGATATATTTCAACCCACACATGAGGGAACAAGTGTCGTTAAAGATTCGAAACTCCAAAACCTCACCACTCAATTTAAAACCATTAAGATGTTAGAAACTGAGACGTTTGATAAATTATATGGGAGATTGTCAGATATCATGAATTTATGCTTTAATTTGGGATAAAAGATACTCGACAACCTTGCCGTAAAGAAAATTTTGAGGTCATTACCCAATAGATTTATTCCCAAGGTGACCAATTTGGATTCTTTAGGCACTTTAGACTCTGCGAAAATAGTAAAGCTTGTAGGTGACTTATAAACCTATGAATTTGACATGTTTTCCTCCAAGAATGAGAAAAAGAAAGACAAGGGGGGTAGCTTTGAAAGCCCGAAAGGAGGAAAAATCGGTTTTGGATGATGAGTTTCAGATTGACTCAGAAGATAGATCTTTGTTTGCTATGAGGTTTTGAAAATTTCTCAAGAGTAATAAAGAGAAACTGAAAAATGATTTTAATAAGTTTGAGAAGTATAAGCATAGTAAAACTGATAGATCACCCAAAAATCATAATGAGGATCTTAATAGGGATGAGTCAAATAGGTGTTACAGTTGTGATGGTTATGGTCATTGGGAATTAGAGTGTCCTACTAAACTAAGGAAGTAGGGAAAGCAATTGATTTCATATAATGCCACCCTTAGTGTCATGAATCGTACGGACCTGATTCCCCCATTGAGCGTAACTTCATCACGTTCTTGGAAAGTTATGTGAGCATTAATAGTGAATCGTCCCATGAAGATATTCCTTTACATGACACATTCGAGGCCATTGTTTGTGAATCCCAAGAGTTTGATGGCAAAGAGAGTAGAGGAGAGAGTGGGAATGAAGAATAGGATGAGGAGAGTGAACTTCAATTATCCTTTCGAGAGTCGTATAAGGAGTTTTTGAAATTAAAAACGGGCAAACTTGAAGTTAGAATATAAAATGAGAGAGAGTTTCGTGGTTAATGATGAGGGTGTTTTAGTTGAAGACCTTAAGGCATGTGAGATAATTCTTTGGGAGAAGATATAGTATATAGAAGGTGAAATAGATGGCCTTAGAGGTTTAATGGAGGATGTGAAGAAGGATATTCTCAAGTTTGAAGAGAATAGGTGTTTACTTGAGTCTTGAATTGTAGGACTTGAAGAGAATTGAAAAGACTCAAGTTGGGAAAAATTTGATTTGGAGTGTAGGTCAGAGAAATTAGATAAAATCTCAGGGACCGTCCAAATCAAGGATGACAAGTGTGGTATTGGCTTATGTGGGTACCTATTTTTGATTAGCCCTTAAGAGTATCCGACTAAGCCCATAAAGGCTAATTAAGTGTCCGACCCAAATTATGATCCTCGATTATAAATTAAACTCAAGATAGGATTGATAGGTATCCCTAAAAATCTCAGAGAGCTATAAAATGGATTCAGGGCTTATTGTATTAGTTACAATCACCTTCAATGATCGAAATATATTGTAACCCTTGGCCTGAGGCACAGGGGCATGTAACAGAGATCTTCTTGAGATATACTTAATAAACACAGTAGACCTCTCCCTGGATGTAGGAAATTTTGTCGAACCACTTATACTCTTGTGTTATGATTGACATTTCATATTGTTCTAAATTTTCTGATGATTGTTTTCTTTTACTTTTTGTGTTGTAATTTTTGTCACCATAATTGGCGCTATTTATGGAAATAAGACAATGATTCCTACAAAAGCCTTCATAACCAGAACCAATGATATCTCATCGTAGCATCAATGTTTCTCAAGCAGGTGACATTCAACAGCCTCCTATCCCTCCAATGGTATGGTTAGAGATTCGTCATTCAAACATGGAGACTCCTCTAAGAGAGGCAGGTCTTTGAGGAAACCCAGGGGCCACCCAGGTCCACAAAGATTTCTAGATTAATAGATGCCTATGAAGCCAGATTCTAAGAATAGGAGGAGGCATAGACCAATAGGAAGATGGAAATGCTTGCCTCAAAAATCAACTGGAAAGAATGAAGAGAGATCGATCGAAGCACAAGTTGATGTCACAACCAAACTCCTAGACCTCAGGTGCGAAAGTCTCGTAGCGGAGGAAGGATCCCCAGGAGTGGTTCAGAATGAACTGAAAGACATAGGTCAGATGATGACCGCTCGGAGCAACTCTGATAGGCTTGGCATTACAGGAGTCCTGGTTGATAGAGTTATGACATATGAAGTTTGGTTCGAAGGGAGATGGACAAGCATTAAGCTCATTATAGTGCCAGATCCACACGAGAGTTAGATAGGAGAGCTCTCAAAACTTAGATAAAGTTCCCTTTCCCAAGGGCAATAGAAGAATAAGAGGACCTAAAAAAGTTTACAATCCCTAGGTTTAAGATCTACGATGGAAAGACAAATTCCATTAATCATGTCCGATAATATTTGCAAGCCATGACTCTATAGAGTCACAATAATGACCTCATGTGTCAAATCTTCCCTTCCAGTTTGCACAATGTGGCCCATAATTGGTTTGAGAATCTACCCCACAAGTCCATTAGAAATTTCAAATTCTTGGTCGAGTTATTCACAGCTCATTTCATAGCAATTAGTTTCCACCCAAAGCGAATGGATGCCCTGCTTACTATGAAAAAGAAGCCACAAGAGAACCGTAAAAAATATGCGAAGAGGTATTGGGAAGTGTTTAATGAAATCGAGGATTGTTCGGAGCAGGCCTCCATAGCGTACTTTAAATTGATTTGCCGAGCTCCTGCCTCCTACACCATTCCTTAACTAAGAAGGAGGCTACATCCATTGACGACTTGATCGCTCGTATTTAGAAATTTTCCAAAGTTGACAATGTGACCCATTTAAATGATGGGGATAATGGTCACACGAAGGCTGAAAAAGGAGTGGAGAAGAATGAGCCTCAGATGAAAGGGAATAATAACGAGGAAAAAAATGTCTCCAAGATCCAAGAGGAAAAATGCACTAAGGTGCGCGTTCCGTAAGGAGGGCGACCACAAAACTAAGCATTGTAAAGGCCTCAAATCTCATATTGAAGAGTTGGCCCAAGCTAGGCATCTTAATGAGTTAATGGGAAAGAATGTAGAAAAGTTAGCATCGAATGGAGAGCAAATGCCCGATAATGTCCTCGAGGAGGATATTAGCCACGAGATTGCAGTAATTCACGGGGAATTGGATCTCAAGAAGATTCAAGAAAATGATGCTCCAATGGAGGTCAAAAGCTTACAGTAGTGATGCAGGGTTTTTAGATCGACCCAACCAAAAGTACTGCTAGGAAGCATCGATGACTAGAGGACATTGATTATAATAAGCACATGTGTTAACTGATGATGACTTGGATGGGGGTCAAAACCCCCATAATGATGCGCTTTTCATCACACTCAGGATAGCCAACTGGGACATCGATAGGTTGCTCGTCGACCAAGGTAGATCATCCGAAGTGATTTACTAGAAATTATTCAGAAAGTTGAATCTGAGCATAGCCGACCTCAAGGAAGCCACTACTTGATTGGTCGTCTTCGCCAAAAATATTGCATTTCCTTTGGGGAAGATTGTCCTACCATTCAGGGTTGGAAACGTATAAAAAATAATTGAGTTTCTAGTAGTTGACATTGGATATCCTTACCATGCCATTTTCGATAGGGGAGGCTCCATGCAATGAAGGTCGTACCATCAATTTATCATCAAAATCTGAAGTGTTTAACAGATCTGGGAGTGGTCGAGATACATAGCAACTAAGCTATGGCCAGAAAATTCTTCATCGCGTCCGTTTGCCCCAAGTAGGAGAGGAAAACTGATGAATCAAAGAGTCAGGAGGAAGCAAAGGATGGGTTTCCACCCTCAAAATAGTATCTAAGGTACGTTCAGCTAGGGGTGGAGGAGACCAGGTTTCTTTCCTTAAAAAGGGTCGTTGAAGAACTAAAATAAGTCGTGGATGAAAGCAACTTGACTGAGAAAAAAGTTTTTGATTGGTACCTCCTTAATCGATCATGAGAAGAAAGAATTAGTTATGCTCCTTCAGAGAAACTTGTATGCTTTTGCATGGGAACCCTATGAGCTGTCTGGGATAGATCCAATCATAGATTGTCATCGGTTGCATGTTGACCCACCCTTCAATTTGATCACATAAATAGCTCCAAAAAAAGAAAAAGAAGTAGGGAAAGAGTTTGGGAGTTTCTTGACGTAGGTTCCATACAAAGATTCTAATTCCCTAAGTGGTTATCCAACCCAGTAGTAGTTCCTAAGATCAACTGAAATTGGAGAGTTTGTATCGACTTCACTAACCTTAACTGGGCCTATCCCGAAGATAGTTTTCCCCTTATTGATCAATTGGTCGATGCCACAGAATCCCATGAGTGGATGAGATTCTTAGACGCTTACTCTTGATAGCACCAAATCCCCCTTTATGGGACGAACCAAGATAAGACCGCTTACATAACCACCATCAGTTTGTATTGTTATAAGGTTATGCCTTTGGGCCTTAAGAATGCAGGAATGACTTATCAGCGACTAGTTACGGGGATGTTTATAAAGAAAATGGGGGAGACTATGGGGGTTTACATTCATAATATGCTCGTCAAGAGCAAGCGCAAGGATGATCACCTCTCCGACCTGGTATGGACTTTTGATATCCTTAGGAAATAGTAAATGAAACTCAACGCAAGTAAGTGTTCTTTTGGTGTCTAGTCAGGAAAATTCCTTGGATACCTAGTTACTAGGAGAGGGAAAGAGGCGAAGACCGACCATATTGACACCATCAACAAAGTTCAGCCCCCTCAAATGATAAGGGATGCACAAAAGCTCACCGGAATGATCATCATGCTCAATCGCTTCATTGTAAAATCCTCATATAGATGTCAACTATTCTTTCAGTTATTAAAAAGAAACAAGGGATATGTCTAGAATGAGGATTGATCTATAGCTTTAGAATAAATCACGGCCTATCTCAACAGCCCTCCTTACTCGTGATTCCTAGAGGGCGATCCTTTATTCCTTTACCTTATTATATCGGACCATGCCGAGAGCTTTGCTTGGGTGTGTGAAAGAGAAGGAAGCCAACACCCAACCTACTACATAAGCAAGACATTTTTAAAGGTCGGGCATGGTATATGCCATTGGATAAGCTAGCCTATACATTAGCGATATCCTCGAGGAAGGTGAAACACTACTTCGAGGCTCATTCCATCTTTGTGGTCACTTCACACCCTCTGAAAGCTTTTCTGAGGAACACTGACCTCTTCGGATGACTGCCAAAGTGTTCAGTCGATCTAAGAAGGTTTGGCATCTACTTTTAACTAAGAACAACCATTAAGGGGTAGATTCTAGATGATTTTATTATTGAATTCAAAGGAGAACAGCCTTTCGATCAGCCAAGAACTAGTCAACCAATGGAAAGAAATACAGGGATCTAGTGTTTGGACCTTATACGTTAATGGGGCCTTTAATTTAAAGGGGGTAGGGTAGGCATCGTGATGGTAGCCCCTGAGAATACGGTGCTCGAACAGGGCATCAGACTGGGATTTGAAGCCTCCAATAATGAAGCAGAGTACGAGGTCCTGATAGTGAGTCCGCACAATGCACAAGTCCTGGGGCAAGTCACCTTCAAGTCTCTAGTTATTCAATACTGGTATCCAAATAGATAAACAGTGATTTCAATGTAAAATATGAAAGGATTGAAGATTACCTCGCCGTATTAAGGCCAACTTTAATCGGGCTAACATTCTATAATTCCCCAAGGGACATAATAGCCATGCAGATTCCCTAGAAGCTTTGATTTTCACAATAAACTCTGACCTAAAAAGAACGATCCAAATAGACTTCCTCACGCATCTCAGTATTAATTAAGCTACTCAATCTGAGCAGGTTCTCCACATAGAAAGATCACCAAGTTGGATGGACCCCATCATATACTACTTACGAAGTGATGTGATGCGAAGTGACAAGAGGTTAGCACATTAGATAAGAGTCAAAGATTCTCGGTTTCACTTATCTCATAATGGGAAATTATATAAGAGATCCTACATTGGCCCCTACCTCTAGTGCATTCAACCATAAGATGTCGAGCAGGTTCTGCATGAACTTCATGCGGGCATTTATGGAAGTCATGCAGGAGGAAGGTCACTAGCCTTTCGAGTAATGGAGGAAGGATATTAGTGCCATATATGCAGAAAGATGCTGGAGTTTATTTTTAAAAGTGCAAAAAATGCCAAAAACACTCACCTATAGTCCACCAGCCCGCTAGTGACCTCAAGTCATTGACTAGTCCATAGGCCTTTGCCTAGTGGGGTTTGAACATCGTCGGACCACTACTTACCATAGCAGAGAATCAAAAGTATATGTTGGTTTCCACATACTACTTCACCAAGTGGATAGAGGCAGAACCACTAGAGAATATTCATGATGTAGATATGAGGAGATTCATATGGAAGAACATTATTACCCACTTTGCCATACCTAGAACCATCATTACTGACAACGGGACCCAATTTGAGAGTGGTTTCTTACAATTTTTTTACAACAATCATGTGATCAGGAATTATTTTATCTCTGCAACATATCCTCAGAGAAATGGTCAAGTTGTGGCCTCCAACAAGACAGTGATCGACAGACTAAAGAAACGCATAGAATGAGCCAAAGGATCTTTGGCAAATGAGGTGCCCCATATCCTCTAGGCTTATCGCACGGACCCAAGGTGAGAAAATGGGGAAATGCCCTTTTAAATCATGAATGGAATAGAAGCATCCATTCCGCTAGAAGTTGGACTCCCTACTATGAGGTCTACACTGGTCGACCAAGGCCAAAATGATGAAGCATTACTCACTAAACTTGACATAGCTGATGAGCGACGAGAAATTTCTCTAGTTAATTTGGCATCCTACCAGCAACAACTAGCCAAACAATAAAATAAAAAGTCACTCTAAGGAAATTCCATATTGGGGACTACGTCCAAAGGAAAGTACTTGGCAGTGCTGTGAAACCATCAGATGGCAAATTGGGAACAAACTAGGAAGAACCTTTTATGATAGCTAGGGATGACCTGCAAGGATCCTATCACTTGGAAATGCTGGAGGGAAGGGAGATACCAAGGGCTTGTAATACGACCAATCTGAAGAAGTTCTACTTCTAGACTTTCTTTATTTCTGCATCATTAGTTAGGAATTTTTTTATTTACAAACTAATGTTGCTCTTCGTTTACAATTTTAATTAATAAAACTTGATTGTCCTTGGCATTCCATAGACATTTGTTGTCTCAATTATATTCGGTATGAACCCTTTCCAGATTACATGCTTCACCCCCTTTATGAGTATAATAGAATTCCTGGCCTACAATAAGTTGGCTAACTTACTTCAATCAAAGGATATTACAAACCAACCTCCTATGATTGCAATACAATGCTAGGTCTATCCTAACTAAAGACATCCAAAACATAATTAGCAAGGTCGACAGGAAACCCTCCTCCGACCTTTGCCTGAGAGCACAAGTGGCCTATTAGGTTTCTCTGGCAATAAATAAATACCTACAACGGATCCTTAGGAAACATGGCTAACTCAGGTTAGTCAACAACATAGCTTGGATCCAAAATTCTGCTCGGGTAGATTGCCCATTAATCATGTGCATTCTCACCATCGCCTTACTTAGGCCTAAGGTAGTGTGACGACACAACCTAAAAGATAGAGTGGGCTGAATGGTATGCCTAAGGCATACTGGACTAGGGAATGCTCAATTGAAATTAAAGTCTAAATCACATTTACTCAGCTGAAGTCCCCAATATAATGAGAGTTTAATAACTAATAAATGGAAAGAAAGCAACACATGTTTAGTTGTCCTATGCCCCAAACATAAATATTCAATTAAATTTTTTTACTAAAGAGTTACATGGTTACATGTGCAATAGTAAAGAATGAACTAAGACCTATGAAGGTTCTGGTGGGTGAGCAAGATTTTCTTCCACTCGAGCCCTCCGACCATCATGAGTATGAGGAGAAAAACTCTTCACGACCCCCTCCAGGAACTGCACCACCAGCTATCTTAGGATAGCATCTATAGGGATCTAGCGGTCGTCCATTCGAAAAGGACATGGCTCCAAGGTTGGGGGAGTGATCTCAGGACTGTACCATAGGGGGGAGTTTATAGTAACCATCAACAACCTGAGGGCACTCAACCACCCTCTAATAAAGGCCATCTCTTCAGCTTCCTTCAGCTTTATGGAGGGCATCCACCCAGCCTTAATCGTAGCCGTCCGCCCACACCTTCCGAGGACCCTTTTAAAATAAGTGCCACAGTATTATGACATCTCTTTAGAGTCTGACAGTTACTACGTATGCTTGCCAAACGTCCCCCTTTAGCTTGGAAATCTCCCTCTGGGTACTATCATCATCATACCTAGCTCGTGGTATGGATGGTGATGAGGAACCTCGGATAGTTCAAGGAGTGATGCTCGAAGCATTATCCTTAAGGTGCCTGTCCTCTCTTCTTAGGGTGTCATTCTCTCTCTACTGCACCTCCCCTATCTAGTTGATCTCGGATGCATCTTTTAAGGCATCCATTTCTTCCTGAAAAGAAGCACCAATCTCCTCTATCTCCATAAGTCTTCCCTTTAGCCTAGCAATCAGCTCAAACTGATCTTTGTAAACCTTGTTTCCTCCCCTAAGGGGCATGTAAATCTGAACAAAAGCTCGATTAGCTTGGGCGCTTATGTTCTAATGAAGGATTTTCCCCAGATGAGAACTGACAAGAATATAGTCACCAAGATCAACAAATTAAAAGTAGCGAACACAAAATAACATATGAATAAGTGAATGCAAAGGTGATATTTCTTTCATTCATCATAAAGTGGCATCGACCAAATACAAAGTACATCAGTTAGCCAAAAAGAAAAAGGAAAAATACACAGATAGAAAAGAAGGCCTATATGTCTAATTAGTGGCGTCAACCTGCTCGAAAGAAGATGGATCTTTACCCATGTTAGAAGTAAGAATATCAGTGAACTGGCCCATGTCATCTCTTTACCCTTGTTAGCAGTAAGATTATTCACGAACTAGCCCATGTCAGCACCTGATGCACCTCTTTCTGATGGGATGGTATTCGCTCACTAGCTATTAGAAGGAGCATCAATAGTAGGGGAACCAGGCTCCACTGTAACTCAGCTGATGGAGGCATCCACATTTATAATGGTCTTAGGGTCCAGATGGTGCTCGACGAAGAGAGAGGAGTCACCAACAACTCTAGTGGTGACCAAGGCTTGATCCCAACCTTTCATAAAGTTTGCTCGGCTAATATAAGTGATATGGCTATCAGTATTCTCGTACGTTGCCTCCCAACCCTTGTTGTAATCGATCTCCTGAACAGTTGATGCCTCTGTCTCCATTTATGCCACCTTCTCGAACAGTACTTTATTTTCCTCTACCAACACTTTATTCTCCTCTGTTGTAGCCATATTTCTTATAACCACCAGATCATAGGCCTTGCATATCTCTTTCAACTCCTTTGCCACATCGGCCCTCTCTTGAGCGAATGAATATTTGACTTATGTCAAATATTACTCAGAAGACTTCAGGGACTCTTTGGAAGACCTCAGACCCTCTTTGAGCTTAGTATTACTTATAGATAGATCATCTTGGCTGCATAGTCAGACAGTGTAATCAGACACAAACTTAAAAGAGAGATAAATGTTAATGAACAGAGTAAGAGGAAAATGCAGCACAGAAAGATAGATACAAGAGAAGTAGCCTTAACAAAGCAAGCCCTGGAGCTTATTTTAAGGCTAACTGGTCAGAATCCATGCTCGATGAATGCTCATAGTCTACTGTGAGCACTGCTTTCTCAAGAATTAGTGGAGCAAGGTGAGGTGCCACAGCTACAGAAGCTCCCTCAGTTGGAACAGCAACAGGCACCAAAGAGGTATGTGAGTTTGTGCCTTTTTTGTTTTCTCATCGTCTCTTTTGGTCTCTCCTTCTCTCTTCCTCTCCTCTCTTATTTTTGTTCTTCTTGTATCTTTTTCTTCTCTTTTCTCTCTCTCTCTCTCTATCTATCTATCTATCTATCTATCTATCTATCTATCTATCTATCTATCTATCTATCTATCTCTCTCTCTCTCTCTCTCTCTCTCTCTCTCTCTCTCTCTCTCTTATCTTCTTCGTATCTCCTATTCTTCTCTACCTCCTTATCATAAGCTACTGTCTTGGAACCACTAATAAAATCCCTAGTATTTTGCTTTTGGAACTTAAACTTGCTAGACAATAGGACATTATAATCTAAGACCAAGTTCTTTCTTTTTAAAGTAGCCATCTATTCCTCACTATACTCTCATATACGAGATCCTTCTTCGCTGGACCTTCCCCCACTAGATCCTTCTTTGCTGGATCCCTCTTCACTGGATCCTACATCATCGTTACCACCTCTACCACCTTCATCACTACTAACCTTTGAGTTGTTGCCTTCCTCATTATCTAGTTGTATGGGTTGAGGAGTACTAACTTCTTCTGGGATATCAAGGTGGGGAATAATGTCTACTAGACAAGCTATGAAACTGGTGGTAGTATTCTAATACTCCAACAAGAAACCAACATACCTAGAGTGTTCACCCTTCTTTATGAAGTCCTTTATATACCAAGACTTTATCATCCCACTATCCTAGATCTCTCGAGGAATAGGTTCTTGGGTTTTAGCCTTCACTAAAAAAGGTAAAGAGAAGAGAATATTTGATGAAAAACACATTAAAGTGAACGAGCAAGAAATAAATGAAAAGGTTTGGTAACAACCTATATACTCCTCCCCATAAGTAAGCAATTGGGGATATTGTAGCATTTTCTAAATTCAAACAATGATTTGTTTTCTACCATCGCCATAGAAAAATTTAGAAAACCCTAGCTACAGTGGAGTGAAGAACAACGACGAAAATAAATTAAGAGAAAAGAAAGGAAATAAAGACTTATGAAGTAAGAATCAAGATGTGAATGTTGAAAAACCATGAATTTGTGAAGACAAAGAGCAAGAGACAGCTTGGGAAGCAAGATAAGCAAAGAAGTTGAATTGATGATCAAGTTCATCCAACACATGAGTTTCAAAACAAATAATATCGCACACTAATCGAAGAGGATTTGTCGCTCTAATATCCATCAAAATGACGATCCACGCCCCTCTAAATCATGTAAAATGCAATAATGCGATGGGGAGGGAAGTGGTTCTTTTTAAAATTTATGGGACCTTTTATTCACCCCATAAATTTTAGCGGCAATTGTGGGTACCAATTTTTTATGAGCCCATAAGAGTGGCCGACGAAGCCCATAAAGTCTAATTAAGTGTTCGACCCAAATTATGAGCCTCGATTATAAATTAAACTCGAGATAAGATCGAGTCTATTGCCAAAAATCTCGGAGAGATATTCATGGGATTCAGGGCTTATCATGTTGGTTACAATCACCTTAAATGATTGCAATATTTTGTAACCCATGGATCGGGGCATAGGGTTATGTAACAGATACCTTCTTGAGATATACTTAATAAACATAATAGACCTCTCCGTGGACATAGGCAATCATCAAAGCACAGATACTCTTGTGTTGTGATTGTGATTGCTTACTGTTCTTAATTTTCTGATAACTGTTTTCTTTTATTATTTATGTTGTGTTTTTTGTCACCCCAACTTTGATACTTAATATACTTCCGCTAATAAAGCCAAAACCATAGTTTTGAGAGCCTCATTTAGGGACATAACAAAAGATCAATCCTTAGTAATAATTCACGCCGTATTTTCATTTGCACACATTGTGGTTGAAATGGGCATCTTAGGAAACATTATTTTGGTATTAAAAATGGTCCTAAAAAGTCAAAGGGTAGAGTTTCCAAGCTCACCAAATCTCGAGAGCGTCGTGTTTCACTTATGTGGGTTAGGAGATCCAATATGGAGACTTCACGTGATAGAGTTCATGATTCTCATTTACTTTCACAAGATTCCTTACTTGCTAAATCAAAAGGTTGATTGTGTTAGTTTTGTTTACACACACTATCTTTTGTGCTACATGATATATTTTTGCTAGTTGTATGATTATTTATCATTTTCTAGTCTTCGCTTCATCATATATGTGTTGCTAGAATTATGACTTGTGTATCTTTTGTATTTAATTTTTATTTATTGTGTCTTAGTTGAAAATTTCAAAAAGATTTTTATTTGTCTTTTGGGTTATAGTTGTTTTCATGTATAAAAATTTTGAAAAAGTCAAAAAGATTTTCTATTTTTGAGTACTATAGTTTTACACATTTTTTGCAGCATATACTTGTGTTTGAATCCAATTTCATCCCTACTTTCATGTACCTAAAACTTTTGGTTAGGATTTTCAATCCTTAAAGTGTTCTTTATCATGCTTGCATGGAGTAGTTTGACTTGGACTTGCTTAATGGATTCTCTTTTTAAATGCCTTTGTTCACATATGCACGAGCTCATTTAATCTTTAACTTCACATGTATGTTTGAGATAAGTGAGATGTTCTCCTATCAATTTAGTCATCTACATGTTTCTATGACTATAGCGGATTTTTGCATGTAAGAACCTTTTCTCGAATTTATAAAAATAGAACATGTTAATCCAGTGTAGTTGTTTCTTATTGGAATCGGGCTGCGAAAGACAAAATTACTTTGCGTGAATAGCCACCATTGAAATATGGCCTAAAAAAATATGGCATTATTAAAACTATCCAAGGTCAAAGTAGTTGTGTTTGATATGAACATTCAAAAGAAAAGAATAATAAATATTATGTATGAGGAAGTTTGGATGGATATATCAAGGGGTTTGCAGAATGACAATGTATCCTAGTTATGTCATGACTCCATTGGTTTGCAGAATCATCAAAATTCTAGTCTTGTGTGCATTCTATATGTTTGCTCATTGAGTTCACTTTATCTTGTCACATGAGGTAGTATTTAAGTTTGATAAAGTTTTACATTCAAATAAGAACTTCGTGAACATGTTTAAGTGATTGGGTCTTAATTATTTTGTTTCTAGTTTTTTTTTGGGGGAAATATTGCTTTATTAATAATCACAAGAAGACCTAGCTTCTTCTAAATAGCTTACATCAGAGAAAACCTTAGAGAAAGAGAGGAAAATGAAACATAAATGAGGTTCTTTATACAATAGAACCCTTACAAAGTCAAAAGATGAAGAAAAAAATTATCTACTTTGAGAATGACTTTAAGATGCTTTGGAAAATCATTTAAAGTAAGGGAAGATCAATCCTTGTCCTCCGAACAGCCAATCTCATTTATCGCATATTATTTAGACACATTTTTTACATAAGACTGTGGAAAGCTTAATGTATTTTGTGTCGTGTGTGGTGTTTATGCCTATGTATATGTACGTGTGTGTGTGGTATTTTTTTTGTCATTTGCCTTGCTATCTAGTCCATGCATTTCTCATGTTAACATATATATTATTCTTGTTACAATTGATATATCATGCTCAAATTAGTTTATTCTTTTCGGTATTGTTTGTCTATCACATCATAGTTGATATTTATTAATCTTTGTGTTATATTAGTTATTTCTCATGCCATTTGCTTTATTAGTCTTGTCACTTTATTCACCATTGAATGATTTACTTGTTTTCCCATTATTTATATCCCTTGTTTCATTTGTTGGGGGGAGGGGGGTATTTGATTTAATGGGGGAGAAATAGGTTATTCAATGCATTTTCATCTTTGTCTATTCCTAAACAAAAAGGGGGAGAAATGGTATATTAGCCTTTTAATCCGGGATATATAATTTAGGGGGAGACGCACGACTTTTCTTAAGTAGGTCATGTTAGAAAAAGGGGGAGTATTAAATTATGTTATTTATCTTGTTATATTACCCATGAGTTTAATGGCGTGTTTAAGTGTGTAAGTTTTCATCTTTAGTGGCAACCTTTTAAAGAAACAAAGCATTTCATCCCACGTGTCTTATCAAGCGTCTGTAATTTTTATTTTGCGAGGGTTATGTCTTTTTAGAAGATATTGATGGACCATACGATTTTTATTTTGGGTTTTATCCCGAAATATCCAAAGTGGGAGATTTGTAGGGGCAAATTTCTTAACAAGTCTATTTGTAGTGTTGTCTTAATTCCGAACAAAACTAATTGTGTTATAGGATATTACTTTGTCATATCCTTTCAGGCCTATGACGTTTGAGTTGGAGATATAGTGGCCAAGAGTTTGAAGATTACATCATTGTCGTTATGTGCTAAGCTTTTACGTCATCAACATTTCATTATTTCCACGATCACAAAAGGTGTGAATGCATTTAATATATAGAGAGTCTTGGATATTTTTATAAAACTTTTGTCCTAACAACTTTCTATTTTTCACAAAAACTCATTTTAAAACTTTTCATAAAATTTTTTGGCTTAAAAATTTTTTTGGATTTTCTAAAATGTCGTTCAAACGACATTTTTTCTTTTTCAAATGAGGTCGTTCGAATGAGATATCTAAGGATCTTCTAACAACTTTCTACCATTTTTCTATTTTGTCTTTAGAACTCTCATTCGAAAGAAGTCATTCCAACGATAATTCTAATTAGTTTTGGCCCCTTGTCCCTGTTTTCTCGTTAGTAACTCGCTCAAACCAGGTCGTTCGAATGACATTCAAAAGTCGTTTGAATGATCTCGCAACTTTTTGGGCAGTTTTGCCAGTTTTAGTTTTCAACCTCCATTTCCCCCCCTAACTTTTTACCACTTTTAATATGTGTGGGAATAATCTTTTTCATAAGATTTTGAGAGGCTTTCTAACACTTTGAGATCAAAAGCTTTTCATCCAAAAGTCCCATTTTTTGTTGGTATTTTCATTGTTTAAATTCTACCAAAACCACAATGTTTACATCCATATGTTTGTGTTGATCCATTTTCTAAATATATATTTGCTTTGCGATCACCATTGTTGGCACCGACTAATTTTCTCATCCTAAAAAGAGAAGTTTTCGATGGAGTATTCCATTTTGTTGAATATTCGTGGTGTGCATACATTGGAAAGGCCTTCGTATATTTTGAGGATTGATTTCCCCATCGGTGGATTCTGAGACTACAGTGGATTATGGAGTTATCACCAAGGCGGAGGTAGAATCTAGAATAAGTGTCAAGGCTTGAGAAGGAGTCGAGCCAATGAAGTAAGTCTTTTGTCTTGTTTATGTAAAACCATACCTAGTGGATTTGAGGTTGGGTCGTTCTAAGTTCTTCCTGTTGTGGGTTTTCTTGGTACATCATCGTCTTGTGATTGTTAATTTTATCTTGCAAAATCACCTAGATGTATGCTTAGGAATAAAAGGATAAAATTTGGTTAAATCAAAACTTTAGTGTAATTTTAGTGTTAATTATCATTAGATTATTTTAGTTTAATTCAAGTCAAGAAATTTGATTCAAAATATTGATGCTTAGTTTGTTTGGCATTTGAAGAACTTGAATTGAGTTCGTTTAATTTTTGTTTGAAAGTAAATTAAATATTTTTTTTAAGTTTAATTTTAATTTTGTGAAAATTAATACTTGGGAACTTTATTGTTACGATTTGAAATAAATTTTATGTTTGTAATATTTTGTCAACCATCTCCCATCGTGAATATAAAAATTGGCATATAGGTTCCTAACAGATAAATTATGGGCAGGTAATTTGAAATTTAATTTTTCTATTTAGAAACCTATTTTAGTTATTAACCTTAGGTCCCTAATGTAGTCCCTAATTATTTTTCTCTTAGAATCATGTTTGGTCACTCATACCTCTTAATTAACTAATGGCTCCTTTTTAGGAGATTTCGGTGGACTCCATACATAGTGCAACTCGTTCCACCACATTAATAGTTTTAGGATGATGAATAAGAGGCAACTGATAAGGTGGCGGTAAGTAGAACACAACTGAATTAGTGACAGAGAGAGCAAAGAGGAAAGAGAAAAAAATTTCTCTCAAAAAATATTTAAGGCTTGCTTGTAAGGGACAAGACCACCCTTCTCTCTCATTAAAGGGATCATACATTGGAAAATAAAGGTTTATTCCAAATCAGATTCTACATCAAATCAGCCCCCTTCAGAGATCGATAACAAGATCCTCAAAGATATGGATATACAAACCCTCATTTTCATATATAAAATTTTCTATGTATTCTTGATGTTCTTTTTAATTCAAGAATGATCAAGATGTTTGGAAAACCTTTTTAAAATTTCAATCCCATCACACCTATCGTTCTTTTGATACGAATGGACGCTCCACTACCAATACGTGTTGGTCTCTTAGTGACCAATATTTCTCCTACTACAACACCAACCATTAAAGCACCTGTTGATGTAAATGTCTCGTCTATAATTTCTCTTCCAAAAGGTAAAGGAGTGTCGTTGTTATTTAATGGGGTTTACAATAGCTCAGTATGGTGTGCATATGAGTGATTCGAATTGTCCCTTGAGCTAAGGGAGTTATCAGTATTTATAGGAGTCTAAAACCCTAAAGATGGAGCACCTTTATATTGTCAGGTCTTTAGATCAGTGCTGGTTATCTTCCCATCCGAGTAACTATTGGTATTCTTATTGGTTGGCCTTAGTTGGTTGGTATTCCAACCGACTAAGTGTCTCTAAGGAATATCATGTTGGGTGGTCGGCAACATCATTGTTCCATGTGCAAGTGTAATATTTATGTACAACAAAATCCGCCAATCTACATGCTTGATGCTTAAGTGAAAGTATGGAGTATTTATCCCACGAAGTTACTCGGTGCACTATTTGAGCGTTTGGTAGGAAACCTACCTCCTATACTTTAAAAAGTTTCTACCGACATTATTTAATAATGGCATTTTTTAAAATAATTCAAACTTTTTTGAATCGCCAAAAGACACAGTCGTCTTTTGATGCTTTGAGAAGATGGCAGTCGGTCGTAGTTATATGCTTCATTAGTTAATAATTTTATTCTCATTTCTTGAGACAACCTATTAAAAGGTACAAAGTTTCCCTCCTTTATTTCTACCTAAAATATTCTAAACTTTAGCAATATCTTTGCCTTTAATATTTTTTCTAGTGCGGTCGTTTGCTACCATTTTCTTCTGTAGTTTTTTCCATCGTCTTTGATTGTGTGTAAGCCTTATTTTCCCTTTCCTCTATGTTAACAACTTTTTCTCTTTTTCCACCACGATTCACATCGTAGATGAGAACTCATTATATGATTTTTGAGAAAAAAGGAAAATCCCATCTTGGGTGAACTTAGAGATACCCTCGGATACCATAGATGTTTATTCCATTTCTAAGGGTCACAGGATCCCAACCTTGTTTATATCTGAGTATGGTATCAAATTTCCACTAATCGCCATTTTTTGCAATTTTACCAATACTTCGATGTAGTTCCTGCCATAGTAGCACCCAACACTTATAGGGTTGTGAATGGGGTACATTGAATAAATTAACTTTATGGGACCCGTGTTAAGGTTTTAGAATTTATGGTCTGTTACAAGTGGGTGACTGTTGGTGAGAATACCTACTACTTAAAGACTAAGAAAGTCAATAGGGCTTTAGTATTAAATCTACTAGACTCCAATAAGGGTTGTTGGGAGTATGGTGTTATTGTCAAGAACTGGAAATATGCTCCTCTCACTACTGGATTGTCTTATACTTGTCCCAAATGTCCTCAATCAGGACATGACATAGGTTATAACTCTATTTATTGCTTTTTCTTCCTTTATTATATATTTTTTATGTCTGCTTACTAACTTTGATATTTCTTTTTTATGTTGAGAAAGTGAGAAAAGGCCACATGGAAAGGGAAATCAATATCAATGATCTTATGTTCTTGTGGGGTTTGAACCAAAATATTAAAGAATAACATCTAAAGGATGCTTCATTGATGTTATAATATAAAAGTTATATAACCTCTTTTGTTGCCCGACCTACACTTGTTGTACCCCCAATTGCTGTTAATCCTGAGGAAGATCCTGTATTAACTTCCTCAAACACTAAGTCTATCGGTGGTGAATTCATTAAGGGAGGAACTTCTTCCTCATTTGAGTCCCTTAACCTTTCTGAGATTACCCTTTCTACGACATAACCAAGAGGATAATGCCAAACTTAATGGGTGGTCCCCTATCTCACTCTCCCAATAAAGCTACAGATATTGAGAAGAATCCAGCTGAAAAAAATCTCAAGTTAGTGATAAGAGGACTCTTGGTGATGGTGCGACTCAAACTATTGAGCCTTAACTTAAGAGGTTTACCTACTTCTTCAAAAGAGGCCTAAAAAAATTCAATCCAGCAGTAGGCATTAGTTGTAAAGATGACCACTGATTATCATGATTTGGTAAGAAAAATCCAAGTTGACCTTGGTATTGGGTTAGCCTCTATTGTTATTAACCCTGGGATGTCCAGGGGGTTACTTAAGTTTGGGACACTTCCTACTGACAGAGCTGCATCAGCCCCCATGCCCAGGTCAAATCTAACTGAAAGGGTTTGCCATATATTGGCACTAGTAATTTTCTTACTTTTTTTTCTATTTTCTCAATGATGAACTTGTTTTTAATGTATTATCTTTTACCTTCTTGCATTTCCTAGTTAATTTTACCTAGATGATGGTGAAGGATGACCAACTGCGTTCTTCTTTATACGAAGTTGAAGAGGCCTTTGAAGTTCTAAAGAATTCTTTGGAAGAGTCCTGACAATCTTTGGAGGCAAAATAGAAATCCTGGGATGATGATTTAAAAAAGGCCAATAATAGGGCTAATACAGTTGAAGATAAAAAATAGGGCTAATACAGTTGAAGAGAACAAATAGGTTGCCAATGAGAGAGATGAAGTTGAATGATGTTGAAGGCAGGGCGAAGGCTGTCAAGGATAAACTTAGATGCTTGAGTTAGGGCATAAGATGATGAGGGCAGGGTAAAATCTTTAAAAACAAGGCAAAGATACTTTTGATAAGGTATGGTAGAAGGCCATTTGTGCTTCCTCTTATTATGTTGAGTATTCTAAGAAATGTTCCTTCAAGGAAGGTTATACTGAAGCTTTAAATGTGGTCGGCATAAAAGAAAATTTTGAGCTATTCATAAGGCATGACCCCAGTACTCCTCCTAACCTAGATGAGGAGTTTGATGTGAAGGAGGGGCCAGTAGAATCTTATGTAATGCCTATAGAGTCTTTAATGGTTTCTAATACCAATGTCGACCTACCAACTACTAGTCATGACCTGGCCAAGGATAAGGAGAAGGTCTAGCCAGTTTACTTTTTTTTTGTTATTCTTTGTTTTTTCTTTGTTAATAATGTAGAAACTTTTGTACTTCAAGTATCAATAAATGAAAGAATAAATTTTTCTCTTAAACTGATAATCATACCTTAGAATGTTTTTAATTTCTTATTGAACTGCGTTATCTATTACTTGTGTTGTCTGATTTTCTGGATTTGTCCCACAAACTCATATATATGTGTTTCTCTAGTTTGATGCTATGAAAAAAAGCCAATTTCTATTGAATCTAATATGCTCAAATGAAGTAGAAACCTTCTGGCAGTTGGTCATGTTCTCATGTCTGAAGAGGAATTAACTGGGTTTCTCGGCCCAGATGTCTTCGACTAAGTCAAGGAGACATATATCCATCTTCATTGCTTATTGCATAAGGCTATTGTTAATAATGCTACATATTATGAAATGATTGAGCAACTGCAAAAGGTTCACAAATTGTCCCTATTTTACCTCGCTGTGATTATGAGGCGAGGTACAAAGCATTAAGTGAAGGATGAGATTTTTACAAAAAGTTGAAGGACATTACTTCTTCTTTGAACAAGAAGGAACTATCTTAGATAATATTTGGAAAGTGCCCGGTCAATTTCTGCAATATTGGAGAAGGAAAATAAAGCTTCAGAGGATTAACTTGACATCTTGAAGAGGTCAACTTCTACTGAACTCGATGAGGGTACTTCCTTTTTAAAAAATGAAAATACAAAATTATTGGAATAACTCAAAGCCTTGCAAAAGAAAAAGGCTAAAGCATGGAAAATTTCTATGCAGAGGATAGTTGTTCGAGAAAGAAAATAATTCCTTGAGGGATAAACTTGACAGCTTGAAGAGATCAACGGCTATTAATCCCCATGAGAAATATTATTGGAAGAACTGGAAGCCTTGCAGAAGAAAAAGACTAAACCTGGGCAAAATTCTAGGTGGAGTATAGTTATTCGACTAACTACTAATAAAGAAAGAAGTACGAAAACTCTTGCTGACCAAGCTTCCCAATTCAAAGCCAAAGATAATGCCATTGCCGACCAAGCTATCCAGCTGAAAGCCAAAGATAATGTCCTTAAGAAACGTTTAAATCTGGTGGAAAGGCTAAAATTTTAATTTCACAAACAACCGAGGGAAGTTTGGATTGAGGGTTACAATGAGTCCTTAGCCCACATGTATGATCATCTTGATCAAAGTAATCATGAGGGCCATAAATGGGGATGGACCAACTTGCTAATTTTGCCAAAGTACGATAAAAACAGTGATTTGTGGCACTGTAATGACGTTGGTCTCTTAGATTATGACAAGGCTCCATTCAAATTGGACACAAAATGGATTCCTCCCAATGCCATTCCCCAATTCTTGATAACTAAATATTTAAGGGATTATGTCCTTCATGATGAGTGTGAGATAGTTCGTCCCCCTGATTTCCTTAATAGGACGAGAAGAAGAAATAGGCATATCTTAAGGGATTTCAACATAATAAAGTCTCCATATACCCTTGATTATCCTCCTGTCAGGATGGATAAGGCATAAGAAAAGCATCCATCAGAATAAATTTATATTTCTTGTACTTCCTTTTGATCACTTATTTCTATTGTAATACATTTTGATCAATGAAATGAATTAATTTTTTATTAAGTTCTCTTTATTCAAGCTTATGGTTGTTATTAATCTTTCTGCCGACTAGGTAACCTGTATAGAGATCAGTTAACCATCTTATAGACTAAATAACCTGCTCAAATGTTTAATAGCCGATTCATGTTTGAATTATGTGTATACGACCTTAGATTCTACTAATGCATTTAGATAAAATTGCAAATAGTTTTAACGTAGTAAGATCTAGCATAAGTTATCAGTGGAGACCAAGTGTATTAATAATGTATAATTATTCGAGTATTTTTACTTAATCAGGTAAAATATCTAATTAAGAAATTTTACTAACTTCTTATTCGTGACTTGCCGAGGACAAATCATACATGAAGTTTAACTTGTTTAAAATTGGAAAAGTTTGAACCATGATATCTGGAAAATAACTTTTTTGAGAGCTTTTCTAAAGTTTGGAAAAGTTTGAACCACACTATTGTGCGCATAACTTTTTGAAAACATTTCTGAAGATGGAAAGTTTGGAAAAGTTTGAACCATGACATTTTCGTGGATGGATTTTTTGAAAATTTTTCTGAAGTTGGAAAAGTTTGAATCATGCTTTTTCTGTGAGGAACTTTTCGAACTTTTCTGAAGTTGGAAAATTTTGAATTAAAATTGCTCATATTAATTATGGGTCTAAACATCATACTCCTAAAAACAAAACACAAAAAGGATGTATAATGGAGAAAAGCTGAAATTTCATTAACTTGAATGAGCAATTACATTAAGGACATAATTTTCAAACTAAATTACTGATAATACTTGCGTACATGGTCTGCGTTCCAAGGATTCTTGCATTCTTCCCCTTCCAGAGTTTCCAATCGATAAATACATAGTCGGATAACTGTCGAGATACGATATGGACCATGCATATTAGGCTCCAGCTATTGTTGTTTTGGATTACTCTCTTAACTACCAAATTTCCTTGCTTCAGGTAGTCGGCTTGAGCCTTCGATTATAAAATCTTTCAGTCCTTTATTGATAGACGTCCATACGAATAGCAGCATCTTCTCGAAATTATTTCATTATATCCAGATCTAATGGTGAATCAAAGTTTAATACCGTGTGAGTTGGCAAACCTATTTCCACGGGTACTACAACCTTAGTGCTAAGCATGTATAGAGTTTCTCATATTGTCATTCTGGGAGTAGTCCTATATGGCCAAAGGACATGGCGGAGCTCATTAATCCAATTTCCTTTATCCTCACCAAACCATTTCTTTAACCCATGTAGCAAGGTTTTGTTGGTGATTTATGTTTGTCCATTGCATTATGGATGTCCGAGTGCTGAATGAAGTTTTTGGATGGTTGGCCTAATACAATACTCTTCTTATTATTCATTATCAAATAGAGCCCTATGGTCGAATATGAAAGCATAGGGAATTACATATCTATAAAAAATTAACTTCCATATGAACTGGAACACTCTCTGATAAGGCATATCAATCAGGAGCTCGGCCTCCACCCATTTATTGAAGTAATTAATAGCTATAACCAAGTGCTCAAATCTTCCTTTGGTGGTCAACGATGGTACGACCAATTCAATTACCCATATAGAGAAAGACCATGGAGAAGAGGTGTGTGTTAGGATTTCTCCTAGTCTTCTGTGAATGGTGCCATACTTCTGGCATTTATCACACATGTTAGTGAAAACAACATAATCTCCTTTCATCGTCGGCCAGTAGTAAGCTTGCATTGTTATCCATTGTCTTATAAACCTCCAATATGTGTATACTACTCATTAACCTTCATGAACCTCTTTGATCGAATCATTCACATCATTTGGATGGACACAGTGATGTAGGGAAACAATTTATCATATCCTGTACATGACACCTTTTTCTAGCACATAACTGGATGCTTTGTACCTCATTAATCTAGATTCCTTCTGGTCGAATGGCAATGTTACTCTTTCGATGTATTGTCTTGTGGGAAAGAATCTCCACTAGGATTATTCATTTGAAATCTGTTGGAGTTACTAAAGCAAGCCAAGCAAGAGCATATACTCGGGTATTCTCCAGTCTAGGAATCCGCACTATTTTGATTGTATTGATAAGTGAAATAAATTCCATTTCTTTTTTGTGATATCTCATCATAGTTTCCCCTTTAATGCCATAAATTTATTGCATTTGATTAACAATCAATTGGGAATCACTATATACCAACACCTGATCAGCGCCCAGTGATGAAGCCAATTTTAGTCCCGTGATCAAAGATTCATATTCATCCTCATTAATAGAAGCCTTGAATTATAATCTCTGAGCATATTCAGCATCCAAGTTATCTAGAGTGTTGATGATGAGGCCTTCTCCACTTCCAGTAGCACATTAGGATCGATCTATAATCAATTGCCAAGTTGGAACGTCATCAGAGAACCCTTCATTTACCAGTACTCCATACTTGAATACCTTCTTTATTTGTTGCAATTTTTCTTGAGCAACTGGTGACTTAAGTTGGTAGGCCACCATCTATGTTTTCTTTTGATTTAAGCTCTCTTCTGTAGAAGTCTGCTCGACTGGTAAATGTGGATTATGATGCTCCTCTGCATATGTAAATTCAGTAATAAAGTTTGCCACTGCTTTGCCTTTTATTGCAACTCTAGGTTCATAAACAATTCCATACTCTCCCAATTCAATATCCCAAGACATTAGCCTCCCATACTTTTCTAGTTTGTGTAGTGATTCTCGCAAAGTCAAATCCGTGTAGATAGTAATGATTTGGGTTTAGAAGTATGGCCTCATTGTCCAAAATGCCTCAATAAGAAATAGGGATAACTATTTCAAGTGTGGATACCTGATTTTCACTCCTTGGAATGCCCTGCTACTATAATACACTAGATTTTGAACTCCACCATCCAGTCGAATCAAAGTTGAATTTACAACCGACTCTAAAATAGCCAATTATAAATTTAATTTTTCTCCCAAAATTTGTTGGGAAAGGAGTGGGGGAGAACCCAAGTACTTCTTCAGCTCTGAAATTCCTTCACACATTTTTCATTCCACTAAAAGTTTTTTCTAAGCACCTTAAAGAATGGAAGACACTTATGAGTTACTTGGGAGACAAAGTGGTTCATTGCATCTACTCTTCCTGTCAGCTTTTGAAACTCTTTCTTGTTGGTAGGGGACTGCATTTCAAGCAAGGCTTTCATATGTCAGGAGTTTCTTCTATTCCCCTTTGATTAACAATATATCCCAGGAACATTCCTTCCTTTACTTCGAAGATACATTTGGTTTGATTGAGCTTCATCTTGTGCTTTTCTAGTTGATCAAAGGTTTGAGCCAAGTCTATAATATGGTCAGCAACATGTTTTCTCTTGGTGAGAATATCATCTATGTATACCTCCCTATTTTTACTGATATGATCTTCAAAAACCTTGTTCACTAGTCTATGATAGGTATCTCCAGTCTTTTTCAACCCAAAGGTCATGTTAATCTAATAATAACTTCCTCGACTTGTAATGATGGAAGTGGTTTCCTTGTCTTCAAGTTTGATATTAATATGGTTATAAACAGAAAAAGAATCTATAAAGCTGAGTAGTTCATAACCTACTGTAGCATAGACCAGTTCATCAATCCTTGGAAAAGGAAAATTATCTTTTGGACATGCCTTATTAGCATCAGTAAAATCTCCACACAAATGTTACTTGTCATTTTTCTTCATGACTATCACCACATTAGACAACCGACTAGGATACATGATATCTTTAATGAAATGTGCTCATTGCAATTTCTCTACTTCCTGTTGGATTATTTTATTCTTCTCGAGACTGAAGACCCTTCGCCTTTGCTTAATCAACTTGGAGCCCGAATAAATATCTAAGCTCATCGCACATGAAGTTCAGATCAATTATTGGGATATCTTCATGGCCTTAAGAAAAAATATGTTTCCTTTCTATAAGGAATGTCATTAATTCCTATTTGAAAGAAGGAGATAACCTGGAATCGATCTGGGTGGTTGTTTCTGTCTTTTCATCATCCCATACAATAGATTTTATTTTTTCCATAACTTGCCCCTTTACCACCATTTATTCTTCCTAAGGATCCTGAGTGTCAATTTGGAAAGTGGTTATGCTCTTCATTTATATCTCTTGTTGGTTACCTGCTATATAATAACATTCATTGGAATTTTCCTGACTGACATTTACTATGTCGAGTCCATAATTTGTTGGAAATTCATGCATTGGTGCACTCTAGATAGAACAACCTCTAATTTCTTGATTCCCACTCTTCCTAGGATGATATTGTAAGCTGACGGGACATTTTTATCTAGCATAAAAAAGAGATTTCTTTATCTACTGCTCATCGACCACGTACCGACCAAGACTTTTATCTTGATGGTTCCTAATGGGTACACTTTCTCTCCTACAAATCTAATAAGTGGTCTATGGTACGATTATAGCTTACTGATCTTCAACCCTAGGCTATCGATACAGTTGTAGAACATTACATCAGCTAAGCTCTCATTATCAACCAAGATGATCGTGACATCAGCTGAGCTCTCATTATCAACTAAGATCCTTGTGACTCTACCATGATAAACTATGGATGTGATAACTAATGGATCGTCATAACGGTAAAGGACCCCATTCAGATTATTTTTGGAGAATCCAATCACTAGCCTCTCTCTATTAACTTTCCTTAGCTGACTATCAATGGATTAGTCCATATCAATATTTTTGGCATTTGGGCAGACTTTGAATTCATTCAAATAATATTTACTTTATGTTATGTCATCTCCTCCTCCAACATCACCACATGCAATAAAATGTCATCCAAAAGATATCATGATGACCTGCACCTCTAGTTCATCGAGCTTCTTCGGTAAGTCTCGATCTTCTTCAAAATCATCAGTTCTTGCTCTTTTATTGTCATCTCTTGCTTGGGATGGAGATTTAGACCTCTTTCGATCATTTCGGATGTCATTTTTATCAACAAGCTTGCTCAAATTTTCCCCAACGAATAAAATTTTCAATCTCATTCTCTAGCGCTAGTTTTTCCATCATACTTGGGAGTAACCACTAGTGGCTTGAACTTGGAAGGTGTGGGGCATTCCACAATTTCCTGAATTAAAGATGATTCTTTTATGAAACTCATTTGTAATGGATTATTTTTCTTAGCTATTTCACGTTTCCCATCTTCCAACCGTTGCATGGATCCCTTCCTGGAATGTTCTTCAGGATTAGACTTGGCTGAGGTAGATTTAGCAATTTTGATGTGCCTATGTGCTAAATTCTCCCCCTGAGAGGTTTGTTCGGCATGCATAGAGTCCATCACATTGGACCTAGATCTTGTGGACCCCTATCTGAGGTCACGATGACGCTCATGCTCCCTATCGTGTCCTCTAATTACTCGGGGGCCTAGATGATCAAAAGTTGACTCCCTGCTTAGACTTTTCAGAGCATTTGGTCTTTTATTTGGAAAAATATCAACCATTATAGTAATTTGTTGACTGGAATGAAAGAGTTTCACCAGGATTATAAGAGAAATCACGAGAAGAACGATAATGATAACTTCTTTCATGTCTAGCTGGTGGTGGTTGCATATCCCTTCTAGATAATGATAACGATATATATATATATATATATATATATATATATATATATATATATATATATATATATATATAGAGAGAGAGAGAGAGAGAGAGAGAGAGGTATAAATAACCACAAAACTTGAAACAAACACATAAGCGTTACTTACTTGCATAGAATTGTTGTGTCTAAACATGTGGGAGATAATGAATAAGTGTGAAATATATAAAAATGAATTATGACCTAAACACTCAAATATATTCAAGTAGTTCTATTTGATCGTAAAAGTTTATCAAACTAATATTTAGCCTCAAGTGACAAGATAAAGTGAACTCGATGAACAAACAAGCACAATGCACACAAGGCTATAATATTGTGGATTCTACAAATCAATAGCATCGTGAACAAAGAAGCATAACTAGTATTCATTATGTAAATTCGTTGATCTTCAACTATAACACCCTCAAAATATAAACATATAACATATTTATTTTCACTCAATTATTTTGAACGTATCACTTTTGAAAAAAAAACTAAAAGTGTTGGCCTTGATAATTTTTTTCATATTTATTTCCTTTAATCTTTTCATTAGGTGCTTGCCATCAGTGGCTTTTCCACAAAGGATATTTACTCCTTCTGTAGCCCTTTCCTATGCACCCTTATATTTTCAATAAAATCAAACAATCTCACGAAAAATGGTTCTTACATGGACAAATCCCCCATATTCACTAAATATGTAGATGACAAGATTGATTGGAGAACATATCACATAGCTCAAATATACATGTGAAGTTAACGTTCAAAAATTTCGTGCATGTGTGTGTCGAGGCATATACAAAGTTAAATCTGTAAAGTAAATCAAAGTCGAAACAACTGCATGCAAGTACGATTAAGAATAATCTAAGCATTAACAATAATAACCAAATGTCCTAGTGACATGGAAAGCACATAATGAATTGAATTCATACACACCAATATGACACACTAGATATGCAAAACTAAAATACATAAAACCAAAAGTCTTTTTGAGTTTTTCTAAACATTGTCAAAAAAAAATATCAATTTTAAAACAAAACTAACTCAAAAGATAAAAAAAATATTTTTTAAATTATTAATATAACTTAATAAATGAAAAATAAATAAATAAAATATTCAAGCAACATATGACTAGAAAATATATATATCATGGAGGGCAAAGAAATTTTATGAAAACAAATGATAATCAACAAATCTAATATGCAAAAGCCTCGAAGTAGCATAATGCTTAAGGGTTTTGGGAACCTCAGTGACTCTGGTCTTAAATTTTCTAGGACCCTTTTAAAGATCATATAAAAAATGCCTAAGATGACCTATCCTACTATAATGTGTGCACGTGTAGACATGGATATGGGTGTTACCAAAGGGTTGACCCTTACCAATACTCCTAGCAATGATTGACTCTTTCAAATGAATGGTCTTGTCTTGCGTAGTGAAAGCATCTTGATCATCTAAGCCAATTCCACCCTTGTCATCTTTGACTTGGACGGTGCCAAACATCTTATCCAACTATTTCGACCTAGATGCAATTTATTCAAAGCCTCCATTAAACCATAAAGGTTATCTCTATCACCCTCAACGTACTCTGGCTTATATCGAAAAGTCATCTCACGTTCCCTAAGATGCTCAATCAAAACCCTATCATTATATCCTATGGAATGTTCTTTCAACTTAACTTCCAACTTAAGTTTAGCCTTTTTTACTTTACAAGTTTTCGCATAAAACTCCCAAAAGGAAACTTGGATTTAACTCTCTACCTCCTCTTATTCATCCTCATTTTCTTTTCCACTCTCTCGATTATCATTCACTTGGAGATCACAAACAATGACATCAGAAGCGTTATGCAAAGAAATATATTCATGGAAATATTTCTCACCAAGGTTCACGTGACTACCCATGAACGAAGTGTAGTTGCACTAAATGAGAGAATCGGTTCCCTTTTATGGATCACTATCACCACGGGTGGCATTATACACCTTCAATTTCTTTTCCTACTTACTTAGTTTAGTGGGTCACTTATCATCCCTATGACTATACCCTCCTCAACCAAACATTTTTCTAATTCATCCCTCTTAAAGTTTTCATTACGATTTTTAAGGAAGCGATCGGGATTGTTATACATGTTTTTCTCAAACTTTTTTGAATCCTTCGATTCCTTATGGAATTTGAGAAATTTCATAAATTTCCTTACTATCATGGCCATATTTTCAGAGTCGAGGTGAGACATTCGAAATAGTTATTTCCTCCTTTTAAGCTTTTAAAGCAATGCCCTTGTTTTGCTTCATCTCACTCTTGGAGGAAAACATCTCAAGCTCATACGAATGTAAGTCACCCACTAACCCTTCAAGTTTTTTGGAATATAAAGTACCCAAAGAATTAAAAAACATCACTTTTGAATTAAATATTTTAGGTAACGAACTTAAGATTTTCATGATTACTTAATTTTTGGGTATCTTCTCTCCCAAGTAAAAAGCCAAGTAAAAAGTGTAGGGCAGTCTAGCATAAAACTCATCAAAGTTATCATTCTCCATTATCTTAATCGTTAGAAACTGAGTGGTGACGTTTCTGAGATTGGAAACCTTAACAGCAATAGTTCCTCCGCGGATGAATTGGAGTACGTCCCATACCTCTTTAGACATTTTGCAAGTTAAAATATGATTGAAGTCCTCTAGGGTGATAGAACAAAACATTCAAAGTCGATAATTATAATTCTCTAACCTATGCTCCGCCTTACTCCATGATTCTACGGGTTTGGGTAACCTATTTTTTCCAACTAGGGTTATAGGTGGGGACTAACCATTTAAAAGCACTTGCCATACCCTCTCATTTATGGCATTAAGTGATGAATTCATACGCATTCTCGAATGTGTAGTTTGACCCATCAAACATTGGGGTTCTAATACCATAAAATTCACCAAAATTGATACATAACAACATAAGATTAAAACAGAATAACTAAGTATTATAACTCTGATACCAATCGGAGAAGTATCGATATGTGATTGATAAAGGATAATCAGAAACACAAATTTTATTTTCATATTTTCCAGTTTTTAATAATAAAACGTTAAACAAAATAACCCAATAAAACTTGTTCACCAAATTAAACCGCTTGTTGTGAAAAACTAATTTACCCAAATTTATTCGTTTAACCTAAAGCATGCATCTAGGTGATAAGTAAAATAATTAAAACATACCCAACACCCTAATGTATGGGGAAAATCACAAATAGAAAACCCTAAGATGGCCCAGCTAATCAGATCACTATGATAAGAGTTGACTTAATCAATGACTTGTTTCCCTCGCAAGCTTTAACACTCATCTATGTTCAACCTCTCCTCCATAGTGCAACACAGGAGTCCACCCACGAAATCGGGCACATCATAAAATCCACATGCACCTAGATATTCATCGATGAGACTCGGTAATTGTCTATGGAATCTGAACACGGAATATCATTTCTTCACCGCAACACAACAAACTAATTACGGAGTCCATCTCACAAAAGAAGTTCCCTAAGATGAAGATAAAAAGACTTTGGTTCCCAAACAAAAGAACTCAAAGAATATGAATATGAAAACTGGGATCCTAAAACTCAAAGGTAGAAACTTTGGTTTTTGAATTTTTATAAAAAGGTAGAGAATTAATTTTTGCCAAAATATCTTAAAAAATCCCAGTCCAGCACGCCTTAAATAGTGAAAATATAAATTTCAAGATGACAAAATCATTCAAAAAAATGCATAGTTCATTTAAACGAGAATCCTTTTTTATCTAATGAGAACTAAGTTCGCTCAACTGCTTCCAATGAGCTTCTAACGAGTTCTTAACTATTCAAGAGAACGTACTCATTTTATGTTCGTTAGATATCCATTCTAACGAGGATTAAGGATTCATTCCAATAAGATTTTATCTATTCGAATGAGAACTTTATCTCGTTCTAACGAAATCCGCCACTTGTTCTAATGAAGTAAGAGCTTCGTTCTAACGACCTTAAAACAAAAAAATATTTTTCTTCAAAAAACAATTTAAAATAGATCCCAACATTTTTTCTTAAGAAAAAACACCATTAAAAATATCCATGGTCCATATTCAAATTGCATCCATACCTTACGAGATTCTTGATAAAAGTAAAAATAAATTTGGCACAAAAATACGGCACGACGTGTATCCAACTTTGAAGCTTGGACGCTATAACTTCATAAAAAATGTCATAGGCTTATGATATTTATAATACAAAGCCTAATCCAATACTCAAATGTTTGGTCTAGAATTAAGACAATTACAATCATATTAAGTTGATTTGAAATTTTTTCCCTTTGACTTACTACTAGTGGGACAAATCCAATGTTACGGCTACTGGGATTGTGGGTCGAACAACCAATAAGCCCTTTTCCAAGAATGATTCACACTTGGTGGATGTTTCCTTTGACATATATTTAAATGAGGATATATGCATTTTAACAAGGCATATCGAAGGCTTTAGGGTTCCTACCATCAAGGACATGTTAGGATATATGATGGATCAAGATGAAAAGCTGATGGAAGTTGAGCAAGTGAAGGAGGTCACTCCCAAAGGCCATGTTATCTCTATAAGAGATTAGTTATCTTAGTTCTAGGCTTCTTAAATATAAACTTAGAACCAATATTAATAGAGATAAGTTAACATTTAATGTGCTACTAATAATGAAGAAATGAAATCGTTGGATTGGAATAAACTCTTTGTATAAACTCGTAAACTCTCTTCTATAACTAAATGACAAGTAATAAATATGATATGTTTAGAATAATAAATGAACCCTTGAGATATATAGTTAGAGGGAGAGAATAGCAAGAACTTAGGTAGCTCAAATACCAAGGTATGAAGGAATAAGGGTCAAAGCTTAATAAATACTTATGTTATTAGTATAAATATTGGATAAAGGTATTAGTTGTGAAGAATAAAATATTTGGTTCTTGTAATAACTCTCTCAGAAGTCACTCTCTTTCTCTATGATTTTTTATCCCCCTTTTAAAGTATTGTTGGGGTATATATAGTACGTTAAGTACATTCGAGTCTCAGGGGCATTAAATGTTAACTCCAACCACTGTGCATCCACGTCACTGGCATTGAATGCAAATTTTCTCCACCATGCTTCCACATCACTGGGATTGAATGCAAATGTGACACCCCGACTAATTAAATATCGGGCAATCACTCCTTTATTAAATTAAAATCAAGGTGAACAGTTGGTTCATTCTTAGCATCACTGTCAAAAAATAACTTTTCCAATTTAAACACCCTAAATAATTAAGCTAAGTGTCAAAACCATTTTAGACAATACTTTCCAAATTTTATTTTATAAACCAAGATTTAAAACTTGCATAATTCATAATTAAATAGTCACACCACAACTATCCTGAAACATAGAATCCGAATAATCAAACATTAAACTAATTGAATCCAACATTTAATACTTAAATGAAAACATCCTGACAATAATAAATCCCAAGGAGTAAAATACTGGAAATAAATGAATCACAATGTCCGCTAAATAACTGAATAATAGAAAGCGCGACGCATGCCCAACTGAATAAATAGTGCTAGAAGTGGAATCAAGAAATGAGGTCATCTAAGCAAGAGGCCTGCAACTCCCACCTAAGCTGCAATGCATTCCTTCCAAACGATCCAATGCAAGACGCCCCTGTGGCTGGGCACCTGTAATATATACATATATATAGAAGAGAGAAGAAAAAATGGAAATAGGTCAGAGCCCGATTGTAAAAATGATTTAAAATTTGTTTAGCAAGTATTTAAAATGTTTATAGGACAATGCAACAATATATTAGTGCGGCACTCTCTTGAGAAATTATCACCTCTCTTCTAATGTGCACACCTATCGCACTAACCTTCCCAACGATTTAACTTATCTTATCTTAGGTTACTCGTAAGATTTAAACTGAACAATTCAACTGTTTAAGAAGTAAATTTCATTTAATAAAAAAACTCTCATTTTAACTTTATTTGTTAATAATGTTTCCCAGTAATATAATATACTTTCAAAACACGTATTCCTCAATTGAAATCATTATTCATTTCTTACTTACCATAAACACAGTAGGAAGTTCCCAAATTTTAGAATTTAATATATATATTAAATACTCATATAATATATATATTCTAACGGCACCCCCCATAAAAATTATGATGCGGGCATACTCTGCTATCCAGTCCCCGTATCACTCGTACTAAGGGAAATACAAGTTCAGAATCTCTCTCGAATCGTATTAACAAAAACACAATAATATTGAGGCGAAGCATAGAGTCCCGGTCTATAAGAGGCAGCACATGCCCCAACGTCTCTTAGGCCGTCTGGCTATCGATTCCGATTAGCCTGTACCAAATGATCTCTATCTTCTAGGGTACGATTGAATATCCCCCATAAAGGTCCCATCGAGATAAGACTGTACCAGCGCGGTAACCTCAGGGATAGCAAGTAGCGCGGGCATGGTTTTCACACGTATATAGTATATGCATAAACACATACATATAAATATACTGCTATTACCACATCAAATTTGGGTACATCTCAAAACCCAAAATTATGATATATATCCTTATTTCTCGTTATTTGATTATCACTTATAGCGGTTCGCCTCTTACTTTAATTTGTGGAATTATCCCAACTTATTAAGTGACACTCGTGGATTCCTATCCTCCCAAGTGTAATTTCATTAGGAACTCATTTATTTTCCAAAGTACTACCTTACTCATTTCCCCCCTTTAATACATAATTCAATCGTCCCTTATGGGTAAACATCTCCAAAAATGTGAATCTCATTCTACATCAAAGGTTTCATATTTTTATTAAGTCCTACTGGTCTTTTACACCTCCCCAAAATATTTTATTAAGGATGTCCAAAGAGTATTTCTCATTTAAATTGAATTCAACTATTTAGAGGGGAAAATTAGAGTTTTCCTGGAGGGGTCGATCGATCGATGGCAGGAGCTCGATCGATCGACACTCCCGGTTCGATCGATCGATCAAACAAGTATGACGAATTCTGCAGATTAACAGTTACGGGTTCTATAATCCAACATCAACCAAATCCATATTTTTCACACCCAAACTCCCAAAAATTCGTACTACAAACATTATAAACCCAAATTAAACATCTTCTACGTAAAGCATGCGAATTTTCATCAATATCCATGGATTAATAGGCCAAAACTTATATCAATCTCAAGAACCCTAGAAATTTCTTTAACTTTGTTCTAATCAGTCTTTTTCTAGAATTATACTTCTAATCCATCATAAATCCATGGTTAAACCTCCACATATGAAGGGGATTTCAAGATTATCATTCATATCATTACTACATGCAATTTTCCTATCTCCAACAAGGGTTTTCTTCTATGAAACTCATCCTAATCATCCCTAGACTAACATGAGTGATGCATTAACGAAATTAAGCAAGATAAATACTTGTCTGGGAATTTCAGAATTCTGATTTGTGGACAAATTTGGTGTGGTTGTACTCCCCGTCGCGCGATCTACGTGTTGGTGGTGGTGGCGGTGAAATCGGATGAGTTTTTGGCCTTGGATTGTTTGGAAAGCTTTCTACCTTCCTCTCTAATGGCTGTTCTAAGGTTTTGAGTCTTCTAACCCTAAGGGACCATTCAAAATGTCTGATATAACCTAATAAATTTCGTGGGTTTAATTACCCAAAAATGCAAAATATCCAAAATGCCCTCCCGGGGTGCTAAATAGGCCTAAAAACGCCCCAAGACCCAAACTAAACCCTCGGATACACTTTTCTGACTATCTCGACCCTTCCAGAAACTTTGGCGCACTCAAAATGACCATACGAGTGACTTATAATTTATTCACTTTTATTAATCAATATTTAGTCCCGACGCGACACGGGCGCATCCCAACTCAAATTTCCAAAATTGTCATTTTATAACTCGTGACATTTAATAGTACCAATATTATATTACTTTACTCATTAGTAATATTCAACAAGTTTCCAATGTTTACAAGCTCTCGTCACGTTAGTAATTAAAAATAACTAATTTTCGGATTTGTATTAAATTAATACCTCATATTAAATTTAATAAATCCCCAAATTTAGAAAGCATAAAAATACGGGGTATTACAACAAATTTATGTAACTAAGATTCTATGCTGCTTACATTAAATGCTGGGAAAAGTCTTAAGTAACTAGATATGTGTCAGAAGGCCTTCTACAGGGGGTAGTGCACTAAACCATATTCCAATACCCAAACCACCATGGTTTACTCAAGTTTGTATTGGACATTTGGTAGGTCGCACATGATGTCGATCTGATATTTCTGAAAAGAGATTTTTTACTCCGGATAAAGACCTATTTTTCCAAATGCAATCGGATGTTGCTTCCTTGAATTTTGTTATCTCAGCTTATGTTCTCTCGAATGAGCTGGTGTTTTACCTAGTGTATCTAAAGAGGTTAAGTTATGTCTTAAAATTTTCTTACTTCATAATCCTGTAAACTAGTTCCCTTATAGGTTCCTATAATGAGGTTTTTCGATAAAGCATGAAAAATCTCCCAAGTTCATCCAAACCCGATCCCTCGCTGATGCCGAGTAACATTAATAAATATTACAATATGTATCATATATACACATAATGTAAGCTAACATAAAACACAAATGTTCTATGAACTTATCCCTTGAAAAGGCTTCCTTTGTGCCTCCTTCTAAAATTTTGGACTACATTATGTGCTTCCACTGTGCTCTTCCCAGCTTCTTCGATTCTTATTCCATCCTTTAGCTTTCTATATCTTTATTCCTCCTTCTAATTTTTAAGTTAGATTATAAACAATTTCTTTATCTTCCTCGATCTTCGTTGGAAACTACACTTGCTTGGTGTCGTAGCAATCTCTTTGCTAACATTTTATTTAATTATCAAATGCATTGCCTCACACCATTTTGGTGACTTAATAAATGTAATGATAAGTTTTATTTTTAATGTCGCCCCTACTTGGTGACTTAGCAAAATATTTTCTAATATTTATTTCTGTCAACATCTCACACCTTCTTGGTGACCTAGAAGGCTCTTTACTAAGATTTTTTAGATTACCTCTCTCGTAATAACAATAACGTCAAATTATGGCTAACTCTTATTGATGTCTCTATTATTTTACAGCTTATAAGGGATCATGTTGCAACCACATAGGTACTAAAAATGTTCTTTCTCAATCCATTGTGTCACCTTAACAAACAAAGATTTATCTAATTATACCAAAGAAATCTTGTCATGAGCCCTCCAGAGACAGTGATCATGGCTCCACAACTAATGCCAATATGGCTAACAGTGATTTTGGTTGTGAGATTCGACTACAAGCATTGGACATTAAGAATTATACTAGTGGGTTATTCAAAAATGACATTTTATTTAAGGTTTACATTTCACATTGATAAATGCAACTTAGTTGATATCATCTAAAAACCTTAATTGTTGACTTTTTAAGGACGATCATTGTTGTAATGGAGTATAGCCTCCAAGGCATGATAACCATTGTATAAAAGGTCGTTAATGCTAAAATGAATAATCAACACAAATCCACGATCAACCAAGATGTAAGAAACCTTAGAGATCAGTCCAAGGATGGGTTCAACATTAGTTGGCTTATCGATAACTTGAAGCTCCTTAAGGATGTTCGAACGACGACACAACGAGAGATGTATCTTAAGAATGCTAAGGCCTAATTATTGAGGAGAGATGACTAAAGGAGATTGAACCTATAATTAAGGAAATTAGGAATAAACTCAAGGAAGTCAAAGAATCTTTGGCCAAGGCTCAAAATGATCTTGAGGTAGAGTTAAAATGGAGATGTGAAGTTCAATCAAGACTCCATACTGTCGTGGAAGGTCAATAAGCTTGCATTCAAGATGTTGTTTTACTGCTTGAGGGATATTACACCTTTCTAGATTTTTTTTGAAGGGTAGGATTATTTTTTTCTTTCTTGTATTCTTGAAATGTAACTCCATTTAAGTTGAAATAGAAAGAAAAAGAAAAAAAAAATCTGAAAACTTTCATTTGTGTATTCATACCCATTTGTTTACTTCCAACACTTGTGTTTATAGCATAGTTTGTGATTCATATTTATTTATGTGTTTCCTCGTAATATCTAAACACATTTTAAAAAACTCATGAACAAACTCAAAAGAAAGATAGAAAATAAAAAATTCAAACACCTCTGAACATGATAAACTTTTAACAAATTGTTGTTAACTTTAAAAGGCCTGTCATCTTCTATTTTAAAGATTAAATTGTAACCTAAATCATGTGATTCTTCAACAAAAAATGATCCCTCCTAATTGGTTGAAAACACAGGCAATGGGAGCCCTCTAGTTTGACTAACAGTTGTTTTAGAACTAAATTTCATTCCATAATTTTTCTTAACTTCACCAAATTTTCACAGGCTCTATAAAGTTGCTTCGTGTATGTCTAGATGTGTTATCTCACATTATTTATATGTTCATCCAATGCTTCTAGTTGAACGTTCTTGTCTTGGGAGAGCATGCTTCTTCGTAAGGCATACCGGGCCAAATGTACTTCTAACTCAACTAACACAATTACTTTAGCTCTATAAACTAGGGAAAATGTGCATGATTAGTTGCTTTCCTTTGGTCGTTCGATAAACTCGTAGTACTAATCAAATTTATCATCCCACACTCCAAGAAAGTCCTCCAACATCTTACCTAAAATATTGATCGAGGTCTTATTTGTTGCCTCATGTTGACCATTACCTTTGGGGTAGGCTATCTTTGAAGTGTGGTTTATGACCGAGTAGTTATCCTTAAGTAAGGTCACCTTTCTATGTAAAAAAAGTATCTCCATTATTAGATAAAAATAACCTTGGGAATGCCAAAATGGATAATTATTTATGTAGACACCACAGTCTAGGATCCCCAAGCATCGCCTTAGCTTTTAGCACTTCCACTTTCACCATAAAACCTATGTCATACTTCACGTATCGATTTGAAGGCCACTAGGCACTCCAAACACCATTTTGACCTTAATAAACTTCCTCTCCTAGGTTTAAGATCAATTAATCCTTTAAGGGCCTAGAATCCCCTTTCCAACGGTCTGCCCCATGCATGAATTAGCCTTACTGATCGAGCGGAAAAAGTGTGTTCGTGTGAGGACACAATCGTTGTGTGTTTCGCCGCCGCGATAGAAAAAAACCTAAGCTACTACTACACTTGCGAGGCAAGCACAGCGGTAAGTCGGGTATCGTAAGAAATCCACAGGGAGTGATTAAATTTTAGATTTTAATTGTTTAATTACTTCAGGAATAAAAGTGTAAAAGGTGATAGGATGAAAATAAAGAAAAGGGAAAAATTAAGAAGTTAAGTCTAAACTAGAATTAATAAAACGAGAGTCGGGATCGCATCCCCACCATGGGCTAAACAACCAATAATTAGAATTTCAGTTCGATAAAATTTAATCGGGCATTTTTAATTAATCATAAACATCACACAATAAGGAATTTAACACAAAGTTGCGAGATTAAACATTTAATCAAAAATGGTCACACGCGGATTAAATTCGGATTATCGCTATAAACACTAAAGTTGCGTGACAAATAAAGTTAAACGCATAACAATCCAACTTTAATACACGCGGTTTCAATTAAATATAATTTTACCCAAAACCTAACTTTTGGAGCTCGTCTCCCATTAATGGCGAAAACGCAATCCCAACCCGTTATCTACGGACAATACATGAATTAAACTACTTTAAACAACAACTAAACTAATTAAAGCAATAAATAACAACAATAAACTAATTTGAAAGAAAGGAAACTAGTTATCAAAGCAAGAAATCAAGAAATGGAAGCTTTATTAAAGAGGAAGAAGATGAATAGTAACAACTTACATACAAATTGGGATGGAACCCTAGGAGAGAGAAGCTCTCAAAAATATCACCTAAAAACAAACCTAAATGAATTATATCAAGTCTAAAATTGATCTCTCCCTTTATACAATTCTTTTACCCAAAAATACCCCACCAAAATCCACTTAAAAATAGCAATTTGCGGACTTTCTGTAGGGCCGAATCGATTCGGAAAAATTCCGAATCGATTCGCACCTACAGGTCTGCAATCTGCAGCTTTGTCCTGTTTTACAGAAAATGCCGCCATTTCTTCGTTATAGCTCGGAATGAGGCACGGTCGGAGGCTACGCGAAGATAACTCAGAGGACTACAACATCCAAGAATACATTGGGCCAAAAAACCAAATTATAAAATGACTAAAATGCCCTTGAATGTGACCTTGAGTGTACTTTTCATGTCAAAACCATCCTAAAAATGCCATAACTCCATCGATACAACTCGGAATCATGCACCGTCAGCGGCCACGCGAAGAGAAATCAAAGGGCTTCAACTTCCGTGAAGAGCTCGGGATTCAAACCCGAATGCTGGAATTACTAAAATGCCCCCGAAGCTGCAAAAGTCGACGAAACATTTCCGGAAAGCGTCTGAACTTCATACTAAGCATCCATATACCTACAAAAGCTCAATTAACCCCTGCAAAACATGTTAACATAGAAATCCGAGGTTGTCTGGTTAACGAGCATAAATATAGGGATTAAGATACCCAAGGGGGCTAATAAGGCGTAGGTTAACGAGTGAAATACGCAATATTTACGCCGTATCACACCCCCTAACTTACACATTGCTAGTCCCTAGCAATGAAATAGGAAACAACAAGAACTACAAGAAAATCAGAAACAGGATACAAGTACAAAATGGGATGAAAAAGTAATAAAAAGATAAGGCCACTTTCGCGGGCGAACGATTGCATTTAGCATATGCAATAAGCCGTTAAACCCCTAGGTTACCCTAGTGGACGAGTGTCGTCTCGTGAGGGTTTTCAGGGATGATACCCACAAACATCAAATGGTTTCCTCAAAATATGCCCAACCCAGCATGCGACAAACTCAACAACAATGAAAAAGATTTCAAACATGTTATTAGCATATTGAACGAATTCAAGCTAAAGTTCGTTGTTATTAACAAGTTGAATGCACCTCATAGAATTGAAACTTTAAAAGTGGGAGGGGGAAACCACATGCATAGTGTGATTTGGCAAAAAAACTTATATAAATCGGATACTAATCAAAGCAAGCATACATTCAATCCTCACGGGCATTACGCTCAACAAATGAATTCACTATGAAAAGGGAGGTAATACACGGGACATGTGGGCATAAAGAGTAAATGTAAATGGAAACTAGGCCGCTCACATGTCACAAATGAGGATTGCTATATATAAAATGAAAAATTGTAATTTCAATGAAAGGATACCGCACACTAAAAGAGGCGAAATGCATTTTCACAGATTATCACAACTATTATGACTTTTGAATTACATCAACCTAAGATCACATAGGACTTTAATAGGGTTATGATGTAGGTATGGCTAGGGTGCGAAACGAAGGAATGTATGTACGGATTCAAAGTGTTCAGAATGAAAACTCGGGATAATGGGAGAATGCGTGCAATAACAAAATTGGAAAAACAAGTTCCAAAACGGCATTAGATATATCATCGGGGAGAGTAATCAAAGCTTATTGAACTATATACAAAACATATACAACTTTCTCTTTTCTTTTCTTTTCTTCTTTTTCTCATTTTTCTCTTTTGTTTTCTATTGCTTTCTCTTTTTCTTCACTTTTTCCACTACTTTTTCTTTGCTTATCAAACTGTCATATGCCTAAAATTGCAACCGCAATACAACAACAACATTCAATCCCAAGTAACATTCCAAACAAAGGTATGTAAGGTGTATGTATGGCTTAAAACTCCAATTTGGAGTTGGTTATGGGATTCGGGTTATGAAACGAAAGGCTAGTATTTAGGCACAAAGGGGTTGACTAGGGAAAGCATATAAGGGTAGGTCAAGGTCAATATGGGTGATATAACAAAGATTGCCTATGATCATTTCACAAAGTTACGCAATTCTCAAGTCAAAACAATATAAGAAAATCATGCTCAAGTAACACATTTCAAGGATGAACTCAATTAATGAACGGTCAAATGAAAGAATAGTGAGATTACCAACGAATTCAACGTTTTCAATGAGAAAAGAATAGTGTATAACACTCACAAACGACGAAAGGTACAAAGCTTACTCGGTGTAAGTATATACAATGCAACAAAAGATTACCGAGTTATAAAAATCTTAAACCAAATCAATTTAACCAGGAAAGTGCATATGCTCATGGGATAAAGTTTAATTCATGAAGTTATTCACAATATCAATGATTTGAGGACTAAAGTCCAATAACTTCTAAAATCGAGAACATGCATCATTGAGTTGTCTATTGGATCGGGCAATTATTGAAATTTATCATCGAAAACAAGGCAAAATGCCCAACAAAAGAGAAAAAAGAAAGAAAATATTTTTCAAATTTTTCAAAATTTTCACAAAAAGGCATACTAAGTAACTAAATGTGAGCAAATCATGGACAAAACAAAGAAATGGATAGAATATCCTACACCCCCTAACTTAAATGTTGCATTGTCCTCAATGCGCATTAAGAACACAACACAAAGAGAGGAAAAGAACGATATTACCCAAAATTGGAGAGATCTCCATAAGCACGAGTCCAAAGGAATCTACAAAACAAGTTAGTACCGAGCATAGCAAAAACAAATAACAAAAAGTTAACTAATTACACTAGACTAAATTAAAAGGAAAGAAAAATAGGAAAGAAAGAAAATTAAAAAGCTAACTATTTACAACCTACTATTTAGGCTACACACTAACTATACACTAGAAGTATAAATAATTGAGGGTCCACCCAAAAAGGGATTTGACTTTGAAAGATCAACGGTGGACCCTCCAAAGTGAACATGCCTCCCGGAAGATATGAATTCCGTTTGAACAACGGAAGGCATGTGGGTGGTGAAAAAAATGAACCATCGCCAATTTGAAATTTTGGGAGGACGATGGGGGATTTGGATAACAAGGGGGATAAGAACACTAGAGATCCAAGAAAAGTCGACTCATCTACCAAAGATTTTTCAAGTGGAATGGGAGATAGTGCACACACGGGGATAGGATCCATCGAAAACAAGTCCGGTAAAGAGTCCTCGTCGGTAAAAAGTGTAGAAGTTGTAAAAGTTTCTACCGACTCATAGGAATCAACCGGTAATTCTAATGGTTCAATGACGAAAAACGTAAATGGTGATGAAACAAATTCAATTTCAATCGACTCATCGTCGGAAGGAGATTGAATTTCAGAGGAGAAAGATTCACATTCGATGAGAAATTCTCTGAAAAAGTGAGGTGAAACACAAGTTTCCACCTCCTCGTTGTTTTGTGCAAAAGAATTCATCTCATCGCAAAGTGAACCAAGTCTCATTCCAGCATCATTTAAGCTTTCCAAACCTTGGGAGTAAAGAAGAAAAGTTTCTTCCAAAGTAGGCTTCCTCGGCTCAAGAGCCTCGGACTCCTCATTTGGTTGAAACTCGTCTTCGAAAGTAATGAAATAAGAATCGTCATTGGATTCGAATAATGAATCCAACTCAAGCTCCCAATAACGATTTTCATTCCGATAAAAGTTTTCAAGTCTTTCATTTTCAAGAAAATCTTGAAAATGGAAAACTTGAAAACTATCCCCAAAGTAAGAATCATTAGAATGACCGCTATAACTATAATAGTAGGACATGATTACCTCGTTGTTGAAAGATGGAGAATCCAAGAAATAAAGTGTACAACCGCGAATCAAAGTTTCTTAGCGCTCAAATATGCAAATCCTGCAAGAAAGGTTAAAAGAAAGAATACAAATAGGAAAGGAAAAATACTACGAAATAATAAAACAATTACTATCTAAAACACACTCCCCGGCAACGGCGCCATTTTGATCGAGCGGAAAAAGTGTGTTCGTGTGAGGACACAATCGTTGTGTGTTTCGCCGCCGCGATAGAAAAAAAACCTAAGCTACTACTACACTTGCGAGGCAAGCACAGCGGTAAGTCGGGTATCGTAAGAAATCCACAGGGAGTGATTAAATTTTAGATTTTAATTGTTTAATTACTTCAGGAATAAAAGTGTAAAAGGTGATAGGTTGAAAATAAAGAAAAGGGAAAAATTAAGAAGTTAAGTCTAAACTAGAATTAATAAAACGAGAGTCGGGATCGCATCCCCACCATGGGCTAAACAACCAATAATTAGAATTTCAGTTCGATAAAATTTAATCGGGCATTTTTAATTAATCATAAACATCACACAATAAGGAATTTAACACAAAGTTGCGAGATTAAACATTTAATCAAAAATGGTCACACGCGGATTAAATTCGGATTATCGCTATAAACACTAAAGTTGCGTGACAAATAAAGTTAAACGCATAACAATCCAACTTTAATACACGCGGTTTCAATTAAATATAATTTTACCCAAAACCTAACTTTTGGAGCTCGTCTCCCATTAATGGCGAAAACGCAATCCCAACCCGTTATCTACGGACAATACATGAATTAAACTACTTTAAACAACAACTAAACTAATTAAAGCAATAAATAACAACAATAAACTAATTTGAAAGAAAGGAAACTAGTTATCAAAGCAAGAAATCAAGAAATGGAAGCTTTATTAAAGAGGAAGAAGATGAATAGTAACAACTTACATACAAATTGGGATGGAACCCTAGGAGAGAGAAGCTCTCAAAAATATCACCTAAAAACTAACCTAAATGAATTATATCAAGTCTAAAATTGATCTCTCCCTTTATACAATTCTTTTACCCAAAAATACCCCACCAAAATCCACTTAAAAATAGCAATTTGCGGACTTTCTGTAGGGCCGAATCGATTCGGAAAAATTCCGAATCGATTCGCACCTACAGGTCTGCAATCTGCAGCTTTGTCCTGTTTTACGGAATATGCCGCCATTTCTTCGTTATAGCTCCGAATGAGGCACGGTCGGAGGCTACGCGAAGATAACTCAGAGGACTACAACATCCAAGAAGACATTGGGCCAAAAAACCAAATTATAAAATGACTAAAATGCCCTTGAATATGACCTTGAGTGTACTTTTCATGTCAAAACCATCCTAAAAATTCCATAACTCCATCGATACAACTCGGAATCAAGCACCGTCAGCGGCCACGCGAAGATAAATCAAAGGGCTTCAACTTCCGTGAAGAGCTCGGGATTCAAACCCAAATGATGGAATTACTAAAATGCCCCCGAAGCTGCAAAAGTCGACGAAACATTTCTGGAAAGCGTCCGAACTTCATACTAAGCATCCATATACCTACAAAAGCTCAATTAACCCCTGCAAAATATGTTAACATAGAAATCCGAGGTTGTCTGGTTAACGAGCATAAATATAGGGATTAAGATACCCAAGGGGGCTAATAAGGCGTAGGTTAACGGGTGAAATACGCAATATTTACGCCGTATCACTTACGATTCGAACAGAAATACCATTATCCCTCAAAAACTGATATGGAGGCCATCGAGCACTCTTGGTCTCCGTTTGACTCCCGTAAACTTTGCATCTTGAATGAGATTGAATTAATCTTCGAATGACTCTGAATACCCTTTCCAACTATCCAACCCATGCACGAATCAACCTTACAGTACAGATAAACGACCCGTTTTACTCTGAAGGTTCACTGGGAACTTTTGGGTCGCGTTTGACCAAGGTCAGCTCTGCGAACCGAGGAAGATATTTGGAACATCAAAAATCCCTACATAACCTTTCTAACGGTTCGCTCCGTGTGCAAATCGTCCTTATGGTTCAGACGAATGATCCATTTTCCTCTTATCCTAAAGATCGTCGAGTGCTTCTGAGCCTTGTTGGACAACAGTCAATTCCCAAACTCTAAAGCATCACATTTATTCTTAATGGTCACATAATACCCTTTCTAATGGTTCATCTCGTGGGCAATTTGGACTTATGGATTTCTTTTTCTGACTATTTTTTTTAAATGAGACTGGCGAATGGAAAACACATTTTCCCGCCAATCGATAGTGTGTCTCGGGTTGCCTGCCGATTATCATGTCAAGGAAAATTCCGATCGGCACCCCCTTGATCCTATATTAGGGGATCATGATCTCACTTCAAAAATCACCTCAAAAACATCCATCTCAGTGATCTCAGCAACATTCTCTCGAAGTCAGCGTGGTTTCCCTATTGAAAAGTCTCCTCCACATTCTTTTTCCATCCTGTCCTTACCCAATTTGGCAAAATTTCCCTTCTCTTTCCTCCTACCACCTTCATCCACGTGCAAGAGTAGCCCTTCAATGATGAAGATCAACTTTAAAGCTTCGAAAAAAGGTCCAAACCTTTCACTCTCTCTTTAAATTCTTTTTTTTTGCATTAGTTATTTCTTACTTTATCATTACATCGTTAGATCACCCATATTAATATCTAACTTTTTATTAGTAGTATTACACATACCATATTTTCTATAAAAAAAAATAAAAAAGAGGGTTTGCTTGTAAATTCCGAACGAGGATTTCCCACTAAATTTTGTGACACTAAAACATCATTTTTCTACACGAACACATTCTAGAAAAGCCCCCGATTTGATTTCTGGGATAAACCCCACCCCTTGTATTGCATACAAACTACATAGACTTTGATGCCTTTCAGGCAATGTAGGCGTCTCGGGTAAAATTCGAGATTCTAGTCCTCCTATCCTTTTTATGTTCATATATTATATCCATATATTATATTTGTGGTCCATGCTTGTTTTTGTCCAAAAGTGTACCATCGCCTTTCTATAAACAATTCGTGACCCAACAAATGTTCACATTACATTTTTAATTACTACTTTGGGAACACTCCTAAGGATGACCTCACTTCGCCTTTGTCCATACGTGAGTCAAGTAATTCCACTCTCCATTTATCTATACACGCACACACTTCACGGAGTTATTAAGGAGAAGAATAACACATGCCCATGAGAGACCCAAAGGACGGTATGGGTGCCTCACACCTTCCCATTCCATAACTTATCCCCCGAATCCTTGACCAATTTTTTTTTTCAAGCATCACTATGTCTTTGATGTCGTTCTCTGGAGATGGAAATATTTATTTTACCTATTTTGTGCAAAATAGGTTGGCGACTCTATTTTCTATACATCACCTCCATTGAAAACAACCAAAGCTCCTTCAGGAAGGCGGAGACCCAAGGCCCGTGCATGCCGACCACTATGGGATGGCCACAGTGGTGACTCCACTGGGGACTTTATTTTTTCTAAGAGAGATAGACTCTATTCTTACATGGGTTTTATCCTTTTTTGTATCTGTGCGTATCGATCTACCTATATGTTCCATTTTCCCTCTATTACTCCTTTTATATATCTACCTCATGTATATATCACTTCTCACTCACTTTTCATTTCATGCACTTATAAATAGCCTGAATGTACACCTCACATTACTTACACTTGTATATAAGATCACTTCTACACATACGTTAGACACACCACTTAGAATATCCATGCTTATGCTTAACTAGCGCATAACTCCACTTATCACACTTGCACATATCCATGCTCACTTGCACATATCACATGACACTTGTAGTTGGTACATGCCTAGCCTCACTACCGTACACTAACTTGCAGATATTCACATATCACTCACATGTATCCATTCTTAGTGTAGTCTTCACACTCCATACCCGATTCACTTTTACTTGTACATGTTCCCCCATATTACTTCTTTCACTCATCATAAAAGACTCTCTCCATAATGTAATAATTAAAGAATAATATAGTTTGCACACTAAATCACCAAGAGCATGGCTATTGACCGAAATGTTGTCCCGTACTTGGGGTCACTTTGTGATTGGAACTGGTCTGCCACGTCAAAGTTTGCCTAAGAAATATGACTCTTACCTTCAATTGGCCTAGTACCTTTGACTATATCGCACTGTTCACCCCGCATCCTACCGTGCAATACCCCACCTTAGTAGACTAAATAAATAAAATATATGGATTTTATATGAGGAGGAATAAAATTCTATTTGAATTAAATAAGAAAATTAGTGGATTATTATATGGGTTATATAATTTTGGCCATTGATTAATTAATAAAATATAGGTTCTTTTTATTTAAGTTGTAAATCACTGGGATAGTGTTAAAAGAAAACAATAAGATTAAGGTCGAAACCCCAATCTCTCATTTAAAGTTACTTACGTCCGACGGTGAAAAGGAATGAACCAACCCCATGTTTTGTCTTCAAATGACACACACGGTCGCTCAAACGAACAATTATGTCGTTCGAACGACGACTAGAATCGTTCGAATGACGCTGTTAGAACCTGCCACACCCAGTGAGCTGTCAAGCCTCCGATCGGCCATTTCATTCCATGTTGGCACATGGGCCTGATGTTCTGATTGAAATCAGATGTGAATCAAGGTGAAATAACTTAACCATTTTTTGTGTAAAATAAGGAAAATGTGGGACTATAATGAAGCAGACTATCATTTTGCTGTCAAATCATGAGCCGTCGATTTGATCCCTTGTGTCAACTCTTGTATATTAACGGTGGACATCAATCAGCAGAATTATTGTGTATTATCGTGGGTTTTGTATTTGTGTATAAGAGAAAGGGTGGGGTGAGGACCATTCGCATTTTTCCTAAAAAGGATCTCGTAGCTCACTTCCAATTCATGCACTGTCTTCAACTAGTTTTGAAACGAAACAAAATACAGTAGCACCATGATACTTATTTCCCACCTTGTAAGTATATAGCTACAAAATATGAAGGGCTATTATTGGAGAGTTATATGGACATTAGAGATCTATTTTTAGAATATGATTGTGTTACTTGAAGAGGGTTTTAATGGGGTTTTTCTTGAACTATGTTGGACCTTCCATGGAGGATGATTTGGTGGAGCTTTTACGACTCCCTTTTAGGTCGACCTTTAGAGGTGGGGGAGTCACCCATCTTCATTACCACCATCATATTTGGGGCTTCATTTTAGGTGGGTAACCTACTCCATTGACATTTGAGGTTTTGTTGGATAAATATTGTAGTCTTGTTGTGTATAATTATGAGTAGGATTATAAGAAATATGTGTGCTCCTATTAAACTAATATAGGCATTTTCATGGAATATAAATGCTAGAAAATAATATTGTTGCATATTTTTTAATAAATTTGAAAATAAACATTTTTATGGAATAAAAAATGTTGCAAAATATTATTTTGTGTGTTTTCTAATAAATCTGAAAATAAACATTTTTATGGAATAAAAAAGTAACAAATGTCATTTTGGAATATTTTAGTGAAAATAAATAATAAACATTTTTATGCAATAAAAAGGTTGGAAATTGTTATTTTTGTAAAAAATTAAAGAATGAGTAATTATTTCATGGCTTCGAAATAATGAAAATTGATGTTTTATGAAAATGGTATATTTTCTAGTAATTTTGGGTAAAACATTTTATGGAATAAAATGCTGGAAAATTATATGATTTGGGGGGAAAATGATATTTTGTTGGAAAATAAAGAATGATTAAATATTGCAAGGTGTTGGAATATTGAAGAATGATACATTTTGTGAAAATGGGCATTTTAGAAATATTAGTGTTAAAATTTTTATGGAATAGAATGTTTAGGAATAAACCTTTATTTAATGAAAAATATGTTTAAACCAAGAAGTAGGATTTGGGGTTTAAACTTGCAGTAATTTGATATAAAATGTATAAAAAGTTTAATGAAGATTTTGGTTGGTTTGAAAAAGAATTAATAAAGGTTGATATTTTAGTCTCCAAAGTATTTTCTTATAAAGGTAACCTTAAGCACAAATGTAATTCTTGAATAAAGAAGTAAAGAAATATGAATATTGATAAAAAATATTAATTAAGTGTTAATGGGCAAACATGTCTTGGTTAGCGAGTGTAACTTACTAATAATGTGAAATATTAACACTTAAGGTGTAAAAGTGTTTCTAATCAAGATGAATGTACTCCAACTGTAAAAGGGGTGTTAAAGGGTTAAAACACTTAAGAAGTACGTTTGTATAAATTAATAGTGTTTTGGTGGAAAATAACAATTTTGAAAACGGAGTAAAGGTGTGATTTGGAAAGAAATGGGTAAAATGGTAAATTTACTAAAGTGAAACATTTTTGTGAAATTAAAATGTTAAAAAGGGTGTTACACAAAGTGGTCCTAAATGAATATGATTTTTGGAATAAAAATCAAGGTTAAAGTGTGAAGGACACAAAATGAAAATTTCAAGTGTAACACAAATTGGGGAGGTAAAGTCCCGAGTGTTGGCTTCGGCCGATTAAAAAGGGAAAGGAAATTATGTGGACATTTGTAAAATGTTAAAACATAGGAACGATACTCGGATGACACTGGGATAAAGTAAGAAGGGCCCGGAGCTCTTGGGAGAAAAGCCCTAAACCACTAGCCAAAGCATATGGTGCGCATAGTCATCGGCGTAGAGCCTGTGTAAGTATGCGGTATTGGAAGATTCCGAGAAACGAAAAGGAAAATATGGAACATATAAAGAAATGGGTTGTGTGGTAAAATGAGCTAACAGAACCTAACTTGAATGAATGTAATAAATGTTCCGGGAATGGTAAAATGGACAAGTAAATAAATAAATCTATTAATGCCAATAAAGTAGTGAAAAAGGGCTAAAGAAACTGGATAAATGGGTGGCTAAGAAACCTAATTGGTTAAACCCACACTTAACAGAAGAATGTGTTGTAAAAAGGATTTTCAAATATTCAGTAAGTATTTTCTATCACCGGAAAATGTATGTGTTGAAATGGTGATTTTCAATGAAAATACTAAAGTGTAATGAAACAAATGAAAGGGGTTAAATCCTGGTAAAGGAATGAATTCGAATCAGATCGAGCGTAATGGTTTCAAGCGTAGAGTGGGTGTGTTAAATATGGTGATAATTCTAAGTATGAATGGAGAAAAGCTTTAATAAAGACTAAGGTAAATTAATCTAGATAAGTGAGGCTTTCAAAATTAAAATTGTTAATACATTCCCATGCGTACTTTCAAAGGTATACGTATGTAGATATATACATATTTTTGCATACATGTGGTTGTAGCGTGTGTGTATCCTTTATGTTGTTCATTTCTATACTGCTTGTATAAATCCCACTGAGCATAAGCTCAGGTCCCCACTTTGTTACAGCAAGTTGGGAGTGGTTTCGTATTTTGAGGGCATTTTATAGGTAAGTATATTCTATTTATGCTTACGTTATCAACTCTATTACTTGGTCTTAAGGGTGCTCCTCATGGGTCCCTCACGTAGTTTAACTTGAAAATGGACTCGCATGCTAACAAGTGAGATGTAATTAAAATAAAACTGGATTAATAACATTATATAGTTTGTTCCATAGAACTTAACACCTAATGACTCGATTTGGATTGGGTTAAATCATGGGTAACCCATAAATTCAGGTTAGGATGTTATGTACCACTCGACCGAACTCGCGACGGGAGGCATCTACCAAAGAAACTCATTCCAGTATGTCGAGAAGATCAAATTCTCTCTCGCACGTACTGTCCTCACGAGGTATATCGTGAGGCAATTCATGTGCACTCGGTTTATCAAATGGCTTGTCCACACATACCGATTGCCCACAAAAGAAAAAAGTATATTTTGGAAGTCATGCCAAAGGGAGGAACCCTTCCACTAACCCAACAAACTTCATAAACCCCTACATGCATCAGACCTAAGGCACTCATACTTAATTTGTTGATTTCTACATGAAACTCTGTCCAAATATCGGTCAGCATGCCGCGTAAATTTTTGCGCTATTTCATCATTTTTCAAAACAAGCCTGGAAACAAGTCAAACCATGTCTTACATATTTTTAAACCCAATTTTCCCCGGCTTGAGTCCTATCCGACGTTTTTTTTCATTTAGGTAACTTAATACAAGTGAAAACATAATAATAATAATCATGATAAGATTCTTCTCACATTTTTTCCCTCGTTCTTTCTCTAAAAAACCTAAAAACTAAAACCATTTATCCTCCTTTTTATGAAAAACGCCAAAATTTTTTTTCCCCCTTTTCACCAAGAATGTAAAAAAAAATTACTCTTTTTTAAAAATACCAAAAAATAATCCTTTCTTCTCTCTTTTAAACAGAAACTCGAATCATTTTCCTTCTCAAGTCGATCGCATACCCGATTCTTGGTTTGGCTCCCTATTGTCTTTGGTCTTCCGTCAAATCGCCCCGAAGCTTGTCCAGTTACACTGCTATTTCATCGAAGTTCACAGCCTACCTCCACTAGCTCCTCATGGAAAATGCCAACCAAAAAATGACCATGCATCCTGATCTCATCGCAGTCCTAGTCCTAGTCTAGCTCTGCTCCCTATGTCAAACATCACCCATCTAGGGGCTAACTTCCCAGTTCCTGTTGATCCCAAGGAGGAAGAATAAAAAAAAGCTAAGGAAGACCCCAAACTATTGTCCAAGAAATTTGACCAATTTGGGAGATTCGAGAACTATATAGACTACACCCATAAGTCTCCCTATCCCAAAGAAATATTATCGAAGAATTTCAAGATGACATCCATTGAGAAGTTCGGGGGCAACGAGCTCCCAATTGTTAACCTCTATAATTATCACCGAGACATGACCCTTCTTGGCACATCTGAAGAGAAAATTACCCATATGTTTTAACAAACCTTGAAAGAAAGTTCACTCTATTGGTTCTCATCCTCGAAGAGTCCAAAATTCATAGTTGGGACGATGTCACCCAAGAACTCATATCATATTACAGGTACAACAACGACATAAATGTAACATGCCATGATATGGAGCTTATTAAGAAGAACCAATGGGAAATTGTCAGTAGTTTCATAGCAAGACGAAGAGAGAAAGTTGCACTATGACCAACCGTGCCTCTAAAAAGAACAAGTTAGTATCATGAAGAAAATTTTCCTACTCCATATCTGAGAAACTATGGGTGGTCAATATTATCCACACTTTCGACCCCTATAAGAAGTGGGTGTAGAAATTAAAGAAAGTGTTACCAAGGTAGAAGACAAGCTGAAGAAGGTGATTGGACATTTCAATTCTAAAAATTATGAGAAATCTACCAATGATATAGTCTCAACCATCAACAATCCTAATTTCTTTAGAAAGGAATAAACCAAGATCCATGCTCCCTTATCCAAAGTCTACCAGTCCTTATTAATCCAAAATCTTATCAAACCCTTGGACCCGTGTCCATTACCAAACTCACTTCCCAAGAACTCCAAGACCGATGCCCATTGTGATTTCCACTAATTCGCGGGTGTGACAACCCGCCTAATTAAACATCGGGTGATCAGGCCTTTATTAAATTAAAACAGGTTTCTCAAATAGTTCATTCTTAGCATCACTGTCGAAAACTTTTTAATTACTAATCCCCTCAGTAAAATTAGACCGGTGCCAAATTTTATCTTTCTTAAAACGGATAAATCAACCACGTGGAACAAAGTACAAATGATCATGTACTATAATTCAAACAACAAAGTAAAAGTACAACAGAACTAAAGTATTACCGAATAAACCATCGGCTAAAAATCCCAAACAACAATAGAATAACCACTAGTCTGAAACTAACATCTGAGACTAATACCGGACCACAAGTCCATGCATAGAAGAGTGTGAGATCCTGTATGGACTGTACATGATATCAGAGCATCAGGTTCTAGTGTCCATAGGATCTGTATGGCTTACTACGTTTTCAGCGTATCATTTGATTAATATAGAGCCCTATCTTAGGATTATTGTACTCCTCTGCTATTTAGAAGATGTAGTGTTATATATACGAGTTCGATTGGGCACGGTACGTCGAGTATGGTGGTAGGACCAGCATTGGCGTTAGAAGAACTGCAAGAGGGAGGAGCTCGGCATAAAGCATGGGGTCTTCGAAGATGGTAATCATAGGAGAGATGACCGTTGTCGAGGTCACTCCTAGCGTGTAATGGAAGTAGATGCTACAAGGGTTGTTGAGGCATAGAAGGAATTTTCTAAGTGTCGCGACGGCAAGGGGGAATGCTAATCTAGACCCGCCCAATGCAGTGATAGTGGGAGGGAGTCTGAAGAAATTTTTGATGAGAACGAGCTGTAATATGTGATAAAACGGCGACTGTGCATGGTAACCAATGGAAGTAGAATGTACAGAAGTTTTGGCATTTAGGAATAGAGTTGAAATGCCCAGAAGTGAAAATTTGGATAAAATTTTTGGGGCAACGTGGCGGGGATACCAGTCACCACATCCGGACCTAGGGTCCATATACAAATAGAGGAACCTTATGTATAGTTTAATCGCAAAGTTCTCCAATGATGATTCAGAAGCGAAGAGAATGGAAATACCAGAACTCATCACGTGAAAGCCTGGTAGAGGCCAATCGTGGGAGAGAAATTTATCCATTGAAGTGAACTTGTACCGAGGAGATAGGTATAAGGGAAAAAGAGCCCTTGAGAGAATGGACTCTCGAGTTATAATTTGTAATATTTGGTAAAACTCTTCTTGAACGACTTATGTATATGAAGACAATATGGTACTTCTTACAAGGTGGGGTAAATGCTCCTAAGGGGCGAAATTAAGAGAGTTTAAAGATTTAGTCAAAGAGTAAGACTGAATGTAATGGGGCTGGTACAAACCATAAGTGGAAACCCACTAGAGAATTTAATGATTAGATTCTAAGTCGAGACTGTTAAGCCCCATAGTGCGTTCCTCTTGGTCAATAGAACTAAGGGAACCAGGATGATAGTGCTCAGAATCGAGGCTACTAAGTTTGAGAGGAGGGATACCCCAAACCGGTCATTGTGGCCTGGAGTAAGGGGATTTTTGTAAAGATGTCTAGTGTGGTTTGTAGGGCCACGCGTTTTATTTTAGCTTGAAGTTATTTGAGGAAATAATAACTCTGATAAGTTTTGCATTCCGGAGAGGACAAGCGTGTTATGTCCGGAAACCATCTGAACCACCAGAGCGATGGATCAGGAGGTATATGGGTTTTAGCCTCGAGTGAATGGGGTATGTGACGATACCTCACCTGAAAGAGGTTCGAGTTGAGATAATAATCAATAAGTGAGGGACTTCAGGGATTATGAACGTCTCATAGTAATTGATTCCGGTGTGTAGGAACCTAAATGATGTGAGTCAATGTATGTCGTATGACTGCTGAGCAGAGAGATCGAGATCGCTGTTGTAATTAGTGCTAAGGACTTAGTGATAGTATAAGCGCAGTGCCACTTGACTCCTTTAGAAATATTGGGGTGTGGTTGTACATATTGTCGAGGAATGAAATTTGAGTATCTTGACTATGTGCTGTTCCGACAATGCTCAGTAAGAATACATGGGGAGAAGTCCCTTGTTTAAGTTCGGTTGCGAAAGGGAATACGACTGAATTTTTTATGCATGTCAGGAGAAGAGACATTGTTAGATGCTAGGGCATCAGTGGAGTCGGAAGTGTTGTGGAGAAACACTGAAAGGCTTACCTCACCACGAAGGGATAAGTGAGACTTTGTGGGCAAGGATTTGATTTTTGGTCTATAGGGTATTGAGAATACCCACAAGATTGTAGTCACGTCGTGTAGACTAGGCTGGAGTTGAAGAAAAGCATGTTACGAGTGCGACATTTGCACTGTTTTTGCAAATGTGCACGGAGAAAAGGGTGTATGGGCGCCCTAGTCAATTGGATTCCTTTGACATCCGAGATAAAGGGATGCGGAAATTTTTGTACGACGGTGGGGAAATTAGGAAACAAGTCGTATTGATGAAATGGGTTGAACGTCATGGGAGATAGACGATGATCCAAGATTATATGTGCTGAGAGATCCAGCACACCTTATGGGATGAAAGTCGGTGGGAAACCGTTCAAAGGTTATCTCTTGATATGGGATACCTAACTGTGGTGAAGAAGTAGCACAAGGTGCTACTTGACTGAGTGTTGTGAGTGACTTACGTGTTACTAAAATGTTGTCTTATAAAGTAACCAACCCCCAAAAGTGCGCCAATTGCGAAGAGTGCACGGATTGTAAGGTATAATGAACCCGGAGAAAAAGGGGAATAGAGTACCACTTGAGGAATGATGACGTAAATGGGAAGCGATGTTGAGGAGAGACATAGTGAGATTGTCTCCAGATACACCTCTAGTTAATAGAGCGAGATAGACTCGAAATGAGCAACCGAAATGTGGTAGTGAACCTACATTTCCAATGATGGAATGAGGAGATAGACTTATAAATTATTGATGGATTGTGAACATCATAATTAAGCTAACATTTCGTTGGGGGTAGCGAAATGGGGTGACCGGGATGGATTAGTATGTAGTTAAAAAGGGAGAGTGCACGGTGCCGCCCTACATAATTGTGAATCAGGATGAAATCCTAAAATTCCACCCTGTGAGAGATGGTCAAGAAGGAATAGAGATAAAGTTTTACTTTGAGTACGTTGTGTTACCTACGACTCAATGTTAGTGAGAAGGAATGATGATACGCCCTTATGATAGTGGAATTTTGGAGAAGCCCACTGATCAATTCATAGGTTGAATGCATACCTACATGAGCATATTTATAGGTAGTGTGAGTGCCTATATGGACTGTACATGAGGATTAGGTTCGTGGTTACCGATTACGAACAATACATGTACTTTGAGGTGTGGCTCGAGGAGACATTTCGAACTTTTAGTCCTTAACGCGTGATATGAGGACATTCCATTGGAGTGTGACATTTTAGGGTATATGAAATGTGAAGTATATGTCTCACAAATTGTCTACTCATGTGCGATGAGATATATATACATATATTGGTGCTCGAGATGTGATTCCGAGGCAATATAACCAATCACTATTGGTGATCGAGGTGGGATTCCGAGCCAATAACCCCAAAAGTGTTGATAGTATATGTTATGTGTAAGATATATATACCTATTGATTTTCTTACTTATGTGCGATAGTAAGTGTGCTTAATCTATGTATTGGGGTCGATGATGTTCCGGACCAATAGATGAGAGATCGATTTGGGGTCGATGATTTTCCGAACCAAATCGATGATAAATATTGGTATCGACGGAAGGTCTGAACCGACATGTGCTTTACATTTACCTTGGGGTCGAGGGATTCCCGGACCAATGTAAATGATAGGATTATTGGGGCTGATGATTTTTGCCGGACCAATTTTTCTTTAAAGTATATATTGTGTGTGAAATATATACCTTATAATATTCTACTTATGAGTAATAGTAGACACTTAGATGTTATATAGAGATATACATCAAATGGGTAAATTAATTAGGGAGAAACTTAATTTCAAGAATTAACGTTGAGATTGGGAAAATCGATGAGAAATTAAGTAGCGAGACTTAATTATAATATAGCGACATGGGTAACATGCGATAAGAATTTATAAGAAGCAAGGCATGTACTTGGGGCGACCGTTAGGATGTTATGATTTGGTATTGGGTATTAGAGGATGCAATTATATTTAAGGTCCTTAGCCTTAATACCAGCCTAATCCTAATTTCGAGGACGAAATTCCTTTGCAAGGGGGGAAGTATGTAATACCCCGTATTTCTGAATATTTTATTTAATTAAATTGGAGAATTAAATGAGAAAATACAGCTTAATTTAAATTAGGTAAGAGGAGTAATTTAATGAAATTTATTAAAAATTGTAATTTTGGAATATCAATCGGGAGATAGATACCGATTTATATTGCCTCATTTTATTTACTTAGTGCGAGTGGTAAATAGTTACTTAACGCGTGTAGACCGTGTTGGGGTGAGAATGAGTAATATTTGTTAAGTGACTCAAATGATAATTTAGAGGTCACCGATGAGTCCGGAAGGGTCAAATTAGTCAAAATAGTATACCCGGGGGTACTAGTTGAGTCCCGGGGTAATTTTGGACTAAACCGAGACTGTTCGGGGGCTTTTTGGTCTTTTAACATAAGAGGGTATGGAGACCTACGAAATTGAGAGTTTTATATCAGCCGTATGATAGAGGAATTAAGGTTAGAACACCCATGACAACACCAATACCATTAGAGGGAAGAGAGGCACAACTTTCTAAGGCAAAATGAAGAATTGGGAAGGATTCAAAGGGATTTTTACCATCAATTTGTTGGGGAAGGAGGATTGAAGGATGAAGATCATCAATCATCAACAACAACCACGCAATCAGACCCTACTGATCATAAGGCAAGTTGTTTATTGCAAAAATTATAAAGTTATAATACCCATGTGTAGAGTTTTTGAATAGTGTTGTTTAAATCATTATTTTGATTGGAGAAAGATGATATTTATACATGTTGGGATAGGAATCGCATGTAGAATGATTTATCTTATGTAGAGGTTTAAGATTCAGATTAGACTTGATGATTTTTTCGGATTAAAACTTGGATTTCGAATGATAATATGGGAAGAATACCATAACTAGGGTTTCAAGAAATTCTAGATTTTAATTAATTATTTCTTTAAAGTAATTAGAGTTTTGATGTGTTTGACACGTTAGAAACTGTCCTAGTATATGTGGAAATATGTTAGGATCATTGTGTCAAAGTTTGGTGGACTATAATGGAGTTTGAAGGTTTGTTAATGGAGGAAAAATCTTAACGAGGAAGACAACTGCGTCTGTCCCTGTTCGATCGATCGATCGATCTTGAACTATCGATCGATCGACATAGTCGATCGATCGAACTCAGCCGTCGATCGATCGAACCCAGCCGTTGATCGATCGACACAAGCTGTTTCCCGAAAATTTTGTGTTTAATTCTTCGTTGAGTTCGGAAATGAATGAGTATTCTAGGATTTACATTATACTTATATGGGAGTGAGAATAAGACCAGTAGGTATATTGTTGAGGTCCAATAAGGCCATTGGGTGTAGGGCTTGGATTACGAATCGAGGAGAATAATCCGATTTAGTAGAGTATCGGGGATTTCGGAAATTGAGTTACGGGGCGAAGTAAATTCAATTTAAGTAATAGACCAGTAGGGTAAGAAATAACTACTGAAATTATATGTAAGGGGTAACTAGGACCCTTAGAGTTGTGTGAATACTCAAATAAATACGATTAATGAGATAAATCGTAAAGTGAATATTGTACGGTAGATATATGAGATTAAAATATTACGTACGTATATGATTAATAGGTCGGGCGTGTACCTACTGAATTATGTGATCTTTTAGGTAGAGAGATTATACCTAAATTAATTATGTTAGGGTCGATGAGACATTCCGAACTAACATAAAATTATTATATGTTTGGGGTGGATGAGAAATGTCGAACCAAACTTTGAACTGGTGTCGCGATGAGAGAGTCCCGAACCAGAATATGTGTATATATATATATTTTTTTTTAAAATAGTTGGGGTCGATGGATAATTACGAACCAACTCTCACTTGGGGTCGATGTATCATTCCGAACCAAGAATAATTTATTTGTGTATATAAATAATGGGGGTCGATGTATCATTTCGAACCAATTCTTACTTGGGGTCGATGAATCATTCCGAACCAAGAGTCCTTTACGTGTATAAAAAGGGAAAAATGGTAATGACTGATATTTAGTATATATTGTGTGTGAAATATATATACTTGATGATATTCTACTTCTGTGTATTAGTAGATGGATATATATTATGTATTTAAAGATACATACTGAATTGGTAAGTTAAGTAGTGAAACTTAATTACGAAATGCACCTTTAGATAGAGAAAATCTATTTAGTAATTCAAGTAGTGAAACTTAATTACACAAGTGGGAAGTCAACAATTGTGAGAATTGTAGTAATTTTAGAAGTGAAACTAAATGGGAAGTCTTGAAAATAACATAGATGAAATGTTACTTGAGAATTAATTAACATACGCGAGATGTTAGTGAAACGGTTGTACTGTATGGGCGGTACTGGAACTTGGGTACAGATAAGTTCAGTTGACTACTTTGGTTTTAGTTAGCTTGGGAGGTATGGCTAGATAAACTAAGTGTATAACGTTAGGTGTGCACAAAAGATGAGGGGTGAGTAACTCAAGAGAGTGTACGAGAACCTAACATGTGTAATCAATAACCGCATTTTATATTGTGATAAACGCTTGCTAAATATTTTCAAAATGTTTTGAGTACTAACTCTTGCTATAAAATATTTTCAAAACCTTTTAGGTGTCCAGCCACAGGGATGCCATGTATGATGATTCCATTCCAGAGACATGGAGCTGTAGCACAGTGGATGCTTACAGGACTTTGACTAGATGATATCTCTCATTCAGATCTAGTACATGATCTCACACTCTTCTATGCATGGACTTGTGGTCCGGTATTAGTCTCAGATGTTAGTTTCAGACTAGTGGTTATTCTATTGTTGTTTGGGATTTTTAGCCGATGTTTTATTCGGTAATACTTTAGTTATGTTGTACTTTTACTTTGTTGTTTGAATTATAGTACATGATCATTTGTACTTTGTTCCACATGGTTGATTTATCTGTTTTAAGAAAGATAAAATTTGGCACCGGTCTAATTTTATTGAGGGTATTAGTAATTAAAAAGTTTTTGACAGTGATGCTAAGAATGAACTATTTGAGAAACCTGTTTTAATTTAATAAAGGCCTGATCACCCGATGTTTAATTAGGCGGAGTGTCACAGCGGGCCATCTTTTTAGAGAATGACATGGAATTCAATCTATCTACCCATATTGGCAACAGTAAAGAACCAATAGTACCCATAATTTCACTCAATCCACTCAAAGTTTTCCCATATTTTCTCCCACATCGTACCTGCTTCACTGACCAAAATTTGTAACTCCTCACAAGGGTTACATTGATGTTCGTACCTGATTTGAATGGATGGATATGTAGTTACCGATAGTTTTCAATCGACTCTTTGAATTTGAGCTGAAATTGCCCACCGAGATGACCACCAACATTCAAAAATTTAATGCCTTGTTCATGGAATCCTAGAAATGGGCTCCAAAGTCAGATGATTGGTTAGTAACCATTGATGAAGTTATATTAGATGATGTAGTTCAGATTACGAAAGATATGTTCGACAAACTAGCAAGATTTGTAGCATTTTTGAACTACTCACTACTTTGAAGGCGCAAGGGTGGTTGGTCCACTTTCCTCCTTAACTTTCCCTTAAGTGGGAAGATTTATATAAGGAATCTGTTGAGGTCATGGAATGCATCAATTTCTTATGGCAAGAAGACATCGTTGCCATTGGATGGGGTGATGAATTTGACTGCTCTGATGATGAACCGAGTCAGGAAGAAGTTAGTTGAGTAATCAACATGTGCATAATGATATCTTTCAAAAACCTATTGGGGGAAATCGGTAAAGTATTCATTGAACCTGAAATAGATGAATACCTATGGTTCTTATTCTTCCCCACCTCCATAAACAACATAACCAGATCCAGGAGACACTACGAGGATTCAAATCCTCAGTCTTCTAGAAAAGATAAGGGAAAGGGAGACGTCGAGGAACTTCACATGCCAAAAATGACCATTGAGGAGAGTAAGTTCCTTGACCAACTCAAGAAGACTCAAGCAAACATCACCTAATAAGGAGTATTTATGTCATCCTAATTACACCTAAATGCTGCGATAAAGCTTCTTACCGAGCCCACATTCCCTCCTTCCACCATTTCAGAAGAAGTTGTAAACCTGGTTGGATGCTTGACCACCCCTATACTCCTTTATTTCTATGAAGAGAAAATTTCGAAGGTCATCTTTGACCAAAACTATGCCCTTAACATCTTTGTTAAAGTGATGGGAAAGATAGTCTTGCTCTCACTCGGGGACAATAGATCTGGCCTTAATGTTATCCCAGTAAGAACCTTTAATATGTGACACCCCGCCAAATTAAATACCGAATGAGTAGTCCTTTATAAACTTTAAAACAAAATATCCCGTTGGTTCATTCTTAGAATCATTGTCGAAAAATTAATCACCTAATAATCAATTAAGTTGTTGTCAAAACATTTTACCCAATAATTAATGTCAATTAATTTAAACCATTTAACACATTCACCATTCTTATGAATAAACAAATAATGAACAAAACACCATATAACTGCATATGATAAAACTGGAATAATCGTACTAGTTAAACAAAATAAAAACCATTAATCATAATAATACTAAATCCAAATGAAACTGAAATGCTAAAATAAAATGAGTACAATGTCTCTCTGACATAAATAAAATTAGGATGGGCGACACATGACCTGACTAAGAAGCCTTAATTAATGAACTGAAATCATAGATCTAAAGGCGTCTAAATACGAGGACCTCCAACTCCCACAATAGTTGTACAGCGTGAAACAATATAACAGTCTATGCTTGGCGCACTAGGGCTTGATACCTAAAAATAATTTCATAAGAAAAATATATTTTGCAGGAGAAGGGTCAGAGCCAAAGTGTAAAATATTTTAAAACAGTTTAGCAGGTATTTAAAATGCAGTAAAGCAAATATAATATACATGTTATCTTTTTGAACACTAACTTGAGAGTCTCACCTCTCAACAATTGTGTGCGGATAACATACATCTTAACAATCCTAGTTATCGTCATCACTTAAATATAATGTAGACATCCACTTTCTAACCATCACTCGTAGTAATAACATGTATTTCCCACAAACTATTATTATTAAATGTTCATGATTTAATATTACAAATAAAAGTTTCACAACAAGTTTAAGTGTTGACATACTTAAGTTACTTAAAAATCTATCACCTGCCTTATCTAAAAGTTTCACACAATAGATAATATGACAAGTATTTATACATATTCATCACCACATATTATATATATTAATATGCCACACTTAGACTCAGCTGCGGTGCATGCATACTATGCTACCTAGTACTGGTACATCTCATACTAAATAAGACTACCGATTCAGAATCACTCACGAACCGTATAATACAATTCACACATATTGGAGGCGAACATAATTCCAAGCCCATGGGATATGCACATACCTACGTACCCATATGACCGCTGACTTAGTAACTCACCTATAAGTCATTCCTAGGTTCTATGTCTTGAGGTACCAATCTAAAATCCCCCCAGTGGGCTCATAAGGATGAGACTGTCCCCTTTCAAAACCTCCAGCGATAGCAAGAAACGTAGGTATGTCATACATATAATAAATCAATTATATAACATGTGCTCATCTCACCTATATATATTCGTAACACAAATACAGGTTTACTCACATCCCATATCATATATCTCATCTGTAATATATCATCATCCCGAATATCCTACGTTTAATTGAATGACAATTTCCCTTTTTATCATATGCTCTTGAGTATTACTCACCCCTCAAAGTGTACCCTTTATTCTACCCATAAAATCAGAAGGTGGCTCACTATATTTTACTGGTCTAAACCATCATTATCGTTAAATTTTTGTAACTCAAATTAATTTTCAAATTAGGTAATCCTCTCAAGTTAACCTAATTGCGTTTATACCTAAATGCGTCATTATGAGATCAAGCCTAACACCCACCTAGGACTATCAGTCTTCTAACATAAGTCCAAGTATATTAAAACAAATCCCAAGAATAAATTCCAAATGATTTTCTAATCATAATAAACAAAAGGAGAAAACTAGAGAAAATTGGGCATCCTAATTGATTCAACTTGTCTGAATTGATTCGCCTTGCCGAATCGATTCATCTAGGGACGAATGGATTCGTTCAGATAGGTATGTAAAATTTTGCATATGTGTTCTTACGAGTTTCTACAATTTGAAATCCCTAATCCTTGTTTTAATCATTCCAAACACCAATTCAAATGTACTAATTGTTATACTAACATAATTAAACATGTTCTAATGTTCAAGAACTATAATTTCATTGATGGGCATCAATTAATTAGGTTTATTTCAAGTATAATCCTTAAGAACCCTAGTTTGTCATCTTCTTCAAGAACTACCATAAACTCCTAGTATTATTCATCAATATTAATCCAATTTCGTGGGTAATCATATATATATATATATATATATATATATATATATATATATATATATCATTGTGAATGAAACCTATATCAATTTCAATTCCAGATTATGATCCAAATCCTTCAATTTCATCCAAATCATATACAATACATGTTCAATTTCAACCTACACTAATGTGGATGATATTATTTCTCAATGTTCTCAAGTTTAAACACTTGACTCTCGAAGGAAGGTCTAATCCGCTGGTGTAGTTGGAATGGTTGTATTGTTCGTTCTTCGATCTATGCGGTGGCAGTCTCAGTGGTGCAAGATGGTGGTTCTTGGCCTTAGACTCCTAGAATTGGCTCTCCTTCTTCCTCTGTGACTCTCCCTTGGATTTTGTGAAAGAAAACACTAACTTCTCTTATGTATCAGATATATTCCTCTTGTAAGGACATAATTTATAAATGTTCGGGGTAGATTCTAGGATTTTTTTTGTCTTCCCTAGATCACAGTTTGTATGTCTAATACCGCCACATTTGGCATGTCATCACAATCATCCTCGGCGACCTTTATTCGAATCCATGCATCCGTCATCTTCACGTGCATCATGCTACATGCGACGTGCTGCTCAACCATTTCCCACTACTCCTCGACGCATTATTGGTAAAATGATTTATTGGAGTTGTTTATATTTGCATAAATATTTGGGAATTTTTTAGAAAATATTTTTTGAAGTCTGAATTATTTTTTATCAAAAGCATAAATTTTTCTAGGTGTAGAAGCGTACTTTTCTTGGTCGACGAGCTCGTTGAAACGAGATTACACTGTCGTTCAAGCGAGATAGCATCTCGTGCGATGCCTTTTGAACGACACGTGTCATTCGTTCGAGCGATATGCCTATCTTCTTCGAACGATGCCTCCACCTCGATTTTTGTATTACTATCTGGTCACTTTCTACACATTTTGCAAAATCTTTTTCCAACACGGTTTCTGCAAAAATGGAACTGATTGAGACTTCACCTTTTAAGGCTTTATGCCTTCTTTATAAAAGAAAATTCACTCCCATCTATGTACGTGAATTTGTTAAACCTTCAAAAGGTTATTTTTACTCATCTGGAGTAATTTGTGCAGAAGCCGTTCTCTTCTCCATTGCTGCCCATCTGGAGTTCTTGCAGGAGATTTTAACCGACGACATCGGAACCGACACCTGCCGGTATTTCGTATGTCACACTTATTTTGATTATAATCCGTGTAACTGTTCTTTACAAATTATAGTGAAAACAAAAGGTTTTGCCCTGTGGGGATTTTTCCTGATATTTTGTGTCACATGCTTTATTTATTGTTTGACATACGCACACATATAGGTGCATGTTTAGGGGCTGGATTTATTTTGTTTAAAAATATACCCTAATTAAATAAGGTTTTCTTGGAAACTTGCGAATAATTTTCAATTGATATCACACACCGTATTTATTACGGTCTATCAAATTGGTATCAGATTCGGTTGCGCTAATTTATCACATATTCCTATTTTTTGCAAAATTTGTGCGATATTGATTTTTTTTTGAAAAATAAGTTTTGTAAAAAATTGCAATTTTTCCAATGAAACATTCATTTAATATGATGCCTCTTTTATGGGTCTAATTATTCCTACTGGAAATCTCGTATGAAATCTTGTTTAAAATCCATTGACCAACGTGTTTGGTTGCTTTGTGAAAATGGGTGGACACCTCCCACGGTCACCGTTGACAATATCAACTCTTTAAAAACCGTGTTAGCCTGCACTGAAGATGATTATAAAATGTCTAATTTTAATTCTTGTGTTTTGAGTGCTATTTCTGGAGCCATCACTCCCGACGAGTTTCGTCGAATTATGACATGCATATGCCTAAAGAGGCATGGGATGTTTTGAAACTGACGCAAGAGGGTACGAATGTGGTTAAAGAATCAAAGTTACAAAATTTGGCCACCCAATTTGAGACTATCCCCATGTCTGAGTCTGAATGCTTCGATGATTTTTATGCACGTTTGTCGAACATTGTTAACACTTGTTTTAATTTGGGTGAGGTGATTGATAACATGCGTGTCGTTAAAAAGATTTTGAGATCTTTTCTAAAATGCTTTATTCCTAAAGCAACTATTTTGAACTCTTTGGGAAATTTGAAATCACTTATATTGGAAGAACTTGTAGGAGATCTTCAAAACTATGAGATTGACATGTTTTCCCAAACCATTAAATCTAAGTATAAAGGCATTGCTTTAAAACTCAGTTTATGAAAAAGAAAGAAAAAGTTTGTGAGTTCAATTCTGAGGGAGACTTTGATGATTTGGCCTTACTTGCGAAAAATTTCAAAAAGTTTCTCAAAATTTCTAAAGAAACTTCTTCCAACAAAAAGGGATTTTTTGAGAAAAATAAAAAGAAAGGAAAGGCCAAATAAAGAGGTGAGAGGTAAAAAGAGAATGACTTAGATGAGGAGTGTGAGGAAGAGTTTGAGAACATGACCTGTTTTGAATGTGGGGGTAAGGGGCATAAGTCTTTTGAGTGTCCTACGTGGCTTAGAAAGAAAGGAAAGAAAGTAGCCATGTCCGCCACACTTAGTGATAGTAGTGATGGCGAGGTTGATGAGACTAGTGTGAGAGGTTTGTAGCTTTTTTTAGTTGTGTGATCACACCCACTTTGTCCCACAATAGTGCACACGAATGCGATAGTGATGATTTGAGCGCTTCAAGTGAGGGAGAAAGCGAGAGTAAAAGTGGGGATGAAAGTGAGCTCCAAAAAGCGTTTAGAGATTTTTACACCGAGACCTTGAAAACAAAGAAGTATAATAGAGATTTAAGTCATCGGGTTTTCAATTTAGAGAGAGAAAAGGAGGTTTTCAGAAAGGAGAAGTGTGATTTGACCATCACGTTGTCTAATCTGGTGACACGTGTATCCTAACTCGAGAGTGATCTCAAACGTTCCAGGGAGGTCAAAGTCAATTTTAAAAACGCACCTAAGAAGGTTGAAAATGTGGTTCTTAAGAGAAAAGGTGAGAATTTAGGAATAATTCATGACGATGATTCTACTTCTTAATTAGCACCCAAGTCGGATCCCACTTTAGTGTTAGATTCATGTGAGTCTTACCCTAACCCACCAAGGCGTCCCATTTCTATTAGGGGAGTGCGTCCTAGAGTTTTTGAGAAATGTTTTCTTAGGCTTATATATGTTTTTTCCCATTGTAAGAGGAGAGGACACCTTAGGGAATTTTGCTGTAAGTTGGGTTATGTGTCACGTTTTTCTACTACACGTGTTTCTGCCACACATGCACCTACACATGATACTTTACATCATCCCGGAGACTACATGAGAGAGTTTTCACATTTAGGTGAGAAAGTTACGTTTTTTATCAGTATTTCACAAGATTTTATGGAGGTTTTTCATAAGTTGTCACCACCTTTGGAAAACCCTCTGCACCTAACGATTGAGGTTTGACTTGTTTACTAGCATAGGATGATTTTCATGATGTCATTATTTGCCTGTTGCTAGTAGGTATCATTTTTGTATATATTTTTTCTCTTAATTTTTTTTTGAAAAATACAAAAAGATTTTATTTTGATAAAGTTTTTGAAAAATCCAAGAAGTTTTTTGTATTTTGTCTGCAGCATTTATGAATGGACACTTAGGATGATCATAACATCATTCCATATTTTTCATGTGACTATTTGATAGTGTTTTGAGACAATATATGATGTCATATTTGTGCTTTATAATGTTTGGAGTCATTAAGATGTAATTAAGTGTTACTTCCTACACGTTTGACTCATGATTTCCTTTATTGCACACATGAACGGATTTATTTGATTATTGTGCTTGTCTTATAATAAGTTGGTTGGGTGTTTTCACTTCAATCATGTCCTTAAAATGAACTAAGTGTGATAAAACTTCATAAGAAAGGTGTGCATGTAAGAGCCATTTGTGACTTTGTGGGCTTTCTTTGAAAATGGTGAAGGGCTACGAAAGGTAAATATCTATCCTTTGCGATTAATCCACCGTTATATCGGACCTAAAAAATTGAAGAATTTTATGATCCGGGGTCCAAATATGTTTAAAAGCGCCCGAAAAAATTTAAAGGCAATAAAAAAAATTCATGCCAATGATGGTCCAATTAGGTTTTTTCACCAATTCTCCAAAGTTTGAGAATTTAGTTTAACACCTCTAAAAGAAAATATATATGAGGGAGTTTGGTTGAAGATTTTATAACGGGTTTGCACATCCTTGAAAATCTTGAAAAAGCGCCAAATAATTTTGGACGTTATTGGTGTGGAAATCACTTTGACTTTGATTTGTTGATTTGCATAAGACGATGTCATCTAAATTCAACAATGTTTACACCTAAGGATACTTTTGATGTTCATTCGTTAGGAGTACGCGTATGCATCATGCACATATGATTGATTGAGTTTATTTACCTATTGAATGTGTTCACACCCATTCATTCCATTTTCATGACTTGGTTGTTTTAGTTTAAATCCATGGTGTGAATTTTAGTATCTTATTTTTGTGTGAAAATTTTTGAAAAATTCAAAAATAAAAGTTTTTTTCCCCTATGACATTTTGCATATTCTTTGTTGTATATTTTGTGTGAATTTTTTTTTTAAAATTCCAAAACCTAAGTTTTTTTACCTTGTGACATTTTCCATATTTATGCTTCTCATATCTGTCTATTTGGGGTGATCATAAAAAGGGGGAGAATGAATTATGGGGGAGAAATTTATTTTTGTTGATTTATCAATGATTTGCTTAAGGTTAATTGATCTTTTATTAATCTACATATCATTATATTTAAAATGGTTGCGTGTCACGGGTATCTTCTTTATCTCATGTGTGTCAGTACAAAGTTGATATCTATTGGATTGCACACCCTGATGAGAAAAGCTTTGGGAGTTTCTGAAGAGTTGAAGATTTGAAGATGTTGAAGTTTGATTGAAGATATGTCATTTAGTATTCTTAGTTTGAGGGTTTAATGGGGATCTTATCTTATATGCAATTTGTTTTAGGATGATTGCACAATTCAGTTTTTTTTATGCATGTACCGGCATAGACATAGGGGGGGATTTGTAAGGACATAATTTTATAAATGTCTAGGGTAGATTCTAGGATTTTTCTATTTTCCTTAGATCACAGTTTGTATATCTGATACATCTACATTCGGGACGTCATCACGATCCTCCTCGTCGGCCTTTATCTGAATCCATGCATCCATCATCTTCACGTGCATCATGTTACATGTGATGTGCTGCTCAACCATTTCCCACTACTCATTGACGCATTATTGGTAAAATAATTTATTAGAGTTGTTTTATTTACATAAATATCTGGGAATTTTTTAGAAAATAATTTTTGAAGTCTGAATTATTTTTTCTCAAAAGCAGAAATTTTTCTAGGTGTAGAAGCAGACTTTTCTTGGTCGACGAGCTCGTTCAAACAAGATTACAATGTCGTTCGAGCGAGATAGCATCTCGCGCGATGTCTTTCGAACGACACGTGTCCTTCATTCGAGCAAGATGCCTATCTTGTTCGAACGTCGTCGCCGCCTCGATTTTTGTATTAATATCTGGTCTCTTTCTACATGTTTTTCAAAATCTTTTTCTAACACAGTTTCTGCAAAAATATCATTGATTGAGACTTCACCTCTTAAGGATTTATGCCTTCTTTATAAAAGAAAATTCACTCCCATCTATGTACATTCATTTGTTAAACCTTCAAGAGATTGTTTTTACTCCTCTAGAGTAAATTGTTGAGAAGTCGTCCTCTTCTCCATTGTTGCCCATCTAGATTTCTTACGGGAGATTCCAGCCGACGACATCGGAATCGACACCTGCGGGTATTTCGTATGTCACACTTATTTTCATTATAATACGTGTAACTGTTATTTACAAATTATAGTGAAAATAAAATGTTTTTCCCTGCAGATATTTTTCCTGATATTTTGTGTCGCATGCTTTATTTATTGTTTGACACACGCACACACGTAGGTGCATCTTTAGGGGCTTAAGTTATTTAGTTTAAAAATAGATTCTAATCAAATAATGTTTTCTTCGAAACTTGCGAATAATTTTAAATCGATATCACACACCGCATATATTACGATTTATCACCTCTCCTAATTTCATAGGTAATTAAGACCAAAAATAAGAATTAGTAAAATGATCTCCCGGGATGCCGATTTGGCCTAAAATTGCCTAAGGACCCAGAATAACTCCACGGGTAGTCTTTTCTGACTATCATGACCCTTATGGACACATTAGCACACTCAAAATAACCATTTAGATTAATTGAAAATAATTTAATTTTTAGTCCATTAATTTAGTCTTGAGATGACTGACACGCGCGTCCTGACCTAATTACCATAATTATCAATTGTCGTATTTCTCGCACGCGATAATTCTGATAATTTCATAATCATATATTACTTTATTCACTCAAAAATATTCAAAATAATACTCACTAATAAATTCTAGCTCTTATCTCACTAGTTAATATTTATTTTAATCCGAATTAATTATCAATTAATTTCCCATATTTTATTTAATTAATCCAATATTGAAAAATCATTAAAAATATGGGGTGTTGCATACTTTCCCCTTACAATGGATTTTTTTCCAAAAATTCAGAAAGTAAATGAATACCAGGTAAAAACAACTCGAATATTTTTCACGCATCTCATCCTCGCGCTCCCAAAAAGACTCCTTGACATTATGGTTCTGCCACTAAACACAGACTAACAATACCACCTTCGACCTTAGTTTCCTCTCGCTACGGTCTAGGATAGCAACTGACTCCTCCTTGTAGGAACTATCGGGATGTAGATAAATATCCTCTAAAGAAATATGAGTCTGAGACAACTCATCCTGAAGATATCTCCTCGACGAAAAAATGTGGAATACATTGTGAATCCTATGCAAGTTCTCGGGTAACCCAAGTCTGTAAGTAAATGCCCCATTCCGCTCAATAATAGGGAATGTCCCTACACACCTCGGCACCAACTTTCCTTTTTTCCTAAATTGCATTATCCCCTTCATATGAGATACTCATAGCAATAACTAGTCCCCCACACTGAACACGATGAAGAACCTCTTGGCATCGGCGTAGCTCTTCTGTTTGTCATAAGGCCTACTATGAAATGCCTCAAATGGTGTCATGCCAATTATAAACTGATAGGAGTTATTATACGCAAAATCCACTAGTTAAATATACTATTCCCAACGTCCACTAAAGTCAAGTATACACATTCGTAGTCTATCTTTGAACATTTGATTCGTCCCTAGAATTTTGATATGTCCTCATACTATCACTTCGGATTCTAACACTCAACTCTTTCGAACGTGTTCACAATAAATCCGGTGGTACTATTTTGGTGCTTCCACTATACTTATGCCAATGTCACCATTATGACTGAAAGTCAACTTCTTATTACTCCATATTAGCTGTAAGTCATTTCCATTCTTATATGCTAATATATTTCTTTTGGTACTGCTCATTTAATGACGCACTGAATTATCATGAATCCACTAACAACATTTCAAAAAGACGAGCCTCGACTCTACTGGCTCTTTCATCTTTATATGAAAAATGCCATATTACATAGGTTCCAATTTCTTCTGATGCTAACTCTCGTACATCTCTCCATGGCAGACATTCCTAACCATCCCTGACCACTTATGCCCGATTCCAAACTCGGTGTATGGTGGTATACTCTCACCACCGTCCTGAATTTTACAAAAGTGACATCCTAATCACTTCTCATATACCCCAGTCACATTTTAAACCTTCGATTGATAATGGCGTAATTCTAATCATATTAGTCCTCTGTGCGGAGTAGTTTCTGATTATCCTCAAAAATAAAAAATGTACATTCTCTGTACGTTTCAACACTCTAATCACCCCCTTTTCCATATACTCTATGGTTTTTGGTGACACACCTTATTCTCAATGCAAATATATTTTCTTTGGCTTATTTTAGTCACATCTCTTTATTACATGTGCATCTAGGTTCATTTCATATGTTTCCACGTTTACTCCTCGAGAATGATCTAAAAATTTCAACTAATTAGGGATCCCATACACCCTATGTCCTGTGCACAAATCAAATCAACATAAAATACTTGCAATTCACATAATACACTTGGCATGACTATACGATAAGGTTATACTCAACCGCCCACTTAGTTGTAACTCCGTTATTTTGTAGGTTTCCCCACCAAATCTATTTGTGGTGAAAATGTTCTACACTAGTTTTCACATCCGGATTATACGGCTCTATCGGCCTTAAATGAAAATACAATTATCAACTCTCTGTTATATTAATGCATATGTACAATAACCAATGTACTTAACCAAGGTATTAAAGACCAAAAATCTCCTGACATCCAACGTTCTCTAAGTTCCATGCGTGAGATGTCTTGTAAAGATAAATCCAAATAAGGAACCCCCCGATACACTACTCTATAACATTGTTGGTCATGGAGATTATTAGGTCCTCAGTCCATAATATGTACCCCCTAATACCCATCTGCTGACATAAAAGTCTACTCGTCCACTCCCATGCCACTTAAGAAGACAAATAACACGACGCTCTTATCATCACAAGTTCTTAGCGCTATATAAATAACTATCTATATATCTCTTCTTGACAAAGAACATAAAGCACACTGAATCATATCGGTGAAGAGTCCCTACGCACCAAGATCAAATACAATTAGACAGCATACTCACTAAAGTCTGTAATATTTTCGTATCCATATATAACATTAAAGATATACCTCTTTACATTTTATAATAACATAACATAAAATTTATGTAGGTAGGATCAACCCTCTTTCGGGTTATGCCTAGCAAAAATAATAAATCCTTCCCTGGAATAATAAGAACGATAGTCTTATCACATAACCTACTACTGCTCAAACTCTTGGTATCCAATCACTACACATAGTCCAAAATATTCTTACTTTCCTAACTCTTAAAAGTAGCAAAATCAAAACATCAAATTCTTTCACTACCCACAGTCGCTCCCCTACGATTGACACATAAATGATCCTCGTTACCTAATAGTAGCTATATTTATAACTACTAGGCCTATAATGAGGATGCATTCACTAAATCCGACTCACTCTCAAATTTTAGTGTTAACAATCACACCTTGTGACGTATACATGTCACCCAAGCTAATCCCGTATTTGCAAGGGTGAACCAAGATATTACCTCTCTTTGGAATTTATCTCACCTCATAATCGATTCTTTAAATGTACTCCCATGTCGAAACAGACCCCTGATCTGTTACAATGGTTGTACATCCAGGATCTCATCCTGTATTTGACTCATGCCTCGCTTTTGGTAATTAATTCTTTTATTATGTCTTACACTTTCTTAAGTGAATCATCGACCCAAAAATATCATATCGATGTAACAACCATCATAGAAACTCCCATGTCCCTGACCATAGACCTGCTACACTCCTCGATCCTTCTATATGGTCCCAACAGCCCTGGGAAACGGATATGCTGAGGACCTTACTAGTCCTATTTGAACCCACTACTCTTTATTTGGTAACCCCTAACTTAACTCTCTGAGCCCGATTTCCCTTACCGTAAATCCCATTCCCCTTGTTGTTGCGCTCCACTGGCACAGTTCCCAGTCTGACTAGTCTCACTTTCTCCTTGTGAATAAGTTCAGAACAGATGCCCCTACTCTCAACACATAGGACACCTTCCTGCGCTATCCCCATGACTTTGGCCTCACTGTCCATGTTGGGGTGTCCCCCTCTCGGACATGGTAGTATTGACCCCAATTGCTACTCTTATTGTCCCTTTGGCTACGTTGGCCGTATGGAACTTATTTTTGGCCTCTATGCCCTGATTGAATTGATCGTCATTTTCTAGGAATTGATTACGTCAAAATAATTTAAATGTTTTCCCTACGGGGTATACTCTCATGTGGCGCATCCCTAATAGTCTAATCTTGCTCTACGGTTAGATTCTCTAACCCTCCTGGCTCACTTCTTCTAGAAGTACTTATATAAACTTGTAAATGTACAAACTTAAGGACATCGACATTAGTCATCCGAGAAGGATTTCTCATCCATACTTATGTATTCTACTCATGGCCTTTTATCAATTATAAACCCTTTAATATTCTATGTAACCCCTTTTGTCGGGTATGAAGTTCATTAAGCAATTAACCTGTCTATTACGATTGTTCTCTATCTTACCCACTTGTGGTAAGTTTCAAAATTCCATTTGCATCTCAGTTAGAATAGCAGATGGAAGACCTCACAGTTAAACTGCACTCAAATTCGTCATTGAATTTCATACAATCTTCTTTGTATGTGGTGACTGACTCTTATCGTGTAATATCGCTCCTATGAGCTAAACAATTTCTCGAAATTAAGTCTTGGGTGTTTGCACTTCATCCTACACAGTTGCCTTTGGATTCTCTACTTCCCTAGGCCCATAACACTTTCTCTCTTCCCCGTATAATTATATATGGCTCTTCAACATAGTTCTTCCGAATCCCTTACCCATTGCTGATGAAGCTAGGCAGGTCATAACTAGTACCAACGTTAACTATGATGGTATTTAGAGAAGTTACTGCTTTCGAGTGATTTTCCCATTTTCACTTGCTTGAATAACGCTTATAGTGACTTTTGTTGTGATCACCGTTCCCCTAATACTTTATGTGTTCTGTTGAGATTCTCCTCCTGCAGTCCTTCTTACAGCCCTTGCTGGTCGTTCTATTAATTTTTGGTGTATGAAGCCCCATATAACTCTTATATGAAACACATTAACTATACTTAATTACAGGAGAATGTAAGTCATAAATGTAAAGGAACACAACAATCCTATGTGTAAGGACACAAATTTCAAATTGAGTCCTTTGTAGTTTTGGCTCAATTTTGGACAAAAAACGTTTGAGTCACAGGATAGAGTTATTGACCATCCTTCAAACCAATGACATACTAAAGGCTAAGACGTAACGACCAAGAGTATAAAGCATCATTAAACACCGTGTGTATTGTGCCTCATTTTTACGTCATCAACATGGTTCCATTGCTCCTATGGTATGAATGCATTTTAATATATATATATATAGGAGCTTGGAACAGTATTTATGTGTGTGTATCTTGTTTTAAAACGGATGTTTATTTTTATAAAGTTTCATTAAAACTTTAAAATAAAGTTTCTGGGCTAAAATCAATTTTTTATACTTTCTGGAAGTTTGTTCGATATTGTCATTCAAACGAGTTTATCATTCAAACGAGAATGTCGTTCAAACGAGGTTTGCCAACGACCTGCCTCTGGAACTTTGCTAGAAGTATCGTTCGAATAAAACTTCATCGAAACGACAATCTCGTTCGAACGAGATTTGGCGAGAATAGTTTATTTGGCAGTTTTTGACAGTTTTCTCACTTTTCCCACTTCTTTTCCCACTAACTTTTTGGGAACACTTAATATGTGCGGGAACTAACTTTTTCGAATCAACTTTTTCACTATCCTCCATCTCCTAGAGAGTGTTTTGAGAGTTCAATCTTCCAATAAAAAGTTCATGTTTATGAGTGTCTATTTTTCAAGAAAAATTTATTAAACACTCTTGTTTTCACCCATATTGTTTATTCCAAGTTTCAATATATATACATCTTTCTTGGAGTGTTTGGCACCGGGTTTTCTCTACCGCATTGAATATATTTCTTGGGTTTACTTCTAAAGCCCTCAAAGAAGAAGAGTTTGTTTTGTTGCGACATTCTCACATGGTGAAAGGCACCATATGTGGTTGACGGTAGTTCCTAAAGTTCGATCGGTGGATTCCGAGACCGCGGTGGAGCTCCGTGGTTATTCTCTAGGAAGAGGTGGATACAAGAAGAAGCATCGGGGCTTGGTGGAGTCAAGTCGAGTGTTGTAAGTCTTATTGTCTTGTATTTGTAAAACCGTACTTTGTGGATTTGAGGCTAGGGTCGTCCGAGTTTTTTTCCCGTTGTGGGTTTTTTCTCGTACATCGTGGCATAGTGTGAATGATTTATTTTACTCTTGAAAAATAACTTAGAACGCATGCTTAGGTAAAAAGATAAAATTTGATTTAAATCACTACTTACTTAATTTAGTGCTACATAATAATTTGGGTAATGTTTACTTAATTTAATTCAAGTCGTCGTTTAAAATGATATATTTGGTTTGGCGTAATTTGATAATGTTGAAAATGTGACTTAGGCAAATTTCTAGGACTTGAGTTGAGTTAATTTGTTAAAGTGAAAAATTCATTTGTTAATTGATTTAAGTTCACTTTAAGTTGTGTTGAATTTTAATTTGAAAAGAAATTAAAATTTGGTGTTTTGTTTAACTGGACCATCTCCTATTTCACATCATTTAAAAGGAAATTAAAAATTGACATTTTCTAGTAAAGATTTTAAAATTGGGGGCTTCGTGTTCCATCAAGTGGTATTAGAGCCAAAAATGATAAATATCTTTGTTAAGATCTTTTAAATATTTTTGGCTAAAATAGAATTTTCCCCATTTTCAAAATTTCCTATTTTTGATGGTTCTAACTATGCGTATTGGAAAGCGCGAATGAAATTGGCACTAAAATCTATTAACGAGAGAGTTTGGTTATCTGTCGTTAACGGGTGGTCCCCACCTACACATTTAGTAGATAATGAACGTGTTCCCAAACCCGCTGATAGATGGAGTGAGAATTAATTTAAACTTTCAAATTTTAATTTTCATGGTTTAAATGCCTTGTTTAGCGCTGTCACACATGATGAATTCCGTTGTATTATGACGTGTGAAACCACTAAATAAGCTTAGGATATTTTACAACTCACTCATGAAGGTACTAGTGTCGTTAAAGCTTCGAAACTCCAAAACCTCACCACTCAATTTGAAACCATCAAAATGAACGAAAAAGAAACATTTGATTAATTTTATGCTAGAATTTTCGATATAGTTAATTCATCTTTTAATTTGGGAGAGAAAATACCCGACAACCGAGTAGTAAAGAAAATTTTAAGGTCCCTACCCGATAGGTTCATTCCTAAAGTGACTGTGTTAAATTCTTTACCCACTTTATCCTCTACAAAATTATAAGAGCTCGTAGGTGATTTACAAACCTATGAACTAGACATGTTTTCCTCCAAAACTGAAAAGAAAATAGATAAGTGAGTTTCTTTGAAAGCCCCAAAGGAGGAAAAAGAAGTAGTAGAGAGTGAAAGTGATAGTGAATCAGAAAATATGGCTATGTTTGCTAGAAAGTTTCAAAAATTTCTTAAACTTAACAAAGATAAATTTAAAAATGATTTTAAGAAATTTGAAAAATCAACGCCTGAAAAAGCCGAGAAGATCCCTAAAACTACTAATGAACAATTAAATAGGGACATGTCAAATAGGAGTTTTGGTTGTGAAGGGTATGGCCATAGGGAAAAAGAGTATCCCATTAAACTAAGGAAAGAGGGTAATCGACCAATTTCTTTTAATGCAACCCTTAGTGATAGTGATAATGAAGAGGTACCCGATTCCCCCAGTGAGCCCAACTTTGTGGCTTTTATGACTAGTCATGTGAGTGATAGTGAGCATTCTTCTTTTGATGAAATTTTAACACATGACACTTCCAAGGTCAAAGTTTATGATTCCCTTATTTTTTATGGTAGTGAAAGTGGAGAAGAAAGAGAGAGTGAAAGTGAAAATGAGGTTGAGGTGAGTAAACTTCAAAATGCTTTTCAAGAACTTTATGAAGAATCTATTAAATTAAAAAGAGAAAAATTGAAGTTAGAAGCGAGTCTAAGAGAGCGTGTCAAGGTCGTTGATGATAGTGTGTTGGTTGAAGACCTTAGGACACGTGAGAGAGCTCTTCATGAGAAGATTGAATATTTAGAAGGCGAGAGAGATAGCCTTAAGGGTTTAATGGAATCCTTGAAAAGGAACTTCTCGCATTTGAACAGCGCAATATTTTATTAGAGTCTAACATTTAGAATTAGAAAATAACTTAAAAGACTCTAGTAAAGTCAAATTTCATTTGGAGTGTAGGTCCGAAAAACTAGATAAAATCTTAGGTACGGTCCAAATAAAAAATGACACTTATGGTTTAGGCTTCAATATTTGTAATGAATCTACTCATAAAGCCAAAACCCATGTTTTAGGATAATAACCTAGGAAAGACTTTAGAGATCAATCCTTAGGTACCAATTTTCGACTTGTTTTTACTTGTGCACATTGTGGTCGAAAGGATCATCTTAAGAAATTTTGTTTTGATCTTAAAAGAGTTTCTAGAAAATCCCAACGTAAGACAACCAAGGTAGCCAAGATTCCTACCCCCTAGATAGTCATTCGTCATTGGTTTGGGTTAGGAGATCCGACTTTGTAGCTTTACAAGATTGGGTATTTGATTCTCATTCACTTTCACATGCTTCCCCCCTTGCAAAATCTAAAGGTTAAATGTGTTAGTTTTGTTTGCATACTCTAGCTTTTTGTTCTTCATATTATATATCATTGCTAGGTGTATTCATGTTTAGTCATTTTATAGTCTATGCTCCATGCTCTAGAATAATGATTTTTGTTTATATTTTGTAGTATATTTCGTTCATTTTTGTTTGCATTAAACGAAAAATAAAAAAAGTATTTTGTTTATCATTTGGTTTTTTATCTCTCGAAAATTTAAGCTTAATGAAAAATTCAAATGATTTTAGTTTGTCTTTTGAGTATATATTTTTATTTTTGGTCAAAAATTTTCAAAAACTCAAAAAGAATTTTTTTTTTGTGCATTTTAGTTCGACACACTCTATGTGGCATACACTTGTGTTAGAATCCCATATTTTTCGCTCCCATGTGGCTAGAACTTTTGGTTTAGATTGTCAATCCTTATTATGTTCTTTACCATGCTTACATGGAGTAGTTGGATTTTGTGTTGATTAAATGGATTATAATTTTTTTATATGCCTCTATTCACACATGCACGAGCTCATTCGAAATTTTAACTTCATATGTACATTTGAGCTTTGTGAGGTGTTCTCCTACCAATCTTGTCATCAACATATTTGTGACATTGGAGGACTAGTGCATGTCAAAATCCGTTTCACATGAGATTTGTGAGAAATAAAAATATTATATATAAATGTGCATGAGGAAGGGCTCCGAAAGGATTTATTATCCTTTGCGAATAGTAAGCCACCGTTTGTTTGGACCTAAAAGAAATACGTGGTTCAAAGGCCTAAAAATAGAATTATGGCATTAAAAGGAAAAATAATTGCCAAAGACTATTTTTGTTTGATATATTCATTCAAATATATATGCTTATTGAGGGAGATTGGATGGTATATCAACGGTTTGCACAATTTTAGTTTATCCTAGTTGTACTTTGAATGTCATGACTCTATTGGTTTGTAGAATCATCAAAAGTATAGGCTTGTATGCATTTTGTATGTTTGTTCATTGAGTTTAATTTATATTGTCATGTGAGGTTATATTAAAATGTGATGAAGTCTGCAATCAATTGAGAACTCCTTGAACATGTTTTAAGTGATTGGGTCTAAATTTAATTGTTACTAGTTCACACCCCAACACTTTCGTTTCCATATGAGACATTTTTGCCATATGAGTGTGAAAAGCTTATCTTATTTTTTGTCATTTGTGTGGTTATATATATATATCACACCCCAACACTTCCGTTTCCATATGAGACATTTTTGCCATACGACTGTGAAAAGCTTATCTTATTTTTTGTCATTTGTGTGGTTATATATATACATATATATATATATATATATATATATAGAATCATCAAAAGTATAGGCTTGTATGCATTTTGTATGTTTGTTCATTGAGTTTAATTTATATTATCATGTGAGGTTATATTAAAATGTGATGAAGTTTGCAATCAATTGAGAACTCCTTGAACATGTTTTAAGTGATTGGGTCTAAATTTAATTGTTACTAGTTCACACCCCAACACTTTCGTTTCCATATGAGACATTTTTGCCATACGAGTGTGAAAAGCTTATCTTATTTTTTGTCATTTGTGTGGTTATATATATATATATATATATATATATATATATATATATATATATATATATATATATATGTATGTATGTATGTATGTATATATATGATATTTTATTTGGTCTTTGACTTGCTTTCTTGTCCATATATGCTTTAATTCATACTTGGTATCTATCTTGTTGCATTCTTTGTTGATATCACATGCTTAATACTTTATGTATCATATTGGTATCAATTTCTTGCAACCTAGATGGTATCCGTAATTATTAGTTGGATTAGTTATGATTTTGTTTCCCACGTGCTTTAATGTTCTCATAAGTTTATGCACATTTGCATGTTTAGCTTGTTATCCCATTCTATTTATCCCTTTTTTAGTTTAAGAGGTGTATATGCTTTTATTGGGGGAGATAAGTTACGTTTTGATTCTTTAGCCTTTGTCTATTCCTGAACAAAAAGGGGGAGAATGATAGGAGGAGAAATGGTGTCTATTCCTATTGTACTCATATCTTTGTTTGGGGGAGATTTAACTTAGGGGGAGTCGCAACCTTCTTAGGTAGATCACAATTGATGAAGGGGATAATTAATTTAGGAGGAGTATTTATTTTATACATTTTAATATTCTTGATATTCCCTATGCGTTTGATAGTTTACTTAAGTGTGCATGAATTCTTCTAAGTGGCAACTTTCATCATCGGCAAAGATATTGATCCTTGGGTTGTTTGAGTCAAGCATTGCTCTTTTATTTTAAGTGGGGCATTTTTTCTATGTATAGCAGATCTTGACGGGACTTTAGGATTTTTGTTGGTTTTTGTCCCGGAAAAGCCAAAGGGGGATATTTGTAAGGACACAAATTTCCAATTGAGTCCTTTGTAGTTTTGGCTCAATTACGGACAAAAAAGTTTGTGTCATAGGATAGATTTATTGACCATCCTTCAAGCCTATGACATACTAAAGTTAAAGACGTAGCGTCCAAGAGTATAAAGCTTCATCAAATGCCGTGTGTATTGTGCCTCGTTTCTACGTCATCAACATGGTTCCATTGTTCCTAAGGTATGCATTTAAATATATATATATATATATATATATAGGAGTTTGGAACAATATTTATGTGGGTGTACCTTGTTTTAAAACTATTTTTTATTTTCAGAAAGTTTCATTAAAACTTTAAAATAAAATTTCTGGGCTAAAATCAAATGTTTATACTTTCTGGAAGTTTGTTCGATATTGTCATTTGAACGAGTTTATCAGTCCAACGAGGTTTGCCAATGACCTGCCTATGGAACTTCGCTAGAAGTATCGTTCCAATGAGACTTCGTTCGAACAGAAATCTCGTTTGAATGAGATTTGGCGGGAACAGTTTATTTGGCAGTTTTTGACACTTTTCCCACTAACTTTTTGGGCAGACATAATATGTGTGGGAACTAACTTTTTCTTATCAACTTTTTCACTATCCTCCATCTCCTAGAGAGAGTTTTGAGAGTTCAACCTTCCATGAAAAATTTCATGTTTATGAGTGTCTATTTTTCAAGAAAATCTTATTAAACACTCTTGTTTTGACCCATATTGTTTATTCCAAGTTTTAATATATATACATCTTTCTTGGAGTGTTTGGCACCGAGTTTTCGCTATCACATTGAAGAGATTGTTTGGGTTTACTTCTAAATCCCTTAAAGAAGAAGAGTTCATTTTGTTGTGGCATTCTCACATGGTGAAAGGAACCATGTGTGGTTGATGGTGGTTCCTAAAATCCGATCGGTGGATTCCGAGACCGTGGTGGAGCTCCGTGGTTATTCTCTAGGAAGAGGTGGATACAAGAAGAAGTATCGAGGATTGGATGGAGTCAAGTCGAGTGTTATAATTCTTACTATATTGTATTTGTAAAATAGTACTTAGTGGATTTGAGGCTAGGGTCGTCCGAGGTTTTTTCCCATTGTGGGTTTTTCCTCGCACATCGCGGTGTAGTGTGACTGATTTGTTTTTATCTTGAAAAATAACTTTGAACGCATGCTTAGGTAAAAAGATAAAACTTGGTTTAAATCACTACTTACTTAATTTGGTGCTACATAATAATTTGGGTAATGTTTAGTTAATTTAATTCAAGTCGTCATTTAATTTGATATATTTGGTTTGGCCTAATTTGATAATGTTGAAAATATGACTTAGGCAAATTTCTAGGACTTGAGTTGAGTTAATATGTTAAAGTGAAAAATTCATTTGTTAATTGATTTAAGTTCACTTTAAGTTGTATTGAATTCTAATTTGAAAAGAAATTAAAATTCGGTGTTTTGTTTAATTGAACCATCTCCGCTTCCGCATCATTTAAAAGGAGAATAAAAATTGACTTTTTGCAGTAAACATTTTAAAATTGAGGGCCTCGTGTTCCATCACTATGAGAAGGATCTACATCGAAGAATGCTATGCTAAAACATGAAAAGTCGCACATATCCTAAAAGACCCCAGAACCCGATGCTCTGATACCACCAGTGATACCCCGCCAAATTAACTACCGAGTGATAAGTCTTTTACAAAATTTAAAACAAAATATTCGATTGATTCATTATTAGCATCACTATTGAAAAATATTTTTCTTTCTTAATCAACTAATAATTAATTAAGGTAGAGTAAAAAATATTTACCCATTAATTAATGTCAATTAAGTTAAACAATTTAACACATTAAACATTCTTATAAATAAACAAATAACGAATAAAACACCATCTAACTGAATATGATAAAACTAGAATAATCGTCCCAGTTAAACAAAATCCAAACCATCAATCGTAATAATACTAAATCCAACTGAAACTGAAATACTGAAATGAAATGAGTATAATGTCTCTTTAACATATATAAAATGAGGATAGGTGACACATGCCCTAACTAAGAAGCCTAAGTCAAATAATTGAAATCATAGATGTGGAGGAGTCTAAATACGAGGACCTACAATGCCCACAATAGCTGTAACACGTCAAAAGATCCAACACCTTAAGCTTGGCTCCCCCATGGCTTGACACTTAAAAATAATTTTACAAGAAAAAGAGATTTTGCAAGAGGCAGGTCAGAACCCGAGCATAAAATATTTTAAAACAGTTTAGGAACTATTTAAAATGCAGTAAAAGAAAACATAATACATGTGTTAGCTTTTCGAACACTCACTTGAGATTCTCACCTCTCAACTACTGTGCATGCCTAACGTACCTCAAAACCATCCTAGTTATTGTCATCACTTAACTATAACGTATAAATCCACTTTCTAACCATCACTCGTAGTAATAACCCGTATTTCCCACAAACTGTCATTATTAAATGTTCATGCATTTATTATTCCGAATAAAAGTTTCACAACAAGTTTGAGTGTTCACATACTTAAGTTACTTAAAAATTTATCACCTTCCATATCTAAAATTTCATACAATAGATAATATGAAAATTATATATACATATTCATCTCTATATATTGTATATACTAATATGGCACCCCTAGACTCAACTGCGGTCCATGCAAACTCTACTATATAGTCACGGTACATCTCATACTAAATAAGGAGTATTGATTCGGAATTACTCATGAACCGTATAATACAATTCACATATATTGGAGGTGAACATAGTTCCAAGCCTATGGGATATGCACATACCTACGTACCCATATTACCGCTGATTTATCAACTCACCAGTAAGTCATTCCAAGGTTCTACATCCTGAGGCACCAATCTAAAATCCCCCAGTGGGCTCATCAGGATGAGACTGTCCCCTTTCAAAACCTCCCGCGATAGTAAGAGGCATAGGCCTGTCATACACGTAATCATATAATAGGTATTCATCTCACCTATATATATTAATAACAAAGACATGGGTTTACTCATGTACCATATCACAAATATCATACGTCGTATATCATTATTGCAAATATCCTATGTTTAATTGAATGACAATTTCACTATTTATCGTACGCTCTCAAGTATTATTCTCCACTCAAAATATACCATTTATAGTACCCATAAAACTAGTAGGTGACTCACTGTATCCTGCTGGTTTAAATCATCGTTGTCCTTAAATTCCCGTAACTCGAATTAATTTCCAAATCAGGTAATCCTCTCACATTAACCTAATTGCATTTATCCCTAAATACTCCATTATGAGATCAATCCTAATACCCACCTAGGCCTACTGGTCTTCTAACACAAGTCCAAGTATATTAAAAAAAATCCCAAGAAAAAATTCTAAATGATTTTCTAATCATGATGAACAAAAGGAGAAAACTGGCCAAAACTGGGCATTCGAATTGATTCGGCCTGGTCAGAATTAATTCACCTTGCCGAATCGATTCATCTAGGATCGAATCGATTCACTCGTATAGGTATGTAAAATTCTGCATATGTGTTCTTACGGGTTTCTCCAATTTTAATCCCATAATCTTTATTTTAATCATCCCAAACACCAATTCAAATGTACTAAATGTTATACTAACATAATTAAACATGTTCTAATGTTCAAGAACTACAATTTCATCCATGGGCATCAATTAATTAGGTTTATTTCATGTATAAGCCTTAAGAACCCTAGTTTGTCATCTTCTTTAAGAACTACCATAAAAGCCTAGTATTATTCATCAATATTAATCCAATTTCGTGGGTAATCATATGTATATATATATATATATATATATATATATATATATATATATATATATATATATATATATATATATATATATATTTCATGGGGAATCAAGACTATATCAATTTCAATTCTAGATTATTATCCAAATCCTTCAATTTCATCCAAATCATATACAATACATGTTTAATTTCAGCCTACACTAACATGGGTGATATTATTGCTCAAAGTTTGCAAGTCTAGACACTAGCCTCTCGAAGTCAGGTCGAATCAGTTGAAGTAGTTGGTATGATTGCATTCATCATTCTCCGATCTATGCGGTGATGGTCTCGGTGGTGCAAGATGGTGGTTCTTGGCCTTAGACTCCAAGAATTGCCTCCCTTTCTTCCTCTGTGACTCTCCCTTGGATTTGGTGAATGAAAACCCTAACTTACCTTACGTATAAAATATATTCCATATCATAATCTCGCAGGTAATTAAATCACAAAAATAGAAATTACAAAAATGCCCTCCCGAGATGCCGATTTTGCCTAAAACTGCCCAGGGCCCAAACTAAACCCCTGGGTAGAATTTTCTGACTATCTCGATCCTTCAGGACACATTTCTTCACTTGAAATGACCATTTTGATTACTTTAAAATAATTTATTTTTTATTCCATCAATTTAGTCCTGACATGACTGAGACGTGCATCCCGACTTAATTACCATAATTGTTAATTGTCGTATTTCTCACTCACGACAATTCTCATAATTTCACAATCATATATAAGTTTTTCAATCTTTAATATTCAATATAATTGTCACTAATAAATACTAACTCGTATTTCACTAGTTAATATTTAATTTAATTCAGATTAATTATCAATTAATTTCCCATATTTAATTTATTAATCCAATATTTAAAAATCGTTAAAAATACGGGGTGTTACATAGTTGCTTGGGGTTGAAAGTAAGTACTCCTACTTCCACTACATTGCGTGCCTATGATAACACCCACCGAGTGGTAATGGGATCCATAAAACTCACAATAGGGTTGGCCCTATCAATCCCATCATCGAGTTCCAAGTTATTGACATACTCGCTTGCTTTAACCTCCAACTTCATCGATCGTGGCTTCATAGTAGCCATGGGGTATCTTCCTCCCTTCATCAAAAGTTAAAAATCTTCTCCAAGGTGCAAGTCATCACCATATTAGGAGACGATAATGGTACAGAAAATACTAGTACTACCAATCCAATACTAGAAATATAACATGGGATGAATGACATGCTCCTCTCCAGCTTCAGAGTCGATCCCTTACCTTTCCAATAGGGGATAATTTCAATGACCGAGTATATCCACAACACAACCCTCACGGTATTGTAAATGTGATACAATTGTTTAAGAATATGTATTTTATGCCCGGACTGGGGCTGGGGCGATGTCGACAAGTCATAATGGAACCCACAGTCCTGAAAGATTCCTTTCCCTCATGTGGCGTCAATTATTAGCCTTCACCAGAAGAACTCAGAACACTCCACCAACCACAACTAAAAAGGAATTAAGAAGATGTGAAGACTATTTTGACGGATTATCTAAATAGGGTATTCGTCAAGGAGGGTGAGGACTTCCCCTTCTGTGACTTTTATGAAATATGGTATGACCACGCCGACTAGAAGATGATGTTGGGGATTGAAGTATTATTTTGAGATAAATACTCTTTAGCATAGATAACCAGCATAAATTGCAATCTTTCACCTAGAAATTCTTAGACATTGTCAAGGTCTCTAAGGAAAGTGATTTTGAAAACTTGTTCAACTTGCATACACTAAGGCTGACCCTCTGTATGATCCAATCAAGCGCTACATTATTGGACCCCTCTACGTTGATCAATGCCTCTGATGAGACTATTCTCAACTTAAATGCTATACCAGTCCCACCTATTGATATGTAACCCAACCATGATTTTTACCCTATCTCTTCATCTGCTTTTGTTCCTCCTTTTTCTAATAATAACGTAATTGAGCCCTCGTTTGACGAGGTTGTCAACATTGTTTTTTCTGAAAATGAAATAAATGAGGATTTTGAGTATCTTGTTGTGACTTACATTGATTGTTTTGATTATAATCAAACTCTTGATGATGATGATTTGCCAAATGAATAGTACTTAACTGATCTTAATAAGTTTACTAACAAATAACATAATGACGTTCAAATTAATGAGGATGAAACTGTGATTATCACTCTCAGTTCTAGTAGCCAACAATGCGAGATTGGGATAGGGTACACCTTTAATGAGCATGAGCGCGCATAATTCGATGAAATACTGAAGGAATTTGTTGACGTCTTTGAATGGTCCTCTGACGACATGCCATGCATCGATCCTAAAATACCTCAACACGAGATCCAAACACTCTCGGGATGCAAGACGATCAAAGAGAAGTTGTGATAGTTCCTGAAATTCTGTTACTAAAGCCGTTTAATAAAATTAAATTATTTAAGTAACTCCAAACAGTTTTTTGAAGAAACACTTTTCTTAAAAACCAAAACTAATTGAACACAAGATGTGTTTTATAAAAGCATGTACGGGATCTATTCAAGATTTGATCAACGGGTTTATAAAACAGTTTAAACAAACTTTAAACTCAACAAAACCAAGAATGAGATGAGAAGATGTAGGAAGATTAAGAACAAGATTTTTACGCGGTAAAACCTCACCCAACTGAGGAAACATCCACGACTCCCTCTACGGAGTAAAACAAAAATTCCACTATAAACAAATTTAACAGTTACAAACTATATAACAAACATGCATACAACTCAGACCTATATAAGTTTAGGAATGTACCCTCTAGTGTCCTTATAACTTCTCTGCAGTTCTGATTGTTGATGTTGTCCTCCCAGTTTGTTAACTCCCAATTTGTTCAATCTCATTACGTCGACTCTTTTTCTCAAGATCTTATTACCAACACTTTTCGTGTGGTAGAATGAAAATGTTTGTGGAGGTGCTCTCTAACACATGCATGCATACACACACACTTATCATGTACAAATAGTCCTAACAAATTACATATAAGACTATATGATATGAATTTTATTTTTCTCTCTTCTCACAAAACTTAACCTTATTTGACCTTTGTAACAATCCCAGAATCCACGGCTATCTTGCTCAGAAGACGTATCAAGATCTTAATCAATCTCTATTTTGAAAATATTTTTGAGATTGAAAATCACCAAGTGCGATTCCAAACTAGGTCAAAGGTCTTGTTTCAAGAGAACTAGAAACATAAAAAATTATTGTTGATTTCAAAGTTAATAACATTTACAGAAGAAAATCAACAATATATTTCTCAAGCTGAGAAATAAAAAATGCAAACTAAGTGTAATATACCATGAAGAACTCGGATCTGTAATTTCTATTTACCAGAAAAATACATCTAAGAAAATGATTTAGATGGAAACAAGATCTAAAGAATAAAGAGGTTACAGTAACAAACCAACTCTCAAATCACCTCTCAAACACTCAAACACTCAAGGTTGTGTTTGGGAAAAATATAGGGGTTTGAAGGTTTATGTTTGGTTTGAACTGTTTAGACGATTTAGGGTTAAGGTTAGGTTTTCTAACTCTTTCTTTCTCTTCTGGTTTCTCTCTTTCTCTCTTTTTTTTTTCTCTCTTCTCTCCCTACTCTCTTTTTTCTCTCAAAGGACGAAATGGCAAAAGTCTTCTAAGGCTGAGACGAAGGGTCCTTTTATAGGAGGCTGAGAAGATTCGAGAATGAGAACCAAAATCAAGGGTTCAGATTGAGTCAAGATGGATTGACTTTAATCCTAGGGTTCATGATATGCGGTGATTAAGATCCTCCTGATTGGTCCAAATGGGGTTCACAGGGATTGAGAAGGGGCGCATGCAGATCGTTGATAAAAATGATTTAAGGGTTGAAAATGATCACTGGTTTAGTCTCAGGAAAGAAACACACTTCCCACCAATCAGAAGACAACACATGTTGGCATATTAGACTAGATAGAACGCGCGTCTAAAAATAATTAAATGTACACCCTGAAGTCTCTGCCGCTTTCGAATTCTACCCAAGGCAACTTTAAGCCAATTAAACCAACAATATGAAATAGCAGATTGACCCCACAAACTTTTAAAACCAAGTTTTAAATCATAAAACCTTATTTTAAAATGTTTATAAAACCCCAAAAAATATTTAAAAACCATTATTAGGGATTTAAACACCCTCAACATATGTACACACATTAATATGCAATATGAGATGTATATGATCCATTCTACTGTGTGTGAGTGTTGGTAATGAGGCCTAGATCAGTTCAATCAATGATGAAATAGTTGTGCAAGCTCTGGGGTTCTTTGGATTCTAGGTTAGACATAATTTTGTCACAATTTCCAAACTAGATGAACACTTATACAATGTAGACTCAAGTGAGTCAAGAGTATAAGGTGCTTCAGTTCCGCCTTGAATGGTCATTCGAAGTCAAGTAAAAGGTAATTAAGAATTTGAACGCCGGCTTCATACGGGTAATAAAATATCCCACATGTCTCAAAAATATTGTACCCATACAAAAATTAGAACGAAAAGTCCACATGTTAATCGACTAGGAGAATTTGAACAAAGCATCTCTGAGGATGATTACCCATTGCCCAACATCGACATGATTATGGACAACATAGCCAGTCGTCTCCTCAAGTCATTCTTCAAAAAAATCACTGGGTACAATTAGATGAAGATGCACCAAGACCATAAAGAAAAAACCGCATTCATCATCCCTTGGGAAACCTTTGGTTACACAATTATGCCATTCGGGCTCAAAAATGCTACGGCTACCTACCAATGGACTACCATAATCATCTTGTATGATTTGATACACAAAGAAGTTAAAATCGACGTAGACGACTTGATTATTAAGTATAATACTCGAGAAGGTAACATTCCCACCCTTAAGAAGTTGTTTGAAAGACTATGACAATTGAAAATGCGACAAAACCCACATATACGCATTTTCGATGTCAGAAAATGAATGATTTTGGGATTTATGGTCAGTGAAAAGTGAATCGAAGTAGACCCCATCAATCTGAAAGATATACTCGAAATGCCACCACCCCAAATGGAGAAGGAAGTTTGGGGATTCTTGGGAAAATTATAGTACATTAGTGAGTTCATCGACCAGTTGCCTTCCATTTGTGAACCCATATTCAAACTCCTCCAGAAGGATTCTACCAAAATCTGGAATGAGGACTGTCATGAAGCCTTTGACAGAATCAAGAAATATCTTACCCAACCATCAGTGTTTTTGCCACCATAACCAAGTCTCCCTTTACTCTTTTAATTGACCGTAAAAGATATCACAGTGGGCTTTGTTAGCCCAGTACATTGAAGAATCTTGCAAAGAAAGGGCCATCTATTATGCCAGTCAAAAATTGACTGGGTACGATGTCAACTACACTTCCTTGGAGAAAGAATGCATTGTCCTAAGTTGACTCGCTCAAAAGTTATGGCACTATATGCTCGAAGTTTCCATTAGACTTGTGTCCCGAATGAATCCTATCAAATACATTCTTGAGAAACCCTCACGGTGTAGATGTTTGACCCAATTGTTGATGTTACTAGATGAGTTTTATATATCCTGTACGTCACACATAAAGCCATAAAAAGGGGAGCTATCTCCTACTACCTTACTGACTAACCCATGGAAGAAGTCGATGCTTGGATCTCCGAGTTCCTAGATAAAGATATCCACTACTCCTATCAAGAAGACCTCTGGTAGCAAATGTTTTTTAACGACGGTACGAAGAGGAAAGGATGTGGAATTGGGATACTTTTGATCACCCCTCTTGAGTCTCACACTTCCCTTTCCATTAAGTTGGATATTCCTAACACCAATAATATGATCGAATACGAGGCATGCACTCTACGTCTCAAAGTATCCCTCGAGAAAGGTGTCAAACACCTAGATGTTTATGGGGAGGCTGCCATCATCATCAACCAAGTCCTTAGAATATGGAAAGTTAAAGATGAAAAGCTCTTACCCTTTCATTCCCACCTAGGAGAGCTGGCCTCCCAGTTCCAAGATATCACCTTTTACTACATTCCCCGTGCAAATAATAACTTAGTTGATGCCCTTACAACATAGCCTCCATGGTTGACATTCCCAAGTGGATAATGGTGGCCCCATTTCCTATTATAAAAATAAGTTATGCCAACCCATTGCCACCACATTTAGCTCATCACTTAGGAAGATTTTGATATGTCCAAGTTCTAGTACTATGATATTTGATACCTCCTCAATCACGGTAGATATCTCGAGATCCTAATAAGAAAGACCATTCGACCCTTTGCAAAGCACTCTTAAAAAAACATCGATGGAACCCATTTACACTACAGAGGCTGACATTAAAGAAATGATGCAGAAGATCCACATCGGGGAATGCAGACCCCGCATGAATGGTCATATGCTTGCCAAGAATATCATCCGTCAAGGGTATTATTGGACCAATCATGGTACAGGATTGCACTGCCCATGTTTAGGCATGCCTCAAATGCCAATAATTTTTCAATTCCCAACACTAGACTCCTCAAAATTATACAACATGACTTCTCTTTAGTTGTCTCCACTTGGGGCACTGACATCATAGGGAAATTCACACCCAAAGCTTCAAATAGTCATTAGTTCATCCTCGTAGCCATTAATTACTTCACCAAGTGGGCCAAATTCAAGTCATTTGCAGTACTGAATGCCAAAAAGGTTACCAAGTTTATTCTAAAGAACATAATCTACCGATATGGGGTTCGTAATGAGATAGTATCAAATAATGGGTTAAATTTCAAAATCAAGGTCAGAGAACCAGTCGAAGAATACGGGATTCAGAGACACAAATCTTCTCCCTATCGACTCTAAACTAGTAGTGCAGTCGAAGCCGCCAATAAGCACCTTAAATCCATTATTAGTAAAATGGTCGAGAGTTGTCGAGACTGGGCCGATCGGGTCCCTTAAGTCTTCTAGGGCTACAAAACTTCAGTCAGGATATGTACTGGGTCTACCACTTACTCTTTGGTTTACAACATGGAAGTAGTACTACCCATTAGCTAGAAATACCTTCCCTGAGGGTGATGATCGATAGCAGAGTCAACAAGGAAGGCTGACATTAGATCCACTTTGACTAACTATCACTCTTGGATAAAAAGAGGCTAAAGACTGTATACGACATATAAGGGTACCATCCCTGGATAACGCGACCATTCAATCAAAAAGTTAAACACCATAGTGTCCAGGAAGGCGGCCTTTACCTTAAGGAGATCATAGAACTTGTTTGGGACCCCAGAAGGAAATCCAAACTAAATTGGAGTGGCCTCTACATCATAAAGAAGATTCTATCGAGAGGCACCCCTATGCTCACATACCTTGATAGAGAAGATATGACACTTCCATTCAACATGTATCATCTCAAGAACTTCTACTCTTAGTTCAAAAATCTTATTGTGCTATGAGTCTTCTCATTTCCCTTATATTCTAAATAAATATCTCTTCATTTCTCTCTACCCGAAACTATGTGGGGCCTGATCCTCTAAAAACAATTCTTTCAAAATGGAACTCAAAAAATTTCAAAACACCCGGAGGTACGTAGGCAGCTCATACACCTTACATTGGCATGGTTCCCTTCTTTTTCAAAAAATTCTATTCTTTTCTAATCTCTGAGAATGATGGTTCATTTTATCATTAAATTAACAAAAGGATATATATGCCTTAGCGACTGGTATAGATAACATAAATGCAAAGCTCATTAAAAGATACAACAATATGATCAAAATCTTTTTATTTCAAACAGGGAAGTTCATTAAAGGGAGTCAAACCAAACACCCATCTCTGTTGAGAAAAATGTTTCCAAACAAGCCTAACCATAGTTCACAAAATTATTCCTAAATCCCAAATAAAAAACATCCCAATCGCCAAAAGCTTCACAAAAGTCACCTGAAAGCTTTAAATAAAATAATTCTAGCTTCATAAAAATCCAATCCAAAACTATGGGAAGACCCAACCTCATCATCATCAGCCCCTAGAGGTTATCAAACTTTCCCTTCCTGGGTGATATTGCGAGTAACCACCATGAAGCATTACGCCATAACCGACCTAGGAAAAATCGCAACTCCCCCTTCCATAGTCTCAAAAAGGATAAACCATCACTGGTTGGTCTCTTCCGCCAGGATCTTTTCCACCACTCACTCCCACAACCATTTAAAATAGTGCCTAGACACATGCCAGACCCTTTCTACAGATTGAGATGGATAGGTTGATGACTGACGACTCTCCCATAAAGAGCCTGGCTGCATGCTCATGTATTCAATCAGATCATCTAGCAAAAAGAAGTCTAGTGTACGAGGAGGCACTATTTTCTCCCATCCAACATATATTATTTTAATATATAGTAATATTAAATCCGAATTATTTATACATTACTTATATATCACTAAGTAATATTCAACATCATATATTATTTTAATATTTCGTAATATTAAATCCGTATTAATCCCAATTATTTTTTCGTAATTAATCCCCATTTATTTGGACCATTAAATTTTAATTTCTCTCAATTTAAAAGTCATAAAATTACGAGGTATTACATACTTCCCCCCTTATAACGGAATTTTGTCCCGAAATTCGAAAAGAAGGCATATCTGGTAAGGAAAACTCTGAGTATTTATCTCATATTTCATGTAACCTCCGTCGTACTGCCCGTACGATACATTACTGAATACCCTTAATAATTAACACCTCTCTGATGTTCTACTTCAATCCTTACCATTTAAGTTTCAACTTAATTTTAGATATTCACTATCTAGCCTTCTATTATTCGCACCTTGGTAGATTAATCATTCTTTAGATATACAATCTCGTATCGCGACGACCACACACAAGTAGGTTACTTGCGCAGTGTATATTTTACACACATCGAAAACTATGAGTATCACTTATCTCGGATTTTCGCAATAGTACTCGTTCCCCCACCTTTAACTAATAGGCATGAGAATAACAAGGCTTATTGTGCAATATTTTAATTTACACCATGCACAAAAGCGAACTTATATTAGTTCTTGTACTCAAACTCCACCACTGGAAAAGACTTGTCTCATCCTCCCCTTAAATTAAAGGGTACACATATAAATTAATCTCCAAAATTTAATTAGTCTACTTGTTTAGTCCGTTCATTTACGGAGGATAGGTCGTACTCAATCACAACACGGTACCCATGGCCTTGTGAACACTCTTCCAAAATCGTAAGACAAAGATCTTGTCCCTATAGGACACGATATCAAGCAACACTCTATATAACCTCACAATATCCATTATAAAGATATGCGCATAACTGTCTCGTAATATGACCAGTCTTATCTAGAATCAGGTGAGCTACGTTGATCAACCGATCCATTATTATCCATATAGGATCATAACCCCCTTCGAAATAAAATTATTGGGAATAATCTCCCATCACTACTTCAGAATCCTAATGGTTGAAGAAACCTCTATTGGTTTTAGATGGTCCACCCTTTTTCAACATCCAGGTGATCCATTGCAAAAATAATTTAACAATATTTCTCTTCATTTGTTACCAACACCACCATCATTTATACTTGATACATTTGATGTTCACCCGAATGTACCTAAAATCGCGAGCTAGAATGTATGCAAGATCATTCAAAGCTCCAAATACAAGAGTTGGAGCAGACTGAACTAGTTGAGGGTAAAGAAAAACCAAGGCCGATATTTATTTAGAAAGATCTGGATGAGGCGAAAGAGAAGTTGATCAAGGTCATCTGAGAATACAAGGATGTCTTCGCATTGAATAACACTGAGATATTTGGGTTAGAGCAAGATGTGAGCTACTAACTATTGAATGTTCTGCCCCTATCAATCCTGGTCAAGGAGACAACTAGAACATACAAGCATGAGCTAAATCTCAAGATAAAGGGTGAGGTGAAATGTTTAATAGTAGTTGTATTTATCAAGCTAACTCAACATCCAAGCTGTATTTTAGAATCATTCATGTGGGAAAGGAAGATAAAACACAAATTCCTATTTACGTTAAGTTTAGAGATCTTAATAGCTCTTTCCCAAAAGATAAGTTCCCTCTTCCATCTATTAATAGCTTGATCCATTTAATAGTTGTCCACGAGATGTATATCTTCGTGGACGATTATGTAGGATGCAACCATATAAAAATGGATTCAGTTGATGCCGAAAGACAACATTTAAAACCCCTTTAGTAAATTTAATTTATATTGCCATGAATTTCGATTTAAAAAAGTGGGGGAAACCTACCAGAAAATAATGAGAACAGTTTTCATGACATCTTGGAGTTATATGTTGTTGATATGGTAATAAACTCAAAATAAGTGAGACTCATACTTAGTTGGTTGGAGAAGAATCTTCAATAGGTGTTAAAAATACAACCTAGAGATGAACCCACTCAAGTGTGCCATTAGTGTGATGAGTGGGTAATTCTTGGGATTCATGGCGGATTAGAAAGGGGTTCAACAGAACCAAGACAAGCAAAACTCCATCCATGACATTCCATACTCAAAAACACTTAGGGAGATGAAAAGTTTCCTTTGAAAAATTGAGTTCAACTAATGCTTATTAACCATGTTCTAGTCTTCCAATGCATATGTGAAAAAAATTTCATTAATTAGTCGGCCTACAGCTACTAATAAGGGGGTAAGACCTTACAACTTGGTTGTAAATGGTCCCTTCTCTCCAGTGAGTGAAGTGAAGGACTCTTGCCTCACTCCAACCATTTGACTTATGGGATCATCGACTTGCTTTTTAATCTAAGAATTTTTATTGATGACTTCACTTTATTCTCTTTGACTGAACCTGAAGGTGACTTTGATTATTCAACATTCACTCATAAAGGAATCAAGTAACTTAGAATTCCAAAAAGTGAACCTTTTCTTTCAGATCTTTGATGTCTATCATGCTGATCGAATCAGGGGTTGAATAAGTGAAACAAGGGAAATACTTTTACCCACCCTACTAGGGTGCTCCTTCTGTCGGAATAGACGTTATTTGAAAAATTCAATTCTTGCTACCCTAAATGATATTAGATCTTTTCTAAGCACGTGATTGCTTAATCTAGAAAAGAATTTAAATAAACAGCGTGATACGGATCAAAAGCTTGCTCAAATGCATGTTAAGGGAACCAAAATCATAGTTTTGGAATTCTAGGTGTCGTCCCTAGATTGAGATCTACACTGTGGGGTGGCGGGGACATCGACTACCTTGTATCAAGTGAAGAGAATTAGATTCTATTTAAAGGTCCTAAAAAGGTCATAATTTCCATATCTGGGAACGCTTGACTTGATGTGATAGAAATATAAGAAGGATTGTAAATAAGACTAGCAACTACTTCCCGAACGAGATCTAGATGGCAACCTAAGCGCATAACATAAGTTAGTAATTTATTTCATAAATGACTTTATTCTCAAGGTTTAGTTCTTGAAGATGATATTCTTGATACCATCCCCTCTCTGGTCTTAGAGGAATATAATAAGATCCTTACGAGTCCTCCAAATATGGAAGAAGTTTAAATGGTAATTTTGAGCAGGTCTAGGAATCCATTTTATGAAAGACCCTAGCTTTCCTACTTTGGTAGGTCTCCAATATCCTTTTGATAACCTATATTGTGTTGAAGTGATGTATATATATATAATCCTATAGATCACGCAAATCCATGTATAAGAGTCGAAGATTCACTAATGGCATTCAAGAAATGGAAGGAGCATACAAATGGTGGAGAATGAGATGCCTTGACACCTGATGAATCTTGGTTTCATGATAAAGTAGCACATTCGCAAGTCTTCTACTTTTCCCTTGAAAAATTTCTTGTCGGAGAAGATTCGTCCCAGGCCTATCTGAGATAACTTACCCATTTACGCAACTTCTATGGAAGACCACCAAGTTTAAATTGTAGGAACCACACAAGGATTCCTTTAACAATATCAATATATTTCTCACCTATCCTCGAACAATGATTCCACCTAAAGCTGGAATAACTTTATTTCTCTATTTTACGTCCATCACGAGGTCCATTGATGCATTGTTGTCACAAGAAGTTGATAGATAAGAGACACAAGTATTCTACATGAGTAGAATTGTCCATGGTCCTAAGTCAAGGTTAACGATCATAAAGAGGCATTTCTTAACGCTAGTTTATTTAGCTCAAAAGATAAGAAATTACATGTTATCCTTCAATATCCATATAGTTATAAGATGTGATCCAATCAAGTTTTTAATGGCATGATCAGTTTTAATTGGGAGAGCAGAAAGGTGGTTCCTCATTCTCTCAGAGTATGATCTAAAGTATGTGGTTCCTCGTGCAATCAGTAGAAAAGACTATGCATATCTCCTGGACATTTTTCCTTCAGGCTTATTTAATCTACCTCATGAAGATATTCCAGATGATGATTTACCAGCCAACTTTGTGAGGTGGATCTAGAAGAGTGGTCAATGTATTTTTATGCTTCATCTTTTTTATGATAAAAAGGAGTAGGGGTTATCTTATTTATAAGGAAGTAAGAAACTACATTATCTTTCAAGATGGAATTTCATTGTTCAAAAAATGAGTCTTGGTATAAAGCACTGATTTTGGGGTTTTTTGAAGTACTAAAAAGAGGCACCCATTTCCTCTACATCAAAGGAAATTCCACTATTGTTGTTAAGCAAATGAATGGTTAATATTCATTGAAGCATATTAATTTCGCACCCTACAAAATTATCATCTATAGGTTGATAGGGAATTTTATGAGGTCGGGGTGGAGATACACCCAAGGATGATGAATCGCCATATTGATTTCTATGCCATGGTTGCATAAAAAAAGGTCATGGATGGTGAATCTACAATGTGGTGAGTATAGATACATAGTTCGTGCTCTAATGTTTACCTAATGATGATGATTGAGATTGGAAAGGAGAGGTAATGAAGTAGCTAGAGAGAAAAGATGGAAATATACAGTTATTAAGTTAGCATAATATTTCTTTCTTTAAGGAAGTTTGTACTACAAAAACCCCTAGGGGCATGTTGTATAGATGTATAGGTCCATAAAGAGTACAAAAATGGTAGATGAAAACTCATGATGAGCATTATGAAACAACTAATATTACCTTCTATCGAAGAATTAAAAGAGAGGGGTATTTTTTGCCAATGATAAAGCAAGAGGCATAAGAAATACAAAAAGAATGTGCTAAGTGTAAAGATTCATTTTAACTAGCTAAGTGTAATTTCGTGGAAGCTCAAACAGATTGGAGGAAACCCTATATTGATTTCATCAGAGATGGAGTTATTCCAAGTGAGAAAGCATATGACATATGAATAAGAAGAAGACCGCCAAGATTTTACCAGGTGTAGGACAAACACTATTGTAGAGGATATTTTAACACGTCATTGCTATGCATTGCTAGAGAGAGAGTATAGGAAAACTAGACTAACCTTATATTAGAGGCTCCAACTTGTATGATCAAATCATGACACTGGGATATTGTTGGCCAATACTAGAAAAAGATTTATCTGAGTTTTTTCAAAAAAGAAAGGTTTGTCAACTTCATGTTAACCTCATTAATGCTCAGTTGTGGAACTCCATTCACTATCGATGCCCTATCCCTTCCACGCTTAGTCATTTTACCCCGTGGGAACAATCAAACTTCCCTATCGGGGAAACATATGGATTATAGTGGCAACTAAATATTTTACAAAATAGTGAGTGGAAATACCTTTGGAAAGGGTAACAAGAGGTGTGGTGGTCCTATTCATTTGATAGTATATTATTTATCGGCTTAGCATTCCCAAAGTCATTCTATCAGGTAATGGAACTCCTGTAATACCCCGTATTTTAAAGTTATATTAATTTGGGGATTTATTAATATTAATGTGAATTAATTATTTAATAAAAATCCAAAAATTAATTATGTTATAATTATTAACGTAATGAGAGTTAGTAATTATGGGAAAATTTGTTGAATATTACTAATGAGCAAAGTAATATATAATAGTGGCCATATTAAATGTCACGAGTGAATAAAATGACAATTTTAGAAATTTGAGTCGGGACGCGCCCGTGTCGCGTCGGGACTAAATATTGATAAATAAAAGTAAATATTTTATAAGTTGTTTGTATGGTCATTTTGAGTGCGCCAACGTGTCCGGAAGGGTAGAGATAGTCCGAAAAGTATACCCGGGAGTTTGATTTGGGTCTCGGGGCGTTTTTAGGCCTAATTAGTACCCGAGAGGGCATTTTAGTCATTTTGTATTTTTGGGTAATTAAACCCATGAAAATTAAAGGGGTTATATCAGATGTTTAGGTTATCTCCTAGGGTTAGATAACTCAAAACACTAGAATGGCCATTGGAAAGGAGAGGAGAGAGCTCTCAAGGCATTCCAAGGCTCAAAACTCACCTGTTTGCACCGCCGCCACCGCCAACACGTAGATCGCGAGACGGGGAACGCAACCACACCAAATTCAACACCAAACCAGATTTCTGAAAATCCCAGGCAAGTGTTTATCTTTCTTATTTCGTTGATGCATCATCCATATTAGTTTAGGAGTTATTAGGATGACATTTATGGAAGAAAAACCCAATTTGAGATGGGAAATTTTCATGTAGTGATGATTTATATGATATTCTTGAAACCCTTTGTCATGTAAAGGATTAAGAGTTTGATTAAGAAAAGAGTTCTAATCAGACACAAACACTAAAAAAAATTATTTCGGACGATCGGACCTGTGGAATTGGATGAAATTTTACAGAGAATTAACTGAGGACGAGAGGAAGCTACAGAAAAAAATTCAGCTCGATCGGACCATTTAATATTTTTTAATATTTTTTTTTGCTAGACGGTTTTATGTTTTGAGGACTCTTAGAGATAATAAAAATTCAATTAAAACTCCATTTTAATTCCGATTTCGAAACCATTTGAAATTCTCATCTTTGAAAATAAAATTCAAAATCCTTTAATGTAAGGTGAAATCTATATTTTTGGGATATTTTGCATAAGGGATAATGTAAGTATATATTAAAGGGGAGAGAAACGTAAGAGAGAGTTACGTTGGAACATACATGGATATCTACTGAATTGTACATTTGGAAGAATAAAGTCCATGAGGGTTACGTAGTAAGTTGGAAAAACCCTTCGAATTAAAGTTAGAAACGAACCATTATACTTGATAAATAATAATGGGAAAATAAGGATAGATGTTGTGAATGTGGGTTATTGGATAAACCTAAATTGATATAATAAAAGTGATATATTTATATGATTGTGTATGCATATATTATATACTTGTGAAAATCATGCCCACGCTACTTGCTATCTCTGAGGTTTCCGCGCTTGGACGATCTTATCTCGTGTGCCTTATGGAGGATATGGACTCGTACCCTAGAAGATAGAAATCCTAGGTACAGGCTATCGAATCGGTAGTCACGGTCCTAAGAGACGTGAGGGTATGTACTGACCTCTTGGACTTGGAAACTATGCTTCGCCTCAATATTGTTTGTGTATGTATTTATACAGTTCGAGAGTGATTCCGAACTTGTATTCCCTTTAGTTCGATTGATACGGGGATTGGATAGCAGAGTATGCCCGCACCATAAAATTTTATGTGGGGTGATGTTAGAATATATATATTATACGAGTACTTAATATATATATGAACTTCTGAAATATGGGAAACTGCCTACTGTGTTATGGTAAGTAAGACATGTATAATGACTCAAATTGGAAATACTTGTTTTGAAAAGTATAATATGATATTGAAAAAAAAACTTTATGAATCAATAAAGTTAAAATGAGCGTTTTGTACTAAATGAAATTATCCTTTTTAAACCATGATGTTGTTAAATCTTAAATTTTGATAGTCACCTAAGATAAGTTAAATCCCTGGGGGAAGGATAGTGTGATATACGATGAGATAACCCATTGGGAAGGTTAGTGCGATAGGAGTGCACATTAGAAGAGAGGCGAGAATTTCTCAAGAGAGTGTCGCACTAATATGTTGTTGCATTGGCCTGTATCAATTTAAATACTTGCTAAACGAATTTGTAAATCATATACACTATCGGGCTCTGACCCGTTTCTATTACTCTTTCTCTCTTGTATATATATGTATATATTACAGGTGCCCAGCCACAGGGGCGTCTTGTTTAGGATCCCTTGGAAGGAATGTGCTGCAGCTTAGGTGGGAGTTGCAGGCCATTTTGCTTAGACGATTTCATTTACTTGATTCCACTTTTATCATTCTCCTTATTGGGCATGTGTCGCCCTTTCCACTATTTATCTGTTTTATTGGGACATTTGTATTTCAGTTATTTCTAGTACTGTTACTTTGGGATTTATTCAGCATGTATGTTTTACTTTAAGTTTTAAATGCTGGGATTGGGTTGTTAAATGTTAAATTATTGGATTCATTGTTTAATAAAATAAATAAATAAAATTGGAAAGTAATGTTTAAAAAATGGTTTTGACACTTAGCTAAATTAAATAGGGCGTTAAATTTGGAAAAGTTATTTTTACGACAGTAACGCTAAGAATGAACCAACTGTTCACCTTGATTTTAATTTAATAAAGGATTGATCGACCGGTATTTAATTAGGCGGGGTGTCACAGGTGGTATCAGAGCATCAGGGTCTAGTGTCCATAGGATCTGTACGGCTTATTTTCACTTTCAGCTTAACGTTTTTGCTATAGAGCCCTATTTTTAAGATTGTTGTATTCCTGCTTTTACGTTTACGTCTCCATCCATTTGGGATTTGATAATGACTGGAGACTAATAAACTTCTTCACGTTTCAGATGCCTCCGAGACGTGCATCGAAGGACAGGCGTGCCCAGGCCGAGCAGCCAGCAGCTCCGGCACAAGGCACTATGAATTCTAATGAAGTAGCCACCATTGTTGCTCAGGCGGTGAATGTCGCGCTAGCGGTGGTTCAGCAGGCTCCACCCCAGATTCAGGCAATGGCGTCAGTACCAGCACAACTTCCATCTGCATGGGAGAGGGTTAGGGACGCTTTTCAGAAGGCGCATCCCCCTGAGTTCTCTGGTAGCTCAGATATCGTCACAGTCAGCCAATGGAAGAAAGACATCCAGCGGCATCTTTGTATGTATGAGTGCACTGACATGCAAAGGTAGTTATTGGCTTCCTTTAAGCTGGTGGGGGCCACTTTGTAGTGGTGGTAGTCCACTACCACCTTGGAGGAGAGGGACACGGTCCCTATTCAGTCGTTTTAGGAGAACTCTACCCGCCGGCAGACTAAGATGAGGCGAAAATTACTGAATTTGAAATAGGAGAACTCTACCGTTGCTGAGTATGAGGAGGAGTTCACGAGACTTCTCACCATAGTGCCATATGAGGCACCTACTGATAGTAAGAAGATAATGTTGTTTGTGAACGGGTTAGGTTGGAGGATCCGTCAGCATCTTATAGGGAATCTATCAGTGAGTACTTTCACTGATGTACTCAATGCTGCGTTACTACATTGCCAGGATCACCGCTTCCATCTGCAGGGAAGCGGGAGAGCAGGAGATTCCAGCCAGCAGGGCAGGACCGGGGGTAGTAGTGCTAGTGGGGCACCATCTCATGGACAGACTCGTCAACACGAGCAGAGTTCCCATCAGGGGGACCCTGCTAAGCGATTCCGTTCAGGTGATTCCAGGCAGGGATTTGGGGGTTATAGGCAGGGCCAGCAGGGCCAGCCTAATCAACAGGGCCAACAGCGTGCTAATCAGGGCCAACAGGGTCAGTGACAGGGAGGTAACGGCCAACAAGGCCATGGTCAGTAGGGTTAGAGGGGAGGTAACTTCAGAGACCGGTGTTTTGTATGCGGCAAGCATGGTCATAAGCGCCAGGATTGCCCAGAGGGTAATAGGGCCCCACAACAGCAGGGTGCCCATAATGAACCACAGAGACCACTTTTTCCAGCTGCCCTCCCAGGTCCAGCCCAGGTGCTAGGCCTACCAGCCATTCCGGCAGCTCCAGTGCAGCAGGGGCAGTTACAGTACGAACGTGTCTATAACGTCCACCAGGCAGCAGCTCCACAGGCACCACCCAAAATTGAGGGTATGTTTCCTATCCATGGTACTATGGGTCGAGTTTTGTTTGATACTGGGGTGACACAGTGTTTTATATCTACGCATTTTGCGAAGGCCTTAGAGTTGTTAGCCACAACAGAGAGCACAGTGACGTGTGTAGACTCACCACTGGGGTGTGGGTCGCTTATCTTCTTTATATGCCGGGGAGTGGGGGTAGAGATTGGTAGTTTGGTATTACCTGCAGACATGTTAGTCTTAGATATGCATGAGCATGATGTTATTATCGGTATGGATTAGCTTGTAGCTTATAGAGCCATGATTGATTGCTTCGGTGGGAGCATTGTTTTTGCCATTCCGGGGTAAGAGATGTTTGTAGTAGTGACGCCTCGCCTAGAGGGAGGTTCGACCGCTCATTTGTATTATATAGAGGAAGATACCTCTAAGGAGATTGTGATTCCTTTAGACTTGATCCTAGTCGTTCGTGAGTATTCCGATGTATTCCAGGAGATACCAGGCCTACCCCCAGTCGAGAGATAGACTTTGTCATAGATTTATTGCCAGATATGAGACCGATAGCATGCGCTCCATACCGTATGGCTCCGGCGGAGATGCGAGAGTTACGAGATCAGATAGAGAAGCTGTTAGGTCAGGGCTTCATTCGCAGGAGTACCTCACCTTGGGGCGCTCCAGTCTTGCTTGTGAAGAAGAGAGATGGTTCACTGAGGTTATGTGTGGACTACCGGGAGTTGAACAAGGTCACGATACGGAATAAGTATCCGTTGCCTCGAATCGATGATCTGTTCGACCAGCTGAGGGGACCAACTTTCTTTTCGAAGATAAATCTGAGGTCGGGGTACCATCAGCTACGTATTAGAGAGCAGGATGTTTCAAAGACTGCCTTCTTGACGAGATATAGGTCTTACGAGTTCAGAGTGATGCTATTTGGTCTAAAAAATGCTCCATCCATGTTTATGGACTTAATGAACCGAGTATTCAGAGAGTTCTTGGATAAGTTTGTCATCGTCTTCATAAATGACATTTTGATATATTCACACTCCGAGGAGGAGCATGCCGTGCACTTGAGGCAGGTTCTTCAGAATTTATGAGAGCATCAGTTGTATGCTAAGTACGAGAAGTGTGGATTCTGTTTGCGAGAGGTACAGTTCTTGGGGCATGTTGTTTCTGAACAGGGGATAGCAGTTGACCCGAGTAAAGTGTCAGCAGTGAGGGACTGGGGACAGCCCACGACACTGACGAAAGTGCGTAGTTTCTTGGGGTTAGCCGGATACTACAGGAGATTCATTCGAGGATTCTCCAAAATAGCGGGTCCATTGACGAACCTGACTCGCAAAGGGGTACCATATGTTTGGGATGATGCTTGTCAATTGGCTTTCGACGAGCTGAAAGACAAGCTTACTTCAGCACCAGTCCTTGGTTTACCGAAGCCGGGTGTGGAGTACCTGGTTTACACCGATGCCTCTTTACGGGGACTTGGGGGAGTACTTCAGAAGGAAGAGAAGGCTATAGCTTTTGCCTCCCCTAAGCTTAAGCCGCATGAGAAGAATTACCCCACCCACGACCTGGAGTTAGTAGTGGTCGTTTTTGCACTGCGGATATGGAGACACTATTTATTAGGGGAGAAGTTCCGTTTGTTCGCAGACCACAAGTCACTGCAGTATCTGTTCACTCAGCGAGAGCTAAATATGCGTCAGCGCAGATGGTTAGAGTTTGTGAAGGACTATCAGTTCGACATACAGTATCATCCAGGGAAAGCCAACATAGTTGCTGATGCGTTGAGCCGTAGATCGGTAAATGAGGTAGCGGACGTCTGGAAAGCGAAGTGGAAGGAGTTGGGTCACCAGGACGCAGTAGCCCGTTCCTTCATATCTGTTATGATAGTCACACTCGAGATTGTTACGAGGGTGATACAGGCACAGACCACAGACCCGTTTTGCCAGGAGCAGATTATAAGACTTTTAGTTGAAGGTGCTGAGTCCTATTATGTTAGTTTTGACGGGGGTTTGAGGTTTAATGGGAGGCTAGTGGTTCCAGAAGGGGCAAAATTGCGTCATGCAATGATGACCCAATCTCATGGGTCCCGATTTGCGGTACATCCTGGAAGAGATAAGATGTACCAGGATATGAGGAGGTAATACTGGTGGAGTGGGATGAAGAAGGACATTGCTGAGTTCGTGTCCAAGTGTTCTACCTGCCAGCTGGTGAAGGTGGACCATCAGAAACCGTCAGGATTACTTCAGCCATTGGAAGTACCCGCGTGGAAGTGGGAGAGTATTTCCATGGATTTTATTACAGGGTTACCTACATCACATCGGGGACACGACTCTATCTGGGTGATTGTAGACCGTTTGACCAAGGTGGCTCATTTTCTGCCAGTGCAGACAGATTATACCACGGGTCAGTATGCTCAGTTGTTCATTTCTGAGATTGTCAGATTACATGGGGTGCCCCTGAATATTGTGTGAGATAGAGACAAGATTTCCATATCACATTTGTAGGAAAGCTTTCAGGAGGCTATGGGTACTGAGTTGAGGTTGAGTCCAGCTTATCACCCACAGACAGATGGACAGATAAAGCATACTAATCAGATGTTATAGGATATGCTACGCATGTGTGTTCTTGATTTTGGAGGAGGTTGGGAGCCACATCTTCCACTGGTAGAGTTTGCTTATAATAACTCTTACAGTTTACGATTGGTATGGCTCCATTTGAGGCTTTGTATGACCGGCCTTATCGTTCTCCAACTTATTGGCTCGAGGTGGGGGATAACAAGTTGCTAGGACCAGAGGTGATTCATGAAACCTCCGCGAGGATTTAGATGATCAGGAGTCGCATTCGAGTAGCCCAGGACAGGCAGAAGAGCTACGCTGATGCAAAACGGTTCTTCCGGGAGTTTAATGTGGGGGACCAAGTGTTACTGCGTGTATCTCCTATGAAGGGAGTGATGAGGTTCGAGAAGAAAGGGAAATTGGCCCCGAGGTACGTGAGACCATTTCCCATTATCGAGAGGATTGGGCCGGTAGCATACAGATTAGGACTACCAGAGCATTTACATTGCATTCACGATGTATTCCACATCTCGTCATTGAGACGGTATCTTTGGGATGATATGGCCCATACTCACATCACGATAGATGAGATAGACTTGCAGCCTGACAGCTCTTACGAGGAGAGACCGGTGGCTATCCTAGACTATAGTGAGAGGAGATTGAGGTCGAAGATAGTTCCACTTGTACGGGTCCAGTGGGAGCATCATAATGTGGAGGAATCCACTTGGGAGCGCGAGGCCGATATGCGCGAGAGATATCCAGATTTGTTCTTACTAGGTACGCCTTATTTTCTGAATTTTGGGACGAACTTCCATTATTAGGGGGGAAGTATGTAATACCCCATATTTTTATGCTATATTAATTTGGGGATTTATTAATATTAATGTGAATTAATTATTTAATAAAAATCCGGAAATTAATTATGTTATAATTATTAATGTGATGAGAGTTAGTAATTATGGGAAAATTTGTTGAATATTACTAATGAGCAAAGTAATATATAATAGTGGCCATATTAAATGTCACGAGTGAATAAAATGACAATTTTAGAAATTTGAGTCGGGACGCGCCCGTGTCGCGTCGGGACTAAATATTGATAAATAAAAGTAAATATTTTATAAGTTGTTCGTATGGTCGTTTTGAGTGTGCCAACGCGTCGGGAAGGGTCGAGATAGTCAGAAAAGTATACCCGGGAGTTTGATTTGGGTCTCGGGGCGTTTTTAGGAATAATTAGTACCCCGGGAGGGCATTTTAGTCATTTTGTATTTTTGGGTAATTAAACCCACGAAAATTCAAGGGGTTATATCAGATGTTTAGGTTATCTCCTAGGGTTAGATAACTCAAAACACTAGAACGGCCATTGGAAAGGAGAGGAGAGAGCTCTCAAGGCATTCCAAGGCTCAAAACTCACCCGTTTGCACCGCCGCCACCGCCAACGCGTAGATCGCGAGACGGGGAACGCAACCACACCAAATTCAACACCAAACCAGATTTCTGAAAATCCCAGGCAAGTGTTTATCTTTCTTATTTCATTGATGCATCATCCATATTAGTTTAGGAGTTATTAGGATGAGATTTATGGAAGAAAAACCCAATTTGAGATGGGAAATTTTCATGTAGTGATGATTTATATGATATTCTGGAAACCTTTGTCATGTAAAGGATTAAGAGTTTGATTAAGAAAAGAGTTCTAATCAGACACAAACACTAAAAAAATTTATTCCGGACGATCGGACCGGTGGAATTGGATGAAATTTTACAGAGAATTAGTTGAAGACGAGAGGAAGCTACAGAAAAAAATTCAGCTCGATCGGACCGTTCAATATTTTTTTTTGCTAGACAGTTTTATGTTTTGAGGACTCTTAGAGATAATAAAAATTCAATTAAAACTCCATTTTAATTTCGATTTCGAAACCGTTTGAAATTCGCATCTTTGAAAATAAAATTCAAAATCCTTTAATGTATGGTGAAATCTATATTTTTGGGATATTTTGCATAAGGGATAATGTAAGTATATATTAAAGGGGAGAGACACGTAAGAGAGAGTTACGTTGGAACATAAATGGATATCTACTGAATTGTACATTTGGAAGAATAAATTCCATGAGGGTTACGTAGTAAGTTGGAAAAACCCTTCGAATTAAAGTTAGAAACGAACCATTATACTTGATAAATAATAATGGGAAAATAAGGATAAATGTTGTGAATGTGGGTTATTGGATAAACCTAAATTGATATAATAAAAGTGGTATATTTATATGATTGTGTATGCATATATTATATACTTGTGAAAATCATGCCCGCGCTACTTGCTATCCCTGAGGTTTCCGCGCTGGGACGGTCTTATCTCGTGTGCCTTATGGGGGATATTGACTCGTACCCTAGAAGATAGAAATCCTAGGTACAGGCTATCGAATCGGTAGTCACGGTCCTAAGAGACATGAGGGTACGTACTGACCTCTTGGACTTGGAAACTATGTTTCGCCTCAATATTGTTTGTGTATGTATTTATACATTTCGAGAGTGATTCCAAACTTGTATTCCCTTTAGTACGATTGATACGGGGATTGGATAGAAGAGTATGCCCGCACCATAAAATTTTATATGGGGTGCTGTTAAAATATATATATTATACGAGTATTTAATATATATATGAACTTATGAAATATGGAAAATTGCCTACTGTGTTATGGTAAGTAAGACATGTATAATGACTCAAATTGGAAATACTTGTTTTGAAAAGTATCATATGATATTGAAAAAAAAACTTTATGAATCAATAAAGTTAAAATGAGGGTTTTGTACTAAATGAAATTATCCTTTTTGAACCATGATGTTGTTAAATCTTTAATTTTGAGAGTCACCTAAGATAAGTTAAATCCTTGGGGAAGGATAGTGTGATATACGATGAGATAAACCATTGGGAAGGTTAGTGCGATAGGATTGCACATTAGAAGAGAGGCGAGAATTTCTCAAGAGAGTGTCGCACTATTATGTTATTGCATTGGCCTGTATCAATTTAAATACTTGCTAAACGAATTTTTAAATCATATACACTATCGGGCTCTGACCCGTTTCTATTCCTCTTTCTCTCTTGTATATATATGTATATATTACAGGTGCCCAGCCACAGGGGCGTCTTGCTTAGGATCCCTTGGAAGGAACGTGCTGCAGCTTAGGTGGGAGTTACAGGCCACTAGCTTAGACGATTTCATTTACTTGATTCCACTTCCATCATTCTCCTTATTGGGCATGTGTCGCCCTTTCCACTATTTATCTATTTTATTGGGACATTTGTATTTCAGTTATTTCTAGTACTGTTACTTTGGGATTTATTCAGCACGTATGTTTTATTTTAAGTTTTAAATGCTGGGATTGGGTTGTTAAATGTTAAATTATTGGATTGATTGTTTAATAAAATAAATAAATAAAATTGGAAAGTAATGTTTAAAAAATGGTTTTGACACTTAGCTAAATTAAATAGGGCGTTAAATTTGGAAAAGTTATTTTTACGACAGTGATGCTAAGAATGAACCAACTGTTCACCTTGATTTTAATTTAATAAATGAGTGATCGCCCGGTATTTAATTAGGCGGGGTGTCACAACTCCATTTATCAATAAGGAAGTCATAATGTTAACTAAGAAAGATTTGATTATCCACCACACTCCAACAGTGGCTTGTCCTAAAGAAATTGTTCAAGTTGAGAACACAAACAAGACCTTGGTTAATATTTTATGAAAGGTGGATGACTTTCTTAGTGCTTGTTATGACAAATTCCCCATGGTTCTTTAGGCCTATTGAACAACCAAACGGAAACCAACAGGCTACATACCATTTTCCTTAATTTATGGAGCTGAAGTAATTCTTCTAGTGGAATTAGAACTACCTTATACCAAATATGCCTTGAAAAGAAGCAAGCTTCCACAGAATAACCACATTAAACTAGCAGTACTAAATAAACACAAAGACAATGCGAGAAGGAACTTTCAGATTTACATGAAACAACTGTCTAAAGGTTACGAGAATTTGGTGAAGCCAATAAAATTTATGGAAGGTGAGCTGGTATTGAAATTTGTTGTTTGGCACATTATGAGAGACAAGATGTTGTTAAGGAGACAAATGATCCAGTTTATTATTTAATATCAAAGATTGAGCGTAACATACCATTAATAATTAACAACAAATGGTTGAAGGGTTACCATGTATATAGAGCACATGTATATTTTTATGCTTACTTTTTTATTTAGAATTTGCGAAGAAGCACATGTAAATTTTGGGTTATAATATATATATAATATGAGACAAATATTATGTGTGTTATTAAGTTATGATGTCACAAGATGTATTATTCTAACATTACCTATTTTACCCTTGAAAATTTTGGATTCCAACTCTTTTTTCTCCCTATAATTTTACTCCTCTTTTACTTTAATTCAAACACATGGGTATTTGTGTAAACACACCATCAGTACACACTTTCTCCACAAACCCTCCCACTTTTACCTCACTCCCCGATCCATCTTTTCCCCTCTCTCATCCGCATGCCACCCTCTCTCTCACACACTTTTATGGTAATATCTCCCTCTCTTTGAAGATGTGGCTCGGTCTGAAAATATAAGGTGCGATTTTGCGATTTTCTTATCTTGATCTACTTTCTTAAGATTTTTTGTATATGGATTTGAGGTTTTTGTATATACTTTATTGGTTTTAGCTTTTGTTGTGGAAAAAGATTGTTGTGATGTTTTGAATATCTTAAAATTTATATATTCACATATCTGTAGTTGAGGCAACATTTTTTTTTTGCATTGTTATTTTTGTTTTTGCAATGTCATTTCAAACCACTAAAATTGTCACATCAAAGGTTAATTTGAAATGTATGCTTTGGTTGAAATTATTTGAAGGTTGTACATATAATGTTGGATTTAGCCTTTATCGTTATATTATAATTTTTATTCAAATATCATATTGTAGTTTGGTTAGCAGGTTACAAAAGGTGAGTAAGTTCACATTCCACCTATATTTTTCAGAAATTATTTATTGTTAATCTTATGTGTTTGGACTAAATTTTTTATTTTTATTTTTTCAATCATGATTAATTAATGTGGTTGCTTTTACAATTTTTGATGATCATTATTTGATATATAGTATTGGGCATTGCCACTTTTTATACCGATTTTTCATATTATTTTCCCACGTACTACGTATGACTTTGGGGTGACTTTTAGTTTTATGATATGGAGAAACCTTTACTCTAGGTTACCATCCATTTTGAATTGGTTGCATTTAATGGGTTTGCATTAGTTTTTTACGTCACAAGTTCTCCAAATTTTATAAAGTAGTTCTTTGGTTTTCAATTAATAGATACCTATAGTCATCGGTATCTATTTGAAATAATGATAAATGTTTTATGATTTGGATATATGTATTCTAAAATGGCTTTGAACTAATTAGTGGTGAAGCGTGATTTTCGAATGAGTTCTTAGTTTTATGTCGACATTTTGTTATTTTAAGATAATGATTTTTTTTAATAAATAGTTAGTTGTTCAGAGCTTAGCATAAGTGTAGTGCTTCTTATTCATGGTTCCGTAATCTGTTTTCTATTTTATATATATATTTTTGTACTACTCATTTCTTTCCAAGTGAAGTTTTATTGGGTTAATGAACATTGTTCTTAATCATCTTCAACTTTTTTATTTACATTTTTCATCTTAATGAAAATTGATTTTTTAGGCAAGTTTGTTTATTTATATTTTTTTATTACTTTTATTTAGATTGATTCATATATTTTCTTTTTATCTTTTTTATTTATCTTAATGGGTTGTTATTTTTTACGAAAGAGTTTTAATTATATCTTTTAGTTTGTTTAGGTATCTCACTGAGCTTATAATTACAAAACATATATGTAGAGATAACTACTTAGAAATTAAAATATGTTGAAGTTGAGTAACCTATAGTGATTTGGTGGTTGTTATATGTTTTACCTATTTTTATTATCTTAACTATGCAGTCTAAGTTTTCCTTGATTAATATTCTGCATTTGCTAATGTTTCGGCCATTTCTTGCTAGGAAATTTCTCTGGATATGGTGTATGTGATTTAAGTCTCAGTTTTTTAATGTTTTTTTTTAAATATAGTACTTTATCTCAAGTATGTGTTACTTTTGACACACAATGAGGGTGTGTTTCATTTTATCCAAACAAATCAATTCATGTGATTTTTTTTTATTTCGTGAAGATTTCATAAATCTCCAACTTAAAAATAGAGAACTGAAATGTCTTATCCAGTTATACAATATCAACGACATACCCTGCAGTAGTTGGAGGCTTAAAAGATAATAAACTCCAACTGATTAAGTATCAAATTCTTCTTAATTTCCACGTGAATTCAAGAGTTAATAAAATTCATTGTGTAAATTTGAAACAGGGGCAAGTGGTAGTTTCTAACTTCGTTATGTGCCACTGGCATACAGACGGGTCCATTCCTTTGTTGTTTCAATAACTCCAGCTTCATTTATTTTCCAATGATTGGAATGTTCTCAGAAAGTGGATCATTCGAGTTTTGATCACTCAAAAGTGGTTGAATGCTCAAAAATACATTTCGAATCTGAGGAGTAGGACTCCATTTGTCGTTTAAAATATCAAGGCGAATCTTTTCAAGCTTATCATTGTTAGGATGTTATATTTTGGTAAGAAATCTAACCTTAGGAGCATCCATTTAATACTTTTTTCAATTTGTGCATTAAAAATATATGCATACTAATTACATGGATAATTATCATTAAGCATTACTACGATGTTGCATACAATCGCCTTGGAATGTTACTAAGATGTTGCATATAATGTTGCATACGATGTTGCATTCGATGTTGCATACAATTGCCTTGGAATTTTCATTAAGCATTACTACGATGTTAATTTTCATTCAGCATTTTTACGATGTTGCATACAAAACCTGTCTAATATACTCTTTAGCAGACAATAAATTTATGTTTACACCGCCGTTATTTGTTCTCATGGTAATGGAATGTTTACTTTCGTTCATTGGAATACTTATTTTCCTTTATTAAAATTCTTTCTTTTGCTTACTGCTGCAGTTGGAGGTATTACTGTTCTCCTAATTGCTACCTAAATGACCTTTAATGAAGGTTACTAACATTTCTTCATGGTTAAATCAATTTACGACTTAAGAAATCAGGTATAAACTCTATCTTTGTTTTGGTCAAAAAATCAATTACTCGCTTTAAAATATTAATGTCTGAGTTCCCTTTATTATAGGCTTGTTGATACATTCATTTTGCGATTTTAGGGTTATTGATGTAGATCAATGACCGTTATGGTATTTGGGAATGTTATATTGTATTTCAGATTCTCACTTACTAGGCTCATATCCCTCACTTAAGAAAATGAAATAATGAGTTTATTTCTGCAGATCAATGACCCTTAAGGCATTGAACTCGATTTTGGGCTTATTCCTACAATTGTCACTGCTACAATTTGCATATGTTATAAGGTATATTATGTGTTTATTGTTTGTTGGATCCTTTCACATCTAATAAGAACATTGTAAATTTGATTTCAATGCTTTCATGAAAGATTTCTTAATAGATTTATACATTCGAGTTCAGTACTGCTAAAAAATGATGATGTTTTCTTTCTAATAACATCTTCTCAATCAAATAAGACCTAAGGTCAAGTTGATACTAGAGCACCATTGGGGATGCTTTGGAATCACATATGGCCCGGGAGATAAAAGATTACCATTAGGGAAAGCACCATAGAGGTTATGTGGAGAACTCAAATAATCAACTAGTATGATGGAATGACATTGTCATTATAAATGTATTCTACGACAAAGGCAATACCCTTCCACCCTTCATTAGTGTTCACAAGTATAATCATTTCAAATTACTCCACATGCTTTAGATTCAAACTGACTTTTATCTCCCAAAGTTCGTTAATTTAATTTCGGCCCTCATGTTATACAATCTTGTTATTGGAGCATTACTGACTGTATCAAATAAAAAAATGTGTAATTATATACAAAATTATGGGGTTAAATGTATAAATACATATGAAATAATGGAATTAAAGGGTCCTTTGTAATTTACTAATAATATGTGGTTATATTAATTTTTTAGCCTCTTTATTCAGCACTAGAATTCAGTTGGAGGTGACACTGATACCTTTATTTAATAGAACAACAGGTCATGATGTGATTATTTAAAGAATTTTTTGATTAATTAAACAATGTGTATAGAAGTGGGGTTTCAATCTCTCCCAATTTCATTCTCATCCATAAAATATCAACAACGTTGTTAGTTCGCCTATGTTTATAGTTAAACCCTCCACTCCATGCACCGTCAATATAGCATATGACATCACATCATTTTGTTTAAAATTTTCCAAATGAATATGTATTCCACACCCATATTATAAAATTGAATCAAATTTTCTACTGTTGGTTGCACTTTTTACCTAACAAATTCACTTTTTCACATCAATATAACATGTAGAATAATTTCAATCTCATCCAGATTACTAAGATTTTTCTTTTCTTTCCAGACAATGACAAAAACTATTACAGAAATGGATGTCGCCAGAGTGAAGCCTAATGTGAAAGCCTATACAACATTAATACATAGGTGGTCACGTGAGTATATTCCAAAAAAGGCCTTAACATGCTTTGAAGATATGAAGCAGGCATTTTCGAAGCCCCACAAGGCTGTGCACCATTGTTTCGTGACATAATTGTTTTTAGCAACTTCTTTGTAACTGAAGAATACATTTACTTAGGGATAGTTTTCGTTTGGGGAGAGATGGTGCAAACAAAGTTGACAGTTTATATGGGAACCACAGTTCACTAGTCCAAATGCTAACATAAGATTGAGAGGAAAAGTGTAGATATCACACAAGTTTTGCAAAAGACATTTCGACCTGATTGTAACTCGCGGGTGCTCTTAACACAGTTTCCAATATTGCAAACCCTAATACTGATGGCGACGATAATGGTATATGTTACGATACTGACAGTGAGGGTAAAAAATATCACATTTTTTAGGTTAAATGTCAGATTGGCCTCAACTCATAGTTTGAATATTGAGCATAGTTGGGATTGACCTTGAAAAATGCTAAAATCTAAAGTCATCTTAGGTCATAGTTTGGAAACTGAGCGAACATGGGATTGATTTTCAAAACCTGGGTTCACAGATTTGGCGTCAATGCATTGGTTAGTTTAGGTGCAACTTTTGAATTTGTTTTGTCCGTTTGTATTTGTGTACACTTGCATGCACAAAATCTCTATAAATTGACGAGACATAATAGTGCAGAATAAATGCACTTGATTTTATTGGATTAAGGTTGGAGAAAGTGCAATTTTTTGATATTATAAGCTCATTGATATTGGTTTAGGGCCATTATTTGATTTTCTTGTGATGTGAAACCCAAACATTTTGTAAAATAAAATAATAAAATAATAAAAGTGGAGTGAGTGTAATGTTGTGTCGTTTCGTATCCATGTCTAATACCCATATTTTTTTATTCTTAACTATATATTGAAATATCTACTCTTACTTATTTGTTTTAATTTCCATTTTAGTTATTGTGTTTAAGACTCGAGGTTTCAAAATCCCAACTTTAAATTCCTCCAAAATATAATTTTTAACTATAGATTGCAATATGTTTTTTTTTTACTTTTTCTTAAATTTTCCTTCTTTCTTTAATATTGCACGCATTACATACTATTGTGCTTAAATCATCACTAATTTTTTTAAACTCCCATTTTGTAGAATTCTACTTAGTTGTTTATCCTATAGATTGGGTGGTAAAGGTTCAATATTTGTTCTTTTCTTCTAGTTATTTAGTTGAATGGTTTAAGTTGTCCATCTCTGAATTAATTTGTGTTGGTTTTCAATCTAATCTCATTAGGTTTGTGTGTGGTACAAGGGGTGGGGGTGGGGAGTGGGGTGGGGGTAGAGGGAGGAGTGGGGTTTGGAATGAGTTTGGATACAAGGGTGGGGGTTGCTGGGTGTGTGCTTGGTGTGTTCTGGATGTGCATTGAGTGGGTGAGTTTGTGTGGCATGAGTTTAAGGGAGGTTGAGTGTGAGCTGATCCTAAAGGTAAATTTTCACTTTATTATTTAACATCATGATATTGATAAGGTAGCTTTTGTTTGTTTGCTCCTTAATCTGTTTTTTTAGATCCAATGAAGCCCTGAATATGAATATTTAATTTTAAAAATATATTTTTTGTAGGCATACTCTCTATTCTCTCTCCCTCTCTATGTTTGTTTTGTAGTGATTTGTTCTACTATCTCGAGTTTTAGCACTACCTTACATATAAAACTGCACTAATTTTGGGGATTAAATATTTCTCATTTTCTAATTTTAAACTTTGGTGTCCAAGAGAATGACGATTATGAAATTGACTTAAAACCGTTTTTAGTTTCATGTTAGTTGATGATATCGTATTTGGGT